>CM069918.1:28436638-29770678 GCA_036172225.1 Cryptocoryne crispatula var. balansae
GGCGGCCCGTCAGTCGGGTCGCCTGCGCCCAGTCGATTCCGACCATCCGGACGAGCGTGCGCCGCTCACGGGTCACTTCGCCCAGTTCGTACACTGTTTTGGCAGGCGACCCGCTGGTCGGGTCGCTTGCCGTACCTGACCAGATTCGACGTTTCACCTACCACCGTCAGAACGGACGATTTGGCAGATGACCCGTCAGACGGGTCGCCTGGGCGACCCGGCAGGGGGGTCGCCTGGGCGACCCGGCAAACGGGTCGCCTGGGCGACCCGGTAAGCGGGTCACCAACGCCCCCAGAGTTCATTTTTGGGCCGTTTTCTTGGTGATCCGGTTTGCTTATCGGAAAACTCGAATACCTTCTAAGAAAACATGGATTTTAAGCTCCTCAAATAGGCAAAATTTGCGTGTCTACACTCGGTTGTAGGTATTTGGTTGCTGGGGCGCTCGATTGTAGACGGGTTGTTGTGGTGGTGTTCGGTTGTATACAAGTTGCTGCTGGGGTTGAGGAGCTGGGCGGTATTGTTGGTTGGGTGGTGGGTTACGGTATTGGCTTTGACGATACCCACCCTGGTTACCCATGGCATTGATGCTCTCATTGTTTACCACCCCTTCGGTGGTGGGTCCTACAGGTGTAGGCTTTCTAGTGTTACGGGGCTTGGTGTTGAACAGGTTGATCATGGATGCATCCTTAAAGTGGGCTTGGAGGTAGCGGGCGCTATCACACAACTCACTCATGGTTGTTGGGCGGTGCATGATCAGGAGGTTGCGAAGGTTGGGCATGGTGTTCCTGATGAGCATCCTCACCTGCTCCCCCTCTGAGATGGTATCCACTAGCCTCTCAGCCATTCCCCTCCACCGATCAGCAAATCTGGCAAAGTCCTCATCCGGCCTCATCTTTTCGGCAATTAAATCAGTTATCGAGCAGGCTGGCCCGACCCAATCCTTGTACCTCTGTAGAAACTTCGCCTTGACAATGTCGAAATCTGCCGCCTCAATGGAATCAAGAGAATGGAACCAGTCCAGGGCGGATCCCTCCAATGACCTACGGAATAGAAAGGCAAGGGCTTTGCGGTCATTTTTCCAGAATGCGGAGTCGTAGAGAAAACTCTTTAGATGGTTGAAAGGATTACCAGTCCCGTTGTAACACTGGAAGACTGGTATCTCTAAAGGAGGAAGGTGTAGAACTGGGAAGGATGGGACGGAGATTTCAGGGATGGCTTTAGAATCGAGGCGGTGCCTCATCTCTTCAAAGTGCTCATCCATTTGGTTAAGTTTGTTCATTAATGCCTGGGTGAGGCTGGATTCTTGAGTCACGGGAGCCAAGTGTCTAGGTGATTGAGTTGGAAGTGGTAGGTTGGAAACAGGAACTGGAATAGTGTTATGTGAATGCCCCACAACCGGGTGAGTGGAGACACGGCAGGGTTGCCCAAAAGAAGAAATGATTAGGGGCCTGACTACCGGTTGGGGTGGTGAGGGGGCTTGATTTCCCTCAATCGGAGCTTGATTGGCGGGCATCTTGCCCTTAGTGGTAGATTGGATAATTGCAAAGGTCTCGGGATCAAGGTGAAGAGATAGATCCTTGAGAGCTTGTTCTATACTATGTGAGGCGGATCGGTTAGCGGGATCTTGGACCTCTGGTTCCATCACGGCATTAACATGGCCATCTGGTTGGACCATGGGTTGCTTATGCTCGTAGTGACCCGTCTCGTACTCCTCTTCTTGGCCGTAGTAGTCCGACATCCCGATGTGTCTTCCGGACCTTAGTGTCATGGGCATCTTGTCAAATTTTCTTTAAAAAAATGGTTGAAAGAAAGCAAATGGAAGGTGTAAATGCAAAGTGACTTTTTTTTTGTTTGGTTATGATTGTTTGTTTGATTTGATTTGGTTTCACTTTGTTTGTTTGGCAAGCAAGTTGAACACAAAAATTAAAGGGATTTTTTTAGGTGTTTTGAAAGGAGAGAAATTTTTTGGTTGTTTTCAATTGTTGTGAGCAAGCAAGTTATGCAAACAAGGTTTTAAAATGACTACTCGACAATTTTTTGGGTTGAAACCTTAGATTAGATAGATTGTTAGAAATTGTTCTCTCAAATGAGTATGATTCCTATTGCTTCAATCTTCAAGACCTAAGGTTATCACTCAATCATCACGAGTAGGTACTTGGGTTCTTCGGGTTTTGGGAAGTGGTACAACTGGCCCAATCGTGCGGAGAGGAATACTCCACGGATGGGGACTTACGGAGGTCTTGATGGAAATAACCAAATCATCTAGGAAGGAATATCCCAGAAGAGAGGTTAGAATCCACCAAGAAGGTGTTTGGAGGGTGAAGGTGTGTTGGGAGAGAGAGCCCCCGCCTCGAATGTCCTACGGATCAGAGCAAGTCCGGTACCCGATGCAAAAGCTAATGAAAAAATGAAAAATGAAGGGTAGGAGGAGAAGAAGCAATCAATATGCAAACATGAATGAAAACTATTAAATAAATCAAACAAGTGAATGCAAGCAAGACAAGCAATGATAAAGTAAAACAAGTAACTAGCAACTAGCAACTAAAAGGTGGTTCGTGCGGGAACCGGCTTGTGTTGGGGTGTCCAATTGGGGACAAATATGTTGTAAAGGAAAAAGGATGGTCCACGTGGGGACCAATTTGAAAATAAAGTGGCTCACGCGGGAGCCGGGTTTTGGAAAGGTAGGTGGTTCACGCGGGAACCAGTTTTTGAAGGAAAGAGTGGTGGTTCACGCGGGAACCGGTTTGTTTGGTTGGAAAAAGGAAAGGAGGGCCACTTGGGGCCAATTTAAAGTGGTGCAAAGGGGTGATCCACGTGGGGACCGATCTGAAAGTGGGTTGGTTCACGCGGGAACCGGTTTAGAAAAGGGTTAGGTTCACGCGGGAACCGGTTTTAATGAAGGAAGGGGTGGTTCACGCAGGAACCGATGTAAAAGTTGACAAAATAGAAAGAGGGCCATGTGGGGCCAATCTAAAGGTGTTGTAAATAGGTAGTCCATGCGGGGACCGATCTGAAAATAAGTTGGTTCACGCGGGAACCGAGTTGGAAAAGAAAGGTGGTTCACGCGGGACCCAGTTTATAAGAAGAGAAGTGGTTCACGCGGGAACCGGGTAGAAATTAAAGACAAGCAAATCAAGTCCACATGGGGGGACAATCTTAAAGGAAGAGTAAATAGCAAGTTTAAAGGTAAATTGACATGGAAAAGGTAGAGGACAAGCCGGTTCGCGCGGGAACCAAGTCGGAAAACAACTAGTTGCACGAATCAATCAAGCTAGCACGGTTGAAGACATTGGTTGTCCCACCGTGGTTGCCAAAAAGCTGTCAACTCCAGAAATGGGTTCCGGATTGGCACCTCAAGAGAAGGTGAAATATAGAATAGGGATAAAAAGGGGAGTGAATTGAAAACACTCGGAAAGCGGTAAAATGTCCTCACCTCGGTCCCACACTCACATTGATCCCCGAACTTTCATCTCACGGCATCGCTCGAGCACCCGAGATGGTTCGGGTCATGTGGGAGGAGAGTGAGGAAGAGATAAATTTAGAGCATAAATGAAAGGTGGTCTCCAGGAGCCGCGGGCTCCGCTTTATGGAATTGACAAATAAAAGAAGTTGAATCTGACCGTGTACCTTAGCGTGGGAGATTGGGATGTGAGTTCAACCTTCTTCTTCTTCGGCCGGCCGATGAAGAAGAGTCTCCAACCGATGCTAGCTTGATAGACCTGTGCAACTATAACAATAAACCAAGTGAAATAAAACGATTAGAACTATGGGAAGTGTAGTAACTGTAGGGAGAAGATGAGAAAGAAGCAATTGGAATTGAACTCACCGGATTGGGGCGAGCCCTAACCCCTTTTATTGTGTTTTTTGATTATGTAAAAATGATGCAAATGAACTAAAATATTATTTAAAACAGTAAATAAACTGAATTAAATGAGTTGAGAAAGTTTATAAAGTGAATCGGCTTGAGTTGAAGCCGAGATGGTTGAAACAAGCCGGTTCGGGTTGCCTTGCACCCTCCTGGCGTGACTTTAGTAAAGTGAATGATACGGACGACCCCGATGTCAGAATCGAGTGCCGTTTGTTGGAGTAGACATAAGACTTGTAGATAAAGAGTTATTATGTTGATTATTTCTCTTAAATCCTCCTTTATAAGTCTGTAGAAATTCTGAAAATAGGCATATATAGAAAATAGAACCTGGATGCGCGCCCTCAGTGCAGAAATCGCCACGAACAAACGGCAAGTCGGAATTGAGTGCCGTCAGTTGGATATGAAAGAGGACGAATAGAGGAACAACTTATATGTTGAATACTTTTGAATAATAAGTCCTTGATTTTCTGAAGAAGTAGATGAAGTCGGTTGATGCAGAATGCCCGGATTGAGCCTTCTCCTTCACTTCGGGATCGATCTCTCGATGTCGGATCGCCTTTCGACGTTGGGACGACTTTGGAGAAGAGCTTGGACTACCTCTGGACGAGCTAGGCATGGGGGATTAACCTTGGGTCATTGAGAATGGCCCTCAATTTATAGGGGAAGGAAGCCGGTGCAAAAAATGGAAACTGGACCGACCGCGCCCCCGCTTTTCAAAGGGGACAAGGGCGCGCAGGGCGCGCCCTCACTTCGGGGTCGCGGTCTGCACGCCGCCCAGTTTCAAAGAAACCGTGGGCGCAGTACGCGTCTTACTGCTAAAAATCGATGGAATCTTCCAGAAATTGCTAAAAATTGACTTGATATACGTAACGCGCCCCCGAACCGGGGGCGCGATACAAATATTCGAAAATCATCGCCAGAAACCTTCCAAAAATCAGGTTTAGAAGGTGCTAATCGGGGTAATTTGCGATTTAAAGAAACTGACTGCACCCCCGCATTTCAAAGGAGCCGGGGGCACGCATGGCGCGCCCTCCTCTTTCAAAGGGAGAGGGGGCGCGGTACACTCTCTCTCTTGCGCGCGTGTTCCGCGAGCCGTATCTTGCAAACGGGATGTCCGATTCGGCTCCCGTTTGTCATGTTGGAAAGAGGGCCTTCAACACGCACCTCCTCAAGTCAGTAAACCAGCCGGCATGACTCTCGAGATGTTCGCACGGGGCTTTCTACCGGTTTACCCTCTCGCGGAAAGCCGAAACCCGTAGCGAAGAGCCGAAAGAGCACGGTTCCGATCGAGAAATCTCAGGTCAACTCGGGATGACTTAAAATGATGACCGAACAAGTCCGGTACAATTGGAAAATCTGAAATCATCGAAAAATCTGAGATGAACCCGGTAAACGTGAACCGAACATCGGAAAAGCCGCGAAACCCTAAAATTGACCGAACCGGACGTATGGCCCCGGTTGATGAAAATATTCGGCTAGAAATGACCCAGATGATCTGAAAAGACCTGGTGATGACCGGAAAGGCCTAACACATGGTCCGGGATAGCCGTGTCAGTTCAGATCAAAAAAGCCGTAACGAAAGCCGTCATTGACCGACGCCTACCGAAATGACTTCTCGAAAACCCTGAATGTTACAGAACATATGCGGGACTCTCGAGACCTTCAATTATGGACCATTCACGGTCGGTCATCGAGCAGGCTTCGTGTTTTTACAGTTCACGCGCGGCTCTCGCTTGAAGGTTTCGGCATAATTCCAGAAATCATTGGTCCATTCTCAACTCACAAGGGGCTGCTCCAATGTCCTTAGCTCATCTCCACGAGGTAATCTGGATCAGATAATGGTCAAATAAAGGATATCGCCTATGGAATAAGAGTTTGGGGCTCCAAATCAAGCCAATTTGGCGTGTCTACATGACCGACAAGCCGAGGATGTCAAGTAAGCCGGGAAGCCAAGGAGGAGAGCAATACCAGCGTGGTCCTGGGAAGTTTGGGTAATCCTACACCCAAACAAGAGGTAAGAGAAAATTCTTTAAGAAAAAAGAAGAAGAAAGTGGCTGAAAGCTAAAATTGGCAGTGAACTTACTAAGTTGGCGCCGATTCTGGCCTTCAAATGACCTGGGACGCTTGAAATACCTCGAACCGAGCCAACACAATGCTTTTTCAAAGGAGGAGCCATCCTGGGTGTTGGTAGGATGATCTGGTCGTCCTAAGAGGTGTTTATATAGGAGAAATCGGTCCCGATTTGAATCGAATTCAGATCTGGTCGAAACAGGAAACTGGGATCGAACGTGCCCCCGAGGTGGGGGCGTGCAGGCTGTTCCCCCAAACATAGGGCGCGCAGGCTGCGCCCCCGGTTCGGGGGCATGTTCGGTCAAATTCTTCGAAAATTCTTCAAAAATTTTAGAAAATTCATAAAAAAATCATAAAAAATTGTTAAATCAAATTTATTTTTGTTTGATCTTTATTAAGGTCGAGTGGACATCATTGTCCATTCGAAACTAACATTTTTATGAAAGACAAGAATTGCTCGCGGGAACAGAAGAATGGACATGGGAAACCCCCATAACTTGCCGACTAGCATATATGTCGTTAGTCGTGTATTATTATCTTATGCATTATTTGTTGAAGACCATGAGTATGGAGAAGACTTGACCCGAGATCCCCTTCATCAAAATCTACGACGGTCGGGTCATCTCTGATGCTCACGGATAAGCCAAAATTGTGCTATGAGGGACGATGGTTCCCGAATGGGTATCTTGACCTCATAGACAATCTATATCTTCAACTATTTGTTATACAAGTTTTGTCTTGTTTTATTGATCCCAGCATGCATCATGTAGCATTAATTCGCATCATGCTGGTCGTGATGAGCGCAGAAGCAAAGTCACGCCTGGCAGATCCTGGACTGCTGTTCGACTTTTTCGACAACCCAGATTTGGCCATTTCTCTCTCTATTCTTATCAGAATCTTTCTGTTCTTTTTTATATCTCTTTTTTTAGTGATTCTCCATCCTCATATTATTTTTTTATATTTTTTGCATTGATTGTTTGTCTGTTAATCAGAAAATAAAAAAGAGAGGGGTTAGAGATAACCTGAATCCTGTCAATTTCTAGTCAGTTGTGTGTTTCATGTTATTTTCTTTACATATACTCCACTTTGTTTAGTTCTAATTGTATTTTTCACCTGTTTGTTTTTCTAGTTCCACAGAAAATCAAGCACCCACCCGTTAAGGACTCTTCTTCATCGGCCGGCCGAAGAAGGAGAAGCTTTGACCTGTATTTTTTACGCTAAGGTACACATGGTCAATCTTTATTTCATAAATTAGAACCCGTGGTTCCTGGTGACCACATGTCTTAATTTTCTTCTTCTCACCCTTCTCCCACATGACCCGAACAGTCTCTTTGGTGATCGAGCGACGCCAAGGAATGAAAGTTCGGGGATCAATATAAGTGTGGGACCGATGTGAGAGTTGCTTTCCAAGTTTTCTTTCTTTCTTTCTTATCCCTTCTTGAGGTGAAGATCTAGATTCACGGACTTCCCTGAAAAGGAGAGCCCCATCAAATTTTTGGAGTCGACAGATCCTTCTAGAAGCCTTCTAAAACTCAATATTACTATGCTCAATGTGCACCTAATTCGGGGGCACGGTACAAATGGTCAATTTTTGAAGAGAAAACCTTCCAAATACCATTTGGAAAGTCCCAAATCAAGGAGAGTCACCACTTGCTAGGTCCACCGTGCCCCCTATTGGGGGCACGCATAACACACCCTCATACTAAGGGCTTGCTCACTGTGCCCTCAGGTTAAGGGCATGCATAGGATGCCCTAAGTTTGGGGCCACACATAGTGTGCCCCATCTATTGAATAAGAGGGGGCATTGATTGGTCCCTAGTGCAGCCGCATTCCATGAGTCATTACGGGCAAACGGGAGGTTTGTTTTGACTCCCATTTGTTGCATATGAAAGAAGACTCATAGATACAGTCCTCTAGATAGGTTTACCAATTGTCACACATTTCGATACATCTATAAAGATCTATAACTTTCAGCACCTTCAGGCAGTAGCATACGAAATTCCTAAGACCCATTATTGATTAAAACATCCGAAAATCATTTGGAGGTCTCACGGATACTAGAAAGAATCATAGCAGTGCCCAAAATGACTGATTGGGAAGAAGTAATAGAGACAAGAATGATCTCGCGACAACCTAAATGATCCAATGGAAACCAAAATGATGTGGAGTAGCTAAGAATGTATTCAACATTATGAGAACTTAATTGTAACCTTCAATTATTGATCATTAAGCATTGGTCATCGAGTCCATGGTTAATGCGTGGCTTTCACTTGAAGGGTATGGCTTTACATGAAAACCCTAGCTCATTCCGGAAAGCACTAAGCTCAACCAGATAATGATACGGCATGACATAAAACTTATGTAACTCATAGAAATTGACCATTGTGTGTCGGTCATCAGGCTAGACACTGCCTTCAATTGGTGAATACAACTTTATTCAAAAAATTTTAACTCATCCTCAAGTGACCTGGTAAGCTCTTGACTCACCCTTGAGGTCCTTGGCTCATCTCCAAAAAAATGATTTTATTTTATTTATAATAGTCCAATGAAAGATGTTACCCATAGAAGAGTCTTATGCTTTGAATCAAGCCAATTTGGCATGTCTACATCAAGCAAAAGTATCTTTGCTCTTAGGCACGCATGTTCGCTATATTGGGCACTTCTATCATCACACTGATAGACTACCTTTTGCCTTGTAGAGTTTGCCAAAATTTCCAAGCCCTCGTTGGTTTGGTCCAAAATGGTGGATCACTTCTCTATTAGAGGCCTTCAATCTTCATGCATGTGGCATCTTGTATAAATAGGGGCTACAGGGGCTCTTGGTTCATGCCTCTCACATTTCTACTTACATGTGGGATTTCCCACTTATTGGTGCATCACTGGAATTGTGACATTTGGATACCTACACATTCATCTTCAACACTTTTGAATGTACCATTCTTCTTAAAGAATCTAAGCTTCTTTTGGGATTGCCCCATCCTCTGAAAGGTTATGAAGACAAGCTTTGCATTTCTTTCGAGCACCTTTCTTGTAGAAATTTCTTGCAAGAGTTTGTGGGTCCCTTGGAAGTGCAGTCCATGATCATGGCTGGTTGTGTCTTGTTGGAGAGATTGGTGGCCTAGACCTTGGTTGCCCTTGGAAGTGCTAGAATAGAGTAAGTCCTATTGATTCCCATCTTAAAAGTTGCGACTGCATGTATAGAGTTTGCCTTGCTATTTTCCTTGGAGAATGATTAGATAAACTCTTCTAAGTTGGCTTGCATTAGAGGTTTATGGAGATAAGAGAATGCGGCATACTTGGTCCTTGGTTATTTGTATAGTGTTTTGGCAATGTTGTGCATTGGCAGACCTCCATTTAGAAGTTTTCGAAGTTTTCTTCTCCTAGTATACTGGGCTGAGTGGCATTTTATGTTTGATGAGTCTCTTGTGAATGCACCTTTCTTGAGGCTTTTCTAGCATTGTCCACACCGTCCCTTTTTGATTGTCTTGGAATGTATAGAAGAGTGGCGAATGAGTGCCCCCAGGTGAAAACTAGGCTAGATTGGTGTTTCCATTTTAAGAAGATGAGTAATGCAAGCTTCCACTACATTCCTCTCCCTTTTCTATGAAGGGAGCTTTAGGTGTGCCGTACCCCTAGTGTTGAGTTGCACTTGATCACCAGTGATTCTTTTGTACTGTATAATGCACATTGGTGTCATTCTCCCACATCATGAGTTCTCACGTGTATTACACCTGCCACTGATAAATGAGACCTCATTTGGTACTAGTGATGATGAGAAGGAGTACCAAATAGTTGTTGCACTATGGAGGTAAAGTTAAATCTTTCAACCTACCATGATAGTTGAGTAGGTGACTTTGAAGTGATACTTGACCGACTATGCAAGATTCACATGTGATCTTGTCTTTCTAGTTGTATCTAGTTGTTGTGGTATTTTCCTCATTTCCTACATGATAGAAAGGTTAGTTGGTGCAATATTTCTTTTTGTAGTAGGAGGGGATTTTTGTTGTAAAAATGTTCTTTGCAAGAAAATGAAGGCATTGTTATTTATTCAAGATACATGCACATTCTAGTCCCTAATTAGCAAAGCATCTTATCGACTATCTATGTGCTCCTTATGCAATAGATGTTTAGGAGAACTACTAAATGAGAGGTAAATGCCCGATCCGTAGGCTATGGGCATCTTTTGTTTAAGACACATATATATTGATTGAAACATCTTTTAGCATGAAAAGTTGTTTGAATGAACCATTTTTGACATTTTTGTGGTGGTTTTCATGCTTTCTAATGTTTTGGAATTTTTTGTATTTTTCTAGATTTTCACATATATGGACAAGAGGGAGTTCAAAATTTTCATTTCTCCCATGCTTTCTATTTCCTCCACTCACATCCTTGTCACCGCAGCCTCTCTTCTATTTCTTTAGCTGCCAGTGTTTCATTTACCTATGAAGGTTAAAACATGATCCTACAAACATTATAATGTTAGTACATTTTCATATAGAATTTTGCATTTTTTGTGGTGTTTTGGTTGATCAAAATGGCCATGTAACATGGTTGTTAAAAGCATCCTGATGCTAGGATGTGTTTTGGTAAGAACATGCCCACTGTGAAAGCTATTTTTAACTCTTTGCTCGAGATCTTGAGTAACCAAAATCGACTAGGCCTTGTCCTCCTTCATGCCTAGTTGACTATGAGTGTAACCATGGCTAGCTGATTGAGTGCAACCTAATGGTTGCATTTAGTAGACCTCTCATGGCTGATCGAATTCATAGGGCCACAGCTTTGGTATGAAGTATGCTTCTTATTATTGAGATGTGTATTTCTAGAATAAGCCCAGTTAAAGAAATGTTTTTCTTACCGGATGCCTGCATTGAACATGTCAAACATTTTCATTTTCAAAATTGCAAAAAGTATTGTTCTCTGTTGTACATAAACTAACATTATTTGTGAATCATGATGCAGATGGTAAAACATGTGTGTGTAGCTACCGATAGTTCCTTGGGTTACTCGGATTTCAAGGCTAGCTCTTCCTGCTTTTCAAGTTTGGCCATGAAAATAGAACAAATGGAGGAGGCGACACCTCAAGTGGAGCCAAAAGTAGGTGGGGCATTAAGGGAGTCTCATCTGGATGAACTTAAGAAAATATATGGCAAGGAAGAGCCTACCCAATCTAGCTACAAGGTGAGGGAACAAGGGATGTGTTCATCCTTGTATTCAATTTCTACCATTGAGGGCTATGCCTAACAATGTGCACATTATGAGCTGGACACTCTAGAATCATGAGTTTCTTTGGATCTAGTGATGTGTGCCTACCTAGGGCTCCTAGACTTCCAAAAGGCTAGGTTAGATGACATATAGTTTAGCCCCTTCCTAAGGTGTAATCCCATTTTGGAGGACATGGTCCTTCTCTAGGTTCTTAGGGAGCAGTGGGATGCCAATTCCTAGTCTTTTCTATTTTTATAGGGCTATTACCTTAGAGGGTGTGGCGAGGATTATAGGTTTAAGAGTGTATTTAGAGCAGAGACAGCTGGACTTATGAATGCAACAAGAATCTAGTGTTGAGGCTTCTCACCCAAAAGTCAATCCAAAGGCACCCTATGTGTACCTTAGGTCAGGTGGAGATTGGCATGCTTATAGATCTATAGGAGGCGTGTTCCAAGCTAGTTGAGATGCTGAAAGACTTTGAGTGATGCATGATATTGTTAAATGTGGATCTTCATTGGTTTCTTTTGTATCTTTTTAGCAGGCTCCTTTTGAAGAGAAAGATGGACCAAGTGCACTTGTATTTCCTCCCTCATATGGAGGATCTTTCATGAGTTGGCAACAATACATGGGGTGCAACCATGTTGGCTAATCATTTTTCTTTCTTTACCTTGAAAGTTGGTCAATTTTAGTGGCAAGTTTTACTCCATTGCTTCTGGTGTAAGGAATCATCCTATAATCTGGTGCAACAGAAGGAATGATTCTTATGAGTACAAGTTGATCTTGTCTCAATCGGAACCAAAATACAAAAACCAAAAATCGATCTAAACAAGTTTGAATATACATGATAGAGATTCATCTAATTATGTGAAGAGGAATAAAATAAACAAACTTCTTACGCTCTTTAAACTATTCAAAGGTTCAATCTTTAGCAATATCCACATGAACTTCTTCCATAATAGGTTCTGCATTCACTCTGAGCTCGATAACTCATCCTAAATAGAGCTCCATCACCCATGGACACCTTTTAAAAAGAGGAGGTAGCGAGGAGGATGGGGACATGGTTCTAACTCTTGGTTTAATAGGATTTGGGCGGAACCATTAATATTTAAAGATTAGAATTTTTTATAAAAACCTAAAATCTTTATAAATTACGCCCTAGCCATTGTACTTATAGATAAGTCCTTATGTGTATGACCCATTAGGCCCAATAGCCTATTTGGTTGAGTCATAATTAAAATATGATAATTCTATTTAATTTAATTAAATCTATTATCCGATAACGGATTAATCAACATACCGATTATGAAGAGTGTAAGTCACATCCTATGATCCCAAATAACTATGGGGATCATCTTATCTCTATTAAGCTATTTTATCATTAGTTATCACATGGATATAAACCCTCATCCATTCAATGTCCATATCCATTCAATAGTACTATGGATATTATTGACTCTATAGGATCTTGTACTTAGAATCGAATCAATTGAAAAACTTGTTTTCTAATTATCTTCTCTACCTAGACCAAGGATTTATAGTACTGTCCCATAGGACATTTACTCTCACTTACCAATAGTAGACAATCTCTAGTTGTCCGTTCAATTACCTTCACTGAGTTTCCCTTGTACTTAAATCATCACTATACTGGACCATCTAAATGGTCATCCATAAGTCAATAGTTAAAGCACAAGTTTTGCCCAACAAGGCATCTTTGGTGACCTAAGTCAAAGTTCTAACCATGCAACCATGATGATAGAAAATCCTTATTGATAGTTTGATAAGATATCATCCAGCATTTGTAATTTGATCAGTTTAGTGAACTCATTCGATTAATGAGCACCTATATGTGTATCTTAATGTCTTCACACTAATGACCAATGAGATTGGTCATCCTCATCACATGAGAAGATATCACATACACTAGTCTATATGGATCCTTGATGTCTCATCTGAAGGATCCTAAGACTAAGAACATTTATAATTAATCTTATTAACATGATCTCATCATAATTTAATCATCATTGCATATGATAAAGGACTTCATTATGATGTTCGTATCTAATAAGAACTAATAATGAAGATTTGTCTATTTAACTGAATGAGATATTTCTAGAAATATTGAATCGTGTCATATATGATTGATTTGTAGAGCATACATTTCTATCATTTGGTGTTTTTTTTCTTTGTTCTCAACTTTGACAATTTCTTATGTATGTCCATTGATTGATGCATTGTCTTTTTAGGTGTGGAGTTACTTGTACATCCTCTTGGGCTGCGACATCCATGTTTCCAAGAGGAGTGCCCAATCTTGACTCGATGGAGTTATTGTTGGGCCTCTATCCCTCTTGACATTCAAGTGTGGGTCCTTTGATGTGACTTGCACCACTTCCCTCACTACAAGGTATTGCTTTCTTTCCTTCTTGACTTTCTTTTTGCCTTAAACATGTGTTGTCTCATTCTTGATAGCTATCTCATCTTCTTAGGTTTGTTGGTGCTCCTATTAGAAGAACAATGACATAGAGAAGCCCTAGTGCTGGATGGGCATGAGATATTTGATCGAGAAGTGTACTTGGTTTGCATGAATGAAATAGAGCCACTATGGGTTTGCTTCGTGAAGCATCAGGGCTTTGCTAGGATTTGGTGCTTGCGGTAGTTTCACCCAGGCTAGGGAGTATTCATAGTTTAACCTAGTCAGTGACCTTGGCAAAGAACAGAGAGATCACCATATGCAGCTGGGACCAGGGTGGGGTCAAAATGACCTCCCAAGACATGAGAAACTTTGAGTATCTCTGGCAATATCTTTCTACCTTTGGTTGCTTTTATCAAGATGAGTTAGAGGTGCATCTATTCCTATCTTCTTTTAACAACCGCTATCCTTTTGTTTGCCATTGGTGTCTAACCTGCTTGTATTTAGGAAGAGTCGATAGAGGTGATTCAACTTCATGCTTGGGTGTCAAAGTAGAGTGTGATGATTAGCTCCACGTAGGCTGAGCTAGAGTTGGTGAGTTGTTGTATTTTGTAGTGGCTTGTTCTTTGTTTGGATCTGTTGATTGCTTCTTGTTTCTTTAGCAACATTCAAAGTATTAAGCTTCTTTTGCTTTGAGTAGATTGGCCAATATGAAGAAAATATTAGCTACTGCTAGTCATGTCATTACTTAGAAGGAGGCTTAGGTGACTCTTCTATTTCTTCATCTAGATATGCTAGTATCTTTGCTTTGGCCATTTTGATTTTGCGGTTGGAGGAGCTTCACGGGAAGCTAGCCGAGGCATATTTGCAGCCACAGGAGTCATTTTGACATTGAGGTGCCTTGGCTTGTCATTCCTTATTTTCAACCTTGAATATCTCCCTTCTTCTAATATTCTTTCATGTAGATTATGAGACCAAGGCAAAAGGTGAAGAACTTGGAGCAACAGGTGGCAAATTTCAAGCATTGAGTGGCAGGTTTAGAGCATCAGGTGGCAGAGTCAAGGCATCTAACAAAGCCAAAAAGATAAGGTGGGCACCTTGGTTTTTCCTATTTGGTTTTTATATATATCATCTCCGACCCTAACAAGGTTGCTTTTTTTCAGCTCCTGAGGTTGATGGGTGACATGCCCCCCAAATAGGTGGTGTCCTTCCTTTAATGTTTTTGTTCTACCTTTTGTGCATTCTTATGGTGCCTCATGCTTTGTGTAAGTCACCCATTTTGAAAGGTAGGCGGAGTTGTCCATTCTTGCATCCCAAACCAAGGCTACCCTTTGGCTGAAGGTGAGCCATCTTGAGAAGATCGACAAACTGGAGCTGAAGCACATGGAGGTGGTCCATGGACTAGAGGCATGGTCTTTGGATGAGCTTTGCTGGTCAAAGGCAAAGCTTGTAGAGGATGTCCATCAGCATGCAGAGGAGGTGCATCAATTGGAGGGTGAGGCATAAAAAAGTGATGCTCTCAAAGAACATAACCTTGCGGATGATGGCAAAGATGCAGCCGATCTCATCATGCTGATTCTAAGAAACCAGACCATAGTGCCTTGATTGTCATTTCCAATATCTTGCCATAGACTCAAAGAGACAGAGAAATGAGGATGCATAGTGTGTTCATCATGTCAACAAGCTTCCTCCACAAGATCAGCCACTTTCTAAGAGAGAGGTAGAGATGTTGAGAGAGAAGAGTGGGGAGACTCTCCATGTCACCTGATGGCCTTTTTGGTTGGTCATGTGTACTTGTGGAGATCAAAATGATTAGAAACTTAGGGGGCTTAGCCCTTTTCAATGTGTTAGAGGGGTGTGGCTCTTTCAAGGATAATAGTAATAACAAAAGAAAAATGTGATGCTAAAAAGAACATATGCATGACATAAGTTAGTTATGGATGCAGATGCAAAAAAAGAAAGCAACGAATCTAATTTTGTACAAGTTCTTCTAAAACTTTTAGTGTTTTCAAGAGTGATTCTAATTCCTTTTAAGTTTCTAGGTGTAGAAGTGTCTTACCTAGGTGACACTCATGTCCAATTTTTGGTATGCTTTGGACAGGTGTTGAGATGTCCTGAACATAAGACACATGCGTCTTCTAGAGAAGACACTTCTTCTATGAGTTTTCCAAAATTTATGCTTTTGCTTATGAAAAGGAAAATAACTAAAAGAACTATATTAGGCTTAGACTAGCACATGTCAAGGAGCCTAGCTTTTCAAGGTGCATGACATATAGAAATTAATGTATAATATTCTTTGAAAGAAGCATGCTCAACATAGGGTAAACATGGGTTCCATGAGAAGAAAGGGAACAATGGTTTTTAACCTATATAGGTCCCTAATAACAAGATTTTAGGGGGGTATTTTTTATTTATTATTATTTTTAAGGTTAGAAGCATCTTATGCGGATGATGCTTGCATCTGAAAATTTGGGCACTTTGTGATCATGCTAGGTTGTCCTCAATATAAGATGCATGTGTCCGTTCGAAGAGATGCTTCCAATCCATTTTTTCATATTTTATAGTTGTGGGATATTTTTACATTTTAGGGTGAAAGAGAACAATTTCCTCACATTTTGGTTCTTCTTGAGTTGGATATTCCTAGTTTCCACCCTAAGGTTAGGGGTAAGTGCCATATGTGATGAGCTATGCCCTCTAGCATGGGATCTTTTGATCATCTACTTCTAGTTGACTTAGGTCCCACCTTTGTCCAATCATTAATTTCTTATCCCAAGGTTCAGAAGGAAGAATAAGTAGATAAGCCTTAGGTAGGCTCTATGGTGTAGACACGCCAATTTGGCCTTATTTAGAGCTTAAACCATTATTCTATTGGCAACATCTCTTTTAGACCATCAAAATTATGATGAACCACCCTTTTGGATGATCCGAGGTGCTTATTGGAAATATTAGGATGATTTTCTAATTTCTAATCAAATCCGTGTTTGCCGAACAAGAGACTCTTGGTGGTGTGCTAGATTATGCTTTTCCCAGCATATCCTCTATTTAAAAATTTTTCACAGGATTATATAGACGTCTAATGAAAAAGTATTCAACATGAATAATCTTCTTCTCTAAGTTATATTTCCATTGCAACAAACGGAATTCAATTTTGATCTTCCATTTGTCCACAGCACCCTTTGGAAGTCAGATGAGCAGTTCTATCCGCACGCAGTACCGATCAAGCCCAATTGCATGCAAGCCCAGCCCACTGGGCACATATCTGACCAATTCATGACCTTAAATTAATTTTTAATTCTCCAAATTACTTTTTATAGTATCTGTAAGCTTCACGGTCAAAATTAGCATCATCTAATGATGGCAATCCAACTTGTTGTCTTATACATCAAAACCTACTATTTTTAGACCAGATTTGTTTCCTCTTCAAGTGGAGACATATTTTGAACATGGGGAAGATGATCCACGATTTCTATATGCCTCAGTATAAAAATTAGAAACATTAAATGGAGGAAATTTAACCTATGGTCGGATGTATCAAAATTTGCTATTTTTTGACCTGTTCTCATCCCTTATAAAGGGAGACTCATATGAACGACCTAAGAAGGGCATACCCATCATCCAGCACTCCTATCCTCTTCCTCCAGCCACCATAGGCTCATACCAACCTCCCCAAATCGTCCTCTCTTCATCCTAGTGCACGGAGATCATCCCAAAGTGAAGAAGAAGCCGGTGTATGCTTCAAAGTGCTGTACTGCTGATCATCGGCTTTTACAGATCTTTATAGTCATTTTACGGCCTAACTTAATTCATAACAAGTGTGATTCATCAAGATATATTTCATTTACAATAAACTTAAATCAATTCTGACATTCCCTCGGCTTGTTACGGCTTCAACACCGGCGCTGCACAGACAGATCCAAAGTCTTCTCTTCTAAGTCATCATCTTCTCAGTCAATTTCAACACAATTAATGATGGATTCAGCCTGTACATCCTTCATATAAATTATTCCCTGGTGAGTCCTCTTTTATTTAAAATAAGAATCATTCAATTAAAATATCTGTGCTGCTCGTGGTACATCTTGCATCAACATCGCGCTGGTGGTTCCCAGATCTTCACTTCCAACAACAGAACTTTCAGGTAAATTCCTACCACTTTTAAAAGGATTCAAGCAAACTTGTATTCATATAAAAGCACCCTCAATGAGTCCTCTTTATTTTTAAAAAAAATCACTTTATTCTGACATTTTTTCTGTTCTTTATGGTCTCTGTATCATAGCCGCGTAGTTTACATTGAATTTGCCAACCCGGTTGCCACTTTGCCTGGGTTGTTGTCTTTAACCATTCATAATATCTTTGCTAAATCTTCATTCAAATCATTTAGTTCATTTTTAAGCATTATTTTTATTCGATTTTTCATCATTTCATACATCATAAAAAACCAATAGAAGGGGTTAGGGCTAACCCTGAATCCGGTGAGTTTGTTTACAATTGCCGTTTTATGTTATTGTTTTTACAAGTTACTACACTTCACTCAATTCTAATCCTTCTTCACTTGTTTTCTTGTCTTATTGTCTTCTAGTTGCACAAATACATCAAGCTAGCACCGGTTGGACTCTTCTTCATCGGCCGGCCGAAGAAGAAGAAGGTTGAACTCACATCCCAATCTCCCATGCTAAGGTACACACGGTCAAATCAACTTAATCTTGTCTTTTATTCCATAAAGCGGAGTCCACGGCTCCTGGCGACCACCTTTTTATTCATGTTCTAATTTCATCTCTTCCTCACTCTCCTCCCACATGACCTGAACCGTCTCTGGTGCTCGAGCAACACCGTGAGATGAAAGTTCGGGGATCAATGTAAGTGTGGGACCGAGGTGAAGACATTTTATCGCTTTTCGAGTGTTTTCTGATTCACTCCCTTCCCCCTAATCCATTCTATCTTTCACCTTCTCTTGAGGTGCCGATCCGCAACCAGTTTTCTAGAGTCGACATATGGTACTAAAGAGACTTCTGTACTTATACCTAAATCACTAATTGGGGGAGCTTAGTCTCTTTAGATCTTTCTTTTCTCTTATACTCCTTGAAATACATTCAGTCAGGTTTCTTAACCAATCAAGTTTGTTGCCCATCTTTCAACGTTCTTTCTCTCATTTAACTTTGGTGGCACATATTCTAAGAATTTTTTGACCCTAGAGATTCATTGCCCATCTTTTGACATCTTTTCTTTTACTCACCTACTTTCACTCTGTTAACACACATTTTGATAGGTCTTTGACCTAAGAGGTTCATTGACCATCTTTTGACACCTTTTCCTTGTGAAGTTAAATCTTCAAAGATAGCACTCCTACTGCAGCAATGGGTGTTTTCAATACTGACCCTCTCAATTCCTTTTGCCTACCTTAGGATGAGGGCAAGAAGAATGAGATATAGGAGCCTTACTGTCACGGATGATACCATGGTCATTTTTCAACTTCTGATTTATGGACCCTAAGCTTGGGGCATGCTTTGTGTGCATTGTTGGCACATACAATTAAATCTATAGGGGGCAGGCTTGGTACCCGCAACAGGTGAGCTTTAATTGATGGAAATCATCTTCTTCTATTTGTGGTATTTTAAGGAAAATATTTTTTAAGGTATAGACCATTCCAAGGATGGTTGAGTTCTTCTCCTTCAGCATTGATCATCCTATAAAAATTTTTGGGATAAACAACTAAAATTACAAAAGGACCTTTCTAGTTAGGTTGTAGTTAGGAGTAGGGACTACCTGGCATGACAAATATTCTTCTAAACACAACCTCACAAATGTCAAATTTTCTCTTGAACACCCTTTTCTAATTAGATCTTTTAAGCCTGTTCTAATAAGTCTTGGCATGTTTGGCAGTGGCCAACCTCTTTTTGTCCAAGAGTTTGAGTTGCATGAGAAGGGATTCTTAACACTCATCCACAAGGATGTCCCAATCATTTTGGACTTGGAGAAACAGAATGAGCACTTCATATGGGACTACTGCCTCCATCCCATATGCTAAGGCATAAGGCATTTGATTCATAGGGGTCTGGACAAAAGAGTGGTAGGTCCATAGAGCATCAATTAGTTTATCTAGTCAATCAGCGAACCTGCTAAATTTACAAGTTTTCTTAATAATTTTTATCAAGGTTTTATTGGTGGCTTGTACTTGGTCATTACTTTGTGGGTAATAAAGAGATGAATGATACAATTTAATGTGATACATACTGTAGAGGTCATGTGTCTCTTGAGAAAAAAACTGAGGACCATTGTCAGTGATGATGATGCTAGGGATTCTAAATATGGTTAAGATGTTGGACCAGTAGAAGTTACAAACTATTGATGCCTTTATCTTCGTGTATGATTCCACTCCTACCCTCTTAGTGAAGTACTCCATCGTGGTTAGGATCAATGATTTGGTTATGTTGGTGAAATTAGGGTCCCCAAGGGGTGTAATGATATCAAAAGCCCACATGGCGAATGGCCATGGTGCATGGATTGGGTGAAGAGAAGATGATGGAGAATGAATCTTGTCATCATGGAGTTGACATTGATGACAATGTCGAACAAAGATTTAGTAGCCCTTTTACATAGTAGTCCAATAATATTCCCACCTGATGATATTTTTGGTTAGGACCTGAGAGTTGACATGACCTCCACATACTCTAGAGTGCACTTGTTCAAGCATCCATTTGGCCTCATCTTCATCCACACATCTTAAAAGAATGTCAGTTAAGTTTCTCCTGAAGAGCTTTCCTCCTAACACAACATACCTTTGAGAGATTCTCCTATTAGCTCTTCTTTCCTCAACTATTGATCCTCATGAGAATGTTTGATCTTGACAATACCAAATGATCTTCTAGAACCATGACTTATCACCTTCTTTCACAAATTCTTACAGCTCATTTAATGAGATTTCCTTCTTCTACTCAAGGTGCATCCTTGTTTTGAACCTCTCTTTAACACTTAGGAATCCTTCATCTTCAAACATCGGTACCATTGGACAGTGAACAAGGATAGACTAATCAGGGCCACCAAATGGGATAGATAGAGAAGACATGAGAGATGCTAGAGAATTTATGAGAATATTTTTATCTCAAGAAACATGGATGAATTCAAGTTTGGAAAATAGTTTGATGAATGGTGAGTTAGTGATATGGCATGAGTCCTAGATGAGGTGTTTGATAGAAGTCTAGCACTCGGTAGAGAATTGGTTAGCTTTTACCTATTACCCTTAATTATGTAACCCCATGGCAGTGAGAAGCCTCTATTCTGGCCAGCAAGACTTTGTATTTAACTATGTTGTTGATTACTAAAAAATTAAGCTAAAAAGCCTATAAAATGATGACACCTTTGAGTGACAACAAAACAATTCCTTTTCTTCTTTTTTTAAAGTTTGATGCCGCATCAAAATATAATGTTTATAGGTGCGAGGGTTGGATCATCATCAGCTTATCATCTAGGAATTATGGCTGGATCGGGTCGAACATTGGAACATAATGGTGGGGTAGATGTTCAACAATTATGGGGCATTTGATTGACTTTTGCTAGCTGTAGATGAGATCAAACTAAGATAAGAAACTTTGCATTGAGCCAATTGATCAATCAAGATAGATTTTTTGAGAAGAAATTTGATGGGATTCACTTGAGTGCTTAAGTTGACCTCATAAGTAAGAAAGTAGTGCTTGAGTTTTCGCACCACCTAGACTGAAACAGCAAAATTCTTTTCCATGATTATATACCTCTGCTCACAGGGGTCAAGTATCTTGGATATGTAGTAAGTTGCTCGCTCTTTTCCATCTTTATCATTTTGTGTCAATGCTACTCCCATCGATCCTTCTAACACTGAGATATACAAGATTAAGGTTTTGCCTTGAACAAGTGTCCAATCATAAGGGGGCTAGCCATGTACTTATTTAATCCACCGAATGCTTCTTGGCATCTATGATCCCATTTGAATTCACTATTTGCTGGGTTAACTCATGAAGGGTTTGCACCTTTATGAGTGTTGTGAGATGAACTAGTGGACAAATTGTAACCTCACAATTAATCCTCAAAGTTCTTTTAAATTCTTGGGAGGAGGCATATAAATAATCGCCTTAGCCTTGTTAGGATTGATCTCTATGCCCCTCTTACCTACTATGAACCCGAACAATTTTCTAGAGGAGACTCTAAACACACATTTCTTGGGGTTCATTTTTAACTTATATTCCATGGCCCTTTGCAATACCCTTTTTAGAACTACAACATGCTCATCTTGGGTTTTGGACTTGACAACCAAATCATCCATATACACCTATATAGATAAATGCATCATGTCATGATAGATTGCCATCATTGCCCTTTGATAAGTTGCTTCTATATTCTTCAATCGAAAAGGCATGGTGACATAGTAGTAGGTTCCCAAGGCATAGTGAAAGATGTCTTTTCTTGATCTTTTGCTGCTAACTTGATTTGATTGTACCATGAATATCTATCCATAAATGATAGAGTTTTATATCTAGTTGTATTGTTGACCAGGACATCAATGTGTGAAAGGGAAAAGTCATCCTTGGGACATGCCTAGTTTAGGTCCTTGAAGTCAATACAAATCCTAACTTGTCCATCTTTTTTCATGATAGGGACAATGTTGGCCACCCATTGTGAATAGGGAATGACTCCAATAAATTTGTCTTGATGTAATTTGTCGACCTCTTCTCATCTTCACAGCAACATTAGGGTGGAATCACCTATGTTTTTGCTTAATTGAGATTGTTTCACGTATAAAGTCAAGTAGTGTTTGACCAATGTGTTGTCAAGTCCTAACATATCTTCGTAAGTCCAGGTGAATGTGTCCTTATACTCTACATACCCTTCATAAGTCTTACTCCATGGTCAGGGTGACGTTTTCACTAATAAGGACCATCCTAGGATCTTCTGAGGTCCTGAGGTTTAATTCCTTGGTTACTTCTTCTGTCATGATTGATGGTTCCCCAAACATCTTTGAACTGGATGCATATTCGTCAACTACATCCTCTTCTTCTTCTTTAAATTTAGGATCCTTCTTTGTAGAAACCTTGTATACTTTCATTGTTGGATCAATATTCTCCTTACTTTTATACTGAATTTCTTTCAGTTTGATAGTGTTGTTCGAATACTCGGGTAGTCTAGCATATTCTAATCACTTTTTGGCTAGCTGCTGCAGGTACCTTTACATAATTCTTTGACTTTTATTTTTTTTTGTTTTTACTAGAAATGGAATGCACATGATGATAGAAATGTATGCCCTACAAGTCAATTATAAATGATATGATATGACATTTCTAGAAATATCATTTAGTTAATTAAGTAAATCTTCATTACCAGCTCTTATGAGATGCGTATATCATAATGAATTCTTAGATCACATGAAATAACACTTAAATCATGATAAGATCATGATAATGAGATTGACCATCTAGAGATATGGGATCTAAATATTTCTAGTCATAAGATCTTTGAGATGGGACATCAAAGATCCAGATAAACTAGTATGTGTGATGTCTTATCATATGATGAAGATAACACCATTGGTCATTAGTGTGGATACACTGAGATACACATACAGGTATTTATTAGTCGAATGAGTTCACTAAATTGACTAAATTAGAAACCTTGAATGGTATCTTACCAAACTGTTAATCAGGATTTTCTATCATCACAGTTGCATGGCTGAACCTTTTATCTGAGTTGCCAAAGATGCCTTGTTAGGCAAAACCTGTGCTTTGACCATTGACATATAGATCATGATTTAAATGGTCTAGTTATCCAATAGATTGAGTACAAGGAAAACATGATGAAGGCAATTGAGCAGACAACAAGAGATCATCCACTCTCGGTAACTAAGAGTGAATGTCCAATGAGATAGTACTATAAAATTTTAACTATGGTAGAGAGAATAATTGAAGAAAGGTATTTTTTAATTGATTCAATTTTGAGTACAAGATATTATAGAGTTGGTGTATCAAGGAGTCGATGTTCGATGTTGTATTACTTTTCGACCGAGACATTGATGGATGAGGCATTATATCTATGCAGTAACTAATAATGGAAATGCTCAATAGAGATAATATTATTGCTATACCCATTTGGGATCAAGGGATGTGACTTGTACCCTTCATGATCGATAGGCCAATTAATCAGTTATGGGATAACAAATTAAATTAAATTAATTAGATGTAGTAAGCTCAATAACTTTTTAAATGTGTTAAGTTTAAAAAAATATTATTTTGATGTTTGAAATATCGATGCTCGAGTTTTGTAAAAAAATAGGTGATAGCCTATAAAGATACTAGATAGTTGGATGATATGATATAAGTATAGAACCAAGGTTTGGATTCTGTGAAAATATTTTTTGACCCCTCTCCATCGGATGGTGTGAATATTTGATGTTCATTTATATTGAGAAACTACTTGAATACCTTTGATTGACTACCATATCGATAATTTTTGCTAAGAATGTGCACATCCGCAACATATAAAGAACACAAAGAGCTCAGGCCTTTCGGGCCCAATGTGATGCAAACAATTTTGGTTAAGTTTTTTTTTTGTTGATAGTTTGGTTTGTTTGGAATCTATTTCAGTTTAAGTTTTAAGTTTGAATGCTAAGTGTTGGCTTTTGTGTTCAAGTTGAATTACTTGATTTTAACTTAGTTAAATTTTTAATCATTTTTATTGAAGTTGTTGATGAAATTGTTTAAGTGTTGATGAACTTAAGATGTTTTAAGTAGTTTGATTTTGTTTAAGTTTGGTTGATATGTGTTAAGTCTTTTCTTTAATTGGTAGGTGTTTTAGTACTAATTTGAATGTGTTCGATATATTTTAAGTGTTTTGAGCTTCAACTCAACTTGAATTTAGATAGTTAAGTGATATGATTTCTCATGTTTTGTTATAAATTCTAAGTGCATTGAAGTGTTTTTGGCATGTTTCACTTGTCTTCTTTAAAAAGTTGACTTTTACTAAAGTTATGTATTTTAACTTAGATGCTTAAATTTGTCTAAGTGTTTTCATATTTGGCTAAGTGTTTTTAGACTTAGATCTTATGTTAAGATTTGATTAAGTTTGTCTTCAAATTTGGTTAAGTATTCTTTCAAATTTGTTGAAGTGTTCTTTCAAATTTTGATTAAGTACATTTATATTTGATTATGTGTGTATATACTTAGTTTTATGTCCATTCCGCATCCCATCAAGCCCCAATCACATGTAGTCAAGTCATTACTTGAAATTCATAGAATTTGTCCATGTCTGAGTACATAGTACATAGGCAATTCATATTCCAAGTTCAACAGTGTTGGTAGTTCATATGCCATGTTCAAAAATGTTCAAGTGTAGAATGTCTTCAACCTGTCAAAGGAGATTTCCTTCCCAAGAAGTAAACTCTCATGGGATCAGAAAATTTTTGGCAACATGCCGTCTTATTTTTCGATCAGTGTAGAAATTCACATATCCTATGTGGTTAAGTCTTTGACTTTTTCATATAGTGGGAAGGGTCTGTTCGCATAGGAAGCATGTCCCATACGTACACTCATGTCAACATACAAGAAGTGAGTCCGGACTAGCTGCCCAATGAAGCATCTAGTTGTGGACTAGCTGCTTAACTTAATTTTTTTTAGCCTGTGGTAGCATCTATTGGTGGACTAACTCTCCGAACTTAGTTATTTTAGGTGTAAAGTCTAAGGCAGGACCTAGTGATGGATTAACTCCTCAGACTTAGTTTTTTTTAATACCGAAGCCCAAGGTATAACTGAGTTGTGGTCTAACTCCCCAGACATAGTCATTTTTTAGTGTGAAGTCTAAGGCAACACCCAATGGTGGGCTAACTCCTCAGACTTAGTTATTTTTTTATATTCAAGTTTGATGCACTCAGGGTAGCATCCAGTTGTGGACTAACTCTCCAGGCTTAGTCATTTTTGTCTAATGCCCAACAGGCCAGTTCATGTCTCATTGGCACATCGGGCCAGTCTTCAAGTCCTTGGGCCAAAGAGGCTGTTTTGAGTTTCATGGGCCAGCAAGGCCTGTTTTTCCACCTGTATGCCTTAGTTTTTATGCCATTTCTCCTCCTTGCTGCAGCAGTGGCCTGCGCAAACCTCGGAGGGGCTGAAATGATGTTGTTTTGCTGCTGTTTAAGGGAGCTATCAAGGGACTGCACAAAGGAAAGATTTGTATCTAATCAAGGGCTGTGCTAAGGAGCCAACAAAGGGGCACACATGGACCTGTTTGGGGGCTATTCTGAAGGGTCAAACAAAGGTTGATACTTGATATGGCTGCTATTCGACTGCAGCACAAGCGGATAGAAAATGAGCCCAATTGGATGACCAAAAGAGAAACCAAGGGGGCTATTCAGGGGACCCTGATTAATGGATCAGGTATGGGCTGATTGATAACAGAATTGAGGGCACTCAAAGGGACCTGATTGAGGGATGGAAGGGGTGCTTTTAGGGCCTGTTCAGGTGGCCAAAATGGGGCCCGTTTTGATGGTTGGACAGTGGCCAAAGAATGGGCAGATTTTGGACTGATTGAGAGCCAGGAATGAAAGCTGAACATGGGCCATTGCTGAGGGCCTGTGAAGGAGAAAACAAAGGGTCAAACATAGGGTGTTTATGGCACGTTTCGGATCTGATCAGGGGAGGGCAGAAGGGTGCACAAGGGGCTGGTCTAAGGACTTGTTTAAGTGGACAACAAGGGAGCCTGTATTAGAGATAGAAATGGGGTTGAACAAGGACATGTGCAGATCCTTTTTAAACATTAAAGGTGCTGATTAAGAGTCTTATGGGCTATCCAAAGGAACAATTGGCCATAGAGAAGGCTGGAGAAGAGAAAAAGGAGAGAAAGAAGAGAAAAACTACATGAAGTGCACTCCTTTTCAACTCACCTTCTTTTTTTTGTTTATTTTGTGCAGAGGGGCTACATGGAAGAAAATCAAGATGATCCCTTTCCTTGTCCTTCTTCTCCTTAGGGTGTAGGTGCTGTTTCTTCTGGAGGCTGCATAGAGGATGGAGAAGTCTGTTGTTGCTGAAGAAGAAGCTAATGCAGATTCTACTGGACGTTCTCACAGGAAAGAGAGCAGGTCACCTCCTCTTCTTCTTGTCCTTCTTCTTCTTGTCCTCATTTTGGAGGTGCTGGAGCTTGCTAATGAAGATGGTGCAATAAAGAGAGGAGGAAGAGAGAAGGTGAGGGGAGAGAGAGGCAGGGCTGGCATGCAGGTGAGTGTGGCTTGGTGCAGCCAAAAGTCAGATGGCAACCTTTTATATAGGAGAATTGGACACCATATGCATATGGGGACAAGGGGACAAGACTGATCAAGATAAGGCTCAGCTGGGATAAGGATAAAGGTCAGGTGGGGAGAGTCCTAGCACAAGAAGATCTCTAATTAGTTGGGTGTGTGTGTGAGGTGAGCAGTTGGCGCACCTACTCCTAGTTTGTAGGGCATCTTCCACACATGATAGCTGAGAAAGAGCTAAAGTTTGGCCAAATGACAGCCATCTGATGGGTGACATAAGGCTGAGAGAGATAAGGATAAGCCAAATAGAAGATAAATTGGTTGGGAGTAAGATTTATCTTAAAAAAATTAATAAAAATGAAATAATGCTCAAAGTAAGATTAGGATGGGTTGAAATGTTGGCATACCCCATCCTACATTTTAGAGGATTGAGCACATAAGGAAAGAAAGGATATGATGGAGTTCAGCCGGATGAGGAATGGGTTAGCTTAATTTGTGTCAATCTTAACCTAGGTTTGATCAAAGTGCTCCTGATCTGACGGCTACCATAAATTTTGACCAGAATCAATTAAATAAAGCCTGAATTGACTCATAAAAATATAGAACTTACTTTGCTGGCCATTGATCCTATGATCCATCAAGATGTGTAGCTGAGATCTCATGAATTGTATCAGATCTCTGATTTTACTGATTTCCCCAATAAGTGTGATCTCGGCTGTCTATAATGTAGGAAATTGTAATTGAGTGCAATTAAATTCTCCTGCTGGCCAAATTTCAATTCCAATGCATCAATATTATCAAGACAAAAGTGTTGGACCAGAAAATTGGAATTTTTAGCAAGTAGGCTGATCTGAAAATTATATGGACCATCATGTCCCTATTGTGATTTAATACGAACTTTGGCCAGATTTGATATTCCTTGAATAACTTTCCAATCAGTGGTCGGATTTTCAATCCATTTTGAGCATTGTTTAGCTTTATCTAGCACTGATAATATGGTGAAGTTGGATTTTTTTTGAGAAAGTCCCAACTTGTCCCGAAGTGTCGAGGGCAAAGTGGTCATTTCAACTTTCGGCCAATGCTCGTTTTCTATTTTTGGGCACCATTGCAAAGCTTTCAACTAGGACTATGTAATGAGATTGTTATCTTGGCCACTTGGAGGCTATCAAGCCATGCTGAGTCATTTCTAGAGCTTGTTTGCATCATCTGGTCCTTATTTTACCAAATCTGGGTCATATTTTCATACTGACTTTAGCAATGCTCAAATATGTATTAAGTAAGGTGCATAAAAAATTTTAGTGGCAACAACATAATTGTTCTATTTTATTTAAATATCAACAAAATAGGCTATTGGACCTAGTGAGTGACACACATAAGAACTTATCCATAAGTAAAGGAGCAATGATGAAATTTATAAAAAAATTACTTTTTTATGAAAAATTACAAATTCTCTATAAATACTAATATTTCAGCTGAAACCTATCAAGGCAAGGGTAAAAACAATGTCCTCAGCCTCCTCCTTTCTATAGAATACAACCATAGGTGATGGAGCTCTATTCAAGAAGAGTTCTTGAGCCTGGTGTGAAGAGAGAATCTACTGTAGATGAAGTTCATGTGGATATTGTTACAGACCAGGTGTTTAAACAATTTGGAAGGCTTCAAAAGTTCTTATTATTTCACTCCAAGGGATCATATGAATCCCTATCAGATATATTCAAACCCTTTTATATCAATTTTTGATTTTTATCGTTCGGTTCTGATTGTGACAAGATCAACACGAACCTATAGGAATCATTGCTTTCACTGCACCAAATTTTATAGGTCAATTCATATAGTGGTATCAAATTCAGGTTCAAGTCTCAATCAAAACTGACGTCAAATCAATGTTATTTTATGTATTTTATATGCTCCCAAATCTATGTAAACATCCATTTTGTCGAGGCTGTCATATTCTGTATATAATGAAGACTAGAGATTGATTGACACTGGTAGAATTTCATGATATAGGACTTTCCAATACCACAAACCATTTAAATTTTGGACCTCTATAGAGTCTAGGAGAAGCCCTGAAATTTGGTGTCCCTGTCATGCCCAAACAGTCACCCGAATTTAGAGATTTTGTAAAATCTCCACCAATGAAAAAAAATGTAGCCATGAGAAGGCTTTATAAGATGGGTAATATGATTATGTTATGTTTATTTATGATTTACTGCTTCAAATAGTGGTGGAATAGGTGGATTTGCAATTTTTCGGAGATCTAGGGTTCTACTAGGTTTGGCGGTGATGCAGAATTTCTCCCTAATTTTTTGTCAATTTAAAATTTAAAATAAAGCTATATATACATATTTGGAAACATCATATGATAAGGATTTCATATTGTATTTTTAAAGAACTTTTGGATAAAGAGTTATCCTAGTTAAAAGATGGTGATTTTTGTTTAGAAATTTGGCTGACTGCCTCCACTTCTTCCTTATTTTCTGGTTGATTGAGATTTTTTCTCGAGATGCGGCTGATTGTTTCAGAATCTTCATTTGATGAGGATTCTAGCAAATATTTTTTACAAATTTTTCAAATCCCTAAATAAGGAGTTGAGTTCACCAAACTTTGGGGCTTAAAAATCGCACTCGTGACCCGTTACTAGGTAAGAAAAAGGAATCCAGGTCCAATTTGGACCTAGATTCGGATCTACGGGTAGTGGATCCATGGCCAGTGCATGGGGGTCGGCACATGCGCTATTAGAAGGTGACACACCCGGTGACACACGTGGGCACACAGTTGGGCAACACTATGCATCATGCCATTGTATTTTTTAATGATTTTAAATTGTTTAAAATAATAAAAAATCTAAAAATTTGCCATAAAATTCCAAAAAAAAATAAAATTTTATAAATATTATTTGATAGGTTTTAAAGTGTTTAATGACATGTTATATAATATTTATATTTATTAACATAGATTCATTTATAGTTAAGCTTTAAAATTGTTTTAAATGTTCAACTTAACTAATTAATGTTTTAATTAATTCTTTAAAATAAAATTTTACCAAATAAAATTAGGACATTAGTTTTTGACTTTGCACATTATTGAGAATACATAAATGTTCTAAATAGTTTAGATGTGCTTGTATGATTTATATAAATTATTTATATATTATTTTTATGTTATTTATTTCATGAAAAATTTGACATGTATAAAATTGGGAATCTCAAAATTAAAATGATAATTTTATTTTGGTATGTATAATATATTTCATATAATTATCACATATGCGCTCTGTGATCATATGACAAATGTTAGTGTGTACGGAGGTGATCATGAACTTAAATGTGCTTAACTTCTGATTGCTTATTTAATTGTGTTAGTTTTGTTATTAAATGGTGCCTACATATGCCTCCTCTCTCTATATAATATGATTGCATATTCTACCTCTCCAAATAATCTACTCCCCTTGGTTGAACAAAGATTTCTTATTAAATTATGTACATTTGCAGGTCTACATACCATTAAACCACTTGCAATAGTTAGAAGTTAGTTTGTGGAAGATTGGAGAGTGGAACAACTTGGAAAAGTACCCTTATGAAGTGAGAGCATGCCAACTTAAGCTTCTGAAGCAAGTATTTACACCTATGGGGGTGCCTTAGGTGCATGCTTAAGGTTAAGTCCATGATCACCTATTTTTATGCGTATTTGATATATGGATGTGTGCTACCATTTATACCTTAACTACATGATATTACAAAGGCATATTAATGTTTATATGTAGCATTATAATGATGAGACTAAAATAAAATCCCTTCTCATTTTAAACTAGGTTGATAAACGTAAGACATTGAGAATGAATCACATAGCCTTCCCTTTTATGGTCTTGATGATCCAATCTTAGATTGGATGGGTTTGTTGTGTTTCCCACAAGACTCATTCAACAAATAATTGATGATCAAGGCCAAGACATTTGTCGAACTTTGAGGTGAACCATTGGCATGGCTTTGTTGTGTTTGCTAAAAGAGCTATGTTAAGAATTTATTCTCATAACAAAACAAGCGGATTTGACCAAACTAGAATATATAGCTTGTTGTGTTTTCTATAAGGTTATAACTCTAGAGGCTAAATGACTAAGAGTTGCATAAGCTGCAATTGGTAAAAGTTACCTACCTATTAATTATATGATGATTTGTTGCATTTTTCATAAAGTCATCACTATAAAGTTAATAGGGTCTTAGTCCCCACTAGGATTTCATCGTGATATCCCGTCATTGCATAATGAGAGTTATGTAAATTCACCAAAAGTTAACGAGAGCATAAAATTAGAATGAAATATCATATCTAAATTTAATAAATGTCTGCAACGTTATATTAATAAAATTATATCTCAGTTGTATAATGAAATAATAAATCTCTAATAGTAAGTCATACCATATGCCGAATAGTTTAATGGCTCACACTTCTTAGACTAGTTTAAAACTAAGAGACTTGTTTTCATGGTTGACCAATTAACTATCTTACTTGAGAATTAAGTGCCTCCTTCACCATCTAATGATATGAGAGTAGGTAAGATCTTATCTCATAAAATAGTATAAAGAAGAAGCATTGTTTGCCTTATACTAGATGTTAGCCTCTATGAGATATAAATTGTAGAGGCAACATGGATATATGGATATGAGATCCATCATGGCTCATAGTTATGAGCTAATTAAAGGCAATTTAGAACAATGATACATCTTCAATATTTCTTGTTGGTGAGGAAGTTGTGAGTGGCAAGTTGATATAATGATGCATGCAATGTAGAAAAATGTAAGGACCTATATGATGCATGTTAGGCTAAAAAAAGTCAAAATTTATCTAAAATATAGTTGAAGATATAGATTGAACATCAAAAATCAAGATACTCAATCAGGAACCATCATTTCTCGATGTTTAATTTCTATCCGCAATCACGAAGAATCACTCGACCATTATGGATTTTGATGAAGGAGATCTCAGGTCTACTCTTCTTTGCACTCATGGTCTCCAACATCAATGCATAAATAAATAGTAATTCACCTAATATATGCTAAGAAAGAAAATGATAACGGTGAGTTATGATGTGATGACATGCATTCTCACAAATGGTTCTTGTGTCCTGATGGGCACAGAGTTGTGTTGAAGAAAGTTACTTGGAAAAGTTGAGGCTGAGGCAATGATGACACCTAATCCTGAGAATCTTTAGGAGAGGGAAGTGGTGAGCATCGTCTTGTTGTGCAAAAATCTCCTTATGCCTGAAACACTTAGAAAAAGAAGATTAGAAATGCAATATGACTTATCCCCCTTGCAAGTCATAGTCTACCTTGACCTTTGTCAAGAGAAGATACCCTTCTTATGGGTGTAAAAACTAAGTAGGAAATTGCGATGAAGAAATTGAAACATGAGAGACTAAAAGTAGATGTAAAAACAACAATTTCAACCAAGCACAGTGATGAAAATTTTCGTGTTTGTAGTTTTGAATTGGATTTTGAAAATATTCAAAATTTTAGATTTTTTAAGAAAATTTTGTTTTGGGTTTTTAAAAATATTTAGTTTTTTGGAGTTTTAAAAATATTCAATTTTTAAAAATATTTATTTTTTTGGGAGAGAAAAATCAATATTAATGAAAGTCCTCATCACTTTGGTTGTAATTCTAGGTTTGTTGGTAGACACCATGTGCAATAAAAGGGGTTCCTTACCCAAAATATTTCCGACCTTCAACCTTTGATTAGCTAGAGTTTAACTTTGATTTGGTTGGTTTGCCCATACCCTAGGGGTTAAGACTGAAGAATTGATAAGGAAGTCTTTGATAGGCTTTGGAGATGTGAAGAGGGATTTCTCTACTCACACCTAATTGCCCGTTGGGGTTCGGCCTCTTCAGGTCTTTTCTTTTTTATTAATAAACCTATTTTTATGGCATACATTCAGACAGGTCTTTGACCTTGGGGTCATTACCCATCTTATGGCAACTTTTGCATTTTCTAAGACTACACTTTTCGGGGTACTCATTCAAATCTATCTATTCTTTTTTGTTGACCAGATTGGTCATTGTCTATCTTTTGGTACCCTTATTTTCTTTTTTTAAGAAGTTGAACCTTCTGAGTTGGCCTCCTACTAGGACAACAGATGTTTTCAATACTCTCTTCCTCTAGTACCCTCCACCTATCTTGGACCGAATAGAAGAGAATAGGGTAAGGGTTTTCCTTCCACCTATGAGCCTTGCCTAGCTTCTCTCGGGTGTTGGATCATTCGGATTCCAAGATCAGGACTTGTTGTGTGCGTAGAATGATATCTACCTACAAATCCTAGAGAACAACCTAGGACATGTGGACTTAAGACATATCGGTAGTTCCCTCCATTTTTTTAGGTAGATTACATTCCATGGGTGAATCAATTGTTAACAGGCCTTGCAATGTAAATAATTCATTCTCATTTTTTTTTGTAAAATGAAAAGTTGATACAAGTATCATCAATCATGAAATTTTATCTTGGTTACATCTTAATATGATGTGATACTCAAAAATGTTTTAAGAAAAACATTGCCTTGCAAATGACATAATGATGATGAATGCAATTTCATGTAATACCTGAGAGAAGAAGGAGTTCATTGTTGGTGATGGCATTGCCTATACTTGCCTTGCCTTGCTTTGCCTTACCTAGTTGTTTCTACTTTTGATATGCTCCATATGGAATTGGATCAAAGATTCAGAGTCATATGATGAAGTGAAAGATGTGGAGGATATGATTTTGTATGGCAAAGTCAGGATTGATGATGTAGAAGGTATAGATTGTGGTATCACCCAAGAAATTTCTCTTCCTTTGATTTTTGTTGAAAATAAAATTTGGAAAAGGATAGAGAATTGAAAAAGGAAAGAAACATACTTGAAAATAAAAGTGAGTTAAAATAGGCTCTTGGGCCCTAGAGTTGAGAGTGGGCTTGGTGTCCCAAGAATGGTTAGAATCAAGGGGCACGTGGGCCTAATAGTTGAATGTAGTCCATAGGCAGTTGATATCAATGGACATGAGGGCCTGACTGAAGGTGATGGGCTAAATTGAAGGTGATGGGCTCGAGGGCCCGATTGAAGGTTGAGTCCAAGGGATCCAACGAAAGGAATGGTCATGTGAACCTGATTCAGGTGATCTAGGATATATGTGATGGGCTCGCGGGTGCCATTTAAGGGTATGGGTGTACGAACCTGGAGTTGAAGGAGTGTGGGTATGTGGTCCTAAGATTGATGAAAGGTGGGCACATGGGCTCAAAATTGAAGGAAGATGGGCACATGGGCCTGGTTGTGAAGGAATTTGGGCATGTGGGCCCAGTTGTGGAAAAACGTGGGCACATGAGTCTAGTTGAGGTGAATTGTGGGCATGTGGGCCCGATTGAGGTGAATTGTAGGCACATAGGCCCGATTTAGAAAAATTGAGGGCACGTGATCTTGATTGAGGGAATTGTTGGTATGTGGGCCTGATTGAGAGAAATCGTGGGCACATGGGCCCAGTTGAATAAAAGGGGCACATGTGCCTGGCTAGATAAAAGGGGCATATGGGCCCGGTTAAGGAAAGTTGTGGGCACACAGGCCCGGTTGGATAAAAATGACACGTATGCCCAGTTGAATGAAGGGGGTGCATGGGCCCAGTTGATGAAAAAGAGAATTAAGTGCCTGATTGTAGAAGAGGAGCATAAGGGCCCAATTGAATGGGATCAAGTGTGGACCGTGGCCTTAAGATTGAAAGATTCTAGGCCCATGGGCCCGATCGATGATTGTAAGAAGAATTAAAAAAGGGTCGTGATTCTAAGATTGATGAATTGTGGGCCCATGAGCTTGATCATTGATCGTAGAGAGAATGAGGTATGGGTAGTGGCCCTAAGATCGATTGATAAAGGACCCATGGGTTGGATTGTTGCTTACAAGGAAAATGGGGTAAGGGTTGCGGCCCTAAGATTGATTTTGAGGAATTTTCCTACCTAGTTGGAGGAGGTCCCAATATCCTTTTGCCAAGGTTTACGCCTTTCCTTACTTTCTAGTTCAAGGTTCAATTTAGTCTAATCAACTTTATAGATTATTTCTAATGATTATAATGGTTGATCAATGCATGGTTTATGGTCTGCATGCTCTGATGATGACCCTAATTCTTCTAAAGATTGAAGGGTCAATTGTGGCCCTTGATCGTGGAGTCCCTGAAGCAATGATGTGTTCCCTATTTCACTAACCGATTCTATCTCCTCATTCTTCAGTGTAGGGGTTGATTCTATCTGACCATCTTCAAGGATCAACTCTAACAATTTCATTGGTTTAGCTACCTCTTGTAAACCTTTGCCTAGTCCTTCATTGGATTGATAATCAACTAAATTTGTGATTCCTTCATCTAAGCTCCCTATAATAGGCTTCTCCTCTGGTTATTCTAGGAAAGAGAACATGCCTAGTCTAGAGAATTTTGAAAATATAGCAGGGTTCAGTTCAACCTCCCCTACTGATTGACTTGGATGTTGAGATACAGTAGTGACATGTTGAGAAGTTGATTCCTTTGCCAAAACAGGAGGATAAATGGCTAGAGTGATTGAATCATCTACCATGGAAGGAGCATAAATGATTGGAGTGACTATATCATCTGCCAAGGCAAGAGCATGAATGACTAGAGTGATTGGTTCATTTACCAAGGTTGAAGCAATACAAGAAACAAGTGCCCTAAACGATTGAGGGTGAACCCTATCTTGAGGGATTGATTGAATAGCCAAGGGTTTTTCAGTTGGTGTTGGCATATGAGTCGGTTTAGGAAGAGAGGATTGAATTGTTGGCTGAGGAACCGTTGGTAAAATTGGTTGAGGAGCCAAGGCTTGAATGGTTGGCCTAGGAGCCATTGGTGGAATAGGTTGAGAACCAAGGGTCAGATGATTGTTTAAGAGGCCATTGGAAAATTTGGATTCAAAGGCTGGGGAGAAAATTTAGGTAATGATGTAATTGTACAATCAACAAGGGGATCTTGATTGTGCATGGTTGGTTGTGCCATTGACATGGGTTACCTGACCGGCTGAGGTTGTGGCTTGGGCTGCCTAATCAATTGGTGTTGAGGAGTCGATTGATGATAATGATTTGAATGGAATTGAATAGCTATAGGCCTCAATTTATCAGAATATTGTATTAATTCTATGTCTCTTTTTTGCTTCCTTGATTATTGAATAGCTTCGCCCATATTGTTGCAAGAATTTTTCCTTGACAATATCGAAGTCCCATGCTTTTACTAGGCCTAGTGAAAGAAACCAATCTCGAGCTGTATAATCTAATGACCGCCTAAAAAGGAAGGCAAGGGCCTTTCAATCATCTTGCCATTGAGATGATTTGCTTAAGAAATCACTGATATGGGCAAAGGGGTCACTTGAGCCTTTGTAGCAGTTGTAAGCCGTGTAGACACGCCAAATTGGCTTGATTCGGAGCCCTAGACTCTTATTCCATAGGCTATATCCTTTATTTGACCGTTATCTAATTTGGATTATCTCGTGGACATGAGCTAAGGACATGGGTGGAGCCCCTCGCAAGTTGAGAATGGACCAATGATTTCCGGAATATTGTTGTAACCTTCAAGCGAGAGCCGCACGTGAACTGTAAAAACACGAAGCTTGCTCGATGACTGACCTTGAATGGTCCATAATTGAAGGTCTCGGGAGTCCCTCATGTGTTCCGTAACATTCAGGGTTTCCGAGAAGTCATTTCGGTAGGCGTCGGTCAATGACGGCTTTCGTTACGGCTTTTTCGATCTGTGCTGACACGGCTATCCCGAATGACATGTTAGGCCATTCCGGTCATCACTAGATCTTTTCAGGTCATCTGGGTCGATTCTAGCCAAATATTTTCATCAACCGAGGCCATATGGCCATTTCGGTCAATTTTAGGGTTTCCCGGCTTTTCTGAGTTTTGGTTCACGTTTACCGGGTTAATATCAAATTTTTCAATGACTTCGGGTTTTCCGGTCATGCCGGACTTGTTCGGTCATCATTTTAAGTCATCCCAAGTTGACCCGAGATTTATCGACCGGAACCGTGCTCTTTCGGATCTTCGCCCCGGGTTTCGGCTTTCCGCGAGAGGGTAAACCGGTAGAAAGCCCCGTGTGAACATATCGGGAGTCATGCCGGCTGTTTTACCGACTTGAGAAGGTGAGGTTGAAGGCCCTCTTTCCAACGCGACAAACGGGAGCTGAATCGGACATCCCGTTTGCAAGATACGGCTCGCGGAACACGCCCGTAGGAGAGAGAGTGTACTGCGCCCCCACTCCCTTTGAAATAGGAGGGCGCGCCCTGTGCGCCCTCAACCCGGGGGCGCGCCCTGCGCGCCCTCAAACTGGGGGCGCGCCCTGCGCGCCCCCGGTTCCTTTGAAAGGCGGGGGCGCGCTCAGTTTCTTTAAATCGCAAATTACCCCGATTAGCACCTTCTAAACCGGATTTTTGGAAGGTTTCTGCGGAGGATTTTCGATTATTTGTACCGCGCCCCTAGTTCGGGGGCGCGTTACGTATGTCAAGTCGATTTTTAGCAATTTCCGGAAGATTCCGTCGATTTTTAGCAGTGGGACGCGTAACGCGCCCCCGCTCCCTTTGAAACAGGGGGGCGCGCATACCGCGCCCCCGAACTGGGGGCGCGCCCTGCGCGCCCTTGGTTTGAGGGCGCGCCCTGCGCGCCCTCGTTCCCTTTGAAAAGCGGGGGCGCGGTCGGTCCAGTTTCTTAATTTTGCACCGGCTTCCTTCCCCAATAAATTGAGGGTCATTCTCAATGACCCAGGGTTAATCCCCGGTGCCTAGCTCATCCATAGGTCGTCCAAGCACTTCTCCAAAGCCATCCCGACGTCCAAAGGCGATCCAAAGTCAAGAGATCGATCCCGAGGTGAAGGAGAAGGCTCGATCCGGGTGTTCTGCATCAGCCAAATTCATAGACTTATGCAGAAAATATTAGACTCTTTCTGAAAAAGTCTTCAACATATAAGATGTTCAACTCTTCGTACACTTTCATATCCAACTGACAGCACTCAATTCCGACTTGCCGTTTGTTCGTGGCAAATGCTACACTGAGGGCGCGCATCCAGGTTCTATTTTCTATATCTGTCCAATTTCATAATTTTTACTGACTTATACAGGAGGATTTCGGAGAAGTCATCAACATATGAACTCTTCATATCTGAGTTCTCTGTCTACTCCAACAAACGTCACTCAATTCTGACATCGGGGTCGTCCGTAGCATCCTCTACACCAAAGTCGCGCCAGAAGGGTGCAAAGGCTACCCGAACCGGCCTTCTTCAACCAACTCGGCCTCAACTCAAGCCGATCCATTCCATAAGCTTTTTCAACTCCCTTAACTCTGTTTATTTATTATTTTAAAACATCTTTTAGTTTATTTACATCATTTTTACCTAATCAAAAATACCAAAAAAAGGGGTTAGGACTCGCCCCAATCCGGTGAGTTCGATTCCAATTGCTTCTTTCTCATATTCTCTCTACAGTTACTACACTTCCCATAGTTCTAATCATTTTCTTTCACTTGGTTTATTGTTCTAGTTGCACACGTCTATCAAGCTAGCGTCGGTTGGAGACTCTTCTTCATCGGCCGGCCGAAGAAGAAGAAGGTTGAACCCATATCCCGATCTCCCACACTAAGGTACACGGTCAAATCAACTCATCTCTTGTTTTTATTCTATAAAGCGGAGCCCGCGGCCCCTGGCGACCACATTTTTCATGCTTTAATTTAATCTCCTCCTCACTCTCCTCCCACATGACCCGAACCATCTCCGGTGCTCGAGCGACGCCGTGAGATGAAAGTTCGGGGATCAATGTGAGTGTGGGACCGAGGTGAGGAGTATTTACCGCTTTCCGAGTGTTTTCAATTCACTCCCTTTTTCCCATTTTCCATCTTTCACCTTTTATCTTGAGGTGCCGATCCGGAACCCGTTTCAGGAGTCGACAGCTTTTTGGCGACCACGGTGGGATATTAGAATGTATTCAACCGTGCTAGCTTGATTCAACCGTGCAACTAGTTGTTTTCCAACTTGGTTCCTGCGTGAACCGGCTTGTCTTTTATCTTCCATGTAAATTTACCTTTATACTTACTATTTACTCTTTCTTTAAGATTGTCCCCCATATGTACTTAATTTGCTTGTCTTTCATTTCAACCCGGTTCCCGCGTGAACCACCTTTCTTTTCAAACTCGGTTCCCGCGTGAATCAACTTATTTTCAGATCGGTCCCCACGTGGACCACCTCTTTACAGCACCTTTAGATTGGCCCCACGTGGCCCTCCTTCTATTTTGTCAACTCGTACATCGGTTCCCGCGTGAACCACCCCTTTCTTCATTAAAACCGGTTCCTGCGTGAACCAAACCCTTTTCTAAACCGGTTCCCGCGTGAACCAACTCACCTTCAGATCGGTCCCCGCGTGGACCACCCCTTTGCACCAATTAGATTGGCCCCACATGGCCCTCCCTTCCTTTCTCTAATCAAACAAACCGGTTCCCGCGTGAACCACCTACCTTTCCAAAACTTGGCTCCCGCGTGAGCCACTTTATTTTCAAATCGGTCCCCGCGTGGACCATCCTTTTACCTTTACTTCAGATTTGTCCCCACTTGGACACTCCATCACAAGCCGGTTCCCGCGTGAACCTCCTTTTAGTTGCTAGTTGCTAGTTACTTGTTTACTTTATCATTGCTTGTCTTGCTTGCATTCACTTGTTTGATTTATTTAATAGCTTTCATTCATGTTTGCATATTGATTGCTTCTTCTTCTCCTACCCTCCATTTTTCATTTTTTGCATTAGCTTTTGCATCGGGTACCGGACTTGCTCCGATCCGTAGGGCATTCGAGGCGGGGGCTCTCTCTCCCAACACACCCTCACCCTCCAAACACCTTCTTGGTGGATTCTAACCTCTCTTCTGGGATATTCCTTCCTAGTTGATTTGGTGGTTTTCATCAAGGCCTCCGTAAGTCCCCATCCGTGGAGTATTCCTCTCCGCACGATTGGGCCGGTTGTACCACTTTCCCAAAACCCGAAGAACCCAAGTACCTACTCGTGGTGATTGAGTGATAACTTTAGGTCTTGAAGATTGAAGCAATAGGAACCATACCCAATTTGAGTGAACAATTGCTAACAATCTATCTAATCTAAGGTTTCAACCCAATAATTGTCGAGCAGTCATTTTAAAACCTTGTTTGCATAACTTGCTTGCTCACAACAATTGAAAAGAAAAAAAATCCTCTTTCAAAACACCTAAAACAAAAAAAAATCCCTTTAATTTTTATGTTCAACTTGCTTGCCAAACAACCAAATTGAAACCAAATCAAATCAAATCAAACAATCATAACCAAAAAAAAGTCTCCTTACATTTACACCTTTCATTTGCTTTCTTTCAACTATTTTGTAAGAAAATTTGACAGGATGCCCATGACACTAAGGTCCGGAAGACACGTCAAGATGTCGGACTACTACGGCCAAGAAGAGAAGTACGAGACGGGTCACTACGAGCTTCAGCAACCCATGGTCCAACCATATGGCCATGTTAATGCTGTGATGGAACCTGAGATCCAAGATCCCGCTCACCGATCCGCCTCACATAGTATAGAACAAGCTCTCAAGGATCTATATCTTCACCTTGATCCTGAGACCTTTGCAATTATCTAATCTGCCACTAAGGGCAAGATGCCCGCCAATCAAGCTCTGATCAAGGGAAATCAAGCCCCCTCACCACCCCAACCGGCAGTCAGGCCCCTAATCATTTCTTCTTCTGGGCAACCCTGTCGTGTCTCCACTCACCCCGTTGTGGGGCATTCACACAACACTATTCCAGTTCCAGTTTCCAACCTACCTCTTCCAACTCAGTCACCTAAACACTTTGCTCCCGTGGCTTAGGAACCCAGCCTCACCTAGGCATTAATGAACAAACTCAACCAGATGGATGAGCGCTTTGAAGAAATGAGGCACCGCCTCGATTCTAAAGACATCCCTGAAATCTCTGTCCCATCCTTCCCAGTTCTACACCTTCCTCCTTCAGAGATACCAGTCTTCCAACGTTACAATGGGACTGGTAATCCTTTCAACCATATAAAGAGCTTTCTCTATGACTCTGCATTCTGGAAAAATGACCGCAAAGCCCTTGCCTTCCTATTCCGTCGGTCATTGGAGGGATCCGCCCTGGACTGGTTCTATTCTCTTGATTCCATTGAGGCGACAGATTTCGACATCGTCAAGGAAAAGTTTCTACAGAGGTACAAGGATTGGGTGGGGCCAGCCTACTCGATAATTGATTTGATTGCCGAAAAGATGAGGCCGGATGAGGACTTTGCCAGATTTGCTGATCGGTGGAGGGGAATGGCTGAGAGGCTAGTAGATACCATCTCAGAGGGGGAGCAGGTGAGGATGCTCATCGGGAACACCACGCCCAACCTTCGCAACCTCCTGATCATGCACCGCCCAACAACCATGAGTGAGTTGTGTGATAGCGCCCGCTACCTCCAAGCCCACTTTAAGGACGCATCCATGATCAACCCTTTCGACACCAAGCCCCGTAACACTAGAAAGACTACACCTGTAGGGCCCACCACCGAAAGGGTAGTAAACAATGAGAGCATCAATGCCATGGGTAACTAGGTTGGGTATCACCAAGGCCAATACCGTAACCCACCACCCAACCAACAATACCGCCCAGCTCCTCAACCAGCTCCTCAGCCCCAGCAGCAACTTGCATACAACCGAGCACCACCACAGCAACCCACCTACAACCAAGCGCCCCAGCAACCAAATGCCTACAACCGAGCGCCTCAACAACAACATGCCTACAACCAACCCCAACCACAACAACAAGCCTACAACCAAGTGCCACCACCAGCCAACCGACCTAGGAGGGGGGGACCCAAGAGAGAATACTATCCTCCACTGCCATTCCCCCTCACCGATATATTTAATGCATTGATGGCTGAACAACAGTTGGAGCTTCCAAAGGAGAGAGAAGGATGGCCGGCCAATGTTGCCACAACCAAGTACTGCGCTTATCATCGGTATCCTAGGCACACGGTGGATGTATGTTTCTAGTTTAAAGACTACATCCATGACCTCAATGATCAAGGGAACATTGACTGGGCATAGATGGCAGAATCCATTCAAGCAATGAAGGCACGTCAGAATCAACCGCGGCGACAACAAGTACAACAGCAGCCCGGCCTGGGCATAGTACAAGATCCGCTCCTGGTACATGCACCCGTACAAGCACTGGCACCAGCACCACCAAACCAACGACTCGGCCTCGTCCACTCCGCCATCGAGGAGTCAACCCACCATTCCCAGGGTTGGCAGGTCGAGGATCAAATCACCTCCATGCCCACCATACCAACCCCACCTACAAACCGCACCATACTCTCCATACCGAGAGCTTCCCCCAAAGACACAAACTACCCAAACACCACTACCCTCACCAACCATTAACCCCCCACGGCCCTTAATCATTAGCCCGCCACCAGCGCCCCAACTAGCACCCCAACCATCACCCCATCCTAACCCACCAACCACCATTAATCCTCCACGGCGTCTAATCATTAGACCGCCACCAACACCCCGACATCACCTAACCTACCGATCCGCCACCCCACGAACCCTCATCATTAGACCATCACCACCAACACCCCAACCATCACCCAACATACCGGCCTCCACCAATCCACGACCCCTCATCATCCGATCCTCACCACCCCTACCTACCACGGGCTCCTCAACCTACCAACCAACCCTACCATCACCATCATCACCACTTCTCCCTACCACGCCGGCACCGGTACTTCGTAGCGGGAGGATGTTCCAAAGGGTCTTCCCCCAGGCCGGGATGCAACCACAGGAAAAGGTAGAAGAGGAGGTAGTGGAAGAACCGTTGCCCGGCACGGCATATGACCTATTGAAGCATCTGGACAAAATGCCGGCACGGATTTCAATCCTAGAGCTGATTAAGAGGTCAAAGAACCATCAGGACATCCTACAGCAATATCTGCAGCGGGTCATGGTCAATGAGGACCTCCCGCCTGAGAAGATCATTATTGTCCTGACCCCGAGGAGTGAACATCCGGCACTCACATTTACATAGGAGGAGTTGGCACGGCCAGAGATCAGAAAGTATGCCTTGCGTGTCGCAGTAGTCATCCGAGGCGTGGAGATCAAGTTCTGCTTGATTGACACCGGAGCATCCATAAATGTCATGCCGCCAGAAACATTGCAACTTTACAGCATCTCCGATGAAGAAATCGAGCCTTCTGCCATCACGGTGACAGCCTATGACAACTCCCGGAAGCCCGCACGAGGGGTGTGCTGTCACCGCCGAGTTTCATGTTCTAGAACTGGACCCTACCTTTAAAGCTATCTTGGGACGCCCGTACCTTGAGGCAATAGGAGCTGTTGCCTCCACCAATCATCAGTGTCTGAAGTTCCCATACAAGGGCCAGGTGATCAAAGTAACCAACATCCCCATTCTGAATGACGTGGATGACCCCTCTTCTGCACTGCCAATATCAAATTTTGTCCAGCCATTGGTTTCCACTACAGAGCTGCCCGAGGTCATGATGTTAACGACGCCTCCAGATACCGTTGCATGACGGATGATGAAAGGGATGGGCTATCAGCCAGGAAAAGGGTTGGGAAAGGAGCTGCAGGGGTTGTGCACCCCATTAAAGCCGTACAAAGACCAAAGAGACACAGGCTTGGCTATGAGCCCAGTTTCAATCTGCGGATGGTCTACCGGCCAAAAAATGCCATGGGACTCCAAAAATTCTTTATCAAAGGGGAGACCATGATGATGGCCGGGGACAAAGAAGAAGAACCAGTCAAGAGGAAGAAGGCACCAGAGCAAGAGGAGGAAGTGGACAACCTGAGTTCATCTTTGGCTCGGTTGTTCATAGAGGAGGAAGAACCAGTCGAGGGCAAGTCCATCTCTAAACAACTTGTCCACTCGAACCCACCTCCAAACAACATCCCGCGTGAGCCGTATCCTACGATCACGTATTTCAAAATCCTCACTCTATCCCTCTTGGATTCACTTGATGGGCTATCTAGCCCAATTCCCACTTCTGGGCCAAAATGGCCACCGAATCGATCATTGGGCCTGAGAGCCCATTCAAATCTTCTTACTCCACTGGGCTTCTATGCCCATTCCAATCCAACGACCTTGGGCCCGCGTGCCCACCAGTCGGGCCCACGTGCCCTTTAGATTTATTTTCTTGCTTTGGGCCCGCGTGCCCACCATTTGGGCCCACGTGCCCCTTAGATCTTTTCACTAACTTTGGGCCTATCTGCCCATTTCTTGTCATCATCGGGCCCGCGAGCCCATTTTTCTCCCATTTGCTTAAGCTTTCTATTTCTGCTCGAGCCCCATCGGCTCATTCTCTTTTTGTTATTGAAAATACCCAAAATACCCAAAAAAAAATGTCCTCTCACAAACTTAGTTTTCCATTGAGAAGACGTCTCTACTTGCCTCGGAGGGTGCTCCCAACCAGGGACCCCTCTTCTCCAACTCACTGATCGATCTGCTCGATCCTTCACCCATTGTAAATACCACCTTTTCAATCCCGTCTTCTTTAGGAGTAGTTAGGGTAGAAAAGAAGAAAATTCGAGGTAAACGTGTGCCAGAGAGATATCTCCAACAAATAGCTCAAAAATGCAAGGAATGTGCAAGGCTGCCAAGGTTTTTGGAAAATGCTATCCAGCTTGATGAAATCCAATATGAGGATGAATTCAATGTAGATCATACACTGGGAGTTTACGAGGTCTTATCAGAAAAAGATCCTGATTTCGAGGATGGAATTGAGGACTTGGCTGATGCGTATGCATATGGACTTAAAAGGTTTGAAGAACCATCAGCCACGGTGGATGAACCGATAAAAGAATTAAATCTTGGAACACCAGAAGATCCCAAGACAGTCCTCCTAAGTGCAAACCTCACTCCCACTGAGGAACAGAGTTTAATTGAAATTTTGGAAGAATACAAGGACACGTTCGCATGGACATACGAAGACATGCCGGGGTTAGACAACTCATTAGTTGAACATCGTCTAACTTTGAAACCTGGAGCTACCCCGGTTAAACAAAAATTAAGGAGATTCCACCCTGATGTTGCACTTAAGATGAAAGAAGAGGTCGACACTGGTTCACTACACCTTGGAGAACCTACTGTTATGTCGTCATGCCCTTTGGACTGAAGAATGTTGTTGCTACCTATCAGAGGGCAATGATGGCTATCTTCCATGACATGATGCATACCCTTGTAGAGGTGTACGTGGATGACCTGGTCGTTAAGTACAAAAGCCGAGAAGATCATCCTGAAGTGTTAAGAAAGGTCTTGCAAAGGGCTAGGGAATATAAATTGAAAATGAACCCAAAGAAATGCACGTTTGGAGTATCCTCAGGAAAATTGTTGGGGTTCATAGTGAGCAAAAGGGGCATAGAGATCGACCCGAACAAGGCCAAGGCAATCATTGGTATGCCTCCTCCAAGACATATGAAAGAACTTTGAGGATTAATCAGGAGGCTACAGTTTGTCCGCCGGTTCATCTCACAACACTCCCAAAGGTGTAAACCTTTCTATGAGTTGACCAAGGCGAGGGCCGAGTTCAAATGGGATTCGAAGTGCCAGGATGCATTCGATGGTTTGAAAAGATACATGGCTAGTCCCCATGTGCTTAGACCACCAGTCCCTAGCAAGCCCTTAGTTTTGTATATCTCGGTTTTGGAGAATTCTCTTGGGGCAGTTCTTGCACAAGTGGATGAAGAAGGGAAAGAGAGGGCAACTTACTATTTGTCAAAGATCTTTGATCCATGCGAGGAGAAGTATACTGTACTCCGGAGGACATGCCCTGCACTAGTCTGGGTAGTTCAGAAGCTTAAACACTCTTTCTTAGCTCATGAGGTCAATCTTATTGCCCGCATCAATCCCATCAAATTCCTTCTGGAGAAAACTATTCTAACTGATCGTTTAGGTCGTTGGCAGAGTTTCCTCTCCCAGTTTGATATCACCTATGTCCCCCAGAAGGCGATTAAGGGCTATGCCATTGCCGAACATCTAGCCCATCACCCTATACCCCTCTTTGACCCGGTCCAATCGGAGCTCCCGGATGACGAACTAATGTTGATCCGATCTTCCCACCTTTGGACATTATATTTTGACGGGGCTCTGAATTCTCATTGTAAGGGAATAGGAATCGTCCTTCTATCACCCGAGGGTGTCACCATTCCACAGGCATTTCAGCTTGACTTCCCAGCAACCAACAATATAGCTGAATACGAAGCCTTGCTGGCCGGGCTGGAGGCCGCTCATTTCTATGGTGCCACAGAATTAAGGGTGATAGGTGATAGCCAACTAATTCTTCGCCAAGTCCTAACCAAATACCGAACTTCTCATCTGAACCTCAAACCTTACCAAGAACTCACCTCTTGCTACATCAAACTCTTTTCCAAACTCACTTTTGTCCATGTTCCTCGAGCTCAGAACATCCTTGCTGATGCCCTTGCCTCTTTAGCTTCATCTCTATCAGTCCCTCTAGGTAGACAGGTGCGGACTATCCTTGTCCGTAGAAGGTCAATACTGGCGATTAAGGATGGTCGATTTATGAAGGTCAAGGAGAGATTTGGCAAGAAGGAATATTTAGAGCAGAAAGAGGAGATTTCTCTGGTCGAGTTGGAAGAGTTAGATGAGGGTGAGAGGCCTTGGTTTGATGAGATCGCAAGGTATTGTAAAGATCAGACATATCCACCTGGATCAAATGCAAAAGAAAAGAAGGCCATCAGAAGAGTATCCCAGAGGTATACCATTCTAGGAGGGGTGCTCTACAAGAGGAGCCTGAGCGGAATTTTATTGAGATGCGTTGATGAAGAAGAGGCAGAATTGGTGCTTAAGGAAGCACATTCCGGTGTCTGTGGGGGCCATGTCAATGCTCAAGCTCTTGCCAAGAAAATCATCAGGCAGGGATATTATTGGCCAACCCTAGAAGATGATTGCTCCATCTTTGTCCGGCACTGTCATTCTTGCCAACTCCATGCCGACAAGATCCATTCTCCCGCATCTTCCGTTCATCCGATTCATGCCCCATGGCCCTTCGCCATGTGGGCTTTCGATATCATTGGCCCTCTAAGTGATCTTAACTCTGAAATCCATCCAAATCATTCATCTTGACGGCAACAGAGTACTTCACCAAGTGGGCATAAGTGGAAGCGTTCGTGGAGATCAAGGCATCAACACTATGCTCCTTCATCAAACGCAACATCATCGCCAGGTTCGGGATACCCATCGGCATTATCACCGACAACAGACCGCAATTTCTCTCTCAAGATCTACGTGATCTTTGCAACAGGTACCGCATTGCATTGCATCATTCATCTCCTTATTACCCGCAAGGCAATGGTCAAGCAGAAGCCACCAATAAAACTTTGATTAAAATCATCAAGAAAACCTGTAAGTCTAGCCAGTTCGCAGACTGGCCAGATAAGCTTGTAGATGCCCTATGGGCTTATCGTACTTCTGTACGGACCCCCACTAGTCAAACCCCGTATGCTCTCGCATATGGGATAGAAGCGGTGGTCCCGTACGAAGTACTCCTTCCATCACTCCAAGTTCAACTCGATAGGGACATCCCTGTCGATGAGAGGCGAGAATCTCTCCTTGCACAACTTGAACTCCTAGATGAAAGAAGGTTGGCCGCTTCCGAGCATGCCCAGACTTATCAGAACCGATTGAAAAGATTTTATAAAAAGAGGGTGGTAGAGAGAAAGTTCGAAATCGGCGAGATGGTAGTCAAACGTATATTCGTTAAGCTAGGTGGTCCCCATTCCAAGTTACAACCTAACTGGGTAGGGCCTTTTGTTATAACTTAAAAATATCCAGGCAATGCATATGAGCTAACCAACGCCGATGGAGAAAAATTGAACCATCCATGGAACGATGTTTACCTCAAAAAATATTTTCCTTAGAAGAGAATATAAAGAAATTCTAGTATGATATTAAGTCATCGATCCAAGGGTGTTAGCTAGAAGTCAAGGGTAGACATCACCTTGCACACACAACACCTCCCGATCCCAGAATCTAGATAGCCCAACACTCGAGAGAGGCAAGGCAGAACCCTGAAGGCAGAAAGGAAACCTTACCCTATTCTCTTCTGTTCGGTTCGAAATAGGTGAAGGGGACTAGAGGAGGATAGTATCGAAAATGCCCTCCGCCTTAGTAGGAGGCCGTCTCATAGGGTGCAAAAGGGATGCCAAAAGATGGGCAATGAACCCCACAGGTTTAAATAAATATGGGCATGTCTGAATGAGTACCCGAAAGAATAGAAAATGAAGAAAAGGCACCAAAAGATGGGCAATGACCCCACAGGTCAAAGACTTGTCTAAGTAAGTGCCACATGTAGAAAAGACCCGAAGAGGCCGAACCCCAACGGGCAATTTGGGCATGAGTAGAGAAACCCTCCTCAACACCCCCAAATCCTATCAAAGACTTCCTCTATTATTCTTCCATCTTAAAAACCCCTAGGGTAGGGTAAACTGTCCAAACTCAGGGGGAATGCAAACCGATCAAGAGAAAAGGGCAAGAAAGATTCTGGGTAGGGAACCTTATTTTCACATGGTGTTCATCACTTGAATCTTGATTAACACTCAAAGATCGATGAATTGTTTCAATACCGGCACATTCTCCACAAATTCAAAAAATGAATATTTTAAAAAACCCCAAAAAATCAAATATTTTAAAAAATCCAAAAAATGAATATTTTTAAAAACTCCAAAAAAATTTGAATATCTTCAAAAATAAAAAATTGAATACTTTCCAAAAATCTTAAAAAAATGCATCATCTAACTTGGCGTAACCTTGATTTTTGCCTTTGCTAGCATTCATTTTATCTTTATGTCTTGCATGTTTCATTTCCGCATTGAATATTTACCTTCATTATCACCCCATTAAGAGGGCTCCTCCCTTTGACCTAAGTCGAAGTTGGCCATAATAGGCAAAGGGATGAGTCGTTGTGAAGATCTAATCCTCTTTTATCAAGTGTTTTCAGGGACTTTAAAATAAGAGGAGAAGGTTCTCTCAACGACGGGATTTTGAGATCAAGAAGGGAGTGACTCTCACCATAGCAGGTAAGCACTCTTAACTTTTACCTTGTCTGTCATTTTGTGCATTCTACCTGGTTGATAAGGCTACCCCCCTTGACATATAAGCAAGGCAATACAACAATAGGCAAGGGGGTAAGCCATAGAGTAGATTTAACCCTTCTATTAAGTATTTCAGGAAAGAAACACAAGTCAAGGAGGGGTGAGAATCTCGCCAACAGGTATGTCTCTTAACCCTACTTTTATTATTTGCCATCCCTTAGAAGGCTTCACCCCTTGACAAACTTGCAAGGGGCCAAGCCGGAATTTGAAACTGACTATCCTTTCAAGAAATGTCAAGTAGGTCAAACAACACTGAAGCAAGAAGTGCTATAACAAGGAAGAAAAGCAGCTACAACACTAGAAGAAGATTAAGCCTGCTACAGATATCAGTGTCTGATTGCCACTGACTCCAGGAGAATGACCACATGGAGAAGGCATGGAAACCATACCGCCGCAACCGCCTCGTTCCGGTGATGCACCAAAGGAGTGGCCAAGAAAATGCTCGCAGAAATGGAAGAATGGACATGGGAAACCCCCATAACTTGCCGACTAGCATATATGTCGCTAGTCGTGTATTATTATCTTATGCATTATTTGTTGAAGACTTTGAGTATGGAGAAGACTTGACCCGAGATCCCCTTCATCAAAATCTACGACGGTCGGGTCATCTCTAATGCTCACGGATAAGCCAAAGTTGTGCTGTGAGGGACGATAGTTCCCGAATGGGTATCTTGACCTCATAGACAATCTATATCTTCAACTATTTGTTATACAAGTTTTGTTTTGTTTTCTTGAGCCCAACATGCATCATGTAGCATTAATTGCATTACATTTTGTTTTGTCATTGCATACATCATTTCTCATCCTAATCTTTAAACCTTTTAAACCTTTTCCAATCATTCTGAATCTCACCGTGTTTTCTAATCCCACCGTGTTTTCTAGTCACACCAACCTTTCTAATATCCCACCGTGTCTGTTAATCCCACCGTGTTCGGTAATCACCTTATATACCCCCAAATCCTCCATCACCACTATGGCCATTGCAACACTTCTTTGCTATTCATCCCACCATGGCAGCCAATTCATCCCGCCAAGGGCATTCTATTCAATCAGAACTTGCACCATCCCTATCTTCACGATCTATGCTTAAACATTTGCCTTTCGGAATCTGAGATCATTCCATTCCGAATCAAATCTTGTCTCTTGGAAGACTTAAATGAATCTAAGAGCCTGAATGTGCTTGATTGGTATTCTTTTACTTTTTTAAAAACAAATCTCTTTTAACTTTAGCCCATCACAGTACAGGAACACCGCAAAGATCGGGTTACCGGCTGATGATGAACCTACGAACCCATGTTTCGGGGACTCTCCACCGCGTTGGGGGTTGGCTATCCTTCTCTCGTGCCAATGGCACATCTTTTACCAATCGAACATAGGAAGACTTGATGAAACATGGTGGTTAGCCAGGAGACTTGAGGAGATTCATCTTGCCGAATCTGGTCGTTGAGCGTGTCTATATCTACACCTTGATGCCACCTTTTCAGTCCATCACCATTTCACTCCACTACATTCCACTACGATCCATCTTGTTTCACTACGCTTTCTTTACGTTTCACTCCGCTCCGCTACATGCCATTCCCTTGTAAAGCCGACATCAAGGAGAGGCAAGCTGTAGACACGCCAAATTAGCTTGATTCGGAGCCCTAGACTCTTATTCCATAGGCGATATCCTTTATTTGACCGTTATTTTATCCGGATTATCTCGTGGACATGAGCTAAGGACATGGGTGGAGCCCCTCGCAAGTTGAGAATGGACCAATGATTTCCGGAATATTGTCGTAACCTTCAAGCGAGAGCCACACGTGAATTGTAAAAACATGAAGCCTGCTCGATGACCGACCTTGAATGGTCCATAATTGAAGTTCTTGGGAGTCCCGCATGTGTTTCGTAACATTCAGGGTTTCCGAGAAGTCATTTCGGTAGGCGTCGGTCAATGACGGCTTTCATTACGTCTTTTTCGATCTGTGCTGACACGGCTATCCCGAACGACATGTTAGGCCTTTCCGGTCATCACCGGGTCTTTTCAGGTCATCTGGGTCGATTCTAGCTGAATATTTTCATCAACCGGGGCCATATGGCCATTTCGGTCAATTTTAGGGTTTCCCGGCTTTTCCGAGTTTCGGTTCACGTTTACCGGGTTAATATCAGATTTTTCGAAGACTTCAGGTTTTCCGGTCATGCCGGACTTGTTTGGTCATCATTTTAGGTCATCCCATTGACCCGAGATTTATCGACCGGAACCGTGCTCTTTCGGATCTTCGCCCCGAGTTTCGGCTTTCCGCGAGAGGGTAAACCGGTAGAAAGCCCCGTGTGAACATATCGGGAGTCATGCCGGCTGGTTTACTGACTTGAGGAGGTGAGGTTGAAGGCCCTCTTTCCAACGCGACAAACGGGAGCCGAATCGGACATCCCGTTTGCAAGATACGGCTCGCGGAACACGCGCGTAGGAGAGAGAGTGTACTGCGCCCCCGCTCCCTTTGAAAGAGGAGGGCGCGCCCTGTGCGCCCTCAACCCGGGGGCACGCCCTGCGTGCCCCCGATCCCTTTGAAAGGCGGGGGCGCGGTCAGTTTCTTTAAATCGGAAATTACCCCGATTAGCACTTTCTAAACCGGATTTTTGGAAGGTTTCCACGGAGGATTTTCGATTATTTGTACCGCGCCCCAGGTTCGGGGGCGCGTTATGTATGTCAAGTCGATTTTTAGCAATTTCCAGAAGATTCTGTCAATTTTTAGCAGTGAGACGCGTAACGCTCCCCCGCTCCCTTTGAAACAGGGGGGCGCGCAGACCGCGCCCCCGAACTGGGGGTGCACCCTGCGCGCCCTTGGTTTGAGGGCGCGCCCTCGTTCCCTTTGAAAAGTGGGGGCGCGGTCGGTCCAGTTTCTAAATTTTGCACCGGCTTCCTTCCCCTATAAATTGAGGGCCATTCTCAAACGACCCAGGGTTAATCCCCGGTGCCTAGCTCGTCCATAGGTCGTCCAAGCTCTTCTCCAAAGCCGTCCCGGCGTCCAAAGGCGATCCAAAGTCAAGAGATCGATCCCGAGGTGAAGGAGAAGGCTCGATCCGGGTGTTCTGCATCATCCAACTTCATCGACTTCTGCAGAAAATCTGAGACTCCTTAAGAAAAAGTCTTTAACATATAAGATGTTTATCTCTTCGTCCTCTTTCATCTCCAACTGACGGCACTCAATTCCGACTTTCCGTTTGTTCGTGGTAATTGCTACACTGAGGGCGCGCATCTAAGTTCTGTTTTCTATATCCTCCCACTTTCAGAATTTTTACTTACTTCTAAAGGAGTATTTCGGAGAAGTCATCAACATAGTAACTCTTTATCTATGAGTTATCTGTCTACTCCAACAATCGGCACTCGATTCTGACATTGGGGTCGTCCGTAGCATCCTCTGCACCAAAGTCGCGCCAGAAGGGTGCAAAGGCTACCCGAACCGGCCTTCTTCATCCAACTTGGCTTCAACTCAAGCCGATCCATTCCATAAGCTTTTTCAACTCACTTAACTCAGTTTATTTATTGTTTTAAAGCATCTTTTAGTTTATTTACATCATTTTTACCTAATCAAAAATACAAAAAAGGGGTTAGGACTCACCCCAATCCGGTGAGTTCGATTCCAATTGCTTCTTTCTCATATTCTCTCTACAGTTACTACACTTCCCATAGTTCTAATCATTTTATTTCACTTGGTTTATTGTTCTAGTTGCACAGTTCTATCAAGCTAGCATCGGTTGGAGACTCTTCTTCATCGGCCGGCCGAAGAAGAAGAAGGTTGAACCCATATCCCGATCTCCCACACTAAGGTACATGGTCAAATCAACTCATCTCTTGTTTTTATTCTATAAAGCGGAGCCCGCGGCTCCTGGCGACTACATTTTTCATGCTTTAATTTCATCTCCTCCTCACTCTCCTCCCACATGACCCGAACCATCTTCGTTTCTCGAGCGACGCCGTGAGATGAAAGTTCAGGGATCAATGTGAGTGTGGGACCGAGGTGAGGAGTCTTTACCGCTTTCCGAGTGTTTTCAATTCACTCCCTTTTTCCCATTTTCCATCTTTCACCTTTTATCTTGAGGTGCCGATCCGGAACCCGTTTCTGGAGTCGACAAGCCGGTGTTTGCAATGGAGAGATGTAGATACTATAGATGAGAAATTCAAGGGTTTATTGATCCCAGGCAATGGATGGAGAGGAATACACTGGGGGTGTGCACGTGGCACCCAGATGGGAGGGAGGTGGGTTGGTGTGCAAGTTGAAGGTTGAAGGGGATTAGGATGACCCAAAGTTAAGCTAGGTGAACTCATCCTAGAAGAATGGAAAATATCATGATTGATGTGGGAATGGCTATCTAGGAGCACACCAAGTTCAAGACTATGGTCGGCAACCTATTTGTCACCCATAACTGTTCAAAAGGCATCGAGGACTTGATTAAGATTGCATTGATGTAACTCTTGTATGAATGATTGATGATCAAAAGAGGGATGAGCTTGAATATCATGTTTTTGAGAAGTATCATGTGATACCGATGGCCTTAAAGTAGAACTTTGATCGTAGCCCATCCTTGCATCCTCCTTTGTTGTTCTTTGGCTTCTGTGGTGTAGCAATTGAACCTGCCAAACTTCTCAACTAACCTTACCATCATAGATATGAAAAAAAATAGACCTAGGTCAGCCTTGGCTAGGTTTTGACTTCAAACGATTCTTCTTTGATTTCTTTTGATGATGTGTTAGTCTAGACCTTTTTGCTTTCAAATGTTGTGGACAAGCAAGTAATTAGCAAAGAGCAAAGTTTTCTTCTTTGTTGTGCTTTTTCTTTCTTTGAGAAATTCTTCTTCCATTTTTTGTAGACAAACAAGTTGGACACAGATTAAAGCAAAGAACTCCTTTTTTGTTATTTTGGTGTTTTTTTTGTTGTTTTGAATTTTGGTTTGACAAAGAAGCTATGCACAAACTTCTGAATGATTACGCAATGATTTTTGTTCAAACTTTATATTAATATATTTTTAAGAATTGTTCACTCAACACTTATATGATTAATTCCTATCATTTCAATCACCAATTACCTAAGGTTATCACTAACTCACCATAAATGGGTACTTGGGTTCTTTGGGTTTTGGGATGAATGGTACAACCAACCCAATTGTGTGAAGAGGAATACTCCACGAATGGGGACTTACGGAGACCTTGATGGAAACAAACCAAGTCAACTAGGAAGAAATATCCCAGAAAAGAGGTTAGAATCCACCAAGAAGGTGTTTGGAAGGTGAAGATGTGTTAGGAGAGAGAGCCCCTACCTCGAATGCCCAACGGATTGGAACAAGTTTGGTACCCGATGCAAATCTCATGCAAAAAGAAAAGGAGGAGAATGAGGAGGAGAAGCAATAAATTTATGCAAACATAGAATGATATGTATGAAGCAATCAATTAAGCAAATCAAGTATGTGAATGAAGAGAAGACTAGTTGCACTAGAACATCAAACAAGCTTGGTTAACTACAATGGTTCTCCCACCATGGTTGCCAAGAAGCTGTCGACTCCGAAAATGGGTCCCGGGATGGCACCTCGGAAAGGTGAGGGAATGAGAAAACTCTCACCTTAGCTCACGCTCACATTGATCTACAAACTTTCATCCTTCGGCGTCGCTTAAGCACAGAAGAGATGATTCGGGTTGTGTGGGAGGAGAATGAGGCAAATAAACTAAAAGGAATTAGAAATAGAAAAGCACATAAAGTAGAGGTAGAGATGAAGAAGAGTGGTCACCAGAAACTGCGGGCTCCGAAGTTAAATAAATGAGGTAGAAAGTACTTGAGATGTGACTGTGTGTACCTTAGTGTGGGAAATGGGTGTGTGGGTTCAATCTTCTCCTTCTTCAGCCGGCCAATGACAAAGAGTCCTTAACCACCGCTTGCTTGATGTACCTATGCAACTAGAAGACAAGAAGATAAGAATTAGTGAAAGAGAGATTAGAACTAAGTGAAATGTAGTAACTACAAAGAAAGTGGCATGAAAAATGGCAATCGAAAACATATTCACCGATTTTAGGGTTAGCCCTAACCTATTTTTTTTAGTTTTTTATGATATATGAGATGATGCAAAACTAAATAAAAATGATGTATAAATGATGCTGGATGAATGATGAAGAAGTAAAACTTGAATGACTCAAATCGGAGCTAAAACGGAGGAGATATCACCAATCTGGTTGGTTTGAACACTGGTTGAGGCATGGAGGCCACGCCCTAGGATTGAGGGTGCAGTATATGCGACCTTTGATTGAGGGCACGATCAAAACTGTTTGGTGCAACTTCGATGCAGAGCTCGCCAGGGGTAGTCCCAATGTTGGAATTGAGTGACTTTTGTTGAAATGGACAGAAAGCTTAAAGAGGAAGAGTTTCCTTGTTAACTACCTTTCCTGAATATACCTGGACAGACTTGTAAAAATTTTAGAAGTGGACGAAAATTGAAAATAGAACCAAATTGTGCGATCTTGTTTAAACAATCACCACAGACAGTCCAAAAGTCAGAATGAGCCCCTGTTTGTTTCAAAATAAAGAAGACTCATCAAGGGTGATTTAAGATGAATAAAAGTTTGCTTGAATCCTTAGAGAAAAGGTCTGAATTTACCTGATAATTTTGATGTTGGAAGGTGAAAAACTTGGATCCATTGGCGCGATATTGATGCAGGATATGCTACAAGCACAAAAGATGTCAGAATTAAATGATTCTTATTGAGAATGGAAGAAAACTCACCAGGGTACAGTTTGTATGAAGATAGTGTAAGCTGAATCTACCGAGAAGTGTGTGAAAATTGATTGACATTGTGATGGTAGAGAAGGGTAGACTCTGGATCTGTCTGTACAACACTAGTGTAGAAGCCATCATGAGACTGAGAAGATGTCAGGATTGATCCCTGTTAGTTGGAGACAAATGGTAACTTGACAAGGAACACTTAATCTGGAGGAGGTGTGGCCAGAAAATGCTTAAGAAAATCTATGGAAGTCGATGATCAGCACATTAGCATGATGAAGCATAGATTGGCTTTTCTCTCACTTTAGAATGATCTCCGAGCACCATGATGAAGAGAGAATGACTTGGGGATGTTGGGATGAGCCTAGGGTGGCTGGAAGATGAGAAAAGTAACCTCAGATTGTATCCCAATGTCGAGAATTTATAGAGAATTGAAGATGATGCAAAATCAGAAAAGTGATTGGATGTGCCCTCAAGGTGAGGGCATGCAGACCGCACCCTACTATTAGGGTGTAGTCACCACACCCCCGCCTCAGGGGCGCATTCGGCAGTGGTTACTATTTTTGGCAAAATCGGTCCAAAAACCTTCTAAAAATTGGTGGTTTCTAAAATGGATGTGCCCCCTATTGGAGGGCATGGCCGAAATGAAAATCTTTTAAAAAGGGAAACCTTTCAAAATGCCTTTGGAAAGTCAAAAAAAGGAAGGAGAAACTAGTTTTCAAAACTAGAAGCACCCTCAAGTTAAGGGCGTGTAGACTACGCCCTCAGACTGAGGGTACGCAGGCCGTGCTCTCAAGGTGAGGGCACGCAGACCACACCCCCAGTTTAGGGGCATGTTCATTTCTCTCTTTTGTGTGTGCTTGCTTTGCGAGCTATAACTTGCAAATGGCACTTCTGTTTTGACTCCCGTTTGTTGCATCTAAAAGAGGACTTGCAAATCCAGCTCCTTAGATTAGTACACTAGTCATTACACATCCGAAAGCTTCCATACGAAACTATAATTTCCAGTTTATCCTCCTGGTGGCACCGAATGCTCAAGCAGTCATCCGAAACTCGGAAAAGCCTGTGATAACTCAGAAAATCTTATAATGACCTAAAAGTTGGTGGCAACCCATATAACTTGGGTTGATGACCATAAATGATGGGAGGAACCCAAAAAACTCAGAAAGGTGCTCGGAAGAGCTGAGGATGACCTGAAGAACTCAGAATGACCGAAAAAGCTGACATCAACCCATACAACTCGAGTTGATGATCAGAAACAATGAGAAGAACCTGAAAAACTTGGAGAGATGCTTGGAAGAGATGGGATGATCCAGAGAACTAAGAATGATTGAAAAAGATAGTGGCAACCCATATGACTCGGGTCGATGATCGAAAACGACGAGAGGAACTTGGAAAACTCAGAAAGATATAGAAAGACCAAAATTAATGACCAAGTGACCCAAAGATGCCTAGAAGGGTTCCATGCCAACTGATCGGTCACGAAATGACGAGATGGATCCGGTATACCCTAAGCCCCCCGTTACTGACCAGGATGTCTTGACAACAACCGGGAAACTCTAACGGTAAGCAGAAAACATACAATGACTTGACGAAAGGACACGACACAATGGCCCTTGCTTGGACAACATGGATTTGACCAGAGATCAATAACTCATCCTTAGATTTCCAGTAAGTTCCTTGGCTCATCCAAAGGAGTCGTTCAACTTGATTTTAATGGTCCAAAAGGGATGTTGCCAACAGAAGAAGAGTTTTAAGCTCCAAATTAGGCCAAATTTGCATGCCTTGTTAGAAGCATTTGACCGACAAGACATCTTTGGCTAACGATAACATTAAATGCACAACCATAGTTATTGATTGCGACATAAGGTCATTAAATACATAAGCATGGTGCCATTGATGGCAACCTTACTTCTCAAGGCATCTAGTTAGATCGATGCTTCTAGTCAAGTCATTGGAATAAATGTGCATGGGCGACAATAACATTAGTGTCATGAGACCTCACTATCATTGACTTTTGTGTCAAGTCCATACATGTCTTGTCGAGGGGACATGCTAACACACGCAAACAACAAAAGCTTAGAAAATTATTCAAGAATCTCTAACCAATTGGAAGTGTCTTGCTGGAAGATTGCGTATGGGAAGATGTTGGGGCACGTTGGTCCTAAAGTGGTGCCAGCTTTTGTTCAAGGTGAAGGTTGATTTACTCGTCAAAAAAGAAGTACTATTCATAAGGATGATAGACATATGTCTTACAATTAGGCCAATCTGGCTTGTCTACACTCACATGTAAAATGTTGATTCACAATGACCATATTGTTAAGCGTTAACAACACACTATTAACCATGAAAAATAAATTAAAACTATGAAAAGAATCAATATATATACCTTAAGATCTTGAAAAATGACATTTTTCTTCTTTTACAGAAGAGTGATATAATTTTTGTCATATAATTAATTTTAATCGAACCTTCTCTAGATGACGTAATTCTCAAACAATGATCTTGTTTGAAAATTTATGAAAAATAATCTATCTATTAGAAGTGCGAGTGCTCTTTTCGTCGACAAGCATCTATTCACGATAGCATCTAGATACATCGCTCCATCATCCGCCCTCACCCTCCCAATGCTTCTGCCATCTCCTCTACACTCCTGCCCTTAGCCTCCTGATGGTTCCACCGGATCCCAATGCTTCTGCCCTTTGCCCGCGCTCGTCCAACTCTCTCATCGATTAATCCGCCCTCTATTCTTAGCCTTCCGATGCTTCCGCCATATCCTTTGCACTTTGCCCTCTACCTTCTCCCTTAGCCCTCAGCCTCCTGATGATTTTGCTGGCTCCCAATGCTTCAGCTCTGCCCTTGCTCGTACAGCTCTCGCTCTTGCCAGGGAAGTCTTCCCCCTTACTTGATCGGCCGACATCATTGACAACGGGTTCAAGCCCGACCTCCAGAATGTCCAATGCCGTCCAACTTTTGTGCTTGCCAAGGAAGTTCTCCCTATAGTCCAACGCTGTCACCGATGCATTTGTGATTCCCCTCTACCTATATGATGTGCAGAGCATTGAAGCAGAAACCCAACCTGTTCTTTGTAGAGAGAGGGAGAGAGAGATGGCGAGCAAGATAGGGATGATGGACTCTGCCTACTTCGTTGGCAGAGGCGAGATCCTCTCATGAATCAACTCTACCCTCCATCTCAGCCTCTCCAAGGTTGAAGAGGTAAGAATCTCCCTATAATCAATCGATCGGCTCCCATGGGGTTTCTTGTCTGTGTTTCCAATGGTTGCTGATGAAGAGTCCATCATCCCTATCTTTCTCCCATGGGGTTTCTTGCCTATCTTTCTGATGGTTCCCCGTAATCAATCAATCCTGTTATAGACCCATTATCTTGGTGAATGGAACCTATAAGATATTAAGCATACCATTAGCCAAAAGGCTTAATATACTTATTGTAAAGTTGGTTTACTCTAACCAATAAGCTTTCATTAAAGATAGATACATATTGAACAACTATTTATCAGTTTTTGAAAGCATTAATGACTAGCAGAATTGTTAGAGAAGGTGTTACTTCAAATTGGAGTTTGGGAAGGCTTATGACAGGTCAACTGGAGATGTCACAATATTTGATTCATACCTGATGACTTTTAATGCTAAAAGAAGAGTGGGTGAGTTGTTTAGCAAAACTGGATACAGTAAAAATTTTCATATTGGTAAGATGGTGTCCCAACGGGCTACATAAGACAGGGGATCTCTTTTCTTTTTAACTTATTGTTTTGATGGAACAGATTATGAATGAATTGTGGAATAAAGTTAGTGGCATAGGGCTTATAAAGGGAATATGAATTGGATATTCAGCTATACAGATCACAAATCTATAATATGCAGATGACATATTATTTTATGATGATAAAGAGGATGTGGAAAAATCTCAATGTTTTGTTTATATTATTAAAAGCTACCATAGGTATGAAGATGAATCAACATAAATATGTGGTTTTAGGCATGCATTTGAATCAATCATGTTATGTAATGTGTTACACTTATGCCTGAGGTGTTTCAGCACGATCAAGTGTTAGTGCTCACATATTTAAATGAATTATGTAAGAACAATGATTTCTTGAGCTTTATTCCAACAATATATTGTTGGGTATGATTTTAGGTTCAGAAGCATAAATGAGTGGAACAGTCAACTTTTATAGGCTATTGGTGTGAGTTAGTTTTAGGCATTTGCATAAAAGATCTTGCACTTTGCCATGTATAGTACTCAAGTATATTTGCAAATATATTGTCTTCCTAGAGTTGGTTGACAAGCAGTTCACAGTTCTTCACAGGGGAATTGAACCATACAAATGTAAGTGTTGTTCTTTTGTTGAGCCATCTAGTTTATTGTTATGTTGAATGTATGCTATCTCTGCGGAACAACTAACGTACAAGTTTTTGTTAAATGGAATATATGGTATGTTTTAATATATTAATTGATATGTACATCTATACAATAGGTGAAAGCATGGCTATAATGACAAACTAGCCAGTTGACGTCCATATCCTATTTTGAACAAGAGACACGGTGACGGGGTAGTAGGAGGGGGAATGACGGTGGGGTAACGACAAATAGGAATTTCAGCTATGGCTGATGAGTTTAGGCTTGCAACTGGCACCCGTTTCATTTGAGGGGTTTAAACTTCATAGATTAGCTTGGTCTTTTATTTCATTATCTGTAATTGCTTGTCTTCATCTTTCTTCCCCCAAGTGATATTAAACTACTTCCTTGGAAAGGTTTAACTTGCATGTAACCTCACTATCTTTTTCATTCCGTAATTGTAATATTTTCTAGACATCCTTCGTTCTCTAATATTCTCAACTGGTTGTATTCATGCTAAGTCAGGTTGTAATCATGGAGAACAAAGTGTCCAATTTTGTAGATATATATATATATATATATATATATATGTATATATAGTGAAAGGGGTTAACCGGAATAAGAACATATGTGGATTTAAAAGAAAGGAGTGTACGTAGACATATTTACATTATGCATCTTGGATACGAGAGGTACACAGGTGGACTACGTAACCATGTGTGGAATAGGGTCAACCTCTTCAAAATTTAATTATTTATTGGAAATTTGAGTGGAGACTGCCTACCACCAGCAAAAATTAAAAACTTGGTGCATCATGCCACTTTTATTGGACTTACTCTCTACAAGTCTACGTAATCCTTCTGGATAATATTACTTCATAAGTTGGAAATACTTTATAAGATAGACGAGCATCATCTCTTCTTCATATTGAACTTTTGTTGTTTTGATGAATAATGTTCATGGCAAAAGTTTTTTAATATTTTAAAACTAGATGTTGAGAATTACGATATATCTAGTCTTAGTTGTGTAGTTCATAATAATAAATTAGAGTCACGAGAAATATTTGCAAACTACACTCATGTAAAATAAATATGTATATATGAATATATTATTTAACACTTGTTTTAATCAATGAGCACATGTGTGAAGCACGTTTCACTTGACTAGTAAAAAGAGAGATATGACTAGATAAATACTTGATCGATAAGATTTGAAAGGGATTTAAAATATAAATACCTATTTATTCAGTTTACCAATTTAGTTTGCTTTGAAAAGGTTTATAAACTGGTTACTAATTTGGTTTTGTTTGAAAGGGCTTATAAACTAGTTTTCAGTTTGATTTTGTTTGAAAGACCTATAAATCAAACTAAACTAGTTTAAAAGGATTTAGAAGCAAAATTAAACTGGTTTTCAAAGGCCTTCGAATTGAAAGACCTTAGAAACTGAATCGGTTTTGAAAGGCCTTAGGATTGAAATGCTAGTTTGGTTTGAAAAAGGCTTAGAGCCTAACCAAATTGGTTCATTTAGTTACCATCATTTTGGTTTGAGATGGTTTAAAAGAGCTTAGAAATTATTTGAAAGGCCTTAGTAATCAAACCAAATCGATTCATTCGGTTTACGAATTTGGTTAAGTTTTAAAGGGTTTAAAATGCTTTGAAAGGGCTTACAAATCAAACCAAACTGGTTTGGCTCGATTTATCAGTTTAAAAACCAAACCGACTTTGCAATGAAACAATACATTGAAATGAAATTTAGGACAACAAGAATATAAGATTGTGTGAATAGAAATATAAGATTGTGTACACGTGTGTGAGGTTTTTGGTTGCATGATAAATTGAATTATTATAAAAAAGTAAGTCTTTATAACAAAAGTTGTTAAAATGAGTGTTTGTCAATCATTAGATCAATATATGTAAGAAATATTACTTAAAAAAAGAACAATTGTAGACAATTAAACTAAGGTTCATACGTACCTAAGATCCAGGTATAGAGAAGGTAGTGGCAACTGACGGTGGTGGCAACGGTGGTGTAGGCGATGATCTCACATGAGAGAGAAAGACAATCGGAGAAATCCCCAGTGATGGTGCCCGACGCGGGGGCACTAAAGAGAGGGGGAGGCTTTCATGAGAGAAGGAGAAAGTGGAGTAAGAAGAATGGGGAGGAAAGGGGGGGTGCGGGTTAAAAATTGAAAAGACATTGATGTAACCAGGGGTTCATTTAAAGTCATTGGCGATGACTTCAAATATCACCAATGTCATCCGATAGTTGAACAATCAAATTTTGGACAATAGAGATAACTTAAGTCTTTGTTAATAAAATGCACCTACGATAGCTTGGTAAAGTCATCGTTGTTGACATAAACCTCCACCCAAAATCCACCCTTAAGATTTTTTTCTACTTTTGCCATGGTTGAGGCTGCCACTAATACATCATTTAATGATGACTTTTAGGAAGCCATCATCAATACTTTGTACAGTTGCGATAACTTCCATCAAGCCATCACCAATACTTGTACAATTACAATGACTTTTGTCCAATTGTTGCTAATATGCCTTATTAGGAATTTTTGAAACCATCACCATTAACTCATACATAATAATATATTTTCTTATAGTGATATTTGTTGAGAAAAATTAATAGTGGGTAATACTTTGAACATGAAAGAAAAAAGATTATCATATTGCAGCTAATAGTCCATTTTATTGATTTTGGCTTTCTACAATGTCTCGACTGATGCCATTCTCCAAACACTTTTAATCGCATTTAATCTTATATTAAAAATTTATTATATCAAATAAAAATTTTATTTTTACTATATATTTAATTTTAATAATTTTATTTAAGTAGATAAAAATTTATATTTAAAACATACTATAAAATAAAATTTATTTTAATACCGACTTTTGTTCAACATGGGTAAGACTTTTTAACTTAAATTCTTCATATAAATAAAATAACATATTTTTAAAATTTTATGTCATATTATTTATTAGCACAATTTATTTTAATACGTTGTCAAATAAACAAAATAAATATTTTATTTAAAATTTTTATATCTAAATAATATATTTTGTTTAGAGTTCAAATATCAACAGCCTGGTTTATCGACTAAAATAATACTTTTAGCAAATTATATAATTAAAATATCATAATATAGTATTTTTGAATAATTTATGACAAAAAAACAAAAAAACAAAATCTAATTTGTGCATACAAATACTTTCTAAATGATTGCAAAACCCTCGAGTCCAGATCATATTCAAAATATAATCACAACTAATGGTTTTGAAACCGTATACCCGTGAATCTCTTATTATTATTATTTGGCATATTTTGTTGATGACATCATGGCGTATTGACCAAAGCATAGCATCCTTACTTCAGACTTGCAAGCTATGATATCTGGAAACACCCCACCACTGACATGATAAGAACTTTATTAACACTTAAAAACATTTAATTTATCACACATAGCTGTCAATCCGACGGTAGGAAATCATATTCCACTACATATTTCCGTACATTGTACACAACATGTATAGCCGAAGTAAAGTCGCATATTGTTCTAGATGATTTGCAGATCTGGACATCGTACTTCGATAAGTATTTCACTCCAGTTTGGAAAATGATTTCAAAATTTGAAGAGAGAAAATCCTCCTTGAAAAACCATCAAATGTATTAGCCGTTTGCTTTGAAGAGAAATCAATTACACAAGACCACTCCAAGCCCACCATCAAGCGATAGATCAACAGCTACCGAATCATTTCTTCCAATCCACTGATTTGATTACAAGATCAGCGTTGTTCTTCGACTTCATGATTAGTTCTGCATTTGGTCGGTCATTATATTCCACCTGAACAGAAAAAATGAATAAAGAAAGAAACCACCAGGACCTGAAACTAGGTACAAGGAAATACATCACAACAGGACGCCCACTCTTGCAATACTATAGGGGGAAAGGATGAACTGTTTAGTGGCCTAGATAAAAAAGCGTTGGCACCTAAATTTTCCATAATAAAAATCAAAGGAGAGAGAAAGAGGTGTTCCTGTGCCAAATTTAACCAAGGACAAGTTCAATTCAACATATGGACTAAATTCCCTTTCTTTTTATCAATTCCCCTTTGCGCCCCCCTACATTGTTCTAATTGATTTGGTTTAAACCCAATCCAACCCCCAATGGTTTCATGATAGTCAATACTTGGAGTTGGCCCAATAACTAAGGCTACCTTAGTATTAATTCATTGAGAAATGATCCAAATCGATGCTCATGTTTGCAGCCCATTCTTCATATGCTTAGTGGGCTGTATTTTGTTTCAAAATAGGCCCAAAAATACCAATTTTACCCCATATGATATCTTTTTCATAGCCCACTCTTTTATACAATAATTGGGCTGTATTTCAATTCTAAAGCAAGCCCAGCAAGTAATTAAGTTAGGTTCATCTCTTATCCTTCTTGGGCAGCCAATTCCTTGGCTAAAAATCTAGCTGCCACAACCAAAAATAGCCATCTGCCATCTCAGAAGCCTACCTGACAAGCCCAATGCTCTCTCTCTCTCTCTCTCTCTCTCTCTCTCTCTCTCCCTACCTATGTTTAAGCACTGTGGTTACATGTTGCCTACCCTGGACTCTGCCTGTACTATAGGAGTTGCCGGTGGCAAGGAGAACATCATGTAGTCCAATTAAGACTGCCATCAGGAAGGGAATCAAGGGGATACCACTGGAGGCCTCAAAAAGATAGAAAGATGGAATCGATATGGCTTCTGCCATCCAGGACTGCTATCCAGTGGGAGGTAAGGAGAGTAGGAATCATCGCAGACCCCCTAAAGAGTAGGAGAAGATACCGGATCTAGTTCACCTACCAGGATTGAAATCTGGAGGACACAGTGGCTAGTGAGACCTTCCCCAGGGCATGCCCGTTTTTCCTACAATTTAGGGTGCCATAAGAGGCAGGAGGGTCACCGGAAGGATCACATAAAAACTGGCCAAAGGAACTTCTCCAGCCTGCCAGGATTACCGTGCTGAATTAGCAAACCAGCAGGGTCAGCCACTGGAAGTGCAACTCCTGTCCAACAAATCAGGGTCTTATGGAGGCAGGGCGAACCTCGGGATTGCCTGTCAAGTATGCCCTCTGGGAGGAAATTAAAATGTGACATCGGAGATTGCTAAAGGGTAGAAAATATCATCGGATCTTCAAAAATCCTATCGGAACTGGCAAGAGGAGGGCCTACCAGGTCTAGAACTCTTCACTGAGGCCGCTGGATCCCTTCCCCTATAAAAGCAGCACTGTGGTCATCCACCAGGGGGTGGCTTGGGATGAGAAGACATCCTGCAGGCCAACTGACGCTAGAAGAGGGTTCTGGGAGTCCCTGATGGAAGCCCTAGCACAAGAAGATCTAAAAAGAAGAAAAAGAAATAGAAAAGGAGGCCCACTGGTCACCTGTCTGCTGTGCATAGACCTGGAGGATCCAGGAAGAAGTAGAGAAAGGGAGAAGAAGAAAGGAGCCATCTAATGCATCCCCTACTGTTGCGCCCAGGTAGATATGAAAAAAATGTGATATAGGTAGCCTATGAAACTGTGCCCCTCACCATTGTTCCTTTTCTTCATTCAATATCCATCTTCACATAACTGGATATCCCCAAAACCCTGTTAGCCATCACATGATAAGGATCCCCGTGTGAATACCCTAAAATCTAAAAGAGAACCATTTAGGCAACCCGATCAGCTGCTGGGCAAGTTTACTCCTGCTGGCTGACCATCACAACCCAAGCAATATTGATATCAAAATCCACATTCATACACCCATATATCAGAAGTAACCATCATTCTCAGATTTTCAATTCCTAGCATATGCCTCGTACGTCCCTCAGAACACAGGTTCGCAAGTGCTGGAGATTAGGCCATGTTACCCCCTCATCTGAGCCCAGAATCATGTCCATGCCACCTGCACGTGTCATGCATAAGGTGGGGTTGCTCAGCAGAGAGATGCCACGGCAGATGGCTTTCCAAAATTGCAGAAATTGGCACAATTGGCAATTGAGGATGATCCGGTGCAGCAGATGGTCCAGGTGGAAGTGACTGAGAAAAGGAGGGCAGTTCAGTGAATGGACATAATAGGCCGAGTGAAGCCCAATGGGCCCAATTAGATGGCAACAGGCAAAGGAAATCTGAATATGAACTGAATCCCAAATTGCATACAGAATCAGGTATAGGAATCAGTTGGCAGAAAATTGATGGCAAAAATCTGAAGCTTAATGAACCAGAAATAAAGAAATGCCGAGTAGGGACCAGAGTTGTGAACCGGGCCTGACCCAGTTGCTTTTCTGATCAACTGGCCATGTCCCGACCCTAAGTCCCCTACCTAGCATCTAATACAGGTCGGGTTGCGCAACCTAGCGTGAGTTGGGGTGACTTGGCGACCAAGTCAGGATCTTGCCCGATCGTGTCTCCCAACAGCTTGTTAATGACTAGTCATTGGGAGAGGGGGGGGGGGGCTTTAAACACCCCCAACATCCATTGGGGGCCTATATAAGACCGCCAAGTGACCTATTACCCTAACACCTCCACTCATTTTCAACCTCCTCACTCTACATGGTCTCTCTCTCAAATGTTCAAAAAGTGCAATTTCTCTCTCTGAAACATTGCAACATTGTTGATCTTTTTGATTAGTTTTAAGACTTCCTAAATATTAGTTTCAACATTATCTTTTTAAACTTTCTTCAACATGTCTTCTCTAAACATTGACACTCAAATTTTTGGCACGGCCCGGAATGATCTAGATTGGCTAAGTTGTCATTTGATAACCATGGTAGAAATAAAAGTTCAATGTAAGTATTATGAAAAAATAATGTATAAGAGAATTTACTAGTTGAAATATCATATTGCCGGGATGATAGGTAATGTTGTCTCGTGCACACGGACTCCACCTGAGATAAGAGCCCAATTACGTAGACATTTAACTTCTGTGGAACTAGCAAAGTGAGTAACAAAGTGACATAAGAATAATGTTTGGGAAATAAAATTTCTAAACCTTCAAGTCATGGAGTTCACATATACAAGACAGGATAGGAGTACCCGACGGCTCCTTAAGACAATGGCTTTGATGATGGTATATTTGGTAATAATGTTTAGTAAGAGATAATATCTGTATGACATTGGTATTTAATTATTATTCTCATAATTAGATGACATGATAGTGTGATGGAGATAAGCCGTAAGTCATTTAAGAATGAAGACATGTATTGGCGTATAGGCTGATTCATGGGTCAAGATTTTGAAAATGGGAGCGGACGCAAAAATGAGAGCGGTCGCACAAGTGGAAGATGATCGAACAATGAGGAAGAGGAGAAGATCCACAATCTTACAAGAGATGTTGACCTAGACGTAGGCCCCGTGGATTCCATATCACATTACAACAAAGACAAACTAGGATCACAACGACAATGAAGAATTTGCGAAAATACAAGAAAATTGGGTGAGAATGACATCAAGATGGTTCTTATTTAGTAGCATACTGACAAACGCTACAAACCAATCATATTACGAAGCGATGATCGAACTACTGTGAATGTCAATAGGGGAGTGCCTGGACTAATGCTAAATAAAATGTAAAACACTTATCGTCACATGGAGGTGAAAGATATTAAACAATACATCAAGTAATTTGAATGTATTTGATAAAAAAATGATGCATTTTGATGATGGATGACTGGATAGGTATAGTAAACTTTACTCTTTATACTAATTACTTTTTTTTCAAACTTCACAATTTATAACTTATGCATGCTCTTCTTAATAAGTATAAGAAAGAAGACAATGATCAACTTTCTAATATATTATCAGTTGTGCACATATTCTGGAAGCCTATGGACACATCCAGGTAAGTAAAAAAATGTGAACTACTTGTTTGAATCAATCGATGGTGTTATCAAAAAGATAAGAGATGATGGAGTTAGCAAAGTAGTAACGGACAACACAACTGCATATAAAGTAATAAGACAAATACTAACAATCAAGATATCACATTTGTATTATGCATCATACTCTACTTATTCATTATATTTAATATTAGAGAATATATGCAAGGATACTCAAATTGACCGAGTAATTAAGATAGCACAATTCATATCATCCTTTGTCTACCACCATAACTTTATCCTTAACTTAATTATTGAACATACGAATGGCCGAAAGCTCTTAAAGCCTGGTATAACTAGATTTGCATCTCATCACATTTCCTTGAAGAGTTTAATACAACAAATATGTCCTCTTACCCAAATAGTACTTTCAGAGGATGGTCAAGTTCGATAGATAGAGCTTCTCCTTTAAATAATAAAAAAGGGAGGAGGTTGAGAAGATATTAGATAGTGGAGACTTCTGACCAGTTATAAAAAAGATGCTTCATATAATACAACTCATAGTCAAAATTTTCAAAATAGTAGATGGAGAGAGCAAGACAAACTTAAACTATCTCCATAATGCACTTTAGCGGGGGAAAGAAGAAATCGCAAAGACAATGTTAGAATTTAACAAGTGATGTGATATTATCAACCATTGATGGAAACAAACATTGTATCACCTGATAGATGTAGCAAATGTTTTTGTTGTTATTAAGTCAAATCATGTAAATATTATGTTTAGTTCTCTACTGACATATATATGTTGCTAAGTTTTTTTTTAATTCTAGATATTGTTATAGTCCTTCGTTCAAAGCATCTAATGACCTTCAAGAGGATGTGAAATTGGTCATTCATAGAGTGCTCAGAGTCAGTGATCGATTAATTATAATATGTAATAAGATGTATAACTATAAAATAAGGTCAATGCATTTTGGCACATTAATAACACAACAAACAATTATGCTCCTTGGTCTTGATATGTACCTCAAACATCATATAATGACTTGTTGTAATTACCTTTTAACATGCAATAATCTTATACAGCTAACTAGTGCATAGACCATGCCAAGGCAACGGGATATGAGAACCTAGCAGACATTGCAAAAAGAATCCTGAGCCAAACCACGTTGCCTTTAGGATGTGAAAGAAATTGGTACATATTGAACTAAAGTCATACAAAGCAGAGGAATAGGTTGACATTAAAAAACCTAGAGTAGTTAGTATACTGCATCATAACATGAAATTGAAGCTGAAGAATTTTTAAAAAATGAGGGACAATCAAAAATAGAAACAAAGGTGAAAAGAAGAAACGACAAGACAACGAAGTGAGATGGTCACTATACAAGATGAATATATCAATTTAGACAAGATCTTCAATGAATAAAATGCTTCTCAAGCTTGGGTCAATGATCAAGAAGAATTGGACAAACATGAGTTCAATCCAGAAGATCGATAATAGACTTTAGAAGAACTCTACAACGTATCTTTACTCTAATTGAGGAATTCCAAATTCCACATTCATTGGCAAAGAAACTGAAGGCTGGAGAATTTTCTCGCCAAAGTAAGAAGTTATTTAATAAATGTAAATAAGTCATAACTGATCCATTAGACCTTCCAGATCAATAAGTATTTAACGAGAGTCGAGAATACATACTAGAGCATAACATTTAAGTTTAATACTTAACATTGGATAATTCGACTTCAAAAAGTAACAAGGATAGAGGATATGACCATGAAAGAACAACTGTTCCGGTCACATATAGAAGTGAGCTAGAATCAAGACCTTCATTGATGCACTTCACAACCAAAGAACATTGCATGGTATACAAGATGATCACGGTGTATGAATACAAGGTGGAAAAGGCACGCAACAAGATGGACGTCAACACTACACCTTATCATATGGGGTTAAATTATCTCAGGACTCTTAGTTTCCTACTTATAACCAAGAGGGTGATGAGATGACTCAATCTACTTATGGATCCTCATTAGACACTTCATTGCACCCCACCTATGCACTTACAACAAAATGTACGTTTTGCAAATGTCTTGAGAAGGGTATATTTATTATATATAATAATAACAATATGTAAGAATTGAATAATAAATCAATAATATTTGTTTTAGTCATATTACATATTTTTCTAAATTTTTTACAAATTTTCTGATTTTCTCATATTTTTATGATTTTTATTTGTTTAATGTTATTGGATCCGGTCAAACTTGAGTCAGATCTGGATCATGAGCTGGTTTGGCTGGGTCAGGTTTGGGCTGGGCTGACCCAATCCCAACCCAAGACCCAACCATTCTTGCCTGGAGGTGTACATGGACTGGAAGATCAGTCACTGGTAGGTTTGGCAGCAGAATCGACGATGGGACAAAATATGAAATCACAAACGTCATAATCATGGTATGCCGGGTCGGCGACCCGGTCGCCCGACCCGGCCGGATTCCGGGCCGACCGGCCCGGAATCGACCCTGCCGGGCCGACTCCAAGCCGGCCCGGCAGGGGGTCGCGCGACCCTGCTTCGGGTAGGGCGACCCGGCGACCGGCCGGCGACCCGGCCGACCGGGTCGCGCGGTCCCGACCGCCGCCCCCACTAACGGGTTAGTGGGGGGGTTAGTGGGGGCTTCCCCCCCCCCACCCCAAGAGAGTTAGTGGGGGGACTTTTCCCCCCACTAACCCTCACCATTTACCATTGCCCCCCCTCGGGGGCTATAAATAGCCCCCGGGGGAGGGTTCAACTCACACCTCACCTCCTCCCCGGCCCTGGTTGAATACTCTTTCGGTCTTCTTCCTCTCCTACTGATCACTTTTTCGGTCTCCCCCTCCTCACTGATCACTCTTTCAGTCATCACCGGTCAACGGCTCGTCCCTCCACTCAGTTCTCACCCCTCGCTCGGATAGTTTCCGCTCCACGTAGTGTCGTTCACACCCTTAAAGCGTTATTTTTGACACTGTCAAAGCGGTTTCTTTGTCATTCTAAAATTTATTTCGTGTTATTTATTGTGTGGATTATTTTTCTAACATGTCTTCCCCAAGCCGCGAGACTTCCCGCTCCGCCCGGAATGACCCTGCTTGGCTCCATTGCACGGTCGTGTCAATGGAGCAAAGGAAAGTAAAATGCAAGTATTGCGACAAAGTTCTATACGGTGGAACTTACCGGCTAAAGCATCATCTAGCCGGTATCAAGGGAGATGTTGCACCGTGCACACGGACTCCGCCTGAGGTAAGAGCCCAATTTAGACAGCATCTTCAATCCTTATAAAGATCCAAAGGAGCTTCAAAGAGGCATCAGGACACTGTGCGTGAAGAAATTGCGGAACCCGCAAGACGTTCGCTACACATATACGGCACCGGACAAGAGAGACCAGAAAGAAGTGAATACCAAGATATTGACGAAGGTATGTAATAATTAATATTTGATATTTTACAAAAATATACGTATCTAACATAGCAAACAGATGACTTAGTAAGAGCCATGGATGCAAGCCGAAGGTCATTCGCCGACGAAGACATGTATCGACGTACCGGGCGGTTTATGGGTCAAGGTTCTGGCAGTGGGAGTGGACGTGGAAGTGAAAGCGGGAGAGGATCAAATCCGGACCCTGAACAACAAGTGCACGATCTCACCCGGGATGACGACCCGGCAGTTGGCCCTATAGATCCGGTCATCACACGACCGCGTCAAAGGCAAACCACCATCAACATAGCATTAAAGAACTTGAAATTGTGCAAGGAGAAGATCGGGCGGGCAACTTCCAGATGGTTCTTTCATAGTAGTATACCAGCTAACGCTGCAAAGGGGCCTTATTATGAGTCCATGATTGACACAATAGCAGACGTTGGTAGGGGGGTGCCGGGACCAACTCCTAAGGAGATATACAACACATATCTTCCATTGGAGGTAGCTGACATTAGAGAATATGTCAAGACGTTCGAACGTATCTGGGACGAACGTACGCACATTGATGACCGATGGTTGGACAAAGTTAGTCCTTTTGAGCATAAAGTTGTCAAACAAATCTTTATGAATTTTAAGCTTAGATATATCATTTTATCCTCTTAATAGGTATTACCAGGAAGACAATGATCAACTTTCTCGTTTACTGTCAAGCTGGGACCGTCTTTTGGAAGTTGGTGGATGCATCTGGACAGGTAAAAAATGCAACATACTTGTTTGATTTAATTGATGGTATTATCGAGGAGAATGGTGAGGATCGAGTTGTCCAAGTGGTGACGGACAACGCACGCCTACAAAGCCGCCGGCCAAATGTTGATGGCCAAGAGACGAGAAGTTATATTGGGCACCATGCTCCGCCCATTCCATAGATTTAATCTTTAGAGGATATTTGCAAAGATCCTCAAATTGATCGGGTTGTTAAGGCCGGACAATATATTGCATCCTTCATCTATAACCATAATTTCATTCCGAACCTAATGAGAGAGCACACAAAGGGTCGAGAGCTCTTACGACCCGGCTACACGGTTTGCATCACACTACATATCTTTGGAGAGCCTATTTGAACATAGGCGTTGCCTAACCCAAATGATAATTTCTCGGGGTGGGCTAACCGGATTCTTAGAGCCAATCCATCAGACAAACGAAAGGGAAGGAAGGTGGAACAAACATTAGAGAGTGGAGACTTTTGGCGGCTAGTAAAGAAGACAATGGATATTGTTGGTCCATTAGTCAAAGTCCTTCGCATAGTCGATGGAGATAAGAAGGCGGACAATGGATACCTTTACGATGCGGCGAGCGGGCAAAAGAAGAAATTTCGAAAAGGGTGTCGATTTTAGCGTGGTGGGATATCATTGACCGTCGGTGGGAGAGAACATTGTACCATCCTATACGTAATGGTATGTTTTTTACAACTTAATCAAATGTCTATATGTTTAATCAAATTGTTACCTTTTTGGTCGATGCATCTAGCAAACTTTTCCACGGTCAATTACCAGGTCATTTTTTCAACCCAAGATATTGCTACGGTCCGATCTTTCAAGCCTATCAATGAACTATTGGACGGCGTAAAGGAAGTCATTCGGAGAATGCTTGGGGACGATGACCGTTCAATTATTGCAACAAATAAGATGCGTGATTATAGGATGAGGTTATTTCATTTCGGGACAAAGAAGGGTGCAACGAGCGATTATGCTTCTTAGTCCAGGTATGTATAGTTAAATTAAGTCAACTTTTTAATTAAGTAATTAGCTTATTAATAGCATTATGTACTAAGACATAATGATAATGTACGTGATCGGTGGATGGATCGTGGAAGGGCACCGGGATATGAAGACTTGGCTAGTGTTGCAATCCGAGTACTAAGCCAAACTACGTCTTCATTTGTGAAAGAAATTGGTCAACGTTTAGCCTTATTCATACCAAGCAAAGGAATAGGCTAACATCACAAAGACTTGAGCGACTAGTCTACCGTCACTATAATACGAGGTTGAAGCTAAGAAATTTGGAGAAGATAAGAGAGAACCAGAAGGAGGAGCAAAGGTGGGTACAACAAGCAAGTGGAAGACGAATTGAGGTGCCCACTGTACAAGAACCGGAGATTGACTTACATGAGATATTTCAACAGAGGCTTCCTCTAGAAGCACAGGTCAACGAACGTGAGGGTTGGGTGAACCGAGTTCAACCCCGATGATCGGGAATGGGCTCGGGGAACTTGACAATGTTCCTCTTTCCGAGGAATTTCGAATCCCTCCTTCTCGTGGCGAAAAGGCAAAAAGCTGGACAATCTTCTCGTCAAAGTAGGCAATCGAAAGGGCAAAGGTAAACATGTTGCAACTAACCCTCTCGATATTCACGATCCGGACACACAATTGACGAGACAAGGGAAGATACACCGGAGCCTAACATCCGAGTGCAATATCAGACGTCGGATGATTCAACTTCAAAAAGTAGTAGTGACGGAGATGACAACACGTACAGCAGAGGCAGAGGAAGCACCCCCTTCACAGCAACAGCCGCATTTTACGGAAGAGGAGCAGTTTACCCACGCAACACAAGATTATGACCACGGGGCAAGACAACATGGGTATGGTGCAGAGTTAGAACCATCACAGGGTTCTTGGTGCCCATCTTATCAAGGACGGGATTATGGGATGATGCGGCCTTCATTAGATAGTTCTAAGTACGTATTCATATGATAGTTATGGTGGTTCATTTTCCAATTATCGTAGGACAATTGTACGAGGCAGTGAAGAGTATAATCAGTTTGTCTATATGTTTAATGCGTCGTACTCTTCCTCAATGTCATGGGCAGAGTACATACATTATGTAGAAGAACAATTTAATGTAATGTTTGAATGAATATTGAATGAATCTTGTTAAATCACATCTCTTATTCTTAAAAAAAAATTGGGTATTTTTTCTGATTTTTTCCTAATTTTTGGGTATTTTTTATGATTTTTTCATGTTTTTTTTGTTTTTTTTCAAAAAAAATTAATAAAACCGACCCGGTCGGGCCGGGTCGCGACCGGGTCGGCGACCCGGCCCGACCGGGCCGGGTTGGGGGCCGGCCGACCCGCGGCCGACCCCCGAGTTATCCTTCCTTGGTCATAATCATCAAATGTGAAATCCAAACATTAAAAGATCTGAAACTCCAGATCTGAAACTTAAAATTCCAAGTGTGAAACTGAAAATATAAGAATCAGCATCCAGAATCTTAGATCAGAACAGTCAAAATTTCAAATCTCATATCCAAGAAATGAAGCTGAACCCTCAAATCCTAGATTTTATAAATCTGAAATCCCAAAAGATCTTCAAAGCTAAATCTGAAATCTCAAGTCCCTAAGTCAGATGATAGAAAAGGAGTAAAGAAACATCAGGACTCAGAAGCACCAGTCTCGTGCTCACGAAATCCCCAGTAAAACACCACTCAACTGAAATTGAAATCTTAAGACTCTAGAGCCTCTGATCTGAAAAGAAAAAAAATTAGACTTAAAAGTCTCAAACCCTCAAACCTTAAATCTGAAACTAGAGATCTCAATGTAGAAACTTGAAATCTCCAGTTCTTAAATCTGAAGTCTCGGATCAAAATTTTCAAAATTTGAAAACAAAAGTCAGGAATGTCAAAACCCTAAACTGGAACCAAACTCCCCAAATGCCAAAATCAAATCCATGAAATCCAGAGTTCAAACTCTCATATCCAAAAATTATCAAAGAAAATTTAAGCCTATGTTCCGAAGCTAGGGGCTCATGAAATCTAAAATAAAAGAGAAAAAATGGAACTTTCGAAACAACCAAAAAACTCATAAAGCCTAAAGTCCCAAATCTTCAAATCTGTAAAGTTCAATATCTAAAATCCTAAACCAAAAGACTTCTTAAAACTGAAACCTCAAACCCCAGATCAAACACTTGAAATCTCAAATTCCTGAATTCTGGAATCTTAAACCTCAAATAACATATAAAGGGACAGGGGAGCAAAGGATCTCAAATTCTAGATCTGAAATCATGGTAAAAAAATTCCAAGTTTCAAATCTGAAATCCAAATCAAATCAAATGATTCTCAAGTTTAAAATCTGAAACTAGAAAACAAAGATCTCAAATTCGAAACTCTTCAATGTTTGAAATCTGAATCTTAAAACATATTGAGAATTTCCAAATCTGAAATTGGAAGCAAAAGCGAGAAATGAAACTGGGATTAAGATCTTCAAACACCAACACTCAAATACAAACCCACATAACAATGAAATCCCATATCAAAAAAACACAAATTAAAGATAAGATCCAAAGAAAAGAAACTCGAACAGAAAATATGAAATCCCAAAACTAAAAAGTTCCAAATCTAAAAATTCATCAAAACTCAAACTCAAATTGGAACCTTCCAAACTCATCAAATCTGAAAGACAAGTTGAGAAAGATAAAAATCAAGACATCTCAAAACTGAAAGAGGGATTAAGCCAGAACATTGAGAAAACAAACTTAAAACAAAGCCGAAAAATAAAAGACAATAAGTCTTGAAAAACTAAATAACCAACCCAATTCAAACCAAATTCTCAAATGAACTTTAATCAACTCATATGAAGTTCAAAACTAGCTGAAAAAAATGAGACATCAAGTCTTAACTCAAAACAAATCAAACTCCTAAAATAAATTGAAATCAAATCAAACTAAATTCAAAACACTAAATTTGCATTATATCAAGTTCATAGGGCCATTGCTCCAATGCGTTTCTTTTTGTGGATGAATGCCTGTTAATTAATGGCTTTCAAATATTTGTTTGATGTAATAAATATTGGAACTTCGCATGTTCAATGGGGAAAGGTCAAAAAGAAATTTTCAAAGAACTGAAAAAAATGCAACTCAAGTGGTCTAAGTTATAGGGTATTCATTATGTTAACACTTAAAAGATCTGTGTAACCTATGTTGTAAGTTCCTAAATACGCATACCACATCAATTAGCTAATACTCCCATAGGATGCCATCTATTTTCATAATTAACAAAACAAAATCCAAAATGGAAACTCTTTTTCGGAAAATAAAATACAATTTTTATGAAGTTTTAAAATATGAGGTTACATCAAAAAGCATATGACAAGCAAACTGAAAACAAACTTACGGGATGGACAGTTGAATAGCAAAGTTACATTTTTGCTGAACTGTCCATAGATGCAGGGAAATTTAACCCAATAAAGAGCTGTTGAATTCAGTATCTTTTAAGAAGAGAATCCAGAGGAGGCGGCAAAATACAGACCTTTAATATGCTTGGAAGAAAAAAAATATCACAACTGTTCAAGAGGGCTGTATTTACTTGCTCTTTTCAACATACAAATAGTGTTCAATGCATAGTTGCAGGTAAACTCTTTCAACTCCCTTCATTTCCTGTTACGTTTCCCATGCAAACCAAGGGAAATTAACATTGACTCTTATTTAAGCAAGGGAAAGCCATTGTTTTAGTATGGTGGGCAACGGAAGGGATGACACTATCTAGAGATTAAGACATGCAGAATCAGATGACGATAAGACAGCTATTTAGATGCCAGATTAGCAAAGGCCGAGAGAAAGACTTCCAGGACAATAAAGAAAGTTACCCGCCATTTTGCAATTTCTGATGTTTTCCCTGGCAAATGAATAAAAGATCACGTTAAAAAAAATATATATATAATTATAAAATAATCACATAAAACCTAATAGTCTACCTGTAGAAATATGTCTTGCTATAACCCGTTGCATTGCTGTATCAATGTCGACATCAATAAACCTGCAAAGACCAGAAAAAAAGTTCAAAGAAGCCATACCTGATCAGACAAAAGTTACAGCCTCCAAATGATAATCTATGTTATCATAGAAATGAGAGGGGAGAGGTGACAAAAGGGTCACCTTGCCTCAACAACAAGTAATTACCATAGGCAATTGAGGTGATCAATTTTACTGAAAATGAAGTGCCCTTCTATCGTTTGAGGCAGTTGAAGTGATATGTTTAACAATTACTAATCTCCTCAATTTATTGCTCCAAAATCCCTTGTGTATGAAAGCAGTTGCTAAAAGGTTAATTAATTTAATTTTTAGAGGGAAAGGGACGTAAGAATTGAAGCCAGGGCATGATCCACCAGAGAGCTCTTCAATAACAAAGTGAAGACTTCAGTTTTGTTTCAGTAGCCGGCTAGTGGCGTTCAGCATAAAATAATCAACAAAGTAAAGGTTGAGGTTACCATTTTTCATTGAATAGCGAAGAGATACCATTCCAAGAAGCATCCTCCAACAGCAAATAATTTCCTTCCACGATGACCACTTTGTGACTGCCAAGCATCAAAAACTTGGATGAGATTATCCATTCCAATAATGCTGCTTTGGGTTTATACATCCTTGTCGCATGGTTCTACAAGACATCTTTCGAAGGTGTCTTGATTCCTGAACTGATTATCTAATTGCATTGTTGGTGCGTCAGAGCAACAAGTCCTAACACCTTGTAGACTTTTGGTTGTGGCACTACCAATAGAAAAGGAAACAAAGTCCTAGATCCCAGGTGAAAATGAGTAAAAAAAAGAGCACATAAAATATAAACAACATTATATATCAATTACCTAGACATTATTTAAGGCAACACAAGCTAAGATGATCAAATTGATATCAAAATACAGATGCTTCAACAAACAATTGAAGAGAGTGCAAGTCAGACCTCTCAAAAAAAATGCTAAAGCCTAAAACCCTATTGACGACTAAATGTACAGAAAGGATAACGTTTCTTCACAAAACCGACATGTCTAGTTAATACACGTCTGACTTGAAAGACAACGCTATTTTCCCCTACAAAATATTGTCACTCTCCTACTTTTGGGGGCCAAAAATGGTTTATGTTGGATGCATTTCAAAGCAAGGTTGTGCGGACCCACACGCTCAAATGTTATAAATACATATCATCGCATAAATGCAAATTAATAAAAAAGTTTGTATTATAATGTAATTACTAGTAAATATTAGGGCTGCAAATGGGTCAAGTCTGATAAGAACATGTCTATTTCTGACTCTATTTCCAATAAAGGTAAGACATTTTGATTTAAATTCTGAATAATTCGAAAGCATTATATTCTGATTTTGCTCCATTTTAGATGCTATAAAAAAATTGGAACAAAATTCAAACATTTTTAAATTATATAATATATAAAATTTGCATTTAAAGAGGTTAGTAAGTCGTAAAATTATTTGTATTTCTACATATTCCTCCAAAAATTTAAATTCTTAAAAAGTTCTTAAAATTAAGTGTATTTGGAAAATAAGAACCTCATTTTTGACGTCTTTCTTTATTTTTCATACAAAGATGTCCTTTCCTTTCTAGAGATAGAATCAGTTGAGAAAATGGATTACAGAATCGGTGGAATCGGTCCGGAATCGGCCGATTCTGGAATCGGATCGGAGTCCGATTCCATGCAGAAGGACCGATTCCGGCATGAATTCCGTGGAATTGGTCGGAATCGATCCGATTCCGGCGATTCCGTGTGGAATCGGTCGACCTCAGAAGACTGGAATCCTTGGTCCTGTTCGATTACCGGTTCGATTCTGGACCGGGAATTGAACCGATTCGGCCCTTTTAGGGCCGGAATCGACCGCCGGCGATCCCGCAGCGGCTACCTATGATTTCGGCGATTCCAGGGCGATCTGAAGCTCGGAATCGACGATTCCGGCGATTCCATCGTCGATTCCAACTGCCAACACCGATTCTGTGGCGATTCCAGCTCTGTCAGCACCGATTCCAGCGATTCCAAGCTACTTCTTCAAGGGATTCCGCCGATCCAAGCTCCGATTGGCCTCGATTCAACCTCTTCTTCGATCTTTAGAAGGTTATTGGTAAGATTTCTTCGCCGAAAACTTCGTACGTCCATTCTTACGCGTTTCCGACGAGTTTGAGCGTCGTTAAACTTTGTGATTTCCGACAGAACAAATCCGTTTAAGTTCTGAACTATTCGATTGGATGTTGTTTGCACGGGAAAAATTCTGGATATCCCGTACGCCTATTTTTACGCGTTTCTGACGACTCTGAGTATGGTTAAACTCGGTGATTTTTGATCGAACAACTCCGCTCAAGTTGTTTGAACATCGATTGGATGTTCTTTGTACGAGAAAAATTCCGGATACCCCGTACATTGATTTACGACCATTTCTGGCAAATACGTAACCCTTTAAACATACCGAATAGTGTGTTACTTGGGCTGTCTGCTTCCTGAACAGCGCCTAAAGCAATTTTTATGTTATCTAATCGTTTTTAGTGCATTATTTACAATTTTTGCAGGTATAAGCAATGGCCGATCAAAGTGATGCAGCACCAGCACGTGCTTCTGACGTGGGTTGGGAACACAGGCACATGGTAGACCCGGTCAGAAAGATGGTACAATGCAAATGGTGTGGGAAGGAGATGAACGGGGGGTGTTCCGGCTGAAACAACATATTGCCGGAACAGGTGGAAATGTAAAGAAATGTGACAAGGTGCCGAGGGAGAAGAGTGAGGAGATGAGAGGCTACATGACGGATAGAGCCTCTCAACGGGCTGTTAGGATTGAGCAGAGGGAGGAGTTGCACGACGAGCTACTCCAGAGGAGGAGGGACCGCGATTTGCCTACCTCAAAAGGGAAAGGCAAGGGGAAGGCACCAGTTGAGCCAGCGCCAAAGAGCGAGGAGAAGTCCACAGATTCTAAGCTTAGACGTGCTAGGCACGCTAGCAAGCGTGCATTTGTTGAGGAGAAGGATAGGAGGAGGGGAGCAGGAGGGTCTGGGTCCAGAGTTGACCCAGATTTGGGCCGATCAGCATCGGCTCGCCCCACCCGGGATCGATAGACTGACCCCAGGAGACATGAGCCATACCGTCGTTCTACTTCTACCAGTACTCGATTTACGCCAAGTGATGAGTATTTATTTAGGAAACAGAGTGCTGGGCAGATGGAGATTAAACAAGCAATGAAAGGAGTGAAGGCAACAGAAACGGCTGCAAAGAGAGCTGTTCGCCACATTGTGAAGGCAACAGAAACGGCTGCAAAGAGAGTCGTTCACTTTTAAATTGGCATTTATGTGTGTTTTATTTACTTAAACTTAATTTTAGGCTGATCCAAAATTTTTTTAACTTGATGTAGGCATCCCAGCACATACAGCCACCAGCCCCTACTTCCAGACGATGATGGATGCCGTGGGTGAGGCTGGACCGAGTTTGCAAGCCCCGGGCAGCAGACATATATACGGCGCTGGGCTGGATGAGGAGGTCCAGGAGTTGAAGGAGTGGATGGATGGATTTAAATTGGTGTGGAAGGAGAGGGGTTGCACAATTATGTCAGGCAGGCGTAGACGATCACATCATTTATTTATTCGCATCCCCGTCTGCTACATATTATGAGATCACACACAGGAGGGCATGCTCTTATTAGGCCTGGTCCGACTCGTTTTGCTACGAATTTCAATGCATTGGAGAGTCTACACCGGCACAGGCATGCATTGGTTAAGTTCACACAGTCCGAGAAATATTATAACTATATGGTGGACAACCTGCATGACAAAAAAGATCAGCTGAAAATTCTTGTCAGGTCTGAGAAGCATATCACTGACAAGAGGTTTTTGGAGAGGATTGCCTACTACTTGGCAATCATTGAGCCACTGGTAGTTGTCTTGAAGTTGGTAGACTCAGATGACAGGGACCAGATGGGCACGTTGTACGATGCCATAGACCGCGTAAAATTGAAAATAAAAGAGAAAAATCCCAGAGATTATAAAAAGTGATGGAAAATCATAGATGACCGATGGGACAAGACTTTGCACCAGGATGTCCATGCTGCAGGTTAGTTGGTTTAAAAATTATTTTTGCTCAATAATTGCCTTATTCATAATGTTAACTATTAAATTCTTGCAGGATATTTTTTGAACCCCCGCATCCAATATGAAGGACAGGTGGTGAACGACAACGAGGTGATGCAGGGTACACTAGCTATTATTCAGCGTCTCTGCCGATCTCAGCAGGATATGATAAAGGCTGAGATAGAAGTAAGTTAGAGTTTATTCAATACTTTGGAGTAGCCTTACCAGGCAACGAATGATTTTTTTTTAAAAATTTTTCAGATGCAGAAGTATAAGATGAGGGTCGGCGTATACTCAGATGCTGATCTGAAATATTCAGTTGACAAAGTGTCACCTGGTATAGTAATAGCTTGATGAAGATTTTATTTTATTTTCATATGAAGATGATGGGCTAATTGTTTATCTTTTCTCTCTTTTTTTCCTTGCAGTTGAGTGGTGGGTTTAGGTGAACACCAGGAGTGGATGGAATCCACTTGCTGCCATCGGTATCAAGATACTCAGTCATAGCACCAGTTTCTCCCATTTTGAGAGGAACTGGAGTACATTCAACCTGATACATATGAAAAGGAGGAACATGTTGACCTCAGACCGGCTGGAGAAGCTGGTCTTCTGTCATTACAACATGAGGCTGCGCATCAAGAATATCAAGGATCGACAAAAGATCAGTAAGGAGCGATTTGTACGATTCGTAAGTGGTCTATACGAGTAGAGGCATACCTCCGCCACACCAGGATCAGATATTGATCAGATATTCCAGGAGGAGCATGCACTTGCCTCTTGGATAGAGGAGAGGGAAGCCAGGGATCATGCAGCTGAGTTTAATCCCGATGACCGTGCATGGACTGAAGGAGAGTTGGATGGTGTTGAAGTCGTAGAGGATGCTCCAGCTCCAGCTCCACCTACTTCTCAGGCTCAGGCAGGGCCTTCTTCTGCCCTAGCAGCTATGGAGCAGCCACCTGCAGTTTTAGCCCCAACTCCAGTCCCAGCCACTGCTACCCAGCCCATTCGTAGTCCAGGGAAAACGAAAACAAAAGTGACTGCACGAAAAATGGGAAGATTCGCAAAGTTTAAAAAATCTTTGGGTTCTGGTACTTTAGAGATGGCTGAAGAGGTGAAGAGAAGGAAACTAGAGGTCAGGCGTCATGTGAGCCCAGATGACAGCACACAAGCTCCTTCTCACTCCTCAGTTGATGATAAGGAGGAGTGCATACTACCGACACAGCCATCAGAAGCAGCCCAGTCTCCTGATTCACGGCATCCAAAGCCATATTACATGCTGGATGAGCAGACACCGCATCATTATATTATGGAGCCACAGTATCCAACATTTGGCCAGGCTCACCAGCAGTGGATTACACAACTTGCTTTGCCAGAGTCTGCTTACGTCCCGATCGTCCCGCAGTCCGATCCATCCGACCTTGATAGCATGGCATCGGCATTATTTTCATATGGATATGGTCCCAGACAATATAAAAGACTGAGCACAAGGGAGGAACATCAACAGCAGCAGGGAGAGGAGGAAGACCAATATCTATATCCTAGATATTGGTAGTAGATTGATATGATGTAAATTTATATTTTTTTTATTTTCATGATGTATCAACTCTTTGGTTTTTGAATCAATGGAATATATACTTAACTTCAAGTGGAGTTCATTAGTAATTATTCGATGTGATCCTGTGGATGAATGCTAATCTTATTTTTAAAATTTTTTTAACTCATTTCCTATTTTTTAAAATTTTTATGATTTTTTTGAATTTTTTTGATGAAAAAAAATTTTCAAAAATAAAGCGATTCCACCGATTCCAAGATCGATTCCCTTCCCAGGAATCGGCCGATTCCTGGAATCGGAATCGGAATCAGTCCCAACCGATTCCGATTCCAGAATCCTTGGTTGAGAACGAGAAGTATTAAAGGCATTTTTTGAAAAATAAAAATAAACTAACTAACATTATTGACTTCTCAAACAGAAAGGACCTACTTTTTAGCAATAAAAGAGTTTAGGGATTTATTATAATCTTTAATTTTTATAAGGACATACTTAAAAATAATAATTATTATACTGACTCATGTCTAATAATCCCTTATTTGAAATATACTATTAAAATTTAAATAACTACTAAAAGTTGATCTAGTAATGTTTATTTTTATTTAGTTTTATTTATCACTTTGCATGTCATAATTTTGCATAATATTAAGACATTAAGATTTTGTGAAAATTTAAAGCATATATATGAATTTCACTGAATCCAATAAGCTATCAAAATTTAAAATATAGATTCCAATAACATATAGAATGTATAATGGGTTCTGATTCATTTTATCAATATAAAGTTGAAAAATTGGAATCTCTGATTTTCTTTTGCACCCCTAGTAAATACAAGGTTCACAGCACAATCCATAACACATCCATGCAAACGCATGTCATACCACAACCCAAGAAAAGAAGGAAATACAGGAGGCTGCAGTTTCTCCAATTTAAAGAAATTGTAGATCTAATCTCAATTAAAACAATAACGCTATAGTAAGAATAGTGAAGGCCATGTGGTCACCATGAGTAAAGCAAAATTACCTGTGAATGGCTACTTAATTTACCCAAAAACAAACATATTAACCAGAATACATTAGAATAAATAAAAGAAAATCTTGGAGATGCTGATTCCATGACAAAAAAAAAGAGTCAAGGAATGGATGGTCCCAAGCAAGGAAAGGGAGGTCGGGGGTTGCGACCGGGTCAAGACCCCTATTTTTTATTTTTATATAAATTTTTAAAAAATCAAGAAAAATGTGAAAAAATTCTAAAAATACAAAAAATAAGAAAAAAATGACATAATTTAAACAAATAATTCATGAACTTCATTCCAATATGACATGTTCTACATTTTGCAGGTAGTTTATATACTCTCCCCATGTCATTTGGACTGAGAACAAAACTTGATACTTATATACATAACAATCATATTCGTCAGTTCCTTGAGAAACCATCTTAAAACTTGATCCAAACGAGTCATCATAACTATCGTAGCCATTAGTCGATTGGATTGAAGTGTCTGTTAACTCCACATAATTTATTCCATAATGTTCTTGGCCATATGTGAAGAACTAAGAGCTTTGACTAATTAAGTAACTAATGAAACAATTAAGTAACTAATTAAGTAACTAATGAAGCATTTAAGTAAGTAATGAATCTAATTAACTTGACTGAATAACTATTAACTACTTAAAATTAAAATAATAATGAAATAACTAATTAGGTTACTAATTAAGTAATTAACAACTTAATTAGGCAAATGATGAACTAGTTAATAAACTAGTTGAATATCTAATTAAATAAAAAAGTACTAACTAACTATTAACTAATAAACTAAGTAACTTAATCAAATAAAAGAATCAAATATTTAATGAACTAATGAAGTAATTAAAGAAGGAAGAGAGAAAAAAACTTGAGATCAAAGAACATTTAGTGAGCAAGAGTAAGGTGAGCAAGTGTGAGGAGGAAGAGAGCCCATTGGGGGCCTTAAATACACCCCCAAGCAAGGATCGCGGGATCGGGATCAGGATCGGGATCAGATCGGTCCGGATTGGCCGATCCTCTGGAAGAAAGGGTGTCTTGGATCGATTCAGATCGGACAAAAATTTTTAATTTTTTTAAATCATAAAAATCCTCAAAAAATCAGAAAAAACAGGAAAAATCATAGAAATAAATAAAAAATAAAAAAATAAAAAACAATGTGGATGACATCCTATCAAACAATGCCATACAACGTAAGTTCCTTTCAAGAAACTGTCATATAAGTATAAATTATTATATAAAAGAGAGAAGAGAGTTAAATAGATCTTTATGTAAATTTAAGTATATAATATATATTTATGATTATGAATCTTCTATATATGCGATAGTATAAGTGATAGTGAAATATATTAATATGTTTACACTATCATCAGCGGGACGCAGAGTAGTCCCGAATCGGGGGGATCGGAAGGGATCGGAGCCCCCCCTAAATTTACCTGTTTAGGGGGGGATCGACCAATGTTCAAGGTGGATTGTTGGGGGGAGGGGTCTAGGGGGAGCCCTAGACAATGAAGGGGAGGGGGGGGGAAGTGAGAATGAGGGGTGGGAAGGAGGAATCGGTCCAATCTCCCCCTTATTGGGGGGATCGGACCAGAAAATGGTCCAGAATCGGGTCCAGAATCGATCTCTTCCGGGTTCTAGGGAATCAGTCCGGATCGACCGATTCCCGAATCGGTCCAGGATCGACCGATCCGGTCGATTCAAACCGATCCAGCCGGGAGTCCCAGCTGGATCAGTAGTTCCGGCTGGAATCGGATCGGTGGGTATCGATCCGATCCAAGAATCGGTCGATCCCGATCCGGATCTGCCGATTCTACAATCCATGCCCCCAAGGTGCTGGATGGGATGGGGGGGGGCACTTACCTTTTACTGGCAATGGTCACCAGCCTGCAACAGTCACATGACCGTTGCAAGCGGAATCGTGTGACCCCACCCACGGGTCCGCGGGTCGTGCGACCCGATCATGATTTTGTGACCCAGCCGACGGGTCGGGCCGACCAAGTCGCGACCAAAACCGACCGGGTCGGGCTTGGGTCACGACCCGGTTTTCCATGGTCCCAAGTCAAGGACTACAACGTAAAATTTTTATTGAATCTCATGATATGGGTTTAAATGATATGAACATTAAGGTGTTCTCTACTTACGACATAAGTGCTTTAATATGATGCTAATATGTAAGAGTTTCCATGTCAAGAATGAATGTGAGTAAAAAAGTTAATCCATAGTGGATAGCATGATATAGGTTATAGAACAAATTTTAAAATACATAGACATAAGTATTGAAACAAAAATATAAAATAGAGAAGATTAAAAAATTGATAAGAATATGCACTTAGAAGTTAGAATATTGAGTCTCTTATAGAACAATTTATGAAAGTTGTTGATAGAATGGATAAAAGAAAGATTAATATTTCTTGCATCCAAAACACCAAATGGATATGAAAGAAATGTAAATAAGTAGGAAATATGGCCTTAAACTATGGTATATTGGAAAGGAGAGAAATAAAAATAGGACAACTATCATTATTGATAAAATTTTAAATGATAAGTTAGTGAAAAGAGTAAGAGATTAAACTATATGGTAGAAATGATTATAGAAAGTAGAAGAGAGAATCGTTATGCTAAAAATAAATAATCATAGAAAGAAAGATAATTAGTATAGTTAATGCATATATTCCGTAAATTAGATTAAGAAAAAATATTAAGACGATATAGATCATCTTTCGTACAAAATGAAGATAAAATATTTGTTAGAGAATATCTCAATGAAAAAACAAATGTCATGAACATAAGAAAGCAGATGTTTCAGAAATAGTAATTTAAATAGTAAAAAGTATCGCCGATTTTGCTATGGCTAGTAATCTTAAACCAACATTTATTTAGTTTATTAAAAAGAAAGTCATTTCATAATATTTAAAAGTGAACAAGTAAAACAAAATCTACTCAATTCTCATAAAAAAAGTCTAATCATTCTTAGGGGTGCAAATGACCCAAGCCAAACCACGTAATGTGTTCAAGTTCAGCTCATTTATTTTACTTGATTGTGAGTTCAATCTTGAGCTTTTACGAGCATGTTGAATCCTTCTTTAAGCTTGGTTTGTTAGTTAATCAAGCTGAGCTCAAGCTTGAATAGTAGCTCAATTCAAGTTCAGCCCATAATCAAGTTTAACTAGATATAAACTCATTTATGAAATTCAAAATCAATCAAAACTGATTTATGAAACTCTAACTTTAGTTCATTTATAAAACTTGATTTTATTTCATAAATGTAAGTGATAATATATAACTACTAATACTCATAATTCATTTTTTAAAATATTCAATCAATTATTTAATCGATCTACTCACGAGTTTATCAAGTTGAGCATGAGTCTATTCAAGCTCGGCTTGTTTAATAAATTAAGATTTATTTTTTTGTTCAAGTTTGTTTGTTTAACATGAAAAACAAGTCAAGTCGAATTGTTATCGAGCTGATTTTCGAGCTGGATGTCTATTGGTTCATTTGCAATCTTAATCGTGCTCCTTGCAAGAATTATAAAGTTATTCGTAGTGAAGTTTTAACAAGTCAACATACGTTAGTGGTTTTAAAGGTTACAATCAAGAGACAAACAAACACGTTTAAAAGATAGGTTTCTTTTAAACTAAAATAGTAAAAATTAGAAGAGATGAAATAACAAACATTAAATAATAAAATTCTTAAAATAAATGATTGGAAGTCAAATGTAGACCTTAATGTTATATGAATGAATATGGCCACAAAGATTAAAAAGATTACTCAAACAATACTCGAAGACTATTAAAGGCACGATCTACTTAATAAGAAGACTAGGTAATGCAATGAAAAAAATGCAGAAGGCAATAAAGAATAAAAGGAATTGATATAAAAGATTGTTTGAATGTGATAACAATGAAATGTATAAACACTACAAGATAGGGAAAAAGAAAGCAAAAGAGATTATTGGACGAGTAAGAGATGAGACTTTTAAACATATGTAGAAGAAACTTGAATCTAAAGAATGTGAAAAAATATTTATAGGTTATCAAGGAAGAGAGGGGGGGTCTCGAGACCATAACTAAGTGAAATGTATCAAGAATAAAGAAACCAAGATTTTGATGAAGAATGATAACATTATGATATGTTCGACCCTATCCCTCTTCCGTGAGCATAGTTATTGTTCTGCCGCTAATATGTAGCTATTAAGTGGGAGGACTACCCCTGTTCCTTGTCTGCATTGGTGTATAAGCCATTTGGTGATGGCACATTCACAATGTTGTAGATAGGGCCACGCATATGGGCTATGATTTCTTGCACATCTCGTGGGAGGGTCTTATATGCAGAAAACACTCTAAGGGAGCCTGCCCATTAGAACTACTCCCTACTTACTGCCTCTGCTATACATTAACTTCACGGGTAGCATACACCATATTGACAGGATATTGGCACAGCCCTATTCTGATATGCAGCCTAGAAGGTTATATTTGGTGACACCCTATGTGTAGGACCTGTCCACTGATAAGATGTTCAATTTCATTCTTCACTCAATTGCAATCTTCGAAAACATGCCCTGACATCTGGTGGTATGTGCACCTTATCTAGAGGAAATTGTGAGGTCGAAGATGTTGCTTCTCTGGATGATATGGTCTAATGAGACCCCACTAAACACAATGGTTTAACAACCTGTGTCATCCCTGAGAAAAGGAATACCTCACATATTGAGCAAAGCTTGATTGCTGTCTCTGTTAGAGATATGGCCCATTGTATCTTGGGCTCTCTTATGAGACTACACTCTCTGAGTATCTGGCATGTGACCCCTATCATCTGTGGTTAGCTAAGCACTTGATTGACTAATTGAAGAGAATGACCATGAAGATGATGAATCATGGGCCAGATCAGATTCCCAAGATTGGTTAATAATTCCTCTATATTGAGTTACCTTGCCAATATCGTTGGCAAATAAAGCATGATAAATCTTAAGTCGTCTTTGAGGATCTTGCATCTCATATGAACAGCTCGAGTAGTGGAAGCACCCTCAATGACATCTCATATGTAGCTAGATGAATTCTATCCATCAATGCATGTAACTCAAGCATCCACTGGGTTTCATCAACTACAAAAGATAACCTTCATTGTATAACATTGGCCGTGAAGTTCTACTGTTGCTTTGACTTCATATGTGGCTTAAGAGGGTTAATCAGATGTCTACCCATCTTGGTAATGCTTTCTAGAATTAGATTCTCTATTAAATCCATTAATGGGCAGCATTCTACAATTGTATGGCCTAAGACCTGGTGACACGGCAGAAATTGGGCTCATTCACCTTGTCAACATCCTTGGGATGCTTAGGCTGGGAAAGACCGATCAAATTCCCCTTGACACATTAAATAGCCTTCACGTATGATCCAAGACAAAAAAGTAAGGTTTGCTCATATGCTCCTCCAAGGTAATACTGGTAGTAGGTAAAGTGGGTGATGCGGGACAAACCGATTAAAAGGACTAAACGGAACGAAAAATTAAACGGATTGGCGCTAATCGCCGCTAAACGACCTAAATGAATCCAAAATGAGGCGGACCGGGTTCAAACTGATCAAAACAGGTCCGAACCAGAACCAAATCAAGTCGGCCCACCCTGAAACGGTTTAAATCGGCTCAAAACACCTTGAACCGGCCGGTTTAGTGCCTGAACCGGCCCGAACCGGACTGAACCGGCTCTGAACCCGGTCGAACTAGGTCTGAGGCCGGTCTGAACTGTGGACCGGCGACCAGGCCACCCGCCGCGGCAAACCACGGTCGCCCGTCCGCGCGAGGCCGCTCGCGTGCATAACCGGGGGTTCGTGGCGCGGCCGCGCTCATTTGGCGCCGTGGTGACATCGCGGCGGTCCCACGAGGGGACGGGCCGCGACAAAGGGGAGAGGGCAGGCGTGCCCACGTCGTCATCGCCGTCCGGACGGACCCGGCGCCTCGTCGATGTCGTCCGATGATCGCAACACGCAGGCAGAGCAGAGGGAGGGAGCCAGACGCCTTCATCGCCATCGTCTTCGCCTTCTTACCTCTTCCTTCTTCTTTTCTGTGTTGTCCGGTGGAGGGATGACACCCCAAGTGTTGTCCGGCCAACACGAATGGGCTCTCCGGAGTAGAGGAAGCAAGTGGAGGCCGAAGGGAAGAGGGGGAAACTGCGCTCTCGCACGAACAGCACAACCGCAGGCCCCTCACCTCTGGCGTCTGTTCCTTTGTCTTCCGATCTCTCCTCCTTCGTCTTCTCGTGAGCCCGATCTGTAACCAGTGTTGTTATTGATGGAGAATAACGGTGAATGGCAGACGTTATCTGGGGATCGCCGGGTTTCCATCGCCGTTGTCGCTTTCTTCTCGAACTGGGTTGGAGGATGCCGAGGTGGGTGTCACACGTTGAAGCCGTCGGCTTCAGAAGCTCTCCTTGGTCGATCGTGGTAGCAGAAGAAGAAAATAGTCAGGAAACCAAGAAAGGGGGAGGTCGGAAGAATGGCGCGGAGGCCAAGGAGGGAGGAGGAACCAACCACTGCCGGAGGTGGAGAAGAAGCCTCCATTGGAGGAGGAGGTGGAGCTCCTACTGGGGCCAAGCCCCTCTACACGGGAGAACACCCGAGGGTTCCAAAAATTTCTTCAATAGCACTGAACCATCGATTATATTTGCCCCTTTATAAAGGAAGTGCCTGACATTTTGTTTTAAAAAAAAGACCAAGTAAACAAATATTTACAGACATAACCGAAGACGGACTAAAATATAAAAGACCTATACTTACTCAAAAATTGTCCCCATCATTCTCTCCAACCGGGAGAAAACTCGACCTTGAGTTTTAATCCGATTTATTTATTTACGGTCGGAAACACCCAAGACTCGACTCGTGGGAATGAGTCGAACCCTAGGCTTTGATACCAAAATTGATGGGGGACAAGGACCTAGACTTAGGGAATTAACAAAGAGACAATGCACAATTAAAGAGATTCTGCCGTTTTCAATTCAGAAATTCAAAAAAACAATAAGCAGGAGTTATGCTCCGTTATCACTAGAAATTGGACCAGCAAGCGATCCCAATTTAAAGAAATTTCAGAAAATAGGCATTATGCAGATGCTATTAAAATAAACCACACAAACAGGTAAGTTCCAAACAATTAACAAACAGACTGTGAAGCAAACAAGTTGGCTACTCAGTAACAGTGTTATATACCAACAACATGTATATTAAATAGCTAGAAGTCCTACCACTCATGAGCCAAGCAATGAAGAATAGGTATAATAGAGAAATAAATCAAGTAAACAAGCAATAGGATTGGTTCAGACTGTATCTAACCACCTTAGGAATAGAGAAAGAAATTTGTCCTCATCGAAATCAGGTCCAAAGAGAATCCACCATACTGTTCTCTATCAGGAAATGGACCACCGAAAATACTGCAGGAAAATATACAGTAACAAGACCAGAACAGTATATTCCAGAACATATAATAGGCTCAAAATTGCATCATGGTCTATGAATCAGGGAGTCCCTTTCTTCAATTTTCAGAATCCACTGAGCTCAAGGAAATCTGTGAGGGTTAGTGTCGGCATCTTGGTTTTGTCAACCAAGTCACCTGGACACTACAAGGGAGCTCAGTCATCACTTTTAGATTTATATATAATTATTCTCAACCAACAGATTCCAAATCCCCTTTCAGTTAGGTACAGTGTAGGACACTGTCATCGAGGGACAGGTTAGGAATGCTCAGAATCATCATAGTAGTAAACACACAGCAACAGACAATATCTGACCACAAGCATCAATGATTTTCAGCAAGAGAACAGCTGTTCAGCATATCACAGAGCTGAGCTCTGCCTTCATTAGTAGAACCGTATTTATGCAACTGACCAGAGACAGGACCAGTCCAAAAGTAGAGTCGAATTGAACAGCACCTGATTACAATTAGATTTTCGGACTAACCGGAATGAACCAAACTAGATCTGAGACTCAATAAAACATGAATTACTTCTATTCCATGCCAAGACATTATTGATGGAAGATGAGTATTACTATATGCTTCAGAAAATGATAAAACGAACACACCGGAACAGACCAACAGTAGAGCTACCTTCGGAACCCATAAATCCAGGCAACTCCCTTAAGAAGTATATTCTGATTTGAACTGACAGATGCATTCAATTATATACTACCGAAATAGAGTTCAATGTTCTCAAAATACTTTCACATCACCAGATCTACGAGGGAAGAACTCGAAGATGGCATTGGGAGAGTTTAGGGATACCATTTGAACCATCATTTGTACCAACTCAAAGATCCAACTCATAATGATCTATCTCAGACTGAATAAGAGTAGATCCGGGACCAACCAAGGCGCAAGAGGACTTTTCTTTAAGATCTGATTTCGAAAAGTTCCTCTTCGGGAGGTAGAGCTGCAGGGACAGATTTCTAACACGGAACCAACTTCCAATAGCTGCGAGAGGAAGAAGGAAGCCCAAACGTGGAGTAGATCGCCACAATAGCAACTTCGGTTGCTCAGGATCTTCCCGAAACTAGCTCGAACAGAAGTTTGAGAGAGGGGAAATATAGATCAGGAGGTGTTGGCACCAAAAAATTCATAAGTACCTAAATATGTCAAGTTTTGGGCAAAAGTATATGGAAAAAATGAACAGATAGAGGTGACCCACATTATACCACATTTGGGACCAACAAGCCGAACGGACCTGATAAGTCTTATTAGGCTTGATCAACCCGATGGCTGGCCGATAATGATCAGATACCACTACCTGGTCTGCCCAGCTCAAACTTGAGTAATGCCGAAGTCAGATTGGAAATTTGACTTGTATTTGACAAGTTATGAGCAAAACAGTGATTGGCCTTTGGTAGGCCTAATGGACCCAAAGAACAAAATAAGTGGGTCCACAATACTGTGTTGGTCAAGGCCTTTGCAATAATGCCTTGAATGCCAAAATCTGGTTATGGGTGGCATAATGACCATTTTGCCCCTATTCGGCCCGGGCAGCCAAATGTCAGCCTAGTGACGATCAAGCACCGCCATCAGGTCCGCCTAGCTCAATGTTGAGCAATGCCAGAATCAGATCGGAAATCCAATGCATATTTGGAAAGTTATGCAGAAAACACCGAAAGTCAATTTTCGGATGGCCTTATCATGGGCATATCAGGTCTGAAGAACAAAACAAGTGGGTCCATGAGACTATATTTGTCTAGGGCTTCACAATGATACCTTGATTGTCAGAATCCGATGTCGGACGGACCTCAAACGGTAAAATGACCTCTTTCGCCCTTGGTAGGTTTGGACACTTCGGGACAGATCCGATAACACACGGGCACATCATTGGGTCGGCTCAGCTCCATCTTGAGCAACATTGAAGTCAGATTGAAAATCCGACTAATATTTGGCAAGTTATGGGCCAAACCACCTGAGACGGATCCAAATGACCAAAATGCCCCTCCTCGGCCACATTCGGTTCGGAAGGCCCGGACTTGGTCCATTAACAAATTTGTGAGCTCATATGATGCAGGAAAGTTAGTACATGCGGAAAACTGATTTAGATCAGAAATCCGACCCATATTTAGAAAGTTATGGAAGAAAATTCAAAATTTGTGCTTCTCGCCAACCCACCAGGTCGAGGGCAAAATAGTCCAAGTGATCAAAAAATGACCCAGATGAGCCAGAATTGAAGTCAGATGTCGGATATATTGATTAGAAAATTTTCAAGCAAGTAAGCCCATATGATAGCTTATTTTCGCAGCCCACTTAAGTCCTATATAATGGACTATCTTATAATTCACAAGTGGACCTATTTTATATAATTTTCGTGAGTTATTTTGTGACACATTAATGGGCCATCTTTTAAATCACATATGGACTTATTAGCATGTCAAAAGATGGCCCATCTTGATGTCAACCTTGGCCCATATTCTGGAATCTTCAGAAATCTGCCACCTCATCAACTCTAGCCACGTTACTGTCTCCCCACCTTTCCACTCTCACCCACTTGCCCACCTCCACCACTCTCCACGTTCCCACTCCCCCATGCCCACTCTTTGACCAAGTCAAGCCTCTGTTCACGATGCTACTGCCCCCTCCTCTATAAGAAGACATGATGTGCACAGGTTTAAGGGGTTGGGAGACCATCGGGTGATTCCCCAGCCGCTGCCCTATCTCCCCTTTCTTCCCTGCTGCTACCATGCACCAATAGAAAGAGAAGATGATGTCGCCACCTCCTTGCTGCTGCAATAGAAGATGAAGATGGAGGCTCTCCTTGCTGCCACGATAGTGGGGGAGGGAGGGGAAGGAGAATGCTACATGCTCCTGTTGCTCCTTCTGGAGATGATACCATCGGTTGTACCAGCCAACAAGGCCTGCCTTGCGCAGACCAGAAGATGCTCCAGCCCCCTCTTTGCACCAATAGATGAAGAAGGAGGTGCCAAGAAGTTCCTGTCGATGCATCCTTCCCCCCCTCATCGCCTGCTGTTGGTGGAAGAGAGGGAGCCGATACCTCCTCCAAGCTGCTGTCCTTCTCCTCTCATCTCCTGTTGATGTGGTAACCAACCGAAGGAGATAAGGGGGCGAAACTCCCCCTCTTCCCTGCTGCTGCCGTCTCCAGTACCTATAGAAGGGAAGATGCTCCCTGTTCCTACCAGATGTTGCTGTCCATGTCTCATGGAGATGCTTCTGCAGATCCCGATAAAAGAAAAAAATAATGGAGAACCATCTGTTGTCATCTGCCGCAGCTCATGCCAAGGCAAGAACGTGAAGGAGAACAGGAGGGGTCAAAGCCCTCTCCATGGATCTATTTATGCACAGGTGACGTGGGAAAGAGCAGGCTGTTGCTCTCATGAACTCTGTCTAAGGAGGAGAAGCTGAGGGGAACAGCCCCTCCTTGCTACCACGACAATAGGAGTAGGAAGAGGACCCATGATGCAGGTAGAAGGCAATAAAGATAAGGTTATACCCGGCCCCCTTGGGACCCATACGATGGGCCAAGGGTCTCCCCGGGTAGCCTCAATGAAGACAAAATACCATGAGGCTGGAGATGTCTACCCCTCATGAAACCAATGCCAACTCTTCCTACCATGATGCCCACTGTTGTCAGACAAAGATGGAGAAGAAAGACCATAGTCTTCTCCACATGTCCATACATTCATATACCCATACCCATGGCCTACTTGACCCCATAATAGGTCACTTTTCAGCTACATATTAATCCCGACTGGTCATGAAACAGCCCCTGATGTGAAGCACCATATGTTCCTCAAGGTGGCAATGGAAGTGAGGTTATACCCGGCCTCTTTGGAACCCACATGATGGACCAAAGATCCCCCGGGTAGCCTTGATAAAACAAAGAATATGAGGAGAAGATGGCCAGCAGGGCCTTGAAGACTTTATGATTGCTGAGCATAAAAGCATACATAACATGCAGAGGAGCTGACCATTGCCCCATGTCAGCTTGAAGATCAAGGCCGGGAGAGCCTATGTGGAAACTGATGCCTATTCCGGGGCATGATAATAGCATGTTTTGGGCATAGCCCTATACAGAAACTGGAGCCATATGCCCAGTTCTTAGCCTATTCCACAATGGAGGGAGCACATAAGCTCAGTTTACTAAAAAGGAACAGGAGCAAAGCATGGAAGTGAGGTTATACCCGGCCTCTTTGGAACCCACATGATGGACCAAAGATCCCCCGGGTAGCCTTAATGAAGCAAAAAGTATGAAAAGAAGAGGGCCAACCGGGACTTGAAGATGTCACGACAGCTGAACACAGAAATGCTCAATATGCAGAGGACTGATTCATACCAGTTTGAAGATCATGAAATATGGAGGTCAAGAGAGCCTATGAATGACTGAATTCGGGGGCATGACGGTGGCTTATGTTTGGGCACACAAAAATAGCCCTATATTGACCTATATACAGGTCGTCGTTTGTCCTCTCATTGACCTATATACGAGTCATCATTTCAACCTCCATACCGCCCCATGTTCAGCTCATACTCGGGCCTATAACAATCCATATATCAGTCCCTCTACACGACCCATATACAGGTCACATATTAGGCCATATATCGACCCACATATAGGTCACCTTTTCAGCCATCTATAGACCCCATAACCGGTCACATCTCCAAGCCTTCACATAGCCTTGGTCAATGACATTTTATCTCACGAAGCAGTCCCCTATTCAGCCATATACGAGCGGGACGTTTACCTCTTTGCATACTCGCATTCGATAACCATATACCCATGCCAAACAGTTCCTCTGGCCGGCTCGTATGCAGGTCACCTATCTGCCCCCTCAAGACCCCATAACCGGTCACATATTCACTCCATATCGACCCACATACGGGTCACCTTTTCAGCCATCTATCGACCCCATATCAGGCCGCCTATCCACGCCTCTATTCAACCCCCATACACAGGTCATATACCTGCCCCCTCATCACCCCATATACGAACCATATACCAACCCCCTGTTCGACCCATATATAGGTCACTTTCAGCCATATATTAACCTTATAACCAGTCACATATTCAGTCCCTATCAACCTATATACAGGTCATTTTTTTAGCTATATATCAACCCCATAGCTGGTCATATATCTAGCTTATATTGACCCCATAACAGGTCACATATCCAGAACCTATATGAACCCCATAACAGGTTCTCTTCAAACCCTTTATAAATCCCCAGCAGGTCATGAAACAGCTCCCGATGTTGTCATCTACATGGAGAATGAAGATGGACTGCAGCCAAGGGATGAGGCGATATCCGGCCCCCTTAGAACCTATACGATGGACTAAGTGCCATCCCAAGTAGCCTCAATGAAGCCAAGATACCATGAAGTTGAAGATATGAAGCATATGAAGACATGGCCAACTGGGCATAGAAGATAATGAAGACTTGGTCACCCGGACCAAGATATGACAATGAGATGATGACAAGGCCAAATGTGGCCCAAATGACATAAAAATCATATATCTTAAATATTCTGACACATAAAATTTTTTAAGATGCATAATATGAGCCTATACTTAGGCAATATTCATGATACTTGAACAAATATTATCGGGTACATCCCGAAATGTTTGGTCCGGACGGGGCTCCGAACATGCACTCGATGTCATCGATCCATCCCAAAGTGGGAAGAGTACATACACTCAATCCATTAGGGAAATTCTCACTTCATCTAGAGTGAGGTCGATTATAGACCAAAACTCTATGGTTTAAGTGGAAAGTCCATGTCTACATAAGACGGGATATCCTCAAATAAGATGTATGAAATGACATGGTATGATGGGATTATGGCTATGTATAAGCCTCCCCACATGATGATGTGATTATGTTTTGTGGATGACGGTTTCCTTTTATGTACGAGTTGCTACGACGGTTAATCAAGGGTGTTCGAGAATCTCGATGTAATTAACGTCGGAAATTCGCACCTTCCGACGGAGAGAGGTCCAAAGACAAATTTTATGAACCCTAACATCGACATATATATTTTATATGCATATCACATATTTTGGCTAATATCTTCTATGAAATATCATATACTTTCATAGTAGCCAAAGATAAGATAATGAAAAGTTCGTTTCCCAAATAATGAAAAGTTCGTTTCCCAACATATATTCTTATATTTTGATATGTAAAATCTCAAGGTTTCACAGGAGGAGAGGAACATTTTTCACTAAAGGAGCTACCGGAGAAGACCTCCGGAGAGAGAGATCGGGAGGAGAACACGGAGCTAGGGTTGCGCCATCGCCGGAGGGAGAGAGAGAGCTAAGCATTGAATCGGCGTCAAATACCCAGAGAGAGAGTGAACCGCGGGCGATTTAGGGGTGAAGAGAGGGCAAAACCGGAATGAAGGAACCTTCGCGAACCCAGATTGAAGGGAAGGCAGGGGCAAAAGAGGAAACCGAACACTAAATCCAATTTCTCATTTCATTTCAACCATCGGCCCTTGATGTACGTGTGCTCCTATTTATAGGAGAAAAACAATAAAAAGGGCAGGAAATACCCATAAAATGGAAAAGCACAAGAAAATGCCGTAAAATGCCAAAAAATAAAGGACTTGCTCAGAAAATTAAAAGAAAATTACCAAGACATCAGTAATTACTAAAAAAATTACTAAAGTCTCTAAAATTCCAGAAAATTCACAGAATGCTTCTGAAAATTATTTTGATCATCATATAGTCTCAGAAAAATATTCTCCCAGCCAAATGGACTCCAATCGGCGTCGTCTACGTTGATAAGTCTTTTCAAATCGGTCTTTATTTCTAGTGTCCTCACCAATTCTCTCGGGCTGGAGAGAATTCGACACTGTCGAATCAGGTCCTGAACCAGAATAGTATTTTTCCAGGCAATCCGGGTCTGTCCACAGCAATTCATCCTTAGACAACCAAGTGTCATCAGTATGTGGTCTACCCCGCCAGTGAACTAGATACTTATGAATTATCCCATCCTTGCTAATGCTGACCTATTCATCCATTATACACTCAACCTGCTCATGCTCATAAAATTTTGTTTTTTTGGTGGACTCTCAGCATTTTCACTCCAACGAGGTGTTTGTTGGCTAGTAAACTCACTAGGTAATATTGTTGGTTCTTGATATGCTACCAAATCTGAAATATTAAAAGTTGCACTTATTCCAAAATCAGGTGGCAATTCTAAAACATAAGCATTGTTACCAATCCTTTTAATCACCTTAAAAGGACCAGCTCCTCGGTTATGCAATTTCTTAACGGTTCCCGAGGGAAACCGTTCAGGGCGGACCCTTATCATAACTGAGTCTCCTTGAAATTCTTTTTTTCTTTTATGAAGGTCAGCATAATTCTTATATTGTGCATTGTGACTCAATATGCTGCCTAATCTGATCATGCAAGCTTTTTATATGCTCAACAAAATACTCAGCTGGTGCAGAAACTCGATGAATGCTGAAAGTAGAAATTAAATCCATAGCCCTTCTAGGTCTGAATCCAGTGACAATTTCAAAGGGAGTATGACCTGTTGACCTATTTACCGAATCATTGTAAGTAAATTCAGTCAATGGTAAGATAGAATCCCAAGTCCGGACATGATCTTTGACCAGGCACCTAAGCAAATCCCCAAGGCTCCTGTTTACTACCTCAGTCTGTCCATCTGTTTGGGGATGATAGGCAGTAGAAAACTTCAGTTTGGTCCCTAACATGTGCTAAAGAGTTTTCCAAAAGTAACTCACGAATCTTACATCCCGGTCAGAAACTATGGTTTTTGGAAGACCATGCAATCGGACCACATCTTTCAAAAAATGCATGCCATGATAGAAGCATCTGAAGTTTTGGCACATGGTATAAAATGAGCCATCTTAGAGAATCTATCCACCACCACAAAGATGGAATCTGATTTCCCAAGGGTTCGAGGTAATCCTAGGACAAAGTCCATGCTGATGTCCTGCCAAGGACAATCTGGGACAGGAAGTGGGGTGTATAAACCAGTGTTTTGTTTCTTCATTTTGGCTGTAGCACAGGTTTGGCATTGGGCCACTATCTTAGCAACATCCCTTTTTATGCTTGGCCAGAAAAACCTATGCTCCACTAGATCAATGGTCTTATTTCGGCCAAAATGTCTTGCTAAACCCCCTGAATGTAATTCCCAGACTAGAAAATCTCTAACTGAAGTCCTAGGTATACCAAGGATTCCGGAATCGGAATCGGCCGATTCCTGGGAAGGGAATCGATCCTGGAATCGGTGGAATCGGTTTTTATTTTTATTTTTATTTTCATCAAAAAAATTCAAAAAAATCAGAAAAAATTTTAAAAAATAGGAAATGAGTTAGAAAAAAATTTAAAAATAAGATTAGCATTCATCAACAGGACCACATTGAATAATTACTAATGAACTCCACTTAAAGTTAAGTACATACTCCATTGATTCAAAATCCAAAGAGTTGATACATAATGAAAATAAAAAAAATATAAATTTACATTATATCAATCTACTACCAATATCTAGGATATAGATATTGGTCTTCCTCCTCTCCCTGCTGTTGTCGATGCTCCTCCCTTGTGCTCAAGTCTTGTATATTGTCCGGGACCATATCCATATGAAAATAATGTCGATGCCATGCTATCAAGGTCATATGGATCGGACTGCGGGACGACTGGGACGTAAGCAGACTCTGGTGGAGCTAGTGGTGTAATCCACTGCTGGTGAGCCTGGCCAAATGCTGGATACTGTGGCTCCATAATATAATGCTGCGGTGTCTGCTCATCCAGCGTGCAATACGGCTTTGGATGCCATGAATCAGGAGACTGGGCTGCTGCTGATGGCTGTGTCGCTGGTATGCACTCCTCCTCATCATCAACTGAGGAGTGAAAAGGAGCATGCGTGCTGTCATCTGGGCTCACAAGATGCCTAACCTCTAGCTTCCTTCTCTTCACCTCTTAAGCCATCTCTGAAGTACCAAAACCCAAAGATTTTTTAAACTTTGCAAATCCTCTCATTTTTCATGCAGTCACTTTTCGCCTGGTATACACAATCTGATCTCATAGAAGAGATACCCTCTTCACCTCTTCGCCTGGTACACACAATCTGATCTCATAGAAGAGATACCCATCTTGGACTAAGAATTCTAGAAAATTCCTAAGAGGTCCATCTTGAATCAAAGAATAGATTTCTGGGAAATCTGGACAGATTAGGTATTCTTTCCGGATTTGTTCAAATCCAGTGACTTCAATGCTGAAAGATGATAAAAGGATGATCCGCCGGCTGAGGGCATCAACCACCCTATTCTCAGAATCTCAATGCTAGCTTTGTGTTTCAACACAAAGGTAAAGGCCTGGATGTATTCTACCCATCGGCTATGCCTAGGGTTGAGGTTCTTTTAGGCTTGGAGAAATCTAAGGGCTTCATGGTCTAAAAATAAAATGAATTCCTTAGATAGGAGATAGTGCTTCCAATATTTCAAGCTTTGAATGATGGCATAGAATTCCCTGTCATAAGTTGAATATCTAAGCCTAGCATCCGAAAGTTTTTCACTAAAGAAGGCAATTGGATGTCCTTCTTGGGAAAGAACCCCACCTATTCCAATTCCCGAAGCATCACATGCTACTTTAAAAACAAGTGAGAAATCTGGAAGTCTCAGAACAAGTGCTTGGGTCATCAAGATTTTGAGATTGGTGAAGGCTTTGTCAGCATCCTTAGTCCAAACAAAAACTCCCTTCTTCGAACAGTCTGTAATGGGTGATGTAATAGTGCTAAACCCTTTGATAAACCTCTTATAAAAGGTTGCCAACCCATGGAAACTCCTAACATCATGAATGTTTTTGGGTATGGGCCAATCTAGGATGGCTTTGATCTTCTCTGGGTCTGCTGAAACCCCATTTTCAGTCACAATAAACCCAAGGAAAGTGACGGATGAAGTGAGAAAAGCACACTTCTTCATGTTGCCATAAAGTTGTTCTTTCCTTAAAGCCATGCAAACCTCACTAAGATGAACTAGATGTTCACCCTTGGTCTTGCTATAAATGAGAATGTCATCAAAATAGACAACCACAAATTGTCCAATGAATGGTCTAAGGACTTGGTGCATGAGTCTCATAAAGGTACTAGGTGCATTGGATAAGCCAAAAGACATTAGCAACCATTCATACAACCCATCCTTAGTTTTAAAGGTTGTCTTCCACTCATCTCCTGGTCTCATTCTCACTTGATGGTACCCACTTTTCAAATCAATTTTTGAAAAGATGACTGCCCTGGCCAGCATATCAAATATGTCATCTAATCGGGGTATGAGAAACCTATACTTGACAATGATTTTGTTGATAGCCCTACTATCCACACACATGCGCCAAGTCCCATCTTTTTTTGGAGCAAGGAGAGCTGGGACAACACAAGGACTTAGACTTTCCTTAATATATCCCCTGTCGAGAAGTTCTTCCACTTGTCTTCTAAGTTCCTCATGGGATTTTGGGTCCATCCTATAATGGGGTAGGTTGGGAAGTGTAGATCCAGGTACCAAGTCAATGGCATGTTGGACATCCCTCATTGGTGGAAATTCAGGAGGTAATTCTTCAGGGAAGACATCTGAAAATTCCTGTAGAACTTTTTCTACTTCAGGATCAAGTTCTTTTTTGGGCTGTTCAGGCTCTACTTCCTTTGCTACAATAGCAAACAATGGCCATTTCCTACTCTCTTGCTCAAATTCATGTTTTCCTGATATATGCAAAATTCTTGGAGAGCAATCAGTAGGTTCAGTTGGGCTGTTGGATTTCAGTTCACTGACTGAAGTAGCAGATTTTTTGGGGGTTTATAACTTAGAACCAGATTTCTGGTTGCTGGAAGGCGTTGGTTTGCCATCTGGTTTGGAGGAGCCAACACTTTTGGGCTTAGTTGGAGGGGAAGGAGTACGCTTGACCTGTCGGCCAACATGGGTAAACTCACATATGTTGGATTTGCCATGCAATGTGGCATCCACATCAAAGAGCCATGGCCTTCCAAGAATGATACTTCCTACTTCCATAAGAAGTACATCACACCAAATGCTTTCCTCATAAGGAGGAAGATGAATTGGGACAAGACACCGGCTGTGGACCGGTATAGAGGTGGAATCTACCCAAGAAACTTTGTATGGATTGGGGTGCACATCAGGTACTAGACCTAACTTCTGGACAGAGTTGGTGGAAATTGCATTTATGCAACTACCACAATCAATGATGAGCTTGCACACCTTTCCCTTGGTCCTAAAGAAGGTCTGAAAAATTGAAGTCCTTTTTCAATCATCACTAGGTACATGTTGAGTGAATGTGCATCTCACTACTCCCAACCTAACTTCTACTTCTGGCTCTTCCTGGGGTATGTCTATCTCTTCAACCTCAAACTCATTTAATAGAGTAGGGTCAGCCTCATAGATCACTGATTCAATGTTTGTGTTTTGATTCTCAATGTTGTCCTCATCAATGCAAAGAGTTCTGTTTTGAGGACATTGAGATTTATAGTGTTCAGTTTTGCCACATCCAAAACATTGGACCTTGCTTTGGCTGCTCTCAGTCACAGCTGGTTGTTTACCCCTATCATCCCTACTAGTTGGAACATTGTTGACTAAAGATTTGTTGGGAGGTAAGGGTAAAAATGGCTCCCTATGGATGTTCTGGAAATTTTCCCTATTCTGAGGGAAAGGAGGTTTAGAAACCTCATGATTTCTAATTTGAGGTTGAGAAAACATTTGGTTCACGTTTCTTCGGTTGTCACTTGAAGTATTTTGAAGATACTTCAGTTTGGGATGTTCAAGGAGGTTCTCAAATTGTTCAAATTGAGACACAACCTCATAGGCATGGTCAAGGGTGGAGACCATGGATTGCAGAATCGCCGGAATCGGCCGATTCCGGAATCGGATCGGTGCCATGCGGAAGGACCAATTCCAACAGAAATTCCACGGAATCGGTCCGAATCGATCCGATTCCGGCGATTTTGTCTGGAATCAGTCGATCCCAAGTCCTGACCGATTCCACAGAAGATCGGTCTGGCCGGTCCGGTTCGATTCCAGACCGGGAATCAAACCGATTCTGGCCCTTTTAGGGCCGGAATCGACCGCGGCGGTCGATTCCGACGATCCAGGACGGCGGCGTGCGCTCCAACGACGATTCTAGGGCGATCTGAACCTCGGAATAGAGGATTCCGGCGATTCCGGCATCGATCCCAGCTGTGTGTGCCGATTCCAAGGTGATTCCAGTGATTCCAGGGGCGATTCCGACGATTCTGGCGATTCCGACGACGATTCTAGTGATTCCGGCGATTCCAAGCTAATTCTTCAAGAGATTCCGCCGATCCAAGCTCCGATTGGCCTCGATTCAACATCTTCTTCGATCCTTAGAAGGTTATTGGTAAGATTTCTTCGCCGAAAACTTCGTACGTCCATTCTTACGCATTTCCGACGAGTCCGAGCGTCGTTAAAATTGGTGATTTCCGATCGAACAAGTCCGTTTAAGTTTTAAACTATTCGATTCGATGTTCTTTGCACGGGAAAAATTCCAGATATCCCGTGCGCCTATTTTTACGCGTTTCCGACGACTCCGAGCATGGTTAAACTCGGTGATTTTTGATCGAACAACTTCGTTCAAGTTGTAAGAACATCGATTGGATGTTCTTTGTACGGAAAAAATTCCGGATACCCCGTACGTTGATTTACGACCATTTATGGCAAATACGTAACCCTTTAAACATACCGAATAGTGTGTTTGATGGGCTGTCTGCTTCCCGAACAGCGCCTAAAGCAATTTTTATGTTACCTAATAATTTTTAATGCATTGTTTACAATTTTTGCAGGTCTAAGTAATGGCCGATCAAGGTGATGCAGCACCAGCACGTCCTTCTGATGTGGGTTGGGAACATGGCCGAGTATATGGTAGATCCGGTCAGAAAGAGTACAATGCAAAACCTCTCTTGGAAGTCTATCATAGACCTTTGTGAAGTCAATAAACATAATATGTAAATCTTTCTTCATATCTCAATATTTTTTTATTAAACTTATAATAAGAAAAATAACTTCAATTATAAATCAACCAAGTATGAATCCAAATTGGTTAGCTAAAATATTTGAACAATTTTGTAACTGCTTAATAACTCTTTCCCATAGTTTCATAGCACGACTTAATGAGTTTGATCCCTCTATAATTTGCAGAATCTTATATCTCCTTTTTCCTTAAAAATAAGTATAATGTTACTTTTTCTCCATTCATTCATTATTCTTTTCGATATTAGAATTTTGTTAAAATGTCAAGATAACCATTCCACCCTTAAATCTTCCAAATATTTTCACACTTTAATAAAAATAAAATCTGAATGATATGTCTTATTTTCATCATCTTAAATGCTTCATTAACTTCTGAAAATTGATTTCTCTTAATATAATTCAAATTAAATGTCGTCACATTCTCAATATCGCCTATGTTTTTAGTAAAGTTGTCACTAAAAATAGTATCAAAATACTTTTTTCATCTTTCTTCGTTATCATCATCTTTAATCAAAACTTTTTTTTCTTTATCCTCAATGAATATGACTTGGTTAAGATCTTGGGAGTATTTTATGACTGTTGACTGGTTAGAGGCTAAAATAGGGCTATTTTAGCGGGTGCATAGGTATTAGAATAGGGCATGGATTGCAGAATCGGCCGATCCGGATCGGGATCGGCCGATTCTTGGATCGGATCGGACCCCTCCGATCCAATTCCCGGAGAAACTACCAATTCGGTCAATTCTGGATCGGATAGGTGTTTGTAGGTGGAATTGGTGCCGGAATCAACCGATTCGGTCGATTCTGGATCGATTCTGGTGATTCCTTCGCCTAAATCGGCCCACAGACTACCGAGGAGGCCATCTTGCCGCGGCGGCCCTCTTCCTCACCCTATCGGGACCCGATAGCGACGGATCCGGTGACTGGATCCAGCCATTTTAAGCGTATTGAGTCCCATGGACCCGATACGCAAATCGGTAGGATTTGGATCTTGGCCGATGGACCCGGTATCGGGCGGGGAAGATGTCACAGCAGTTGGTGGCGATTCCGGGCCACTTTTGTGCCCGAAATCGCTCCAAAATGAGGTAGATCCTTGTTTAGTTTTTTTTTTTTTGTGTTTTAGGGTTTTTTTAAGGGTCGATCCAGATCGATTTTTCTTCCGACGAATCGGCCTAGATTGGATCGACCGATCAGTCCCCATCGATCCAGGGACCGACTCCGATCCCGCGATCCTTGGAATACGGGCTGATTAAGGACTGTTTTGCGGTCCTTTTGGGATGGCCTATGGGGAGCTACGAACAAGGCATACTAGGCTTGTTTTGGGACCTTCCAAGATTGATTTAAGAGTCTTTTAGTCCTTGTATATGGGCTGCTATCAAACTCGTATGAGTAGGAACATAGGGGATAACCAAAGGGGCTATATGGCTTAATTTAGAAAAGAAAAGGAAATATTTTTTTAAAAAAAAAAGATAAAATAGTGCAACACCCTTTTTCTCACCTTCTTCTTTCTTATCTTCCTCCCCTTGTGCAACAGTAGAGCAAGGATAGGGAGAGGTTCTACCTTCTTCCACGACTTCTCCTTGAGCAGCAGCATAGCAAGGGCTAGCGCAGCTTCTTGTCCTTCCTCCTCTCCTTGGACTTCCAACACTAGTGCCCAGCCAAGAGAGGCAGGCCGGCAGAACTCCTCTTCTCTCTCTCTTCTAGGGCTGGAAATGGCTGAAGCAGGTTGAAGATGCCGAGAACCTGCCGCAACAGCCTTTGAAGCTTATGTATAGAGGTTAGGGTGGAGCGTTCACATCGTATAGGACTGTAGAGGTTGGACGTGATCTCTAATGGGAGATCAGGCCAATTGGAAAAAATATATATAATGTTCCATTTATTGGGCATTTTTAAAGGTATTTCCTTATTTTTTCAGGGGGTGGATGCCGCCTCTAACCCATCCAACATAAAAAGATATGGGTGAAGAAGTTTTGACTATTTTTGAAAATTTCTGAAATCTCCAGAAAATTTTGAAATTTATCCTCTATTTTTTAAAATTTCCAATTAGAAAAATACCAATAAGTAACAAAAAAAGGATTTTTCAAGCACAAAAAATATAAAAGTTTCAGGTAACAATCAAAAACTTCATAAAAAATATTAGGCATAAAAAATCATTTTTTACCCAATATTGAAATTTTTTAAGAAAAAATAATTTCCTAAAATTGTTCAGAAGAAATTTTCAAAAAATCTAAAATTTCAAAATAATATGTTTTGATTTTTTTTATAAATTTTCAAATGATTTGGTAGTTTGATTGAGTTTCCTTTGATTTTTGAACATTTATCCTTATTTTAAAATAAAAAGGATAAACAAGAACTTTTGGAAGAGTAAGTCCAATACGAAATCATGGGCTAAGATGCCCAATTTGGCATTAGATTGCAAATATTTTGAAATTTATCAATAAAAAGCAATGAGAAAATGAATTTCAATTGAATTTTGATACTTAATTAAAATAAAAAGAATATCCCAATTAACATGAAATTCGAAAATCACTAGAATGCTCCCGTCCTCTTTTTTGTGAAATTTTTTGATATCAACAAGTTCCTCTTATGGGTGGTTTCCCAAAGACGAGTCACCGGAGAATTGTCCATGCAAAGTTGATATTGGCCTTGCTTTCATTCTGTTCATTTGACATGGATTCTTCACCTCAGATTAAGCATAAGCATTGTCCTTCTAGAGTTTGTCCCCAGAGATAACATTTGTGTGCACACTTGCTCAACTTTTGCTTTATACATTATTTGCTACCAATACTTAGCTCGTTGGAGTTATATCACATCTTTGTTGCCCAAAATTCAAGTTTTGCCCGAATGGATTTTGAGATTATTAATAGAATTTTCATGTCCACTAGATTGTTTCTCAAAATGTTGCATGAGATTCTAATGCTCACCGCCACTGTGGGACTAGAAGAATTCTTTTTCCTTTGTTTCTTCATTTTCTCTTATTTTTTTCCTACTAATCTGGTTGCCCTCCTCAGGCTTTCACCTAGACCTAACCCCTAGGCTTTCTGCTTATGTCTCAAAAGAGATTTTCATGTAGCCGAGTTACTTAATTTTGCCTAGTTCACTCTTTCAGGTTTTCACTATAGCCATGTTCTTTTGGCATTCTTGCTCCCAACTAATCACTTATGGGTGACCAACTAAGACCATGAACCTGCTTTTCATCAATCATTTTCTTTTGTAGGGAATTAAAATTTTCCTCAAGTCATGAGATTGTTTTGGGTGGTGAAAAATTAAGACTTCTCCTGAGACATAAAATTTTGGATGGTGAGAACTGAGGTTTCCCTTGGGTCATAAGTTCGGTGGCTTCATGCCACTAGAACTCGTAGACTTGTAAGTATGCAGAAGTCACACTTGGTCTATGGGGTTCAAAGATTGCCGTCTCGGATCTCGGCTTCATCTCGGAAGGGTGAAAGAGAAGAGATCTCGTGAGATTCTTAGAAAAATCTCGGGAGACCAGATCTCGGATTTCATTTATATAGGGTATGCTTTACTCAAAAATTGTCATTTTGCATCTAGATTTATCTCATAGATATTGAACAAAAGAGATCTTAAAAAAGTCTAAAGAGATTGGATCTTGAATATAACAATCAATGTATATGTTTATATGCAAAATGTCATGTAATATTTTCAAAAAGAACAAGAGAATTCCTATTAAACATCAAAATAAAATGCGAGAGAATTAAAAACGTAATACAGAGAGGGTGAACCACTGTTAACATTAGACAGATATCTTGCATTCATCACATATGACATAAGGACATACATTTATGTAAACAAGCAATAATTAATTTATAACTAACAAGTAACAACATTTACCTAATGTATACACATCATGGTGTATTGTCATGTCCCATCAAACATTTATGATCTTCTACCACTTCTTGTACCCATTGCAATGTTACTCCTTGATTTTCAATTTTGCTTTGTCTATGATGTCAGAGATATCCCATCTGGCTCCTCTAATATGAGTTTACTAATCTCAACACAGTTACAAGTGGCTCAATGATGGATAAGTAGTAAACAAGCTTCTCTAAAAAATGTTTGTCCATAATCAAACGCTCTATCTATATAAAGATCTCTGATTGATCCATTTCATTGTGTAAGTCAACTATATAGAAAATATGTTATTCCAATACAATGAATCAGACCAGTGCATGTTTGTGCTAATGTAAGCTCTTCAAGACAATGAACTGTATTGCAAATCTTGTCGGCCCAGGCCTGATCAGATCATGCCCCTCTATATAATATCTCATTATGTGAAACAAATGTAAATGAGAATAGATAAATGAGGTGATAGTTGTGTCCGGCTGATAAGAGTAGAAATTGATGTCTTCTAGCTTATATCCTCCAACATGAGATCAATAAAGTGTGTTACACATGGAACCTAGAAGAGGTGTGGCCTCTTATCTATCAGCTTCCTCCCTGTGGCCTTGTAGGAGGGTTCGTTATCTGTCATGAACTGCACAATGTTCCCCTCCCCCATCTCTTCCACAACATCGTCCATAAGTGAAAAGATGTAATCATCTTTTATATAACCTAAAATATTAATAGACTTTAAAAATATTGTGCCCTCTAAACAATACATTAAAAAGTTCATTGACATCTTTTGTCATGACAATTCACCCATCGTACATTATTGAGCACCCTCTCTTCTTACACCCATCTTCAAAACAAGCCGAACCAGCCCTAAACCATGAGAACCATGCTCGAACCCGATCTGACCAGCTCAGCCAGGAGGACGGGCCAGGTGAACCAACGTGACTTAACCTCCTGGGGGGCGGAGCTCATGGCCTGTGTTGGTTCGCCCTGATGAGGTGTCATGGATGAGCGGCCGAGCACAACATACCCCCGAGGAGGGCATCTACACGCCCCACTCGTGTGATGGTTTCCGATCGGGAGGGGGATCATTAGGTAACTATCTTCGTACGGGTGGGGGAGATGGATGATGTCATTGTCGTTGCAGGAAGGGAATCCGAAGGGACTGGAGAAAGCCCTTCATCATCATCTTCAACTTCCTTTTCCTTTCCTTCTTCGCCTTCATCATCCTTTGCCAAGCATCGTAGGATTGGAATCAGTCCCTGGATCGGTGACCACTAATCCGATCCGGATCAGATCCAGATTGGTCTGCATCGGCCGATTCTTCGAACAAAATGTTGATCCTGGATCGGTTTGGATCAACAAATTTTTTTTATTTTTTAAACCATGAAATTTCTCAAATAATTAAAAATTAGAAAAACTCATAGGAATGAGTACAAAAATAAAAAAATGAAAAACAATGTGGATGATGTTCTACCAAACGATGTCATTCAAAGTAAGTTCATTTTAAAAAACTATCATATAAATGCAAACTACTATCACAAACATCGAAAAAATCCACTAGTTCATTACATGAATACATTGTATGAAATTAAATGAGTACAACACGTGACATAACCATAGTTGTCAAGGTGACAAGGCGTCTAAGGCATTGAAAGGTGTCAATTCTGCTTAGACGACAAGGCAACCACTTAGGTGTGCAGTCAAGACGGTAACCTTGGATGTTTATATATACACGTGTATATAAATAAATACAATCATATACATAATTAGATGTTTATATTATATATATTGATGTATACAAACAAATATATATAAATAAAATTATATTTTCATGTTATAATTGAATGTGTATGTTTATAAGTTCATACATTTAAATGTGATGTTATTTATGTAATTATGTATGGATACGTATATATTTATTTTAGAAAATACTTAATCATGATAAACTTAATGTTTATGTGTGAGACAGAAGAGAGTTAAAATAGATCATTATAAAATTTAAGTATATAACATATATTTATGATTATGAATCGTATTTGAATATGTGATAATATAAGTGATAGTGAAATATGTTAATATGTTTAATTATCATAAATGGACCCTTAAGGGGGTATTGGGAGGCAAAACCCCCTAAATAAAGTTTTTTATGGTGTATAAATATTTAGGGTGCCTAGCCTAGAGGGGAGCCAAAAGGGGGCGAGGGGCCCAAAGCAAAGATTAGTTGGGGGGGGATTGAAAACCTCCTATTTTAGGGGGTATCACCACTGGAAGGGGAGATTAGTGGTCACCAATGAGGATCATTGGGGGGGAATGCAAGGTCTGCAAGGCTTGAAGGGGATAGGGGAAGATAGGAGTCGGGGGTGGGAGAGGTGAGAATTGGGTCGATCTGGAATTGAGTCTCAGAAGGCCCTGATTCCAGACATTTTGAATTCAAGTTGATCGCTTGGGATTGAGCAATCCACAGTCCCATCTAGTTGGATCGGACCAATCCTAGTCGATCCGGATGATTCCGATTGATTCGGCCGAAATTTGAATCTGAATCGTTGGTTCTGCCCGGAATCAGATTGACTAGGTTCGATTAGATTATAGAATCGGACAATCCCAATTCGGATCAACCAATTCTGTAATCCATGTCCTTTGCCTCCTCCTTCATCGTCTTCAGGTTGCAACGCATCTGGGAGCCAGAGGTGTGAAAGGAGCTGCTGAGTGGAATCGGAGGTTGAGGAGAAGCTTTGGAGGGGTTCGAGTATCACCAGACCCACTCTATGTGCTGTTGGATTGTCATTGTTCACAGTTGGAACCACCAGAGGGTGCCTTCGTTGCGAGGATGCACAGACTTGTTTGTGGATCAATGGACAAATCTTGTAGCTGGAATAGACGTCAATGATGGTTGTGCTGCCAAGACGAAGAAAGGAACGGAAATGAGAATGGCGCGGATGCCAGAGGATAAGAAGGGGAAGAGGGCTACCAACCGGAAGGTGGAAGAGGAACCGGTCACTGCCGGAGGTCGAGAGAAAGTCGGCCTCACTGTCGAAGGTTGGAGGGGAAGATGGTGCTCATCGCTAGGAAAGAAGGGTAGACGAGCTAAAACCCTCGTGCGAGAGAAACACCCATGATCCTAAAACTTTTTTTATTTCACTATCTATGTCTTGATTTCACATTGGATGCCCCTTTATAGAGAGTGGCACATTAAAAAAAAAGAGCCCATGAAAAAGACATTTACATACATGACTTAAAAAGTAAAAAGTCTAAAATTAATTTTGAAAACTCCTAGAATTTGTTCCCATCATTCTCCTCTACCAAGAGAAAATTCGTCCTTGAGTTTTGATCCGCTTCTTGAACACTATCTTCCACCGAGTGCCATAGTCGTCAAAAGCATCCCAAGAGTTAACTCATGAGAATGGGCCGATCCCTGACTTTGATACCCATTTGATGTGGGACGACACAGGTGGATCAGTGGTTAAATGCTAGAAAACAACAGTAAGAGGTCCAAAATAACTAAAAGTGAACCAACATTAAACATGTTAAAACAGGCCCGAATCGCCCTTGAATGACGTTGCACTAGCCTAAAAGTGGTGAAACCAAGCTTAGACTGATGAAAGCACCTTAAACTGAGGTGAACCAACCTCTGGCCAGGTTGAACCAGCCCTGAACCAAGAATTGGTGCGAACCGGACTGAAACCTAGTTAAACCAGGTCTGTACTCGGGTTAATAGATGTCAGTTGGACCGGTGCTCGAACCCAGTCTGACCAGCTCAACCAGGAGGATGGGCTAACTTGGCTAAGTGAACTAGCATGACTTAACCCCATGGGGGGTGGGGGTCGTAACCTATGCTGGTTCCCCCCCCCCCGGGGGGGGGGGGGGGGGGGGGTGTTGTGGACAAGAGACCGATCACTGCGTAACCTCGGGGAAGGCATCTTCACTCCCCGCTCATGCAAGGGTTTCCGATCGAGGTGGTGCTCTTCACATTGTCGTCTTCCACAGCGTTCTCTTCATGTGGGAGGAGAAGATGGAGGATGTCACTGCCATCATCGTCCCTAGAAAGAGAAACCGAAGGGGGCTAGAAGAAGCCCTCCATCGTCATCTTCAACCTCCTCTTCCTCTCCTCCTTTATCTTCGTCCTCCTTTGCCGCCTCCTTTGTCTTAAGGTTGCAACACAGCTAGGAGCTAGAAGTGTGAGAGGAGCTGCCGAGTGGAATCGAAGGTTGAGGAGAAGCTCTAAAGGGGTTCGGGGATCTCTAAACCCACTTTATGTGCAGCTGGATTGTCATCGTGTACAGTTGGAACCACCGGAGGGTGCATCTGTTGCGAGGATGCTCAGACTTATCCATGGATCGTCGGACAGATCCTGGGGCTAGAGTAGACGTCAACGATAGTTGTGCTACCGTGACCGAAGAGGGAAAGGGAATGAGAATGGCGCAGAGGCCAAAGGATGAGAAGGAGGAGAGGGCTACCTGCCGGAAGGTGGAAGAGGAACCAACCACTGCTGGAGGTGGGGAAGAAGCTGGCCTCACTGTCGGAGGTTGAAGGGGAAGATGGCGCTCATTGTTTGGAAAGAAGGGTGAACGAGCTGAAGCCCTTACGTGAGAGAAACACCCAAGGTCCCAAATTTTTTTTATTTCATTATCTGTGTCTTGATTACACGTTGGATGCCCTTTTATAGAGGTGGCATATTAACAACAAGAGACCCCTAAAAAAGATATTTACAGACATGACTTAAATGTAAAAAGTCTAAAATCAATATTAAAAGCTCCTAAAATTGGTCCCCAACACTCCCTCATGAAGACCGACAACGTAGATGTATCGAATGATTAGGACCTTTAATCTCGGCCTAGCCTCCCTTATTGCATCAATCATGACCTGGAAATAGGGGCATATGGCGACATGTGTTGGAATGCCTACGTTAAGTTAAGATAAAAACAAAATTTATTATTTGCCCATTAAAGAAATACATAACATACACATGAATGAGTTGTCTAATGAAGATTATTACCTACATGTAGAAACCACTTGCACGTATGCTTACCTACTTGTTTTGCTGCGGAAGTGGTTGTCTTAACGCCTTTAAAGGCTTAGTTTATTATCCTCCATGAGATATTTTGTCACCTAAACATGTGTGAATCCTCAATGCGTTACCTTGAAGCAGATCAATGGAATGGACCCTGCCCCTCTCTACCTCCCACATCCTCAGTGTAAAAAAGTCGGGTCAATCATGACCAACGATATGCTGACTCCCAAGATCCAAAGCCTCTTGCTCCCCTCCTCTTCTCATCTTCCCTTTGTGACTGTTTGCTCACTTGAAATGCTCTTCTTAATCTTTCATCTTCATCAAACTCAAATGATGTTGATACCTCCTGAACTCGTCCTTTCCCCTTACCTTTATAGATAGGCCTCTCATCTCTTCTTCTCATAAGCTTCTCATGCAACTGTTTTTTTTTGTTCAACACAAACCCTCTTTTGTGAGGCTCTTCTAGTAAGGTACGCTATCATTGCCTTCTTTATGTATTTTGTCACATTTTTTTACATTTTCACTCACATCTCCTATGTGTTACTTCAAACGAAATTTTTTTCCATTCATTAATTTTTTACACTATTTACATTGTACCCTTTTCTTCTTAATATCAACCATATGCCCATGTTCCCACCCAATATCACCAGAAATTATTGCATCGGCACTTTCATACGCAGCCATTGCTCCTTGAGTCTTTGGTCTTACAATAAACCATGGAATGCTAGATCGGGATTTGGGTTGTAACCCAAGCCCGATCCAGTCGGATTTTGGGCCGACGGGCCCGATTAGGATCCGGCTGGCCCGACCTGAGTAGGGGATCCCCTCGGGTAGCACGACCCAGTGGATCCTGCAGGGGATCCTTGCCCCCCACGGGAAGCAATCATTGCTTCCAGTGGGAGGCAAGCAAGGGGGGTTCTTGATGCCCCCTTGCACCCGTTATGGGCCTATAAAAGGCCCCCAAGGGAGGCCCTTATACCCACCCCTCCCTCCTCATCTTAAGCCCTATAGGCCTTGCATTTTAAGGCCAATTTCCACCTCTCCAAAGTCCTTATTTCATTTAGTGAATGTTAAGTTGTTTAGTTGTTCTTCTCCTTATTGTTTACTTTGGTTCACCATGGTTTCTCCAAGTGGTGACACCGAAGTTATTGGGTCAACCCAGAATGATCCGACTTAGCTACATTGCACTTTGCTGTTCATGACGGCCAGGAAAGTGAAATGTAAATACTGTGATAAAGTTATGCACGGTGGTATTTTTAGATTAAAACACTACTTTGTCGGAATGAAGGGCAACGTGCTCCCGTGATCTCGTGCTCCACCAGAGGTAAGAGCATAATTCCGACGACACCTACTAGAATTGGAAGCGACGAAGGGAACTTCAAAGCAGCATAAGGACACAGTTCGGGAAGAAATTGCCGAATCGGCAAGACATTTCGTACATATATATGGGACCAGACAACAACGTTCGGACATTCGTCGTTATATAGGCCTCGAAGATGGTATGTACTATGTATTATTTATCTCTTACCCTAATAAGTTTATTACCTTCCTTATTTCTATGTTTAAAAATTGGAGGATCTGTACTGGGCTATAGAGGATTTGGTGGTTTTTCAGGACCCAATAACGACATTAGGGTCATTATAGAAGGGACTCCGAAATATAATATTTATCAACATGTGTGGCAGACTGTATATAATACAATGTCGTGAAAAGAATATAAAGCTTATGTAGAAAATGTAGACCAAATCAAGTTTATGTAAACTGTAAAATAAAGTTTGTGTTAATGAATGAAAATATTTCAATTGTTATACTTCTTATTTTTCATTTTTTTGATTTTTTTTGACATTTTTTTGAATTATCAAAAAAATTATTAAAGAATTCGGATCGAACCGTGTCGCGACCCGGTCGTGATCTAGGATCCAACCTTCCTTACAATAAACAAGCAATCAAAGCCGTTAAAAATAGATTTTAACTTCCTTGATTAAATAGAGAACCTAAAATTATGGGGGTCTAAACTGGACAGCCCCTTAACAGGGTTGTCTAGCCCTCACGATCACATGTCAGGGCCAAGGGAGAGTTGAACAACCTCTTAAGGGGCTGTTTAGAGCCAATTTCGACTTGATAGGGGCTATTCGACCCTGACAATTACCTAAGGGGTGACTGTTGGCCAGGGGAGGCTGAACAACCTCTTATGGTTTGAATCAACCTGAAACAGTCACCCCTTGGTGACTATTCAAGTCAATAAGCTATTCAAGTCAATAAGGTGATAAGGGAGTTGGGAAGCCAGAATTGTCATCTCCTATAACAAGAATGGCTAGAATCAAGAGGAAAGAGAGAATTGTCTGAAGATCACCGAAAGATGGAGGAATCGCAACCCTAGAACTATTTTTATAAACAATACAACAAGTCTGAAGTCTGGAATCTGACATCTATTCAAACCTGAAATTGGCATGCATAATTTGGATCCATTTAGTTAAGATCTTATCATGTTTCAGACTCATGATTTTTCCGATTTCATTATGATCTTATTGGTTTTGATAATTTTTAGATCTAAAACCTAGTTAATTATCTTGGTTTTAAATCATCTTATTGACTTTCAAATTTTCAAATTTGATTATTTTAAGTTTATCTTTATATTTGCATTTCATATAAGTGATGAAGGTTATATGAAACTCCCCAATCATAGATAACATGAACATATAAAAGTCATTCATATAACATAAGGTATTTTTCGATTACATGATTTCATGCATCGGGTATATGATATTTCCTTTTCCGATATCCTTGCTTGATCTAAGGGTCAATATAGCATGACGACATGCATGTCATCTCCCTTAGATTAGTGGGATAAGCTTCCCTTAGTAGATGGAGTTGGATACTCTATTATAGGAGAAAGGATTGGTATAAAATAGGAGACTGCCCATCTATCCGTCTAGGATCGGTACACACTGGGAACTTGCTCGAGTGTTTCTTAGGCTCTCTCATTTTGGTAGATGAACACTCGAGCAAGTTCCCAGTGTGTACCAACCTTGTACGGATAGATGGGCAGTCTCCCATTTTATACTGATCCTTTCTCCTGTAAGTAGAGAGTATCCAACTCTATCTACTAAGGGAAGCTTATCCCACTAATCTAAGGGAGATGTCATGCATGTCTTAAGTAAAATGGCTGGCCTCTTAATCATGTTATTTTAATTTCAATATGATTAAGATATTTTTGTCCAAGGCCATTATGGGCTGGTTGTCATTATGGGTCTTGTAGGCCAGCTCCATGTCAACTTGGGCCCGGTTGGTCAATCTTCATGTCATCTTGGACCTAGTTGGACCTGCCATCACCTTCACATCTTCAAGCACAAGAGGCAAACACCATCGGTTTTGGCCTTATAAGCATGTTGTCCAGTGCTTCCTTCTGCATGCAAACCCATTGCCGTAATACCCCCAGATGTCAGACCCACTGCCATCAAATTTAGGCCAAGGGGGGGCTATAGGATAGACAAAATAGGATGCTAAGGGGATGTCTTCAGGGTGAAAACAAATTCTTTTTTGAGGGTCTAAAGAAAGGAATAGTTCCAGGTGGTCCGGATGTCCATAAGTTCAATCATTTGAACAAGCTAGATCCTACTCGATCGCTATAAATCTAAGTGTACATTTAGGAGACTGGATATCTATAGGCATGATATGGGCCATGGTGGGATGGGCGTAAGTATGATATGCATGTGGACCGGGTATCCTTAAGCCCAATGGGCATTAAGGTAGCCCAATCCTCTTTGCCCTATGGATCTAAGTGTATATCCTATATGTCCATCATGGGGTGGTGGGATACAGTTTTAGCCATACACATGTAGGCTAAGGGGTACGAGTAAATAAGCATATGCGAAGAGCGTTATAACCCTCCATCCTGTGGCATGGGCTGGCAGAAGCATCGGTCATCTTCATCCCCCAACAGTGGAAGAGGTAGATACTGGAAGAGATCGTAGCAGCATGTAGGAGTCTTGACTCCATCTTCCTTCATGGGTGCAAGAGGCAACAGCAGGAGGCTTCATCAACAACCTCCTCCATAGAATTCTCCTTCTTCCATGTATGCAACCACCAACGAAGGTCGAACGCTAGGAAAGAAGTGGCTGAAGCATGAGGTGCATGAGGAGCATCAATGATGCATCCTTGGCAGCATCATCTTCCCTCTCCTTCATGTGTATCGGCAGCATCAAGGACATCATAGCCTAGCAGGAGCAGCACCAGCACCAGCAGCTTGGTCCAGCAGCAATGGCAGACTCAGGAAGAAGAATTGGTAACAGCAGCAACATCTCCTGGCTTGAGAGCATCTGCAGCAGCTGCGTAGCATCATTTGCAGCATCAGAAGATGACTTCTGCGGCAGCAGCACAGTATAGAAGCACCAGCAACATCAGCCTCGTTAGTAGAAGGTGTAGCAGGAATAGAGATCAGCCTCCTCCCCCCACCCCCAACATCTCTTCTTCCTTCTGATGGCGCAACAGCAACATGAGTATCAACAGGGGCATCGGCCAACCCCATCTTCTTCTCGTATGGGCACAAAGGCAAGAGCATCATAGAAGAAGAGGCGGCTAGGGCATCTGCTGGGGATCTCCAACCTGCCTTCCTCTTGTGCAGCCTTTCTTCTCCTCTACAGGTCAGCAGCAAGGGTAGAGAGGGAGATATGGCTGCGGCAGGAGGATATGGAGATCATCTCCCTTGGGAGTTCTTCCAAGTTCCAACTTCCTTTCATGATGAGCAGAAGACCTGTTTATAGAGAAAGGTGGCGGCAACAAATAGGCAGGAGTCATGGCATCGTGGGAATTAAAAAAATGGGTGCATCACTCTTATCTTCACGGACAGGTAGCACAACATCAGATATGTTCATATCCTCCTTGCAAATGTGAGGAGAGTGGAAGGAAATCCGATGGAAGAACTTTTTACTTGGTCTTTGCTGCTGTAGGAAGAGAATCGCAATCTCCCTTTTGACCTACTATCTCATCAATATCGCACAATCCAAAGGCTAATATTAATTATAACTTAAGTATGATTCAGATCATCTTAAGGATCCAATAAGAAGTTGGCACTTAAAATTAAAGGCAAAAGAGAGCTAGAAATATTTAATTCCCTGCACCCCACCACCATTATATGGAGCAAAATAAAGACCGATAAAGGATGGACTCAAACACATGTGATTAAGGACGGATATACAATTGGATATGAATGCAAACAGAGAGAGGATTCAAATTCCAGCCGAAGCTAGATACATAGGAAGGAAACAAAGGGGAGGAGGTTCCATGTACCTATACCCCCCAATGACCAAGTCAACTCCAACCACAGTACTTGGGCACCATGAGATGAGAGGATGGAAGAAAGAAAAAAGAAGAAGCAATAGGGAATAAAAATATTTAATTCCCTATAGCATACCATCGGTATATGAATCAAAGAAGGGGTCAAGTTCATATATCTAAGGCCGGATATGCACAATTGGGTGTAAGGGAGACTCAAAGCCCATACTGGCCAAGAGGGGACCAGCAGCCCCTCCCCCCCCGGTGCAAAAGAGGGGCCGAGAATGACATACACCCTTTAATTCCTATATAATTCAAGGGGTCCAGGTATCCAGGAGTTGATAGGCTCCCCTTCTAAAAGAAAAGGAATGGCAATGGCCTCGACCAATAGTGGCATATGAAGAGGCTAGGTCCTTGCATATAGATAAAAAAAAAATAGGGAAGTGAATGTGCTGATTGCAGTAGGAGGACAATTAATATGCTACTGGCAGAAGATAGAAAGAGAGCTGGATCCATAAGCATATCTATGGTACAAGATAGAAGGATGATCATGTGCAACCGGTAACAGCTAAATAAAGGGGAGGATGCAATATAGATGAAGAAATAAAAGAGGAAGAAAGAGGGGCGGTCATGACACAACAGGAGCTGATGAGCTCCTGTTCAAAAAAAACAAACAACACAAAGACCCCTCCGGAAAACAGGAAATTGGAAGAAGACCCTAGCGGGCACATGAAGAAGACGGGCCCTTAAATATATTGATGGGGACCCGGTCCGGTCCTTTTGGGGTTTATTTACGTTTACGTCCTTATGGACTTCATTGTAAATATTTGAAGTTTGTTTTAGTCTTTTCCTTTAATTTGGGTCTTACGAGGACATGTATGTAATTAGTCATTTATGATGACTTGTTGTAATAGGCTCCTCTATTTAAGAGGGCCACTTGTTGAAATGAAGAGAGAGAGTTATAGTTAAAGTTTTGGAACCCTAGGGGGTGCCCCTTGTGCTGGGGCGTTGCCCCTTTCCCCTTCACCCCCTCCACGATGGAGGTCGTCCAGTTCCACCTCCAGTGAAGACTGGTCTCTTCGCGACCCTCCGGCGTGGGTGCCTTCTCCTTCTCCTCCGTCCAGCGGCCTCCGAGCCATTCATTCCCCTTTCCCCCTTCACCGGTTCGATTTGGAACCTTACCGACATCGTTCACCCCCATTTCCGTCCGTTTCGACGTCTCCGACGACCTCGACTTCCTCCGCCCTTCCACCCCCACCTCCGGCGATCCCTAGAGTACCCCCGTCCATCCCCTTTGCCGTCTGCGCAAACCCCCGTACCCTCTGTTGGAACTGCGCACCCACCTGCCCCGTGGCAAACCCCTTCCGGGAGTCAGGCGCGACGAAGACGGAGAAGGAAGGAGGAGAAGAAGATGAGGGGGAGAAAGAGGAGGTCGGACCACCTCCTAGGGTCCCTCGGCCCCTCCGGTCGACCCCCCCCCCAGCTGCCGGCGAAGGCAGCACCGCAACAGCCCTCGCTAGGGCTCTGGTGGCCTTCCCCTTTCCGGCGACCTTCGAAGCCCCCCCCAGCTTCCCTCCTCCCGCGACGGCGTCCGGGGACGACCACGGCCCCTCTGGCCTTCCTCTCTTCCTCCTTCGGCGACTGCGACGGCGACGGCGATGGCGACGGCTGGGCCTTCTCCCGCCCGCGGCTCCACCGCGGCCGTCGACGAGACAGAGGACGAGCGAAGGACCCCCCCACCCCGATCGAACCCTCGCGCTCGCGAGGTCGACGACCCCCCCGGGGGGGGGGGGGGGGGGTACGCGGCGGTCGGCGAGCCTGCCGCGTCCCCCTCCCTCGCGGCCAACCACGGAGGGCCGCGCCCCCCGTTAAGTGGCGGTTCGAGCGAACCGCCGCCGGTTCGCCTCCGCCCGGCCGGCCTGGCAACGGTTCGCCCGCCATCGAGCCAAGCTGCCGGTTCGTCCCCAGACCGGGTCAGGCCGCCGGTTCAGCCCAGTTCAAGGCCGGTTCGGCCCGGTTTGACCCTCCAAAGGCCGGTTCAAGGCCTAAACCGGCTGGTTCACCATGTTTTGGGCCAGTTCAAGCCGGTTCACCCTATTTTGGGGCCGGTTCAGGCCCGTTTTGAGGGTTTCGGGCATGGTTTGATATATTTTGGGCCCGTTTTGACCGGTTTAAGTCCGGTTTTGCTTGTTTGATGCATTTCTAGGTCTTTTGAGCTCCTCCACGTTCCGCTGCAGCGCCACGTCGCCGGTCCGTCTCGCCTCATCCCGCATCACATATGCTTGTAAGACATATATCCTGTCTAACAAAAAAGGGAAGAGGGTAAATTGATAAAGACCCCGACCAAGGATGGCCTATGAAAAAGCCAAGCCCCCGCATATGATGAACATGCCCTTTTAAATCAGGACATCCCAATGCGACCGGCCACACATATATTTGCAAAATACAAGACATGATATGGGGTAAATGAGGTGCTGCCGACAGAAGATAGAAGGAGAAGCATAGCACCACAATGTCCGGTGGAGAGAAGGGGAGAAAATTATCAATAAAGAGAGAAATTCACCAAGTATGCTCACCTGGATATAACTAAGCTGATTGTCCCCCTCCACGGATCAACACCAAGAAGAAGAAGAAGACACACAAGGATTTCCGACAGCAAGGGCCCGGTGGCCTCTCTTGGCAGGGACAGAGGGCTGCTGCGACAGAAGAAGGCAGTGGACCAGTTAAAAAGGAGATCGCGGATGAAGGAATTAGTCTCCAGCTAGGAGACTAAACAGAATTCTATAGAGAGGATGATCCGCGGGAGGGAAACAGCCTAGGCAATTCAAAAACAGATCCAAGGTGGAGGCCGAGGACATCCAATGGCCAAGATTGGCCAATTAATAAGTCAATTAGATCCTAATATCTATGGATCCTCATCGGTGTGTTGAGATGGCCTTATTGGATCCTTAATAGGATAATATCCAATGGATCCTGTCTAATGGGATATCCGGTAGATAATCATAGGCAAAGTTAATTACCGGGTGTCAAGTCCTCCCGGATCCTTAATGGGATTAATATCCAATAGGAGGTTTGATGGCTTGGATTAAATGAGATATCCATCAACCGGGTGGACCACCTATTCAAGACAATCAATGGAGGGCTAGGATGGAAAAGACATACATTCAAAGGCCAAGATTGGCTGTCGGATAAGCTAATTGGATTCCTAATACTCTTGGATCCCCGATGGTATAACAAGATGGCCTAATTGGATCCTTAATAGGATAATACCCACTGGATCCATCCTTAATTGGATATTTGATTAGATGGGATGATTCCCTTCACGTAGGCAACAAGGCCTAGCCCCAATTAATCAATGGATGGAGTATAATCTGCCATCTACAAGACTGATCAATGGAAGGCTTGGATTGAGCTATCAAGTGAAAATCCGGGGCATTTAATCAAGGGCCAGGATCTATATTTAGTGTGAGTAGACCACCGAAGGCCAGGATTCTTTGATCTCTCGGCCCTGACTTGGTCAAGTCCCACCTTCCCCATGTTCAGGAGAAAGTGGCCCCACTTTCTCCATGCATACACTGCACGACCCCTCCCTCTCTCTCGGGTGAACAGCACCCATCCAGCAGCTTATAAATAGGGCAGTCCCCGCACATGAGAGGGGGTCGGAGGAAGAGGAGCAGGAAGAGAAGAGAGGGAGGATTCTGCCAGAGATATTCCAGCAGAGAGAAAGAAGGAGATTTTTTTTTTAGCTCAGTAGCAGGTGGTCACCGGAGCATCAAAAGATCAGGGGCAGAACTTGAAGGCCACAAGGTGAGATATTGTATCCATCATCCGTCCCCCTCCAAACCCCATGCCTATCAATTGATCAATTACTATCACCTCATCCGTCCCCCTCCAAACTCTATGTCTTTTGACTGCTCAATACCCATAATTCCTTTCTAATATTGGCAAATACCACCTTGTTTAGGCCAGAGATTCTTGGATAGGTCATTAGAATCCCACAGGTCCATTTGATTATCAATCGCAGGCTTAGAATTCACCATCATATTTCCGTATATTTCAATAATCCATATCAAGAGGTCAAGCTTATAGAAATCCCTCATCCCCCGGACATCAATGAAACCAGCCCAGGGGCAGGTCCTGGGTGACTTCATTTGGTCATGATAGTATCAATTTCATGATCATTTCAGATATGATATAAACCATATCCTAGTACACCATTGGGCCTCATAGTTGAGTCCATTCTTGTCTCCCCCGGGGGTACAGTTCTATAACACTATATGAAGCATGTCCTTATATATATAGACAGGTTTGATCCCCTTCTCTACCCCCTCTTTTGAGCCTCCCTCGGCCTTCAAAATCTGCAAAGCAAACCTTCAGACCCTTGTCATGCCGACAGAAGTTGAAGGGTATTTTACATCACCAAGGTAGAGAGGGGTTATACCCGGCCTCTTTGGAAACCGTATGATGGACCAAAGATCCCCCGGGTAGCCCTGACAAAGCAAGGGGTATGAGGAGAATGGCCAGCCGGGCCTTGAAGACTCCATGATGGCTGAGCACAAGAAAATGCACAAGTTGTGATGAATTACCTACTGACCATAAAATCAGGAGGCTGTGAATGCCTATGGACAGATCCATGACCACGGCAGGACATGATTGTAGATACAGCCCTTTGATTTATCTCATAGTAGGGAAGGCCAATTATAAGGCAGACCCCTATGAGATGAATGAATGCATAAAGATATGTATTTCAAAGAGGGTGAGATGACCTAAATATGATGAAGTTGGAGTTCAACTCCACCAATACTAAAATATGTTATGCACCATATGGTAATACTCATATGATGGTGATCAAGGACTATTGCATACGTATATCTATATATATATATATATATGATTTGCAAGAATCTGACTGAAGAAGCCAATCCCGGACATGAGGGAGTAAAAGAGGTTTACAGCTTGATAGACTGAGCATTAACCCTTGAGCTTCAGGCATATTCTAAACTTGATTCCAAGGACTTAGAACCTCTTAGAGTTTGCAGTACTGTAGGACTTCATGAGGTCCCGACCAGAATAAGGAGAAGGGTTCATAGGATTATACTCTAGGTATTCCAGGAGGAGTTCTGTCCGGCCTTTTGCCCGAACACCCACTCAGGTCATGCAGAGAGGCACCTTATGACCTACACAAATGCCATATATGGCAGAATGATATCCAAACTTAGACGTCTCAAATAACATACATTTCAGGCTCACATAAGCCTTGTTTTTGGCATGAGATTTCAAGGCAGATCTTAACCCATAGTTCAGTGCCGGATAATAACCAGTCTGAGGTCAATTTCGGTGTCAGATTTGGGTCTGAATTCCAGTGATACTCAGGGCATCATGGGCCTTGGAGTTCCAGCTCTAGCAATAGGGTGTAAGAATCCCCACCCCAGAAGCTTACATTTTTGACCTTGACAATATGGGCCTCCCGGCCATAGGCCACCTGTTCTATCAAAGAAGAGGTTCAGCTGTCTTTAGATCCGAGCATAACCAGATCATTGGAGGTTTGTGTGGGAGGCTAAGATGAATACTCTATGGCCTATACAAAGGTCTTGAATGGCAGATTGATAGCCGAACTTGGCTGCCTTAAGTGGCATACATTTCAGGCTCATTTAAGCCTGGTCTTTACATGGAATTTCAGGCTTCATATAGGCAGATTCCAATGTATGGTTTGGTGTTGACTTTTGACCATTCTAGGGTCAAATTTCAAGGTCGACTTTGGGTCTGAATCATAGTAACACCCAGGGCATCATAGGCTTCGGAATCCCAATTTTATCAATAGAATTTAAGAGTCCTCACCCCGGGGCCCTGCATTTTGGAGGCCCTAATTTTAATTTATGTTGTGATCTTGATAACATAAGCATCCCGGCCATAGGACATATGATTTAGCTTTATGGGTTTTGATCCTAGTTTCAGCCAGACCGAGGGGCAGTCAGAAAGAAGGAAGCAGGCCTTAGATCTGGATATACAGGAGGATAAGATACCCCTTGACATGTATGAAGAGCTTGTATGATAGGCTTGATAGTCGAGCTTGGGTGGCTTAGGTGACAGACATTTCAGGTTTGTACAAGCCTTATTTTGCATGGTATTTCAGGCTTTGTCTAAGCTGAATTTAGTACCTATCATATGGCAGATCTTGATGCTTGGTTTGGTATAGAATTCTGACCATTCTATGGTCAATATCAGGGTCGGCTAAAGGTCTAAATCCTTGCAATACTTAGGATCCAGATACCCAGGCTCAGGTTGGTATTTATGTCAATCATATGGTTACATGAATCTCAAAGAAGTTGGAGCCCTCATCCATGAGCGTTTGAAATAACAGGGTAGACCCACGACCCATATATGGGTAAGGCCGAGCCTAAAGAAAAAATTTGGTTAAATTTTTGAGAAGATAAAGAAGTATAGTAAGGTCCGAAATGCCTATAGAAGCTGAAGGCCTTAATTCTGAGGGGTGAGTAAAGTGCTGAGTTTAACATATCCAAGCAGGAGACTTAGAGTGTAAAATGTTGGTTTTTAGCAAGTCCTAAGTCTAACATGTCAAGGCTTAGAAAGAGGCAATGTAACTGATATGTGTATGAAGTGCATATCTTCGAAGTTGATACCAATATTCCCGGTAAACCCATCCCTGATAAGATTTAAATAGAACCTAGAAGGGAATAAGATTTGGATGGAACTTAGGATAGTCCTAAATATTTGATAAAACCAATCTAATGGGTTTAGCCACAAATATGCTGGATCCGATATAATAAGAAGTCAGATATAAGCAAATTTGACTAAGTCTAAGATATTAAGACTTGAAATTTAATACGGAATATCCTCATGGATCTCATAGTTAGATAAACAGAGCATAGTCTGGATATCAGAGCATGTGTATGATCGGCTTTGAGAGCTCTTTATGATCTAAGAGCCCGGGTAAATCAGTTCCATAACCCACCAAGTCCTAGACCTCAGTCATAGCTATGGACACCATAAATCAGATTTTGACATACTCATAGGGAAGAGCCTTTCAATAAAGGAAGGACTTAGATCTTGACAATAATAAGGCACATATGCCATTTCACTAAGTCTAAAGACTTGGAATTTGAGAGAATTCAACTATCTAAGTCTAAGATGATGGACTTAAGTGAAGATAACATAAGTCCAATAAAGGAGGGACTTAGACCATAAAATGGTATGTGTGGGCAGATTTCATTTTTGTTCAACTTACATGAAATCAACATAAAATTTGATCTGAATATGCTCGGATCTAAATTAGTTCCAATAATCCAACATATGTCTTGATACAGGACCTTAAGTTGAAATGGCTAATCTCATGCAAAGTATATAGATATGGTTTGAATCTTTACCCATATATTAAGTTTGGCATTAGCCATCTGACCGTATATGGTCACTATGCGTTGGACTTAAATACTGAGTTTACATTCCATTGATTTTATGGGTTATAATTCCCATGTGGTTGTGTTTTGTGGATAAAAGTTTCCTTTCATATACGAGTTCGTTACGACAGTTAATCAAGGGTGTTTGAGAATCTCGATGTAATTAACATCGGAAATTTGCAACTTCCGATGGAGAGAGGTCCAAAGACAAACTTTATGAACCCTAACCTCGACATACATATTTTATGCATATCGCATATTCTGGCTAATATCTTCTATGAAATATCATATATTTTCATAGTTGCCAAGGATAAGATAATGAAAGTTCATTTCTTAAACAAATGGATGTCAAATGAATTTTCAAACCATACAATACGACATATTTTTATATTAACAAATTTTTATATATTTTTCTTTATGAATATTCGAGGTTTCACAGAATATGATTCAAAACTTAAGTTATTATAAGATCTCATCTATCAGATTTTACATCCATTATTCAATCATGACATCCCACTACTTAAGTAGGATCCGGTTCCCATTAGAGACCCATTAAGCCTGGATCAATTACTTAAGTCACAAACATATCTTAGACATTGATTTTGGTGTCATAACTATCATCTCGTCTCGTCTCGTCTTTTAACCATGGCCATTGATGCTTTAAGTAGGATCCAGACCTTGTTTGTTAATGATCCATTAAATCTTCAATTGATGGGCTACTCAGAAATTAAAGCACCATGCTCCATGGGGTTTGGATTAAACTCAATCCCCATTCATTAAAGTTGAAAATTTCCGATGCCAATTGCCAACAAGAGTTAAATCCATGTCAAATATGATCAAATCTCAATATGTGAGTTTCATGAAACCTAATGGTCAATGTTGATCTCAAGGCTCGAAATGCTAAAAATGTTAACAACCAAGAGCATATCCTTGAAATGTTGAAATCTTAAAAAATAGACCTCCATGAAATATAAATGAGACTCAAATCAAACAAAACATAATAGGTTTGCATTCCATTGAGTTTATACTGATATAGCTCCCACATGTTGTTTTGTGAGTGTATGTTTACATGTTATGAGTTGTTGTGACAGTTAATCTGAACATATTCGAGTACCATGACATAATTAATATCAAAACTTTACACCTTCCGATGGGGAGAAGTTCAAAGACAAAATTCAATGAACCGAAACCTGTGGTATATACATATTTTTATGCATACCTTGTATATTTATTATAAGATACCATGTTTTCTCATAGTAGTTTATGCCAGCCAAGTATAGTAAAAATTTATTTTCTGAAATGAATGGAAATAAATTGAATATTCCAACATAAAAAAATATATTTTAATGATGATGATATTTTTGAGGTTTCACATTATCTTTCTTTTGAACTGGCTGATAACCAGTTATTCCACTTAACAATGACCACTGATCAAAACAGCGGTGAGATCCACCCCCCAACCAAATCACTGATGTGGGAGGCTTCTTGATCTAGCTTTTTTACTATTTTCCATCATGCACGCTAAAACTACTCTTGTACAGCGTAGGTAATAAAATCAATTCGGTGGAGAGAGAGATGAACAAAGAAAGAACACAGAACTACCTATGTTAGTCCAAATCAGTGCCTTATTGCCTAAATGCCTAAACTTGCCAGAAATTTGCTTGGAGAGCCTTTATCCACTTTAACCGCATGCTGTGTTGAATCTTAAAACATATTGCTATAGCAACAAAAAAGGAACACATTGATACAGATAAAAAAAGAAACATTGCTACAGCAAAAAAAAAAAAAACCTATTGCTGTCTGAAGCAAAGAACCAAAGTCATTATTTCTCAGGATAAAGAAGTTAGAAATTCCTTGGACAAATCAATTCAGAATGCACTCTTACTAGTCAGAATATGGTTTAGCAGCAGCCATATATCAATATTGCATTAAAAGTTTATTAAAAAGAAGATGATTTTATCAAAAAGAAGATAAGTGTATCATAATTGTTATGATCGTACTGTTGGCTAATAAAAATATCTCCTTCCATTGGATCGCCAACACCGTGGTCAAATGAAGGTGCATAGACTGATCCCTAAGCAAGCATCAACACACAAATAGTCATCAAGTATCTTGGCATGAAATCTAACCAGATTGATGACAACTTTTTACAAAGATATTACAAAACAAAAGAAGATCAATGTAATGAAAGTAGTACCTCAGTCTTCAAGGTCTGAAGACACTTAAAGAGCAGAACTGGATTAAATGTCCATGGAGCTGGAAAAGAGAAAATCATATTTCGCTTTCAATATAAAGTGGGACAGCCTATAAGTTCATCAAATAAACTCACCACCCCTCCTGGCATGTGCCTCCTCAGGGTCCTAAAGCAAAATAAGAAGTTCCAAAAAGTTAAACCTAACAACAACAACAAAGATATCACAAGGCTATTTAAAAAGATTAAGAGTATGCCCTGAGCAGCTGTCAAGCAGAACCACTTTTAGGCTTCAGTTGTGGCACTTTATTAATTTGCTAGAGCCATTTTCCTCCTCCAAAGAAAATCCTATAATTCTAAATTATATTTATAAACATATCAAAGGTTCTAGATTCTGATTCCCAATGATGGTTATAGCACATTCTGCTTGACACTGTGCCAAACACGGATATAAGGTTTCATCAAGTAGTGAATATGTTCAATAGTGTTGGCTGAGGGTTAGTAATGGGACCAAGCATTATTAGGTCCAGCTATTTATGCTAATTGAATCTGGTAGGCTTGACATATCATTGCAATTACCCTCCCCTTAGCATGGATGGAAAATTGGAATTGGAATCGGCCGATTCTTTGAAAAGAAAACCGATTTGGAATTGGTCAGATTTATTTTTTTCACTGTAAATAAGTCATAAAAATCATTAAAAATCTAAAAAAAGAGAAATACCCCTAAAACAATTTACAAATAAAAATCACTTACTGACTATTTCAATGTTTAAGGGCCCCTTATGAAGATTAGAGAGTAAGGGAGAAGGGGGGCAGAACAGCCCTTATCGATTCCAAACGATTCCATTGGGAGTCGTGTCCTACGTGGTTAGAGGCGTGAAGCGACCGAGACGAGGGACCCTCGCCTCGCCTCAGGCGCTCGAGGTCACATTTATTTTATTTATTATGATATTTATTTTTTAAGTGGGAAATATATATAAAAACTTAAAATATAACAAAAAATGCAGGAAATATATATCAAAATGCAGAAAAAAATAAATACAACAATTATGTCCAAAAATGCAAAAAAAAATCTAAAAATGCTGAACATATCTAAACAATGTAGATAATACATAAAACAATAGAAATTATATTCAAAACTGCTTAAAATGATTACATCAAAAATAAATAAAAATATGTACCTTTTCCTATTTCATTTCCATCAGCATGTTAGGAAAATGAATACATCACAATAAACAAAAAATGTAATAGATCAAGTAAACAACATTTAGATAATAATTGTAAACCAAGCATAAAAGTACATAAATAACCACTAGTTCAAAACACTGTTAACAACTATATTCAACTAATGTCCCCATCTAAGTAACACAAATATCAATCGAAAGACTCTTCGGTAAGATAAATATGAATTTCCTGATCCGATTCTGAGGTATCTTCATCAATGGCCACACTCTTTCCCCTCTCAAGTTGTTGTCTTTTAAAGGCCTCTGCTCTGGTGAATGGAACTTCCCCTTCTTCAACGTCGGCTGCTAGTTCAACTTCCCTCCATGTGAGGTCCACTCCTTCATGCACATAGTCCTCGTCATCTCTAGAAATCCACTCATTGACATCATCAATATCATCCAAAGAAAAAAGATCTTGATTGAACATCTCCATCCTAAAGTGGCGATCTCAAAGTTTTCGATTGTATTAGACATAGACAAGATCATTAAGCCTTTTTTGTTCTAATCTATTCCTTTTCATTGTGTGCATCTATAATATAAGGCCGAAAATCAGTTTAAACTTTCAAATAAAACATGCTAAAAAAGTGGACACTATTACTAGTGCATACCTGCTCATAGGTACTCCAATTGCGTTCGCAACTAGATGCACTACAAGTGAAGCTCAAAATCCTAATGGTGAACTTTTGCAATGGACAAACTTTGCTCCCTCAATCCTTCCACCAATTTATTAAAAGAAAGATGAGAATTAATCAAATTTAAAAGAATACTTTGAAATGTATAGATGAAAAGTTTTGAAAGTTAAATGTCAACTTGGAATAGATATTTTTCTTTGTATAATGGTCATATCTCTACCAAACATGCCCTTAGCATCTCTGTATGTATTTAGTTGCTTGGAAATCAAATCTTGCTCATCAGGACTTTCAATTAGACTCTCAATTAGCCGTAAGACAATCACAAGAGACATGAAAGTTGATAGAGCATAGGTCATACCTCTCTAGAAAGTTGTTTTTAAAATAATATCACATGACTTTTTTCCCTTAGTTTGCTTAGCCCAGCGGTTGTAGAGGTAGTCCAATATTTAGATATAAACATCCTTCTTAATTCAGCATTCAAGTTGTGTAGCCTTTCTAAATTTAGGTAGTTTGTTGCAAACCTTGCACAAAAAATAAACATGTTAACGCTATTGACGGTCACAACTCATAATTCACAAACCAAAATGAAACATCATAAAAAGACATTTCAAATTGAGATTTTACCTTGTGACTGCTGCCCTACACAAATTCCTTCCGTTGGTGAACTTCCTCGTCATGGCAAGAACCTTTGTATGACTATGAATAAATGTCATCACATACTTTGCATGTCTAATTGTGGACTTGATGCTCAACAATTTAGAAATATCTTCCAGTATCAAATTAATGCAATGGGCTACACATGGTGTCCAAAACAAATGAGAATGCACAGACATCAAGATTCTCCCTACAACTATGTAACTAGCCTCATTGTCCGTTACAATTTGGGTAACATTTTTCTCTCCAATTTCAACAACTACTCTGTCCAACAAATCAACCAACAACCATGCATCTTTGACTTGTGAAGATGCATATATTGATTTTAGAAACACTGTGCTCGTAGGTGTGTTAACTTAAATATTTATCAATGTTATCCCCCTTTTATCTGTCCAGGCATCAGACATGAAAGTGCATCCATATTTCACACAACTCTCTTTTTCTTTTTCAACTAATTCTATAGTTGTTTGAAGCTCTTTCACAACCAAATTTTCATGAATTTCATGATATTATGGACCTTTCAAACACAGGTCAAATTGACCAATAACCTCTAACATGGTCTGAAAACTATTCAATCGTACGGTGTTGAAATGAATACCTACTTGGTAGATCCACCACGCAATATCTTGCACAACTTTCTCCCTCTCTTCCTTCAAATACTTCTTGTTCTTCGCCCATTTCTCTTTAAAAATTTCTGAATTTTGCCTAATAAAATGGTCTATAGGACCTCTCAAACGAGGAGGCAAAAATGTTAGATCACAAACAACTAATATGTCTTTAGCTTCCATGCTTGCCTCCAAAGTATTCATATCAAGAAGGTTGTCTCTTCCTTCAATCTCCCTTATCACCGCAACCATTTCAAAATGAGCTTGTTTGCCTTGCTCCATATGTTGCTTAATCTCTTCTTTCGCCTCTGGTGTAGCCTTCTTGCAACTTGTAACATTGGTAGATAGACCGACCGACTATATGTTGCTTCAACCTATATATCCAACCTTTGCAATCTTTGTTACAAAACGAACATGTAAGAAGATCCCTATTTTTCGGATCCACCAAAATTTTATATTTCCAACTGACATCCTTCGATTTAGGAGGATGTCTTGAGATCATAGGGCCCGTTGAAGTTGTTTGGGTGTTTGACCATATCCCCGAAGCATGATTTTGCTCTATGGCTTGAGACATCTTTATAAAAAGTACACAAACATCAAATCTATTAATAATAATAAAAACTAGAAAAAATCAAATAATTATAACATCAGAATTACTATCTAAAATAAAAACATACGAAGAAAATCAGAAAAGGTAACAAAATAAGTAAAATCAGAAATATATTGACACCCTTCTGGCTAAGAGGACTTACTAAGTAAAACAGACAAAAATTAGAAAAATAAAATAACTAACATGTTGTCCGACAGTTTAACGATGCTAACTAACATCAACGACAACTAAAAAAACTAAATTTATACTAAAACAAAAAAATACAAGAAAACAAGACCGAAATACCCAAAAAATATGTTATTCGATGAAATTAAACTAACTAATGAATGATATATAACATACTAAAGTATTAGCTTCAACTATAACAAAAAACATGAAGTAGATATGAAAAAAATAAAAAATAATAGAAAATATACCTTTCCGATAATGTCCGACTTGTTCGGTAGTTTTTTCTAAGCCAAATGAGGATAATGTTGGACTTCTCTATCTCTCCGATGTGCTAATAACAACGATTGAATCACGTTTGCAACATAAACCGAAAATCAAACATCAAAAATCAAAAGAACATACCTTTTACAGCTAAAGACAGCCTTCCAACAAATTAGAACCATAACAAAAAGGTAAGATACTATTAGGAAGATGTTATATTACAACAATGTTCATAAACACAAAAAAACAAACTCAAAATGAAAAAAAAAAACTCAGAAAGCCCTATAACGCACATGTATAACACCTTCAAGGAGGTGGTGATGCCATAGGGAAGTTCTCCAGTAGAAGACAACGTTGACGGCAGGTGCTACACCCGCAGATGGTAGCAACAGCACCTTCTCTGGCAGCAAACGGTGACGAGGGGCACTGGAGGCAGAGGCAGACAAGTTTTGCAGAGTTCCGATTTGGGAGAGGGAGCGTCGCAACCCTCGCGGAGAGAGAAGAAGGTGGGGGGGGGGTTATTTTAAGTCAAATGGATCCGGGCCGGGTTCGGTTCTGGCCTGGATCCTATCGCAACCGAGACGGGCGCCATGTCGCCTCGCTGCACCTCAGCCGCCTAGAGGCAAATAAGGCGTTCGCCTCAGGCGAACGCAGGTGAGACGAGGTGCTAGACCCTCGCCTCGCCTCACCTCATCGCCTAGGCGGTTGATGCGCTTTCCTCTAATAACATAGGTCGTGTCTGAATCAATGCTCCAGACCAAAGTCAAATCAACATCGACTAATTTAAAATCGGTGCTCCCGAGGTTATAAAGGTCAAACAAATGCCCTATTCGTAATAGAAAAAAAAGAAGGGTGCAAGACGTGGGACCACTTAGAGCTTCAAATATATACTAGCAAACAAACCATGACATGCTAAAATGCAAACTGAACTAGATAAATTAGTAAGTAATTATGTCAAATAGAACTGCGCCTGAGAAATAATCGCTCGAAGCGGGTGGACCGACGACATGAGGATGCTATCGAGTTTAGGACGCTCTTAAAACAACATAACTGATTAAAATATCTCGAAATAGGAACTCAACCTCACACTAACAACGAATTGAATCGAGCTAAGTAATCTACTCGCTCTACTGTACGGTAGACATGGCATAATAGACAAACAAATAAATGAGCAAGTCACGAGACGCACTTCCATGCCTTGGCATGAAAATCTAACTCCCGACTATCTAGTTAACCAAGTTATATACAATTTAAATTACAAAAAATAATCAACCTACACCTCACAAGGTGGTAAAAGACTACACATCAATGAATCGGTTAGGATATATAGGTTGACAGGCCAACAAGTGTTCATGATTTGGTTGGTTTGGCTTTTAAGGATTTTTTTTCTCAAAACAAACCAAACCAAGCTACCTCTTGAACTAAACCAAATTAATTTGATTTGATTTGGTCCGATGCAAACCATGTTTTATCATGGTATAATATCTATGTCAAGGTATAATTTATTTTTATTTGTTTTAACCATATTCAATTAAATTTTAATATATATGTTTATACTTTTCATCAACTTTGTCTTAAAAAATTCTTAAAACAAATTTATTTTTTAAATCGGGTGTGGGCTCCCATCCAATCTAATTTTATTGTATGATCAGGAGGGACGTCCTGAAATTTAAAGAGTAAAGAAATTAAAGATTAAAGACAAATTTAGAATAATAGACAATAATACAAATAAAGATATTTAAAAAAACTTGATTAGTGAAATTTTTTTATTAATCCGGTTTGATTTGGCTTGAAGGGCCTTAGAAACAAACCAAAATAATCGGTAGTTCATGCTAAACAAAACCACTTGTTTGATTTGGTTTTACAGGTTGAACCAATAGTGAACACCACTTCCTAGTTAAGATTCTCCTTGTTACCCACGCCCTTACACCCATCTGGCTCCACCTCTGCCTTGAACCACCTTGCAAGGTCCACCCAACACACTTCATACTTGTGCTAGACTTCCCTCTCCTCCCCTCAAAGATGTTCCTTCTCCCAATTGGCATGCAGAACTACTTTCCCCTCTTAAATGCTAGAACCACTAGGCCCCATGCACCCATGACCACCAGCACCTTCCCTTATTTATGTAAAATAAGAATTGTCATCTCAGATCTCAACTTCATCTCGGGGAGGGGGGAGTGTGAAAGAGATCTCAAACAAAGAACTCTTGAGAAAATCTCATGAAATTAGATCTTATATTCTTAGATCAAAATGTATATATATATATATATTAAATGTAACATAATATCTTATAAAGATTAAAGTACATCAATGAATATATAGAGAAAATATGTAACACATTTACACATCAATTGTGTAAATGAACAATTAATACACTCATTACCAAAAAGATGATTTGTGTGTTTCTGATATATCACTTTGTTGGGCACGTTGTTCATCAATTTGTGCTAGTTGTGCCACAAAATCACCAACAAAATCATAATATTGAGCCCATGACATAATAGGACCATGACAATAACCATAACCATAATAACTATAGTCATAAGATATATTTGAAGGAACATGTTCAATTAGAGTATGTCTATATCCATATGAAGGTTCATATCTTTCATTATAAAGATACACACGAAAAACCTTGTTTTATTGTCTCATATCCATATTCATATCCATGTCCATATTCAAATGATAATGAATTTTGATAATGTCCATATCCATAATATCCCCTTTCAAAAATATTCACGGAACTAAATGTGTGAAAAAGATCATATTCATCATATTATGGCAAACTTTGTTGATCTAATGGACCAGCACTCTTATTCTTAGGTTTATATGTTTTTTTATATTTATGATGTACTTGCTTGGTAGCATCAATGGAGAATAATTAGTTTTCTTGTACATTGTCAACACCATCATCACCACAATCATTGTCATTTCCATTATTACCTCTATCATTATTACTTCCATGTCCATCAGAAGCATATATATCGAATGATGGATTATCATTGTGAAATCTAAGGAAATTAGATCTTATATTTTTTGATCAAAATATATATATGTATTAAACATAACATAATATATTATAAAGATTGAAGTACATCAATGCACTTAGAAAAAAAATGCAACACAACTATACATGAACTATGTTAATGAACAATTACAAAGCACTCAATATCAAAAAAATGATGTGTTTCTAATATATCACTTTGTTAGACACTTTATTCGTCACTTTGTGATTGATGTGGCACAAGATCACCAACAAAAACACAATATTGAACCCATGACATATAAGGATCATGACAATAACCATAACCATAATAACTATAGTCGTAAGACATGTTTGAAGAAACATGTTCTATTGAAATATGTTCATATCCATATGAAGGTTTATATCATTCATTATAAGATGCATGTAAAGAACTTTGTTGTATTGTGTCATATCCATATTCATGTTCATATTCATATGATGATGAATCTTGAGAATGTCTATATCCATAATATAGCCTTTCAAAAATATTCATGGAACTAAACGTGTAAGAAAGATCATATTCATCAAATTATGGCAAGCTTTGTTGATTTGACCAACACTCTTATTTTTGCTTCTATATGTTTTTTGATGTTGATGATGAACTTGCTTGGTAGCATCAATGGAGAATGATTAGTTTTTTTGATACATTGTCAGCACCATTATCACCACAATCATTACTATTTTCATTATTATCTTTATCATCATTACTTCTATGTCCATTGGAAACATTCATATCATAGGACGATTATCATTATGAAGATAAGTAGACTGATAAGATGATTGAGAAATTTGATGTACAGTTGTATCTACATTCATTCTAACTTCACGTGCATCAATAACAATTTGTTCAAATGAACGACTATCATGTTCGTCTATGTCATTATTTACCACCCACTCAACATAAGGATTTTCTCATTGTTCAAATGAAGGTGTATATTGTCTCAAGCAACATATAACCAATAAGGATGAGAATGTGAAATAGTGTGACAAGGTCCCATCTGAATTTAAAAAAGAAATGAGAAGATATTTAACTAGGAAATTGTTACAACGGGAAGTTGGAATTAGATAGAGACAAGATCTTTATGATGAGTTACTTAGACGAAGAGATGCGATCTCATGTACGGGAAGGGAGGGAATGGTAAGAAAAGAAAAGGGCAAGTTCGTATCTAGGTTGATTCATCGTCTTCGAAAGATGAAAACAAGGCTCTGATGAGGAGAGCCATGGATGCTAATAGGGCTCAGGCCTGTAAAGATGAGGAAAGAAGATGGGGGTAGGAGATTCAGGTGCCACCTCTAAATGCTTTAATGTGGGGGGAAACACTCGCTCCATCTGAGGTATTATTTTTCGTCGATCACATTCAGTTCGACCGATGGTAGATACCGCCATATATAGGCAGAGTGATAGAGGTCAAAGGTCAATAAAGCATGCCTTAAAAGAAGACAACACTATGACAGGGGCTGTGAAGAAAGAAATCAAACACATTAAGAAATTCTTTCTACACACAAGTAAATGAAAATAATAAGTTTTATTAAGTGTATGTTTAAGATATTTTTAAAACAATTATTTAACACCGATGTATTTATTTTGATTCATGTAGATGTCCCAGCACATGTAGCAACCAATACTTATTTACAAACAATAGTAGATGTTATTGGTGAGGCTGGACCAGAATGAAAAGCCCCCAAATGTAAGTACATATTCAAGAGTGGGTTAGATGAGAAGGTTGATGAGTTGAGGTCTTGGATAGATAGATTCAAATCCATTTGGAATGAGAGATGTATTGTAATGTGTAATAGGTGGACAGGAATCACAAGGAAGTTACTTATAATCTTCTTTATATATTGTTCTGAGAGCACCACATTCTTGAAATCCGTTGATGCAATAGGGTAGGTAAAAAATTTAGATTACTTATTGTGAAACCTCGAGATTTTACATATAAAAATATATGTGAATATGTGTGTATGGCATAGTATGGTTTGAAAATTCATTTGACTTCCGTTTATTTGGGAAATGAACTTTCGTCATCTTACATTTGGCTACTATGAAAATATATGATATTTCATAGAAAATATTTGCCAAAATATGTGATATGCATAAGATATGTATATCGAGGTTAGGGTTCATAAAGTTTGTCTTTGGACCTCTCTCCATCGGAAGTTGCGAATTTCCGATGTTAATTACATCGAGATTCTCGAACACCCTTCATTAACCGTCGTAGCAACTCGTATAAAAGGAAACAGTCATCCACAAAACATAATCACATCGTCATGCGGGGAGGCTTCAACATAGCCATAATCCCATCATACCATGTCATTTCATACATCTTATTTGAGAATATCCCGTCTTATGTAGACATGGACTTTCCACTTAAACCATAGAGTTTTGGTCTATAATTGACCTCACTCTAGATGAAGTGGGAATTTCCCTAATGGATTGAGTATACGTACTCTTTCCACTTTGGGATGGATCGATGACACCGAGTGCATATTCGGAGCCCCGTCCGGAACAAACAATTCGGGACATACCCAATAATATTTGTTCGAGTGTCATGAATATTGCCTAAGTATAGGCTCATATTATGCATCTTAAATATTTTTTATGTGTCAAAATATTTAAGATATATGATTTTTATGTCATTTGGGCCACATTTGGCCTTGTCATCATGTCATCGTCATATCTTGGTCCGAGTGACCAAGTCTTCGTCATCTTCTATGCCCAGTTGGCCATGTCTTCATATGCTTCATATCTTCAACTTCATTGTATCTTGGCTTCATTGAGGCTACTTGGGATGGCCCTTAGTCCATCGTATAGGTTCTAAGGGGGCCGGATATCGCCTCATCCCTTGGCTGCAGTCCATCTTCATTCTCCATGTAGATGACAACATCGGGAGCTGTTTCATGACCAGCTGGGGATTTATAAAGGGTTTGAAGAGAACCTGTTATGGGGTTCATATAGGTTCTGGATATGTGACCTGTTTTGGGGTCAATATAAGCTAGATATATGACCAGCTATGGAGTTGATATATAGCTGAAAAAATGACCTGTATATAGGTCGATAGGGACTGAATATGTAACTGGTTATAAGGTTAATATATGGCTGAAAGTGACCTGTATATGGGTCGAACAGGGGGTTGGTATATGGTTCGTATATGGGGTGATGAGGGGGCAGGTATATGACTTGTGTACGGGGGTTGAATAGAGGACTGGATATGCGACCTGTTATGGGGTCGATAGATGGCTGAAAAGGTGACCTGTATGTGGGTCGATATGGAGTGAATATGTGACCGGTTATGGGGTCTTGAGGGGGCAGATAGGTGACCACATATGAGTCGATTAGAGGAATTGTTTGGCATGGGTATATGGTTATCGAATGTGAGTATGCAAAGAGGTAAACGTCCCGCTCGTATATGGCTGAATAGGGGACTGCTTCTGTGAGATAAAACAGTCATTGACCAAGGCTATGTGAAGGCTTGGAGATGTGACCGGTTATGGGGTCTATAGATGGCTGAAAAGGTGACATGTATGTGGGTCGATATATGGCCTAATATGTGACTTGTATATGGGTCGAGTAGAGGGACTGATATATGGATTGTTATAGGCCTGAGTATGAGCTGAACATGGGGCGGTATGGAGGTTGAAATGATGACCTGTATATAGGTCAATGAGAGGACAACGACAGACCTGTATATAGGTCAATATAGGGCTATTTTTGTGTGCCCAAACATAAGCCACTGTCATGCCCCTAAATTCAGTCATTCATAGGCTCTCTTGACCTCCATATTTCATGATCTTCAAACTGGTATGAATCAGTCCTCTGCATATTGAGCATTTCTGTGTTCAGCTGTCGTGACATCTTCAAGGCCCGGTTGGCCCTCTTATTTTCATACTTTTTGCTTTATTAAGGTTGTCCCAAATAATCTCGACTAATGAATTTTGTACGTATTCTCCATTTTTATATGCGGAGAGACGTACAAAAATATTTCTTTTGGCTCGAGAATTTTCTGATCAATATATATGATATATGTCTTCGATCCTGGCTCATCTGAATCATTTTTTGATCATTTGGACTATTTTGCCCCTGGCCTGGTAGGTTGGCGAGAAGCACAAATTTTGAATTTTCTTCCATAACTTTCCGAATATGGGTCAAATTTCTGATCTGAATCAATTTTTCGCATGTACTAACTTTCCTGCATCACATGAGCCCACAAGTTTGTTAATGGGCCGAGTCCGGGTCTTCCGAACCGAATGTGGCCAAGAAGGGGCATTTTGGTCATTTGGACCCGTCTCAGGTATTTTGGCCCATAACTTGCCAAATATTAGTCGGATTTTCAATCTAACTTCAACGTTGCTCAATATGGAGTTGGGCAGACCCAATGATGTGTCCATGTGTTATCGGATATGTCCCGAAGTGTCCAAACCTACCAAGGGCGAAAGAGGTCATTTTACTGTTTGAGGTCTGTCCGAAATCGGATTCTGACAATCAAGGTATCATTGCAAAGCCCTCGACAAATACAGTCTCATGGACCCACTTGTTTTGTCTTTCAGACCTGATATGCCCATGATAAGGCCATCCGAAAATTGACTTTCGGTGTTTTCTGCATAACTTTCCAAATATGCATTGGATTTCCGATCTGATTCTGGCATTGCTCAACATTGAACTAGGCACACTTGATGGTGGTGCCTGATCGTCGCTAGACTGGCATTCGGTCGCTCGGGCCCAATACGGGCAAAATGGTCATTCTGCCACTCAGAGCCAAATTTTGACATTTAAGGCACTATTGCAGAGGTCTTGACCAACACAGTATTGTGGACCCACTTATCTTGTTCTTTGGGTCCATTAGGCCTACCAAAGGCCAATCAGAAGTCCATTTTCACTGTTTTGCTCATAACTTGTCAAATACAAGTCAGATTTCCAATCTAACTTCAGCATTACTCAAGTTTGAGCTGGGCAGACCAGGTAGTGGTATCTGATCATTATCGGCCAGTCATCGGGTTGATCAAGCCCAATAAGACTTATCAGGTCCGTTCGGCTCGTTGGTCCCAAATGTGGTATAATGTGGGTCATCTCTATCTGTTCATTTTTTTCCCTACACTTTTGCCCAAAAACTCGGCATATTCAGGTTTTTTAGGAATTTTTGGTGCCAACACTTATTTAGTTTGATGAACACCATGGTGGAGGAGATTGGAAAGGAAAATATTATGCAATTTGTTATTGACAATGAAACATCATATAAGGTTACAAGAAAGAAACTTACGGAGGTTAGACCACATTTATTTTAGGTGCCCTGTGTTGCATGCTATATTAATCTAATGATAGAAGACATCGATAGGATCCATCTATGAGATTATTGTTGAGTCAAAGAAAACTGATCACATCTTTCATTTATAGGCATCCCAGACTATTACATATCTTAAAGGAGCACACTAATAGACGTAATCTAATTTAGCTAGATCCAACTAAATTTGCTATATGTTTCATTACATTAGAGAATCGCTATAGGTATAAAAATGATTTAAAGAGGTTCATACTCTCGACAACCTACCACAAGTACATTGATGTATACAAAATCAAAATAGACCAATATGAAGCTCTATTGAAGATAAAGTCCCTTATTGATGACAAGTGGTGGGAAATGTGTAACACTATCTATCAATCAAAAACCTCTAGTACAAGTTCTTAAACTAGTGGACTCAAATGATAAAAATTAAATATGAAATATGTACGATGCTATGGACAAGACAAAGGTATAAATTAAACATAAGTATCATATAGGTTATAAGAAATGGTGGAAGATAGTAGACAACAAATGGGACAAAACACTTCATCATGATATTCATGTTTTACACAAATTTAATTATTGCTTTTAGTTTATTCTCATAGAAATGTGTTAAAATGTCAATGTCTAAACATTGGATTGTGTTAAAAAACATTTCTTCAACCCAAGGATGCAGTATGGTGAGCAAGTGTGCAATGATCAAGAAATGCTCTTAGGCACATTATTTGTGATCAAATGTTTGTTTAAGATTCCATAAGATAGAACAGATGTTGAAATTGAAATGAGTAATTCTTACTTATTTAGTAAGCATTGAACTTGAACACAAGCAATGAACTTACTTATATTGCTTATTGTATTTTAGATAACCTCGTACAGACATAGAATTGGAGTGTATGGAGATCCAGATCTATATTCACATGGTAAAGTTGCTTCTAGTAAGTTATTAGTCATTTAGATCCCTAAAAATATTATTATTAAAATATTACACACTTGCAAATTTGTACAATTTTTTGTTTTGTACAGCTGAAAGATAGATACAAGTGAGTAACAAGAGTGGATGGTATCCAATAGCAGCTATAGCAATTAAGGTGTTAAGTCAAAGCACCAACTGAAATTAATATGAGGAATTAAAGCACCTTCAATCTTATAAACACGAAAAGAAAAAAAAATAGGTTGAAGAGTGAGAGATTAGAGAACTTAATCTACTGTCACTACAATATGAGGTTGAGAATCAAAAACATCAAAAAAAAAAAAGCAGAAGACATCTAAGGACAGGTTTGCTAAATTTACAAGTGTATTGTACCAGGAGAGAGCTCAAGTCGATTAAAACTTATCACAACGGGATGTGAATTTGGAATATCTATTCAAATAAAAACATCCAATTGCAATATGGATGGAAGACAAGGGTGCTAAGGGAGAGTTAGAGTTCAACCCGAATGATAGATCATGAACCAAAGGTGAGCTTGTCAGTCTCGTTGGTGAGGAAGAAGAAATGAAAGAAGACAAAGACCAGACTGCATGCACAACTCCACTTCCTAATCCACCTCGGACAATAGCTACCCAAGAGTCAAATATTGCTCCAGCCATAGCTCCAGCTTGATTTCCAGGATCATCTAGCACGAAGAAAGGTGGTTCATTGTTCAAGACATTAAGTTAAATACAACCAACATCTTATTAACATAGAAACAACATAGCCACATTCATTAGATAATGATGAAGAAGAGTTTATTCCACTCACACAACAACAAGGTGTGGGAGGTTCAATTGGAGGTGGAGGTGGAGGTAGAGGTGAGGGTAGTTCTACTAGATGTGTACGCACGAGTCAAGCAGGTATAGATGATTTGACTGACAATACATTCATGTTCAAGTAAAAGGAACAACAAGCTTTGGAATTAGATGAATGTCTTCGATGAGTACACATCATATCCAAAGTCTAGTTTGAACTTCAAGACTTGTTATCAACCCTCTCCTCCAGCTTGAGCTGAAGGAATTATATGATTTTAGTGAGATGACTCAATCATTATTTTCATATAGTTATGGGTCAATTAAGAGTGATCAAAGCCAGTAGAAAATTCAAGAAAGTGAAGAGCAAGAGAAAGATTATGAAAGGCATGTTCGTAGTTGGTGGTGATTGGAAGATACATTTTATAATATATATAATACGACATGTACTATTTTCCTTATTTAATAGAATGGATTCATATTAGTTTGTATCCATTTTTGTTAGTGTCTCCTAGTTACATGAAAATGTGATAAATGACTAAATAGCACCATTTTTCATTTTTTAAAAATTTTTGAAAATAAAAAAAATAAAAAAATGCCGATCCAAACCAATCTCGCAATCCTTGCCCTTGTGTGTACACACCATAGAAGCTCCTCCATTCTTGTCCACTGGCAATGCCTGCATCTCTCTCTCTCTCTCTCTCTCTCTCTCTCTCTCTCTATATATATATATATATATATTTATATATATCTGCAATGAAGTGCCCTCCATGCAAGCTCCTGCCACCCCCAAATCCTCTTCCTCCAGAGCCCCACCATGTAGATCGTACCCCTTTTCCACCTGCTTCCATCACACACCCCACCGACAGCAAAGCAGGTCCTGCATATGCGTGACAAACCCACAAGTTGTCTTCATAAAGTCCAACACAGCTCTGCACTTCAGGGAGCCTCAAGCCTTCCTAATGGAACTGCTAGGCCTGCACTGTCACCGGTGGCACCATCAATTCCAGAGCTACCATTATATGGTCTCTCACTCCCTCTGCTTGTTTGAACACCCTAGATTGGACTATTTGTACAAGCAGCTATCAGGTTCTGGAATTTTTAAGATGGAAGAATGTTTGGCCCAAAATTGTAGTACTAAGAATCCTGTAATAGCTTGTAGAGTATTTATAAGCATACTTGTTTGTTAACGTGTCATAATTGAGGTGTTTAAGATGGATCATCCTATGAGTACCAGAGGTTCAACTTTACATTATTTCACCACACCAATTTGGTATCAGAGTCTGTGCCAAGTTCCTTTGACAAGTCAAGATCTATATGTTGTGTTAATCCTTGTCCTCCTACTTCCCTTGCGTGACCCAACAGTGGCACTGCAGTTCCCAGCTGTGCTTGCCCATGAAGCCATAAGCAGTCTTCATCAACTCTGGCACAACTCTGCTGTCACACTAGATTATTAAACCCTGAAGCTGGAGCCTCAAGCTTACCCAGTAACACTGCTAGGCCAGCAATGTCTCTTATGGCTCCATCAGTTCCAGAGCTTGGTCAGATTGTCTCCCGCTTCCTTCTGCTTGGTCAGAAATAGTACGAGGAAACATGTGACAGCTGCTAAGGTGTTTACAACAATAATTGTTTGTTAACATGCTTGAATTAAAGTGCTTGAGATACGGCTTATCCTGTGAGTGCCACAGGTTTAGCTAGCTTTTCCTCTGTCCCACATCAATCCATAGACACAACATACCAGAGAAGAAAAATGTACAAGTTGTACAACTTAAAAGGCCTAATGAAAAAATGTTACATATGTAAAATAAAATCAATGCATTCACTACATGTCCACCAAATACACCAATTTTTGGATGGCACCATGAATATATGAAAGCTCCATAAATTGTCACGTTTGTAACATCTTAATGAGCATTTGAGCATAAAATATTTATACAATTTCTGATGAACAAATAAGAAGAAAAGACTTACCTGGACAACTTAGCAAAAGAGAGTTATAATAGAGAAAGAAAGCCAACCCGGTCTTAAATCCTTGTTGTTTATATATTGTCAACATCTTACGAAGTTCCCCATATCCTCCTCTAAATTTTCACTTGAACTCTAAAAACTAACTGCTAAAGATATCATTTACTCTACAATTTCAATTGCTTAAATTGTTAAACCACTCATACATAGGTAACGTCTCTCCAAAGCTAGCCAGACCCCATGACAATCAGTTACACGAAGAACAATAAAGCATTTGATGCATTAGGAATCTTAAATCTCCATTTGGACTAAGGCCCTGTTAGATTGCGCTGAACATATCTCCATTGCCTGAATCATTGAGACTTTAGACAGTTCAGCTTGTTTGAAAAAATGCCTAAACCACCATCTAAACATAGGTCAAGATCTGAAATAATCACTTAACAATTAAGTGCAACGAAGTAGCTTGTTCTTGTTCACATCTCATGGTTCTATACATGTGCATTCTTGTTACAACAAAGTGCTTGTTGCAACTATTGTCAAGATTTCTTATTCATTTATATCAATAGAATGTTACAATTTTAGAATTTATATAGTGCTTTATTTGAAATAATAATATTTATTTATTTATATTTCTGGAAAGTATTGTCACTCTTTTTCATTTTTGTTTATCATAATTTGATACTTTTTTAGTCACTTACAATTTTGATGATAAAGACATGCTAATTTTCAATGAAAATAAATATTTGAGAAATACAACTGAACGATTTTGACTAAAAAATTAACACAATATCACATTTGAATTTTCTCAAGATGATTGACATACAAATCTAAAATTTATATATCTTAATAAGATTTTGATTTAGATCTTTTACGGAACAATATCGATTACTTGTATCTTAATCAAATTTAGCATTTTTTCCACATGTTAATTGGTTAGATATGAAATTAAGAGTTGAGATTTCAGACTAAGTCAAAATAAACGCCACCTAATCCTGATCATGCCATGTCTATTTTACACCAAATACATGTGATCTAGCAAACGCCATGTGTTGATGATAAACAACAATTTGTGATTGAAGGCCATGGCCTAACATAACCAGAAAATCATCAATTAAAACCTTACAAAAGTGATCTTCTGCAAAAGTCATCTGCAGAATTATCCAAGTAATTCTAGTATTTTCCCATGAAAAGTTGTTTCTGCTTCCTTCAAAGTTCCCCCTTTTTTGTTTTTCTTTCCTTTTCAGTATTGCCACCAAAAGTGGTTTCCAATCAAGAATTCCATCGAGTACCCAGATATTGCAACTTTGGAAACAATAATCAAGAAGAACAGATTTAAAAAATGAAACTAACCTCCATGGCATCAAGCTGGGAGCGATAAAGATGGAAACCATCCATAGGAATGACGGTGGCAATATCACATGAGCCTACCGGATCCTTTTCTGCCCAAAGGATGTTTAGACGGCGAACAACCTCTGATGCAATAGTACTCTTGCCTGCTCCGGGTGGACCAGCTAAACCCACCAAATACCTACAGATGATTCTTGCTCAGTAAAATGTCAAAGCAACAAAATAAAATCATAATAAAATACTCAGTAAATAAATAAAAAAACCATTTTTGGATATCAAATTATTTTAGTAAATAATTTCGTAATTATCCCAATAAACCTGTTCATACCTTACGATGAAGACCTAAACAAGACAGGGTTAAAGAGAAGGAATAAAAAAATGCACATCTCAGATTTTAAAACAAGAAAGAATAGCTAACAGAAAAAATTATGAGACAAGTATTTAGGTGTTCATTAGATCATCAACATGTTTTCAGATTTATAAGAGAACAAACAGCATAACCTTAATGCAAGTGCGTTGTTGTGTCACAGAATTTACCATCACTTGTCTACTCCATCAACACTATAAGCCTAATAATGATCAACATTTATGTCAAGATGATTATACAGTAACTACGTCCTATCAAACAAAGTTCAAAATAACTCCAGAACATTCATTTCTTCAGGTATAATTTAAGTTGGCAAAAAATGAGAACAGTATGAAAAAGTTATTTGATGGGGACCTGGTACGGTCCATTTGGAGTTTGATTGTGTTTAAGTCTTCTTGGACATGTTTGTAAATATTTGAAGTATTTTAGGACCTTTTCCTTGTATTCATTATCCATGTTTGTAAATAGTCATTTAGGAGGTCCTTTTGTATTTGGTTCCTCTATTTAAGAGGGCTCACATGTTGAAAATAAGAGTGTTGTTTGCAATTTTTGGAGCCCTAGGGCAGGTCCTTTGTGCAAGGGTGCTGCCCCATTCCCCTTCCACCCCTTCTTCAAATGGAGGTCGCCTTCTTTGTCTCTGGCACCGGCCAACTCCATTCCACCATCGGCAGGAGGTCAGTTCTGACGTCTTCCTCCCCTATCTCTGATCGGCCTCTGTGCCATTCTCGTTCTCCTTCCCTCTTCACCAGTCCCAATTAACCAACCTTGTCGATGCTCCTTATTACCTCACCCCCTATCAAACGAAGAAGGAAGAGGAAGAAGAACCGCTACGGCGACAGCTCCATCCGCACACCCTTCCTTGGTTGGGCCCTCTCCGCACGATGCCGATGACCACATGGGCCTCCGGCTCCTCCTTCCTGAACTGGCGGCAGTGATGGTGGCGAAGGAGCTCCCCGGCACCTCTTTCTGGCGACAGCGATGGCGATGTCCCCATCCGGCTCCCCTTTCCCATAGGAGGCACCATCAATGCCACGAAGACCACCGGCTGTCCAGCCCTCTCGGCCCTCCTCCCGCGACAGCCTCGGCAGAAGACGACACCCAACGGCGCCCCCCCTCGGCTTCTCCTTTTTCCGCACAAAGCACCTGTCGTCGACGAAGGCGCGGTTGAAGCCCCCCTGGCCAGAAGCCCTCACAAGTGCGTGAGGTCAAAACCCCCCCGCGATGGAGTACGCAGCAACCAGCCACCCCACCGCAATACTGCCCCAGCGGCCAATGGCGAGCGGCCACGACCCTCCAATGGGTTTAAGAGGTGCTGGCCCAAGCCAATGCCGGTTCACCCTGACCCGACTGGCCTGCTGGCCTGGCTGACGAGCCAGACGGGATCCAGACCCGTTTCAGCTGGAGTCAAGCCCGGTTCAGGGCCGGTTCGATCGGCTAGAGCCCGGTTCAGGCCATTTTAGACTGGTTCAAGGCCAGTTCAGCCATTTTGGGGCTGGTTCAGGCCCATTTTGAGTGATTCGGGTCTGGTTCGACATGGTTTTGATCCAATTTGGCCGGTTTAAGTCAGATTTCCTTATTTCCAGTACCTTTTAGTTTGTTTTTAGCTTCATAATGTTGTTTTGCAGTGCTTAGCCATCAGTCCACTTGTGTTGTCCCACATCATTAGTTCTTAGAAATATATCAAATAACCACCGTTAGGATAAAACTACAACAATTTTTTAGGCCTTTTGACTATGCTTCTTTGTCCAGACTGCTGGTGCCCAATTTGGCATAACAATCATCGGCCTTGTGTTGTCATTCTAGCAAGATGAGCAATTGCTAAGCTTTCTTATACACTTCACAAGAGCAACTCATGTACAGCATGCTGCTTCATTGTTTTTTGAGCCTCATACCCAATCATGTGGATAGTACTGGCAAGTGGCAGCTTACTCGTTGACTGTAGAAAAGACCAACACAACGATGGCAGTTCATTGATAACAGCAAGAGAAAACAATGTACATGAATAATACAATCTTTGTTATTATGTGTCAACATGTTTGAAACTGCACCATGGTTTGCAGGACCCGCCAATCCGGATTGGGATAAGCTGTCCAAATTTGCAGGACCCGCCAATTTGGATAGAGATTAGCACCAGCCATAGTTGTCAAGGGGGCAAGGCATCTAAGGTGCCCAAAGGGTCATTTACAGCTTAGGCGAGAAGGAGTCCGCCTAGGCAGTAAGGTGGGGTATGAAATGGGATATGAAGTGGCAAGTCTTTCATCACATAGACATTATATACAAATTTAAAAGAAAGCTACAAAAATATAATAAAATTGACATATATCAATATCACAGATAATATGACAATATCCAAACACCAAACAATGTCTCCACTATTTGTAGAAGATAAAAAAATTGTTTGAAAATAAAACAAGGTCGTAAACCATCGACGCACCAGAGATGCTCAAACTTACAAGTTCTTAAACAACAAAGCATAAAAAGTGTAAAATAAAATTAAAAGTTTCTAATAGATGTTAGAAGGATAAACTTGAAGGAATTTTTTTTTTGAGAAAATATAGGTGGAAGAATAAAAAAAACTCAAAACGTAAAATCTAGGTTTTTACCGGAGGAGGACAGCGAAGAGGTGACAGGCAGTTTACAAGGACTGGTAGAAGAGAATGACAACTTCTCTTCACAGCATTGAGGGCTTCTCGAGGTAGCTGAGGCAGCGATGAGGGCTTCGTCATGTCACGGGAGAGAAAGATCACTTCTGTCCATTGAGCATTGGGGGCGTCAGAGTGACTGAGCATTCAGGGGACTTTGAGGCTTCACTTCGGTCGGGTTGGGGGAGGGGGGGTTAAGTCAAACCAGTTAGGGAAAGGAGAAAACCTAAACTGGTTCACCAGTTGGGAGTGTTGGACTGGTTGATCCAGGCAGTCAGGCAACTACAAGGTGGACAAGGCATGCACCTTGACCACCTAGGTGGCCAGGCATACACCTTTTTTGCTAGTCCTTAGGCACTCGGCCTAGGTGGGCTTGGAAAAGTCCTTAGGCATTCGGCCTAGGTGGGCTTGGAAAACCACCTTTGCGCCTAGGCATTTGATAACTATGGCACCAGCCGATCCAATCCCAAGGGCAATGTGGTGCTCTCACACTATGTAAAATTAATTGATGCAGAAGCATGACATATCTTATTAGTGAGAGCATACACACAAGAATTTGAAGCTGTTAAAAGGAGCTGATCATACCTACTCAAAGTCTCAAACAATACATGTCATATAATGCCTGAAATTTGACGGATAATTCCTGTCCACTTTTGATTTATCCATGACATTAAGATGTCATCCCACTACATAGGCTTTAAATCTGAATTTCCACTCATAGCTGAACATACATAGAAAACATTCATATGCAAAAACATGATCCATACAGAAAAAGTCCCTACGAAGCTTAGGGTCCATTTCAATCCACATAAAGATAAAACCAAGTAAAACATTTTTAAAAGAGCAACCATTTCAATAAAATCGAAAACATCTTACTACTGGTTGCTTGTAAATTATTTTCTTGAAAATCTTTCAGCTTAGTTGGATGTTTGTAAATCATTATCCAAAATTTCACATTTTTGAATTTGATATAGTAAAAGTTATAAATAATATAATTTTTAAATAAACTGTTTTTCTATAGTTACAAGTTATCGTGCTCCCAGATAATTATGTAATAATATATTTCCTTATATTGAAATTTTTACAATATTGTTATTGTACTTAAAGTTTATATTTGAAACCTTAAAATACGCCAATATCTAAAATTAGAAAGACATCTCATAATCTACAATTGAAGATACGTACAAAACTTGTTATTGAATTATTTAAACTACCCAAAATTTCTTTAAACTAATGTAAGATATTTTAATTAGAATTTTCTTCTAAGAAGATCTTAGCATTCACCCTAATAATGGGAGCTGAGAAGACCTAAATTTCCTTGAGTGTTGTTTATTTGTGTGCTGAACAGTATGAAGCACCAAACGCCTTCATGTGTAATGTATTTTGCCTGCCTCTTCTGGTGGAAAATGGCATCAGGAGAAAATTGTGGGATGCCAAAATTAGGGGATTGAGTAGTCAATGAATTATAATTTCCATTGACTCAACTTTTATGACTAACCAAATACGTGAGTTGAAGAAGTTTTTGGGAAATTTTGGCACCAAAGGTTTATTTTAAGTGCATCCAACCAAATGGAGCCTCATGCATAACCTATTGAGAGCTAGACAGATCATGTCATGACATTAAGGTTTCAACCACACATAGGTATGAGTTTTGAATTTCATGACCTAACATTCCATTTAAGAAAACATTCGGGAGACTATAAGCTAACGAAAAATGCAAGTTCCAATACACTACATAATCCTGTCTGAAAATACAGCAATGGATCTTTCTCTCCCATTGTCCTTAACAAGGATTCTTGTATACCAAAACCATGCATTTAATGTCCAGCTTGTCTCCTACTTTTGAAGTCCAAGAGACATGTTTACAATTTAACATGTTAACATTAAGGGAAAAGAAAAAAAGCATGATCTTATATAAAATTATATTTATCCTGGGTTCTGCTGGATGGTCACATAAAGACGGTTTTTCTCGGGCATTTCTCTCATCATGGATATGGATACAAAATCCAAAGCTAATATTCCAATAGTGCCATCCAGCAGGTTGATCATGTCATCCGGGGTTGAGTATTTTGGAATACTATATAAGTTATAGGAATACTAGATAAGTTATACTACAACATGCCTTTGCATCCCACTAAGTTGAAAAACGTTTACATAAATAAAACATAAAATAATATCATAAAACTAATCAAAGTTGAAAACTTACCTTGCACGGCATAAGAAAATCGTAGTCATTTTATAATCCTGTCTTGTTTGACTTGCATATTTGATTTAACATGCTAAATATGCTTGATCTTATTTGTTTAAATTCATACTTGGCATGCATGTTTTATGTCATACCCATAGTTTGTGGAATCTGTGGAATCAGATTGGAATCAGTCAATTTCGGAAGTGATTCGATTGAATCAGTCTAAATCAATCCATTTCTATTGATTCTAGCATGGAATCAGTCGATCCAACCGATTCGACCGGGACAACTTAGGTGCTGGTCTGAATTGATATCAGGCCCAATTCAGACCCAATATCGATCCGATATTGGCCATTTAAGGCTGATATTGGCTTCAGAGGGCCGACTATGCTGATTCCCACCTAGGGCTTGACGATTATGGCAATCCTCTAGCTATTCTAGTGACCTCCTTGTGATTCCGGTGATCTATAAGCGATTCCAGCATCGACCCATGCAATTCGACGATAATTCAAGCAATTCAGCATTGATTCCAATAATCCAGGACTGATTCTGGCAATTCTAGAACGATTCCAATGATTTTGAAAAAGTGTTTCGATGATTTGTCGTCTAATTCTTTTCCCTTGTTGGTGAGTCTCACTCTTTCTTACCCTTGTTGGTGAGTCTTAATTGACTTCTACATAGTTAATTTTTCCATTTTGTAAGTTGTTAACATCCAAAATTGACCAAAACTATCCTGTAAAGGGTCATTTTGGTCCCCCCCCCGGCCCCGACAGTCACCTATTTGGTGACTATAATGGTTGAACAGCCCCCTTGGGGTGGGTATCCACACTAAACAGCCTTCTAAGGGGGTTGTTTGGTCTTCCCCCCCCCCATCCCGGTTATCTTTTTTTGGTTTATTTAATACCTTGTTTAATATTTTTAAGTTAGCATTGCAAAACAATGAACATAAATGGTGAAGCAAGAATCCTTCAATGCATTAGCTTCTCGTGACACTAGGTGGTAGCACGGTCACATAGTGGATATGAAAAAGATTGTGCAATGCAAATGGTGCGAGAAGCAAATGAATAGAGAAGTATTTCAATTGAAATAACACATAGCTAGATGAGTGGTAATATGAAAAAATGTGACAAGGTGCCTTGGGAGAGCAGTGAGGCTATGAGGGCTTACCTCACAGGAGGAACCTCACAGAGCAAGAGCTAGATGAAACAAAGAGATGAGTTGCATGACAAGCTTATGGGGAAAATAGATGACCACCCAACCCACAAAGAGGAGAGCAAAGAAAAATCCAGAGATATACCTGAGAATGAGAAGGATGAGTCTTCTACAGACTCTGAGCTAAGAAAGGATAAACATGTAAGTATGCACAGAAAGAGGAGGACGAAAGAAAGAAGGGAGCAAGAAGATTTGGAGCTGAGGATGTTCCATTGCATCGTTCACAATCTAGCCAACCCCCACCTAGTGAGCGTGTGAGAGTAAAAGATGAGACATTTGAGTCGTATCATCGTTCACATTTCACATGCCCGGCTACTGCACCAACAATGGATGACCATTATTGCTTTAGGAAGCAAAGTGCTTCTTAAAGAATATTAAAAGCAAGCATTTAAAGGCATTAAAGCAACCAGCACAATTGCGAAGAGAGCAGTAAGACATATTGTCTAAGTATTACTTACATTCGGCTAAGAAATTTAGAATGTTAATTTACTTCTTCAACTTTTTCTTCAAATTTCTTTATTCTCTACATATATATGTTTATGCAGGTATCCCTGCACATGTATCCACTAGTTCGTACCTACAAGCTATGGTGGATGCTATAACTGAGACCGGACCGAGACTAAAGTCCCCAACAATCAATTCATATATGGAGCCAGCTTACAAGAGGAGGTAGAGGAGCTGAAGTCAAAGATAGATGGCTTTAAGCTATTTTGGAAGGAGAAGGGGTGCACAGTGATGCGCAATGGATGGACTGGCATTACAAAATAATCCATGATTAATTTTTTGATTCAATGTTCAGAGGGAACCACAGTTTTGAAGTCAGTAGATGCTTTTGGTCAAATTAAAAATCCTAATTACATATTTTCTTTGATAGATGTCGTTGTAGAGAATTTTGAGGAAGAGAATGTTGTGCAGATTGTGATAGATAATGAGTCCTCCTATAAAGCAATGGATAAGAAGTTGATGGAGAAGAGACACCACCCATTTTAGGTTCCTTGTACTGCACATTCTATAGATCTTATATTGGAGGACATTAATACAAAGCCATCAATGTCCACACTCGTCAGTTAGGCTTAACTTATCATATCTTTTATTTACACACATCCTCATTTCCTCTATATTAAGAGACAATATACAAGGGGGCACAATCCCATTGGGCCTATGCCTACAACTACAAGATTTGCTGTAAATCTCGTTGCCCTGGAGAGTCTACATTTGTATAGACATACACTAGTGTGGTTCATTACATCTCAAGAATGTATAATATACATGGTTAATTTGCATAATAAGGACTAGTTAAAGATCTTGACATAGATGAAAGGTTCATGGAATACAAATGTTTCTAGGAAAAGATCCATTATTATTTGTCCATCATTGAGCCCCTGGAAATTGTGTTAAGGTTAATGGACTCAAATGATAGAAATAAGATGAGAAATCCATATGATGCAATGAGCATGGCAAAGTTGAGAATAAAAGAGAAAATTACTAAAGGTTACAAAAAGTGTTAGAAAATTATGGATGCTAGATAGAACAAGACATTGCACTATGATATGCATGCAACAAGTAGTTTTCACAAACTTTAATTTCAAAATTCTCCTTTCATTGTTAAATGTATGCTTTTATCTTACATCATGTGTTGAATGTAGGATATTTCTTGAACCTCAAGATCCAATCTAGAGGGAATGTGTGTAGTGACATAAGGTGGTGAAGGGTATATTGGCTGTGATTAGAAGATTTTTGATGACTCAATAGAATAGGGCAGAGGCTGAGTTAGAAGTAAGGGACAAATGAGCATTTAACTCTATAACATTTACCTTTTTTTTAAATGCAATCATATAGAATGAGAGTCGAAGTGTACTCAAATCCAAATCTAAGATACTCTTGTGACAAAGTTTAACACTAACAGTCTGCTGAGATTTTTTTTTACAACTAAATGGTGGGTGCAAGTGAGCACAAGTTATGGATAGAATCCACTAACTTCCATTCTCGTGTGCATATTGAACCAGAGCACTAATTGTTCCCACTGTGAGAGGAACTAGAGCACCTTTAGTCTTATTCACATAAAGAAAAGAAATAGACTAAGGTCTGAGAGGCTAGATAAGTTGGTGTTCTGTTACTACAACATGCACTTGCGGATCAAGAGCATTAAGGCCCACTAAAAGTTGATAGAGGAGAGATTTGTAAGATTCGCAAAAGGGCATTATGAAGAGAGAGCTATTTCAGAGTCTCAGGTGCCTAAAGAGGTGGATGTGAACAATATTTTCAATGAGGAACACCCACTTTCTACATGCTTAAAGGAGAAGAAAGGGAGGACACCACTAGAGTTTGACTCAAATGACTGTGCATAGGTTGAAGGGAACCATGATGGTGTTGAGGATGAACCTATGGAGAAGGTTGCTCATGACACTAAGCCTATACCACCCCCAACTTCAACCTCAGTGGTATCTCAAGCCCCATCCCCACCCTTAGCCCTACCCCCACCCTAGCTACAGGACTTCCACAAAAACAAAGCAAATGACACAGGCCACACAGGCCTTTTACAACAATGAAGGTATATCAAATTAAGTTGGGCCTCGAGACTTCATCCCAATTAGAAGAAGAATCTAAAAAGAGAAAGTTAGACATCAGACGACATCATGTCATTAGAAGCAACAATACCACCTTAGAGGATGATGAGGAAGAAGGCATATCATCCACTCAACTTTCATCGCCTTCATATAGAAGAGGTGGTGGTAGTAGAGGAGGAGGAAGAGAAAGGGAATCCGAAGAAGGAGGTGATAGTTCTACTTCTAGTGCACATACTAATGATGTAGGTACATCAGATTTGGGCTTTTTGGCAGTATTCTAATGGGAGAAGTCAATACTGGTATCAAGAGTACTTTGATGAGTATGCAGCAACCAATCATCTAGAGGCCACTTCTCATTTAGGTTTTCAGCCATACTATTCATCTACAAATCCTTTCAATGATACAGCTTATGATTTTAACCAGATGGGTGAATCGCTATTTTCATATGGGTCTACACCGATCATAAACGATAACAATGAATGGGATACTTACGCGCATAACAAAATTGATGATACCCAATGTAACCAATTTTGGTGAAAAGTATATCATTTGTGTCACTATCATTTGTCATGTATTTCAAATTTGTACTAATCATGTGTTATCATTGTTATGACATATTAGACTTTAGATTTATATTTTTAACAATTTTTTTAAAGTGTTTCCTATTTATTAAAAATTTCTCTAAATTTTATAAATTTTTATAAAGAAAATTCATAAAAATATGATTCGGACTTATTCCAAATTAGTTTTTCTTCTTAAAAATTGGTTGAATCAGACTGATTAGATCTAATTTGAATAAAATTGGTCCATGTCGATTCTGATTCCAATTTCGATTCCGGAATCCTTAGTCATACCTAATCTTGCTAAAGCATGAGTTCATAAGATTCGGAACTATATCCCTGGTTTGGCAGCTCTAGATCTTTTGTAGTAAGGTTTTCTATCATATATTTGGATGTGCTCATACATGATAGTCATGATTCATTGTCAAAACTTAACTATCTAATCAACTGGATATGAGATATTACACCCAACAAACATACCCCTCCAAGAGTGACATGTAGGGTTCCGTGTCCTCCAAGCATCACTACCATCATACTTAGTCATATTTTGATCATACATAACATAGATTCATGCATGCTACCCAGAGTTGGGTTATGCACGCTACTCTCAGAACATCTGCCCCCCTCATGCGACAACTGCTACGAGAGGGTGTCCCAGCAGCAGCTGCTCCCATAGGTTGTGGACAGGCTGCTGCCGGACTACCCCTGCACCTACGAAGACCAGGGTGGCTATGCTGATAAAGTTGTCTTCTCTGCAGCTAGTGCGGTAGCAGCCAACTTATCGTCTGCTTACTATGGGAGCTGCCTACAGTGGCTGCAGCTGCCGCCACCGGATAAAAAAGGAGACAAGGGAAGAGAAGAACTACGTCTTTAAGGATCAAGAGCAGCCGCTGGCTGCAGTTGCACACAAGGAAAATGGTCTCATGTGGCTAAGAGAGATGAGTGGAGAAGTGGCTGCTGCCATTCTTGCATATCACGAAGAGACAAAGGAAGAAAAGAAACGCTGATGAAGGTGAAACAGCTAAAAGCACCATAGTAGCGAAACCTAGCAGCGAAAGAAAAAAAGAAGTGAGAAATGGGTGTGGCTGTTCCTACAGAGAGAGATAGAGCAGTTGCGCATGCCTCCTGGTCTTCCCTATACCACTACGTAAACTCCCACAGCTGTTGGGAGTCCCGACATAACTGTTGTGCGGCTGTTCATGTACAGGGCATAAAAAATAAATAGAAGAAAAAGGAGGATTATTTCCTGAAGGGAGGTAAGCCACAGAAACACACACTCCGAAGTCCTAACTACCAGCAGCAGCTGGTGGGATCCATAGAGAACTAAAAAACATAAGAAAGAGAAAAAAAAGTCAGAAAAAAGAAAATGAAAAAAATATGTTCAAAACAAACAACAATGCAGAGCTTGAGAAAAATGATAATAAAACAAATAATAAAAAATAAACAATAAAAATAAATTAAAATAAAAGGCTTAAAAAAATTAAAAAATAATATATAATAAATATATAATAAATAATAAAAGGAAATAAAAAGCATATGAATATATAAGAGGATAATGTGTAAAATGAAATGTGCATCATGTAGTCACGACTTTGATAAAATAAAGACAGATTTTTGTATGGCATTTACTGACTGACGAAATTTGTGATAGAATTCTAAGAAATACTTGCAGTAGATGTTGAAGTGCAAGCAGATGCCCACTAAGTATATAAAAGTGCTAAAAGACAAAAAATAAAACAATCACCGTTATCTGTTCAACTAGAGAAGAAACAAAAAATAAATCATGTTTCAATTGGCTTGCATCAAAGATGCGTAATAAAGTTTTACTCTTCTGCATTACTTAGATAAATTAACAAAGAATATACAAGATGACACACGATGATGTATAATATTTGCATATGGGACACAAGGATTGATAACAGGATACAACTTTAAAGACACAAGGATTGATAAGAACTTACTAGAAACACTTTAAATCCAAGAGTTTAAAGACAGCCAAAGAGAAGATGAGGGAGTTCATTGAATGAAATACTATCATATCAAAGTATTCAACTTAAATATTTAAAAGATAAAGAAGTTGGGGAAGATATTTACAATAGAATCAAAACAAAATGGATAACGTGCCAAATACTTAGAAGGTTCTGAGTGATCATAAGATTCCAATAAAGTTACAAACAAATTATCATACAACTATAAGACTTACAATATGGCACGGAGGTGAAGTAGATATGAAGAAAAAACATACTAAGAAAGATACAAGTGTTAAGACAGATGTAATTAACTACATTATATATAATGTATACAAATATATTAAAGAAAATGTAAAAAATAAGCAATTTTAAACAAATTAATAAAAAGATTGAGATGATTTGGATATATTAAACATAGATCTAAGAAAACCTAAAGTAGAAAAGATCAAAATAATAGAAACAAAAAAAGATATGGTAGACATAACCTACCTTGGAGACTGGTAATTCAATATGATTTCAATGATTTAAATACCACTAGAAAAACAACTCAAAATACATTGAGTAGAAAAAGATAATCCATATATCTAGCCACAAATAATTTGGTATCAAGTCTTGAGTTAAGTTTTAATTTTTTCATGTGCATGCTTATTTTCTTTATAGAATACAATTTTAAGAGAAACTAAGTAAGATCAAGTTAAATAAACAATATTCAAATGATAGTACAACTTAAAAAAAACTTAATTAATAAGCAAATAAAATAAAATAAAATAATAAATATTAATAAATATAAAAAACAATAAAAACATGGTAATATAATAAAATAATACACAGCCACCAAAGGTATATTTTATTAACTAACCAAAACATAAAAAAATCATTTAATGATCAAACATTATGCAATAATGCCTTAATTAACAAATAAATACTCAACTCAACTCAAGTCTTAATCCCAAATTATTTAAGGTTGACTATATAAATTCTCTTTCTCCACTCATATCGATTTTGAGTTAATGCTTCAAAAATATTTAAATCATCTAAATCAAATTAATTGCCCTCCTCCAAGTTAACCTAAGTCTACCATGTCCCTTTTTTTTGTTTTTGTTATCATAATATTTTCTACTTTTCTTATAAAAGTATTTTTAGGTCTACATTTAAAATGATCAAATCATCTCAATCTCTTTTCTTTCATTTTATCTATAATTATCCCTATTCCTATATTTTCTTTAATATATTCATTTATGATTCTATCTAATATAAAATGACCACTCATTTATCTTAACATTCTCATCTTAGCAACACTTATTTTAGAAATATATTTTTTTTCATTGTCCAATATTCACTAGCATATAACATTGTAGATCTTATACTTGTACAATAAAACTTTGTGACGTCACAACAACCACTAGGTCGGGCACTGGACAGTAACAAACAGATACTTGCACTTGTCGATTTATCGACGTTCGCAAAATTTCAAATTAATGGCTAAATTAAGTAGAAGCGACCCGAGGTGTGGGGCCCACGAGCGGACGGGACCGAGGTAGTTTGACCACTACCCAAATTTAGGACGCTCAAATCCAAACATTGATCTAGTAGAATCAAAATAGGTTCACTCAAGCTCACATCGACACTGATTTCGAATTTACTAGCTAGGTGCCTATTCCCTCGAACGACTCGGCAAATGAATGAATAATAAATAAGCAGAAGTAAATGCCGAGGGAGGGTGTAAGAGTCGCACCACCACGCTGTGGCGTGGGTGTTGTCCACTAGGCTACTCGCGCTCCAACCGGCTTTATCTTCTTGTTACTCTCTTGTTAGTTCGCATGTCTTAAATCACGTGCACCACGAGTGCCTCCAGGTGCATTGAATCTGGACGTCTCGAACCACATGATGGTTGATGTGACTTGACGTGACACCGATATGACTGACGTGACACAGATATGACTGACGTGACTAATGTGACTTGAAATACGTGTACAAACTGAATTAGACTACTTAAAATAAGAATACAATTTGGACTTGACTACCTAATATAAGAATATAATTTAACCTTGACTACCTAAAATAAGAATACAAACTGAACTTGACTGTCTAAATAAGAATACAATTTGAACTTCACTACTTAAACTACGTACACACTCATTGAACCGTAATTAATATCTCGAAATACGTATATGATTTAACACTAACACGACTTGATGCGACGTAATTATAAAATAATAATATTAATATCAAAATTTCTTAATAAACTCAAACTGAATAAATGCTTTTTTTAACTTTTTCTCTTTTCTTGAACACAAACTCTTTTCCTTTTTTAACTACTCTTTCTTTTTTTGTCACATACTTTTTTTCACTGACCTTTTTTTCTTTTTTGTTTCAACCGACTATATTTCTTTTTTTTAACTCCAACCGATTCTCCTTTTTTTTAAATAAACGCTTCTTCTTTTTTCAGGTTGGTTCTGCATAGATTAGGCCTTTCTTCTTCTTTTTTATATGCTGAATCCTTGGTACAGTAATGCGGTTACTATAGCTTGGAATGCTACAGTACCCTAAAGTCCTATTTTAACTGTAGTATCGGGGCTTCTTCTTCTTCGCGTGGTTCCCTGTTCGTGCGACAGCCACGGCAGTTGGATGCAAGGATGATGGCGACAACTGAGGGCGGTGGAGGTGGCGACTGCTGGAGGAGGCGGCAGTGGCGGCCAGAGATGGAGGTGGCGGTGGCGGCGGCGGCGTTGGCGGCAACAAGTGCTGACGGCGGCGGTGACCAGAGAAGGAGGCATCTGCAGTGGCAACGGGAAGGGGTGGAGGATGCGGCAGTGACAGGAGAGGGAGGCGACGGCGACAAAACTGGCAGCTTCAAGAGATGGCAACGAAGGAGCTGGCGGAGGGTGTCGGTGAAGCCGGCGGTGGCAGCGCTGTCACGCGGAGCTGCTGGCGGGGATGACGGCAAAGGCTGGAGGTGATGAAAGGGTTGGTGGAGGGCAGTGGCAAGGCCGACAGCGGCAGTGGTAGGGGGGCTGCTGGCAGCGGTTTATAGGGAAGGAGGAGAGGAAGAAGGAAGGGGAACCAAACAGAGAGTTCTTCCGAAGAGGGAGGAGGGAACCGGACAAGGTGGGCACCTTCCAGGGGTACACAGACGGGAGAAGAGGGGGTAGGGAGGAGACCGGACCTGGTCCGGGGGAGTAGGGAGCTCACAGGAGCACAAACTTAACTCTTTTTTTCCACTCAAATTCAACATACGTACATAGGGGGGTGGGGTTCTTTATATAGAGGTGGGGATACAAAATTTAAAATAAACCCAAAACTTCTCCATAAATACATAAAGACCCTTAATTAACTTAAATTGCCTAAATATATTTCCTAATAGCACCCGATATCGACTAATCGTCTCCGATCCATAGAGAGCCTATGTTTGGACGGCGACATCGGTATACTCGGTTCGGATTGAAACGAATCCGAGCTCAGGTGTCCTCACCAATTCTCCCCGGCTGGGAAGAACTCGACCCCGTCGAGTCAGGGTCGCGATCGCTCTGGTAGCACTCCAAAAGATCTGGGTCCCGTTGCTGCAGCTCTTCTCACGTCATCCAGGTATCCTCGGTGGGAGGTCGACCCTTCCAACGCACTAAGTAGCACCAGTAGGCTCCATCTCGCGTCGTTACTACCTGCTCATCAATTATGCATTCGATTTGCTCGTGTCACAGTAGTGTAAAAGTTGGAGGTAGACACTCAGGTGTGGGATCACTCGAAGGAGGGTAAAGTGTCTCAGAAACTCACTAGGTATCACTATCGAATCTCGATATCCTACTAGATCGGAGACATTGAATGTTGAGTTAATCCCATAATCGGTTGGTAGGTCCACAACATATGCGTTGGTCCCTATCCGCTCAACCACTCTGAAGGGACCAGCTCCTCGAGCTTGAAGCTTCTTAACGGCTCTTGTAGGGAGTCGCTCAGGTCTGACCCTAATCATCACATAGTCGCCAACTTGAAATTCTTGTGCTCGTCGATGTAAGTCGGCATGTTGCTTGTAGTGCTTATTGTTGTCCTCTACCCGACGCCTAATTTGATCATGCAAACTTCTAATATGCTTAACTAAGGACTCTGCAGAGGCTAACACATGGGTAGAAATGGGCAGGGGTGCTAACTCTACAGGTCACCTAGGTCTATGGCCATTAACTATCTCAAAGGGACTCAAACCGGTAGACCTATTAACTAAGTCATTGTAGGCAAACTCTGCTAAAGGGAGGATAAGATCCCAAGTACGAACATGCTCACCGACTAGACAACGTAAGAGATTTCCTAAACTTCGATTGATGACTTCAGTTTGACCATCAGTCTGTGGATGATAGGCAGTGGAGAACTTAAGCTTGGTTCCTAAAAGATGTCATAATGTCTTCCAAAAATAACTAACAAATCGCACATCACAGTCCAAAACAATTGACTTTGGTAGCCCATGCAATCGAACAATCTCTGAAAAGAATAGTCGGGCTACTACCAATGCGTTAGATGTCTTGGAACATGGAATAAAGTGTGCCATTTTGGAAAATCGATCAACTACCACGAAAATTGAATCGTGGCGGCAAAGGGTCCGTGGCAATCCAAGGACAAAATCCATGCTAACATCCTGCCATGGAGAATCTGGGGCAGGTAGCGGAGTGTAAAGGTCCGTGTTTTGCTTTCGCCACTTGGCGACAATGCAAGTACTACATTGGGTGACAATACGCGCAACATCACGCTTCAGACTTGGCCAGAAAAATCAAGCCTCCATAAGTTATATTGTCTTGTTCCGACCAAAGTGACCGGCAAGACCGCTGTAGTCACTAGATGGCCCTGACTGGAGAGTTGAGAAGATGGAGCCGAAATCTGGGCAATCAGCATATTCTTCTTTAATTCGTTCAAACCCAATAACCTCGGTTCTCATGGTAGAGAGTAAGGATACTCGACGGCTCAAGGCGTCAGCTACTCGATTCTTTACTCCGGCTCGATGCTTTATGACAAAGGTGAAGGCTTGAAGGTACTCTACCCATCGACTGTGTCGATAGTTGAGCTTCTTCTGGGCATTCAAATATTGGAGAGCCTCATGGTCAGAGTAAAGCACAAAATCTTGGGAGAGTAAATAATGATGCCAATGACGTAAAGCTTGTACGACTGCACAAAATTCTTTGTCATAAGTGGAGTATTTTAGCCTAACATCACTTAGCTTCTTGCTAAAGTAAGCCATAGGGTGACCTTCTAGCGACAAGACTCCACCTATTCCTACTCCTGAAGCATCGCAGGCAAGCTCAAACACCTTGGTAAATTAGTAAAATCGGGTAGTCTAAGTACAGGTGCTTGAGTCATCATCTCTTTTAGGGTGTTAAAAGCCGTAGCCGCGACTTTTGTCTATGTAAATGTACCCTTTCGGAGACAATCAATAATTAGAGCGGTGATAGTACTAAATCCCTTAATGAATCTGCGATAAAAGGTGACTAACCCATGAAAACTACGGACATCATAGATGTTTCGAGGCTCAGGCCACTCAACAATAGCCTTGATCTTGTCAAGGTCGGCATACACCATTAATAGACACAATGAACCCTAAGAAGGTGATCGGAGGAGTCATGAAAGTATACTTCTTAAAGTTTTCAAATAATTGCTCTCAACGAAGGACGTGACAAACTTGCCGAAGATGATCCAAGTGGTCCGTATTAGAGAGACTATAAATAAGGATGTCGTCGAAGTATACGACAACGAACTGCCCGATATATGGCTGAAGAACCTGGTTCATCAATCTCATGAAAGTACTTGGGGCATTTGATAATCTAAATGGCATTACAAGCCACTCATATAAGCCGTCCTTTGTCTTGAAAGCCCTTTTCCATTCATCACCCGGTCAAATCCGAACTTGGTGATAGCCACTTTTCAAGTCAAACTTAGAGAATACACTGGCTCCCGCTAACATATCAAGCATATCATCTAAGCGGGGAATGGGGAACCGATATTTAATGGTAATCCGGTTGATGGCACGACTGTCGACACACATTCTCCATGTGCCATCTTTCTTGGGAGCTAGAAGTGCGGGAACTGCACATGGGCTCATGCTTTCCCGAATATGCCCATGACTAAGGAGTTCTTCAACATGCAGTCGTAATTCCTCATGGGATGCAGGGTCCATGCGATAATGGGGCAAGTTTGGGAGCGTGGATCCCGGAACAAGATCAATGGCGTGCTGGATATCACACTCAGGTGGTAGCCTACTAGGGAGTTCCTCGGGAAAGATATCCTCAAACTCCTGAAGTAGCGAAACTATTTCAGGCGGATGAGATACATCAAACTCAAGTGGTATGCCCCGAGTAACTACCGCAAAAATAGGGGCTTCCCAAAGGCTCAACTCGACCTTATGGTGTCCAATGAAATGAAGAGAGCAAGCTGGACGTGGGCTCATACAACGATTCCCTGATGTGACTTCCTAACTAAGATGCTTGTCGGAAGTTGATGGAGAAGGGGCGAGCTGCAACATGCTAGCTGACGAAGAAGTCGAGTCGGCAGAGCTCTGATGGGGTGCTAGAGTCGGAGGGTCAGGTTTCGCCGCAGCCTCGAAGAGGCAGGTGAGGGCGGCGAACAACTAGAAGAAGGGGGTAGGGGTGGAAGAGGAGACAAACTGATACACTGACCGAGGTGCTCAAATACACAGGTGTTGGATCGCTCATAAAGGGTTGCATCCACATCAAACAACCAAGGTCGACCTAAAATAATACCTCCAACTTCCATGGGTAGAACATCACACCAAATCATTCCAGAATATGGAGGAAAACTGATAGGAACTAAACATCGGGTATGAACTGGGATAGAAATGAATTCGACCCAAGAAACTCGATAAGGGCTAGGGTGGTCGGCTAGGATGAGACCAAGACTCTCAATTATGCGAGTGGAGATAACATTAATGCAACTTCCACTGTCAATGATTACCTTACATGGTTTACCTCCTAATCAAAAAACAATGTGAAAGATGGAGGTATGGCGCCAATCCTCACTCTGCACTGGCTGAGTGAGAGTGCACCGAACTATTCCTAGATGATTCCCACCTGGCCCATCAGATGCCTCAGGATAAGGGGCCTCAGGTAGGACTTCGCCCTCTTGCTGATATTCTACTAAAAGACTGGAATCGGGCATGTAAAATATTTCCTCTGATAGATCTGGTGGCTGCTCATCAATATGAAGTGCTCGAACAGATGGACACTGAGAGCACATATGACCATACCCACCACATCCATGACATTGTCCTCTAAATGCTGGACGAGTAGGCTCACTAGTTGGTGCCTTACCCTTATCATCAATCTTAGCTGGAGGTACGGTCGATTGTTGTCGAATAGTTGGAGGGAGAGGTAATTGTGGTTCGCGGGTAGAAGGATTGCCCTGGAACCGGTTTGATTGAGGTGGAGGTCTAAGAAGGATAGGTTCCTGGGACCTAGATGGTTGGCCACGAGAAGAAGGAAGAAGAGGACCTCGACTTCCACTCGGCGTTGGCTGCAATGGCCGAACACGAGATTGTTGTTCAAAAAGAGCTTCGAACTATTCGTACTCGGAGGCGACCTCATAAGCATGCTCGAGAGTGGTCACCCCTTGGCGGTACAGTTCGCATTGAAACTCAGGCTGAAGTCCACGGCGGAACCGAGATAAGGTCATAGCAGTTTCTTCATGAACACCGCATTTAAGAAAATATGCATCAAATTCAGCGATGTAGGCAGTGACCAATCGGTTTCCCTGTGTGATGGACTACCATCGGTCAATAAGGCGATGTCGATAAGATGGGGTTGGTACTTCTCTCGAAGTTTAGCTTTCATTTCCTCCTAGGTCTGTATCGGTTCTTGATGATGTTGCCTAAGTGCCTCGATGCTTGACCAATGTAATTTGGCTTGCCCGATAAGTTTCATTTTGGCAAACCGAACCTGACGAGCATCGGACATCTCATACCACTCAAAAAAGTGATCCATGCCAGCTTCCCAGTCTATATAGACACTTGGGTCCAAAGGCCCATCAAAACTAGGAACCTCGATACGGACATTCTGGAGAGCCCATTCCTCAACCTCTGCTCGATTGCGGCCATATTGATGCTCAAAGTCAAGGTCATCAAAATCATCATACGGTTCACGACCTTCAGGTTGAGCTACCCGAGGAATAGCTGGTGGGGCGTGGCATCGCGCATGATGGTAGGGACATCGGACTTCTGATGCCACCTGATTATGGTTAATCGGAAGGCCATGGCGATGCCCCTCGAGCGTAGTAACTCGCTCAGTCAAGTTTTGTAGGGACTACTCAACTATGGTAAAACGATCACTAGGTCTCCTAATTAGGCCCTCCAGGTTATGTGATTCATCTGGTATCATAGTTGTATGAGGACCATATCTATACTAGACTGGGCAGAGGATGACTCGGTCATAGGACAACTCAAATGATATCGAGTTCCACGACGCGTGGACATGCACTAACAGACCTAAACTATACTAGACACAAGCGTCCTAATCTCGACTTGCTCTGATACCAATTTTGACGTGGGACAATCTCTAGGTCAGACACTGGACAGCAATAAACTGATACTTGCACTTGTTGATTTATCGACGTTCGCAAGATTTCAAATTAACGGCTAAATTAAGTAGAAGCAACCCGAGGTGTGGGGCCCACGAGTGGACAAGACCGAGGTATTTTGACCACTACCTAAGTTTAGGATGCTCAAATCCAAACACTGATCAAGTATAATCGAAATAAGTTCACTCAAGCTCATGTCGACAATGATTTCGAATTTACTAGCTAGGGGCCTACTCCCTCGAGCGACACGGCAAATGAATGAATAATAAATAAGTAGAAGTAAATGCCGAGGGAGGGTTTGAGAGTCACACCTCCACGCCGTGGCGTGGGTGTTGTCCACTCAGCTGCTCGCTCTCCAACCGGCTTTATCTTCTCGCTACTCTCTTGTTAGTTGGTCTGTCTCGAATCATGTGCACCACGAGTGCCTCAAGGTGCATTGAATATGGACGTCTCGAATCACGTGATGGTTGATGTGACTTGACATGACATTGATATGACTGACGTGACATTGACTTGATACTGATGTGACTAATGCGACTTGAACTACGTGTATAAATTGAATTTAATTACCTAAAATAAGAATACAATTTGGACTTGACTACCTACTATAATAATACAATTTGAACTTGACTACCTAAAATAAGAATACAAACTGAACTTGACTATCTAAATAAGAATACAATTTGAATTTGACTACTTAAAATATGTACACACTCATTGAACCATAATTAATATCTCGAAATACATATATGATTTGACACTGACACGACTTGATGTCACGTAATTATAAAATAATAATATAAATATCAAAATTTCTTAATAAACTCAAACTAAATAAATACTTTTTTTAACTTTTTCTCTTTTCTTGAACACAAACTCTTTTCTCTTTTTTTTAACTGCTCTTTCTTTTTTTGTCACAGACTTTTTTTTTCCTTTAGTTTTTTTCACTGACCTTTTTTTTTCTTTTTTTTCAACCAACTATCTTTCTTTTTTTATAAACTCCAACTGATTCCCCTTTCTTTTGAATAAACTCTTCTTTCTTTTAGGTCAGTTCTGCACAGAACCGGCCTTTCTTCTTTTTTATACACTGAAGCCTTGCTATAGTAGCGCGATTACTGTAGCTTGGTACTGCTACAGTATCCTGAAGTCCTGTTTTAGCTACAGTACCGAGGCTGCTGCTTCTTCACACGGTTCCTTGTTCGTGCGACAGTGGCGACAGCTGGATGCGAGGACGATGGCAGCAACTGTGGGCGGTGGAGGCGGTGGCTATTGGAGGCGGCGGCGGTGGCGGCCAGAGATAGAGGTGACGATGGCGGCATTGGTGGCAGGAGGTGCTGACGGCGGCGGCGACCAAAGAAGGCGGCGGCTACGATGGCAACGAGAAGGGGTGGAGGATGCGGTGGTGGCAGGAGAGGGAAGCGACGACGACAAAATTGGCAGCTTCAGGAGATGGCAACAGAGGAGCAGGTAGAGGGTGCCGATGAAGCCGGCGGTGGCAGCGCTGTCGCGCGGAGCTACTGGCGGGATGATGGCAAAGGCTGGAGGTGATGGAAGGGTTGGTGGAGGGCGGTGGCGAGGCCGACAGCGGCAGCGGACTGCTGGAAGCAGTTTACAGGGAAGGAGGAGAGAAAGAAGGAAGGGAAACCGGACAGAGGGTTCTTCCAGGGAGGGAGGAGGGAGCCGAACAAGGCGGGCACCTTCCGGGGGTACACAGACAAGATAAGAGGGGGCAGGGAGGAGACCGGACCTAGTCCGGAGGAGGAGGGAGCTCACAGGAGCACAAACTTAACTTTTTTTTTCACTTAAATTCAGCATACGTACATAGGGGGGTGGGGGTCTATATAGTGGTGGAGATACAAAATTTAAAATAAACCCAAAACTTCTCTACAAATACATAAAGACCCTTAATTAACATAAATTGCCTAAATATATTTCTTAATAGCACCCGATATCGACTAATCGTCTCCGATCCATAGAGAGTCTATGTTCGGACGGCGACGTCGGTATACTCAATTCGGATCGAAATGGATCAGAGCTCGGGTGTCCTCACCACTTTGCTTTCGACTTTAGTGTAATCTTCTAATCACATAGAACCCTTATAGCCGATCTCCACCTCATCCAACCCGTTTTAATTTTATAATTAACATATTCATCACATTCTCCATCTTTTTAAATAATTAACCTAAGATACTTGAATTGAATTCATTGAGATAATATTGCCCAATCCAAACTAACATCAACACCTACTTCTCTTTAGTTTTTATTAAATTTATAATACATATATTCTGTTTTAGTTCTACTTATAATGAAACTCATCTCTAAAGTATTTTCCATAGTACTAACTTCCTATTCACTCGTGCATGTGCCTAAACTATCCATACGATATCGTCTACAAATATCATATACCAAGGTATCCTATCTTGCATAGTCTTCGTTAACAATCCATAACTAATGTAAAAGAATACAGACTTATTGCAAACCCTTGATATAAGCCAAGAAATAAGAAAACCTCTTGTTTCTCCTCTAATTATGTATGCGCAGGTGATTCCTTTATCATATTTGTCTTTTATCATTTGTATATACCTAACAGGTACTTTCTTTTATTTAAACACCCACTATAAAAACTCTCTTGGAACTTTATCATAAACATTTTATAAGTCAATAAACGTCATATATAAATCTTTCTTTATATATCAATATTTATCTATCAAACTTTTAATAAGAAAAATAATTAACATAAATCTAAATTGGTTAGTTAAAATATTTGTACAATTCTGTAATCGTCGCTCTAACTACTTCCCATAATTTTATAGTATGACTCAAGAGTTTGATACCTTTATAATTCGCACAATCTTATTTTTTTTTCTTAAAAATATAAAGATGTTTTTTCTCAATTCATCCGACATTATTTTATACATTAAAATTTGTTCAAATCTCGAGTTAACCATTCCACCCCTAAATCTTCCAACCATTTCGACACATCAATAAAAAATGTGATAGATGAGTCGAAATCACATGCTTTACTTATTTTCATCAACTTCAATATTTTTTTAACTTTTTAAAATTGAATTATCTTAATATAATTCAAATTAAATGTTGTCACATTTATTATGTCATCTATGGTTTTAGTAAAGTAGTCAAAAGAAGGGTGTCAAAATTTTTTTCATCAATTTTTGACATCATCATCTTTGATCAAAGCTTTTCCTTCTTTATCTTTGCTAATATATAAATATATTTTAGTCTTCTTTATTTTCAAGTTTCTCATATATATGTTGAAAAACATCATTTTTTGTTTGTTTAATAGTCCTTTTTGATACCCTTTTTGCTATCTTGTACAATTTGTAAGCTTTGTTGTTATCATTTGCAGGCAATTTGTTAGACCAATCTCTATTATTCTTTATCGCCTTTTGCATTTTTTCGTTCCAACACTAAATCTTTTTTTTAGGTGGACTATGTCCTTTAGACTCTCCAATTATTTTTTAGTAATGTCTCTAATATTAATAACCATGTTCATCTATGTAACATTAATGTCTATGTCTAACTTTCAATCATTTATCTTTAGAAGTTCATTATTAAATATCTATTCTTTGATCCCTTTTAACTTCCACAATTTTATTTTAGAATAAATATTTATTTTAAAAGTGTTTGTTTATGTTTTAATATTAACATCTAAAATCATTGGCCTATGTTGATTTGCTAAAGTTTCACGCGGGACAACTTTACAATCCATATAAACATCATGATTAGACTTTTTGTGAGTATAAAATCAATTTTAATTTTATTTTGTCCACTTCTAAATATTTGTAAATGAAATTATCCTTCATAAAAATAAGTATTTGTTAGAATAAGATCAGAAAGCATAGCAAAATTCAAAATATTTTTTATTTATTAAAATTTTCATTTTCAAAACCTTTGTGAACTTTTTTATATTCATCGTATTTATTTCCAACCCTGCATTAAAGTCTTCGATAATCTTTTTCTTTATTTAGCATACTCTACATAAGGTCATGCATATCCTTCCAAAATTTTTCTTTAAACTCACTACTTAATCTAATTTGTGGAGTATACACACTAACTATATTAATTACCTTTCTTTCTATAATTAATTTTACCATAATAATCTCATCTCCTACTCCTTTTATTGAAAAAATGCATCATTTAATATTTTATCAACAATGATACCTACCCCATTTTTATTTCTCCCTTTTCATGTATACCATAGTCTACAACCTATATTTTTTACTTCTTTACATTTCTCACATATTCACTTGGTTTATTGGATACACATAATATTAAGTTTTCTCCTCTCTATACTATTAACAAGTTTTATAAGTTTTATGGTAAAAGATCCAATATTCTAAGTATCTATTCTTATCATTCTTTCAATCTTTTCTGTTTTAGATATCTTTCACTAATAATGCCAAATTGCTTTTGAGTTTCTTCGAGAACTTATATATTGCTCTTTATTATAGATTAGCTTCTTTACCCACATACGTCATTGATGTAGAAAGCCTTGCTTACACCACATTAGGGCACTTATGTGGCACATCACATGCGGGGAACACCCTCACTCTTGATGTATTTTTCGCCACACCGAGGCTCTGATGTAACGCATTGTTTGGTGAGTATGCCTTTGTATCATTGAATGCATATCATGAAATATGACTTTATTTAACGCTAGTTGTCACTTACCATAATTCTCTTCCTTTCTCATCCGGACTTGGAACCGGCCATGAATATAAATAAAACAAAATATGTCACAACATATTAATAAATAAATAAAGATAAATATTAAATTACCTAAGTCAACAGAAGCAATAGGTTGCAAAGACAATTGAGATAATTAATAAAAATAAACAATAAACAAATATAAAACATGTACATAATAAAACAAACAATAAACTTTTAATTAGATAAAATTAATTTTAAAAAATATGGTAAATGAATAAAATACTAAAAAACGTTCGGAATAAAAGGAACAAATCAGAAAAAGTATAGTTAATTTAAAATCACCATTGCATCGAAGCACCATTAAATTAATTTCAAACATCAATAAAACAATGACAATAAGTTAAAAATATAAATTAGGGATGTAAATAAGTCGGGTCAATCCAACCCAAAGCTAGTTCGGTCCAAAACACTTAAGCCAACCCAACCTACATTCTATTGTTGGCCCAACCAAACCCACAAAAAATGTTAGCTCAACCCAGCCCAGCTTGGCCGGAACCAACTTTTTATCTCGTAAGTTCATTATTATCAATTTTACTAAATTTAATTATTAAATTTGATGTTATAAGATTCATAATAACTTAAATTACAACATATCCTCAATGTGTAGAAATGATATTCGAAATGAAATTGTCATAAATTTTAAGCCTATTTCAGCTAAAATTGTGACCCGATTAAGGCCAGTGGATTAAACTCTTAGACTGCATATTGGCCCATGGTGAGCTCAATCCATTATCACCCCTACAATAAATAAAAAAATCAAAATCAAAAATAGAAAATAGAAAATATAAAGGCATAAAATCTTTAAAAGACTTCAAAGTGTAAATCATAGGAAGGTGAAATTTAATCTTGAGTAGTTATTTATGTTAAAGTAAATTTAAACGGTCATATTATCTTATGCATTCCAATAACATTTAATCAAGAGTTATCAAGTCATTATTAGCATTAACTCACATCACAATCTCGCATATTTTAAAATATAAAATTATCTTTGCTAAAATAAAAAACACAAATTTTCAATAATGGACATAAAATAAATAATATTTGTTGGTTCCAAGTCCGGATAAAGGAGGATCATAGAGGTGATAATCAACATAAGAATATTGCCACATCTCATAATATAAATACAAATGACATAAGCAATATGTGCTCTCTTCTTATGACACTGTTGAACCAAAAAAAAATCAAAACCCCAAAAAGGGTCAAATACGTGCACATGTCGATCGGCAAATCCGAAATCGATGCGTCAAAACCAAATCCAGAAAGGGACAAACCCACCCAATTAAACCATCGATGATTTGCTAAAATCGACTAGTCCTCTCCTTAAAAGAGGCAGACGAGGTCCTCCAACAGGTTAAATCAACCCGACCATAAAATCGGCAGTCGAGGAAATCAATCGTCAAAAAGAAAGGTCAACGGGGCAACATCGTTACCGTTGTTTGACTGGGCCAAAATCATTGGAAGAAGCAGAGACCGAAGATTTCCCACCGTCAACGTCGCGAAACGATGTTGACGCTGCTGGCAAATAAGCTCGAAAGGCCTCGTCCGCCAAAGAAAGCTAAAGGCCCTTGCCATCGCCATTGTCGGACATAAACCGACGTGAACAACTTCCTTTTTTGCCGCTGTCTCCACAAAGGAGAGCCACTGGGGGAAGTTCTTGCCAACGAAGACTAGAGAAAGGGAAAGAAAGGGATAGAAGAAACGCCACCACCGTCTCCTTCATCATCGTCGTCACGGGACTAGGCCGTTGTTACCAGCCCAAACAGCTGTTGTTGAAAAGACCGAGAAATGAAGAAGTCGAGGGCCACGGGAAGAACAAGCCCACGGGTTTTGTTAGTGGCCAAGAGAGGAGGAGGTCGGGGAGAAGCAGAAAGCAGAAGGAGAGGGAGATTCTCCCATCACGGCCGTCCTTGCACGCCACCATCGTCGTCGTTGGACCAAACAACTGTCACCACCGAACCAAGCTTCCGCCATTATCAAGCTTGCGATGAGAAGGCCCCGCTGTAGTGCTATCATCGCGGAAGAACAGAGGAGGGGGAGGAGGATAAAAGTGACCACCGCCGTCGTGGTGAACCTCCGCCGCGGTGAACCTCCGCCGCCACCATTGCCTACGAAATCCCCCGTTGTTGCCGCCTTTGGAATCCACCGCCCTCGCCTTCACCTCTGCAACCGCCATCACCGCGAGAGAAGCGTCAGGGAGAGAGAGGAGCCGCGGGATCGTGACCTCAGGTGAACAATGCACCCGGCTCAACTCCTGGTCAACGGCAACAAAAACACTAGGTTAAGCAATGACCAAAAAAAAAGGTAAAAAAATGGCCGCACGGCCATTGAGCCACGTGGCGAGCGTGCACGACAAGCGCACATGGCAAGCGAGAGCCCGCCACCAAGTTAAATCGGGTTTCCCCCAGTCAAATCGGGGTAAGCTTCAAAAAAAAAGGAGGGGAATGGGCCGCGTGCAGCCTTATAAGCCGCAGGCCTCGCGCGCGCGCGACCGCGCCTCCCTAGTCAAACAAAAAAATAAAAAAAAGAGAAGGAAAAGAGGGAAGACCCGGTCAACCGGCCTCTCCATGTTCTCCACGTCCAAAAAGTGCCCCCACTTCCTAGGTATGGTCACCCCAGGTGACGTTACCACCCAGTTTGACCACCAGTCAAACAAAAGTCTTAAAGAAGAGAAAAAGAGATTAAACGCACCCTGAATCGGGTCACCTCCCCACTATTGTGAAAATGAGCTTAGTGGGGGTCTGCCAAGTGACCAAAATACCCCTCCAAAAATCTCTAAAAATGGCCTTGAAGTGCCATACATATAAGGAGGATGGGTGGAGAGGAGAGAGAGAGATTTGTAAGCTAGGCCCTCTTGGAATTTCATTCTAGGAGAGAGAAAGCCTGAAGGTCTCCTTAATGGCATTATGCCCGGAGTTCAAAGCAAGTCCCGATCTCTCTAAATCAGTTTTGCGCTACCTTTCTATAAAAAGGAGCTGATTTTGCGTTACCTTTCCATAAAAAGGAGACCAAAATAGTCACCATTTTGGATAGAAAAAAAGTCAACCCAACCTCGATCCAGTCGAAATGCTACCGAAATTTAATGGTTTTGCACTACCTTGCCATTAAAAGGAGCTCAAAATAGCTTGCTATTTTTGGATAGGAAAGAAAACTCAAATCGGTAAAGCCGAAATGCCGGTCAAACCGAACGAGAATTAGAAAGAAAACCTAAATCGGTAAAGTCAAAATGCTGGTCAAACCGAACGGGAATTCAAAAAGCAAACCCAAGTCGGTAAAAACGAAATGCCGGAAAAACTGAACAAGTTTCAAAAATGCCGCATATCAAATGTAATCAAGCAATTCTTGGATATATGAAGAAAATCTAGTTCGGTAAAGTTGAAATGCTGGAAAAGCCGAAACCCATATCAGTAAAGCCAAAATGTCAACAAAACCGAACAAGTTCCAGAAATGCCGCATATCAAATGCAATCAAGCCATTCTTGGATATATGAAGAAAATTTAGTTCGGTAAAGCCGAAATGCTAGAAAAGCCGAAACTCGGATCGGTAAAGCTGAAATGTCGACAAAACTGAACAAGTTCCAGAAATGTCGCATATCAAATGCAATCAATCCATTCTTTGATATATGAAGAAAATCTGGTTCGGTAAAGCCAAAATGCCAGAAAGGCTGAAACTCAAATCGGTAAAACCGAAACACCGGTTAAACCGAACGGGTATTCACAAAGAAAACCCAAATCGGTAAAAACGAAGTGTTGACCAAATCCAACAAACTTTGACATGTATTGAGGAATAAAGGCTCGAATTCCCCCCTCATTTATTGTACTTCCAAGTACTCAAATCGACATAAAATAAATTCAAGATCGGTTGACCCGATGTGCCACTCAAAAATGACATCCAATCCCCATGGACTTTGAAGGGTGGATAAAAATTAAATAAGTCATTTAAATAATCTAAACTTAATCAAATAACAAATTTGATTAAATAAAATCAAATAATGACTTATTTATTAACAAAAATGTCATCACAATTAAATTAAATCCATGCCATAAAATCATACATAAAAATAACCACAAATGGTTGCAAAATTTGTTATGTTCGAATCTGACTTAACCATAACAAATTACATCAACCCAAATAGATAATGCTACTTAAAAAAATAAGTGTGCATAACAAAATCCAAATCAAATAAATGATTAAAACGTTAATAAAATGTTAACATAATCCAACCAAAATTATGTCATTAAATAATGCATAAAAAATGTCAACCAATGACTACAAAAACATGTTAAGTTGGATTAAAACCAACCATAAAAATTAAAGTGGTCAATGTTATTAAGAACAAATCTTAATAATAAGAAATCTACTTAAACCAAATAAAAAAGCTAACCAACACATAAAAAATGGAAATCAATTCCAATAAACAAATAAAAAAGGAGATCAACTCAAAATTGTATAAGTCAACAAATGACCAAACTCAACTCAACTAAGGCTTTTATCCCAAATTACTTGAGGTCAGCCATATGGATTCTCTTTCTCCACTCATGTCGATTTTCTGTCATTTCTACAGAGATATTTAAACCATCTAAATCATATTGAATTACCCTCCTCCAAGTTAACTTAGGTCTACCACACCCATTTTTTGTTTCTCATTTTAATATGTCCAAACCATCTCAATCTCCCTTCTTTCAATTTGCCTACAATTCTCGTTACTCATACATTTTTTCTAATATATTCATTCCTTATTTTATCTAATATAGTGTGACCACTCATCCATCTTAACATTCTCATTTCGGTAACACTTATTTTAGAAGAATGTTTTTCTTTTATTGTCCAACATTCACTAGCATACAACATTACGGTTCTTATACTTGTACAATAAAATTTTCCTTTCAACTTTAATAGAATTTTACGATCACATAGAACCCCTGAAGCCAATCTTGGATATGGATTCAACATAGAACCCCTAAAGCCAATCAAAAGTCACATCTCGTGATATGGATTCAACAAATGACCAAAGATGTAAAAAAAATCAAATCAAATCTTAAACCAAGAAGAAGATCAATGAACCCAAACTAAAAAGTTTGAATTAAATTCAACCAAATTCCATCTCATAAGGCCATGGGGATATGTCTTCCAGCTTTATGTTTATGTGGATGAATGACTTCCGTTCGATATGTTGTTGTGACGGTTAATCAAGAGTGTTCGAGTGTTTACTCGATGTAATTAATACCAGAATATCGCAAGTCCAGCGGAGAGAGGTCAAAATTTATTTTCAAAGAACTCAAAAAACCTCACAAATTAAATTGTGGTGCAAATCATCTAAGTGTTGGGTGATACCCATGTCGACACTTAGGAAATCTGTGGAACCATCGATGTTCCTATAAACTAATACTACACCAAAGTAGCTAATACTCCTATGAATACTACATATTTTCATAGTAGTCAATGCTAGCCCGAAAGAAAGAAAGAAATTTTGAAAAGGAATTCTAATCCCAACAAAATTTGTTTTCGAAAAAATCAGGTTTCAACAGACACATTGCTCCAAAGCTGGTGTAACAAACAATAGCAAACGTAAATAGTGTTTGCCACATACAACGCACCACATAAGTGCTTAAATATAATATTAAATAAGCAAAGATTCTCATAAATGACAAGTGTAAATAAAAAACATGATTCATAAACCTGAGCAAGACATAAGTTCTAAAACAAATTTAGATATTATCATAAAAGAATCTAATAAAAGAAAGATTTATGTAATCAGCTCGCCTCAGTTGCTTAGGCATCGAGGCAAAACAAGGTGGTGGCCAACCGCCCCATGTCACCAACATTTGCCTAGGGTAGTCACCTCAGCCGCTGCCTTAGCACCTAGGCGATTACTCTAGGCAACATGGTTGCCTTAGTCACCTTCAACCCTCTATTAGATCCATACCCCTTAATGGCTGAAGCCATTAGAATTATCTAAACCCTCCCATTCTAATGCCCCATGGCCCTAAATGCCTATTTTCATTTTTTCTCCTTAGCAAATCTCCTTTCCGATAACCCCAACGCTGCCAGCCACAACCAAATTTTCCTCTACCAGTCACCACTGTCAAAGCCACATTCCCTACCAACCACCGCTGCCTGTTCTTACTCCTCCTTCTACAAACAGCCAACCCATCCTCTGCTGGCAGCTACCAGTTCTTCCTCCTCTACCTGCAAATGTCACCAGCTCCTCCTCTGTTGGCAGACACCACCAGTTCTTCCTCCTCTGCCTGTCGATACTCCTATTTCTTCCTCTTTCATTGACTGCTCAGAGGCATACTCCTCTGCCGGCAGCTGCTGGTTCTTCCTCCTCGGCTGGAGGACACCATCGGCTCTTCCTTTTCCTCTGCCAGTCCTTCCTCTTCCATCAGTAACTTCAGATTCTTCCTCTGCCTACATTTTTTAGTTTTAAAGTGATGCTATTACTCTCCTTTCTTTCAAATTTTTGTAATCTTTTTATGACGTTTATTTTTGTATCTTAAAATTTTAGTTGCTATTGTTATTAAATTTTGCATTTTTTTCAATTTTAATTGATGTTATTGTTCTCTCTTGTCTTCAAAATAATTACTGATAAAATATTAGATGTAGTGATGTCAATGAAATATAATAAAAGATAAAATTATTTTTTGTAAAAGAGATGTGATTGATATAATTAGTGTTAGTACTCCACAAATTAAATTAAAAGTAAAAGTAAAGAAATATTTAAAGAAGATATGAATAATTTTATGCAGAGAGTATACCGAATAAAGAACATATTTATCAGAGGAGATATCAATAGCCATGTTAAAAATTAATTTCATGAATATAAGAAACTCCAAAAAGGTTTAGGATATGAAAATTTAAAAAAGAGAGAAAATATCATTGTTTTTGCAATGCCGTGATCTTATTCTAACAGATACTCATTTAAAAAATATCCTTCATTTAATAATATTTAAAAATAATAAAATAAAAACCAATTAACTTCATTCATACATGAAACATTAACTATACTCTTTCTAAATATTATAAAGTTATTCTTAATGAAGTTTTAATAAGTTAACATGCAGTAAAGATGTTAATTAAAGATAATAACAACAAGAAAGGTTATAAAGTTACGTTGGTGCTCTTCTTCATGTTACTTTGCTAGAAATATAGAGGATATAAAAGAATATAATATGCATTATACTAGGATTATTAAATTTTTATAAGTTAAAAGAGTTACTAAACATGATGAAACTAGGCAACTCATGTGGCATCGATAGAATTTCTTCAAGGTGTAAAAATATTTGAAAGAATCACTAATGGAATGGTTAATTCAAATTTTTAACAAAAACTCTGAAAAAAAAATCAAATGAATAGACAACAAATATCATCATAGCTATTCGTAAGAAGAAAAGATATAAAATTGTTCAAATTATAGAAGGATAAAACTCACAAATCATAAACTTGTGGGAAAGGGTTATGAAACACCACTTACATAGTTGTCAAGGAGGTTTCCTAAATGATGCTTTGCTTTATTGGGGTTCAAAAAGGTAGGCACTTGGGCTGCCTAGGTGAGCAATGGTGCGGTGCCCATTTTGATCACTTCAGCACTAGGCTGTCTAATCTTCGTATCATCCCCAAAACCTATTCCATCCCTCTTAAACCCCATTGATGAAGCCTAAATGCCTCCGACACTGAGAGAGAGATTACCATCCTCTACTAAAAAACTTCATCATTGGAAAAGCTCCATACAGGAAAGGTGCATCCACAGTGTCTTCCTCTCTCTCTCTCTCTCTAAAACTTCAATCTCTACCTCCCACTGATCTACTCTCCTCTTGCAGACCACCCCCCTCCTGCTGCCACCCATTACCCCATTGGCCACCTTGCCGCCAACCACCCACAGTCTACTGCCACCCTGGCTTGTCCCTAGCCACCTCCAATCCCACCACTACCTCCTTAGTGTTATAAATATCCAACCATATTTGATTTTGATCCAAAGACGTTGTGAGTACCTAGCTAATGTGCCCACAGGGGTTAATTTGTAGGTTAATATGTAAGGGTATGGTCCTACATAACATCCCTAAATATGATACATAAATATTTTATGAAACTAAGGATGTAAAATTAAAAAGCCAAATGACCCTTATATCTCAAAAGATGCCCTTATTATGCTCATTACTTTAATAATTTTATTTTAATAAAAAATATAAATTATTTATGACTCCTCATTCCATGTACTTTATGTGTTTCCATGGCATGCTAGTGAAAAACAATTCGCATGTTCTTGATAATATCGTTTTGTGATATTTTTCGTGTCCAATAGACCTTCCAATAAAAATTTAATTAACTAAAATTAAATAAATAAAAGTAAAAACAATAAATAAATAAATAATCAGTAAGTAAGTAAATAAATAAATAATGAATAAATAGATAAATAAATAATTTACAAATAATAAAAAACAGAATTTGGGAAATGACAAAATAAAAAATAATAAAAATAACAATAAAAATAAACAGGTTAATAATTAATAAGTAAACAGGAATAAAGAGTAAAAAGAAATAATGACAAATAAATAACCAGTAAAGAATAAAAAAGCAGAAGATAAATAGATTATTAAAAATAAATATAAATGAAAAAGAAAAGAAACAAACAACAAACAGTAATAAAGACTAACCAGAAAAACAAGACAAATAAACAAGAATAAAAAAAAAAACAAGTTAATAAAAGAATAAATAAATAGAAACAAAAAATAAAAGAAATAAACAAAATTAAGACCAGAGATAAGCCACAAAAAATAATAAAGCACATTGCATTAAATAACAATATAAATAAAAGTTTCTAATGAATCAATAAAAACTCTCAAATCAACTAACAATATTCAAATCAAAATAAATGAGATAATAAACAGAAAAAAGAAACATATAAAAGGAATTAGCCTTTGTCAACACTAAGAAAACAACAAACAAGCCATGCAATCTCACAATTTATATAAAAGAAATCTTATATAAAAGGCCAAGTGGGGATGTCACCTAATTTGTTTTGTTAATGTCAAATTAGATGTCTTTAATGTGAATAAATGGTTTTGATGTGATATGTCACTAGGGTGGTTAATCAAGAATAACTGAGACATCACCCCATGTAATTAACATCAGATTGATAAGTTTGGTAAGAAGAGGTCCAACTTTATTTTATTGAATTAACCTCAAACATTTTCAATTGCGAAGAAACCTCCCATGAAATAGGGTAATGTCTTTGTATTCATGACTCCTCCCAAATTGATCTACGCATGTTTACACTAAGTTTAAAAAACTAATGTATATTTTCTTGCATACCTCACACACTCCTATAACTTTATATTTTTACAATTATATATGATGTTGAAAACCTTACAGACTATACCATTGAACATTATGCACCATCTTAGAACTAAGTAACAAAAAAATCCAGGCAACTAACTTTGAACTGGCTTGAAGCGTTACTCCTGAGTTGTGCAGCAGACGAGCAGCTAGCGAATCATATATCTCCTCAATAGTCCTTGATGAACGGTAAGGCATAAGTCAGACATCAAATGGTATGAAACAGTCCCGCAAAAAACATTCTATAAAGCAAGTTGTAAAATAATTCAGAAAAAAGATAATACATATAGGAATCAAACGACATGCTAAAGACATCTTCTGTTGGTGTATACAAATCGTCTCTGAAGACTGGAATATTGAATTTCAGAGAATATCCTCACATCTAAAATCAATGACCACTCACCACTGATTCAGTATCTCAGACCTTTTATTTTCTGAATCATTCAAATGGCAGTCATTACTCAAAACTAAAGATGCCAATGTTACAATTTCGAGAAAGATGTCTCTTAGAAGATGCTTAGGAGGAACTTAACCATATATGGACAATTCACATTACTTAAATCAATGAGTTTTATAAAAAAAAAAATTCCTAACTGAATGACAAAATGAGTGTTGAGCTTCTAATGCTTTTGCATGACTTCAGTGCATTCCTCTATCTTTACAGTTTGTAGGAGACAATTGTTCCATGGAATGGAAAGAACCATGGTTCGCCGGGTCAGTCCAATCCAGTCCAGCCCCGGAATGGGGTAGCATGACCCGGCAACCCAATCGACCGGCCCAGTCACCAACGCTCTCATGACTTAATTTTCTTTTCGTTCGAGAGACTTTGCCCCCCCCCAATACCCTCCACAAGGGACCAAGCAATCTAACCACACAAGTTGATCCGCGATTCGCGAGCACCCATTTATTGATAGTATAATAATATTTCAATATCACTTATACTATTACACAGTTCAGATTTGTGATTATAAAAGTATGATGCAAACTTAAAACTTAAAAATTTATTTGCTAAGCTTCTTTACCCTCTGGCATCAAATTTTTCTATTCAACATGCTCAACTCAAATTTGAGTAATACCAAAATCTGACCCAAATTTGGTAAAACAAAAATCAAATGGTATAAACAAGTTTTGGAAATGTCTCAACATAACTTAATAGATCCCAAATGGTCAAGATAATGAGCTCATTGCATTGTCTTGATCAAGAGCTTCACAACGGTGTCCAAAATATGAAAAACGGATACCGGAAGGCCGAAATTACCGTTTTGCCCCTGACACATCGGGACAAATCAAGAATCTATCAGAAAGATCTGACCTCACTACATTGTTAGCACAAGACAGAGCTAGACAACACTCAAGACGGATCAAAAATCTGACCATTGATTGGAAAGTTATTCAAAAAAGATCAAATTTAAACAGAAGTTTGTACCCCATCACCTCAAGGAGCATAATTGCCCGATCAATTTTCAGATCAGTCTACGAGCTAAGTATTTCAATTTCCCGGTCCATAACTTTAGTCTCGCAAATATTGATGCATCAAAAATAAAATTCGGCCAATGGAAGAATTTAATTACATGTGATTGTAATGTTTAATATTATCAACGGCTACGCTAATCGGGGGGATCATAAAAATCAGAGATCTAATATAATTCAGGAGATCTTGGCTGTACATCATGATGGACCACAAGATCAACGGCCATCAAGGCACATTCCGGTTTGTTCTAGACAACTTCTTGGTTTATTTAATTGATTCTAATCAGAATTAATGATAGCCGTCAGATCAGGAGCATTTTGATTAAACCCAAGTTAAGATTAACCCGGGTTAAACCAAACCCATTCCTCTCTTGGTTGGTGCGCCATCAGCCCGGACTTGGGCTCACATCAGCTCAGTAAGACTTCTCCTTCGGTTGGAATTTCTCCAGAGGAAGATTTATTCATAAGATAAGACTCTTACCCTTATCCTATCTCACCTTATCTCCTATCCATCTTATCCCCTAGACTCCCCAACCAATGGAAGACTAGGAGAGCAAGACCAGGTGTGCCAACTTCATCAGATTATGCACACAAGCAACTAAAAAATAGGACCTGGTGCACAGCCATTCTCTCCCTCACCTCACCCATGTGCGCATCCAGCTCGTTGAAACTCTTTATGGCTTTTAACTCCTCCCACAAAAGATCTCTTCTTACACTAGGATTTCACACCCTTATCTCCCTCAGATCTGATTCCTTAGACTCCCCATTGGAAGAGAGGCTTGGCTAACAAAAAGCCCAGGCCACAGATCTCTCTCACCTAACCTGCAATGTGCACAGCCAGCCAGCTCTCTCCCACTCTCCAGCGCACCATCCTCCCACCCTCTCTTCTCCTTCCAATGTCAGCAGCAGCACAGGAAGAAGAAGAAGGTTAGCCATCTTCCAACTCCAGCAGCAAGAAGGCGAAGTCTTCCTCCTCCTTCCATCAACAGCACCAGTAGAAGTAACACATCAGCCATCTTCAGCCTCCCCGTCCTCCTTCAGCAGGACCTGCGCCAAGACAAGAAGAGAAAGAAGAAGAGGGTGCAGTCCTTCCTCCTCCAGCAACTGATCAGGTCCCGGTGCGGTCTCCCATCTCCAGCAGCAAGAGGAGCACTCTCCTATTCCAACAACAGCAGAACAACAAAGTCTCCTCCAGCAATCCTTGTGCCAACAGCAGAAGAAGGAGATGAAGGCCCTGCGATTCCCTCTACCAACAGCTGTAGCAGCACCCTGCAGCCTAATCTTCCTCCTCTAGCAGTCCTTGTGCCAACAAAACAAAAAAAAAGGTAGGAGAAAGGAGAGCACAATGCAGCTTTATTTGTCTTTCTTGTCTTCTTCTCCTTTCCATCTCTTCTCCACCCTTTTTATAACCAAGTGTGTCCCATTTAGGCCCTTGTGCGCCCCATTTAGGCCCCCCAATTCAGGTCCCTGAAAGTCCCTTGGGCTGACCCTTGATTCAGCTATCTAAAACAGTGCCTTCGGCCTCCTTTTTGGCCATTCAAAATACCTCCTACACAGCCCAATATGTGCCCTTGTTAAACCCCCTAATCAGGACCCTTAAACAACAACCTGCAAGTAGCCCTTGTGCATATCTAAAAACACCCCCTATTCAGTCCCATAGATTGTCCCTTTAGGCCACCTGAAAAGCCCCCTCGTTGGCTAACAAATTAAGTCTTTGGTTCCTCTTTACATAGCCCTTTACGCACCCAAGAAATAGCCCTTGTTGGCCCCTTCAACCTGTCTCCTTAGACAATCAATTCAACCCCCTTGCTGCACCCTCAAGCAGTCCTAATTCGGTCCCCTACACAGGCCCTAAACTTGTCCATTTCGGCCATCCAGATAGCCCCTTTGCTTGCTTCTTAAACCTAACCCGTTAAGCCCCTCTTGTTGGCCACCAAGCAGGTCCCAAATGAGCCCCGTTGTGGCCCCAATTCTGTCCAATTGTGAAGCAGCCGCGTAGGGCCTATGTCAACCCATGTTTGGCCCATCAGAACAGTCCTTAAGAAGTCCTTGTGCGCCCCTTTGTTGGCCCCTTAACATAGCACCTGATTGGTCACAATTCTGCCCTTTTATGCAATCCTTTAATAACTCTCTTAAACGACACCAAAACAGCATCATTTAAGCACCCTCTAAGGTTCACACAACCTATTGTTGCAGCAAAGAGAAAAAATGGCATACAAAAAAAACTAAGTCATGCAGGCTGCAAAGCAGGCCATGCTGACCTTTGAAGCTCAAATAGGCCTATCTGGCCCAAGGACTTGAAGACTGGCCCATCGCACAATTGAGACATGAACTGCCCTACCGGACCTTAAACACAACAAAATAGACAAAGTCTAGGGAGTTAGCCTATCATTGGATGCAGCCTCAAGCTTCACAAAAAAAAATTTAAGTCTGGGGAGTTAGCCCACCATTGGACACTACCTCATGCTTAACACTAAAAAATTTAGTATGGAGAGTTAGCCCATCACTGGATACTACTTCAAGTTTCACATTTAAAAAAAACTAAGTCTAACCCACCACTGGGCGCTGTCTCAGACTTCAGATTTAACAAAAAGATTAAGTACAGATAGTTAGCACACCACTGGGCATTGTCTCAAGTTTTAGATTTCAAAAAAAATTAAGTTTGAAGAGTTAGCCCACCACTAGGCATTGCCTCAAGCTTCGAACTTCAAATAAAGCTAAATTTTGGAAGTTAGTCCACCAATGAATGCTGCCTCATACCTTTAAAAAAATTAAATTAAGGAGTTTGTCCACCACTAGACGCTTCATTGGATGGCTATTCCCGGCAACCTCCTAGTATGTCCATCCGGGCATAGGCATGGGACAAGTTCCTATTACAAACGGATCCTTCCTACTACGTGGAAAAGTCGAAAAACTTAACCATATAAGATGGGTAAATTTCCACACTAATCGGAAAACAAGGTGGTATGCTGCCAAAATTTTCCTAATCTAATGGAAGTTGCACCATGGGAAGAAAATCTACACTTTGACAGTTCAAGGACATGCATTCACACGGACGATATTCATGACACAGAATATGAACTGCCGACAGCTCTATACTCCAACATGGACATGCAAATGTAAATAAAATTCAAGTGTTGACTCGATTACATGAGTCCAGACAATCGATGCTAACCCAACGGACTAGATGAGATACAAACTGAAAACTAAGTCTGAAAATAGTTAAGTAAATCTGAAGATAGACTTAACCAAATCGAAAAAATACACTTAATCAAATATGAACATGTAATATAAATCAAAATTTAACATAATCTGAGAATCCTAATTAAACTCACTTAATCAAGTGAAAGTTAACTTCTTAAACAAGACAAATAAAACAGAAGACACTTCAAAACACTTAAAATCTATCTCAAAACATGTGAGATCAGATCGCTTAACAATCTAAAACTTAAATGTAAGCAAGTTGAATTAAAGTTTGAAAACACTTAAAACATACCGAACACAGTTAAATCAGTATCAAAATACACCAACCAACATGTAATAACAACAAAATTTCTTGAGTCAAATGCCACCTAAACCAAACAAATCAAATTGCTTAAAACATCTATAACTCATCCAAACTTAAACAACATCAACAAAAGAACAATAGAGATCAATTTAAATTTTAACGAAGTTTATGATCAAGTAATTCATTTTGAACACAAAACCAAAGCAAATTCAGGTCTGAAAGCCATCAGTTTTAAGTTAGGTGAAAATCAAACATCAACCGAACTTGACAAAATTTGTTCGCATCTCATATAGCCCAAAAGGCCAGAGCCCTTTGCGTTCTTTACATGTTGAGGGCATGCATGTTCTCGACAAACAGGTCGCTATGGCAGTTAATCATGAGTGTTCAAATAGTTGCTCGATGTAAAAAAATGTCGAATATTTGCACCATCCGATGGAGAGGGGTCAAAACAAATTTTTACAGAACACTAGAACCTTGGTTATATAATTTTACATTATCATCCAGACTATCTAGTATTTTTTATGGGTTATCGCCTATTTTGCAAGAAAACTCGGATGTTAATATTTCAATCATTCAAAACAATTTTTTTTCAAAAATCTTAACATATATCGAGGTTCCCACCTTGGCCTAAGCGATTTTGGCACCCTTTAACACTTAGGGTGCCTTATTACCTTGACAGCTATGCATATCACTAAGAGAGATATAGAATGATCCAACTATCATATTGAACATCATTTGATACTTCCATACAATCCTCGTATGATAGCTATGGTAGATCTATTCGTATTTAACAATGATTATACAAGGTAGTGATGAGTATAATCAATATGTATACATATTTAACGTCCCGTATTGTTCTTGAATGTCTTAGTGAGAGTACATATAGTATATAGAGCAAAAATATAATGTAACAATTGTGTGAAAGAATGGAATATTTTTTATAACCATATTTCTCAATTTTTCAAAATTTTTGGCTTTTTTCCTATTTTTCATACAATTTTTTATATTTTTTAATTTTTTTAAAAAATAATAATTCCAACCTGGTCTGACATAATTCGACCGGGTCTGATTTGGGGCCAACTGACCCTGAGCGGACCCCCAACTGGGCTTTCCTCGGATAGAATTGGACAAAGCTTGGTGGCTCAATACAAATTCCTAGGTTTAACCTAGCACATGGAGAAAGGTGGGGGATAGTCACCCTCCAATCTGCAAATGGTGAGCATAATGCTAGGTTGATAATTTAGATGCCTAAGGATGCACTTTTCATTCACTTGTCTTCAAATCAACATCAATGTGTATGAAATGTGGCAACATGATGTGTATGAAATATGGCAATAGATGTGAGTGATGAGATGGATCATAGACACTAGAATAAGAAAGACATTTTTTTGACTGATTCACCAAGTCGACCTTGAGACAAGTTTCCGTGTACTACCAAGCCTAAATAAAAAAGAAGTGGGCTACAGTAGTTGAAACTATCGTCACATTGTTGCATTTGCAACCATAAATTGCATGATTGAAATCAGAAGCTTGATCAATCAATGCCAATCCGACCCAGATTGAATCAAACTGATCTGGATTGATTCTCCATGAGGAATCCGGATCCAAAATCAGCCAAAAAAAAATTTATTCTTTTCAAAAAAAACATAAAAATCATGATAAATCCAAAACATTATGAGTGCACCTAAAAATTTTAAAAATAATATCTAATATGTTTTCATGTGACTATCACTCTGTATAAGGCATATTAAGACAAATTGATACAAAATAACATCAACAATACATCAACAATCATTCTAATAAAAAAAGGAAAATGTACCTTTCATATGCAACAAAAAAATCATATCTTTCATCATCACTATCCATGGAATTGGTCCTCATAGTTTTCATTTTCCTAATTGTTTTGAATGCTCCATTGAAATTGGTCAATCATGATTGGCCCTTACCGATATGAAAAGTCATGATTGACTCATACCCATATGAAAATAATGGCTCAGCCATCGAACTAAAACCATACACATTGTCTGGTGCTAGAGCTGGAGACAAGGATGCAAGGATTGCCATCTTGAATCTCGGTTTCATCTCAGAAGGGTGAAAGAGATAAGATTTTATGAGATTCTCGGAAAAATCTTGGAAGATCAGATCTCGGATTTCATTTATGTAGAGTATACCTTACCCAAGAATTGTCATCTCGTATCTATATTTTATCTCATGGAAACTGAAAAGAACAGATCTCGAAAAAAATTCGAGAGATTGGATCTCATAAATACTAATTAATGTGTATATTTAAGTGTAAAATGTCATGTTATCTCTTCAAAAAGGACAAGGGAACTCATTTTAAACATCAAAATAAACTAAAAGAGAATTAAAAACTTAATACAGAGAGAATGAACTATTGTTAACAGAAGACATACAAGAAATCTTATGTTAGACCAAGTCTTCATCTTGAATAATATGGATAGGTGATTGGTGACATTTTGGGTCAATTGTACATAAATAGTCACAAAATATTAAGTTATAAAATTTTGTCAAACAATAATGTCTAGATGAACATTTGGATGAATTTCAAAATAAAATTGACAATATATGAAGCAAACTTAACAAGGCTATCTAACAAGTTAGGGATAATAATAAGTGGAGTATATCAAGGTACAAGAGGTACATATAGATATTCTCGTCTCGGTGATCTTGTTTCTCGGACTCGTGGAGAGAGAGATTCTCGAGAGATTGCATTCCATGCAAGGATGAATAACATGGCTCAAAATCTGAAACGAGTCATAGATAATTTATCGTTGCATGCTCATTAAAAACTCATATGATTCCAACATTGACTTCTTCCAATTAAATGTTGTCACTAACCCAAATCATCAAGCTATCTCTACTCGTACGTGCATTGCTAAATCATGAATCACCTTCTCCTCCTCCACCTCCACTTGAACCACCTTGATTTTGTTGGTGTAATGAACTCTTCCTCACAAGGATGGAGGAATCGGAATCAGAATCGGTTGAATCGGATCAAAATCAGCCGATTCTGTAATGATGTGTGGAGTTTTTTTACCTTAGATTTTAGATAAGAATAAGATGTAATAATAATAACATGTAAGATGCAAAACTATAAAACACATAACTTGTTCAAATGATAAGATGAAAAATATACATTACATCATCACCAATATACCTGATATTGGCATTTATTCTCAAGCTCCTGCTGCTCTTCTTGCCAAGGCTGAGTTGTCCTTCTTGTATATACTAGTCCATATCCATAGGAAAAGAAAGCTCTAGACATCTCACTCAAATTATATGAATAAGACTGTGCCATGTACATAGGCTGAGGTATAGGTGGAGGATACCGCAAGTCCGCGACTGCTATGGATTAGAAAATGTGTGATAAGGTGGCTCTATATAATGTGACTGTGGCTCCTACTCGTCCAGAGTGTAATACGGCCTTGGCCGTGAAGTAGGTGAGTCTGGATCCTGAGCTTCTGCACCTGCATCTACCATAGACACCGCTCCCCCTCCTGTTGGCTAGGTGGCTGGTATACATTCCTTGTCATCATCAACTGAGGAGTAAGAAGGAGCCTGTGTTATCATCTGGGCACACATGACGTTGCTTGATCTCTAACTTTCTCCTTTTCCTTCTTTAGCCATCTTTAATGTCTAACCTGAACCCAAAAAAAATTTTAATTAAGAAAATTTGCCCTTTTCTCGTGATGTAACTTTTGTTTTAGTCCTGTCTGGACAGCAAATGGGCTAGATAGCTGCGGTTGGGGCTGAAGCTGGGGCTGACGATGAAGGTGGCTATTGTACACCTGTTGGGGTAGAAGATGGGCCTATGCCTGCCTGAGCTTAAGAAGTAGGTGAAACCTCCTCGTAAGGCTCTACACTATCAAACTCTCCTTTTGTCTATGTGCGGTCATCGGGATCAAACTCAACTACATGATCCCTGCCTGCCCTTTTCTCTATCAAGGCAGTAAGTGCATGCTCCTCTTGGAATATCTGATCCATGTCGACCTCCTCAAGTGGTGGTGTGGCTGATCTATACCTCTGCTCATCAGGACCACCTACGAGGCTACGAACCATGCAAATCTTTCCTCTGAAATATTATGTCGATCTTTAATGTTCTTGATGCGTCTCATGCTGTAAATGACAGAAAACCAGCTTGTCCAACCTGTCTAAGGTCAACTTGTTCCTCCTCTTTGTACGTATCAGGTTAAATGTGCTCCAGTTCCTCTCATAATGAGAGGAACTAGTGCTCTGGCTCAGTATTATAATATCAATAGCAACAAGTGGATTCCATCCAGTCCTGGTGTTCACTTAAACCCACCACTCAGTTGTAAAAAAAACAAACAAACAATCAGCCTTCAGTGAATTAGTGGACTTATAACTTATAAGATAAGGAAGTCAAAAAATTATCTTAAATAACTATATCAGGAGACACTTTGTCGTAAGAATATCTAATATCAACATCAAAGTATACCCCAACCCTCATCTTATACCACTGCATCTACAAAATGATAAATAAAAAATTGACTAGTTGTCAAATATTTATCAATTCTAAGTTCTCAATGTATCCCCAACTTACTTCTAACTCAACTTCTGCCCTATCCTGCTAAGATCGACAGAGGCGCTGAATAATTGAGAGTGTGCCCCGCATCACCTCATTGTCATTCACCACCTATCCTCCATACTAGATGCAAGAGTACAAAAAATATCCTGCAGTCATTTATCAATATTAAATTATGAACAAGGCAATTATTGTTTAAATTAAAAGTTGGTAAACACAAATAATTGATTCACTAACTAACCCGTAGCATGTACATCATAGTGCAAAGTCTTGTCCCATCAATCATTTATGATCTTCCACCATTTTTTGTAACATCTGAAATTCTTCTCTTTTATTTTTAATTGTGCCCAGTCTATTGCATCGTACAACGTGCCCATCTAGTTCCTGTCATCTGAGTCTACCAACCTCAAGATAACTACCAGTAGCTCAATGATTACCAAGTAGTAGGCAATCCTCTCCCAAAATCTCTTGTCAGTGATTTGCCTCTCAGCCATGACCATAATCTCAAACTGGTCTTCCTTGATACGCAAGTGATCCACCATATAATTAGAGTACTCTTCGGACTGCGTGAATCTAACCAGTGCATGTTTGTGACAGTGCAAACTCTCCAGTGCAATAAAGTTCATGGTAAATCGTGTAGGACCGGGCCTGACAAGATCGAGCCCTGCAATGTATGACCTCATAATATGTAGCAGGCGGGGATGTGAATAAATAAAAGAAGTAATGGTATGCGCCTGCCTGACAAGAGTAGAAATTGTCTCCTCCTTGCCTATATCCTCCAATATAAGGTCAATAGAATGTGTCACGCAGGGCACCCAGAATACATGCTGTCGCTTCTCTATCAGCATCTTTCCAACTGCCTTATAAGAGGGTTCATTATCAATTACAAATTGAACTACATTCTCCTCCCTAATCTCCTCCACCTCGGCATCCATCAAGGAAAAAAGATAGTCGGCATTCTTTTTCTTCCCAAAAGCATCCACCGACTTCAAAAATGTCGTGCCCTCAGAACAATATACCAAGAAGTTTATAATGCTCCTCTTAGTGATACTTGTCCACCCGTCACACATAATTGTGCAACCCCTCTCCTTTTGTATCAATCTAAACTCATCTATCCACTCCCTCAACTCCTGCACCTCCTCCTCCAGCCCACCACCATATATATGCTTGCTACTCGGGGTTTGCAAACCAAATCCAGCCTCACCCACGGCATCTACCATCGTCTGAAATTATGGGCTGGTGGCTGTATGTGTTGGGATGCCTACAAGAAGGTAGAAAAAAATATTGACATCATTATCAGCCATAAACAAGGTGAATTAAATAATGACGGTGTAAATGCCATTTTAAAAGTGATACCTGCATGTAAAAATCACTTCACAATGTGACGAACTGCTCTATTTGTAATTGTTCCTCTTGTCTTCACCCCTTTCATGGCTTGTTTAATACCCATCTGTCCAGCACTTTGTTTTCTAAATAGGTATCACTCGGTGTAAACCAAGTACTGGCACAGTGCGGCTCCTGTCTCCCTCCCTCAGTCTCCCAATCCCGGGTAGAGCAAACCGATGTTGATTGGCCAAGAACTAGGTCAGCTCTGGACTCTCCTGCTCCCCTCCTCTTTTCCTCCGCAGTAGCTGCATGCTTGGTAGCATGCCTAGCTCTCCTAAGCTCAGAGTCTGTGGAGTCATCCTCACTCTCCGACTCCGGCTCGACCGGTGCCTTCCCTTGCCTTTTCCTTTGAACGTAAGCAAATCTCAGTCCCTCCTCCTCTTAAGTAGCTCATCATGCAACTCTTCCCTCTACTCAATCCTAATATGCCGTTGAGAGGCTCTACCTGTCATGTAACATCTCATCTCTTCACTCTTCTACCTAGGCACTATATCACATTTTTTAACATTCTCACCCGTCCCGGCAATATGCTCTTTTAGCTGAAACACACCCCCGTTCATCTCTTTGCCACACCACTTGCAGTGAACTCTCTTTCTTGTTGTATCTACCATGTGGCTTTATTCCCAACCGACATCAGAAGAACGTGCTGCTGCTACATCATCGTGATCAGCCATTGTTTATATATGCAACATTTGTAAACAATTTAAGACAAATTGTTAGACATAGATACAATTGCTTTAGGGGTTGTTCGAGAAGCAGGCAACCCGTCAAACGGACTGTTCGGTATGTTTAGAAGGTTACGTCTATGTCAGAAAGGGTCATAAATCAGCGTATAGGGTTTCTAAAATTTGTTCCATACCACGAACAATCAATCGATGTTCTTACAACTTGAACGGAGTTGTTAGGAAGGAAATCAGCGGGTATAACCATATTCGGAGTTGTCGAAAACGCGTAGAAATGATCGTACGGGGTTTCCAGAATTTCTCACGTACAAAGAACATTCAATCGATATTCTTACAACTTGAACGGAGTTGTTCATAAAAAAATCAATGGGTTTTCGACGAAGAAATCTTACGAACAATCTTCTAAGGATCGAAAAATAGGTTGAATGGAGGTGGATTGGAGCTTGGATCACCGGAATCCCTTGAAGGGATTGCTAGAATCGCCCTCTTCGGTGTGAATCGACTGGAGGATTGCTAGATCGCCCTCTGAATCACCGGAATCATCGCTGAAATCGCTGGAATCACTCCGGAATCGCCATGGACAGCTGGGATCGAGCGATCTTGTGCCGGATCAATCGATTCCTCCATGGAATCGTAAAGGGATCGAGTTGCGAAGGCGTAAAGGTGTGCGAATCACCGTAAAGGCGTCGACTCCAGCCCTTTAGGGTAGGAATCAATTCTATTCCCGGTCTGGAATCGGACCAAGAATCGAATCGGACCGGAACATCAAACTTTAGGCGGAATCGGTCGGGATCGGCCAATTCTAGGCTGAATCGGTCGGAATTGGATCGATTCCAACCGATTCAACCGATCCGATTCTGAAATCAGCCAATTCTGATCCGATCTAGCCGATTCTTCCATCTATGCTTCCTCACCATCATCATCTATAGAAGGTACCTAAGTATTGTCTGTAGGACTTACAGATAATACTGGACCCAAGTTAGAACCCAAGTCATGACGCTGGCCTGACCTAGAGAGATTTTGGGCCAACCCTATTGGGACCTGATCGACGTGACTCGACAAGTAAGTCTTGGCGAGGTTACAAAAGCCACCAACCGGGGGCAATAGGGGGCTTCTTAAGCCACCTTTGGTATGTTAGGACCTAAATAAGGCCCCCAAGGGACCTTCATTCACTTCCACTCCTCTCTTGGCTCTCTCTTACTCTAAAGCTCACATTCTCAAGTTCTCATTTAAGCATTTTTCATTAGTTCTTAATTACTTGATTAATTCTTATTTAATGCATTAGTTGTTTATTTCAATTTCTTTTGCAATTATCATTGGTCATAATTTTATTGGGGCTTAATTAGTTAGTAGTTGTCTTTTAATTACTCTAATCATTTTCCATAATTAAATTATAATTAGTGTAATTAAGTATGTCTTTTCCAAACCGTGGCACTCAAACTTTTGATGCGATCCAGAATGATCCATCTTGGTCACATTGCATTTTGTTCTATATGTTAGACAAAAAGTGCAATGTAAATACCGTGATAAAGTCATGTATGGTGGTATATATAGATTAAAACATCACCTCGTTGAATTGAAGGGTAATGTGCTCTCATGCTCTTAAACTTCGCCAGAGGTAAGAGCGCAATTTCATAAACATCTACAATCCATGGAGCAAGCGAACAGAGCTTCAAAATAGCACAATGATATCATTCGGAAAGAAATTTCCACGACAAGGTATTACATACACATATGTAGGACTGGACAAAGACTATCTAGGCACGCCCTTTGTAGACGGTGTGTATCTATTAATCATAAAGTACTTGATTATCTTCTTTAGTTACCATTAGTGAATTATTTTTTTAAAATTGATAATCTCTATTGAGCTATAAAGGCAAGTTGGAGGTCGTTCAACAACGAAGACTTCTTTTAACGCACCGGCCGATCAGTGGGTCAAAGATCAGGGAGCGGGAGTGGATGAAGAAATGGAAGGGATCAACCAACCGGTTGGTGGAGAAGAATATCCATCATCTTATTAAAGATGATGACCGAGAGTGGGTCATATTGATCTAGTCATCTCCCGACCACAACAACACTAAACAACAATAGCAACAGCAATGAAGAACTTGAAACTATGCAAGAAGAGGATTAGACGGGTGACATCAAGGTGGTTCTTTCATCAATACATATCGGCAAACACCACCAAGGAACCTTACTACGACAACATGATCAACTCTATGGCTGACATCAAGAAAGGAGTACCTAGACCAAACCTAAGAGAAGTATACAATGTATATCAACCTATGGAGGTGAAAGATATAAAGAAGTACGTCAAGTTCTTTGAAATAATTGGAGATGAAAGACGTTGTATGATGATTACGGATGGTTGGACCAGTAAGTTCACTTAATGCCTTGCTTACTTTATTATATGTTATAGCTTAATCATTCCTATTCTTCTTAGCATGTATAACTATAAAGACGATGATAAACTTTCTAGTATATTATCAAGCCGAAATCATCTTTTGGAAGTCCATTAATGCATCAAGAAAGATAAAAAATGTTGAATACCTCTTTGCTTTGATAGACAAAGTTATCAAGGAGATAAGGGAGGACTAAGTTGTCCAAGTAGCAATGGATGATGCAGCCGTATACAAAGCAATCGGTCAAATGTTGATGGTCAAGAGACATAAGTTGTATTGGGTATCATGTTCTGCACATTTCTTAAGTTTAATGTTAAAGGATATCTGCAAGGATCCTTAAATAGATAGTATTATAAAATTAGTCCAATTTATCTCCTCATTCATCTACTACAGCTTCCTCCTTAACTTAATGAGGGAGCATACCAAGGGGAGAGAGCTTCTACAACCTAGTGCAACCCGCTTCGTCTCTCATTATATTTCCTTAAAGTTTAATGACTATGAGGAGATCTCTATGCCACATGGTCATCTCATCGGGGTGGGATACTTGGTTAGGTAGATGTAACCAACAGATAGCGAAAAAGGAGAAAGGGAGAGAAAACAATAGAGAGCGAAGATTTTCAGAAGGTTGTGAAGAAGACATTAAGCATTGTCCAACCTATATTGAAGGTGCTTAGGATGTTTTACGATGATAGGAAAGTAGACATAAAATATCTATATGATGTAATTGACAGAGATAAGGATGAGAATGCAAAGACCATGTCCAACTTTGCCAAATGAGAGTGAATATTATATCAATTAATACATGCACTAGGTATATTTCATTAGTCTTTTACTTTATTCACGTGTATTTCAAATATATGTTTTGGTTGATTATTAATATGTGTATTATGTTAGGTTACTTCTTCAACCCTCATTATTGCTATCGAAGCAACAAACGAGCTACTTGCTAATGTCAAGAGCATCATCAGTAGGATGTTCAATGATGACAACCGGTCAATTATCGCCTACAACAAGATGTATGACTACAGAATACAAGTGTTTCATTTTGCTACAACAAGAGTAAAGCAAGTTGCCATGCTCTTAAGCCCGAGTATGTATCTATTAATGCCTTAATTAGAATTCAAATTGATCTCTTAACACCTTGTTTTATTTCATGTAGATGATTGGTGGATAGACCATGGCAAAGCACTGGCCTATGAAGACTTGACAGATATAGCTATCAGAGTGCTTAGCCAAACCAATTCAACATCCAACTGCGAACAAAATTAGTTGACATTCAACTTGATTCATACAAAGCAGAGGAATGTGCTAACTTCTAGAAGACTTGAGCAACTTGTATATTGTCATTACAACATAAGACTCAAGCTAAAGAATTTGGAGAATATCAAGCAGAACCAAAAGGAAAAACAAAGATGGAGAGCAGTAGCTTTGGGAGGTCAAGCTAAGGAACCAACAATCTAAAATGAAGACATTTACTTAGATCAAATCTTCGATGAGAAAACACTGTCAAAAGCATGGGTGAACGATCAAGAAAGGATGGACAAACTTAAGTTCAACCTAGAAGATTGACATCTAAGAGCAACGATGATGGAGCGGGGTACTACAAATTAAGCACTGCTTCAGGAGGACAAAGGTCAACAAATGTAGGGACAACTCCAACAACAGCTACACTTCACCAAAGAAAAACAATACACCCACATGACCAAAGACATGGACCATAGTGTGAGGCCATAGGGTGGAAGAGCTCAACACACCCAACAAGATGAAGATCAATAGTATGGATAATCCACCTATGGGTATGATTCATCACAAGACTCTTGGTTCCCTACATATGACCAAAAGCATTATAAGATGAATTATGGATCATCATTTGACACTCCGATTCAATCCCCTTTTGATAGTAATGTTGTTGCTTTTTAGGGACCCGATTCCAATATTAAGATAATTGCACAAGGAATGTTAAGTATAATATTCATATCCATATGTACCATACTATGTCTATAGAATCACACGGGAAGAGTACATAGCTTATATAAATGTAAAACGTGTAAAATTTTTATAAAATGAGTAAATATTTCTAATGCATGCCTCTTATTTTCCAAAATTTTTGTAATTTTTATACCATTTTTATTTTTAAAAAAAATATTAAAATAATGGGTCGGACCGTGTAGCAACCTAGTCGCTACCCACGACATAATTTACCTTGCTTACAAGTCTTCGTTGACAACTAGTTTCCTCCTCTTCCCCGCTTCCTCTTCTTACATACCCTATCTTTTTATACTATGTTGGTATATCTTCTTCTATGATTTGAATCCTTTAAATCTTTCTTTCCTTTGAGTATTCTTCTAGACGATAGAAGGACGTGGAGATGTGGCTAGAGGCTCTAGAGCTATGGTGTGAGGTAGATCCTGCTAGAATGGACTTGTACAAGGAATCTAAGTACCTCCTTATTCTTGTATTTGTTCATCTTCATCCTCACTGATTGTTGTCAAGCTCTCCTTTGGTCCATACTCAATCATTGGGGCCAAAATCTAGAGATAATTCGGCATCCTTTTCTTCTAATCATGCTGAAAGTAGGCATTCTTCTTGTAAAAGGTATTCTATGTCAACATCTCCCTGTGATAATCTCTAACCAACTACATTGTGTTTTTATTCATAAGGATCACCTACAAATCTTGTAAATTTTTCTTCAAAAATTTTTTGTCGATATTTAATGCACCTGATTATTAGTCGCGTGTTATAATGACAAAACACTAGATTGACCAATCTATCACTCTTTGGTATGTTCTTTTGTATTAAGATGAAAGTGTCAGAACTCAGAGTTTCTCTCACGTTATGATGAACTAGTGCTTTGGCTCAATAGTTGAATTGTAATAGCGGTGAGTGGATTTCCTCCACTTCTGTTAGATATTTGGATCCACCACTCAACTAAAAAAAATAAATAGTATAGTAAGTGTGTAATCTTCTTATAAAAATTTTTAACAAAACCCAAATGTTATCAAACATACCAAAAGAAACCTTGTATAAAAATCGAAGATTTGGATCTTCGAAGATTTCAATTCGATGCTTATATGATGTTATCTAAAATACAATATGAAATAAAAATTAATTATGCGCTTTCCAAAACTCAATTACTCGCATGTAAGTAATAACTCACTTTAATTTCTACTTCTATTTTGTCTTGCGGAGTTCTACATAAACATTGTACCTCTGCATCATTGGATACTTGACTGTCATATTGTATCATTGGGTTCAAGAAATAGCCTGACAAAAGGAAAAGATAACCATTAATGATACTAACACATTATTACAATGAAATATATAAAATATAACATAAAAATAAATACGTGCGGCATGAATATCATGGTGGAGTGTCTTATCCCATCTATTATGTATCTCCTTCCACCATTTCTTGTAACCCTTTGAATGTTTCTCATTGATTTTTATATTGACTTTGTTCATTGCATCATACAAGGACTCTATTCAATTTTTGCCATTTGAATCTACCAATCTCAGCACATGTACCAAGGGATCTATCACAAACAAGTAATATTGCAATCTTTCTCACTACCTATCGTCCTTAATAATATGTTACATCCTTGTTAAGATATTAAACTGATCCATTCTACCATGAAAGTCAACCATGTAATCGATGTATACTGATGAAAATATGAATCGCTTCAAATAATGTTAATGTCTCAGCAACTTTTCTAATGCAAGAAAATGCATGGCAAATCTCGTTGAACCAAGTCACACTAGATCGCTACCATAGGTATATTCTCTCATAATGTGCTCCAGCACATTATGAGAATGCCCATATATAAATGATGAAACTAATTATTTTTTACTTAAGGACCGGACAGATAGCTCCAATGTCCGTCAATATCAAGTTTATACGGTGTGCAACACAGGGTATCCAAAACAAGGTGGTCTAGCCTCCATCAATTTCTTCCCAACACTCTTATAAGAAGCTTCATTGTTAAGGACAAACTACACAATACTATCTTCACGTATTTCCTCGACAATATCATTAACTATGTTATCAAAGGCGAACGCCTCGGTCGCCTAGGCGAGGAGGCGAGGCGAGGCGGCCCTCTGCCGCCTCGCTCTTACGGCGATCGCCTGAGGCGATCGCCTCCCCCGCCTCAACCGCCTAGGCGGGGGAGGCGTGAGGCGAGGGTGAGGCGAACACCTCAGCCTCTGCCTATCGGATCCGGACCCAACTGGCCGGATCCGATAGGCTTAAGTTATCGCGGCGGCCCCCTCTCTCTCTCTCGCACCCGACGCGCTGCCCCCTCTCTCCCGCGGGGCCGTCGCGGAGCGAGGCGGATGACGGCGGACGGGGGGGTGGCTTCGCGGAGGGCGGACGGCGGTAGGGGGGTCGCAGACGGCGGACGGCGCCGGGGGGTGGCTTCGCGGACGGCGGACAGCGGCGGGGGGGCCGTCGCGGAGCGAGGCGGACGACGGCGGCGCCGGGGGTCGCGGACGGCGGACGAGGGGGGTGGTAGCTTCGCGGAGGGCGGAGGGCGGCAGGGGTTCGCAGACGGCGGACGGCGCCGGGGGGGGCTTCGTGGACGGCGGACGGCGGCAGGGGGGCCGTCGCGGAGCGAGGCGACGACGGCGGCGCCGGGGGTTCGCGAGACGGCGGTAGGGGGACGGTCGCGGAGGGAGGCGGGACGACGAGCGAGGGGGTGGTTGCGGACGGCGACGAAGGGAGGCATCGCCGGCGGGGAAGGTGGGCTTCGCGGAGGGCGGGGGGTGGCCGCGGAGGGCGCAGGGCGGAGGGCGGGGGGTGGCTTCGCGGACGGCGGACGGCGGCGGGGGGCCGTCGTGGAGCGAGGCGGATGACGGCGGACGGGGGTGGCTTCGCGGAGGGCGGACGGCGGTAGGGGGTCGCGACGGCGGACGGCGCCGGGGGGTGGCCGCGGACGGCGGACAGCAGCGAGGGGGCCGTCGCGGAGCGAGGCGGATGACGGCGGCGCCGGGGTCGCAGACGGCGGACGAGGGGGGTGGTGGCTTCGCGGAGGGCGGACGGCGGCGGGGGTTCGTAGACGGCGGACGGCGCCGGGGGGGGGGGGGGGGCTTCGTGGACGGCGGACGGCGGCGGGGGGGCCGTCGCGGAGCGAGGCGACGACGGCGGCGCCGGGGGTTCGCAGACGGCGGTAGGGGGACGGTCGCGGAGGGAGGCGGGACGACAGCAGGGGGTGGTTGCGGACGGCAGCGGAGGGAGGCATCGCCAGCGGGAAGGTGGGCTTCGCGTACGGGAGGAGATTTTCTGAAGTTAAAAGGAGAAAAAATTCCTTCTTACTTCTACCTTCCGTGAGAAGGAAAAGTGCATAATAATAGATATCCAAACGCTATACGTAAAATAAAAAGGACTTTAGACTGGAGGATAAGTGAAAAAAAAGTACTTCTAGGTCGTTCCCAAACGCACCCTTAATTTCTATAAAAATTAATGGGTTTGAAACTTGCTTTTGTATCTTATAAACTATCGGAATTGGAATTGGATATTCTGATAGCTTATCAGAATCGGAATCATTTCATTTTGTTTCCATTTATCCGATTTCGATAAAAAATAAGTATGTACAAGTAAAATAAAATAAAATGAAATGAAATATAAAATATGGTATATAAATTAATAAAATGATAAAAATAAAGTTTTAAAAATATTATATTAAGTTTTAGTATTATATGTAAATTATTAACTTATTTTTAATAAAAGTTAATATTTAACATATATTTCAAAAATTATCGGATTCGATTCTGATTTCGATAATGGAATCAAAATTAGATCGAAAATGAAACATAGTGATTTCGAAATTATTGGAATCATAATTGGAACCCTTTAACTCTTATTGGAATCAGAATCGGATTCTGGTGATTCTGCTATCGAATCCGACCCATTTACAGCCCTAGCAACGACATATACATTTATTTCCTCATTTTATAGCATTGATAAAATATATCATGTATATGATTGACCTGCACAATAGGATGGATCAATTATAAATACATGCACAGATGAAACATTTAATATTGGACAAACAATTTTTGGGGAGAATTTTGTATTAGTTGTTTATCATTGAGCTACTTATACAACTGTTGTGATATTAGCTCACTAACTGTTGTGACCCCCCGGCACCGTCGTCGTCCGCCTCGCTCCGCGACGGCCCCCCTACCGCCGTCCACCCTCCGCGAAGCCCCCCCCCCCCGGCGCCGTCCGCCCAAACCACTTTTACCTTCGTAAATGAGAAGACCTTCCAACTTGAAGTGCTTTCGAAAAGAAAGCACTTCTAAAAGAAGTCCTCCCATGATTTGCCAAACGGACCCTAAATCAGAATTTTGGATTATTAAATTTCATTTACACCCCTAGTCGGTGCAAACTCTCCAAAGCAATAACATGTGAAGCAAATCTAGTCAGACCAACTATGATAAGATTGTGTTTCTTTGTATGATCTCTCAGTAATGAAGTAAATGTGGATATGAATCTATGTAGTCACAGGCGTGAGGCGACCGAGGCGAGGCACCCCTCGCCTCGCCTCAGGCGCTTGAGGCGGGCGCCTCAGGCGCCCGAGGAGACTTTTTTTTTTTTTTGAGATTTAATTTGAATACCTGAAAAATCTATATAAGAAGGTGAAGAAATATAAAAAAAATACAGTAAATGCATCAGAAATGCAGGAAATATATATGAAAATACAAGGAATAAATTTAAATTTGCAGGAAAAATAAAAGTTATGTCCGAAAATGCATATAAAATTATCTAAAAAAGCTGAACATATCTAAAAAATTCAGAAAAATACAAAAAATAGCAGAAATTACGTTAAACATGTATTAAATGATTACTGCAAAAATAAGTTGAAAGAAGTACATTTTCTCATTTCATTTCCATAAGCATGCCTAGAAATTGAACACATCACCAAAATCAAAAAATACATGACATCAAGTAGAAGGATGTTGAATAAAAATGATAAAGCAAACATAGAAGTACATAAATAACGATGAGTTCACAACAACAAGATCCAGGTACATTCATCTAACGTCTCCTTAATGAGTTAGCACAAGTATGAAATATCAATAATCAATCGGAAGAGTAAGAGTCATCATCATCAGTAAGATGAACATGAATATCCCCATCCGATTCTGAGGTATCTTCATCCATGGCCACACTCTTTCCTTTCTCAATCCTTTGCCTTTTAGAGGCCTCTGCTCTAGTTGATGGACCTTCCTCTTCATTAATACCCGCTGCTAGTTCAACTTCCCTCCATGTGAGATCGTCTCCTTCTTGGCCATACTCGTCGTTCTCTCTTGTGATCCACTCATCAGCCTCATCAATATCGTCCAAAGAAATAGGATCACGATTGAACTTCTCCATCCTAAAATGGCGATCTCGAAGCCTTTGATTGTATTGGACATAGACAAGATCGTTTAGCTTTTTTTGTTCCAATCTATTCCTTTTCTTAGTGTGCACCTATAATTTAAGGATGAACATTAGTGTAGAGTATTGAATGAAACATGCCAAATAATGAATGATACTAGTGCATACCTGTTCAAAGGTACTCCAGTTGCGTTCACAACTAGATGCACTACAAGTGAGACTCAATACCCTAATGGCAAACCTTTGCAATTGAGGAACTTTGCTTCCCCAATCCTTCCACCAATTTACTAAAAGAAAGATGAGAATTAATTAAAATCAAAACAATACTTTGAAATGTATAAATGAAAAGTTTTGAACAGTTAAATTAAATGTCAACCTGGAATAGAAGTTTTTCTTTGTCTGATGGCCATATCTCTACCAAATAGGCCCTCAGCATCCCTGTATGTATTTAGTTGCTTGGTAATAATATCTTGCTCATCAGGACTTTCAATTAGCTTCTCAATGGTATCATAGAGTCCTTGTTTTATTTCTCTATCACTCTCAACATCCGGATTTGAGTAAAAAAATTGGGGGTTAAGATAATAACCCGCTGCATGTAATGGACGATGGAGTTGATTGTCCCACCTCCTATCAATAATGTCCCAAATTGGACCGTATTTGTCAAACTTCTCATCCAAGGCACTCTTAATACCTTCCTTTGCCCGGTCCATTGCTTCATAGATGTAGCCCATTCTTTGGTTTCTCACCATCCACTAGGCGTAAGACTATCACAAGAGGCTTGAATATTGAAAGAGCATACGCTACACCTCTCAGAAAGTTGTTTTCAAAATGATGTCACATGATTTCTTTTCCTCAGTTAGCTTAGCCCATCGGGTGCTAGAGCCAGTCCACTCTTCAGATGTAAACATCCTTCTCAATTCAGCCTTCAAGTTGTGTAGGCTCTCTAAGTTGAGATAGTTGGTTGCAAACCTTGCACAAAAAAAAAAGTTAATGGCATTCAATATCGCAAGTCAATTCACAAACCAATTTAAACAATATAAAAATACATTTCAAATTGAGATTATACCTTGTCACTGATGCCCTAGACAAATTTCTTCCATTGGTGAACTTCCTCATCACGGCAAGAACTTTTGTATGCCCATAAATAAATGTAGTCACATACTTCGCACGCCTAATTGTGGATTTGATACCCGACAACTTAGAAATATCTTCTAGCATCAAATCAATGCAATGGGCTGCGCATACGGTGTCCAAAACAAACGAGGATGCATAGACATCAACAATCTACTGCGGTATGTAACTTGCCTCGTTATCCGTTACAATTTGGATAACATTTTTCTCCCCAACTTCAAGAACAATTTTGTCCAACAAATCAGCCAACAACCTTGCATCTTTCACTTGTGAAGATGCATCTATTGATTTTAAGAAGACTGTGCCCGTAGGTGTGTTGACTAAAAAATTTATCAATGTTCTCCCTCTTCTATCTGTCCAAGCATCGGACATGATAGTGCATCCATATTTCACCCAACTTCCTTTTTCTTTTTCAACTAATTCTTTAGTTATTTGAAGCTCTTTCACAAGCAAATTTTCCCGCACCTCATGATATGATGGACCTTTCAATCCCGGGCCAAATTGACCAATAGCCTCTAACATGGTTTGAAAACTATTCAAGCGTACGGTGTTGAAAGGTATACCTACTTGGTACATCCACCGAGCAATGTATTGCACTACTTTTTCCCTTTCTTTCTTCAAATGCTTTTTGTCTTTAACACTTTTCTCTTTGGAAACTTCTGGATTTTGCCTCATAAAACGGTCCATAGAACCTCTCAAACGAGGAGGCAAAAATGCTGGATCACAAACAAGTGAAGTATCTTCAGCTTCCATGCCTGTCTCCGAAGTGTTGACACCAAGAAGGTTGTCTCTTCCCTCAATCTCTCTAATCACTGCAACCTTCTCGAACCGAGCTTGTTTAGCTTGCTCCACATGTTGTTTAATCTCTTCTTTGGCCTCCGGTGTAGCCTTTGCAAGTTGTCACATTGGTGGATAAACCCGCAATATGTTGCTTCAACCTATATATTCCACCTTCGCAATCCTTGTTGCAAAAGGTACATCTAACAAGATCCCGATTTTTGGATCCACCAAAATTCCATACTTCCAACCAACATCCTTTGACTTAGGAGCATGTCTTGAGATAATGGGGGCCGATGACGTTGTTTGGGTGTTTGACCCCGTCCCCGAAGCTTGCTCCACAGTTTGAGACATCTTCATACAAAATACATAAACAAAAAATACATAAACAAAAAATACATAAACTCTGTGTTAATAAATCGGATTCAACAAACAATCTGATTTAATAAATCAGATTTAACAGAAACTGCGATATGATAAATTACAATTAACAAAGAATCTGATTTAATAAATCAGATTTAACTAAAACTCTGTTTTATTAAATCTAATTTAATTAAAGGTCTGATTTAATTAATAAGATATATTAAACACTCTGATTTCAGAAATCAGATTTTAAAAAATCAGATTTAAAAAAAACAAATCAGATTTCAGAAATCTGATTTTAAAAAAATCAGACTTAAAAAAAAACAAATCAGATTTCAGAAATATTATTTAAGATATGTAAATAGCATTAACATAAAAAAAGAATATATCAAAACGTAAATTATACCTTTTCGACAACGTCCGGGTTGTTCGGTAATCTTTGCAAACCCGGTTAACAACACTTGCGCCTTCTACACATTGCCAATAGCCTAATAAAGATATTGGAATGACATTTACAATGAAAAATATGAAGATTAACAAAAAAACGTACCTTGTACGTCTAAATCCGGTCTTCTAACAATGTACACCAAGAAAGAAGAAAATAAAACAAAAGATAAGAGTTATGTATTACTAGAAGGATGTTGAATGAAAAAGATAAAAAAATTTGAAGAAAAAAACGTTAAAACCCTAAAACGGACCGGTTGGAGAGCTCCTCCGATGCTCTAGAAGGTTTTGACACCTTCTGCCACGGCGGCGGCGGAAGGGGCTTCTCCGGCGACTGGCGGCGGCGGCGAGGGCTTCTCCGGCTGGCGGCGGCGGCGGCGGGACCTTCTCCGGCTGGCGGCGGCGTCGGGCTGAAGAAGAGAGGCCGCGGGAGAGAGGGGGCAGCGCGTCGGGTGCGAGAGAGAGAGAGGGGGCCGCCGCGATAACTTAAGCCTACGGATCCGGCCAGTTGGGTCCGGATCCGATAGGCTGAGGCTGAGGCGTTCGCCTCACCCTCGCCTCACGCCTCCCCCGCCTAGGCGGTTGAGGCGGGGGAGGCGATCGCCTCAGGCGATCACCGCAAGAGCGAGGCGGCAGAGGGCCGCCTCGCCTCGCCTCCTCGCCTAGGCGACCGAGGCGTTCGCCTTTGATAACATAGATATGAATAGATAAATGGTGTAATCAAATGTGCTTAGGTTACAAGTGTAGTAACTAATGTCTTTTTACCTATATTCTCTAATATGAGATCAATAAAGTGTGATGCATATGAAACCCAGAAAAGATGTCGCTTCTTATCCGTTAATTTCTTTCCTGCCACTTGTAGAATGGTTTATTATCCATCAAGAACCGAACAATATTTTACTCTCTAATCTCTTCCACAGCAACATCCATCAGTAAAAAGATACTCAGCATTACTGATTTGACTTAAAGCATCAACAGATTTTAAGAATGCGGTGCCCTCTAAATAATGAACAAAAAAATTTATCGATGATCTCTTTATTGTGCTAGTCTACCCATCACACATCATTGTGCATTCTTGCTCCCTCTAACTTAAACCATATATGCAGGCCTAAAGCTCATTGTTGGCGTACATTTTTTTCAAAAAAAGGGAGAGCAGAAGGGCTGACTTAGGAGCTGGGCCAACAGCCCATTAATCAGCCACAATTGGGCCCAATTGGACACCCCAGCAGGGGCCGGATTCATCCAGCCCATAATTGGCACAATTGGACCAAATTCAGGCCTTGTGCGCAGCCCCTAGAAGGGCTTGGGCCGCAGCCTCCTGCTGGCCCAGAAACCAGGCCCAAGTTGGGCCAGGCCCACTTCAATTCCAATGAGAACAGGCCCAGCCGCACCCACCTGCCACCTCAGCATTAAAATGTGCGCACCCACCTGCCACCTCAGCAGGGCTGACCGCCCAAGTCACCTGCTAGCCACCTCATCCTTGACCCATTTATGAGGTGAAGAAGCCAATGTGGCCAGCCTACGTGGGAGACACCAAGGGTCAGTCTAATATTGAAAACTGGTGGGAATTCAAGGAGTTGGGGAAGGCCAAAAGCCATCCACGTACAGCACAGCCTGGCTCTTCACCTCCCCCTCCAGCCTCTATAAAAAGAGGGGGGCGCACCAGCCAGAGGGGGGGCTGCTTCAGACGCCAGGAGGCTGCCAAATTGCACCTGCACCTGCTGCCACCTGCTGCCTGCGACCAAGGAGAAGAAGAGAAAGGAGGAGAAGAGGAGAAGAAGACAACAAGGCAAGAAGGTATAATGGGTACTCCTCTTTAGCCCTATAAAGGGTCTTCCTTCTATCTGTCCTACGTGCCCTCTCCTGCCCACTATCAATCCTCACAAAAATGCTCCATTTCAGTCCATTCAAACCCCCTTGAATTGGACGACATCACACCCTGTCCGGCCCCTTCAAACCGGCCCAGTGCTGTCCTTGTCCAGCCCATGTTCAGACCACCAAACAGGTCCATAATCGGTCCCCTTGTGACCCAATCCTTTCCACTCTCAGACCTCTCTACACAGGTCCCAAATCAGGCCCCCAAAAGTGCCCATGTGCAGGTCTGCTTCGGCCCAACCAGAGCCCCATCAATCAGGCCTCAGCCGGTCTCCAAACCAGACCCCGTCCAGCCCAAACCAGGACCCCAAAACCAGCTCCAAACCAGGCCCTCGCCAGGCCCATTCCGGCCCAACCAAAGCCCCATCAATCAGGCCCCAGCCGGTCTCCAAACCAGACCCCAAACAGGTCCACATACAGCCCATATCAGGCCCCAGCCGGTCTCCAAACCAGACCCCAAACAGGTCCATATACAGCCCATATCAGGCCCCCAGCCGGTCACCAAACCAGACCCCAAAACCGGTCCCAAATCTGATCTCCAAAATAGCCCTTTGTGCAGGCCCATTCCGGCCCACCTAAACCCAAACCAAAACAGCCCCATTGTGGCCTACTGAGAGGACAGCAGTCCAGGAAGCTCCAAACAGGAGGACAGCAGCCAAAAGTGGGCCGGCTTGAAGGTGACGGCCTGGCACCCCTTGGAAACCGTCCGACGGGCCAAGGGCATAGCCGGGTGGCCTTCCAAGCCGGTCCAGCCAAGCAGGGCCAGCAGAGCAGCAGCTTCCCAACAGGCCCATCCGGCCCAAAGACAGTCCAAGCCAGGCCCGGCGGGCCTATGAAGATTGAAGGCCGGCTCGGAACGCCGATGAAATTGAACTGGCCTCCATGGCCTTTGTTCCAAAAAAATAAACAAATAAAAAATTCAGAATGCGAAAGCAACATTAAATTAAGGAGATCCACCCTTCGCGGGGACTCCAACCTTGGACGACTCCCCCCGGGTCCGCCCCGGAATGTCGATCCGGACGGTGGCGCGGGCATGCTCCCGTAGCCAGCGGTTCCTTCCCCCAATATGGCTAAGCTAAGGCTGGCTATTTTGGATGGGTAAATTTTCACTAAGTTGGAAAAATAGCCGGCATGCCGTCGTAATGCCAAAATTTTTCCAAAGTAGTGGGGATAAACCTATATTGGGGGGAGGACCAATCACTTTGTACACCGATGTACTTCACCCCATCTTTCAATGAAATGAAGCTCGATGTCAATTTGGAATGCATGAAGCCGGGCATCCGATGGCAACCCGATGGGTCGGAGGCGATGCAAACCGCCAAAACTAAAACAGAAAATCAATCTGAAAGTCCAACAGGAAACAAAAAAATCAGAATTGAAGTTAGCTTAAAACAAGCAAACCGGTTTTCAGACAATCTGGAAATAAACAAAGCAAATCAGGTTCAGAAATGGGATTTCCCAGCCACATTTGCAGACCTTCACGTAGGTCCCTTCCCCCTTCAATTCAGGCTTGCTCGGTTCATCTGTAGAGTGTAGACATCCTAAAACCGATCCATGTTCAGCCCACATCCAGGTCCATTTTCAGCCACCTGCAGCCCACCTGCAGGTGCCCATAGTCGACCCCCCTGTTCAGGCCCACAACCGGCCCAGGAGCAGTCCTAAACCAGGCCCACAAACAGGCCCATTTTCTGGTCTTCATCCAAGCCCACAAACAGGTCCCTTTGAGACCCAATTCCAGCCCACTTGCAGGCCCACTAAGCAGACCCAAAAACCTGCTCCTAAAACCTGCAGCAAGTAGCCCCTCTGCGGTCCCATTCGGCACAACCCTATGCTGGTCTCAAAAAAAAATGATGCAATCTGTCCCGGTTGAAATGCACCTTGTGCAGGCCTGAGCCGGCCCATTTCAGCCCGAGATGGGATTCTATCTTGGGTCCGGGAGAATAGCCTAGTCAGGTCTATTTTCATCCCGTCCAAACTCCCTCAAGCAAGCCCCTTTGTGGCCAGCTTCCTTGCCCTCTTTGGCAATCACACTCTAGCCCCTTTGTGGCTCGGTGAAATCCCAAATCAGTCAAGTAAAAATCAGATTTTTACCGAATCCAAAACAGATAAAATTCATATTCAAATTAAATCTATCAACCACAAAAAAAACCAGGTTCCAATTAAATCTGCAACCAAAACAAAAAAACCAGATTTGAACAATCAACTAAAACAGATTCTAGCCAGCTTCAAAAATCTGATCTTAGCAATCTGAAAATTCACTTAAAATCCACCAAACTTCTTCCCAAAAGAAATCAAATAAACAACATTCCAAACACCCAAAAATGAATCAAAACCAACTCAAAAAACAGAAAATTCAGAAATCAAAAAATCAAAATCAACCAAATCAAAAACCCAAACATGCTTAAAACTTTAAGCACATCAAAATCAAAATCAAACAAAATTCAAAACAAATCAAATCAAATCCAAATCCATAAATAAATAAATAAAACAACAAGCAAATCAATCAAACAAATTGATTCAAAACCCAAAATCAACAAAACTGACTTTCAAGTCAACCAACAAACAAATAAAACAAACCCGAACAAATCGGTTTGCATCTCACCGGACCCAAAAGGCCGCTGCCCTTTTGAGTTCTTTACTTTTTTGTGGATGTGCATATCTCCAAAAACAGGTTGCCGCGACGGTTAATCAAAGGCGTTCGAGCCGTTGCTCGATGTAAGTTAACGCCGGATACTCGCACCATCCGGCGGAGAAGGGTCAAAAAATGAAATTTTCAAAGAACCCGAACCTCGGTTCTAATATTTTTAAACTATCACCGGACTACTTGATATTTTTAGGATATCACCTATTTTCTTAGAAAAGTCCGGAGATGTCTTTCTTTCTAAAGAACAGACGCAGAAAAAAGAGGTTCACACACTCATCTACCTTTTCATATAAGCTTGTAATGTAAATATACCGATTAGTTGGGACTAGTAATCTTGGTCCAACCTCACCAATTGCATCAATCGTCATCTTGAAATAGGGGTTAATAGTTGCATGTGCTGAGATGCCTACATGAAGTTAATTGAAATATTTGTTATCGTTTTACTCAGCAAATAAATATAATAGACGTGTCTAAGATGAACAATTTAGGATTGCTACTTGCATGTAAAAACCAATTACATATAAACTTGACTACTCGTTTTGCAGCCGAAGTGGTTGCCTTAAGCCCTTTAAATGATTGTCTAGTTGTTATTTTCTTGTATTATCTTTTAAACATATGAGCATCTTTAGTAGGCCATGTCGAAGTAAATCAACAAAATGCCCTCTCTGGCTCTCACATCCTCAGTGGTTGCAGGTTGGGAGGACTGTAATCGACAATATGCCGGCTCCTCGCCTCTAGATCCTCATGATCCCTTCCTTCTCACTTCATCTTCTTTTAGTGATTGCTTGTTTCATGTGAATCTCTCATGAACTGTTCATCTACTTCCTCTAAACCTATGCATGACTGCTTTTTGGGTCAGCCACTTATCACTTTTTCTTAAAAGCTCCTCATGTAAGTCCTCTCGCTGTTCAATGTAAATTACGCTTTGTAAGGCTCTTCTTGCAAGGCACACCCTGATAGCTTAACTGCTCTCTCTAGGTACCTTACCACATTGCTTGATATTACCACGGACCCCACCTATGTTCTGCTTCAATTTGAATACTCTTCCATTCAGTTGTTTGCCACACCACTTACATTGTACCCTTTTTTATCGATATCCACCATTGTGTCATGTTCCTACCCAATATCATGGGGAGTATGTGCATCACTACCTCCTTGTTCTAAAAAATTTAACACATTATTAGCTATTAGAACATTAACCACATAACAACCCCTTGAGGGGGGACAGGGTAGGGGGAAGGAGAGAACAGCCCCTCTTGCCTCAAATTCTCAAACAATCACTCAAGCGACTGTTTAAGGGGTGGGGCTCGGGGGGGTGAGAGAGAGAGAGAGAACAACCCTTAGGGGCAATTCTTGGCTCAAATTCTCAAATTCTCAGTGGGAGGGAGGAAGAATAGCTTCTTGTCACAAATGAATAGGCCAGCAGGCAAGGCCCAAGCCGCACGGAGGGGGTAAGAACCACCTCCACAAGGGGTGACAGAAGTAATAAACTCACTGGAGGGGGAGATCGGCGCCTGAACAAAGGGAATCACCCCTCCTAAGGTAAGAATCAAGGGTGGAATCACCAGTGGCATCACCGAATCGAGGGGAATCACCCTCCACAGGTCAGATCACTAAAGGATAAAGGAGATCAATGCCAAATCAAAGGAGACTGACACATGATTGATGGAATCATTGAGAAATCACCTGAAGATCGCTCAGAAATCATCATTCGGTGCCCTAAGTTGATCAGGAGAAAAATGGGGTGATCAACCTTAAAGCCAATTTTGAGGCTGTATCAGGGTGATATCAGATCGAAATGGGGCCCAATATCATTTGTAGACTGAGACTTAAGTTGTCCAGATGAAATCAGCCGATTTTTTATCTAATTCATAGGAATCGACCTCCCAATTCCATCGATCCAGACCAAGTTTGTCACGAGTAGAGTCTGGATTGGTGCTCCAGTCAAAATTAGCCGATCTGATTCAAGAATCAGCTAATTCTAATCCAATCTAGCCAATTCTGCAGTCAATGGAAGAAACACTCGTGGCACCTAGACAACTATTATCCAAATAAATATTGGCAGCCACTGAGATGTCTCAAAGGCAGAATGGAGGCGAAGAGTGCCAAAAATGAAGAAAGCAGGCCTCAGATGAAACACAGTTGGGACATTTTCCCATTGATCATTAGAAACCAGAGAACATGCAGAACAAGAATTAAGCAAACCTTAGGTGTACTTACCTTCATACTGTGGCTATAATATTATACAGCACACTTGTTTCATACTCAGTTTATTACATGTCAATAATTTATCAAGAAAAGAAGTTCCAGCTACTTCTGATCGGTGATAGCTAATTATAAAATTCCAGATAACTACTAAACTTGTTTACAATAAACTGAAAATATACATTTAAAGAACAAAAACATAAAACTAGGTAATAAGGTATCCAAGAAACTTGGGGATCCATTTAGCAACACAAGTAAATAGTCTGCATTTGATGGACGCATGATTAAACACTGTTTTGGCACATGAAATTCAAGAGCAACTACCATTCACTACGTATTACTCCATGATGTAACCAGTCCCATCTGAAGCATTGATAAGCAGGATACAGTTGTTGGGTTTACAGCAGTTGGGCACAAATAGCTAGGATCACGGTTGTCTTCCCAGGCCACACCGAAGCCAGTGGAAAAGAAAAAAGAAAGCATGTCAACAAAACCGGAGTGATCCAACAAGCAAAAATATATATATAAATAATGAAATCTACTTATTCAAATAGAGAAAATAAAAGTGCAACTAAATTTATTGATGCTAATGTCAAAAGAAATATCACATGCCTCTCTTCTAGAACTTGAGTTTCCGGGTTACGGGAGCAAAATGCCTGTTAAACAAGGATGACAATAACAAATCATATTGTCAGAAAATTAATAGACAAAAAGAAACAACGGCTACCTTTTTGGAGTTCGTTCTGATATGTAGAGACCTTAGTTGACAAATGATTGGGTGTATCAGGTTTTTTCTCTGAGGGGGCAATTGATGTTTACTATATGAACTGATGTGTAGCATTGCAATTGGTATTGATAGCTCTGAAATAAAGAAAAGATCCACAAAAACATAACCAAAACTACATAATGGGAACAACAGAAAGACAAAAATAATATATTTCTAAGAAATGACTAAGGTCTTTGGCAATGAAACAATGTTTTCTTGAACTTGAATGCTGAACATCTGAGGGCTAATTTTCCAAGAACCTTTTAATGATCTAAGAATCCAGTAATGAAAATGTGAAACTGTTTGCATCATTCAGCCCCTTGATAAGAACAAAGTTAAGCTCTTTTTGCCCCTCCTGGAAAGAAAACAAAACTTCAAGACTGGACAAATTTCCTTTCTTTGTTCATACTTTCAGTGGCATTCCATTTAGGCGACAAGGTAACTACTTACGCATCACCTAGGTGGTCTAGACGAAAGCATATGAAGATTATATATATGTATATACATATATATATATAAATATATGTAATTAAATTTTCATAATATATTTATGTATATATACAAATATGTACATAAATACAATTAAATTTGCATGTTATAAATGAAAGTGTATTTATGTGTGCATAAACGTAAATGTGATTTTACTTATGTAATTATATATCTGTGGGTGTATATTTTTTGGAAAAGAGCTAATCTTGATAAAATATGTGAGAGTGAAAAAAAAATGTGAGTTAAAAAAAAACTTTATAATTTTTAAGTATATAACATATATTTACAATCATAAATCTTAAACATACCTAATAGTACAAGTGAGTTCAATATGTTAATATCTTTACATTATCATTAAATGGGTACCCATTACATTATCAAGAAATTTCCTTTAGCCATAAAGAAGACATAGGAGACCAATACCAGCCCATTTTCTTGACCTCATGACACAACCTAAATTTAAATACCATGTCAGCTTCTTCGCTGGTTCATCCAAGGCCTCTAGGGCCCTAGGCCTTCCCAGAGTCAACAACACCACCCTCCTCTACACCTATCTCGATCATCATCAAGCTCCTTGGAAACCGCAGCTCTGCCCTGCCATCGGCCATCGAATCCATCAGACCACTCCAGCCTTCCACCTCCGAGGAGTTTCCATGAGTGCGCCATTTGTGGGGGTCACCTCAGTGCCAATGATGGGTCCAATGTTGCTGTAGACATCTCAGTAGCTCTTAACACTCCACTGGACTGGCCAAGCCTTTCCTCCAGACATCACCAGCAACTTTGCCAAGCCGTGAGCCTGCATCACTTGAGCCATCATCCTCCTGTCTCACAACCCTACTCTATCTCTCGACCATCATTGGCCCTTGTTTAAAGTAATATTAACTCATCACATATATTAAACTCAAATCTACAGTAATCAAAGTGACAGAGCTACAGTACCCCTTCCTCACAATTCTCTCTTTCACCCTCCTCTCAGCCCACCGTCACACACAACCACCATGTAGCACCGAGGAATCCTTATACCATGAGAAACCATCAATCTTGCCACCTAGCACTCTCTTTTGTGTCTAACATGCCGTAAATGACATCTTTGGCCGCAAGCCGCAGCACCGCCTCCTTGACATCAACAAACTCCCGCCTTCAAATGACCAGACCCTGAGTTAAGCACCCACCCTCCAACACCTTGCTAGCCGTGGATCGTTCATCCAAATGGAAACATTCCATCCAATGGGAGGAAGAGACCGGCTGCTCAAAGGCTGCCACTGATTTGTCGACGCTGCAATCAAGGTTGCAAGCGCAGCTTTTGACTTACATTAAGCCCCTTCCCTAGGAGAAATTGGCAGCCAAGTATCTTGTTTGTGCATTGGGCCGAGATAGAATTAACACTCGGGACACCCAATTGTCATGCCTATGATGCCTGTGCACCATGGTGTTGGTTCAATCTAACCACCTAGGTCAAGCCTAATTCAAGCCCAATCAGTTTTCTATCTTAAACTAGTTTAGAACCAATTATGCCTGATTCAACACCAGTTTAATCTGATTCAAGTGCAGTTAGATTTGGCTCACTAAGGTTCAGGTTTGGATTGATCCGGTTCAATTGGGTATAGCACAGAGCAATTTGGTCCTCTCTAGTGGATGAGTCAATATAGTTCATTTCAAGCAAATCAACATCAATTCATATAAGTTGGATAGATGTGGCTTAGTCAACTGCATTCAGTCAAGTTGGTCAATTTTGCATGTCGTAATGGCATCATTGCCACATCCTGCATCAATTTAATAACAGAGCCAGCATTGACTTGTTTCAAAAAGTCTAGACTGTTGTACTGTGTGCGACATCAGCAATTCAATTTTGACATCACCCTGCCAAATGTGATGTACACTATAGTGTTTCTGTCATAAATTTCAAGAAATTATATCTCGCAATCACTCCTTAAGTCAATCATCTCGAGCTTAATCGAGAATGAGAACAGTCTTGCTTATATCCAATTTGCACACATGATCAAAAGCAGAGTAACATCACTGACTCTTCATATATAGTCATACAAACGATGCATGGTTGAAGCTTAGAATATTTATATCAATCTATTATTTGCCTATGCCTTTAGAAATGGGTAAATCTCGTATAATAACTATCCTAGTTCTTATTTCATTTCTTTTGAAACAATAAAAAAATTTAGAGTATAGATCTACTATTATAAATTCAATACATAATTTTAACATTCAATTTATATTCCTGAATGATTTTATCTTCAATTATTCAACTTCCTTTCTTTTACCATGTTCAACACTAGACAGATTAGTCAACATTTATATGTTTCAATGCAACAATGAGATATCATTTGTAACTAGTAGCTTTATTGGTTGATTATTTGCAACTCTGGCTGATTTAGACCATAATTACCTAATCAGGAGATTCTAATAAGAGAAAAAATTGGATTAAAAACAAATCTCATTCGGCCAGACTCAAGTCGAGACTTCATCTTGCACCCAGCATGGAAGATAGCACTGTCCGTAGGAGGAGCTCCCTCCTCTTGCCACCACTGCTGTAGGATCACGTTGTCACTGCCCTGTTTTCCAACCGCCACTAGAGTAGACACTACCGCAGCCTTCTTTTAGCAATTTTTGAAGTGTCATTGAGCACTTGTTGGGCCACCTACTCTTAACACCGCCACCAATTTTGAATGTTTGTAAGGTGATCTCCACAGCACGTGCCAACATATTGGATCTAGATAACCGATCTGCATATTATGGTGGAGGGGGCCAATATTATGGTGGTTGTCAATATCAACAGACACAACGTGATTGAGCACATGGGGGTATTATAGTAACTATCTAGGATATTATGAGAATGAATCATTTTCCATTGAGCAAAATGTTACATCCACATAAAACATTCAGATAGAGTTTAAAAAATAGCTCGATCACTTTTGGATATTGATATGGATACATTATGACTTCATATTTAAAATCAACATTGCAACATCAAAAATATGAAGTCATATGATGGTCATTGTCAATTTTGGTGATGTAAAACTTGCACTTCTATATATTTAGTAATTTGAAAGTTAAAAAAATAAAATATTTGATATTTCATATTCTTATATTTGTATAATTCATAACCTTCAAATTAATGTGTGCGCTTGGACGTTCCTGATTTTTCTGGTTTTTTATTGATTTATAAAAAATTAAAGTCAAGATGAATTACAAAAACTACACGAGATGATACACCATGATGTACAATGTTTGCAAATGATATAGTATTGACAGATGAGACACAAGAAGAAGTGAATATCAAGTTAGAACTACGGAGAAATACTTTAAAAACTAGAGTTTCAAGATAAGAATAGCCTTTAATGAAAATAAAATGGAAGAAGATGATGTGGTTAAGTTGGAGAAGGTAAGATTATCTCAAAGTACTCAATTCAAATATCATGGATCAATTATTCGAAAAGATGAATATGGTGAGGATGTTAGTCATAGGATTAAAGCTTGTTAAATGAAATGGAGATTAACTACAAAAGTTATATGTGATCTTAAGATTCTATTAAAGTTGAAAGAAAGATTTGTTATCGTACAATTATAAGACATGTAATATTATATGATAGTAAATGTTGAACAATAAAAGAAAAACATGTCTATTAAAGAAACGTTACTGAAATCCAAAATGTTAAGATAGATTAGTGCACATTCAATTGATGATACAGGTTCTAAGATGAAAGGATAAAAAGGTTCTAGTGCTCAAGTTGTGGGAGGCTCGATGCTTGAGCCACCGAGCTGAGTGGGCAGCAGTGGTGGTGAGCTTCGTAGCCTCTCCAATCAAGTGGCGCGGGCTGATGAGGGAGGGTGGGCAGTGGTGTTGAAGAAGAGGAGACTTATTCCTGTTTAGAAAAGGTTAGATGCTCCAGCGGGCGATGTTAGCTCAGACCGGATTGGAGATCCCCCACCCTAAATTACCTCTTTTGGGGGTGGATCGCCGATCCTTCAAGGGAGATAGTCTAGGGAGCTCTAATGGAACCCTAGATTTGCAAGGGGAGAGGAGGGGAAGGTTGAACGGGGGGGATCAGACCTTAAACAGGTCTGAAATCGGGTCTGGGATCGATCCAATTCTAAACCTTTCCAGTTTCCGGAGAATCGGTCCAGACCGACCGATTCAGGCGTCGATCAAGGTGGACCGGTCTAGGATCGATTGATCCAAGCAATTCTAACCAATTCGGTCGGAATAGGATTGGGGGGGTCTGATCCAATCCAAGAATCAGCCAATCCCGATCCGAATTGACCAATTCTGCAAACTATGGCTCAGAGTCCTCTAGCCTGAGCCTCAAGGAGGAAAAGATATCTCTTGCTGGAAGCATCCCATGATCCCACTGAGGGCTACTTGAAGAAGTTTTGCTCAGGCGTTAATCTGAGTGCGGTGTGATGAATGTTAGATCTCTGTCACCCCCTACAATCAGGAGTGCCAAGGACCTTGGCAAAAGATGTTTGTGGTCACTGTTATGGCAGGTGTCATTATGCTACTGTTGACAACAAAAGTTTGCATGGATGAAGGGAGAACAGTTAAGAATTAGCTGTTGTGTATGTTAAGAGTTGTATTGTAGGCCATCTGTAGAACCTTTGATACCAACACATATCACAGAGCCTTCATAAATCCAATAGAATAAAAGTTAATCCTTGATCTGGCATACATTGGATCTTGTAAGGGTAAAACTGGTGACCATCCATCCCAACTTTATGTACAACAAGAAGATAGAAGGTGATGAATAGGGAGTTAATTCCCTTAACTCCGCCATTATGGAGGGGCACGGCCATTTGGGATTGCTGAGCCACTGAATAGCCAGAATTCAACCCCCAAGGCAAAAATTTAGAATATATTAAATCCGGATGATAAGACTACAGGCTTGAATACATGTATGTAGGGATTGCCAGAACTGGAAAACATTTCATCCACGACAGAAATACACATATTGATCAGTAGGGGTTGGCAACAGAAAATGGATATGCCTACGGCGGATATGGGCAGTCGGATGGGACTAAATTCTCTGAGCCAAGGTACGATAGATATCTTGGACAATGATCATGGTGAACATACCCTCCTCAATTTAGTTGTATTCCTGTGACTTTGCAACAAAGATAATAAAGTGAACACAAAACCAAATGAGTGCCAAGGAGACTTACCAGGAGCAGGCCTGAACAAAGGAAAAAGCTCAAGATGGTGGCCAGATGCCAATTCAAGGTTATCAGATATATATATAAATGAAAATCTAAGGATACAGACGATAATACAGTGATAAAACACAAAGTTGGAAGGTCCAGCAATACATTCTCCCTAATTCTGATTGTGCTTGACACTTAATTAATGTCAAGGCAAAGAAAGTAAAGCATACATATCTACTGTCGATGATAACAGAAGGTGGATAGAAGAACATTTCACTTGAGCTTGCTTAGTCGAGAGCTACACCATCTGCAGGATAGATAATAAAGCTAACTAAGATGTCTGGTAGATGTCAGGACAGCGAGAGAATCATATGATGCATACTTGTCCCTGCCGGTGCCCAGAAGATGAAGACAAAAAATTCTGATGATACCAGAGGCGGATCAGATCTCAAGAGAGAGAAGCTAGACTAGAAATTGTTGATACATGGAGGATAGTGTTCTCCTTGTCATAACACCCCACAGACCAGAGTAGGTCCTATAACAGTCAAATGCCGCAGCTCCCCCTGATCCCGATCAGATAATAAAATTCTTGCATGATGTACACATAAATGGAGAAGGAAAAGGGAACCAAAAGGGTATGCATAGCTGTTTACCCCGCAATTGTCAGCAGTATTCCCTTTTCCAAGCCAAGACTAGAGAATGAAAGAATGCATGACAGAGATGACAAAATTAGACCCCAAGGGAATCTGCTAACAAGATAGATGATCATGACAAGGAAAGAGGGCAGAAACATGAATTACTTATCTGGTAGTTCATTGTGACGACAGAGCCACCAGGTAATGTTCTTCCTTGAAATCAGATCTTACATAGGCTTGTGGGACACCAGATGAGAGCAGAATTGAAGAGTAGTGATCTTCTTGAAAGAGATGGGTAGCCACGATGAAGAAAAGAGAAAAAGGAGGAGGAAGGGATGGGGTCTGACTGTCTGATACCCAGACCAGAATCTTCACAATTGAGTTGACATGGCAAAACAGAAACAGACGAAGAAGGAGCTGCTATGGGACTCCCTTTTGTGCAGATCCAGTCAAGAGTCCCAGTCCCAGTCAATGGTTGCACCGCCATAGAAGCATGGATTGCAAAATCGGCGGAATCGGACCGGAATCGGCCGATTCCGAAATCGGATCAGTCAATTTCGATCCGATCCATTACTGAAGGACCGATTCCTCCGGAAATTCTGGAGGAATCGGTAAGAATGATTCATTGCGGCATTGGTCGATCCCAACCGATTCGGTGGAAGACTTATTCCTTCAGATCCGGATCGATTCTGGGTCCGAACCGAACCCGGAATCGACCCTTTCGAAGGGTCTTACGCAGCCAGCAGCAATCCTCCTTCCAACGACCTTCTTCACCGAGTGATTCCAGCATTTTGCAGCAGAATCGGACCTATTTTGGCGATCTTCCACGCAATTCCGGCGATTCTCCGTCAATTACAGCGATCATACGGCGATTCCGGCAATCTTTTCAAGGGATTCCAACGATTCAAGCTCTGTTCCACCTCTGTGCAATGTGTTCTTCCATCTTTTGAAAGTTTTTGGTAAGATTTCTTCATCAGAAATCCCGTACGCCCATTTCTACGCATTTCCAACGACTCCGACCATGGTAAACTTGTTGATTTCTTTCTAAACAACTCCGTTCAACTTGTAAGAACATCGATTAAATGTTCTTGGTAAGAAAAAAAATTCAGAATCCCTATACAATGATTTACGATCCTTTCTGACGTAGACGTAACCCTCTAAACATACCGAATAGCCCGTTCGACGGGTTGTTCGCTTCTCGAATTGTTCCAATCAAGTTTTTTATACGTGGTTAACATCTTATTAATAACATTCGACCGCTGAAATAGCTATGAGTTAATTTTTATGGCTTTTTGACGATTCCGAAGTGGTTTTAACATATCGAGAAATGCGACTAATGGATTGTTCTCTTCCCGAACAATTCTTAAAGCAACTGTATGCATGTCTAAAATGCTATTATGAATTGTTTACATATTTTGCAGGTATAAGCAATGGCCGATCACGATGTTGTAGCGCCAGCACGTCCTTTTGACGTCAGTTGAAAACACAGTCACATGGTAGACATATCAAAGAAGATAGTATAATGCAAGTGATGTGATAAGGAGATGAATGGGGAGTGTTTCGACTTAAACAACACATTGTCAGGTTAGGTGGCAATGTAAAAATAATGTGATAAGCTGTATAGGAGAAGAGTGAAGAGATGATAGGTTACCTTACCAGTAGAGTCTCTCAACGGCAAGAGTTACAGGATGAGATGCTTGAGAGGAGGAGGGACCGAGATTTGCCAACCTATAAAAGGAAAGATAAGGGGAAGGCACCAGCCGAGCCGGAGCTGGAGAGTGAGGATGACTCCACAAACTCTGAGTTCAAGAGAGCTAGGCATGCCACCAAGCATGCAACTACTGCGGAGGAAGAGAGGAGGAGGGGAGCAGGAGAGTCCAAATTTGACCTAGTTCTTTGTGATTAGCATCGTCTTGCCCTACCCGGGACCGGGAGACTAAGGGAGGGAGATATGAGCCACATCGTCATTCTGTCAGTACTTGATTTACACCGAGTGATGAGTACCTGTTCAGGAAACAAAGTGTTGAACAGATGAATATCAAACAAACAATGAAAGGGGTGAAGGCAACAAGAACGGCGGCAAAGAAAACAGTTCAATACATTGTTAAGTGATTTTTACATGCAGGTATCACTCTTGAAATGAAATGTATGTACGTTTTATTTAGTTAACTTTCTTTATGGCTGATACATTTTTTAATTTAATATAGGCATTCTAGCACATGTAGCCACTAGCCCTTACTTCCAGACAATGGTAGATGTCATGGGTGAGACTGGACCGGGAATACAAGTCCCAACTAGCAGGCATATATATGGTGGTGGGCTGGATAAGGAGGTGCGAGAGTTGAGGGAGTGAATGAATGGGTTTAAATTGGTATGGAATGAGAGAGTTGCACAGTGATGTGCGATAGATGGACTGGTATTACGAAATGGTCCATGATTAACTTCTTCGTGTACTATTCAGAGGGCACAACATTTTTAAAGTCGGTGGATACTCTTGAGAAGATAAAAAATGCCGACTACATTTTTTCTTAATGAATACCGTGGTGGAGGAGATTGGGGAGGAGAATGTGATTCAACTATAAGGCAGTTGAAAAGAAGTTGATGGAGAAGAGACAGCATCTATTCTGGGTGTCTTGTACGGCATATTCCATTGATCTTATACTAGAGGATATAGACAAGGAGGAGACAGTTTCTACACTTGTCAAGCAGGCACAGACCATCACTTCATTTATTTATTCACACTCCCATCTGTTACATATTATGAGATCCTACACTAAAGGGCACGATCTTGTCAAGCCCGGTCTTACTTGTTTTGTCACGAACTTCATTGCACTGGAGAGCTCACATTGACACAGACATGCACTTGTCAGGTTCACCCAGTCTGATGAGTATTATAATTATATGGTGGACCACCTGTATGACAAGAAAGACCAGTTGGATATTCTTGTCAGGTCTTAAGAAGCATATCACTGACAAGAGATTTTGAGAAAAGATTGCCTACTACTTGGCAATCATAGAGCCACTAATTGTGCTAAGGTTGGTAGCATGGTTTACATAATCGGTGGAATCGGTCCGATTCCAACCGATTCCGGAATCAGATCGGATTCCATGCGAAAGGACCGATTCCGGTAGGAATTCCGCGGAATCGGTCGGAATCGCTAGGAATCGGTCGGAATCCATCCGATTCCACCGATTCCTTGTGGAATCGGTCGATCTGACCGATTCCGTCGGAAGACCGGATCAAGTGGACCGGTTCGATTCACGGTTCGATTCCCGGTTCGATTCTGGACCGGGAATCGAACCGATTCCGGCCCTTTTAGGGCCGCCGTCGATCCCGCGGCGGAACAACTCGCATCCGGCGATTCCATCGTCGATTCCGGGGATTCCGGCGTCGATACCAGCTCCCAGCACCGATTACACAAGGATTCCAGCGATTCCAGCACCGATTCCGGCGATTCCGGCGACGATTCCGACGATTCCAAGCTACATCTTCAAGGGATTCCGCCGATCCAAGCTCGGATAGGTCTCAAATCAACCTCTTCTTCGATCTTTATAAGGTTTTTGGTAAGATTTCTTCGCCGAAAACTTCTTACGGCCATTCTTACGCGTTTCCGACGCGTCCGAGCGTCGTTAAACGTTGTGATTTCCGACCGAACAAGTCCGTCCAAGTTCTGAACTATCCGTTTAAGTCCATTTTGCACGGGAAAAATTACGGATACCCCATACATCTATATTTTACACGTTTCCGACGACTCCGAGCAGAGTTAAACTTGGTAATTTTTGATCGAACAACTCCGCTCAAGTTGTTTGAACATCGATTGGATGTTCTTTGTATGGAAAAAATTTCGGATACCCCGTACGTTAATCTACAACCATTTCTGGCAAATACGTAACACTTTAAACATACCGAATGGTGTGTTACTTGGGTTGTCTGCTTCCCGAACAACGTCTAAAGCAATTTTTATTTTATCTAATCATTTTTAGTGCATTGTTTACAATTTTTGCAGATATAAGCAATGGCCGATCAAGGTGATGCAGCACCAGCACGTGCTTCCGACGTGGGTTGTGAACACGGGCACATGGTAGACCCATTCAGGAAGAGGGTACAGTGCAAATGGTGTGGGAAGGAGATGAATGGGGAGGTGTTCCGGCTGAAACAACATATTGCCGGAACAGGTGGAAATGTAAAGAAATGTGACAAGGTGCCGAGGGAAAAAAGTGAGGAGATGAGAGGCTACATGACAGGTAGAGCCTCTCAACGGGCTGTTAGGATCGAGCAGAGGGAGGAGTTGCACGACGAGCTACTCCAGAGGAAGAGGGACCGCGATTTGCCTACCTCGAAAGGGAAAGGCAAGGGGAAGGCACCAGCTGAGCCGGAGCTAGATTGCGAGGACGAGTCCACAGACTCCGAGCTTAGACGTACTAGGCACGCTAGCAAACGTGCATTTGCTGAGGAGAAGGACAGAAGGAGGGGAGCAGGAGGGTCTGGGTCCAGAGTTGACCCAGCTTTGGGCCGATCAGCATCGGCTCGCCCTACCCGGGACCGAGAGACTGACCCCAGGAGACAGGAGCCATACCGCCGTTCTACTTCTACCAGCACTCGATTTACACCGAGTGATGAGTATTTATTTAAGAAACAGAGTGCTGGGCAGATGGGGATTAAACAAGCAATGAAATGGGTGAAGGCAACCGGAACGGCTGCAAAGAGAGCCGTCCCCCCACATTGTGAAGTGGTTTTTGCATGCAGGTATCACTTTTAAATTGACATTTATCTATGTTTTATTTACTTAAACTTAATTTTAGCCTGATCCCAATTTTTTTTAACTTGATGTAGCCATCCCAGCACATGCAGCCACTAACCCCTACTTCCAGACGGTGGTGGATGCCGTGGGTGAGGTTGGACCGGGTTTGCAAGTCCTGAGCAGCAGACATATATACGGTGCTGGCCTGGATGAGGAGGTCCAGGAGTTGAAGGAGTGGATGGATGGTTTTAAATTGGTGTGGAAGGAGAGGGGTTGCACAATTATGTGCGACGGGTGGACAAGTATCACGAAGAGGAGTATGATAAACTTCTTGAAGTATTGTTCTGAGGGGACAACATTCTTGAAGTCGGTAGATGCTTCTGGGAAGATAAAAAATGCCGACTTCCTTTTTTCTCTGATGGATGCGGTGGTGGAGGAGATCGGGGAGGACAATGTGGTTCAGGTTGTCACTGACAACGAACCTTCATATAAGGCGGCTAGAAGAAAGTTGATGGAGAAGAGGAAGCACATGTTCTGGGTGCCCTGTGCGGCACATTCTGTTGATCTCATATTAGAGGATATAGGCAAGGAGAAGAGTGAATCCACCCTTGTCAGGCAGGCGCAGACAATCACATCATTTATTTATTCGCATCCCCGTCTGCTACATATTATGAGATCACACACAGGAGGGCATGATCTTATTAGGCCTGGTCCGACTCGTTTTGCTACGAATTTCATTGCATTGGAGAGTCTACACCGGCACAGGCATGCATTGGTTAAGTTCACACAGTCCGAGGAGTATTATAACTATATGGTGGACAACCTGCATGACAAGAAAGATCAGCTGAAAATTCTTGTCAGGTCTGAGAAGCAGATCACTGACAAGAGGTTTTGGGAGAGGATTGCCTACTACTTGGCAATCATTGAGCCACTGGTAGTTGTCTTGATGTTGGTAGACTCAGATGACAGGGACCAGATGGGCACGTTATACGATGCCATGGACCGGGCAAAGCTGAAAATAAAAGAAAAAATCCCAGAGGTTACAAAAAGTGGTGGAAAATCATAGATGACCGATGGGACAAGACCTTGCACCACGATGTCCATGCTACAGGTTAGTTGGTTAAAAAATATTTTTGCTGAATAATTGTCTTATTCTTATTCATAATGTTATCTAATAAAATCTTATAGGATATTTTTTGAACCCCCGCATCCAATATGGAGGACAGGTGGTGAACGACAACGAGGTGATGCGGGGTACACTTGCTGTTATTCAGCGTCTGTGCCGATCTCAGCAGGACAGGATAGAGGCTGAGATAGAAGTAAGTTAGAGTTCATTCAATACCTTGGAGTAGCCTTACCAGGCAACTAATATTTTTTTTATAAATTTTTCATATGCAGAAGTATAAGATGAGGGTCGGTGTATTAGATGCTGATCTGAAATATTCAGTTGACAAAGTGTCACCTGGTATAGTAATAGCTTAATGAAGATTTTATTTTCTTTTCATATAAGTTATGGAAGATGATGGGCTAATTGTTTACCTTTTCTCTTCTTCTTTTTTCTTGCAGCTGAGTGGTGGGTTCAGGTGAACACCAGGAGTGAATGGAATCCACTTGCTGCCATCGGTATCAGGATACTCAGCCAGAGCACCAGTTCCTCCCATTGTGAGAGGAACTGGAGTACATTCAACCTGATACATACGAAAAGAAGGAACAGGTAGACCTCAGACCGGCTAGAGAAGCTGGTCTTCTGTCATTACAACATGAGGCTGCGCATCAAGAATATCAAGGATCGACAGAAGATCAGTGAGGAGCGATTTGCACGATTCGCAGGTGGTCCATACGAGCAGAGACATTCCTTCGCCACACCACCACCTGAGGAGGTGGACATGGATCAGATATTCCGGGAGAGGAGTATGCACTTGCCTCTGGATAGAGGAGAAGGAAGCCGGGGATCGTACGGTGAGTTTGATCCCGATGACCGTGCATGGGCTGAAGGAGAGTTGGATGGTGTTGAAGCCGAGGAGGATGCTCCAGCTCCACCTCCACCTATTTCTCAGGCACAGGCAGGGCCTTCTTTTGCCCCAGCAGCTATAGAGCAGCCACCTACAGCTTTAGCCCCAGCTCCAGTCCCAGCCGCCGCTACCCAGCCCATTCGCAGTTCGGGGAAAACGAAAATAAAAGTAACTGCACGGAAAATGAGAGGATTTGCAAAGTTGAAAAAAACTTTGGGTTCAAGTACTTCAGAGATGACTAAAGAGGTGAAGAGAAGGAAGCTAGAGGTCAAGCGTCCTGTCAACCCAGATGACAGCACGCAGCTCCTTCTCACTCCTCAGGTGATGATGACGAGGAGTGCATACCAGCGACGCAGCCATTAGCAGTAGCCGAGTCTCTAGATTCACGGCATCCAAAGCCGTATTACACGCTGGATTCGGATACACCTGATTCTTATATACAGGAGCCACAGTATCCGGCATTTAGCCAGGCTGACCAACAGTGGATTACACCACTAGCTCCACCATCCTCTGCTTACGTCCCGGTCGTCCCGCAGTCCGATCCGTACGACCTTGATAGCATGGCATCGGCATTATTTCATATGGATATGGTCCCAGACAGTATACAAGACTGAGCACGAGGGAGGAGCATCGAGAGCAGTAGGGAGAGAAGGAAGACCAATATCTATATCCTAGATATTGGTAGTAGATTGATACGATGTAAATGTATATTTTTTTCATGATGTATCAACTCTTTGATTTTTGAATCAATGGAATATGTACTTAACTTCAAGTGGAGTTCATTAGTATTTATTCGATGTGGTCCTGTGGATGAATGCTAATCTTATTTTCTCTTTTTTTTCTAACTCATTTCCTATTTTTTAAAATTTTTTATAAATTTTTTGAATTTTTTGACGAAAAAAAAAAAAAAAAAGAACCGATTCCGACCGATCCGGAATCGATTCCCTTCCCAGGAATCAACCAATTCCGGCCGATTCCTGGAATCGGTGGTAGACTCCGATAATAGGAACCAGATGGCACGCTTTATGATACAATGAACCGGACAAAATTAAAAATAAAAGACTAATCCCAGAGGTTACAAGAAATAATGGAAGATCATAGATGACCGATGAAACAAGACTTAACATCATGATGTACATGCTGCAGGTTAGTTAGTGAATAATTTATTTGTGCTTACCTACTTTCAGTTTAGTCAATAATTGCCTAGTTCATAATGTAATACTAATATTGATAAACGACTACATGATATTTTTTGAATCTCAACATCCAATATGGAGGACAGGTGGTGAAAGACAATGAGGTGATACGGGGTACACTCTCAGGTATTCAATGCCTCTGCCAATCTCAGCAAGATAGGGTAAAAGCTGAGATAGAAGTAAGTTGGAGTTTAGTCAATAATTTGGAGTCAATAATTATTTGACAACTAATGAATTTTTATTCTTGTCATTTTTCATATGCATAGGTATAAGATGAGGGTCGGGGTATACTTAGTTGCTGATCTGAGATATTCTTACGACAAAGTGTCTCTTGATGTAGCTATTTAAGATAAAGTTTTTATTTTCTTATCTTATAAGTTATTTAAGATGCTGGGCTGATTGTTTTTTTTATTTTGCAATTGAGTGGTGAGTTCAGATGAACACTAGAAGTGAATGAAATCCACTTACTGTTATTGGTATTAGGATACTCAGCCAGAGCACTAGTTCTTCTCATTGTAAGAGAAACTGTAGCACATTTAGCCTGATACATATAAAGAGAAGAATAGGTTAACCTCAAATAGGCTGGAGAAGTTGGTTTTCTGTCATTACAACATGAGGTTGCACATCAAAAATATTAAAGATCGACAGAAGATTTCAGAAGAGAGATTTGCACGATTCGTAGGTGGTCCTTACTAGCAGAGTCATAAAGCAGCCACACCATCACCTAAGGAGGTTGACATGGATCACATATTTCAAGAGGAGCATACATTTGCTTCCTAGATAGAGGAGAGGGCAACCAGAAATCATTTGCTTCCCGATGACCGTGTACGGGTAGAAAGAGAGTTGGATGGTGTAGAGGACAAGGAGGATGTTCCACCTACTTCTCAGGCTCAGGCTCAGGCATGCCCTTCTTTTGCTCCAACAGCTATACAACAGCCACCTCTAGCGTTAGCCCCAACTGCAGCCCCAGCCACAGCCACAGCTACCCAGCCCATTCGCAGTCTAGGCAAGACTAAAACAAAAATGACAAAATGAAAAATGGGCGAATTTTCAAAGTTGAAAACATTTTGGGTTGTGGTGAGACACCAGAGATGATTGAAGAAGTGAAGAAAAGGAAGCTAGAGATCAGACAACGTATTCCTTTGAGTGTTTTAACAGTTGGCGTTTTAACAGTCATAGACAAGTTGAAAGAAAGAAGATTGAGATGTTCGCACGTATTAAACATAACCCAAAGGAAGCTCTAGTTAGAAAAATAAAAAATATCAAAATAATAAAAATAAAAAATGTGGTAGATGTAAGTTAACTTGGAAGATGGTAAATCAATAAGATTTATATAATTTAAATATCTTTGAAAAAGTAACTCAAAACTGATGTAAGTGGAGAAAGAAAATCTATGTAGCCGACCTCAAATAATTTGGGACCATGGAATGCCATCTTGCCGAGATCTTGTGAGATTCTCGGTCTCGCCAAAGTCCCGAGAAACAAGATTGTCGAGATCTCACCCCACTTAGATTGGTCAATAAAAAAAATCTTCTTCGGAGGGCTTTGCCCCCCTAATACACAAAGGGCACTACCCCCTTGACCCCTGCGACCTGACCGCGCTGGTCGATCCGCGACTATTCAGCGCCCCCCTATTTAATAATAGTATAACACTATTTAACCATCACTTGTACTATCACAGATATATATAATTTATAATCATAAAATATGTGTTCCTCTTTCACACACATCAAGTTTGTCAAGATTAATTATTTTCCAAAATAAATATATACCTATCCATACATAATTACATTAATGATATCACATTTAAATGTATGAACACATAAATATTCACATTCAATTATAACCTAAGTCAAAATAATGCTCTTAATCTATTCAAATTTAGATTCAAATATTAATCATCAATTTATCGTACAAAGATTATATCTTATATAAAAAATAGATTATATCAATTCAATTTCATAAATATTTAATCATCAATTTGTAATAAACAATCAAGAACAACAACATAAAAAATACTCTTAATACAACATTAGTATTTAAATAAAATTATATAAAAGTTTAAATCTTTTAGAAGCACAAATGTTATTTTTGGTATTGAGAGTGCTTTGTAATTGTTCATTCACACAATTGACGTGCAATTGTGTTATATATTTTTATATAAATTCATTGATGTACTCTCATCTTTAAAAGATAATATGTTATGTTTCATACATATATATATTTTGATCCAAGAATCTGAGATCTGATCTCTCAAGATTTCTACAAGATCTTTTCTCTTTCACCTCCCCCTAAGATGAAGTTGAGATCTGAGATGGCAAACCTTGTTTGGGACTAAGGCTCGAGTTGAGTAAAAAAAACAATAAACCTGATCCAGATAGATTTCAGATTGATTTTAGGTCGAGTGAATCGGCCAAATTGGCCGATATAGGTATAACCGATTCAAACCCCAATTCCAAAGCAATACTAATCTATATCAGAATTTCTAACTTTCTATGAAAGATTGCACTGCAAAGCTACCAACTTGGATCCAATCAAATATGTCTACTCAAGCAAAAAGCATCACATTTATTTGGCTCGTTCATGGAAAACATGGACAGATCTTCCCATGATGTGCTACTATTGCTGCTGTGCATAGAATCTTCTACAAATAAATGGGTCCAAATTGTTACCAACCATTTTCCATTGAGCACCGCAGCATCTTTGGCCAGATGCATAAGGATTAGATCTGTCACTATTTTATCATATTTCTTTGAGTAAACCAATAGTCTGCAGAGATTGTAGTGACAAAAATTGATCAGATATGTTTTCCAATAGCAAAATTTAGCAAGCAGTTAATCTCATTCATGAGTAGTCTTTACAAACTGTTGGCTATAACTTCAGAATTTTGTCATTGCATTTCAGCTTCCTTTTGGAAAAGTATTCCTTTCACTTTTTTGGTAAATAATGGACTCTTCTTTTTCACTACACTTCTACCGAATTTCATTTCTGGTTGTACCATCTTGTAGTTGCTTAAAGTTTCCTTTGCATACCTCTTTCTATTTATTCTTGTTTTGTTGAATTTTGGCTCCTTGTTGATGTCATTGTCAAGAATAAGCTCATGTAGGCACTTGGACAAGGATTAGACCAGCATGAAACACAATCGTACCAATATTTTTAATGACCTGCATGACTCATCCCATCGTATCATGTAACATTACGGTCAGGGAAATGATAAATACTGTCAACATTCCAGGTAGACCTTAGGGACGGTAGCCAAGGCCAGGGACCGACCTAACTCTTTATAGGAAAATCGTTATAAAAATTTTGCCTTTATGAAATGAAGATAGATAACTTTTTATCTCTACTATTTGCCCGGCTTTGAAAACAAAAATTTAATTTGGTCCCCCTCGAAATTTCTGAGTACGCTTCTGCCTCTATTCGATAAGACTAGCGTGCACACCTGAAAATTGGAAGTTAAACTTTATTTCTTTCCGTGACACCAAAAAGAAATTACTTTCTAGTTTTCTAGCTCAGCCACTGGCAGGCTGCATAAAGCGAGAATAACGTCCAAGCGTCAGAAAGCTGTTGCTCATGGGTTTGAAACGAAAACAAAGAAAAACGACGTGAAAAAAAAAATCTCTGGAAGGTAGAAAGATTGTCAGTCAAAGCGAAGGTTGGAAAATAAGATTATGTTCCTGGAACAAAATGCATAGACCATTCACCAATCAAATTATTCAGTCAGCGGAAAGGAGTTGAAATCACCGCACTTTCACTTGAAACCAGGGAACCGGGTCAACAGAATAAAACATCAAACTCAAAATGAAGAATAATAACAATACCACTCAGAGAACAGCGATCCCAACGTACTCCGCGCACCGCTACCTCCGAAGGACAGATCGAAATCTCCATATTCGAACGGATGTGAACGTAGATGTGCTGCCGTTCTTTCTCCGGGTGAGGAAAAAGGACGAGAGCGAGGACGATAAAATGGTAGAAAATTAAGAGACGATGAATTGCTAGCGCAAGAACTATAGGTTGCGTTTGATTTGATTGAAAGTTTTAATTTCATGTGTAATTTTAATATAAAATTTCAGCTATTCACGTATGAAAATAAAAAATATTTTAAATGACTTTAAATTAGAATAGTTTATCAAAAATCATTATTATATTATATTTTACGAAAAATTTAGTCTCGAAATCTTCGACGGATTTGAATTTTAAATATCAATTAAGCCAAAAGAAATAAAACTTTAACGGAGAGTTCATAATTTGGAACAATAAAAAATGTCTAATTTTATTTGTCTGCAAAATAAATAAACGAATTTTTCACTTCGCATAGTAACAAAAATAATTTACAGATTTCTTTTTCTTTTACCCAAGTTTAAATACCTGCCAAGTAAAAATGAAAAGAGCTGACTATTTATAAATATTTGAAATTAAACAAGTAACCTAAAAACATGATTAGATTGTAGATTTTGAGATCCTCCAAATTAAGGATGAAAAAGATTTTGTAAAAAATTGGGATCTGACTGGGACTCCTTATTTATTTGGACGGACACATATGTTTAACTTGGATTTAATGAATCTTTAGTCACATAAATAACATCTGATTTGCGAACTTAGAATTGGGAGATCCTCTCCATCTACATATAAATAATAAGCTTCGCTCATAATCAAAAGAAGGACTTAAAAATTGACAGCAGAGTAGTGATACCCTGTTTCTTGAATGTCCCCACGCTTGTATCCCTTCCATCTCTTTCTATATGTCTTTCTCTCTCGCTCTCGGAAACGGCGGTAACGCAAGATCTTCTTGCTCCCTCTTATCTTATTATATCAATCTTGATATAAAGAGTTATACGCCCTGTTTGGTAACTGTATTAAGTATTTATATCGGTATTAATTTTAAAATTGATATTGATAGAAGATGATACAAAGTGTTTGAATATTTATATCAGTTTTAAAATTATTAGTCTAACATTTTTTCAAATTCAATACAAGTCAATACTTGTTTTAAAATTAATATTGAAGTTGGCTGTTCGCTGTGCTCTAACTCCATCTTCTCCCCCGATAGCGGCCGCCCTCCCCGATCGACCTCGGCAGGAGCTCTCCTCTGATCGCGCGACTCCTCGGCCACCCTCCCCGATCAACCTCAGCATCTTCGGTCGAAGCTCTCCCTGGCGTTCTCCAACGAAGAGGATACTCCGGACACAGCCAGGTGCAAGATCTTTCTCTCCCCCTTGTTATGGCGGAAAAGGCCAGGTGAGCCGCATCTGAAACCAGAGACATTTGCTTGCGGAAGCGGAGTCGGCCGGCGGGCGAGGGCCTAGCCATGCGGTGGCGATGCTCCTCACGCATCTCAATCCTTCCTCCCTCTCTTCACCCTCCCGCCGCGCAGCCGTCTCCGCCTTCTCCCTCGCTTCTATTCTGCGTCCTCCGGTCCGGCGAGGGGAGCCGGCGGTGGTGCTCTGCCGGAGGTATCCGCCGTGTCGCGTCCCTCTCTTTGGCGGGCTCGCTTGCCGGCTTGCTAAGGGATCCGCGGGCTTCGCCGAATCACCCGTCGGTAAGCTGGAAGCATTACCAGGTCCCCCCCCCCCGAATTTCTCGTCGATGAAATCCACCCACACAAAAATATTTCTGCACCGAAATGGAGAGCTTTGCCTACGTGTTCTTACTGGACAAGCTACCTAGCTAGCTAGGCGGCGCTGGCAGCTCTTCTTCGACCTCCGACGGAAAGTTGCACTACACTGCATTTTTCCAAACAACCCACTCTCCTCTGAGTCGGAGCACCTTCGCTCTTCGAGGGAGTTCGTAAAAATATAGATAGAAAATCGGTAGATCATGAAATCGGCGCGGAGTATAAACAGAGTGGAAATTTTTTTATGATGATCAATGTATCATTTTGAGTTAAAAGTGTGGGGGGGGGATATAAACACTGAGGCAATCTCTCTCTCTGTACATATATATATATATATATATAAGCGCAGATTCTGGATATGAACTTCTTTCTCAAAACTCTCTTTTTGCATACAGAGATGAGATCGTTCTGGGAGGCAAATAATGGGCGTTTATTAATCCACGCACGCAAACATTAATTCTTGAGATCCGTTATTACTTCGATATATATATATATGTTAGAGAAGTACTGTTCTTTTGAGGTATCTTTAGCAGAAAAAAGAGAGTAATTAATAAGGTCTAAATACGCATATAATTTTTAATGTATTATATTTTACTATGGTCCGAATCCCATCTTATATATATATATTTGTGTTTATGGTGCACTGGGGAGAAGTTTATATATAAATTGAAGGGCAGGGAGTGATGAGGGAGGAAAAGCCATCACCGCGAGGCTATCTTCAAAAACCCTACTCTTCTTTATCTCTAGGCCTCTTCTAAGCATCCTTATGCTGTCCTTCTCTCGTACAACCCCAGTTTTGCCTATATTCAATGAGGTAAACATCTATTTAAGGGATCATATGGGCTTTTGAAGATACTTATGCCGACATAGAGGCTGACATAGAGGCTGCTTATAGATGCTTTTTGGATACTTATGGCAAACAAGAAGAGGATATTATTCTATATGGTCAATCAGTTGGTAGTGGTCCAGCTTTAGACTTAGCAATCCGATTGCTCAGACTGAGAGCGGTCATACTCCATAGTCTAATTCTGTCTGGCTTGTGTGTCATGTATCCTATAAAGCATACATATTGGTTTGACATATACAAGGCTTTCTTTTTGGCACTTTTTTTTTAGACATTGGTTGTTCTGTTCTGCTATTTCTTCAATCTGAATTAAGTAAACTTTTCTGTAGAACATTGATAAGATCCCCCTTGTTAATTGTCCAGTTTTGATAATACATGTGAGTATATTCCGTCCTTGCTAACATTCACAGCTTTTGCATTGATAAGTTGACTAAATAATATGCAAGCCACTTCTTGTTTACCATTATATTGATACGTAATCTTTTCCTATATTATATTGGTATTTCTTTTAAAATAAAATTCTAGTTCACTTTGAATTTGATGTCATATTTCAAGTATCTTTGGTACTTCAGCTACATGGAGAAGCATACAAGGATGGTAAGATCGGAATCGGCCACCGGATTGGTGGAGTGGTTTGATTCTGAGCGATTCGCTGGAAGAAATAACAATCCGGAATCATTCCGGATCGGTCTTTCAAAAAGTGCTAAAATCTAAAAAATACTAAAATAAAACTCTAAATCGGATTCTGATCCTATCTAGAACATTTTGGGATGAAATCGGCCTAAAATCTCCCCCAAAATGGATAAAAAATATGAGATTTTGACATTTCAATTTGTTGAAGGTGGTCAACTTTATATCATTTTTCTTAATTTTTACTTTAATTTTATTATTTAAATTAAAATTTTTAAGTATATATTTAATTTTGTAAATAATATATTTTTTTTTATATTTTAACAATACTTTTTATGTTAAAAAATAATTTTGACTCTAATCAATCAAAATACTTAGTAGTGATTTTCATATTGATATTGTATTACCAAACATCTAATATCAATTTTAATATTGATATAACATTACCAAACACTTAAAGAAACTTAATACTATCACTTTTGATATTGATATTACATCTTCTTAGAATATTAATATCATTTTGATACTCTAACCAAACAGGCCGATAGGTATCAATATCAAAATTGACGTATACAGACACTTGTATTGATAATAAGTATTGCTTGTGTTACAAGTTTTAAAAGTAATACTATAATGGTTGTGTTATCATACTGGCCAGGCACAAATAGAATAGTTGGTTATATGATAAATTAGATTTTTATTACGATTTTTATATTTTAATAACAAAAATTTTTAAAAATATATTTAAAAATTATTAAAATTTTATGTTTTTAAATTGGATTTCCTTCTTAGATAAAAAAGAGGCTGACCCACTTTCTTTTTATCTTGTGGTCCCCTGCCCCCCCACTTTGTTTGGTCATACGTAGTCCTCACTCTTTTTTGTCTTCACATCCTTTCATGCATCACAATTTTATGTCTAATTCATATTTTATTTTAATATAATTTTTTATCATGAAAATGTACAAAATTTTATTGTGCCACCAAAAATGCTGTAAGTGTTTCATTTTGATTTTTTCCTTGGGTCATTGCAGCCATGAGACAAGGCTCAAAGGCCAGAGGCCCAGATTCAAACCCGTGATAACATCCCGCAGATGCGAGGGCGATGTCCTGTTGTGGCATGTCCCTGCATGGTAATAATATTAGATGTGTATGTCATTGTTAATTTTAAAATTGATATTGATACAAGTCATGAGATGTTTTACTACTAATATCAATTTTAAAATATGTAACACAAATAAGACAATTTTGAAAATATGTAATACAAGTGTTAAATTGTATCAATTTTGATATTGATATAGTATCATCGTTTATATTTTTCACAAACAACAACCATAGGCACAACCCACTTCCTTGCTCTTCACTAAGGTCCAGATGTCTTCGAAAAGATAAAATTAAATATATTATTTTTATGTAGTAATCTTAAGAATAATAAAAATATAATATATTATTCTTATGCAGATAAATCATATTTTTTGAAAATATTTTCATTTATTTGAATATTTACAAATCATTTTCTAAAAGTTTATATCTGATGAATTTTAAGATAGTCTATACAAGGAATCATGACACATACAATATTTGAATTATTTATATAGATATTATATAGTTGGTTATCATCATTTAAAGGAGATGTAATTTTTGTAAAGAATCATTTTATAAATTTTAATGTAGCAGAAGTGACAATTCCTAAGAATGAAAAAAACTTAAAAATTGATAAAACGAGTTTAAGTATATTTGATAGGGATTTATTTAATCTCTAGGAGAATAAAATAAAAATCTTCTCAAACTCTTCAAACCATTCAAATGTTCGGTCTCTAACAATATCAATACTTCATCCACAATATGTTCTCCCTTCGTTCTAGGCTTAAGAAATCTTTCCGAACAAAGCTCCATCACCTATCGATATCTTCCATAGAGAAGAAAAGGTAGAGAAGAGGCTAAGGACGTGATTCTCACCGTTCACTTAATAGTATTTGGCTAGAACCATTATTATTTATAAAGAATTTAGATTTTTTTAAAAAAAATTAAATATTTATCAATTATGTCATTGCCCATGTGCTTATAAATAAGTCCTTATGTGTGTGTCACTCACTAGGCCTAATAACCTATCTGGTTGAAATATAATTAAAATAAAACAATTCTATTTAATTAAATTACATCTTTTATTTGATAAAAAATTAATCGGTCTACCGATTGTAAAAGGTACAAGTCACATCCCATGATTCCAAACAACTATAGGGATAATCTTATTTCTATTAAGTCTTCCATCATCAATTATTGCATAGATATAAACCCTCGTCCATTTAATATCCTAGTCAGAAAAGGGTACAACATCGACTATCTAACTCTTTAGTATACCGACTCTATTAGATCATGTACTCAAAATTGAATCAATTGAAAAACTCATTTTGTAATTATCTTCTCTATCCTGGCTAGGGATTTAGAGTACTATCACATAAGAAATTCACTCTCACTTATCAAGAGTAGATGATCCCTTGTTATCCGCTCAATTGTCACCACTAGGTTCCCTTGTACCTAATCCATCATTGTACTAGATCATTGATACAGTGATCCATAAGTCAATGGTTAAAGCAAGTTTCACCCAGCAAAATATCTTTAGTGACTTAGGTGAAAGGTCCAACTTTGTAACCATGATGATAGAAAACCCTGATTGACAATTTGGTAAGATACTATTCACAATTTTTAATTTGGTTTGTGTCTCCACACTAATAACTAATAAGATTGTTTATTCTCATCACATGAAAAGATATCACATACATTAGTCTATCCAAATACTTGATGTCCCATCTCAAGGATCCTATAACTAGGAATATTTAGATTACATACCTCTAGATGATTATCTCATTTTCATGATCTCATCATGATTCAATCAAGATTTCATTATGATGGACACATCTAATAAGAGCTAGCAATAAAGATTTACCTAATAAATTTAATGAGATATTTCTAAATATGTCGAATCATATCATATATGATTAGCTTTTAGGACAAACACTTCTATCAATCTCCCATTTGCATTAAAATCAATCACTCTTCTGGCTAATCTCATAAACTCAAGGTGATGCTTAAACACTTTTTGAGTTACCACTTTATTTAGTGAATATGCAATGTTATTAGAGAAAGATATAATGGTATATCATTTATTTCTATCTCTATGAGATGCAATCTCTCTGATTTTATGGCATAGAAACAATAGTTTTAAACTTTTGATGTAACATCAACTCTACCCTATTATTTTCGTAAAACAATGTACACTTTTAGAGAAAGTTGGAACAATCTTATATCCTAGATGAACATCTTCATCTAGACTGCTTCTTAAACAATGTGTAACCATTATGTAATAATTTACATTACTTGTAAAATTTACAGCGTTCTTTTGTATAGAACTATTCCAGTTCACTATACCACTATTATATTAACTTGCTATCAAACTTATCTAACTAGAAGTTTGTACTTGTAAAACTATAAAACTTCAAGTTTTATCCTTCATAGTTTAGAGTTACATCATTAGTGCTTTTTAAGTACTCAATGATACATCTCATAAGTATCCAACGACTCACCTGGATCTGCTTGATGAATACTCATAACACTTAGAGCATTAATCATGTCATACACGCATCATCACATACATGATAGACCCTATGGCAAAAGTATAAGTGCTTTACTTGTGCACTCACTTATTCTTTCAGGAAGTATATAAAGACATCTCTTGAGAGAGATCAACTCCACACTACATAGGTAAGAAATTTATCTTAAAGTTTGCCATGTCGAACCCTTTTTCTATGCTGACTATGTACTTTAACTGAGTTAAGCCATGCATCCGTTCATATCTATCTTCATAGATCTTAAAACCCAAATTATGTTTGAAGTATTAATTTGATAACTAGGCTCATTGATGATAGCATACCTACTTTATTCATAATGAGTAATACATCATTCACATAAAATGTCAAGAAAGTAATATTACTCTCAGGTATCTTCTTATACATATAGGGCTACTCTTCATTCTTAACAAAGTCATAAGAGTTAATCTTATTAAACTTTTTATGTAATGTACGGAAAATTTTATTTCAATCCATTATTGGATATTATACTCATTCTATTTGCATGTTATTGGAACTTGATTTCCTAAGGTTATATCATATACACTTATTTCTCAAAATACCGTAGAGGAACACTATCTTAACATTCAATTGACATATCTTATAGTCATAGTGTGTAACAATCAAAATCCAAGTAGATTAAACCATGACATATGATACAAATGTATGCCTTACAAGCCAATCATATATGATATGATTCAACTTGTCTAGGTACGTCTCATTCAATTAATTAGGCAAATCTTCATTATAAACTTTTATTAGATGAGAATATCATAATTAAGTTCTTGATCAAATGAAATGATGATTAAATCATGATGAGATCATGGTAATGAGATTGATCATCTAGAGGTATTTGATCTAAATGTTTATAGTCATTGGATACTTAAGATGGGACATCAAGGCAATGATCCGGATAGACTAGTGCATGTGATATCTTCTCATGTGATGAGAATGACCGATCGCATTGGTTATTAGTGTGGAGACACTGAGATACACATACAGGTGCTCATCAGTTGAATGAGTTCACTGAACTGATCGAATTAGAAACCTTAAATGGTATCTTACTAAACTGTCAATCAGGATTTTCTATCATCACAATTGCATGGTTGGACCTTTGACCTAGGTCGCCAAAGATGCTTTGTTGGGTGGAACTTGTGCTTTGACCATTGTCTTAAGGATCACAGTATAGATGGTCCAGTATAGCGATAGATCGAGTATAAGAAAAACACGATGTAGGCAATTGAACGGACAATAAGAGATCATCCACTCTTGGTAAGTGAGAGTGAATGTTCTATGGGTTGGTACTCTAAATCTCTGGCCAGGGTAGATAGGATAATTGGAAAAAGAGTTTTCCAATTGATCCAATTTCGAGTACAAGATCTTATAGAGTCAGTACAATAAGGAGTTAACAGTCGATGCCGTACTCCTTTCCGACTGAGACATTAGATGGACGAGGATTTATATCCTTGTAGTAACTGATTATGGAAAGGCTCAATGGAGATATGATTATCCCCATAGCCATTTGAGATCATGGGATGTGGCATATACCCTTTATGATCGGTAGGCCGATTAATCTATTATCAGATAACGAATTTAATTAAATTAAATAGAATTGTTCTATGTTATTTAGGCCTCAACTAAATAGGCTATTTGGCCTAGTGGGTCATACACAAAAGGACTTATTCACAAGTACAGGGGCAAGGGCATAATTTATAGAGATTTTGTGTTTTTATGAAAAAAATAAAAATTCTTTATAAATACTAATAGTTTCAGCCAAACCCTTTAAAGCTAAGAGTGAAAACCACATCCCTAGCCTCCTTCCTACCTCCTCCTCTCTCTAGAAGATGTCCGTGGTCTATGGAGCTCTGTTCGAGAAGAGTTCTCGAGACCGGTGCGAAGGGAGAACCTGTTGTGGATGGAGTTCGTGTGGATACTGCTGGAGACCGGACATTTGAATGGTTTGAACAGCTTGTGAAGCTCATCTCCTCTCCATGGAATTATATGAATCCCTATCAGGTATATTTGAACTCGATTTGTTCCATTTTTGAATTTCGTTGTTCGGTTCCAATTGAGATAGATTATAAAAGAACTCAAAGGAATCGTTGTTTCTGCTGCACCAAATTTTTATGGACGATTCATTAAAGTGGTATTAGAGCTCGGTTCAAGTCTCAATTGATGTTATTTCATGTAATTTATGTGTTCCCGAATCTGTGCAAACGTCTGTTTTAACAAGGCCACCATAATCTGTGTATGACATAGAATATATATTGGTTGGCTCTGGTAGAATCTCATGATATATGGTTTTCCAATGCTGTAAACTGTTCAAAGTTGCAATCTCTGTAGAGTTTGGGAGAAGCCCAAAAATTTGGTATTTCTGTCATGCTCAATCCGTCACCCGGATTTGGGGATTTTGTGAAATATCCATCCACAGACAAAATTGAGGCATGGAAAAGGTTTTAGGAGATGGTTAATGTGATTACTTAACCCTTACTCATGATTTCTGTCTTTGAATGTAGGCGGAGGAAGAGAATTTGAGAATTTTCTGGCGTATTAGGGTTTTGCAGAGTCTTACAGCGCCGACCTGTTTCTCTCTATTTTTATATTGTTGGAGAATTTTTATAAATATATATATATATATATATACATATTTAGAAACTCCATTGTATGAGGATTCTAAATTGTATTTTTGGAGAATTTTTGGTTTCCGGGATAAGAAGTTATCCTCATTGCAAAATGGTGATTTCTGCTACGGAATCTCGATGACTGCCACCTCCTCTTCTTTATTTTAAGGTCGGTTGAGTTTTTTTATGGATATGAGGATAACTATTTTGGAATCCTTATTCTATGAGGATTTCAACACATATTTTTACATATTTTTAGGACTCTTGAATAAGGAGATATGTCCAATTTAAGAGGAGACATATCCTCCCAATGAACAGTTCCATCGGGGGAGGAGTCGATCGCGCGAGCGGCGCATGCGATGGCGCATGCCAGTAAAAGTCCAACACACCCGACGGCACACACGAGCACGCGCTGGACGGGCATAGTGCACCAGCGAGCGCAGCGCAATGTGCTAGTTGCTTTTCTATTGATTTTAAAGTGTTTAAAATCATAGAAAAATATGAAACATTGCTAGAAATTTTCAAAAAAAATCTAAAAAAATCGATAATATTTTATAACATATTTTAAAATGTTTAATGATATGTTAGATGATGTTAAGCTTTATTTACATAGATTCACTCATGGTTAAACTTTAAAATTGTTTTAAAGGTTTAACTTAAATAATTAGTGTCTTAGTTAATTCTATAAAATGGGATTTTACAGAATAGAAATTGGGACATTAATTTTTTACTTTGCACAATAATTAGAATGCATGAATGTTTTAAATAGTTTAGATATTAATGTTTATTTTATTTAAATTGTTTATGTGTTGTTGCCATGTTATTTTTCATGCTATTTATTTCATAAAAAATTGACATGCATGAAATTAAGAATTTAAAAAATAAAGTATATAATTTTATGCTGATATATATGATATACCTCATATGATTATCACATATGCGCTCTATGTTCATGTGATGAATGTTAGTGTATAAAGGTGATCATGGACTCAATTATGCTTAGCTTGTGATTATTTTTAATTGTGTTGGTTATGTTATTAAATGGGGCCTACGTGTGTCTCCTCTCTCTATACAATCTAATTGTATATTTTACCTCTCTCCATTAATGTACTCCCCTTGGTTAAAACCAAGATTTCTTATTAAGTTATGTACATTTGTGGGTCCGTGTACCCTTAAGCCACTTAAAAGAGTTAGAAGCCGATTTGTGAAAGGTTGGAGAGCGGGACCACTTGGAGAAGCACCCTTCTGAAGTGGGAGCATGCCAACTCAAGCATTTGAAGCAAGGATTTGCACCTATAAGGGTGCCTTAGGTGCATGCTTTGGGTTAAGTCAATGATCACCTGTTTTTATGCATATTTGATATGTGGATGTGTGCTACAGGTTATACCTTAGATATATGTTGAGATCTTTGGAGATAAATCTAAAAGCAATGCCCAGTTAATGTTCGTAATCACCATAGTCAAAGGGTTTGACATGATAAACTCCAAGATAGGTTTCTTACCTATGTGGTGTGAAGTTGATCTCCCTAAAGTGATGTCTTTGAAGACTTCTTGAGAGATAAAAAGATCACATTAATAGAGCCTTTATGACTTTGTCATAGGGTCTATCATTAATGTGATGCTACGTACATGATGTGATAAATGCTCTAGTGTTATGAGCATTCATCAGGAAGATCCAAGTGAGAGTCATTGGATAGTTTAGAGATATATCATTTGGTACTTGAGAAGCACTAAGAATGTATCTCTATACACTAGAGGATAAGACTTGAAGTCTTGGAGTTTTACAAACACAAGATTCTAATCAAATAAGTTTGATATTAAGTCAAAATAGTGGTGGTGCAGTGAGCTGGAATAGTTCTATGCAAACAAGTTTACATAGTGGTTGCAAACTACTTGAGAAGTAGTCTAGATGAAAATTTTCATCTACATCTCAGATATGGGATTGTCCCAAATCTCTGAAAGTGTGCCATTATTTTGAGAAAACAATGGGGTAGAGCCAATGTCTCGCCAAAAGTTTATAACTTCTGTGGCGATACCATAAAATCATAGAGATTGTAACTTATAGAGATATAATTAAAGATAAAGTATCTACTACTAATAACATTGCAGATCCACTAACTGAAGCAGTTACTCAAAGAGTGTTTGAGCTTCACCTCGAGCTGATACAGATCAGCCAGATGGGTGATTGGCTTTAGTGCAAGTGAAAGATTAATAGAAATGTATGCCCTACAAGCCAATCATATATAATATGATTCGACATTTCTAGGTATGTCTCATTCAACTAATTAGGCAAATCTTCATTATAAGCTCTTATTAGATGCGAATATCATAATGAAGTCCTTGATCAAATGCAATGATGATTAAATCATGATGAGATCATGATAATGAGATTGATCATCTAAAGGTATTTGATCTAAATGTTCTTGGTCATAAGTTACTTGAGACGGGACATCAAGGATCCAGATAGACTAGTGTATGTGATATCTTTTCATGTGATGAGAATAACTGATCTCATTTGTCATTAGTGTGTAGACACTGAGATACACATACATGTGCTCATTAGTTGAATGAGTTCACTGAACTGACCGAATTAGAAATCTTGAATGGTAACTTACTAAATTGTTAATTAGGGTTTTCTATCATCACAGTTGCATGGTTGGACCTTTGACCTGGGTCGCCAAAGATACCTTGTTGGGTGGAACTTGTGCTTTAACCATTGTCTTAAGGATCACTATATAGATGGTCCAGTATTGCGATGGATCGGGTACAAGAAAAACTCGATGGAGACAATTGAGCGGACAACAAGGGATCGTCCACTCTCGGTAAGTGAGAGTGAATGTCCTATGAGATAGTACTCTAAATCCCTAACCAGGGTAGATAGGATATTAGAAAAGGAGTTTTTCAATTGATCCAATTTTGAGTACAGGATCCTATAGAGTCGGTCCACTAAGGAGTTGACAACTGATGCCGTACTCCTTTCCGACCAGGACATTGGATGGATGAGGGTTTATATCCATGCGGTAACTGATGATGGAAAGGCTCAATGGAGATAAGATTATCCCCATAGCCATTTTAGATCATGGGATGTGGCTTGTACCCTTCATGATTGGTAGGTCGATTAATCTGTTATCGGATAACAAATTTAATTAAATTAAATAGAATTATTTTATTTTATTTAGGCCTCAACCAAATAGGCTATTGGCCCTAATGGGTCACACACAAAAGGACTTATCCACAAGTATAAGTATGGGTGTAATTTATAGAGATTTTTGGTTTTATGAAAAATTCAAAATTTCTTTATAAATACTAATAGTTTCAACCAAATCCTATAAAGTTAAGGGTGAAAACCACGTCCCTAGACTTTTTCCTACCTCCTCCTCTTTCTATAAGGTGTCCATAGTCGATGGAGCTCCGTTCAAGAAGAGTTCTCAAGGCCAATACGAAGGGAGAACCTGCTGTGGATGAAGTTCGTGTTAATATTGCTGGAGATCGGACATTTGAATGGTTTGAAGAGCTTGAGAAGTTCATCTCCTTATTCTCCATGGGATTATATGAATCCCTATTAGGTATATTCGAACCTTATTTGATCGGTTTTCAGTTTTTGTCGTTCGGTTCCAATTGAGATAGATTATGAAGGAACCTATAGGAATCGTTGCTTACGCTGCACCAAATTTTTATTGACGATTCCTTACAGCATAGACAAAAGGTCACATCATACTCAACTCTTTGAGTTAAGTGATATCCTTTTCAATTATTCTTACATTGAAGTTCTCTACCTTTCAATCCACTCCAATCTATCTTTTAGAAATCCATTTATACCTTATGAATACTATATCTTTAAGTGGATCTATCAAGTTCTAAACTTGATTAAAATAGATAAAGTTTATATCTGATTTTATCATCACTTCCCATTTTAGAACCAATATCTTATATTGCTTCTCTATAGATCTTAAGATCTATATCCTATCTTGTGTCTCATTCCTTTCATCTAAGATATGTTTCATATATCTCTTAGGTTGAATGGTCCCAAGTGATGACCTATGAATTGTCTGTATGTATTTATTAACCAGTAACATGATAGAATTGTCCTTGGGTTGTATAATTGGAACATTTTCTATATATACCTTGCTCCCATTATTTTTATTAAGGAGAAACTCTTCTAGAAATATGGTGAGTTGAGCAACATCTACCATTTTATATAAGAGTGGTATATTTAAATATCCATAAGTTTTTTTAGAATATTTCACAAGTCAACACTTCATAGTCGTATATTCCAAATAGTTAGGGTTATAAAGACATTTTGAAACCTTAACTTGCTTAAGGTCATGTTTTAACCACTTTCCATTTTCTATATGGAATGACTAGAACATACTTAGAAGGTACCAATTAAAGATGAAGTGATTAATCGAGTACTTAGCCTGAAATAGATAAATAAGACTTCATAAAGGTTGTCATTGTTTGTATAATGTCCTACGTAATACGACTTCTCATTTTAACTAATTAACTAAGCTAAGATGTGTAAAGATGTGTCCATTAAAATTAGATTATATATTTTCAAATTATGTGTGAATTATGTACTTAAGTATTCCCCTCTTTGATATGATCAATCAGTTCTAATGCTCTTTTCATTAATATCTTTACTTCATTCTTAATCTTCAATAATTTCTCAATTGTCTTGTATTTGTACTTTATTAAGTACATATGTCCATACCTAAAGATATCATCTTTGAAAATAAAGAAGTAGAAATATTCTCCTTTAGCCTTAATAGACATGGACTAACATACTCCTAGATACATGAATTCTAACAACTCATTAGCACATTCCCCATATTTACATTATGATAAAGAATATATTGATCTAAATTAACCCAATTTATTTTAAGAAGAGTATTCACACATAACGTGCGAGTTAACATATCTAATATGACTAAACAAATAATTAAGCTCCCATTGGCAAAAAAAATTCCATTCAATGTCTTAGAATATCTATTATTTCTATAGCTCAAAATAAAACATCATTTATTCAAGTAAGAAATATTGATAATATTCTTATAGAAGGATATAATAACAATTTTAATGATTAAGATATCTCTAGAAGACTACCAATGATTTATATCTCTCATCAGTAATGATGCAACTTTTGCACCATTTCATATGTAGGCCAGTATCTTCTTCATTAAAACTTCATTTACTTGTCATCATATATAACTCTTTGTTGTTGATATAAGATGCATATATATGATATCCCATACCAAAATATGTATCAATAGTATCTTATAGAAAATATGCATATTTAGTACCTCATATTAGATATGCACCTCTAGTATCTTATATTATGAAATACACAGTATGTAATACTATTAAGTGTATATTTAAGACAAGTAAATATCAATGACTTAGATGTATGAAGCTTCTCAAGCTCCATTTTGCATTAAATACAATACACTTTGCACTTCCTCTTTCAATTACCATCATCATGATAGTGGAAGAATAATCATGTGTCTTATTTGGGCTTTATTATCTTGACAATCTTCTTTAACTTTAACTATGTCCTTCTATTTGTTTTTAATGATCTTGCAACTTTCTATTGGTCACACCAACAAGAAGTATTGAATATGTATTGTTGTTCTAACTTGCCTTTAATTAGCTCATCATAATGAGTGATGATGAATCTCATAGCCATCTGTTCTTGTTACCTCTACAATTTATATCTCATAGAGGCTAACATCTAGTATAAGGCAAACAATGCATCTTTTTATACTATATTATGAGATAATATCTTATCATCTCTCACATCATTAGATAGTGTAGGAGGCACTTGTAAGGAATCATCGTATAAAATTTGATGGAGTGAAAATGATGATTTCAATGGGTTTATGTTAATCTTGTCTCAATCAGAACCGAATGACAAAAACTGAAAACCAATCAAAATAGGTTTGAATATACCTGATAAGGATTCATATAATCTCTTGGAGAAGAAGAGGAAGAACTTATCAAGCTCTTTAAACCGTTGCCTGATCTGTAGTAGTATCCACACAAACTTCATTCATAGCAGGTTCTCCCTTCGCACCGGGCATGTGAACTCTTCTTGAATGAAGCGTCATCACCCATGAACATCTTCTAAAGAAAGGAACAGGTAGGGAAGAGGCTGAGTATGTGGTTCTCACATTTGGTTTAATAGGGTTTGGCAGGAACCATTAGTATTTATAGAAAGTTTTATTTTTTTTTCATAAAAACTCAAAATCTTTATAAATTACTTTTTTGTTCTTATACTTATGGTAAGTCCTTATGTGTGTGACCCACTAGGCCTAATAGCCTATTTAGTTGAGGCCTGATTAAAATAAAACAATTCTATTTGAATAAATTAAATTTTTTATTTGATAACATATTAATAGGTCTAACGATCATGAAGGGAGGGTATAAGCCACATCTTATGATCCCAAATGACTATGGGGATCATCGTGTCTTTAGTGAGCCTTTCCATCATCAGTTACCACATGGATATAAATCCTCATATATGCAATGTCTTAGTCAAAAGGGAGTATGTATTGACTGTCAACTTCTTAGTATATCGACTATATAGAATCCTATACTTGGAATTGGATCAATTGAAAACTCTTTTTCTAGTTATCCCCTCTACCCTTGCTAGAGAATTAGAGTACTATTCCATAGGATATTCACTATCACTTATCAAAAGTAGATGATCCCTTGTTGTCCACTAAATTATCTCCACTGCGTTTCCCTTATAACCAATCCATCATTGTACTCGAGCATCTAAACGGTGATCCATAGGTAAATGGTCAAATAACAAGTTCTATCCAACAAGGCATATTTGGTGAATCAGGTCAAAAGTCCAACCATGCAACTATGATGATAGATAACCTTGATTGACAGTTTGATAAGGTAGCATTCAAGATTTCTAATTTGGTCTATTCGGTGAACTCATTCGACTAATGAGCACCTCTATGTGTATCTCAATGTTTCCACACTAATGAATAATGAGAACGGTCACCCTCATCACATAAGAAGATATCACACACACTAATCTATCCGGATCCTTGATGTCTCAACTCACGAATCATATGATTAGGAAAATTTAGATCTCATACCTTTAGACGATTGATCGCGTTATCATGTTCTCATCATTTGGTCCATCCCAAAGTTCAACAAATGCCTTGGCTATGATCACCAGTCCTTTTTGAATGAGCTTTATGATAGCACAACAAACCCATCCAATCTAAGATTGATTCATCAAGACCATAACAACTAAGGCTGCATGAGTCATTCTTATGTCTCACTTTATTGACCTAATTAAAATTGGGAGGAATTTTATTTTAGTCTCATCAATATTATGTGCTAGGTATATATAATACCATTAGAATATCATATATTTGAGGTATATCGCATAACACACAACCACAAATTACATATTCAAAAATAAAATAGATGATCATGGACTTAACCCTAAACATGCAACACCTTAGCCAGAACGGTGTGCAACTAAAGGAGTTATCATATATCTGTGGTATATTGCATAGCACACAACCACATATCATATAATCAAAAATAAAATAGATGATCATGGACTTAACCCTAAATATGCAACACCATAGCCAAAACCATGTGCAACCAAAAGGAGTTAGCATCATATTGTAGACACGCAATTTTGGCCTGGTTGGAGAGCCTAAAATTCTTTTTTTCATGAAAAATATTTAAAGCAAACCATGTTCTCCGAACGAATCAGGTTTTCGGCACATTCTGAAGAGGATCAATAGAACGATCGACCCAGCCAAACACCCTGTATATGGGGCACCTGGCGCCCTGTATATATAGGGCACCAGGCGCCCTATATATAGGGTGCTTGGAACCAAATCAAATCAACTTGACCGGCCGATTTGACCCCTCGCAGTGACTCGTCTTGTCGATCTGACATACCTCATGATGCTGGCGCCCTATATATAGGGAGCTTTGCCGCGTGGAATTGCTTTTCGGAAATAGCCAAAGTACCCTCTTTTGGGCTATAAATAAACCCCCAATTGGAACTGAAGGGAGGTTTAAGTCCATACCACCTTAGAGCCCATCCAAGACTACATTTCTAAGCCACTTACACCTCCCATAACCCCTCAAACCGATCCAAGATCATCCACCAAAAGTCCCAAAACTCTGCTGTTTCTGCCATCCAGAAACAGAATTTTTCCTCCGCTTTGAGAGCTTCTATCCATCTCTCCTCTTACATCCAGCATCCAAACCACCCACTATTAGCTTCATTTGCATATTGTCTACAAGGAGGAGCCCCTACTTCGTCCCGGAAGCCGCCCAACACTCCGGAGCAGCATCGCGAAGAGGGGAAGAAAATCTGCTCGAGCCAGACTTAGTGCCCCATATACAGGGCGCTTTGACCTTGGTCAACACGCCCTATAAGTAGGGCACCTGTAGCTGGCGCCCTATATATAGGGCACCAGCTGGGGCAGAAGTTTTTTTTGCAATTTTCGGAGTTCGATCGTCCGTCTGATCGAGTTTTTGTCTTCCGTTTACATCTTAGAACTTTTCATCATTTTATTTGGCATGCATTAGATCATCTTGCACTTTATATATATATATATATTTATGAACCTACCAAAATAGGGGTTGGGATTCCTTCCCGATCCGGTTAGTTCATTCCCTTTTGCATGATTCAGAGTCCATACCAAGCATGATACTATACTCACGCTAGAGCTAATGATCTTCATTTGTTTTCTTTATGTTTTTACGCAGGACATTCTTGGGTGAACCGATCGGGGCGAAGCTTCAATCCGATCGTAAGTGAAAGAACTCACTAAAGCTCTCCCCTTTCGGCCGGCCGAGAGAGGAGAAGTTAGAACCTAACAGTCTCCCCCCTTTCCCATCCCCAAAGGTACGACAGTCAAACTTGTTTTTTTTAGTTTATTTGCTTCAGACCTAATCACACTTTGGAGTCTTCGGCTCCTGGCAACCACACACACCACTCACAACCACACACACTCATCACACCTTCCAATCCAACCTACGCTTTTTACTCGAACCACCAGCTCATCCGGGTGCCTACACCTTTTGGCGACCACGGTGGGACTACTTTTGCTTTAGTGAGTTCTTCTCATCTCTTTAAAAGAATGTCCAACATGCTCATCCTTACTTCGGCTCTTGCTTGAGTTATTACATCTCCTTAGCATTCCTATTTACTTGCTTGCTTGTTTACTTGCTTCCCTTGAGCATCATTTAGTTTCTTCCGATTTACTTGCTTTCCGTGGGTCCTTCTCTTTTAAAAGAAAAGCACAATCTAATTTTTAGGCTTACTTTATCGACTTACTTCAACTTTGCATCTTAAAGGTTATCTTTCTAAGCATCTTTGCTTATTTTCTTTAAAAAAGTCTAATTTCTCCTCTAAAGCATCTTTAGTTGAATTAGTACTTGCTTTCATCCTTGTTTGACTTTACATCATTGTCTTGTTTACTTGTTTTCCAATACTCTATTGATCGTTGCATGCTTTTACTTTCTTCTTGTTTGCTTCTCACTCCTTAATATCTCACTTGCATTTAGTTTGCATTGGGGTTCTTTTGACTCCTTTAGGTCATCCGAGAAGGGAGGCTCTCTCCTCCCAAAGCCCTACACACCCAAACACCCCTCTTGGTGGTTGCCAACTCCTCCTCTGGGGATTCCCTCTCAGAAGGACTGAGTAGCTTCCATCAAGACCTCCGTAAGTCCCCAGACGTGAAGGATTCCCTCTTCACTGATCGGGCTGGTTGTACCTTTTATCCCAAAACCCGGAGTACCAATCACCTATCGTTGTGAAAAGAGTGACAACCTTAGATTGCTCGGCATTGTGAGAGCATAGGGTCCTACACATTTATTTGAGTGGACATTATTTCTCTTAACAAGCCACTAATTTAAGGCTGAAACAAAAAAAATTGCGGTAATCATTTTAAGTCCGTGCCATTACTTGTTTACAAAGCAAAATTGAAAACCAAAACAAAAATTTGAAAACACTTAACAAAAAGACAAAAGAAATCTTTGCTTGAGGTTAATTTGCTTGATAACTTGTTTGTTCAAACAAAAATCAAAAACCCAAAAAAGAGGGAAAAGATTGAAACTAAAAAAAAGGATTCTTGTGTTTTTCGTCATCTTTCCTTTGTGTTTATGAACTTGAGATCAGGGCGAGTCGTCGGGATGGCGGATCAAGGATACGAACCGCTGCAGCTGGAGTATGATCAATCCTACCTCCACCCGGATGCCGTATGTGCCGTTAACGAACCCGAAATTCTCCCTGAAACCAGTTCACCCCGACTCCACCAGGATTCTCTGTGGGAGGCATTCGCTCATGCCGACCCAACTCAACTACAAGCCATTGAGGCCATCTTGAAGGGAAAATCTTCTATCAATCACACCCATGCCGAGGGTGGCCACCACACTTCTACCCCCCAATTAGCAACTGACCAACCTGGTGCACCAGTATCGGGCCATTCTCACAACGGACCCTTGATTCCAAACTCACCCCATCCGGTGGCCATCTTGAACCACCCGGACCTAAATAACACCACACCACTTAGGCCACCGGTCTACTCTTCCGCACATTTTAATCAAGCCCGTCCACAAGTGCACCACCCGATATACCCTCCTTGCTCGGCCGCTTCCGCCTATCCGATGGCCATGCCGGCAAATCAAGAATCCGTCCTCCCCCCTCCTCTCGTCCGAGAATCCTCCGTTGATCAAACTGTGCTTAACAAAATCAACAGGATGGATGAACAATATCGGGTGTTCAAGCGATTGATCGACACACGAGCTCTCCCCGAGATATCCCTTCCCTCTCTCCCCGTGTTCCATCTTCCTCCTTCCGAAATGCCCATTTACTGCCGATATAACGGAAATGGGAATCCTTTCATTCACATCAAAGATTTTTTTTATGAGTCTGTCATATGGCAAAATGATCCGAAGGCCCTTGCATACCTATTTAGAAGATCATTAGAGGGCTCCGCGTTGGAATGGTTCTATTCTCTTGACCCTTTAGAAGCCAGCAACTTTGATACCGTCATAGCAAAGTTCTTGCAAAGATACCAAGATCGAGTCGGTCCTACCTATTCAATTACGGATCTTATGGCCGAAAATATGAGAAATGATGAGGACTTTATAAGATATGCTGACAGATGGAGGGGAATGGCAGAAAGGCTGACGAATGCACTGTCAGAATCAGAACAAGTCAAGATGATCATCACTAACGCCACCCCAGCCCTGAAGAACGTATTGGCATTACATCACCCTATCACCATGAGCGAACTCTATGAGAGAGCATGGTACATCCAAACCCAACTCCGAGACTCTCCCATCATGAATCTCTTCGACCCTAGGCCCCGAATCACCAAAAAGACAACCACCACCACCACTGGGCCCGTGACTGAAGGCGTGGTAACCAATGAACACGTCAATATCATAGGAAACCCGCCCAACAACCACCAACAGTAGTACAGAAATCCCCAGTACAGAAACCCCCGCCAAACCCAACCGGCACCTCGCCCTCAGATTCAACCCCAACCTTTCTGCCACCAAACACCAAACCAATATCCCCAACAACCAACGCAGACGCCAGTCCCCCAGCAACCCCGGCAATTGGCCGTGCAAACCTTTGCACCTCAACCACCCCGCCAACCAACCACCTATAACCAAGCACCTCCCCCCGCCACCTATGTGCCACGAAGGACGGGGCCTAGAAGGAACCATTACCCGCCATTACCGTACTCTCTCACAGACATTTTTAATGCTCTTATGGCGGCAAGGCAGATTTCATTGCCAAGAGAAAAACTGGAGTGGCCACAAAATGCCATTACAGACAGATGTAGACATGCCAAATTCGCCTAATTCAGAGCATAAAACTCATGTTTTATAGAGTAACATGTGCAATTGACCTTATAATAATGCCGGGTCTTTAAAAATTGATTTGGAGCTTCGCCGAACGAAATCGGATGTTTTCCGAAGTTTTCCGCAAAAAGCCGTAATTTCCAAGCGAAAGCCACACGTAAATCGTGTAAACACGGAAATTGGCTGAATGACCAATACCTAATGATCATGCATTGAAGGTTATGGTCATATTCACACTCCGCACAAGTTTTGTTGCATACCGCGCCTTTCCGGTTTGCCGTCGGAGTCATTTTGACCTGTATCGGATCTTATGTTCACTACCCTAACTTCCGGACAAAATTCTGAATTTTTGGAGGGTCTGATGGCTGATCCGATGCTAGATAAAGCTTCTTCGGCCTGTTATCTTTCCAACGCAACAAACGGCGTCGAATTCCGAGTTCGGGAGTGTTCGCAATGGCTTCCGGAAGAAGGACGCGCAAAAACAGTCCCATGCGCCCGGGTTCCTGGTCACATGCGCCTGGGACCCAGGGCACGTGCCCATGCGCCCTACCAGTGAGGCACGTGACCTTGCACCCTCACTTGAGGGCACATGCGCCCTACCCTTGAGACACGAGGGACCCAGTTTTTCACCGGGACTCTACCACTGAATAGATCGACCGGATAAGATCGATTTTTTCGGACAAGATGGGATGCGCCCCTCAGTGGGGCGCATGCGCCCTGGGGTAGGGCGCAATGTTCCTATTTTTTAGTCCGGATAGGACTGTTCGTTCTCCTATAAATAAACTCTGATTCTGGTCATTCCAGAGGCATGAGCATGACCCCCAGGCATCTCAAGACGTCCAATATCCCTCCTACATTGATTTTGTGATTTTTAGAAAGAGAATTTCGAGTTTTTAGAGAGAGAAAATTCGGTTCAAGAGAGAGGAAGGCTGTTCTGCAGGTTATCAACCAAGTCTCTCTTCTTCGGCCTCTACAGAAGTATGTGGACTTTTTCTGTGCCAACTCTCTTCATCAAAGTTCTTCCTCTCCGAGTCTTATTCAGTTTGAAATCAACGGCACTTGATTCTGAGGTTGGGGCTGGTCATGACGAGCGCAGAAGAAAAGTCGCGCCTGGCAGATCCTGGACTGCTGCTCGGTTTTTTCGACAACCCAGATTTGGCTATATCTTTCTCTATTCAACTCAGAATCTTTCAGTTATTTTTTCTATATCTTTGTTTAGTGATTTTCCATCTTCCTATCATTTTTTTACATTTTTTTGCATTACTTGTATTCTGTTATTCCGAAAATAAAAAAGGGGTTAGAGATAACCCGAATCCAGTCAGTTTCTAGTCAATTGTGTTTTATGTTATTCTCTTTACATATACTCCACCTTGTTTAGTTCTAATAGTCTCTTTCACTTGTTTGTTTGTCTAGTTGCATAGAATATCAAGCACCCACCGCGTTGAGGACTCTTCTTCATCGGCCGGCCGAAGAAGGAGAAGCTTTAACTCACATTCTTCACGCTAAGGTACACACGGTCATTTTAATTCTATAAATCGGAACCCACGGTTCCTGGAGACCACATGTCTTAATTTCTTTCTTCTCACCCTCCTCCCACATGACCCGAACCGTCTCTTTGGTGATCGAGCGACGCCAAGGGATGAAAGTTCGGGGATCAATGTGAGTGTGGGACCGAGGTGAGAATTGCTTTTCATGTTTTCTTCTTTCTTTCTCATCCCCTCTTGAGGTGACGATCTGGATTCACGGACTTCACTGAAAAGGAGAAGACCCCGTTGAATTTTCAGAGTCGACAACATATATTGTTTATACGACAGATACTCGGGGCATACAGTGGAGAATTGCTTTCAATTTAAAGATTATATCCATGACCCCCACAAGCAGGGAAGTATTGACTGGGGTCAAATGGGCGAGTACATCAAGGCAGTAAATAACCAGCCTCAGTAGCAGCAGCAGGCACCAATCCAACAACAAGAACATGAATCCGGTCTGGGGATCATTCAGAACCCGCTACCCGTGCCCGCGCCCGCGATAGCACTAGAAAATCAAAGGATTAATCCCATTCTAACCTCTACCGTTGAACCCCGCGATAGAGGTCAAAATTGGCAAATCGAGGGACCAGCTTTCTTCATGAACATTAACCCTCCAAACCACGTTAACCGAACCGTTCACTCCATACCATGAGCTATACCCACCAGAAGAAGCCAACCACCAATCATCCGCACTCTGTCACGACCAACAGTTAATGCCACCAGCCATACAACTCCAACCGGGTAGGACCTTGATCCGCCCGGTCGAGCTACCACAAATACCATCACCATTAGGACCCATCACCGTACCACCTCATACAATCATGCCACCACAACCAACCCGCATCCCTACAACCCGAACTATAGTCACTACGCCCCTACCTAGGCCTCCCATCATCCGACCCAACCCTCCATCCACCTCCGCTACACCAACCATAGCCCCTCAACTCGCCACGGTGCATAGAAGTGGGCGCATGTTTCAAAGAATTTTCCCCCAGACTGGTCAACCAGGATGATCACAAGAAGAAGAAGAACACCTGGAAGAACCAGTGCCAGGGACATCTTACGATTTGCTGAAGCACCTTGACAAAACCCCTGCACGGATTTCCATTCTAGAGCTGATCAAAAGGTCCAAGGTTCATTAGGAAGTTCTTCAACAATATCTACAACGAGTGATGGTCAATGAAACCCTTCCCCCTGAGAAGATTGCATTGGTCTTGACCCCGAAAAGTGAACACCCCGCCCTCACTTTCACCAAAGAGGAGTTGGCCGAACCAGAAGCAAGAAAATATGCACTTTGTATCACTGTCAGCATTAATGAAACAGATATCAAGTCTTGCCTAGTTGATACTGGTGCATCCATCAACGTCTTGCCACCAGAAACGCTACAGTTGTGTGGAATCCCAGAAGAGGATGTTCGGCCATCACAGATCACCGTAACAGCATATGATAATTCCAAGAGGCCCGCCCATGGCATGGTTACACTTGAAGTCAAACTCGGACCTCGAGTTTTTACTGTCGACTTCCACATCCTGGACATGGACCCAACTTACAAAGCTATCTTGGGAAGGCTTTACCTTGAGGCATTAGAGGCCGTAGCTTCAACCAACCACCAGTGCATCAAATTTCCCTTCTAGGGCCAGGTCGTTAAGGTAGTAAGTATGCCTGTGGATTGCCTGGTTACTCTCCCTCCTGGCTTGCCAAATCAACCGGTCTTCACAATCCTCGATCTGCCGAGGGATGGAAGGCAGCCCAGGCAAGTTTGGAGAAGGAAGAAGGATGATACCAAAACCCTTGGGTGGCGTATGATGGAAAATCTGGGATATCAAGAAGGCTGAGGACTGGGGAGAGAACTGCAGGGCATCATAAAACCCATACAGCTGGTAAAGACAACATCAAGGAACGGGATAGGGTACGATGGGACATGTGATAATGGCCAGAAGATCGGTCAAAAATACTTCCAGGGGTGTCTGCACAAGTTCTTTGACAAGAGAGAAACAATACAGATGATTGAAGAACAAGAACCGCAAGAACAAGCTAAGAGGAAGAAAATGGACAGCCTAGAGGATGAGCCGTATCTCGACATATCATGGCTATTCTCTGAAGAAGGGTCAAGTGACGGCTTATTCCACAATGAGCCTTCTGGCGATCAGAATCAAGGGCATTCACCCCATGTCATCTCCTCAGATCTAACAGACTCATTTCCAACAAGTCCACCATCAGATTCACCAGGTAGCAAAGATGGATGCTCTCTTTACCCATCTTTGCTTGATTTGTTCCATTCTCTGTCAATATCTCAACCCACACTGGAAACCACAACCAACCAAACTCATTTTGTGTTTATGTTTAGTACTTCTCAAAAAGATCAAAAAAAAATGTCCTGTTCTCAACCCAAGTTTCGATCAAAGAAACATCCCAACTCGCTCCGAAGGATGATCCAAACTAGGAGGCCACCCGGTCTCTGATCAATCTCCTTTGCTCTTCATCCTCTACAATAAATTCCACTCCCTCAACCTCCTCTTCCTCTCCTTATTTACCTTCTTCTTCTTTAGGTTTAGTTTCCAATAAAAACAAAACAAAAATCAGGGGTAGGAGAGTTCCTGAAAGATACCTGCATCAGTTAGGTCAAAAAAACTTAAAATGTGCCAAGCTACCAGAGTATCTAGAAAATGCAATCTAGTTAGATGAGATCCTATGAGGAGAAGGACGACATTGATCCAACTTTAGGGGTCTATGAGGTTGCATCGGAAAAGGATCCTGATACTGAGGATGAAGAGGAGGATTTGGCTGATGCTTATGCATCCGGTTTAAGAAGGTTCGAGGAACCATCAGCCACGGTGGACGAACTGACTAAGGAACTTAATCTTGGAACACCGGAAGATCCTAAGAACATCCTCATCAGTGCCAACCTCGCCCCTTTAGAAGAACAGAATCTAATAGGGGTGTTACAAGGATACAAAGACACGTTCGCTTGGACATACGAAGATATGACGGGGTTAGACAAGTCATTGGTAGAGCATTGATTGACTTTAAAACCTGAAGCTACCCCGGACAAGCAAAAGTTAAGGAGATTCCACCCAGACATAGCATTAAAGATGAAGGAAGAGGTCGATAAGTTACACCAAGCAAAATTCATTAGAGTTGTTCTCTATCCACAATGGGTGGCAAATATAGTCCCAGTCATGAAGAAGGATGGAAAGGTTCGAATTTGCATTGACTTTGGGGACTTAAACCGGGCGTGTCCGAAAGATGATTTCCCCCTTCCTCATATCGATGTTCTTGTTGATAACACAGCTGGATATGAAACCCTATCATTCATGGATAGATATTCAGGGTATAATCAAATTCGGTTAGCGGAAGAGAATCAAGAGAAGACCTCATTCACTACACCTTGGGGAACTTATTGCTATGTCGTCATGCCCTTCGGATTAAAGAATGCCGGAGCAACTTATCAGAGGGCCATGGTGGCGATATTTCATGATATGATGCATAAATTTGTAGAGGTGTATGTGGATGATCTAGTGGTTAAATCTCGGACCCGAGATGAACATGCCAATGTGTTAAAAAGGGTTTTGCAACGAGACAGGGAATATAAGCTTAAAATGAACCCCAAGAAGTGTGTGTCTGGAGTATCATCTGGAAAGTTACTTGGGTTCATCGTCAGCAAAAGAGGCATCGAAATTGATCTCAACAAGGCCAAAGCCATTATTGATATGCCTCCACCAAAGAACCTAAAAGAGCTGAGAGGGTTGATTGGTAGGCTACAATTTATTCGCCGGTTTATCTCACAACACTCCCAAAGGTGCAAACCTTTCTATGAGTTAACCAAGGCAAAGGCCGAATTTTAGATGGGATTCGAGATGTCAAGAGGCATTCGATGGTTTAAAGAAATATTTGTCAAGCCCACCTGTGCTCAAACCTCAAGTTCCCGGCAAACCCTTGATCTTATACATCTCGGTTTTGGAAGGATCTCTTGGAGCAGTATTGGCACAATTAGATGATGAAGGGAAAGAGCGAGCAGTGTACTATCTGTCCAAAATCTTTGATCCTTGTGAGCAGAAGTATACAACCATGGAAAAAACCTGTGCCGCCCTGGTTTAGGTGGTCCAGAAGCTTAAACACTACTTTCTGGCTCATGAGGTTAATCTCATTGCTTGCATGAATCTCATCAAATTTCTTCCTAAAAAATCTGTCCTGACTGACCGTTTGGCACGCTGGCAGAGCTTTCTCTCCCAATTTGACATCACCTACACCTAACAAAAGGCAATCAAGGGCTATGCAATTGCTAAACACCTTGCCCATCATCCTATCCCAATCTTTGACCCTATCCAATCGGAATTTCCCGATGAAGAATTGATGTCCATTCGATCTTCCAATCTATGGACTTTGTATTTTGACGGGGAATTAAACTCCCAGGGTAGAGGGATAGGGATTGTTCTTCTATCACCCGAAGGTGTCACCATTCCACAGGCTTTTCAGCTCTATTTTCCAACAACAAACAATATAGCTGAGTACGAAGCCTTATTGGCCAGAGTGGAGGCCGCTCACTTCTATGGTGCCACTAAACTATGGGTGATCGGTGATAGCCAGTTGATTCTCCGCCAAGTGCTGGCCAAATACCGCACATCTCATCCCGGGCTCAGGCCTTACCAAGAACTCACCACCTATTACATCAAGCTATTCTCCAAACTCGAATTCATTCATGTTCCTCATGCTCAAAATATTCTTGCCGATGCTCTCGCCTCTCTGGCATCTTCACTATCTGTCCCGCTAGGAAGACAGGTTAGGACGATCTATGCCCGCCAACGTACCATTCTGGCAGTGGAAGATGCACGATTCTTGAAGGTTAAGGAAAAGTTTGAAAGGAAGGAATACATTGAGCAAAAGGAGGAAGTATCTTTGGTCGAGCTGGAGGAACTAGAAGAGGGTGAGAAACCATGGTATCATGAGATTGCGAATTACTGTCAGGATCAAACATACCCACCAGGATCATAAGAAGAGTATCCCAGAGATACACCCTCTTAGGTGGAGTGCTTTATAAAAGGAGCCTGGCCGGCATTCTATTAAGGTGCGTAGATGAAGGAGAGGCTGAATTGGTGCTTAAGGAAGCACATTCCGGAGTATGTGGAGGCCATGTAAATGCCCAAGCCCTCGCCAAGAAGATCATCTGTCAAGGGTATTATTGTCCTACTCTGGAAGAAGATTGCTCGATCTTTGTTCGGCACTGTCATCAATGTCAACTCCACGCCGACAAGATTCACTCTCCCACGTCTTCTCTTCACCCGATTCATGCCCCATGGCCCTTCGCTATGTGGGCTTTTGATGTTATTGGACCCCTTGGTGACCCAAAGTCCATAAACAAAACCAAATCTTTCATCCTAACGGCAATAGAGTACTTCACCAAGTGGGCGGAAGCAGAAGCATACGTGGAAATCAAGGCATCAACAGTCTGCACCTTCATCAAACGCAACATCATTGCCAGGTTCGGGATCCCAGGCGACATCATCACTGACAATGGACCACAATTCATCTCCCAGGAGCTGCGTGACCTTTGCAACAGGTATTGCATCAGAATGCATCATTCATCTCCATATTATCCTCAAGGCAACGGTCAAGCAGAAGCCACCAATAAAACTCTGATAAAAATATTTAAGAAGACTTGTAAGTCTAGCAAGTTCGCGGACTGGCCAGATAAGTTACTTGATGCTCTATGGGCCTACCGCACTTCTATTCGAACCCCAACGGGTCAAACTCCCTATGCCTTGGCATTTGCGATGGAGGCGGTAGTCCCATATGAAGTATTCATTCCTTTTCTCCGAGTCCAGATCGATCGAGACATCCCGATGGATGAACACCGAGATTCCCTTCTCGCGCAACTCGAACTCTTGGACGAAAGGAGGCTAGCCGCTGCCGAACATGCTAGATCTTATCAAAATAGACTTAAAAGATTTTATCAGAAGAGGGTGGTGGAGAGAAAATTTGAAATTGGTGAAGTTGTGCTTAAAAGAATATTTATTAAGCCGGGCGGTCCCTGCTCCAAACTTCAACCTAATTGGGAGGGTCCGTATGTAATTTTAGTTGTTTATCCCGGTAATTCATACAGGCTGACTAATGCAGAAGGAGAAGAACTAACTCATCCCTGGAATGGTGTATACCTCAAAAAATACTTTCCTTAAAAAAGATCACAAAAAATCTATAAAATCCAAAGGTGTGGACAAATGATGATAGCATCCAATGCTTGCTTGTTCGGTGCACCAACTTGTCACTTAGGAAAATAAGGATAGGCATCGTACTGCACACACTATACGCCTAGGTTTTGAAATCCGATGATTGGATGTCAGAGAGAAATCTAGGCAACACTTGGCAAAAGAAGGTCAACTTTGTCCCGTTCTTTTCTTATTTCGGTCCAGAAGAGATGAAAGGGGTTAGAATAAGGAGTATCGAAAGTGACTATTACCTTAGTAGGAAGATGCCTCTGAAGGTCTGACTTCTTAAAAAAGAAAAGGTGCCAAAAGATGGGCAATGACCCCTCAGGGCGGCAAAAGAATAGGCTTGTCTGAATGTGTACCAACAAAAGCCCAAAAAGAAAAGGCTCCAAAAGATGGGCAATGAACCCCTCAGGTTAAAATCAAGCAAAAGGAAAAGACCTGTCCGAATGCGGGCCATCTAAAGAAAAGGGCTAGAAGGATGGACCCGAGGATGTCAAAACCTAAACGGGCAACGCAGGCACTAGTAGAAAAACAAATTCAACACCCCCAAATCCTATTAAGGACTTACCATCAATCCTCCTCCCTCTTTAACCTTGTGAGTAGGGTTGACCGACTGGACCCAAGAAGAGCCGTAGCCTATCAAAGGCAGAAGGTCAGAAGATTCCGGACTGGGCACTTTCTTACACGTGATGCTTACTCTTAACCCTTGAGTAACAATAAGGGGCACCTGCGACAAGCAAAGCAAAGGATGGGATGGTCGTGCCCTTCACACCGAACAAAAATATCAAATACTTCAAAAACACCGAACAAATCCATAAAATCAAAAATCTTAAAAAGTAAATAATCAAAATACCAAAAAAATTAAAATCAACAAAACACCAAAAATAGTATAAAATCATCAAAACCCAAACAAATCAAAAATTTCAAAACATCTAAAAATTTCCTTTCTAGACTGATTAGTTGCCTTTGCATTCATGTTTAATTTCAGTCTTGCATATTTCCTTTCATGCATACTTATGTTTTTCTGTTATCTTTACCTTGATAAGGCCGATGTCCCTTGACAAAAGATCAAGGCAACTTTGCCCTCTCTTCGTAAGGGACTAAGCCAAAATAAAGTTCTAATATCTTCTCTCAAGTGGGTGTAGGAACAGGAGAAGGCATGTCGGCTTCATATCCCCAGACACTAGAGGAAGCAAAAACAACAAAAAAATCAAAAATTGGAAAACAAAAGTGGACTACCCCGACCCCTTTTAGGACTTGCATTTAGTATTGCATCTAACAAAATAAGTAATATTTGAGATGTTGAACACCTCAAGTCTAGAGGGGGCTGAGCCTGAGAACCCCTTCAACAAAATCAGTGAGGGCTCAGTCATTCCCTAGGCTTGCGAATAGGCCAAAGTTGAATATACAAGGACGACGGTGTCTTCACAGATGTCCTGACCCGTTGCGTTTGACCTATATCTTCAACTATTTTCCTATATTTATTTGTATTTCTTTAAACCCAGCATGCATCATGCATCGTCACGCATCATCTCATGCATCGTCATACTCATGCCATTACAGTCTTTCTATAGCTCTTAGAGGAGGCTTTGGTCTGCCCGGAAGATCCGATTTTAACCATGTTTCAACGATGATTTCATCAAAACAAGAAGATATTCCATTTCGAACTACACCGATATTCCTGAGTAAAACCCGATGAATTTGAAGAACCCAACCTTGGTTGATTACTGGTTTCATCTTTACTTTTTCAATTTACTTTCTACCGAGTCCAGCGCACCATGCAGTTTGGGTCCTGGCCGATAACAATTCTCCCCCCACGTGGGACTTTAGTTATGGTTCTTCTGCACAAACAATCAACCGAAGGAAAGGTTCCGATAAGACAAAAGGCAACCTCGGAGTCCGGTAAAGTTTCATTCCACTCAACTAGGCCATGGAAGGCGTGTCTAAATCTACACCTTGGCATCACCTTTTCAGTCCATTACCACTTCATTCCGCTACACCTCACTACGTTTCATTACATTCGCCTGCGCTACATCCGGGTCATTCCCCTACAAAGCTGACGCCAAGACGAGGCAAGCTGTAGACACGCAATTTTGGCCTGGTTGGAGAGCCTAAAATTCTTGTTTTCATGAAAAATATTTAAAGCAAACCATGTTCTCCGGACGAATCAGGTTTTCGGCACATTCCGAAGAGGATCGATAGAACGATCGACCGGGCCAGACACCCTGTATATGGGGCACCTGGCGCTCTATATATAGGGCAACTGGCGCCCTACTTATAGGGCACCTGGCGCCCTACTTATAGGGCACCAGGCGCCCTATATATAGGGCGCTTGGAACCAAATCAAATCAACTTGACCAGCCAATTTGACCCCTCGCAGTGACTCATCTTGTCGATCTGATAGACCTCATGATGCTGGCGCCCTATATATAGGGCGCTTTGCCGCGTGGAATTGCTTTTCGAAAATGGCCAAAGTACCCTCTTTTGGGCTATAAATAGACCCCCATTTGGAACTGAACGGAGGTTCCAAGTCCGTACCACCTTAGAGCCCATCCAAGACTACGTTTCTAAGCTACTTACACCTCCCATAACCCTTCAAACCGATCCAAGATCATCCACCAAAAGTCCCAAAAATCTGCTGTTTCTGCCATCCAGAAACAGAAATTTCCCTCCGCTTTTAGAGCTTCTATCCGTCTCTCCTCTTGCATCCAGCATCCAAACCACCCACTATTAGCTTCATTTGCATATTGTCTACAAGGAAGAGCCCCTACTTCATCCCGAAAGCCGCCCAGCACTCCAGAGCAACATCGCGAAGAGGGGAAGAAAGTCTGCTCGAGGCAGACTTAGTGCCCCATATACAGGGCGCTTTGACCTTGGTCAACGCACCCTATAAGTAGGGCACCTGTAGTTGGCGCCCTATATATAGGGAACCAGCAGGGGCAGAAGTTTGTTTTGCAATTTTTGGAGTTCGATTGTCCGTCTGATCGAGTTTTTGTCTTCTGTTTTCGTCTTAGAACTTTTCATCATTTTATTTGGCATGCATTAGATCATCTTGCACTTTATATATATATATATTTAAGAACCTACCAAAATAGGGGTTGGGATTCCGTCCCGATCCGGTTAGTTCATTCCCTTTTGCATGATTCAGAGTCCATACCAAGCATGATACTATACTCATGCCAGAGCTAGTGATCTTCATTTGTTTTCTTTATGTTTTTACGCAGGACATTCTTGGGTGAACCGATCGGGGCGAAGCTTCAATCCGATCGTAAGTGAAAGAACTCACTAAAGCTCTCCCCTTTCGGCCGGTCGAGAGAGGAGAAGTTAGAACCTAACAATCTCTCCCCTTTCTCATCCCCAAAGGTACGACGGTCAAACTTGTTTTTTTTTTAGTTTATTTGCTTCATACCTAATCACACTTTGGAGTCTTCAGCTCCTGGTGACCACACACACCACTCACAACCACACACACTCATCACACCTTCCAATCCAACCTACGCTCTTTACTCAAACCACCCGCTCATCCGGGTGCCTACACGTATGTGGTAACTGATGATGGAAAGGCTCACCGAAGACACGATGATCCCCATAGTCACTTGGGATCATAAGATGTGGCTTGTGCCCTCCCTTCATGATCGGTAGACCAATTAATATGTTATCAAATAAAAAATTTAATTTATTCAAATAGAATTGTTTTATTTTAATTAGGCCTCAACTAAATAAATTGGGTTGATTTAGATCAATATATTCTTTATCATACTGTAAATATGGGGAATGTGCTAATGAGTTGTTAGAATTCATGTATCTTGGTGTATGTTAGTCCATGTCTATTAAGGCTAAAGGAGAATATTTCTAGTTCTTTATTTTCAAAGATGATGTCTTTTGGTTTGGACATATGTACTTAATAAAGTACAAATACAAGACAATTGAGAAATTATTAAAGATTAAGAATGAAGTAAAGATATTAATGAAAAGAGTATTAGAATTCTTTGATCATATCAAAGAGTGAAATACTTAAGTACATAATTCACACATAATTTGAAGGATATATAATCTAATTTTAATGGACACATCTTCATACATCTTAGCTTAGTTAATTAGTTAAAATGAGAAGTCGTATTACGTAGGACATTGTACAAACAATGATAACCTTTATGAAGTATTATTTATCTATTTCAGGCTAAGTACTCAATTAATCACTTCATTTTTAATTGGTACCTTCTAAGTATGTTCTAGTCATTCCATATAGGAAATGGAAAGTGGTTAAAACTTGACCTTAAGTAAGTTAAGGGTTCAAGATGTCTTTATAACCCTAACTATTTGGAATATACAACTATGAATTGTTGACTTGTGAAATATCCTAAGAAAACTTATGGATATTGAAATATACCACTCTTATAGAAAATGGTAGATGTTGCTCAACTCACCATATTTCTAGAAGAGTTTCTCCTTAAAAAAATAATGAGAGTAAGGTATATATGGAAAATGTTCCAATTGTACAACCCAAGGACAATTGTATCACTGGTTAATAAATACATACAGACAATTCATAGGTCTTCACTTGGGCCCATTCAACCTAAGAGATATATTAAACATATCTTAGATGCAAGGAATGAGTCACAAGATAGGATATAGATCCTAAGATATATAAAGAAGCAATATGAGATATTGGTTCTAAAATGGGAAGTGATGATAAAATCTGATATAAACTTTATCTATTTTAATCAAGTTTAGAACTTGATAGATCCACTTAAAGATATAGTATTCATAAGGTATAAATGGATTACTAAAAGATAGATTGGAGTGGATTGAAAGGTAGAGAACTTCAAGGTAAGAATAATTGAAAAGGATATCACTTAAGTCAAAGAGCTGAGTATGATGTGACCTTTCATCTATGTTGTAAGGAATCATTCATAAAAATTTGATGCAGCGTAAGTGACGATTCCTAGAGGTTCCTTCATAATCTTCTTAATCAGAATCGAACGACAAAAACTGAAAATCGATAAAATTGGGTTCAAATATACCTGATAGGAATTCTTATAATCCCATGGAGAAGAAGGAGATGAACTTCTTAAGCTCTTGAAACCATTCAAATGTTCAGTCTCCAGTAGTATCCACATGAACTTCATCCACAATAGGTTCTCCCTTTGCATGGGCCTCGAGAACTCTTCTCGAACGGAGCTCCATCGACTATGGACACCTTATAGAAAGAGGAGGAGGTAGGAAAGTGTCTAGGTATGTGGTTTTCACCCTTACTTTTGTAGTAATTGGTTGAAACTATTAGTATTTATAGATAATTTTTAAATTTTTATAAAAACCAAAAATCGCTATAAATTATGCCCATATCTGTACTTGTGGATAAGTCCTTTTGTGTGTGGCCCACTAGGCCCAATAGCCTATTTGGGTGAGGCCTAAATAAAATAAATCAATTCCATTTGATTTAATTAAGTTCGTTATTCGATAACAAATTAATCAGCCTACCAATCATGAAGGGTACAAGCCACATCCCATGATCTAAAATGGCTATGGGGATAATCTTATCTCCATTGAGCCTTTCCATCATCAGTTGCTACATGGATATAAACCCTCATCCATCCAATGTCCCGGTCGGAAACGAGTACGGCATCAGTTGTCAACTCCTTAGTGGACCGACTCTATAGGATCCTATACTCCGAATTGGATCAATTGGAAATCTCCTTTTCTAATATCCTATCTACCCTGGCTAAGGATTTAGAGTACTATCTCGTAGGACATTCACTCTCAGTTATCGAGAGTGGATGATTATTTGTTGTCCGCTCAATTGTCATCACTGAGTTTCTGTTGCATCTAATCCATCACTGTACTAGACAATTGATACGAGAAAAATTTTAAACTAACACACTTTAAATCTTATTTTTGAAACTAAGACTCTAATGTTTTATTTTCAAAACTAACACAATTTGAGCAAACTCGCTAGATTGGTTACCGACTTCAAGCGGCCAAGCAAAGTCACTATCATACGTAGCGACATTCACCTTTAAAAACAAATAAAGTGGAAGTTGCTATAGAGTTTAGCAACTTCCACACCAATATTATTAAATTATTATTTTTAATTTATACTATATAGTTAATATTTATAACCTCTTTCAAAAGAAATTATTATATATTAATAAATAAAGTTAATATTTATAACAAACAATTACATAGAATATAGTATAATACATTTTTTTATTTAAAAAATAGTAATAAAATTGCTTTTGTATAGTTTAAAATTTTTAAAAAATTATTATTTTTAAAAAATTATTATTTTTAAAAAATATATTTTTAAAATTATTATAAATTTTAATTTATTTATATTTTTTAAAGTATAAATATTAATATTACATAATTTATTTATTTATATGTTAAAAATTATAATTAATTAATTTATTTAAGTTGTATATAATTAATATTTATAATAATTCAAAGTTAATATTTATAAACACCATGCAATATAATATAAAATTAATATAATAAAATATTATATTATATACTATTAGCGCCCATGGTTTTACAAAAGTTATTCGATCGGCTCCCCGAGGCTCAGATCGAATCTATTACAGTGACTAGACTTGACTTTAAAGGAAGTATTTATCAAAGCGGGTGCATCATTTGGGCCCCATCGTCCTTTGATATATACTCCTTTTCAGTCTTTTCATAGTATTTTTACAATATTTTTACAATTATTGTTCTTGGAGGTGATGTAAAGTTGCATCCTCCATGTCATCGTCTGCCTCATCAGCCCATCTATCATTCATATTTTCCCAAAGTGCCTTTGTCTTGGGTCCCAAAATATTAATGTCCAGCCGTTGGTGATAGCTGGGTCCTCCATGATGGCTTTTGTGTACAAGATTTCCTTCATCTCGAATCATGATTCTTCCATCCGTCCAGCTAGGAACAGTTATTGGCCATTTGCTTTCATTTTTCATACCCCTGATATTTGTATACTGTTCATCTTCTTCATTAAAAAGACCATTAAATTCTTTTTAATCTATATCATATGAATATTGTGGTCGGATTCTCCATATTTGTATTGAAGGAAAAGTATTTCCAATTGTTATTTCTTGGAATGTGGCAGTGATATCTATTTCAAATACATGGATTAGGCGAGGAATCCATTCAACTATTGTTTTTATTATCATAGGAAACTTTAAATTATTTATTTGTTCTCTGGTGACTATTATTTTGTTCACTATTCCTTTTTCAATGGCATAGATGCTCTGTTCGTCTATTTCATGATGTACCAGAGTTATTCTTCTTTTATCATTATATTCAGTTAAGCAGTGTTCATATTCCATTATGAGTCTCAAAATATAAGAGTCCCATATTTTTTATTTATTATTTGCATTATCTCCGGTGGAAAATTTTCATTGATATAACTATAAAGAGCTATTCTTTTTGCTTTTTCCAAAATTTTTGAGAACATAGAAGTATTTTCAAGATAATTTATAATATTGAGTTGTTCTTCTGGTTCTTCTAGGTGGATATTTTTTTTCAAGAAAAGGTAGCATATGATGATAACAGATATTAATATAATTACTTCTTTCAGCTGCATTTTGTTGTTTAAGATTTGTTATTTGATCTTGTAGATAGATACTTGCATTTTGATTATCTTTCACATTTTTTTCTAATGCTATTAAATAATCTTCCATATTTCTTATGGCTGAAATGTATTCAGGATTACTCTGTAGTCCTCCAGTACTTTTCCAAATTTTATTTATGTTTTCATAAGTTTTTTTGCTTAAATTATTATTGCTTTTATAAAAACTTCTAGCTTGACTTATTTGATGTATTACAGATTGATTTTGAGCCTTTGCCATATCAATTATAATATTTCCTTCTGCGAAGTTTATATTTATTTTTGGTTCTCCTTTATTAATAGGAGTAATATAGGATGGTACAGAGGTATTTCTTGGGACTTCAATATTTTTGCCAGCTCCAGACGTATTCTTAAATGACGCTTCTCTATTCTTCATCGCTGCTTCAAGAAATTTATTCTGCATTCTGAAAGGGTAGAGATAGATAATCAGCAACTATATTTTGATATCCTGATAAGAAACGTATTGAATAACTATAATCTTCTAACTGCATTAACCAACGCACCCTTCTACTATTTTGATCTTCCTTTCGGTTTTTTATATAATGATATAATTCTTTATTATCAGTATTGATTCGAAAAGTAGTTGGTAATAACCAGTATTTAAAACTTTTGATAGTTTTTAATATAGCTAAAAATTCTTTTTCATATGTGGAATAATTTATCTCGGGTTTTGAAAATTTCCCCGAAGTATATCCAACTACATCTTCTTTTTCTACAGTTAATATTCCTGCCCAATAAAGTTGGCTAGCATCTGTAGATACTATCAATTTATCAGTTTCTTTTGGTGTAATAGTTTTTGGTATCTTTGTTATTATAGATTTAATGTATTTAATTTCTTTATCTGCTTCAGGAGAGAGTTTAATTTTAATTTTATCCGTTTCCCATCTTGTTATGATTTTATCATTTTCTTTTTTATATTTTTTATTCTCTGAATTAATCTTTCCTTGTAATTCTTTTATTAATTCACTTAATCTAGGAATATATTTTCTTCCATAATTTAGAATTCCTATAAAGCTCTGTAATTGTTTAAGTGTTGTAAAAGTATCTGGAAATTCTTTTATTTTACTTATAATATGATTTTGGAGTTCAATAGAACCTTGATCAATAATTTTTCCTAAGTATTCTATTTTTTGTTTACAAAGTTCAATTTTTTAGGTGATAAGATTATACCATTTTTATAAGAATTTCTCTTGTTATTTGTAGATGATGTTTATGTTCATTGTAATCGTTAGAAAAAACTAATATTTCTTCTATATAAACTACAATAAAATTATCATAATCTTTAAAAATAGAATTTATCCATTTTTGAAAGATTTGTGGGGCATTTTTTTATTCTGAATGGCATTACATTCCATTCTAGATGTTCATATGGTGTAGAGAATGAACTTAATTCTTTAGATTTTCGGTCTTCTAATTTTATTTGCCAAAATCCTGATTTTGCATCAAATTTACTAAACCATTTTTTATTCTGTAGTTTTTATAAGATACTATCACAACTAGGTATATGAAATCCATCAAATTTTGTATGTTTATTTATTTTCTTATAATTTATTACTATTCTTGCCTTACCTCTTTTTTGTTCCGAGTGGTTTCTTACCATAAAAGCAGGTGAAATATGTGGACTTCTACTAGTTTGTATTAAATTTAATTTTTTTAATTCAGTAATTTGTGTTTGAAATTCTATTACATCTTCTTTAGAATAAACTAAGGGTTTTCTCCTTAGATTTTTTTCTTTATGTTCTGTTAGTAATTCTATTTTACAATATCTTGGGCTTCTATCCCATAATTTTAAAGGGTTTTCTGAAAATAGTTCATTTAAACTATTCAGATAGGTAGCTTGAAAACTTTCTTTAGATATATTTATTGGTGACTTAAAAATCTTTGGTACAATAAAATATCGTGGTATAAGAAATTTTTTTATCAATTTTTGTAAAAGTATTAAACATCTTATCTATTATAATAGGTGAATATTTATTTATGAAATTGTTTCCTAGGATCATATTACTCAATCCTTCTTTTATTACATATACTTCAGGAATAATAAATTCTTCTTCAATTTCATCTTGATCTAAAATATATATGGAAACATTTTTAGATATTTTAGTTGAGTTAGTATTTCCTGTTAATCCACTAAATAATTGTGGTTTTTTAAGATCTTCAGTTATATTTATAGGCCAAGATTTTCTTCTACAATACTTTTAGTTGCTCCTGAATCTAGTATAGGGAAAAGATTATAGTTTTGCCCGTTTTCTAATTTAATTTTAATACATATTCTGTTTATTTGTCTTGTTATTATTTCCATTAGATGAAATTGTAGATTTTATTTATTATAAGGTCTGCTAGCTTGTTTCTCTTTTTTATTCTAATGATTGAAGATTTTTCAAAACTTTTAATTATTATAGTTACTTCTCCACTATATGTAGATTTTATGGTTCCTTCGGTAATTTGTAAGTCTACATTTTTTAACCAACCATTTTTACCTTTTATTATTCCATAAAATTCTTCTGGTATCATAAATCCTAAACCAATATATAAAATTTTTCTTTCTGTAGGTTGTAAGGTTACATTTTCATTTGATAATAATGTAAAACCTATTTCTGATTTTTTTGGCCAATCCACAGTTTTATCATATTTAATAACATAAATTTTATAATCTTTAAATAAGTATTCTTTTACTTCTCTATTTAAATGTCTTTCCATTCTTATCATATTTGATGAATCTGTTAAAAATTTTTCAACTGTTATTTGTTTAGATTCAATAGTAAAAGTAATAGTGTAGGAATTTATTGTGATTGGATTATATTGATTTAAAATGTCATTACCAATTATTAATGCTACACATCAGGAGAAGTATAGAGAGTTTTAAATTTTATATTATGAAGTTCTTTATTAACATCTTCAATTCTTAATTCGTTAATAATAGCAATATTTTCAAAGGTTACTATATTACCATCAAATGTAATATATTGTTCTATATGATTACTTTTTTTCAATATTTTCTTCTATAATTTTACTGTTAATGTGTGATATAGAAGCTCCAGTATCTATAATAGCATTAATCCATATAAATTTTATTGGACTTAATTTAACTTGTACTTTAATCATTGTTAATTTAGGGTATATATTTTTTGCTATAGTCATTATTTCGTTTTGATCATTTTTTAGATATTTATCTATACAGTAAGAATATCTAGGTTGTTCTATATCTTCTTCGTCAATATCTTTTATTGTTAATCTACTAGAAGGATATTCTAGATTTTTTAACTTAATCATTTTATTATCTATTATTAATTCTCTATTAATTTGAGGTTTATTTTTTTGTTTTAAATCTTCTAAGGCTATATGCCATTCTTTGGGAAGACTAATTTTATCTATTTTGGGTTCAATTATTTCAGAATAGTTTTCTTGATCTTCTAACATTATTATGTTTTGATTTACTGGTCTCGTTGGCATATCATTGTGTTCTGATACACTTGCTAATAATTTGGTTGTTATTGTTAATGGTTTACTTCCGGGAGTCATTTCAATATTTCTAAGTTCATGGTAGATATATAGACCTTCATCTATATTTTTATCATTTAAACTTATTGAATATTGAGGAAAAATTCTAAATTTAAATATTGATAGATTAAATTGCTTTGTATCATTCCTATTATAGATTGTGCTGGATTTATAAATCTTTTATCTGAAATTATTATTGTTGTTGGTGAATCAATTCCTTTCCTAAAATTTGCTTTTATAGTAATGTATATCGCCCCTAAATGTAAATATTTAATTTTGTCTTTTCTTTTAGAATTTTTCAACATTTGAGTAATCTTTTCTTTATTTATAATTTGTATATTAGTAATAGACCTATTGGTTTCTACCGAATCTATAGTTTGTTCAAATCTTTCTATTAATAATTTATCTTTCCTCCATAAATTCCATTTTAATTTATAAACTTTATTTTTTTCTATTTCCCATGGTGCATTTTGAATTTTATTGTATATTTCTTCATTAAAAATAATCATTTGTCTATTATGATCATCTTGATTTTCTTCTATATTAAATATTTTAGAGGTTGATTCATCCTCTTTAGATGAATTTTGTGTAGTCATCATATAAATATGTTGAATATTATATTGTTGGAAAGGATCGAATTCATCTATAAGTTCTTCTATTTCATCATTACTATCATAGTAATATTCTTCATCAGAAGAATTGTAGACAATATCATCTTCACTTTCTGTTATTAATTCATATTCGTAAATTCTATATCTGATAGTTCATATCCTATTCTTATATCATAAATTTCTTCAACAATATTCATATCAACTATGTTAATTTGTCTTCTTTTAGGACACATGTTTGCATAATGTCCTTCTTCTCCACATTTAAAACATTTACATTTTTTATTATTAGGCTTCTTTTTTAAGTATTGGCTATTTGGATTTATGGTTTTAGATTTAGTTCTGACTTTAAATCTTTTCTTTCTATAAGGATATCTTCTTGTTTTTGGTTTATTAACAGAGCCTTGACTTTGTGTTTTATAAGTTTATAAGTTTTATAAGTTTTGGTTTTGATTTTGCTAGGTCCACCACGCTTGCTGTGCGCTGGTCTACAACCATACATAAGGGTTGGTAAAAGTTTTTCACAAGCACTATTAATATTAGTTGATTTAGAATATTTTTGATATATATGTTTTGACTTATTAAATGATTGAATAATAGAGGTTTCTTTACAATAATTTCTAAAACAATTTATTGCATAATTTATTCTAGTTGAAAGACTATCAGTTCCTGCTCTTCTTAATTCTGTTTCTTTTAAAAACGTATGATAATAATCTTTTAATTTAGCATCCCAAGGGGATGGAAATTTATTAAAATATTCTAATTCCCAGTGATTCCAATTAGAAGGTGGTAATTTCCAAACGTATGTAGAATAGTCTGTAGAGAATTCTGTTAAATAGCATATATTACATAGTTTCATTTAAATTTTTTAATTTTGGATTCATTGTATAATTATTTATTTTAGTTTTTAAATGTTCTTTATATTGTAAGAATTGTTCAAATTCTGCTTCTAAGCAAACATTAATTGAGTCTTGTGTATTATATGATTTAAATAAATCTTTATAATTAAAAATAAAATTCAGAGTCTGATTATAATTATACTTACGAGGAAATCTATGTGGAACTATAGAGTTTTCTTTAGAAATATTAAGTTTATTTTCTATTGTTTTAAGGATTTTATACGAATTAATACCATAATCAATTATGGTATTTTGTTGATTAAATATATTTTGGAAATTTTGCTTAACATCAGTTGTAGCTTCTTTATTATGAACTATATGTTAGTAATTATCTTTACTAATACAAAAATTACTTTCTAAGAGACAATCATCATTACGTTCGTTGGACATTTTTACTCTAGATATTCTTGATTTTACTCAGATATTCCCCTTACGCTCAGTCCTCAGAGCAATGGGTACTACTCACTGAGTATAATCAATACTACACACTAGAATAATAACGCCTACCAGATTTTACGAAGATGTCTTTAGACAAATAATTTCTATACTGACCTTGCTCTGACACCAATTTGGCGAATGTCTACTTGCGAGTTGAAGCGTTGAGCAGAGGTGGAGAAGGCACTTTTGCGTTGAAGCGTTGAGTCACGAGTTGAGCGAACACGGAGCGATGAGCAGAGGAGGAGCGTTGAGCAGGGGAAGAAGAGAGTTGAGCGGTGAGAAGTAGACACTCAAAAGGATCACTTATGCTAAATTATTTATTAAATAAATAAAATAATTTTAAATATTTTAACATATAGTTAAAATAGTTATATAATATTAATATTTATACTTTAGTTAAGTATAAATAACTAAAACTTAAAATAATTTAGCATAATATTTTACTTAAAAATGATATATTTATAAAATTTTTAAAAATATATAAAATGCATTGTAATTATTATATTTTAAATAAATAATTATATTATGTTATGATATATTAAATGTCATAAATATTAACTTTATATATTAATATATAATAATTTATTTTGAAAGGGGTTACAAATATTTACTATATAATATAAATTAACATATAATAATATAATAATATAGGAGTGGAAGTCACTGGACTCTCTTACAACTTCCACTTTTTTCTTTTAAAAGATGAATGTCGCTACGTAAGATAGCGAGTTTGCCATTGTTTTAGTTTTAGAAATAAAACTTCTGGTGTGTTAGTTTCAAAAATAAGATTTAAAGTGTGTTAGTTAAAATTTTTGTCCTTTCGATACATTAATTCATAAGTCAATAATCAAAGTACAAGTTCCGTCCAACGAGGCATTTTTAGCGACTCATGACAAAAGTTCAACCATTTAACCGTTATGATAAAAGACCCTGCTTATTAGTTTAGTAAGATGCCATTCTGAGTTTATAATTTAGTCAATTCAGTAAACATTCGATTAATGAGCACTTGTGTATGTATCTCACTATATTCATAATAATGACTAATGAGATTGGCCATTCTGATCACATGAGAAGACATGACATATATAACTCTATCTAGATCCTTGATGTTTTATCTCAAGGATTCTATAAAGTTAATTTTATTAATGATATATCTTTATAGACTTCTTGAGAAATAATGAGAGAACTTGAATAGAGTTAGAGTCCATATGTTTTAGTCATAGAGCCTATTCTTTATGTTATGCTATGTACATTGCCTATGGCTAATGATCTAAGTGTTATGAGCATTTATTAGGTAGATCCTAGATAGTTAAAAGATGAACCCTTAAGTACTTGAGAATCACTAAGGATGTATCTCTGTAGTTTGAATAATAATACTCGAAGCTTTATGTTTTTACAAACACAAGCTTCTCATTAGATAAGTTTGATAGTAAGTCAACATAATGGTGGTGCAGTGAGCTGAAAGTATTCCATGCGAGAGAACACTACAAATTCTATAAAAATTGCAAAAATAAATACATAATGACTACACATTGCTTAGGAAGAAATCTAGATGAAGATGTTCATCTAAGATAAGGGATTGTCCCAACTATCATTGAAAGTGTACTATTGTTTTATAAAAACAATGTGGTAGAGTAGATACCTTATCAAAAGTTTAAAACTTCTTTGGCAATACCATAAAATCAAATAGATTGCAGCTCATAGAGATATAATTAAAAGATAAAGTACCTTAATCTAATGATATTGTAGATCCATAAACTGAAGCGATAACTCAAAGAATGTTTGAGCATCACCTCGAGCTGATGAAGATCAGCCAGATGGGTGATTGACTTTCGTGCAAGTGGAAAATTGATAGAAGTGTGTGCCCTACAAGCCACTTGTAAATGATATGATTCGACATTTCTAGAAATGTCTCATTTAATTAAATATATAAATCTTCATTACTAACTCGTATAAGATGCGTACATCATAATGAAGTCATTGATCACATACAATGATAATTGAATCATAAAAAGATCATGATAACGAAATCAATCATCTAGAGGTATGTAATCTAAATGTTCTTAGTCATAGGATGTTTGAGATGGAATATCAAAGATCTGGATAGATTAGTGTATGTGATGCCTTCTCATATGTTGAGGATAACCGATCTTATTACTCATTAGTATGCACACATTGATATACATATAAACGTGCTCATTAAAAGAATTAGTTTGTTGAACTAACATAATTAGAATCCCTAAATGGTATCATACCGAATTGTCAATCATGGTTTTCAATCATCACAATTGCATGGTTGAACTATTGACTTAAGTCACTAAGGATGCCTTGTTGGATAGATGTTGTGTTTTCACCGTTGACTTATGAATCACATATTCGATGGTCCAATAGTACAATGGGTTGGGTATAAAAGAAACATGATGGAAGCAATGGAGTGGACAACAAGAGATCATCCACTTTCATAAAGTGAGAATGAATGCCCTAGATAATATTTTAAATTCTTTGCCAGGGCAGATAGAATAAATGTAAAAGAGTTTTCCAATTAATTCCATACGCCTATCCAAGTGGGATGTTTATTGAACGAGGATTTATATCTGTGTGCTAACTAATGACGAAAATACTCAATAGAGATACAATTATCATCACAAAAATTTGAGATCATTGTATGTGACTTGTACCCTTCATGATTGAAAAACCCTTAAATCTTTTATTAAATAATATATTTAATTTAAATTAAGTTGTTATTTTAATTTGGGTTCAACTAAAAAGACTTTTTCTGAGTGGGTCATAAACATAAGGACTGATTCGTAAGTACGAGGGCATGGCAATAATTTATAAATATTTTAATTTTTTATAAAAATTATAATTTTTTTATAAAAATAAGTGAATTTAGCCAAACCCTATCTAGCCAAGAGAGCTAAATTTGTAGCCAGCCTCCTTATGCTTTCTCTCGCTTCTCTTGAAAACATTTCTCCATGGTGGAGCACCATCTAAGATGAATTAGAAGGTTTGACGTGTAGGATAACCCGTCTATGGAGGAAGTTCATGTGGATAGCATTAGAGACTATGCACTTGGGCGACTTAGAGAGTATGAAGTGTCCAGTGCTCATTCTTCTCCATCTTGGGGATTGGTAGAATGTTGCAAAGGTATTTTTGAACTTAGTTGTTGGTTTTCATTGTTCGGTTCTGATCAAGACAAATCAACAAGTTATACATTTCTATATCTATCCTTAGTAGGAGGAAGATACAAAAGGGGATGAACTTTATGATGCAACATGCCAAGTTATGGGAGGCTTCAATGGGTGTTATACATAATAAAAGAGGTGCTAGTGATTAAACGAATATCCACACTAGCTGTGAAACATGCCCAAAAGTCCTTTCTCAACATCAACATTGACTCACATATAAAGCAAGAATGGGTCATTCCCAAAAATTAGGCACACCAATCTTGCCGAGTCTTCTCCAAGAGACACATGTTGACTACCTTCTCTAAGCCCAACTTAAATGAAAAAGGATTAAGAAGGCTACAAATAAAGATTCTTGAGTAGATACATTGCTGTTGGCAGCATTAAATTTCAAGTGCCAATCTGACCAACAAAGAAAACAAAGGATGTTGTCAAACATGGGTTAGTTGATACTTGCAGAACTCATGCCATCACATAAGTAGCCTAGAATAGAAAGAGAGTAGATTCGATGCATCCATCCCTACAAGGATAAAGAAGTGCATATGCAAGATAAGTGATTACTCCTTTTACACCCTGAGTCAAGGGATCTTCTGCACTCTCACGTGCACTCCTAATGACACTGATGGACCACTCCACTAAAACCTCTAGATAATTCCTACTGCCCACCATCAGGGAGCATGCTTCTTAAATAATTATGAACTCAAAGAAAATCAAGGCATGAAATGGGGTCAAAAATATAAACATGGTCTACTCCTACCACATTGGCGTTGGATGATGACCCAAGAGAAGTTCAACCTTTATTAATAGAATTGTACTTTAAAAAGTGTCAAATATGAAGGTATGGGTGTCTAGATGCCAAATTTCGAGTAATGTGACAATCAAAAGAAAATTTCAATAATAGTTGATAATGTGGTTAGCATGTAAAAGAACACCCATGATTCCCCAGTTGCCTAAGATGGTTCAAGCATGTAAATTGTTCACCATTACAAGTTGAGCTACCCATCATTTGGGTATATCGACATGGAACTAGGGATTGAGGAAGATCCTACACAAGAATGATTGGAATAAGAATAAGTAGTTGAAAAAAGGAAATCTTTGGCTATTTTGGTTCCCCCAATGAAAGGATGCTTGTTGCCTTGGCTATGGAGTGCTTACATTTAAAGTAAAATATATATTCCTATAACCAAATAAAGTAGAAAAATGAAGCTTAAAGGAGGACTAACAACGCAGGATAAAAGAAAGAATGCTTACAACACAAGTGTAGACATGCTAATTTTGCCTTATTTGGGGCTTAAATTGTATTCCATTGAGAACATTCTTTTTAGACCATTAAAATCAACTTGAGCCAACCTTTTGGATGATTCAAGGAGCTTACTGGAAATCTGAAGATGAGTTGTTGATCCCTGGTCGAATTCGAGTGTGGCGAGCAAGGACCATTGTGTTGTGTCCTTTCATCAAGTCATTGTACAATTTATTTTGCTTACCGTTAGGGTTTCTCGATTGCCGTCAGGTCGTTCCAATCAATAATTGGGTGGCATAGAGCATACCGAATTTGTCCCATTGTTTACAGTTTTCAACCCATGTTGTACGGGTTGCCACCGACTTTTATGATCATTCCGAGTATTCCAAGTCATCCCAACTCTTTCAGGTATCTTTCCAAGCTTTTCGCGTCCCTCTCATCATTTTCGGTTGTCAACCCAAGTTCTACGAATTGCCACCTGTAGACACACCAAATTGACATGATTCAGAGCTCCAGACTCCTATTCCATTGGTGATATCCTTTATTTGACCGTTATCTAATCCGGATTACCTTGTGGAGATGAGCTAAGGATGTTGGTGGAGCCCCTCGTGAGTTGGGAATGGACTGATGATTTCCGGAATAATGCCATAACCTTCAAGCGAGAGCCATGCATGAACCGTGAAAACATGATGCCTTCTCAATGACCAACTTTGAATGGTCCATACTTGAAGGTCTCGGGAGTCCCACATGTGTTCCGCAACATTCAGGGTCTCCGAGAAGTCATTTCAGTAGGCGTTGGTCTATAATAGCTTTTCGTTATGGCTTTTCGATCCGTGTTGACACAGCTATCCTGGACCACATGTAAGGCCTTTTTGGTTATCACCAGGTCTTTTCGGGTCATCCGGGTCGATTCTAGCTGTATATTTTCATCAACTGGGGCCATACGGCCGTTTTTGTCGATTTTAGGGTTTTCCGGCTTTTTCGAGCTTCGGTTCACGTTTACCAGGTTAATCTCGGATTTTTCGATAATTTTAGGTTTTCTGACCGTACTGGACTTGTTCGGTCATCATTTTAAGTCATTCCGAGTTGACTTGAGATTCCTCGATCGGAACCGTGCCCTTTCGGATCTTCGCTGCAGTTTTTGGCTATTCACGAGAGGGTAAACCGGTAGAAATCCCCGTGAGAATGTCTTGGGAGTCAAGCCAGCTAGTTTACTGACTTGAGGAGCTGCGGTTTAATGCCCTCTTTCCAACGCAACAAACGGGAGCCAAATCGAACGTTCCATTTGCAGGTTACGGCCCGCGGAATGCGCACATAGGAGAGAGAGTGTACTGCGCCCCTGCCCCGCTTGAAATGGGAGGACACGGTCACCGCACCCTCACACTGTGGACGTGCCCCACGCGCCCTTCGTCGGGGGGAGTGCCCTGCGCACCCTCGCTCTCTTTGAAAGATGAGGGTGTACACACGCCAAATTCGCCTAATTCAGAGCATAAAACAAATGTTTTATAGGGTAACGTGTGTGGTTGATCTTATAATGATGACGGGTCCTTTTGAAGTTGATTTGGAGCTTCGCCGAACGAAATCGGATGTTTTTTGAAGTTTTTCGCAAAAAGCTGTAATTTTTGAGCGAAAGCCACACGTAAATCGTGTAAACACGGAAATTGGCTGAATGACCAATGCCTAATGATCATGCATTGAAGGTTATGGTCATATTCACACTCCGGACAAGTTTTGTTGCATACCGTGCCTTTCCAGTTTGCTGTTGGATTCATTTTGACCAGTATCGGATCTTTTGTTCGTTGTCCTAACTTCCGGAAAAAATTCTAAAGTTTTGGAGAGTGTGATGGCTGATACGATGCTATAGAAAGCTTCTTCGGCCTGTTATCTTTCCAACGCAACAAACGGCGTTGAATTCCGAGTTCGGGAGTGTTCGCATTGGCTTCCGGAAGAACGTCGCGCAAAAATAGTCCCATGCGCCTGGATCCCTAGTCACATGCGCCCGGAACCCAGAGCACGTGCCCATGCGCCCTACCCCTGAGGCACGTGACCTTGTGCCCTGACTTGAGGGCACATGCGCTCTACCCTTGAGGCACGAGGGAACCGGTTTTTCACCGAGACTCTATCGCTGAACGGATCGACCGGATAAGATCAAATTTTTCGGAAAATGTGCCATGCGCCCTCACTGGGAGGCACATGCACCCCTCAGTGGGGCGCATGCGCCTTGGGGTAGGGCGCAATGAGCCCTATTTTCTAGCCTTGATAAGACTGTTCATTCTCTTATAAATTAACACCGATTCCGGTCATTCCAAAGGGATGTGCACGATCCCCCAGGCATCTCAATATGTCCAAGCTCCCTCCTGCATTGATTTTGTGATTTTTAGAGAGAGAATTTCGAGTTTTTAGAGAGAGAAAAGTCGGTTCGAGAGAGAGGAAGGCTTGTCTGCAGGTGATCTGCTAGGTATCTCTTATTTGGCCTCTATAGAAGCGTGTGGACGTATTCTTCCTGAGCTCTCTTCATCAAAGTTCTTCCTCTCCAAGTCTTCTTGAGTTTTCAATTGACGGCATCTGATTCTGATGTCGGGGATGATTGTGAGGAGTGCAGAAGCAAAGTCGCGCCTGGCAGATCGTGGACTGCTGCTCGGCTTTTTCGACAACACAGATTTGGCCATATCTCTCTCTATTCTACTCAGAATCTTGCTATTCTTTTTCCTATATCTTTGTTTCTACTCAGAATCTTACATTTTTTTGCATTACTTTTAGTCTGTTATTCCGAAAATAGAAAAAGAGGGGTTAGAGATAACCCGAATCCGATCAGTTTCTAGTCAATTGTGTGTTTTATGTTATTTCCTTTACATATACTCCACTTTGTCTAGTTCTAATTGTCTCTTTCACTTTTTTTATTTGTCTAGTTGCACAGAATATCAAGCACCCACGCGTTGAGGACTCTTCTTCATCGGCCGGCCGAAGAAGGAGAAGCTTTGACTCACATTCTTCACGCTAAGGTACACACGGTCAATTTTAATTTCATAAATCAGAACCCGCGATTCTTGGCGACCACATGTCTTAATTTATTTCTTATCACCATCCTCCCACATGGCCCGAACCGTCTCTTTGGTGATCTAGCGATACCAAGGGATGAAAGTTCAGGGATCAATGTGAGTGTGGGACCGAGGTAAGAGTTACTTTCCATGTTTTCTTCCTTTATTTCTCATCCCCTCTTGAGGTGACAATCTGGGTTCACGGACTTCCTTGAAATGGAGAGGCCCCGTCGAATTTTTAGAGTCGACAGCTTTGTGGCGACCATGGTGGGACAAGCAATATCTTTAACCGTGGGTGCTTAGTGTTTTGTTTGCAACTAGTTCTAGTTCTAGACCAGTTCCCGCGTGAGCCTTTCCTTCTTTCCACCTTTCTTAACTTCATGCCATCTCAAAATTTCTGATTTTGACCATCTTTCATCAGATCTGAAGTGCCAAGTATGTCATTTAATTTCTGTCATTTTATTTAAACCGGTTCCCACGTGAACCACCCTTTTTCCTTTTAAACCGGTTCCTGCGTGAACCAATCTCTTTCTTTACTTTGGTTCCCATGTGAACCAAACCACTTTACTTCAGATCTATCTCCACTTGAATCAGATCTTTATTCACCTTTAATTGGCCCCACGTAGCCCTCTTTTGACCATTCAAACCATTCAAACCGGTTCCCATGTGAACCACCCTTTTCTACCCAAAACCAGTTCCCGCGTGAACCAACTTTACTTTTTACCCCGGTTCCCACGTGAACCAGCTTATTCTTACTTTGGTCCCCCATGTGGACCACCCTTTTGCTTGGCTATCAGATCTGAACCCTCTTCTTTTCATCACTTTTCACTATCTCCATTTGGCTCACATAAGAAACAAGGTCTAGATTCTACTTTCTAGTTGTCTGTCTAGTTTCTAATTGCTTGTCTTGTGTGATTGCTTGTTTATTTAAGTTTATGTTTTGTTTATTACTTGCTTTATTACTTGATTTCATTCTCTGCTCCTCTCTACCTCCTTCTTTTACACTTTTTTTGAGGCGGGAGCTCACTCTTTCATTTACCCCTCCCATCCAAAACACCCTCTTGGTGGATTCTGACTTCTCTTCTGGGATATTCCTTCCTAGTTGACTTGGTTGGCTTTCATCAAGGCCTCCGTAATTCCTCATACGTGGAGTATTCCTCTTCACGATCGGGTTAGTTGTACCACTCCCCAAAACCCGAAGCATCCTATGTTACCTATGCGTGGTGAGATTGTGTGAAACCTAGGTCATTGGAGATGATCCTAACCCATTTGTTGAGAGAACAATTCTTAACAAAATCCATAAACCTAAGGTTTAATCAAAATCATTGCGTAATTTTTCTTTCAAGTCTTTGCATCACTTGTTTGTCAGACAAAAATTCAAACCTCTAACATTTTTTTGCAAGATACTAAAAAAACCAGAAAAGTTCTTTGTTTATTTTGCCAACTTGTTCAATGCAATTAAGGTATGGAAGGCACGTTGGAATGGTGGAACACGCTGAACATTGAGAGCACGAGATGGGTCACCAACCAATTCCGTCAGACGGTCTTGTTAATCCATTGTTTGAGTCAGAAGCGCAAGAGGTCCCTCAACCATTTGCTCCCCGTGATGTTGAACAACTCTTTAGGGAGTTGTCTCTCTATACTGACCCAGAAACCTACGCCTGCATACAATCCATGGTGAAGGGCAAAATTGCCTCAGATCAGGCTGAAGCCAACCAAGTTGCCTCATCTCCTTGTCCTCTAGTTCGACCGCCACTCATTCAATCACCCTTTATTCAACAACCTATTGTCCAGCAATCTATGATTCAACCATCATTAGCACAACCATCTGTAATTCAACCATCATTAGTTCAACCTTCTATAGTTTAACCATCTGTGGTTCAACCATCATTTGTTCAGCCATCTTATTTTAACCATGTTGCTCCCCTGACCCACCAAGTCATGGGACAATCTTCAGTAAATTTGCCAAGTCATGCTCCTCAATTCCAGAACCATGCCTCTAACCACATACCCCCACCAGTAAACCAAGAACCTGCTCTCACCCAGGCAATCATGGATTAGCTCACCCAAATGAATGAACATTATGAAGAGCTGAGATGTCATATGGACTCCAAGTCAGTTCCTGAGATCTCTATTCCTTCTTTGCCAGTTCTCCACCTGCCACCTTCTGAGTTACCAGTTTATCGCCGCTACAATGGTACTGGCAATCCTTTTCTCCACTTAAAAGATTTTCTCTATAAATCCTCATTCTAGAAAAATGATCGTATGGTTCTTGCCTTCTTATTCCACCGATCACTAGAAGGGTCTACATTGGAATGGTTCTACTCGCTCGACCCCTTTGACGCAGGAGACTTTGATATTGTCAAGACCAAATTTTTGCTAAGATACAAAGACCGGGTGGCACCATCATGCTCCATCACAGATTTGATTGCTAAGAAAATGAAGCCCGAAGAGGACTTCATAAAGTTTGCTGATCGCTGGAGGGGAATGGCAGAGAAATTGACAGATGTGATTTCTGAAGAGGAACAAGTGAAGATGCTTATCGGGAACACTACACCTGCCTTAAGGAATATATTGATCATGCACCGTCCTACCACCATGAATGAACTCTATGACAATGCTCGATACTTGCAAGCCCACTTCAAAGATGCCACCATGATAAACCCTTTTGATCCCAAACCTAGGAACTTCAGGAAAAACCCCCTCTACACCAGTTGGGCCTATAATCGAGGGAGTGGTCAACAACGAAGCTATAAACATTGTGGGGAACCAGGGAGGGAACCATCAAAACCAGTTTAGAAACCCACCACAGAACCTTTCCTATTACCCCCCTCAACAACAGGTTAGGCCACCACAACCACGACAACCACAACAACCCCCTTAACTAGTAGCACAACCCCAACAACCTCGTCCACCTACCTACAATAGGGCACCACCACCACCCAATCAGGCACTATGAAGGGGAGGTCCTAGGAGAGAGAATTACCAACAACTCCCTTACTTCTTGACTGACATCTTCAATGTACTTATGGCAGAGAAACAGTTGGAATTGCCCAAGGAAAGAGAGGTTTGGCTAGCAAACGCAGATATGTCCCGATACTGTGCTTACCACCGGTGTCCTATTCACACTGTTGAAGTGTGCTTTCAATTCAAGGATTACATCCACGATCTGAATGACCAAGGCAGTATTGATTGGGCCTAAATAGGGGAATGCATACAGGCAATGAAGGCTAGGCAGCAGTAGCGGCAGCGTCCACCGGCTCAACCTCAACAACAACTAGGCTTAAGGATAGTCCATAATCCGCTCCCATTACATGCTCCCGCTCCAGCACCAGCACCGGCACATCCAAATCCAGGAATTGGTTTAGTACACTCCATTGTCCAGGGAGATGCCAGCCGTGCTTAAGGTTGGCAACTATAAAATCACAATACAACCATGCCTGTTAACCCAACTAGGCCTCCTGCTAGGAACCCTCCTAGACAAATAATCCATGCACCTTCTACTCCATAGCTACCACAAAGCTCAATAACCCAACCACTGGCCGCCACTTCTTCTCGCCGACTCATCATTAGGCCAGCCCCCTCCTTAACTACACCTCCTTCAATGATTACTACACACCGACCCTTACTCATCCGACCACCACAATCACCACCAAACCTGAACCCCCAGCCTATGAGCTCTGTCACTCCAAAACCTCAACCTATAATACCAATAACCCTACAGCCTACCACATTACCAATACCTTTATTAAACCCATCAACCACTCCTACACCTCGACCTCTTCTTATCAGGCCACCAGTATCACCATCATTACCACCTCCAAACCCTACCCCTCTACCCATAAACCCAATCATCCCAGAACCACCAATCCCATTGCCTATCATACCTACGCCTACACCACCTGTTCCCACCCCAGTTAACCCATCACCTCTACCCAACTGCCAAGTAGCCCCGGTGCTTCGGAGTGGGAGGATGTTCCAGCGGCTCTTTCCCCAAGCTAGTACTCAACCGCAGGATCCAGTGGAGGAGGAACAAGTAGAAGAACCATTGCTAGGCACAACCTATGATTTGTTAAAACATTTAGATAAGACACTGGCCCGTATTTCTATACTTGAGTTGATCAAAAGATCAAAGGTGCACCAGGAGATTCTACAGCAATATTTGCAAAGGGTCATGGTGAGTGAAGATCTCCCACCTGAGAAGATCACTACAGTGTTAGCCCCTAGAAGTGAGCACCCAACACTCACTTTCTCTCAGGAGGAATTAGCAGATCCAGAGGTCAGGAGATATGCTTTACATGTGGCTGTTATTATTTATAGTATTGAACTAAAATCTTGTTTGGTTGACACTGGAGCCTCTATCAACGTTATGCCGCCAGAAACTTTGCAGTTGTGCGGCATTCCTGAACAAGAAATCAAGCCATCCTGTGCCATGGTGACGGCCTACAACAACTCCAAGAAGTCCGCACATGGGGTGGTCACTTTAGAAGTCAAACTTGGACCATGTACGGTCACAACAGATTTTCATGTTCTAGAATTGGATCCAACTTTTTGGGCTATACTTGGGAGGCCTTATCTGGAAGCCATAGGAGCTGTGGCTTCAACAAACCACCAGTGCATAAAGTTTCCCTTTAAAGGACAAGTGGTCAAGGTAACTAGCATGCCTGTAAGGGGCGAGATGAATGATGCTACTTTTACATCACCCTTAGGACTGTCGATACAGCCCCAGATATTAGTGGGAGAATTGCCAGAAGTCAGATGCATGACCGCCTCTCTACCTGACACAGTGGGATGGCGGATGATGATGAAACTGGGCTATCAACCTGGAAAAGGTCTAGGCAAGGATCTTCAAGGGATCACTCAGCCGATTCAAACTATGAAAAGGCCACGTAGGCAGGGGTTGGGATACGGAGAGGATTCCATCACAAGGAGGGTCTTCCAGCCAGGATTTGCCATGGTACTCCATACATTCTTTATCAAAGGGGAGACCATGATGATGGCTGAAGACGACAAGAGTTCCATGATGACTATCAAAAGAAGAAAGGCTCTAGATGAAGAAGAAGACTCAGAAGATCTATGCTTATCTTTGACTCGTTTGTTCTCAAGTGGGGAAGAGCACCAGGAACCACTCAAGGGCAAACCAATCTTGGATCATCATGTTAAGCAAGATATCACCCAAGTCAGAACCATTCCACGAGGCCCGAGCATAACAATCCCATGTTTAAACCTCGTGCCTTTGTTCTTAGATCTTTTGGATGGGCTTCCGGGCCCACTTACCCACTTTGGGCTCATGCGCCCTTTTCAGCCTTCCACTCTTACTGGGCCTGCTTGCCCATTTACTTCTCTCGTTAACTTCAAGACTGAGAGTTCTTTCTAGTATGGGCTCACATGCCCATCCATTTCTAAGATCGGGTCCACGTACCCGTTTATTTTTTTTTCATCAGTTTTGGACCCATGTGTCCACTTTCTGTTACCATAGGGCCCACGAGCCCCTTTTTCCCTTTTGTTTTTAAGTTTTTCTCTCTGGTAATCCCGTCAACTTACAACAAATCCCGAGTCATGCTAACTCATTCTATATTTTTACTTGAAATTCTAAAAAAAAACGTCTTCTCTGAAACTCACATTTCCATCGAGGAGACGTCTCTACTCATCCCAGAGGGTGATCCCAATCAGGGATCCCTCTTTTCTGAATCATTGATCGATTTACTCGATCCTCCCTCCACTATGAATACCACATTTCCAGCTTTATCTTCAGTAGGTCAGGTTAGGTTAGGAAATAGGAAAGTCAGAGGTAAACGAGTTCCAAATAGGTATATGCAACAATTGGCACAGAAATGCATGGAGTGTGCAAGGCTGCCAAACTTTTTAGAGAATACCATCCAGCTAGATGAAATCCGATATGAGGATGAGCATAACATAGATCATACTTTGGGAGCATATGAGGTAGTATCAGAGAAGGATCCCGAATTTGAGGATGAAATTGAGGACTTGGCTGATGCATATGCATCTGGACTTAGAAGATTTGAGGAACCACCAGCCATAGGGAATGAACCAACCAAGGAACTGAATTTAGGAACCCTGGAAGATCCTAAAATTATCCTCATCAGTGCAAACCTCACTCCCTCACAAGAACAACGTTTGATCAAAGTGTTGGAATAATATAAGGACATGTTCGCATGGACATATGAAGACATGCCATGATTAGATAATTCGTTGGTTGAACATAGATTAACCTTGAAACCTGGAACTACCCCGGTCAAACAAAAGCTCAGGAGGTTCCACCATGATATTGCACTCAAAATGAAAGAAGAGGTCGACAAACTACACCAAGCAAAATTTATTAAAGTTGTCTTATATCCGCAATGGGTGGCTAGCATAGTCCCTGTTATGAAGAAGGATGGACGGGTTCGGATTTGTATAGATTTTAGGGACTTGAACCGAGCGTGTCCTAAGGATGATTTTCCTTTACCTCATATCGATGTTTTAGTTGATTACACAGCTGGATTTGAAATGCTATCATCGGGTACCGGACTTGTTCCAATCCGTAGGGCATTCAAGGTGGGGGCTCTCTCTCCCAACACACCCTCACCCTCCAAACACCTTCTTGGTGGATTCTAACCTCTCTTCTGAGATATTCCTTCCTAGTTGACTTGGTTGTTTCCATCAAGGCCTCTGTAGGTCCCCATCCGTAGAGTATTCCTCTCTGCACAATTGGGCTGGTTGTACCACTTTCCCAAAACCCGAAGAACCCAAGTACCTACTCGTGGTGATTAAGTGACAACCTTAGGTCTTGAAGATTGAAGAAATAGGAACCATACCTACTTGAGTGAACAATTGCTAACAATCTATCTAAATCTAAGGTTTCAACCCAAAAATTGTCGAGTAGTTATTTTAAAAACTTGTTTGCATAACTTGCTTGCTCACCAAAAATTGAAAACAACAAAAAATTCTTTTTTCAAAACACCTAAAAAACAAAACAAAAAATAACCTTTAATTTTGTGTTCAACTTGTTTTCCAAACAACCAAATTGAAACAAAAAAATCAAACAAAAACAAAGTATAACCAAACAAAAATTCTCTTTGCATTTACACCTTTTACTTGCTTTCTTTCAGCCATCTTGTTAGAAAATTTGACAGGATGCCCATGATGCTAAGGTCCGGAAGACACGTCGGGATATTGGACTACTACGGACAAGAAGAGGAGTACGAGATAGGTCACTACAAGCTTCAGCAACCCATGGTCCAACCAGAGGGCCGTGTTAATGACGTGATGGAACCTGAGGTCCAAGATCCCAATCACTGATCCGCCTCACATAGTATAGAACAAGCTCTTAAGGATCAATCTCTTCACCTCGATCCCAAGACCTTTGCAATCATCCAATCCACCACTAAGGGCAAGATGCCTGTCAAATAGATTGAGGGCGACCAAGCCCCCATGCCACGTCGATCAGCAACTAGGCCTCTTATCATCTCCTCTCCTAGGCAACCTTGTCGTGTCTCTACTCACCCAACTATAGAGCACCCATCAAATCGTATGCCGGTTCCTCCCTCCAACCCACCACCTCCATTTCCTTCTAACTATCTTGCAACTCACATGCCAGCACCAGTGGCTCGGGAACCCAATCTCACTCAAGGTTTCATTGATAAGCTCAACCGAATGGATGAGCGTTTTGAAGAATTAAAGTATCGTTTGGACTCCAAGACTACTCCTAAAATCTCAATCCCATCCTTCCCAATTCTACACCTTCCTCCTTCAGAGATACCAGTTTTTCAACATTACAATGGGACTAGTAATCCTTTCACCCATTTGAAGGACTTCTTATATGAATCTGCCTTCTGGAAAAATGACTGCAAAGCCCTTAGTTTTCTATTATGTCGGTCATTGGAGGGATCTTCCCTTGAATGGTTTTACTCTCTTGATTCTTTTGAGGAGACATATTTTGACATTGTCAATGCAAAGTTTCTGCATAGGTATAAGGACCGGGTGGGGTCAGCCTACTCGATAACAGACTTAATTGCTGAAAAGATGAGACCAGATGAAAATTTTGCCAAGTTTGCTGATTGGTGGAGGGGAATGGCTGAGAGGCTAGTGGATACCATTTCAGAGGGGGAGCAGGTGAGGATGTTCATCGGGAACACCATGCCTAACCTTTGCAACCTCTTGATCATGCACCGCCCGACTACCATGAGTGAGTTGTATGATAACGAACATTACCTCCAAGCCCATTTTAAGGGCGCTTCCATGATCAACCCATTTTACCCCAAACCCTGTAACACTAGAAAGCCTACACTTTTAGGACCTACCACCGAAGGGGTAGTGAACAATGAGAGTGTCAATGTCATGGGAAACCAGGGTGGGTATCGCCAAAGCCAATATTGTAACCAACCACCCAACCAACAATACTGGTTAGCTCCTCAACCCCAACAGCAACTTGCAAACAACTGAGCACCACTACAGCAACCCACCTACAACCGAGCACCCCAGCAGAAAAATGCCTACAACCGAGTGCCACAGCAACAACCCATCTACAACCGACCACAACCACAACAACAAGCCTACAACCAAGTGCCACCACCAGCCAACCGACCTAGGAGGGAGGACCTAAGAAAGAGTATTATCCTCAATTGCCATTACCCCTCATCGATATCTTTAATGCATTGATGGCTGAGCAGAAGTTGGAGCTCCCAAAAGAGAGAAGGATGGCCAGCGAATGCGAACATGACAAAGTATTGCGCCTACCATCGGTATCCTGGGCATACGGTGGAAGTTTGCTTCCAATTCAAAGATTATATTCATGTCCCCAACGATCAAGGGAATATTGACTGGGCATAGATGGGAGAATCCATACAAGCTATGAAGGTGCGGCAAAATCAACCATGGCAACCTCAAGCACAGCAGCAGCCCGGCCTGGGCATAGTCAAAGATCCACTCCTAGTACATGCACCAGCTCAAGCACCAGCGCTAGCACCGCCAAACCAGCGACTCGGCCTCGTCCACTCCGCCATCGAGGAGTCAACCCACCACTTCCAAGGTTGGCAGGTTGAGGATCAAACCGCCTCCATGCCTGCCAGACCAACCCCACCTACAAATCGCACCATACTCTTCATACCGAGAGCTTCCCCCAGCCCACAAACTACCCAAACACCACAAAGCCCAATCTCACCAACACTACCCTTACCAGCTATTAACCCTCCATGGCACCTAATCATTAGACCGCCACCAGCATCTCAACCTTCACCCCAACCTCACCCATCAACCATCCTTCCTCCCCGGCATCTAATCATTAGACTACCACCAATACCCCAAACATCACCTAACCTACCGGCCTCCACCACCCCTCGACTTCTTATTATCCAACCATCACCCAACCTATCAGTAGCCACCACTCCGCGACCCTTAATCATTCAATCATCACCACCAACGCCCCAACCATCACCCAACTTACTAGCCTCCACCACTCCACGACCCCTCATCATCCGATCCTCACCGCCCCTACCTTCCACGGGCCCCTCAGCATCCCAACCAATCCTACCATCACCACCTTCACCACTCTCCCCTACCACGCTGGCACCAGTGCTTCGTAGTGGGAGGATGTTCCAAAGGGTCTTCCCCCAAGCTGGGATGTAACCACAGGAACAAGCAAAAGAGGAGGTGGTAGAAGAACCGTTGCTCGGCACGGCATATGACTTGTTGAAACACCGAGACAAAATATCAGCACGGATTTCAATCCTGGAGCTTATAAAGAGGTCAAAGAACCATCAAGACATCCTACAACAGTACTTGCAGCGGGTCATGGCCAATGAGGACCTCCCGCCCGAGAAAATCATTACAGTCTTGATCCCAAGGAGAGAACATCTGGCACTTACATTTACACAGGAGGAGTTGGCACGGCCGGAGATCAGAAAGTATGCCTTACGTGTCGCAGTAGTCATCAAAGGCATGGAGATTAAGTCTTGCTTGATTGACACCGGAGCATCTATAAATGTCATGCCACCAAAAACATTGCAACTTTGCAGCATCTCCGATAAAGAAATCAAGCCTTCTGCAGTCATGGTGATAGCATATGACAAGTCCCGAAAGTCGGCACGAGGGGTGGTTACATGGGAAGTAGGGCTCGGGCCGTGTACTATCACCACCGAGTTCCATGTGTTAGAATTGGACCCCACTTTCAAAGCTATTTTGGGATGCCCATATCTTGAGGTAATAGGAGCTGTTTCCTCCACTAATCATCAATGTCTAAAGTGTAAGGAATCATCATAAAAATTTGGTGTAGTGGAAGCGACGATTCCAATGAGTTCTATTAGAATCTGTCTCAATAGGAACCGAACGATGAAAACTGAAAACTGATCAAATCGAGTTCGAATATAACTGATAGGGATTCATATAATCCCATGGAGAAGAAGGATATGAACTTCACAAGCTCTTCAAATCATTCAAATGTCTGGTCTCCAACAGTATCCACACGAACTTCATCCACAACACATTCTCCCTTTGCACCAGCCTCGAGAACTCTTCTCAAACGGAGCTCCATCAATCATGGACACCTTCTAGAGAGAGGAGGGGGTAGGGAGGAGGCTAGGGACATGGTTTTCACCCTTGGCTTGATAGGGTTTGGCTAAAACCATTAGTATTTATAGAGAATTATAGATTTTTTTATAAAAACCCAAAATCTCCATAAATTATGCTCTTGCCTCTGTACTTGTGGATAAGTCCTTATGTGTGTGACCCACTAGGCCCAAAAGCCTATTTGGTTGAGGCCTAAATAAAATAGAGCAATTCTATTTAATTTAATTAAATCTATTATCTGAAAATAGATTAATCGGCCTACCGATCATAAAGGGTACAAGCCACATCCCATGATCTCAAATGGCTATGGGGATAATCTCATCTTCATTGAGCCTTTACAACATCAGTTACCGCATAGATATAAACTCTATCCATTCAATGTCCCAGTTGGAAAGGAGTACGGCATTGACTGTCAACTCCTTACTGTATCGACTCTATAGGATCTTGTACTTGAAATTGGATCAATTGGAAAACTCCTTTTCCAATTATCCTATCTACCCTGGCCAGGGATTTAGAGTACTATCCCATAGGACATTCACTCTCACTTATCGAGAGTAGACGATCCATTGTTGTCCGCTCAAATACCGCCATCGGGTTTTCCTTGTACCCGATCTATCACTATACTAGACCATCTAAACGATGATCCATAAGTCAATGGTCAAAGCACAAGTTCTACCCAACAAGGTATCTTTGGCGACTTAGGTCAAAGGTCCAACCATGCAACCGTGATGATAGAAAATTCTGATTGACAGGTCGGTAAGATACCATTCAGAATTTCTAATTCGGTCAGTTCAGTGAACTCATTCAACTAATGAGCACCTGTATGTGTATCTCAGTGTCTCCACACTAATGACCAATGAGATCAGTCATCCTCATCACATGAGAAGATATCACATACACTAGTCTATCCGGATCCTTGATGTCCCGTCTCAAGTATCCTATGACTAGGAACACTTAGATCAATTACCTCTAGATGATCAATCTCATTATCGATCTCATCATGATTTAATTATCATTACATTTGATCAAGAACTTCACTATGATATTTGCATCTAACGAGAGCTTATAATAAAGATTTGTCTAATTAATTGAATGAGATATTTTTAGAAATGTCGAATCATATCATATATGATTGGCTTGTAGGGCATACATTTCTATCATGAAGTTCCCATACAAGGGCCAGGTAATCAAAGTAACCAACATCTCCATTCTGAATGATGTGGATGATCTCTCTTCTACACTGCCGATATCAAAACTTGTCTATCCATTGGTTTCAACTACAGAGCTGCCCGGTGTCATGGTGTTGACAACACCTCCAGAAATAGTTTCCTGGTGGATGATGAAAGGAATGGGCTATTAACCAAGAAAGGGGCTGGGAAAGGAACTGCAGGCGTTTGTGCACCCCATTGAAGCTGTACAAAGATCGAGAAGACACGGGCTTGGCTATGAGCCCAGTTTCACTCCGTGGATGGTCTACCGACCAAAATATGCCATGGGACTCCAAAGATTCTTCATCAAAGGGGAGACCATGATGATGGCTAGGGGCGAAGAAGAAGAACCAACCAAGAGAAGGAAGGCACCAGAGCAAGAGGAAGAAGTGGACAACCTGAGTACATCTTTGGCTCAATTATTCATAGAGGAAGAACTACAATCAACATCCTGCATGAACCGTATCCTATGGTCACGTACTTCAAAATCGTCAATCTCACCCTCCTGGATGCACTTGATGGGCTTTGTCTTTTGCATCATCAATCCTGACTCTGCCATGCCAAATCGTATCCTTCACATCTTTCACTTCATCATATGACTCTGAATCTTTGAACCAATTCAATTTTGAGCCTATCCCAAGTGGCAACAACTAGGCAAGGCAAGGCAAACACAAGCAATGTCATCATCAACAATTAACTTTTTCTCACAGGGATTCATCACCATCATGTCATTGCAAGGCAATGTTTTGAGTTTCACATTTGTATGACAATCTTCACTAAGAGAAATTTGTATTGACGATATTTGTAACAACCTTGGTTTTATCAAAATAATTTTTTTACATTGCAAGGCATGTTTACAATTGATTCACCCATGAAATGTAATCTACCTCAAAAAATGGAGAGAACTACCAGTATGACTTGAGTCCACATGTCCTAGGTTGTTCTATAAAATTCGAGGGTAGATACCATTCTACACACACAAGACATCCTGATCTCATAATCTGGATGACCTGATTCTTAAGAGAAGCTAGGCAAGACTTAGAGATGGAAGGAAAACTCTCATCCTATTCTCTTATATTCAGTCCAAGATAGGTGAAGGAGATTAGAGAGGGAGAGTATTGAAACTATCCATCACCTTAGTAGGAGGCCGTCTGAGAAGGTCCAACTTCTCAAAAAGAAAAAAAAAGTGTCAAAAGATGGGCAATGAACCCCACAGGTTTAAACAAATATGAACCTATTTGAATGAGTAACCAAAAAAATGTATAAAATAAAAAAAAGCCACCAAAAGATGGGCAATGACCCCACAGGTTAAAGCACCTATCTGAATGTGTGTCACAAAAATAGTTTGTTAATAAAAAAGAATAGATCCGAAGAGGTCGAACCCCAATGAGCAATTGGGTGCAAGTAGAGAAATCCCTCTCGACATCTTCAAAGTCTATCAAGGACTTTCTATCAATTCTTCTTTCTTAACCCCCCAGGGTGTGGATAGACCAACTAAATCAAAGCTAAATTCTGGCCAATCAAAGTTAAAGGTCAGAAAGATTTTGGGTAAGGAACCTTTTTAATTGCATATGGTATATACCAATGAACCTAGAATAACAATTGAGTGATGAAGACTTTTGTCAATACTGATTTTTCTCCCCAAAAAATTTGAATATTTTCAAATTTTAAAAATAGTTGAATACTTTTAAAAATTAAAAAATTGAATATTTTTAAAAACTCTAAAAAACTAAATATTTTCAAAACTCCCCAAAAAGTTAAATATTTTCAAAAACTCCGAAAAATGAATATTTTCAAAAATTCCAAAAAAAATGAATCTTTTTACAAAAACTTCTTTTTTCAATTTCCAACAAAAATTTTCATCACCATGCTTGGTTCGAATTTTCATCTTTACATTCATATTTACTTTCAGTCTTTCATGTTTCAAATTCTTCATTGCATATTTGCTGCTTTATTTTTACACCCTTAAGAAGGCTATCACCCTGTTGACAAAGGTCAAGGTAGACTACAACTTGCAAGGGGGATAAGCCATATTGTCATTCTAATCTTCTCTTTTGAGTGTTTTAGGCACAATGAACAAACAAGGAGAACTTCACACAACACGGTAATGCTTGCCACTTTCCTTCTCTAAGGATTCTTAGGAGGAGGTGTCACCATAACCTTGGCCTCAACTTTGTCTAAGAACCTTTTGCAAGACTTTAACAAGGCGATGCTCACCACTTCCCTCCCCAATGGATTCTTATAAGGAAGTGTCACCATAATGGTCGAAGAGCGTGTTTATATCTACACCTTGATGCAACCTTTTTGGTCCATCACTATTTCGCTTCATTATATTCCATTATAATTCATTTCGCTTCGCCACATTTCTCTATGTTTCACTTTGCTTTACAACATACTATTCCCTCTGACATCAAGGCGAGACAAGCTGTAGACACGCCAATTTGACCTTATTTAGGGCTTAAACCCTTATTTCATTGGTAACATTCCTTTTAGACCATTAAAATCAAGTTGAACCATCCTTTTGGATGATCCAAGGAGCTTACTAGAAATTTGAAGATGAGTTGTTGATCCCTAGTCGAATCTAGGTGTGCCGAGCGAGGACCATTATGTCGTGTCCTTTCATCGAGTCATTGTACTTTTTTCTGCTTACCATTAGGGTTTTCCTATTGCCGTTAGGTCATTCCAATCAATAATAGGGTGGCATAGAGCATACAAGATTTATCCTATTGTTTTTGGTTGTCAACCCTTGTTGTACGGGTTGCCGCCGACTTTTCTAGTCATTCTGAGTATTCTGGGTCGTCTCGGCTCTTCCGGCTATCTTTTTGAGGTTTTTGGGTCCCTCTCATCATTTCTGATCATCAACCCAAGTTGTACGGATTGCCTTCGGCTTTTCCAGTCATTTCGAGTATTCTGAATCATCCCCAGCCCTTCCGGGTACTTTTCTAAGTTTTTCGGATCCTCTCATCATTTCCGATAGTCAACCTGAGTTGTACGGGTTTCCACCGGCTTTTATGGTCATTCCAAGTATTCCAGATCATCCCCAGCTCTTCTGGATATCTTTTCGAGTTTTTTGGATCCTCTAGTCATTTTCGGTCGTCAACTCGTGTTGTATGGGATGCCACTGGCTTTTTTGGTCATTTCGAGTATTCTCAATCATCCCTGGCTCTTCTAAACATTTATCCTAGTTTTTTGGGCTCCTCCCGTTGTTTTCCGATCATCAACCAGAGTTGTACGGGTTGCCGCCAACTTTTTCGGTCATTTCGAGTTCCGGGTCATCCCCGGCTCTTCCAAGCACCTTTTTAAGTTTTCCAAATCCTTCCCATCGTTTACAGTTGTCAACTCAAGTTGTACGGTTTGTCACCAACTTTATGGGTCATTCCAAAGTTTTACGCATTGTCATCGGCTTTTCCAAGTTTCGGATCACCCTCTGGGCCTTCGCCGCCACCAGGAGGATAAATTAAAAGTTACAGTTCCATACGTAAGTCTCAAGATGTGTCCCAGCTAGTTTACCCACTTAGGGAGCTGCATTTGTGAGTCCTCTTTCTAATGCAACAAATGGGAGTCGAAACGGACCTCCCGTTTGCAAGTTATGGCTCGCGAATGAAATGCACACAGGAGAGAGAGTGGAACGTGCCCCTGGTCTGAGAGCGCAGTTGATTTCAGAAATTGAAAATTTACCATGATTTTGACTTCCTAAACCTATTTTTGGTAAGTTTTCTCCTCTAAAAATGTTTATTTTGACCGTGCCCCTGACTCAAAGGCGCGTTCATCTTGTCAACCCCATTTTTAGTAATTTTTTGGAGTTTTACGATGGTTTTTAGTAATAACGCACCTCCGAAGTGAGGGCGCGGTTAGTCTGTTTTTATGTTTTGCACCAATTTTGATTCTCTATAAATTTCAACCAGTATGGTACGATCTAGGATTCTTATCTTCATCTTCCAGCCACTCTAGGCTCATCCCAACCTCCCCAAATCGTTCTCTCTTCATCCTGGTGTCTAGAGATCATCTCGAAGTGAAAATGAAGCCGGTCTATGTTCTGACATGCTGCTTTGCTGATCATCGGCTTCTACAGATCTCCCTGATCATTTTTCAAATAGGATTTAGACGTGCTTCATCGTGCTATCTTTTAACTCCAACAAACATAGATCAATTCTGACATCGCCTCGACTCGTGGCGGCTTCTACACTGGCACTGCACAGGCAGATCTGAAGTCTTCTCATCTAAGTCATCATTTTATTAGTCAATTTCAATACATTTAATGGTAGATTCAGCCTATACATTCTTCATAGAAACTGTTCCTTGGTGAGTCCTCTTTTATCTTCAATAAAAATCATTCAATTTTCATATTTGTGCTACCCACAGCACATCCTACATCGACGTTGCACTGGTGGTTTTCAGAATTTCACTGTCCAAGATCCGATTTATCAGGTAAATTTAGATCACCTATAAAAGGATTCAATCCAAAGTGTCTTTACCATAAATAATCCTTTGCAAATCTTATTTATTTTAAAACAAAGAAGTTCATTATGATTTCTGGATTGTCTGTGGTGATCGCTTGAACAAAGTCGCACAATCTGGTATTGTTTATAATTTCTTCCTACTTTTATAATTTATTCAGTGCTATACGGACATATTGAGGAGAAGTTATCAATATAAACTCTTCCTATTCAAGTCTTCTGTCCTTTGCAACAAACGACACTCAATTCTGACATCGGGACTACCCGTGACGAGCTCTACATCAAAGTCGTGCTAAACAGTGCCACTGCGCCCTCGGACACTGGGCGCGCCCACCGCACCCTCAACCCTAGAGCATGCCCACCTCACCCTCAATTCAAGGCCGCGGTCACACATGTGTGCTATCCAGCCAAATCGGTAATATCTCACCCATTTTAACTCTGATTTGAGATGTTCAAGTTTCTACTTCTTCGTCATTCATCAAGCATCATTTACACATCATTTTTATTTAGTTTTTGCATCATCTCATATTTCATAGAAAACCAAAAAAAGGGTTAGGGTTAGCCCTGAAACCGATGAGTTTCTTTTTGATTGTTTTTTTTATGCCACTTTCTTCACAGTTACTACACTTCACTCAGTTCTAATCTTTGTTTGACATGTTTTCATTTCTTCTTTGCCTACTAGTTGCATTGGTTTATCAAGCTAGCATTGGTTGGAGACTCATCTTCATTGGTTGGGCAAAGAAGAAGAAGGTTGAACCCGCACACACTCTTTTCCATGCTAAGGTACACACAGTCATCCTTTACTCAATTTGGATTTTATTTTATTTAAAGCATAGCCCATGGTTCCTGGTGATCTACTTTATTCTTTCATGCATTAAGTTCTTTTATTCCATACTCACTCTCCTCCCACATGACCCAAACCATCTCTTTGGTGCTTAAGCGACGCCAAGAGATGAAAGTTCGGAGATCAATGTGAGTGTGGGACCGAGGTGAGAGTTTTTTTGTGTTTTCCTCCTCCTTTCTCATCCCCTTCTTGAGGTGGTGATCCGGATAAGAACAAACCAATTTTCAGAGTTAGGAGTGGCAAGAAGTATACCACTTCTATGGCAACTTGGTTGTTGATGTGGCTCAACACCTCAATGAACCAGTTCACTTGAATCTTCCTTGAAGAAGATGACATGATGAAGATTTAAAAGATAAATAAAGGGCAAAGAAGAATAGTGTTTTGCAAGAGAGAAGGAGAGATTTTCTTCTAAGGGTGTGGAGAAGAAGAAGAAGAAGAAGAAGAAGGGTCTAAGGTTCTTCTTATAGCCCAAGATTTGGTCCAAAACTTGTCAAAGAGGAGGCTTAATCAATTTGCCTACACAAGAGTTGTAGGAGTAGGAGGGACCCTAGCACCTTACCACTGGGGTGCCTAATGCCCCCATATCGAGGAACTTTGTAACATTTTTGGAAAAATTCATAAAAATGAAAAAAATACATAAAATTGATAAAAAATAATAAAAAGAGAACTTAGAAAATAATCATACAATTAAAAAACAAAAGATTGACTGCTCTTGGTCCCATTTGAACTTGCAACCTAATCTTGCATTAGAATTTTGCATTTTTATCCAATTAAATAGTATGAGCTATGTTGAAAACCACAAATATGAAATAAGTTGGGTCCAATCACCCCCTCAACAAATCAATGATAGCTCAGTTAACTTCAAATTTGCATATGGGCCAAAACTATGTTAATGGGGATGATGGTCCCCATTCATGGGTCTTATTAACCCATTCGACACAATCTATACCTTCAACTATATTCTTACAATACGTTTAAACCCATCATGCATAATTCCATGAATCATTTTATGCATCATTTCATCATGCATACCCTATTATGGTAAGCTTGTTCTACCTTGTTGTCTGTAAACACACAAAATTGACTTAGTTTTAGAGCTTAAAGCACATGTTCTATAGGTAATATTAAAATTTTCATCTTTTGAATCAATGTTATTTTTTTTCCAAAGCTTAAAAGTAGTTTTTTTAATGAAATAGGCTAGGTGGGATGCATGAGCCCTCACCTTGGGGAGCATGAGCCCCCATCTGAGGGTGCATCATAGAGAGAAGTTAGGTGGTGCGTATGCTCCCCCAGTTGCCTTCTCCACTGTTGGTATACAATTTTGATTATTTCTTGGTTCCAAGATACATTGGGGTGATTTTTTTTAAAATTAATGTGCTCTAGGTCAAGGGTGCATCTACCCTCATTTGGCGGGTGCATGAGAACCTTCCAAAATTTAAAATCCAATCAAATCTAGGTCAATTGGGCGAGATTTTGCCCTGGATTGATGCATCTCTAGGTAAAGCATGTGTGCCCCTACCTGTGGGTACATCAAATTAGAGAGAACATCTCAATTTAGGCAAAAAAAAAAATTTTGAATTGATGTGCCCAAGGGTGAGGGTGCATGTGGCCCCACCCAAGGGTGCATATGTCTATCTTTCCTAATTAGTCATTCCAATCTAATTTCAAGTAGGATTTCCAATCCTCAGTACAACTAAACAACCTATGAATATTTAGAAGGTTACCAACATGTCTCCCCACTATGTTTAAGAGTTCTAAAGGTTTTTAGAAAGAGAATTTAAAAAATTTAAAGAAAGGAAATTCAGTTCGTGCTTATTACTATTAGGACATTATAGATTCCATACGAGAAATCCAACATGTGTCGTGCCTGATCCAACTAAAGTTAAAGTTTTCTTAGCATGTCAGCTCTCATTTAAAATAAACAGAGTTTAAATTGGATCATTCATTTGTCTATGGTGAGCACCGAAGTAAAATCACGTCATAGAATTCCTATTCCAACTGGCTCCCAATCCTCGCACCAAAATCTGCCTTCTCTTATCCCAAATTAGCCCAGATTTGCTCCCTTTTACTTTCATATTTATATTTTAGCCGTATTTAATTATTTTGTATACTCTTACATAGCATTTGTATTAATTAAAAAACCCAAAAAAATAGTGGTTTGGCCTAGCCCAACCCGGTTTGTTCTATTCCAAATGCCAATTTATGTTATTTTCTTTCACATATGATGCACCTAACTTAGTTTTAATCCATTTTTTACTTGTTTGTTGCCTTTGTATTGCAAAGGAACAACTTGAATTAGATTGAAGGGCCCCTCATCGTCAACCAACTAAGAAAGAGAAAGTAAGAACTCACACACACTGTCTCCCAAGTACACAAGTCAAACCCCTTTTAGTTTATTCATTAAAAACCACAATTTCTAGCAACCACACACTTTCCTTTCACCCATTCTTTTCTCCTCTTTTACTACCCTAAACTAGGCAACCTCTTCCTTTTTCAAAGGAAGTGGCAAATTCAATAGGGGTAGTCCAGTTTCATATTAAAAGCCAACCTCTTTATACTGAGTTTATGAGACGTGAGTGGTTGCATGAAAGACATCTCATCAATGTGGAGATGGAAGGGAGTCATTGATTCTTCTTCATTCATAGCTTTTTGGCAACCACCATGGGATGTCTATTGTTTGATATCTAATTCAAATTATGTTTTTACGTGCTCTCTTTCCTTCTCAAGTTGGTTCCTACTTGAACTGACTTTTCCTTTTCACATCTGGGGACTTTTCCTTGGTAGTTTACTTTTAGAATAGTCCTTCCATAGATCCATTTCCTATTTTTGCACTCTCTAACTAGTTTCTACATGAACCGCTCTTTACTTTATTAGTTGTTTGCATTGTTGTTTAGTTCCCATGAAAACCTATTATTGTTTTGATTATGCATTTAATTTTTAGAATTGCTTAATTTTCATATCATCCATCTTATATCATGCTTACATAGGCTATTTGCTTCTTATCCTTGTCATTTTGAATATTGCCTTAGATTTGTATTGGGTACCAGACTCGTCCGATCTATAGGGCATCCAAGAAAGGAGCTCCTTCTCTTAACACACTTTCACCTTCCATACACTTTCTTGTTGGTATCAAATTTTCATCTGGGGAATTCCTTTTTGGTTGACCTGGTTTATTTCTACCAAGGCCTCTGTAAGTCCTCAAATGTGAAAGATTCCCTCTTTATTGAACTTGTCGGTTGTAATGATATCCTAAAATTTGAAGAACCCAGCTAACCCAACACAATAAGATAGTGAGAATTCTAGGTTGATGGTAGATAAAGTTTATGACCAACCTCACAAGTGCTGAGCGAACAACTATTTGAAAATTCATTAACTTGTGGTTTGGAAAAAATGGCATGTTAATCATTTAGGAGTTTATGCATTACTTTTTTACAAACAAAATCCAAAACAACAAAAAATTGAAACTACAAAAATAACAAAAAATGCATTTTTTTTCATTGGATAAATAATAGGATGTCAATGGCATTAATTTCTAGAAGAATCATTGGAATGGTAGAGAACTACTATGTGCAACTAGAATACAACTAGACCCACTACAAGCCATAGGAACCTTTTCTGATCTACCCCAACAATTAAGTGTATGTAGTCCATGAGCCTAAGACATAGCAAGAGATCGCTCAACTCCCACCTCCCCAGCTAATCTTAACAACTTACTTAAGGCCCTCACCTCTCATGCTGACTTGAGTACTTTGGTAGCAAGTCAGGTTATAATTAAGGACAAGTTGCCACTGACCATGCATCCACCAAGGTCAATCACCTTGTTTCTACACCCCAAGCTATGGCCTGATAGTCGATTGCTGCCCCCATTAAGCATTCTTATACTGGTCATGCCACATTGATCACTCCCTCTAAGCCAACTCTAAACAATCTGGATCCACTATCACATCTATTGGTTCATGTTTCCAGCCCACCTACATTGACTCATCCATTGGTCTAACCTACCACTCATCTTCTGGCCACATCGAAATACCTAGCAGAAACCCCAGTGCCTTTCACTTCAACTCCCTCACCTGTTTTTTGGGAATCCACTATCAACCAGTCCTTGATGAGGAAACTCAATTAGATGAGCAACATAAAGAATTGAAGCACTTGTTAGACTCCCAAACCATGCCCGATATCTCTATCTTGTTGCTTCCCATCCTTCATCTCCCTTCTTCAAAAATGCTAATCTACCATCACTACAACAATTCTGGTAACCAATTTATCCATCTAAAGGACCTTTATATGAATCCTCGCTTTGGCAGAGTGACTAGAAGGCTCTTTCCTTCCTCTTTAGGTAATCCCTTGAAGGACCTCCCTTAGAGTGGTTCTTCTCACTCTCCCAGTATAGGCAAGCAACTTCAACATAGTGAAGGAATGCTTTTGCAATGCTACAGTGATCGAGTGGGACCCTCCTACTCAATTATTGACCTGATAGTAAAGTAGATGAAAGCATATGAGAATTTCTTATAGTATATCTACTAATGGAAGGAAATGGTAGAGTAACTTACCGACACAATCTCTAAACAAGAATAGGTAAAGATGCTTATTGTTAACGTCACGCTGACCCTGAGGAATGTTCTTATATTGCACTACCCCACAACCATGAGTGAACTCTATGATAGAAATGTATGCCCTACAAGCCAATCATATATGATATGATTCGACATTTCTAGAAATATCTCATTCAATTAATTAGGCAAATCTTCATTATAAGCTCTTATTAGATGCGAATATCATAATGAAGTTCTTGATCAAATACAATGATGATTAAATCATGATGAGATCATGATAATGAGATTGATCATCTAGAGGTATTTGATCTAAATGTTCCTAGTCATAGGATACTTGAGACGGGACATCAAGGATCCGGATAGACTAGTGTATGTGATGTCTTCTCATGTGATGAGGACGACCGATCTCATTGGTCATTAGTGTGGAGACACTGAGATACACATACAGGTGCTCATTAGTTGAATGAATTCACTGAACTGACCGAATTAGAAACCCCGAATGGTATCTTACCGAACTGTCTATCAGGGTTTTCTATCATCACGGTTGCATGGTTGGACCTTTGACCTGAGTCGCCAAAGATGCCTTGTTGGGTGGAACTTGTGCTTTGACCATTGACTTATGGATCACTATTTAGATTGTCCAGTATAGCGATGGATTGGGTACAAGGAAAACCCGACGGAGGCAATTGAGCGGACAACAAGGAATCGTCCACTCTCGATAAGTGAGAGTGAATGTCCTATGGGATAGTACTCTAAATCCTTGGCCAGGGTAGATAGGATAATTGGAAAAGGAGTTTTCCAATTGATCCAATTCAGAATACATGATCCTATAGAGTCGGTACACTAAGGAGTTGACAGTCGATGCCGTACTCCTTTCCGACCGGGATATTGGATGGATGAGGGTTTATATCCATGTGGTAACTGATGATGGAAAGGCTCAATGGAGATGAGATTATCCCCATAGCTATTTGGGATCATGGGATATGGCTTGTACCTGTAGACACGCCAAATTGGCTTGATTCGGAGCCCTAGACTCTTATTCCATAAGCGATATCCTTTATTTGACCGTTATCTGATCCGGACTACCTCGTGGAGATGAGCTAAGGACATTGGTGGAGCCCCCCTTGTTAGTTGAGAATGGACCAATGATTTCTGGAATATTGCCGTAACTTTCAAGCGAGAGCCGCACGTGAACTGTAAAAACACGTAGCATGCTCGATGACCGACCTTGAATGGTCCATAATTGAAGGTCTCGAGAGTCCCGCATGTGTTATGTAACATTCAGGGTTTCCGAGAAGTCATTTCGGTAGGCGTCGGTCAAAGAAGGCATTCGTTACGGCTTTTTCGATCTATGCTGACACGGCTATCCCGGACCATGTGTTAGGCCTTTCCGGTCATCACCGTGTCTTTTAGGGTCATCCGGGTCGATTCTAGCGGAATATTTTCATCAACCGGGGCCATACATCCTGTTCGGTCAATTTTAGGGTTTCACGGCTTTTACGGCTTTCGATTCATGTTTACCGGGTTAATCTCAGATTTTTCGATGACTTCGGATTGTCCGATCATACCGGACTTGTTTGGTCATCATTTTAAGTCATCCCAAGTTGACCCGAGATTTCTCGATCAGAACCGTGCTCTTTCGGATCTTCACCCCGGGTTTCGACTTTCCGCGAGAGGGTAAACTGGTAGAAAGCCCCGTGCAAACATATCGGGAGTCACGCCGGCTGGTTTACCGACTTGAGGAGGTGAGTTTGAAGGCCCTCTTTCCAACGCAACAAACAGGAGCCGAATCGGACATCCCGTTTGCAAGATACGGCTCGCGAAACACGCGCGCAGGAGAGAGAGTGTACTGCGCCCCCGATCCCTTTGAAAGAGGAGGGCGCACCCTGCGCGCCCTCAACCCGGGGGCGCGCCCTCAAACTGGGGGCGCGCTCTGCACGCCCTCGGTTCTTTTGAAAGGAGGGGGCGCGGTCAGTTTCTTTAAATCGCAAATTACCCCGATTAGCACATTCTAAACCGGATTTTTGGAAGGTTTCCGCGGAGGATTTTCGATTATTTGTACCGCGCCCCCGGTTCGGGGGCGCGTTACGTATGTCAAGTCGATTTTTAGCAATTTCCGGAAGTTTCCGACGATTTTTAGCAGTGAGACGCGTAACGCGCCCCCGCTTCCTTTGAAACAGGGGAGCGTGCAGACCACGTCCCTGAACTGGGGGCGCGCCCTGCGCGCCCTCCTCCTCTTTGAAAAGAGGGGGCGCGGTCGGTCCAGTTTCTAAATTTTGCACCGGCTTCCTTCCCCTATAAATTGAGGGCCATTCTCAGTGACCCAAGGTTAACCCCCGGTGCCTAGCTCTTCCAGAGGTCGTCCAAGCTCTTCTCCAAAGCTGTCCCGACGTCCAAAGGCGATCCGAAATCAAGAGATCGATCCCGAGGTGAAGGAGAAGGCTCGATCCGGGTGTTCTGCATCAACCATCTTCATCGACTTCTTCAGAAAATCCGGGGGTATTTCTGCAAAAGTCGTCAACATATAAGTTGTTCCTCTCTTCGTCCTCTTTCATCTCCAACTGACGTCACTCAATTCCGACTTTCCTTTTGTTCGTGACGATTTCTGCACTGAGAGCGCGCATCCAGGTTCTGTTTTATATATCCGCCCACTCTCAAAATTTTTACAGACTTCTACAGGAGAATTTCGGAGAAGTGATAAACATAAGAACTCTTCCTCTCCAAGTCTTCTATCTACTGCAACAAACGTCACTCAATTCCGACATCGGGACTGCCCGTGGCAAGCTCTGTACCGAAGTCGCGCCAGACAGTGCAACGCGCCCCCGAACCAAGGGCGCGCATACCGCGCCCTCATACCTAGGGCGCACCCACCGCGCCCCCAAACCCATGGCACGTTCAGTCCAGTGCGCTGTCCGGCCATATTGGTGATATCTTCTCCGTTTTAACTCTGTTTTGAGTCATTCAAGTTTCTATGTCTTCGTCATTCATCCAGGATCATTTTAGCATCATTTTTATTTAGTTTTTTGCATAATTTTATATCATAAAAAATACACAAAAAAGGGGTTAAGGCTCATCTCGAAGCCGGTGAGTCCAATTCCAATTGCTTCTTTCTCATCTTCTTACTACAGTTACTACACTTCCCATAGTTCTAATCGTTTTTATTTCACTTGGTTTATTGTTCTAGTTGCACAGGTCTTTCAAGCTAGCATCGGTTGGAGACTCTTTTTCATTGGTCGGTCGAAGAAGAAGAAGGTTGAACCCATATCCCGATCTCCCACGCTAAGGTACACGGTCAAATCTAACTTAATCTCTTGTTCAATTCCAAAAAGCGGAGCCCGCGGCTCCTGGCGACCACTTCTTCAATATTCTCATGCATTAAGTCATTTATTCCTCACTCTCCTGCCACATGACCCGAACCATCTCCGGTGCTCGAGCGACGCCGTGAGATGAAAGTTCGGGGATCAATGTGAGTGTGGGACCGAGGTGAGGACATTTTACCGCTTTTCGAGTGTTTTCAATTCACTCCCCCTTTTTCCCCAATTCCATCTTTCACCTTCTTATCTTGAGGTGCCGATCCGAAACCCGTTTTCGGAGTCGACAGTACCCTTCATGATCGGTAGGCCGATTAATCTATTATTAGATAATGGATTTAATTAAATTAAATAGAATTGTTCTATTTCATTTAAGCCTCAACCAAATAAGTTATTGGGCCTAGTGGGTCACACACAAAAGGACTTATCTACAAGTATAGGGGTAAAGACGTAATTTATAGAGATTTTGGGTTTTTATGAAAAATTTCATAATTCTCTATAAATACTGATAGTTTCAGCCAAACCTAATCAAGCCAAGGGTGAAAACCACGTCTCAAGCCTCCTCCCTACCTCCTCCTCTCTCTAGAAGGTGTCCATGGTTGATGGAGCTCCGTTCGGGAAGAGTTCTCGAGGCCGGCGCGAAGGGAGAACCTGCTGTGGATGAAGTTCGTGTGGACACTACTGGAGACCGGACACTTGAACGGTTTAAAAAGCTTAAGAAGCTCATCTCCTTCCTCTCCATGGGATTATATGAATCCCTATCAAGAACCCATAGGAATCGTCGCTTCCGCTGCACCAAATTTTTATGGACGATTCCTTACACTCTACAATACCACCATATATGTCCTAACTCAGTTTAGGGATTCTTCTATGATAAACATCTTTTATTCCAAGCATTGAGCCCTAAAAAAATCAAGAATCACACCTCAACTGGCCCAATCATTGAGGAAAAAGTAATAAACAAGAATGTCAATGTCATAGGTAACCAAGAAGGAAATCACGAAAACTAGTATATGAACCCACAACAACAACATTTCAAGGCCACACTTCAACAACAACTAATCCAACAACTTGGTTTGCTTCAATCTAGACCACAACTACTGATTGCCCAACCCACAATAAATCAACAACCCTAGTAATGGGCTGCCTACAATTAGTTCCCACTACCCATTGGCTTTGTAACTATAAAGATAGGACCTAGGAGGAATAATTGCCCACAACTACCATTTTCACTCACCAACATCTTCAATGCCCTCATGGCGGCATAGTAAATAGACATGTCTGAGAAAAGCATAAGGGCTCTACTCATATGCTCTCTTTATCTCTTAAGATGTTTACAAAGACATCTTTTTAGAGAGATTAACTCCATACTACATAGATAAGAAACTTGTTTTAGAGTTTACCATGTCAAACCCTTTGACTATGGTGACTACGTACAATAACTAGGTAAAGCCAAGCATCCATTCAAATATATTTTTATAGATCTTCAAACCCATATTATGTTTGGAGGATTAATTTGACAGCTAGATTCACTAATAATAACATACTTACTTTATTATTAATGACATATACATAATGTCAAGAAAGTAATATCATTCCCACATATCTTCTTTAACACACAAGACACTTCTTCATTTTTAACAAAGTCATAAAATTTAATCTCATTAAATATTTTATACTAATTATGGGAAGTTTTATTTTAGCTCATAAATAGACCTTATAAACGCTATATTTAGATTTTATTGGGACTTGATTCTCTGAAGTTGTATCATATACACCTATTCTTCAAAATACCATAAAGGAACACTATCTTAATATATAATTGACATATCTTATAGTCATAGTTTGTAATAATAAAAATACGAATGGATTAAACTATGGCATAGGTAAAATGGTCTCATCATAGTCAACTATTTGAATTAGAAGATATCATTTTCAATTATTCTTGCTTTGAATATCTCTACCTTCTAATCCACTCCAACCTATCCTTTAGTGATCCATTCATATCTTATAGATACTATACCCTCAGGTGGATCTATCAAGTTCTAAACTTGATTAGAATAGATAGTGTTTTTATAGGATTTTATTATCTTCCCATTTTAGAATCAATATCTTATATTACTTTTATATAGATCTCAGGATCAATATCCTTACTATCTTGTGCCTTATTTCTTCCATCAATGATATATCTTACATATCTCTTAGGTTAAATGGACACAAATAAAGACCTATGAATTGCCCATGTGTAATTATTAATTAATACTTTAGAAGTGCCCTTAAGTTGTGGGAATGGAACATTTTTCATATATATCTTGCTCTCACTATCTTTTTTAAGAAGGAACTCTTCCTCTAAAAATATAGTCAGCTACACAACACATACCCTTATTCATAAGGGTGGTAGAATTAATATTTATAAGTTTTCTTAGGATATGCCACAAGATAATACTTCATATTCTTATATTCTAACTAATTAGGGCTATACTTTTACATCAGGATGGACATTCCAAAATCTTAACTTGCTTAAAGTCAAGGTTTAACCCCTTTCTATGTTCTATATAGAATAGTCGAATAGATTATAAGGTACCAAGTTAAGATGAATTGGTTATATCGAGTACTTGTCCCTAAATAGACAAAGAAGACTTCACAAAGGTTGTCATTGTTCACATTATGTCCTACACAATATGACTTCTTATTTTAGCAACTCAATTAAGCTATATTATGTAAAGAGATTTCCATTAAAATTAGATTATGTTATCTTTCTAATTATATGTTAATTATGTACTTAACTATTCCTCTCTTTGATATTATCAAAGAGTTATAATATTCTTTCCATTAGTATCTCTACTTCATTCTTAATCTAAAATAATTTATCAAATGTTTTGGATTTGTACTTCATTAAATACATATATCCATACCTATAGATATCAACTTTGAAAATAATGAAGTAGAAATATTCTACTTTAGTCTTATTAGATATGGGCTAACATACACCTAAATATGTGAGTTCTAATAACTCATTAGCCCTTTTTTCATGCCTGCATTAAGTTAAAGAATAGATTGATATAAATCAACCCATTTCCTTTTAAGAGGAGTATTCACATATCATGAGAGCTTACAAATTTAATATGATTAAATAATTTATTAAACTCCCACTAACAAACACTTTGCCATTCAATATCTTAGAACATCTATCATTTATATAGCTTAGAATAAATCATCATTTATTCAAGTAAAAAAATATAGATAATCTCAAAGATATGATAGTAATCTTAATTATGAAGACATCTCCATAAGATTATTAAAGAATTGTATCTCCCACTAATAATAATGCAACTTTTGAACTATTTCATATGTAAGTCAACATCTTCTTTATTAAGTATTCATTTACTTGTTATCATCTACAACTTCTTTTAGATATAAGATGTATATCTAGTATCTCATACAAAGAGATGCATTGATATTATCTAATATTATGATATACACATATAGTATCGAATACTATTAAGTGTACATTGAAGACAAGCAAATATCAATGACATAAACATTTGAAGCTTCTCAAGCTTCATCTTTGTATTATGTGCAATACATTTTTCACTTCCTCTTCCACTAACCATCATCGTGATAGTGAAAGAATGCTATGTCTTATTTGGGTTTGTATTATCTTGACTTCTTTCTTTGACTTTTAACTATATCCTTCTATTTGTCTAATGATCTTACTTATTTCTATTGGTCTCACCAACAAGAAGCATTTAAGATGTATTGTTGTTCTAACTTTCTTTTAATCAACTCATCACCATGAGCTATGATGGATCTCATATTCATCTATCCATGTTGCCTCTATAATTTTTATCTTATAGAGGCTAATATCTAGTATAAGACAAACAATACATCTTGTTTATACTATTTTATGAGATAAGATCTTATTTTCTCTCATATAATTAGATAGTCTATAAGGCACCTACTTTCAAAGTAGTATAGTTAATTGATCAACCATAAGAACAATTCTTAGTTCTAAATTAGTCTAAAAGGTCTAAACCATTAAACTACTTGGCATCTAGTATATCATACTACGTGGTTTATCATCATATTGTACAACTGAGATATAATTTTGTTAACATAACAATATAGGCATTCATTAAAATTAAAATATGGTCTTTCATCCTAATTTATGCTTTCACTAATTTTCAACTAATTTGTAATACCCTCATTATGCAAAGAAAGGATATCATGATGAAATCCTAGTGGGAACTAAGACCCTATTAACTATATGGTGATGACCTTGTGATACCACAAGAAATCATCTCATACCTAAAAGGTAGAAAAATATTGCCAATTGAAACTCTTGCAACTTTAGTTATTTGCCTTTAGAGTTATGATCTTGTGATAGCACAATAAGCCATATACTCTAGTTAGGTCAAAGTCATTGTTAAGTTATGAGAATAGATTCTTCACACAGTCTTTGTGGTAGCACAACAAAATCATGTAAATAGTCCACATCAAAGTTTGCCAAACGTCTTGACCATGATCATCAATCCCTTACTAAATGAATCTTATGATAGCACAACAGACCCATCTAATTTAAAATTGACTCATTAAGACCATAACAATGTAAAGTTACGTGAGTCATTCTTAATGTCACATGTTTATAAACCTAATTAAAAAAGAATTTTATTTTAGTTTCATCAATAATAAGTACTAATTATAGCGTATATACCTTTGGAATATCACATATATAAGGTATAAACTGTAGTACACACCCACAATAAATAAAATGGATGATAATGGATTTAACTGTAAACATGCAACATCTGAGCTAGAGTAGTATGCAACTAAAGGCGTTAACATCTGATGCTGATGTAGGTGTGTCTACACTTCTAAAAGAACGTTTTTCCAAGTGGCCTCAATCTCTCCTATTCCACGAATCGACTTCTAACTATTACATGCGACCTAAGGGTACCCATACTCACAAATGTATATAATTTAATAAGAAATTATCGGTTTAACCAAGGGAGTACATTAATAGAGGGAGGTAGAATTTATAATCAGAATTTAAAAGGAGAGAGAATGAGGCACACAGACCCCAATTAAACACATCCACATAATTAACTACCATCACATGATAATTAAATTCCAAGTCCATGATCCCCATGCATTCACCCAATCAAACTTCATATGTACATAGTAGAAATATGTAATATTAATATGATATAACAATTAGACCATAAAAAATATTTTTAAAATTTTAAATTTTAAATTTTAAACTTTTAAAATTTTTTTTGAAATAAACAACATGAAAACAACATATAAACAATTTAGGTGAAATAAACAAGTACATCTAAACTATTTAAAATATTTATGCATTCCCAATACTATACAAAATCAAAAATTATGTCTTGATTACTATTATATAAAATCTCATTTTATAGAATTAATTAAGACAATAATTAATTACATTAAGCTTTTAAAATAATTTTAAAACTTAACTATGAATGAATCTATGTCAATAAAATTTTATATCATCTAATAGACCATTAAACAATTTAAAACTCATAAAATAACATTTTTATGATTTTTAATTTTTTTTAAAAATTTTGTATTTTTGTATTTTTCTATGATTTTAAACAATTTAAAATAATAGGTAAATAATTTATTAGGTGTTGGCCACATTACGTCATGCCTGCCAATGCACAATGCCACCTCAACATGCACCCCCATGTGTCAACCTTTAGCCACACTTATGCCTCCACTTTTTGCTCCCCGCATGCACTGCATGTTGACATATCTGAATTCGGGTCCAAATTAGACCCAGATCCTACTTTCTCACCTAATAAGGGGACCACAGGTTGCCATTTTGATGCCCTAAATATTGGGGCCCATATCTCCTTATCCAGAGGTCAGAAAAGTCACTAAAAATATGCATTGGAATTCTCATCGAATTGTGAATTTCAAAATAGTTGGCCTTATTTTCAGGTAAAATCTAAATATAAGATGAAAAGGGAAAGAACAGAGGGTGGCACCGCCAGAACAATGTATAGGACACCCATTTTCTTGATAAGATAACTCCTTATTTTGGATGTCAAAAATTCCCCAAAACTACAATTTAGAATCCTTATCTAACATGGATTCCAAATCTTCTAGCCTTATGTTTAGAAAACATCGAAATCGACTAAAAATAGAGAAAGAATAGTGGTGGCACCATCGGAGTTTAAAATATGACGTCGCCAGATTTCGTTATCCGTTCTGGACATTCTAGACATGGAAAAAATCCCCAAAAATACCAAATAGAATACTTTCTCAACAAGGATTTTAAATCATTTAGTCTTATTCAATAAATCTTAGTCAAAAGATGGCAATCATGAGAGGAATGTGCCACCACCGCTAGAGCTCTTACCGTCAAAAAAATCGAAATTCTTCTTCCTCCACAAATGTTTGAAGCACGAAATCATAAGAAAATGTTAGGTAATCATAATACCTATCTTATAAAGCCTTCACAAGGTTTCAATTCACTCCATGGATGAAGATATCACAAATTTCCTAAATTCTAATGACTGTTCAAACATGATAGAATCACCAACTTTCATGGCTTCTCTCGGACTTTACAAAGGTCCAAAATTCAAATATTTTGTGGCATTGGAAAGCCCTATCTCAGGAGATGCTACTATTGTCAACCAATCTCTAATATAAACCATATAAAGTTTATGACCACCAAAAAGTCTGACATTTACACATATTTAGAAATACATAAAATGCATAAAAAACGTTCATTTGATGTCGGTTTAGATCAAGACTTTAATCTTGCTCGATACCAATGTAAGATTTTTTTTTATAAAATTTGGTGTAGTGGAAGCGATGATTACTATGGGTTCATGTTGATATTGTCTCAATCATAACCGAATAACGAAAACCGAAAATCAATCACTACAAGTTCAAATATACTTTATAGAAATTCATATAATCCCTTTTAGAGGAATATGAATAACTTCTCAAGCTCTTAAAACTCTTCAAATACCTAGTCTTTATTAGTATTCACATGAACTTCATCCATAATAAGTTCTCCCTTTGCACCAGGCTCAAAAACTCTTCTTGAACTGAGCTCCATCAATTATGGACACTTTCTAAATAAAGGAGAAGGTATGAAGGAGTCTAAGGATGTGGCTTTTACTCTTAGTTTGATAAAGTTTGGCTGAAACTATTAGTATTTATAGTAAATTTAGAATTTTTTATAAAAAACTAAAATCTTCAATAAATTATGCCCTTGCTTCTATACTTGTGAATAAATCGTTATGTATGTGACCCACTAGGCCCAATAGTCTATTTGGTGAGGCCAAATTAAAAATATAACAATTTTATTTTATTAAAATAAATTTATTATTTTATAATAAATTAATTAGTCTATCGGTTATGAAAGGTACATGCCACATCCTACGATCCTAAACGACTATGGAGATAATCTTATCTTCATTGAGTCTTTCTATAATCAATTACTACATAGATATAAACCACGATCTATTCAATGTCCCAGTCAGAAATAAGTACAGCATAGATTGTGAACTCCTTAGTAGACCAACTCTATAGGATTCTATACTCATGATTGAATCAATTGGAAAACTTATTTTCAATTATTCTCTCTAACCTGACCATAGATTTAGAGTACTAACCCATATGACATTCACTCTCATTTACCGAGAGTGGACGATCCCTTGTTGTCCGCTTCAATTACCTCCATCGAGTTTTCTTTGTATCCAATCCATCATTATACTAGATCATCTAAGCAGTGATTCATAAGTCAATGGTCAAAGCATAAGTTTTGCCCAACAAAACATCTATGGTGACTCAGGACAAATGTCTAACTATGCAATCGTGATGATAGAAAATCGTAATTGACAGTTTAGTAAGATACCATTCAGGTTTATAATTCGGCCAGTTTAGTGAACCTATTCAACTAATAAGTACATGTATGTGTATTTCAGTGTCTCCACACTAATGACCAATGAGATCGATGATTCTTATCATATGAGAAGACATCACACGGTACTCTATCCGAATCCTTGATATGCCACCTTAAAGATCCTATGACTAAGAACATTTAGATCACATACCTTTATATAATCAATCTCATTATCATAATCTCATCATGATTCAATCATCATTACATATAATCAAAGATATCATTTTGATGTTCGCTTCTAATAATAGTTAATAATAAAGATTTATCTATTTAATTGAATAAAATATTTTAAAAAATATCGAATCATATCACATATGATTAACATATAAGATATATATTTATGTCAGAAGTAATCCAAATAGCCAAGGAGCTTGAAAAGCCATTAGTTGTATGAAAACCTTGTGGGTTCATTCCAACAAGGACTTTTGTCATCAACTCCTAAAGGGGAACAATAAATTGATAAAGAATGCCTAAGTCATAAATAGTGAAGGAAAATAGATGGACGAGGGGTTTGTAGAAGGAAAGAACCAATGCCTAGCTAGGCAACTACCTCAACTATTCCTCTCTAGGTGGGAGAGTGGCTTCCTCTTGTGAAATCGATGCCAAGTGGTGGTGAGTTTGAAGCAAATGCACACACTCAATAGCTCTATGTTCACCTTGACTACTCCAATCATTATCTTAAAATTTTAAGTTAGATGGTCTAAATAATTTAATATAATATCAAAGTATATGGTTCATGTCCGCAAACTCATGTTTGTGGTCTATGAAGTTCAAGAAATCAGCCTGCACATGATGAAATGTTAAGAGTAAGGCCATAAATGAGCAGATATGACATTTCATGTGTGCTCCATTAAACTAAACAAATAATCTATATCAAGTCCAAGTCGGATATAACTACAAGAACATGAAGTTTTTATAGCAACTTTTTTATAGCAACTCAAAATATTGCTATAAAAGTTTTTTTAAAATAGCAATTTTGGTTAGTTGCCACAAAAAAGATATTTATTTGCAGCAAATATAAATTTTGTCATAAATAGTATAATAGTACGATTTCCTATCACTAATATTTTAATGTAATTTAAAATACTTTTGTTTAGAATTAAATAATATAAAATTTATTTTGTTGTTAATAATAAAGATATTTTTTTGAAGAGAAGGGTAAAAATATTTATATGCATAAAAGTTAAATATTTAATTGTCCAACTTTCCAATCTTACGCTGTAAAGTGTTTACCGTATTTTTTATCATTTTTAACTTTCCAACTTCACCATTTTAGCGGCCCTTAGTCATATGTTTATTTGTCGCCGCAATACAGGTCACCGCAACCCACGGCTCTTCGTCTCATCATTTTTTCACTTAATGCGTTGTTTAAATTAACAAATATGCTAGAAGAGTCTTTTAACACTAAAGAGGGGCACACTATTACGGCGAACGTCGCAAGGTCTATCGACCTTGGAGTAGGGCACGCCGCCGGACACTGTAGGACGCTGCATTTGTTCCCTCGACCATAGGAGAAATGCTTGGCTCAAAACAACACGGAGAAGGATAAGCAATCGACAGGACTACTCGAAAGAGATCTTCACTAAGGGCGCATTTGGATCCGTGTAAAACAGATTACATGGGATAACTTTTCCCGATTTCTTCGTCATCGTGGTTATTTGGTTCCACGTAAAACTAAGTCAACCGAAAACATCATCCGTTGACTACCAAAATATGCTGATTTTGGCATCCTTAAAATTTCTACGGATGCCGTTTTCCGGGCTGCAACCGGGGCAAGGCCGACACTGCAGCTTCTTGGTTGTCTCAATTGAAAGGAGGATTCAATTTATGATAAGACTTCAAAAAAAATTAATGATTTATCAATATAAATTATAATGTTGCCTTTATATATATTAATTTATATAAGTGATAATACTTAAATAAGTCTTTGTAAAAAAATAAAATTTTTATACATTTTAAATTTATTTTTATTAATGATTGTCTTCACTGTTTGAACGTCTTTAAAATAATATTACTTAAATATTTTTTTAATTTTTATTAAAAAGTATCTATCTCCGTATTATGTCTTGTTTCGTTTTTAAATAAATAATAATATTTTAAAAACATAAAAATTGAAAAACGGCATTTTACTCACATTATGTAAAAAAGTTATCTTTAAAAATCATATTATTTAAATAAATTTAAAATTTTAGATTTTTATGAAGATATATTTATATAAAAAATATGATTTTAATATGCAAAATTTGTATAATTTAAAATAAACTATATAAGTTTTAAGATATTAAATTACCAAACTAGGATTCAAGAATAGCATGCAACAAATCAAATTTCACATACTTAAATATTTATGAAAGAAGAATGTTTTTGTTTTTTAATTTGTAGTTCGGATGTTCAAAGTTGCTTAAAAAAATTAAGAACTTGTATATTAAAGTATTCAATTTTCTCGGAAATAATTTTCAAATGAACCAAATAAGGGATGCGTAAATCCTTTTCCGAGAAAACTTGATCCCATGTAAAAGATTTTCATTAATTTTCGTTTTACCCTTAACCAAATGGACCCTAAGTCGGTGAGTTTTCCTTTTACGAATTATCTAAAGTTCTTCGTGGAGATCTGCAAGTCAATTCAAGAGTTCTTTCGCAACTCCCGGATCCATAGATCTCCCCTCCGAGCCGCTCAAGTACATAATTATTTGTCATAAGTCGTAGATCAACATCCGTCCGTCTTCTTCGTCTGTGATCTCTGTTGCTTCCACGACTTCCGATGATCTTATTTCACGGGGCTTCTTTAGCTCCCAGCTCCTCCACAGCTTCTGTTACGGTGATCTGATAATTTTAGGCTTTTCGCTGCCTTAATTTCAAGGGGAAAGGGCGTGTTACAATCACTATCTTCATTAGCAGGAAACCAATTCATTTCATGAGTTGATGATGCGCGCTTCCGTCACCAACCTAACAAATTGGTTGTGTTGGAGTGCGGCCAAGGAATGGCCGAAGAAGCGCTCCGGGAACCGCTTCCAAGTATATGTCGTTTGGGTGAAGATGGTTGTTGACGGAGATTTTTCTTAGTGTCAACTATGTATAGGGAAAGTAAGGGGGGTAGACCACCGGATTTTAGGAACAAGAGCAGCCACCTACGACATTTTGTATAGGAGAAAGGTAGGTTCTATGACATTATCTTGGTACCGATTTTATGCAATCATATGTTTAGATTGTTTCTAAACAATAGGGTCTTATGCAATCATATGTTTAGATTATTTTTATACTATAAATTCTCTTGGTAGGTCCTATGACATTCTTGGTAGGTCCCGATTGGAAACCTTTTGCACACTTCTTTTTCTACTTGTTTCTCATTGTTCATATTCCCTTGGCGCTGCGGCATTGGCGTTCTATATCGTCTCGGCTCGTTCGTTCGTGAACAACTTTGTGATCATATTCGTGGTCACTATCCTTCCGTCGCTTCCGGATTTCTGGGTTGTCAAGAATGTCAGTGGGCGGATATTAGTTGGCTTGAGGTGGTGGAATGAGATAGATGACCGAGGAGAGAGCGTATGGAAGTTTGAGTGCCTTGATCAAGAGGTGTAACTCTTGCTCTCCCTTCTAGATATTTCCGTGTGTGGTGTATTTGACGTCTGATAATACTACTTGTTTTATGCCGTGTCACTAAAGTCGCTTGCTCGGATGAACAAGGAGGACTCGTGGCTGTTTTGGTGGACCTTGTATCTTACTGTAAGTACTTCGAAAAGTGGAGTTGGCAATAGTTATAGTTGTATTTTGCTTACATGGTTATTTACCATTTCCTATGCATGCCATGTTGTGTATCTTACAGCCTGTTTAGTAACAGTATTAAACATCTCTGTCACTGATGATTTTGAAATTGATTTTGATATAAATGATCAAAAGATGTTTGTCTATTAATATTTTTTTTAAATTGTAGTGCAAATTTAGACATTAAGTGTAATATAAGTGTTCATCTGTATCGATTTTGTTATTGATACTCTACAATCTACAAATATCAGTATCAAAATTGATGTAGTATCATTTTTAATACTCTAAACAAACATGTCACTAGGTACAAATTCTGAATTAAATCTTCCCGGATGCTAATTTTGTTTTTTTTTCTTTTCATACTTGGTATTGATGCAAACATGCATTTTAGCTTGCCCCGGGAAGAATTATGGAGTCAAATCTTCACATGGCATTAAAATGTGGAGCAAGAGGGAGTTGGAATATTTTAATTTACAATTATACATATTTTTGTAAAAATTCAAGGGATCTTGGATCTGGAGCCTAGAGCAATCTGTTTAGTTGAAAGAAAATTATAATGCATGAAATTTTATTATAAGCATGGAGGAGGTAAACCCAAATGATAGTTGTGAGAGAATTGAGCGTGGAGCTTGAGCACTCATGTAAATAACTTTTAATAGGAAAGCATGGTATAAACGATGTAGGAGATCGTTTCATGAGGTTGTGAACCTTTTTCCTATGACTCAATATGTCTGGGGATAATGAGCTGGAATAAGGAGCTAGAGTGCTTGCGGGGATATAAATAATTAACGCTAACAAAGGGTGAGTATTTTTGTGCAGAAAATTGCAAAATTGTAGGTGGGTTAAATATCTACTTAGACTCAAATGTTTTGCATCTCCTTCGCTACTTTTTTCACACTTGACTTGTTGTACTTGCATATTTCTTTTGACATATTGTTTGACATGCTCGGCATCACATTTTACTTTTGTCAATTGAATTCACCAAATATTTAGCAAGTGCGTGAATGTTTAAGTAGGTGAAAGAGAACTAGGCTTGCTTTCTGTTAGAAACATAGAACACATATTTAGTTAATCAAATAATGGAAAGCACAAGGAAAATAGGTGGTAGATTATAATAAAGATAGATTATACATTTTCTTCTCACACTAGTCACTATACATTTAAATGACTGAAATCTTTCCATTTTGTTGTAGGCTGGCATGGATTATCCTTGGGGTATTTTCTCTTGTAAGGTTTCAAGCTGATAATGTTCTTGTTGGAGTCCTGTTTGAGTCTCGCATTGCAAATATCATTGGCTTCACTAAATGCCGTAAAGGTGTGTACTTTAATCTTCTGATAAAGGATCTTGTATGTACCACATTGTGGTTATCGACAAATAATCACATTTTATTATACCTTTTGTTGGCAATCAAATAATATTCAGAATCTTTGGTCCTAATTTAGATGCCTTTTTTTACTTATGTTTAGTGCTTAAATTCTTTCAGGAATCAATATTTTTAGAACCTACTGTTCACGTTGATTTCCCACAGAAATGCCATACGGACCTTTTTGTCCCTTGATTACCAGTGAAGGCAACGTTTTCACATTACCCAACGAGAAATGTGGTGCTTCCTTCTTGGGCTACATACAGTGAAAAAAAAATCGTGTACTTAGTCAATCCTACTACACCGTGTTTATATGTGCGTACAGGTTGAAAAGACCATTTTATCTGGAACCTCTTGTTGAAACCTATCACCAAACTAGATAATGAAAAAGAACACAAGGCCGGGGGGTGTTTGGTTGCCAAACTTATTATAACAAAACCTCGTCAAAAAGGTGTAGGAATCATAATAAAAGTGTGATCTATAGCGCTTCTTGGATAAAAGAGCCTAGATTTTTTTCCCTCTTAATTGTGACCTCCCACCTCTTTTGCCATACATGGTCCTACCTTATACTTTAACCAAACATAATAATTTTAAGTTCTAAGCTATCTTAAAGGTGTTCAAAAATTATGTCATTACAAACACCTTATTACTGTTTTAGAGGATCTAAAGTGGAATTGTGTTTTGGCCTTGAACTGATAAGGGGATTTTGCAGATTCTTTTTTTTCCAATATGTTCAATTTATAAATAATCGATAAGGTATCTGAAAATTATACGGAGCTTAAAAACCTCGCTCTCTCGTTTGTTAGACATGATTAAAAGAGCGTTAGAAAAATCCTAGACTTATGCATCCTCCTATGAAGCAATTATGAAAGAGAAGCTGAATTCTTTTTACTCAAATAATAGAAAAAGATTCGTAAGATGAATGCATATATTTGATATGTTCTATGGAGAGCGTGGTGTTGATTTATTCTACATCGTTCTCAAATGTTTATGTTATCAACTAGTCAGCACCCTTCGTTTGTTCTGAAAATTCAGTTTCATTTTCTCTTCCTAGTTTACAAATCTCACTTGTGCCAGAAATTACCGCTCAGTGATAAAATATCATTTTCTTGGAGTCCAAAAACGCATTTGCAGGTTCCATAAGGCCATCCTGACATGAGAAAACATGATCATTGCCTTAATGGGCATTGACGAGATGTTTCAGACATCCATTAAACTAACATAATGCAACAGAATTCAGTGTGTTGGACTAAGCAGCACTGGGCATGTTACTAAGTTTGATGTCATCACTATAGTTCTGTAATGCTGCAGCTGGCAACTTAAGAATGTATCACCTGGTGTAGTCCGGTTCACGAGGGCCCCTTTGGCACCAGAACGTTTAAGAGATAAACCTGGTTTGCCCCCTAAAGTTTATTTCCAAATTGATCTTGTACCAAACAGCCCCTGAAGTTCTAGCTTTAGCAAATTGGTTGGCTCACTTTAAAATCCAGATGGAAAGGATATTATCAGCTTGCCAAATTCAGTTTTTCTTTCAAATCCGATACTTCTACTTTGTACTCCACTTATAAACAAATATGATTCTTGGTAGGTCCTATGACTTCTTGGTAGGTCCTATGCAATCATATGTTTATAAGCTTCATGTCAGAGGCATCTGGTTTTTACCATGATCTGATACTGAAAATCAGATACAAATATGGTCTACCTTTGGGATATTTTTTGAGGGTCCTGAAAATCAAATCATCTTGTCAAAAGATGACAAAAAGTCATCTGATATGAAAAAGGCCTTGATATCATGCCACCGCTGTTTGATATTTTTGGGTGATCTTACTCGATACAAGGGAATGTATGGGGAGGGTGACTCTACAAATCGGGACTATGCTGCAGCATCCAGCTACTACCTACAAGCTGCTTCTATTTAGCATTCAAGTGACAATCCTCATCAACAGGTTTGCCTCATTTTATTTCTATTTGTAGAAATGATCAATGTTTCATTTCAGTTTCATGTGCTTTTCATAATTCTAATTTCATGTTTGTTTAGAAAGCTGTTTGATTGTTGTGCTTTCTTTGTGTTTTGCAGCTTGCAATACTAGCAATATGCACGGATGATAATGAGCTAACAATAGTTTACCAATATTTTCGGATCTTGGCAGTTGAAAGCCCTTTACTAACTGCTAGGGATAACCTTATTGTTTTACATCAGACTCAAATGACGGTGTATATCTTCCAAGCATTATCCAGCTTGCCAAATAACCTGTTGTTTGATCCCATTGCATTATCCAACTTCTTGAGCAACTCCTACACTTCAGACCTGGTCATCCAATCTGAAATAAGCAACAAAGCTGGGGAAGTCGAAAGCCATATAGATGGTGACATTAAAGGCAGATACATGCCATCTTCTTTCAACATGGATGAATACATGCACCTGAAAGACCGTGAGGATCGCCTCCTTGAAGGCTTGCGGCAACGACAAAGGATAGAGTTTGATGGCCTTGTTTTATGTATGAGAAATTTTGTGGGTTACTGATGATATTTTGTTTAAATAAATAACATTTATATTTCCCCCCTATTTCTACTGTTCTCAAGAGAGATGTAGATGGAATGACTTGGTCTTGCTTTGAAAATTCTTTATATAATTTGAAATTTTTATCCGGGTGTTATATATCAAAGAATGTTTGCTGATTTCAGTCCTTCAAGTTCAAGCTATAATTATCTTCATGTCTTACATGTTTTTAGCTTTTTAAGCTTAATGCCCATAGACCTGAAAAATTAGTATTTAGTCCATAGCAAATAAGATTTTACTGTAATTTTAATTGTCATACTAATGATTTTACTGTAACATCAAATCCGTAGTAAATAAGATTTCAGTGCAATTTTTAATTAACAAGAAAATGATTTTATCGCAACATTAATTATGCAAAGGAATATATTTTTACTGCAATTTTAATTTTGTCATATTAATTATTTTACTGCAACATCAAATTCATAGTAAAAATGATTTTATTGCAACATCAATTATGCGATGAATATATTTTTACTGTAACTTTAATTTTGTCATAATAATGATATTTTACTGCGAAATTGTGTTTGCTGCAAATACTACTTTTTATAGCAAAATATGTTTGTTGCAGTTAAAAATATATTGTGAGAGAACTTTATACAAATGACATACAGCAAAACTATTTGTTGCTGTAAAAATTAATTTACTGCTTGAACATTATAACTTGGATATTCTCTAGATTTAGAGTGGATATAGATAATATTTGGTTCAAATTGTATGTTAAGTTTCATTTGATTAATATTTTTTATAATATATAAATATGTAAAAAATAAAATAAAAACTCACTATGTATTTATCAATGTCAACTAAATATAATATTGTATATTAAATAATAATTAAGTATATTTTAAAATAATATTATTTTAAATATATTATTATATATTATGCACATATTATAAAAAATTTATTTAGAGTGGATCTTAAATGGATAGAAGTGGATACTTTAATAATATTCATATCCGGATATTCGGTCGAACACATAATATCATATTTATTTTAAATTAATTTTGTACCGAACACTTTCTAAAAGAATTTAATAAAATAAAATAAATGATATTTTTTTGGTCACGCTAGCACAGTAGCCAACTTCAAGATCCTCGCATAAACCACCCCTCAGCGGGTGGCCAGGCTCTCCGTGAACAGAGGGGACGCCTTTGCTTCCCGTGAATAGGGATGCATGTAACGTTACCGTCCTTAGATAAATAATTTTTTTTAATATTTTTTAATATTTTAATCCCCTCTCTCCCTATATAATTACTCCCTCCTCGTCGAAAGTCCTGCGATGCCGTTTTTTTCCCCTCCCGAACCCTATTTTTCCTTCCCTCTTCCGGACGCCGCCGCCTTCCCCGTCGTCTCCTTTTTCCGCCACGCGTGTGCGCGTTGACGCGGCCGCCGCCGCGCATGCCTCGCCGCCTCGGTTCTCCCGCACCCGCCGTGCGCGCCCGCCAACGCACCCGCCGTCTCCCGCCCGAGCGAATGTAGTCGTCGCCCTCGGCCATGCCTCGGCCACCGCGCTCGGCCACTCGTGCGCGAGCATGTTGTCGCCGCCTCGGCCGCCCGCCGCCTTCCGCGTGTCAGTGCGCGCGCCGCCTGCGCGTGGACGGTGCCACCCCGCCGCCTCGGTCCACCCGCGCGTCCGCGCGCTCGCGGCCGCCCGCCGCTCCCGGTTGACCGCCACCATCGCCACGTGTTGGACGCCGCCGCCACGCTCGCGGCCGCCGCGTCTCCCGTTGACGCCCGCCCGCCGCCGCCGGCTTCCGTTGACCGCCGACCGCGCGTCACCGCCGCCGCGCGCGTCGCTGTGCCACCTTGGTCGCCTCGCCACCGCGCCGCCCGCCCGCCCATGTGCACCGCTTGCGCCGGACGAACGCCACCGCGCAGCGCTGTGCGCCGCCGTGCGCCGCGCCCTCCGTGCGGTATCTCTCATTCTCTCTCTCCTATCATTCTCTCTCCTATCGCCCTCTCTATTAATCTCTCTAGTTCATGATTTTCCCTTCTACCAACAGAGTTGAGACCACCTATCTGGCTCGATTTTTGGTCGCCGACGTGACCGCGGCAGTTTCGTCACCTGATTCGCTTTCCTTGGAATTCCGTGCGCCGTTCGTTGTCGCCGTTAAGGTAGGCGTCTCGGCTATTCTTAGCACTCCATATACTTAATTAAATCGTAAAAATTATGCTTAGATCATCATGATTAATAGGTTGGAAATAATGGGTTGTTTTGATTTATTTGCATGTTTAGATAGAGTTAGATTAATCTGTTTAAACCGTGCATGCTTAGATTAATTTGGTTATTCATGTATGCTAGTCATCATGATAGGTTTGTGTATGTTTAAATCTAGCTAGTTTAGCATGTTTGCATCACGATAAACCTTAAACATGTATATCCCGATTTGATAAAAAGCCGATGTAAGGATTAGGCATAGTGGTGTTAGAATTTAGTTTATTTTCTTTAATGTAATAGGCAGTTCTGTTCAAGCATGTAATTGATATGTTTAGGTTGTAACTTGCATAATCCTATTTATATGCATCTAGTTTGTGTTAGATTGTGGTATGGTATGCAAATATGTGGTGCATAGAACCATTGGTGTTCATCTATGTATTTCATGTTTGATTTGCCAATTAAATGTTCATGATTACTGTCTGAGTTAATTATATGCTTGCAAATTGTGGAATGTGGTTAGTGCAGTGAGCTGCATTGTGATGGAAATGTAACTTCACCAGACTATATTAGTGGCCCGTGGGCAGTGGAGATTAGTTGAATCTGAAGCATCCTTCGATCCCAGATACCGCGGTTTATCCTAAGTACTCTACTGCCTATGGGTACTATGGAATTTAGTTACTATATGTTACTTCCTACTATATGGTAAATCTGGTGCTAGTTTTGTGATGTGACTATATTATGCAGATGGAGCATGATATTTACTCAGACAGGTGTTTAGTTGTGCATTTTGGTATAGATGTTAGTGTTCCGTATGTGTCCTTGGTTTTATGTCGTTTATGTGTGTTATGAGCATACCTAGAGTAGCCTAATGTGTATGATATGTTGGTTTTAATGCATATAGAGTCATGCTAACATATGGGGTAGTTGAATGACTTTGTAATCACTTAATTAAAGATATATAATTAGCTTAAATCCTATGCATTATAATCTGATTTTTAAGCTTATATATGTATTTAATATCAATAGAAATTACTAGTATAGTAGGGTAGTTCGGGTGTAAGTCCTACTGAGTCTGTGGTGACTCACCCCTTCCCATTAATAATTTTTTCAGCTGATTTCGTGGAGCCTCTCCTTGAGGAGGACTTTGGAGAGGATTTTGAGGAGGACCTTGGAGTTGATCCAGAGCTGCTCGAGGACCCTGAAGACGAGGAATTTGGTGACGAGTGATCACCATATATCATTTAGGTTGTTTGAGTTTCCCGTCTGTTATTGGTTTGGTTTTTGCTTGCTGTGATTTTATAGATGTTGGATGGACTATGTGTTGAGTTCTTCTTAGTTATTTGGTTGTGGCTACTTATAGTATTTCTTGGAGTTTGAATTTGATTGAATCATTACCGGTTGTTTTAATTATTCAGATTTGATGGTGTGATATGGATTTAGTTTGTTCTCCTAAACTGTCCCGATTTTCCGGATTTATTCTATTGCGTATTTGTATTTTCCGGGTCCTGACAATGCACCAATCAAACCCACAGTCGATCGATCAGCAAAGCAAATGATGTTTTAAAAACAATAAAAGGAATGCAAGTACTCCCTACGTTGCATTTAAGGGTTCGAGGTGAACAACATGATGAATTTAATACGACTGGGGGTCCTTCATAAAGAGGAGCAGACACTCTGCTCCCTCCTGCTGATATGCTACGTCCTCTTCTGCGGTTTTAACTTTCGCGTTGGAGGAGGGCGCAGCGACCGCGGCGCAAGCTTCTTCCCAATCGCGTCCACCAGGCTCTCAAGGGTAAGCCAATTCCATGTTTTGCTTTCGCTGTCATGGAAATCGGGTCACCCTCCTCCTATGTCGATTCCTCCCGTGGATCCTTCCTCTCCGTCCATCCCAATCGGTGATTTCTCATTTTCATTCTGCGTTTTAGATGGGATCGCCAGGCAAATCATCCTGGGTGTCTCTGGTACCCTCTCCTCCGGTCTGTCTGATAGCAGCAGCAGCGATCGCGGCGGCGATGCGGCTTCGCTCCGGAAGGAGGCAGCCCTCCGCCCATGAGAAGCTGATTCCCCGGCTGGTGCTGACAGACTCCGGCCGCGTCGAGGAGCTCGAAAGGTTCTCCCACTACGTAGGTGAGGAACAGAGGACGGAGGGGAGCGAGAGCTGCGCTCCTCTCCTGCCTCCATCTCGCGCTTGGCAAACGAAATCTTGAGTTTCCGGTGGTGGAAGCCGCAGAACAGCTCCTATGGTATCATGTCATCTCCGCCCAGTACAGTAAATGGGTTCTTTTGTTGAAGGCATCGGCGTGCCTCGATTTCGTCGTCGGCACATGGTCTAAGTCATATCTTAATGCCGAAGCGAATACTATATTCTTTTGTATATATTATTTTATGTGACCTCCTCTGGACTACCAACGCTCTTGTTGACTTTGCTTGCATGAGTGCAGCCAGGCAGCTGGGCTTCGCGGACGCGGGCGAATGCCCGCAGCTGGGCAAACTGGCGCACGACTACCTGCGGAAGGCGGAAGGGTGCGAAGACAACATATTCGCCTTCTTCGCGAGCGCGGCGGACGGCGAGCAGCTCTTCGTGAAGCTGGTGGAGGAGCTGGACAGGTGCATCCTCGGCTACTTCGCCTTCCACTGGGCGCATTCCACCCTGGTCATTCGCCAGGTAAGCGAAACAACAGAGGCCAGGCAAGTGGCTCTTCTTCTTGTGCCAGCCTGAAGAGTGGTGCGAGGTCTGAGATTCTCAGGTCATGACCGTGGAATCCGAGCAGAAGAAGAAGCTCAAAAGCGTCGTCATGGAGGCGACCAGGTGTGTTCTTCTTTTATCCTTGTGCTCTTGCGACAACCATAGTCGCCCGGCGGCGTAGTTTTTTTCTTCTTTAAAATCTTTGAGTACGATCACGTCAATTCGGTGGAGAGAACCTTCACAGTTATCAACGGGACGAGATGAAACGGAAGTACATTTTATCGGGGGTGTAAAATAGACGTGACGTCATTCTATAGTAACAGAGAGTCAATAATAAATATTTGAAATCTTGATAAAAAATTAATAAAAAGTAGATAACGAATCTTAATAGTAAATCTTCGCAGACTCGATAGTAAAATATTAAGAAGTCGTCTTTAGAGTTAGATCCCCAGACCCATAGCCAAATTCGTTGAATCTTATTGAATCTCTACATCTACTATATAATAAAAAATAATTATTATTAACTTAAAATATAATATTTAATTATAATTTATATGCATGATTCGGAATCAATGCGATTGACTCTTGTTTAAAACTCCCTGACAAGAAAAAGAATGAGAAATATAATTAGAAAAATACTCAAATAATTTAGTTTGAAAGATCTTAGAAATCAATATACTTTTTTTATTCGATTTACCGACTTGGTTTAGTTTGAAAGGACTTAGAAAACAAACTAATTTAAGTATCGATTTGGTTTGGTTTGAAAGACCTTAAAAATTAAATTTGAAATAACTTAAAAGCCCTTTCAAATCAGTTCATTTAGTTTACTGGTTTGGTTTGATTTCAAATGCCATAAAAATCAAATTTGAAAGGGCTTAGAAGTCCTTTCCAACTTGTTCATTTTATGTACCGGTTTGGTTCGGTAGAAATCAAACCAGTTTACAAATCAAATCAAAGTAGTTTATTTAGTTTACTGATTTGGTTTGTCTTGAATGACCTTACAAATCAACCAAATCGATTAATTTGGCTTACCAGTTTGGTTTGATTTAATATGGCTCAAATATCGGTTTGGTTTGCTTTAGTTTGAAAGACTTTAAAAATCATATAAAACTAATTTTTATGATTTACTAATTTAGTTTGGTATAAAAAAATTTAGAAATTATGAACAAGTTTTTATCGCTTTCTTTTTTAAAAATTCTAGATTATAAAATAATTGATAATGCCTATAATTTACTAATTGGTAACTTTTAATAGTTAAGAGAGAAGATATCTCAAACTTAAAATCTTAAGGTTTAAAATTCTACAATCATAAGCCCCAAAGTAAAAAAACACTAAGTCCTAAACTAAAAAAATGCCAAAAAGCATCAATCATATAAATGACATTAAAATTGTATTTGTATCTGTCTTAAACCATTGAAATTATCAAATTGATATGAAATCACACTAAAATAAACTCTAAAAACTAAACTTAAAAGCTCTAAACAAGCTACGAAAAACATATTCTTTTGTAATTTAATATACTTACGTAAGCCATAATCATCTCATTTCATTCATATACAAAACACATTCAAATAAATCTTAAACTAACAAAATTAATAAAATAACATTGAAATCACATTTAAATAAATTATAAATTAAATTAATTCTTAAAAAAATAGACTTAACAAATCTGGTTGGGGATCCCATTGTTGTAGAAAATAGCAAACTAATGCTCAAAAATAATTGTAGATTCAGAAACAACAGTGGAACAAATCTTGTGTTAACGTTAATAAGATCACTAATGAGGAGTATGGCAATAATCAAGCAATCCACACGATGACATCAGATTTAACGTGGTTCGGTATGGCAAGGTGCCTTCCTACGTCCACAGGGAGAGCGGAGAGAATCACTATAATATAAGAGTACAAGACAGATGGAGAGATCTTACACCGACAACGATCATCTCCAGAGTAGCTCTCAAATAGACTCCTAATATCTTCTTACGGACAGTACCCCAAACGCCGACGAGCACCAAGAAGAATAGGATAAACTGAGCACCCTTGTAGACGTACTTGTACTCAACTCTAAAGACCTAAAGGGTTGGCCTCAATTTATAGGTGAAGAAGAGGAAGTCACGGTCTCCAAAAAATAGAAAAATAAGATCATGATCCAACATGAGGAGGAAGGTGGAAATCCCAAAAATCATGGAGGGATTTTCGTGACAAAACCAAGCAGGTCCAATTTGGACGTAGATGTGGGTTTCCTAATTTTGACCGGGTCAACCCAATACATAGCATTCTCCACCTTTGACCTGGTCAAACCTATAAGACTCTTCATATATAATCCTCTTACATATCATGCCCTCTCTCCCTAAGGTTTCAGCTCCTCAGCATGCACAAATATTAGCTAAGTTGAGACAATGCTTAAACTTAGCCACGGGCAAAGGCTTGGTCATCATATCTGCTACGTTGTCTTCGGTAGGAATCTTAGTCAACTAAATGTAACCACCGCAACAAACTCTCGCAGTTTGTGAAATCGAACATCAATGTGTTTGGTTCTTGCATGATACACTGGATCTTTTGCAAGATAGATAGCACTTTAATTATCACAATTTAACTTGACTTCCTTTTGAGTAATACCAAGTTCTTTTACCAATCCTTTTAGCCAAATTGCCTCCTTAGCAACTCCCACCGCTGCTATATATTTAGCCTCAGTTGTTGATAGTGCAACGATGTCTCGTAACATTGCCTTCCAACTGATAGAACCTCCGCCTAAATTGAAGATGTACCCGTTGTAGATCTTCTTTTGTCAAGATCACCTACATAATTAGAATCAACATATTCAACAAGAACATTATTATCAATGCACTTTTGAAATAGTAGCCCAACATCTGATGTGCCCTTTAGATATCACAATATCCACTTGATAGCGTTCCAATGCTCGTGCCAGGATTTGTCATATATCTACTAACAATACATACTACTTGGGATAAATCGGGTCTTGTGCATACCATAGCATACATCAAATAACCTACAACACTAGCATATGGAATCCTAAGCATCTATTGTCATTCTTGTTGTGATTGAGGACACTGTTGCAGAGATAATATGAAGTGCTGAGCTAAAGAAGTACTTACAGATTTAGCATCTTCCATTTTGAATTTGGCCAAAACTTTTTCAATGTATTTCTTCTGGGTCAACCATAGCTTGCCATTATGACGATCTCGCAAGATCTCCATACCTAAGATCTTTTTAGCATTACCTAAGTCTTTCATCTCAAATTCTAAACTAAGTTCATGTTTTAGTTTAGAAATCTCAAGCATAGATTTGCAAGCTATCAACATGTCATCGACGTAAAGCATCAGTAGAATAATAGAGCCATCACTTAGAAATAAAAAATAGACAGCTATCATACTTGCTTCTTGTGTAGCCATGAGTGATCATAAAGGTATCAAATCTTTTATACCATTGCTTTGGAGCTTGTTTTAAATCATACAAAGATTTTTTAAGCTTGCACACCATCTTCTCTTTGCCACTTTTTTGAAAACCTTTTGGTTGCAACATATAGATCTATTCTTCAAGATCACCATGCAAAAAAAGCAGTCTTCACGTCAAGTTGCTCAAGCTCAAGGTTTCACATAGCTACCATAGCAATTAACACTCTGATAGAACAAGTTGCTTCACCATTGGGGGGAAGATCTCATCAAAGTCTATTCCCTTTTTCGAGCATACCCTTTTGCAACTAACGTTGTTTTATATCTTGCTGGCTCCTTTTCCGACGAAGCTTCTTTTTTTCTGTACACCCACTTACAGCCCATCGTTTTCTTGCCTTTGGGAAGTTGTGCTAATTCCCAAGTATCATGTCATCGGAGAGAGTTCATCTCTTCTTACATAACGCTTAGCCACAATTTCCTATTCTTACTCTTAGCATCCCGAACAGAGTTAGGGTCAGAAGAGATGTCAAGTGTATTCTTTAGTTTGCACCCCAAGGTGTGTGTGTGAGAGAGAGATGTCAAGTGATGTCTGCGGGCAAAAGTGGTGTCTCCACGAAGCGAAAGTATCACAATTATCATAATTTCATCGTTAACAGATGGTAAGTGGGTCCCTGTGCATATGCATCATAAAATTGTTTTGAAAATAGGATCCATAAGGTCATAAAAAGTCAAGGCCGAATTTCTAACATTTTTTTATTTTTATAAAAAATGAATTTTTTTAGAAAAAGGATAAAGATGGTGTAAAAAATAAAATGAAAAATTTTATAGAAAATATTTTAATTTTAAAGATATTTAACTAACTGTATGTTTAAACTTTTTATGCAGTAAGGACTTAACTTTTAGCACCAAATGATTTTACATTTTTATTAAATTTTTATTTTATTGGGACATAATTGAAAATATATACAATTATAGGAACAGGAAATGAACTAAGAGAACCACGCTTACACATCATGTGGCATCCAAATTAATTATTCGTGTCTTTTATAATTAAAATAAAAACCATGTTTTCAAGACAAAAAAATAACCATAACTTTAAATAAGTGACTTTAAAATATGTGAATTACAAGAAAAAAAAATTTTCGCTAGGTACATAAGCACAACAGAATTTCCGTAGAAATACTTCAAAACATTTGCTTTTTAAAATGTTTATTTATATTTCCTTTCTACTTAAAAAGCGGTGTTTGGCTGCACAGTAAATTTATATATTTTGTGATTTAAATTAAAATAAAAAATATAGGATAATTAGTAAACAAACGTATCAATCATACACGATGACAAAAGAGTGGGACTCGTGTGTAATATTAGCACCATAAAAATTCTCATGTTTTTTGTCGATGAAAAGAAATTGTATGAATTTTTTTTTTTGATAATGATTGTCACTGACTCTTTTACCAATCTTTTATAATAAAAAAATCGATTTATTTAAAAACCAAACACCCCATAATACGAGGGTTGGATGTGCCTTCTCTGCCCGCAGTTGATCAGTAAGTTAACCAACTCAAAATTACAACTTTGAATTAAAGAGATTGCCGGCCGAGCTTCGCTCGGTTGGCAGAGCCTTCCACATGGGGGCGCAAGATCGGGACCTCGCTTCTTTGCTCCGTCAAACGCAGGCACCCCGTGGGGGGAGAGTGTTCTGTGAGGTTCGATTGAGAGTTCAAACTTTCGCTGTCCGCAGTGTAGCGAAGGACTGCGGCCACTAAACCAGCCCGTGACAAAAAAGAAGAGTCAGAGAGATTCAAAATTTTAAGTACAAAAATTTCTCTATTTAATATGAGATTATCTGACTCATCTCTTCAGATGTAACTTATTCTAACTTTGACATGTATATATTATTACCGGTGAAAGTCGACGAAGGACTCTACTGATTTTTGATTTTGATATCATTTTATCCGACTCAAAATCAGGACGCTAGATTAGAGAGACCTAGAATTTTAATTACAAGAATCCGTCCTCAACTATACGAGATTTTCCGACGTTACCAATGGCCATCGCCATCACAACAGCAGACTTTGAGCAGTCGGGAGCTTACCAGGTAGTGCGGCTTTCTCTGTTGGCAGGAAAATGAGATTTGAGAGGGTAACCAGGAGCCTGAAGATGACGCGCCTGTTCTCCACCCTGGTGGAGGAGATGAAGGCCATCGGGATGAACGCCACCGACGACGCCGTTGCACGGATGTGATGGTGCCGGCGGCGCCGAACGAACGGAGTCCCGTCCTCCTGCTCATGGGCGGCGGCATGGGCGCCGGCAAGAGCACCGTCCTTGTAATATCCCGGTTATGTAAATAAAAAAATATGGTTATTATATTTATTATTAATTTTATTTATCTATCTTCCTTCTTTATGCTTTTCTTTTTTTTCTCTCCCTCCGGATAAACTTTCTAAACCGCCGCCTCCTCTCCCAATCGAACTCTACCTCTCTTCCTCGATCCCGGTCGGACTCTCCCTCCTCCCCTTCTATTTTTATCCCCGCGTGCAGCAGCCCCGCCTTCCACCCTCCCTCCTCTTCTCTTCCGCGAGCGCAGCAGCAACCTCGCCTCCTTCTCCTTCTCCTTCTATGCCGCGAGCACAGCAGCCCCCTCCTTCTCCCTCTTCTCTTTCCTTCTTCTTTCCTCTTCTCTCCTGCCCGCAGCGCCCGCGCGCGCCGGCCTGCCCACCGCCGGCGCCTGCCCACCGCCGAGCGCACAGCAACCCGCGCTCATCTCCCTCTTCTTCTTCTTCTTCTTCTTCTCTCCGGCCTGCACTCACACCCGGACGACGCCGGCGCCATCCCGCCTGCGCCCTCCTCCGGCCGCCGTCCGCCGCGACCCCCGCCGCCGACTGCGGCAGCGCCGCCCCGCGACGCCGCCAGCCCGCCGCCCAGCCGCGGCAGCCGCCGCCGACGTCCGCCAGCTGCAGCCGTGCGAGCCGCGCCCGCCTACCACCACCGCGCCGTCCCGCCGGCCGCGCGAGCCATCGCCGCCCCCGGCCACCTGCGCCGCCGCCGGCGCTCACCCTCCGCCGGCCATCCTCTGCCGCCCGACGCCGCCGACCCTCCCTCCGCCGGCCATCTTCTCACGCCGCGACCACCGCCTGCACCCTTCCTCGCGGCCGCCCACCTCCACCGTCGCCGGCCACCCCGGCCACCTGCACCGGCGCCAACACCTTGCCACCGCGCCATCGCCACCATCCACGACGCCGCCCGCGACGCCGCCTGCACCCTCCGCCGTCGCCGCCCGCGCCGCCCGCGTCTACGCCCTCCGCCGCCGCCTCCACCGGCTTCCCGCTCGCCGCCGGCCAGCCCCCGCTGCGCCACCCGTGCGCCACCCTCCGCGCGGGGTCCGCGCGTGCGCCCCCCCCCCCCCCCCCCCTGCGCCCCCGGTGCGCCAACCCGCGGCCCCCCTCCGCGGCCTCTCTCTTTCTCTCTCATATCTCTCTCCCTTCTTGCCTCTCTCTTCCCCCATGCACATTCTCTCTCCCACTCTCCCTCCTGTTTCTCTCTCATATCGCTCTCTCTCTCCCCTATCATTCTCTCTCTCTCTCTCTCTCTCTCTCTCTCTCTCTCTCTCTCTCTCTCTCTCTCCTATCCGATGACCTTATTCTCTATTTCTTGTTATTCTATTTATCTCTTTAAATTAACATGCTGTCAGGATACTACCATTTGATTCCGTCTTTCGTCGTCGTCATGACCACGACGGCATATTCTTCACTCGGATCGACTCCGTTGGAATTTCGTGCGCCGTTCGTCGTCGCCGTCAAGGTAGGCATCTCGGCTATTCTTAGCACTCTAATATCTTTGATTAAATTGTAAAAATCATGCTTAGATCACCAGGATTAGAAGATTGTAGATAATGGGCTATTTTTGTTTTATTTGCATATTTGGATAGAGTTAGATTAATTGGTTTTAATAGTGCATGCTTAGATTAATTTGATTATTCATGTATGTTAGACATCATGATATGTTGTATATGTTTAATTTAGCTAGTTTAGTATTGTTTGCATCGCGGTGAACCTTAAATATATATACCCCGATTTGTTAAAAAAAGCCGATGTAAGGTTTAGGCTTATGTTGTTAGAATTAAGTTTATTGTCTTTTATGTGATAGGTAGTCGTGTTTAAACATGTAATTGTTATGTTGAGGTTGTAAATTGCATGATCCTATTCATATGCATTAGTTTGTGATAGATCGTGGTCCGGTATGCAAATATGTGGTGCATAGAACCATGGGTGTTCATCTATGTATTTCATGTTTGATTGCCAATTAAATGTTCCTATTTTACTGTCTGAGTTAATTAAATGCTTGCATGGTGTGGAATGTGGTTAGTGTAGTGAGCTGCATTGTAATGGAAATGTACTTCACCAGACTAAATTAGTGGCCCATGGGCAGCGGAGGTTAGTTGAATCTGGAGCATCCTTCGATCCCGTATACCGCGGTTTATCCTAAGTACTCCCCGCCTAGGGGTACTATGGGATTTAGTTACTATATGTTACTTCCTACTATATGGTAAATGGGTGCTAGTTTTGTGATGTGACTACATTTTATCGATGGAGCATGGTATTTACTCGCATTGTGTGTAGTTGTGTATGTTGGCATAGATGGTAGTGTTATAGATGTGTCATTTGGTTTTATGTCAGGTTATGTGCATACCTAGAGTAGTTTAATGTGTAGGTTATGTCGGTTTTTATGCATTTGTAGTCATGTCATCATATGGGGTAATAGAATGACTTTGTAATCAATTAATTAAAGATATACAATTAGTTTACACCCTATGTATTAAATCTGATTGTTAGGCTTATTATTCTATTATACCATTAGAATCATTATTATAATGGGGTAGTTCGGGTGTAAGTCCTACTGAGTCTGTTGTGACTCACCCCTTCCGTTGTTAATATTTTTCAGGATTACAGGTTTAGCGCAGCAGAAGCGTAGTGGTATTGTGGAATTCAAGGAGCTAGTGGATTACTCATTCAATGTGGTATTTAATTTGTTTAGATAGGTGTTTGTTTATAGTGTTAATGTGTTGTAAAGTGTGGAATTATGAATTTGAATTGTGATTTTAGTCTTATTTGGTTCCATACCGATATCCTTTCCCGTTACGTCGCCGGATTATCTTCCGCTGTGCATATTAAAAATCCAGGTCGTGACAGTCCTCGCGGACATCCTCGCCCAAGAGTTGGCAGTGCACCGGATTGTTCTTGCTTGAATGCCGCCACCGGACGGCTGAGCCGGTCTCGCCCTCGCAGGTCCTTCTGGGCGGGCGGAGCGGGGGCGAACGCCGTCGTGGTGGAGGCGGACGCGTTCAAGGAGACGGACGTGATTTACCGGGCTCTCAGCTCTCGGGGTCACCACCATGACATTCTCCAGACGGCCGAGCTGGTAAGTTATCATCCTTCTCCCTTGATAATTCTGTCTTTGCAGTTAACTAATATGAAATGTTTTCTACTTCATAATTGGGTGTTTGGTTGCATAGTAATTTGAGTTTTTAGTATATTTTTATGTTTTTCAAATAAAATTTGTTAAAACATTTGTTTGACAACCGTCTCGATTTTATATTTTTAAAATAAATTTTTTTACACAAAAAAGACGGTCTTGCTTTTTTATCTTATGGTCTTTCACTTTATTTGATCATATATGTCACCGTTTCTTGTTATCACATCCCTCTAAACATGGTATTTTTGTTTTCACAATTTATTTTAATACAATTTTTTATCATGAAAATATAAAAAAATTATTATTCAACCAAACATTTCATATGATTTTAGACCCAAATATTTAGACTGGATTTGATTTTTAGTCAGAGCTGTTTAGACACGGTTTGATTATAAGTCTTGGTGTTGTCTGATTGATTTTAACACACCCCAGTCATTCGCTTAGAGGTTTTTTTTACCTATAATCATATTTTTTGTATTTTAACAAAAAATTTAAAATTAATTTATAGATTGTAAAATTTTATAAAATTTTAGACATAATCTTTTTTAAGAGATAAGCATAGCATATATAATATATATTTTAAGTAAATACTAAATTAATTAATATATAATTATTTTAACCAAATTAAATATTTTTATGTTTAAACATAAAATTAAGCCTTCAGATTAAGCCAAAAGAAATGTCACATTAGATCTTGTAGAATTATTGGAGCGTAATATATGCACATTTGTAATGGTAGGTTGGTACATGATGGTTGTTTTGATTTCTGAGGATTTTTTTCTCAAACTAAATCAAACCAAGCTACCTTCCAAATCAAATCAAATTAATTCAAATTTTTTACTTTGGTCTTGTTCAAATCTTATTTTATTAAGATATAGTATTTATGTCAATCTATAATTTTATGTGGTATGTTTTGAATCATATTCTATTTAAATTTGGTGTATATACATTTTTATCAGTTTTATTTTAAAAATGGTTCAAAAATAAATTTATTTTTTCAAGAAAAATATATAAATATTTTTAAAGTATGTAACATAAAATAAATATTTAATATAAATTTAGTATTTAGTTTACATGTTTAGTGTGGTTCAAAAAATGTTAAAAATTCAACCAAACTAATCAATTGTTCAAACCAAATTTGATTTAGTTTTTGGGTTGAACTGAATTCCGAACATGGCTAGGTATAAAAATATGATTTACTTTTCCTAGATTATATCCGTCCAAAAAAAGGAAGTAGCCTGATTTCTGAATTTACTTGTTACTCACGAGTGACATGTCCATTTGGCACAATTTTAATTTAAAAATAAATCCAATAAATCTTCAAAATTTTAGAAATGAAGTAGCTAGATTTATCTCCAAACTAATGGGAAGACCCAAGTGACTTAGATGGCATTTGTTTGGGCTGAATCTTAAAGTCTAATCCTGTAATCTCACCTCCAACATCTTATTTTGCAGTAAAATGTGCTAAATTTAATTAATATATAAATGATTAGATTTGTTTGACAAAACATTTGAATCAATATCATAACAAAATGTTCTTAAATCAAGATATATGATCTCCAATATATAAGTCAGTGGTCTATATCATGGTTCGCCGGGTCGGCGACTCGGTCGGCCGGGTCGCCCGACCCGGCCAGTTTTCGGGCCGACTGGCCCAGAAACGACCTCACCGGGCCTACTCCAAGCCGGCCGGGCGGGGTGTCGCGTGACCCAGCTTCGGGTCACGCGACCCGGTCGGTTGGGTCACCCGACTCCGGGGCGACCCGGCCTAAGTCAAAATTTTTTATATTATTATTATATACTTAAATTTTTTTCTTCCCCCTTCCCGTTACCACCATTAAAAAACTTTTCTTCGGGGGGCGTTGCCCCCTAATACCCCCCACAAGGGGCGCTGCCCCTTGACCCTCGCGACCCGACCGCGAAGGTCGATCCGCAACTACTCGCGCCGCAATAATAGTATAACAATAATTCACTATCATTTATACCATCACATATATATATAAGATTTATAATCATAAAATATGTGTTATGTTATATACTTACATTTTATAAAGATCTATTTTAAGTCTCTTCTCTTTCTCACACACACATCAAATTGTCAGGAACAATTATTTTTTGAGTGTTCCATTTATTGATTCTACAACAATATTTTACTATCATTTATATTATTAGGTATGGTTAAAATTTATAATTATAAATATATGATACATCTTAAAATTTATAAATTTGTTTGTTAAGTATCTTTACCTTCTCACTTAAAATTAACTCTTTCCCAACATGTATTAATACAACATAATCACAAAAAGATCATATTTACTTATATACATAGTTAAACACTCATATTCAATTATAATATTAAAAATATAATTATATTTATGTATAACTTTTATGTATACATAAATAGATGACATAAAAATTATTGTTTCTATTTGTTTTTTATTTATATATATATTTTTATATTTTTTATAATAAAATAAATAAAAATCCAACTCCATCCGATCCCGTCCGACTCGGGTCGCGACCCCGTCCGACTAGGTCAGTTTTAGGGCCGACCAACCCCGGGCCGACCCCCGACCCCGCCTTCCTTGGTCTATATCTTGGGTCTTGTACTTAATACAATATAATTATAGATATATCATACTTATTTAGAATTACCATAATAAAATTAAACATCTAAACTGTTTTAAGTGAGTAGATGAATTTGGGAAAAGGAAACTAGAATTTTTTTTTAACCATTCAGAGCTTATTTAGACATTAGAAATTCAATTAGAGTTATGTTCGGATGATTCACCAACAGCCCCAAACTTCTAACTTCTGACCATATCAGAAGTTAGACATAAATTAAGCACAAACTAAGGCTGCCTTACCTTCCAAAAAGGGTCTACAAAGAGGTAGAGATTGTTAGTGATAGCCCAATCTGATGCATAATGTTGATTCGTATATATTATTATTGTGTAGGAAGATGCCAATTTAATTTAATTGACCGGATCTAAGCCCGATGATAGAAAGTAGGGAGGTCCCAGAAGACATAGGTTGTCATTGTTGTCAAATAATTTCACTTCACCACAAAGCAATCAACCATTGGACTTACGTTGATTTGAATTTAAATTGTTTATTTTTTTGAGACCCGAAAGTCTATCCTGAGTTTCACACTAATCAAATAGATCACACATCACGTACGTCATGTAAGATCCACCGCATGATGTATGAGTCCCGCACTTGATGGTATGAGATCGAGAGTAATCTCCCAATTGTTCGTCTGAGGGATTTTTTTTCTCTTATTTTTTTCTAATCTTAAAACAGAAACCAAACAAATAAGAACAATTGTTTCAAAGTGTAATATTTTACGTCAACCAAACAATTACAGTGTAAATAGGATCATTGATATAGAAATTTCTATTCAATTAAAAAATAGTAGATGTATAACTTTTTTATAATTCTTTAAGTTATCTCTTTTGTGAGTCATTCAATAGGGCCCAAGCCCAAGGCAATATTAATGCTCGCACCTTACAATGGGAGCATGTCTTGGTTGGCCTCGATGAATAGATTCCACTGAATTGGCACCATTTTCTGATAGCACTTAACTGTTTTTATTATAGTTCTTTTGGTTCAAAATTACTTATTAAAAATAATATTTTTTAAGATTTTAAAACAGAAGTTTTTTTTATTTGGTCGACTTCAAAAAATTTGAAAAACAAGACAAGAAATGAAATGACTGAGATAATTCTCTGACGATAATATGCTCTTCTCTTATTATTGTTAATTTCATTCAGTAACAATGATTGCTTCAAAATATAATATTTTACATCTGATATTTAAACAAGCCCATGCATGATGATATGCATGGAGCAGGTTCACCAATCGTCCACGGACGCGGCGTCCTCCCTCCTGGTGACCGCACTCAACGAAGGGCGTGACGTTATAATGGACGGTACCCTCTCCTGGGAGCCTTTCGTCGAGCAGACCATCGCCATGGCGCGAGCCGTACACCGCCATCGCTACCGCATGGGCGTCGGCTACAAGGTCCTGGACGACGGCACGGTCGTCGAGAGCTACTGGGAGCGAGTGGCCGAGGCCGGCGGCGGGTGCCGCCCCCCGCCGCCGAGGCGCCCGTACAGGATAGAGCTGGTCGGCGTCGTGTGCGACCCGTACCTCGCCGTGGTTAGGGGACTCAGGCGGGCCGTAATCAAGGGAAGGGCGGTCAGGGTGAAGTCGCAGCTGAAATCCCACCGGAGATTCGCCGGCGCCTTCCCCGGGTACTGCCAGCTCGTCGACACTGCCAGGCTCTACTGCACCAACGCCATGGGAGGCCCGCCAAAGGTCCTGACCGAGCTTCTTTCATTACGCGCCCTCGCTTGTCCTGTCTGTCACTCGAACATCGCTCTTGCAGCTGATAGGGTGGAAGGACGGAGCCAGCTGCCGCCGCCTGCTCGTAGATCCCGAAGAAATCGGCTGCCTGACGAGGGTCGCTACCTTGAACGAGGAAGCTGACAACGTCCTCGAGGTCTACCCAGCCGGCGCGGGCCCGCCGGCTTCCGGTTGGGACGACGTCGTTCTGTCCCCGTCGAGGGAGCTTCTCCGGCAAGAACTCGTCGCGGCGGTGAGAAGGGTTGAGAGTTGGAGTGATGAATTGAAGAAGCTCCGATCCGAGAAGCCACAGCAATGAGGGAAGCAGGAAGCAGAGAACAGAGAAGGGAGAGCACACACAGAGGATGCGCGGGAATTGGGCGATCACCCTCGGCAATTGCCTATTCCCCTTTTTCTCGTATTGCTTTTATACTCAGAGTAAAAGTTACGGTCGTGAGATCAAATGTGATCCACATTTTGTACAAATGAAATGTAATGTAAATACAAGTGAGATCAAACTATGATTCTACTTTATCCAGGTTTCCATGCAAATGTACATTGTCTAACATCCCCCCCTCAAGCTAAGCGGGGGTACCACGTTAAGCTTGTACCGAAAGATTTCAAATTGCTGGCCATTCAGTGGCTTGGTGAAGATGTCGGCAACCTGATGTCCGCTGGAGATGTGCCGAATTATGATTTGTTTTTCTTGAACTAATTGACGAATAAAGTGGAAATCAATCTCCACATGTCTAGTCCTTGCTTTGAATACTCGGGTTTGCACTAAGATATATCGCACCGATGTTGTCACACCATACCGTAGGACGATGTGTTGAGATGAGTTTAAATTCCGTACTCAATTGCATAATCCACAAAAGTTCAGTTACTGCCATAGCCATGGATCGTAATTCAGCTTCGGTGCTTGATCGAGCAATGGTGCGTTGCTTTTTGGCAGTCCATGATATTAAATTAGAAACCAAATATGTGCAGAATCTGAAGGAGAAGGTGCATCCGACTGTTCCAAAGGTAACTGAGCTGGTTCTGTAAAACCATATTGAATAGCAGAGCCCGGTATACTTAATGTGACAGAACTCTGTTGAACAGAACTGTTCTTGACCAGAATTTCATATGGAAATGAGTGTTCATCGAAGATGACATGCACAGCAATGTAAGTCTTACCAGTAGTTGGAGAGTAGCATTGATAGCCCTTATGTTTGCTACTGTATCCTAAGAATATGCAGCATTCTGACCGGAATGTATATTTGTGCTTGTTATAGGGTCGTAAATGTGGATAGCAAGCACATCCAAAGATTTTTAAAAAATTATAGTTAGGTGGTTTCTCATATAATTTCTCAAAGGGAGACAAGGACTTCAACACCTTAGTGGGTAATCTATTAATCAAGTAAGTGGCACAAGTTACAGCAGAATCCCAAAACTGATATGGTAATCTAGCATTGCTTAACAGTGCTAGAGATGTTTCTATGATGTGCCTATGCTTCCTTTCAGCTAAACCATTTTGGTGATGAGAATAAGGACATGCAACTCTATGAGAAATGCCACATTCCATGAATAATTTTGTCAAAGCTTGGAATTCTCCACCCCAATCACTCTGGAAGTATTTTATTTTTCTGGAGAACATATTTTCAACTTGACTTTTGAATTGAAGAAAAACTCGAAATACATCACTTTTCAACACAAGAGGGTAGATCCAGCAAAATCTACTATAATGGTCTATAAACGTCACATAATACCGAAATCCATTAATGCTAACAATCGGAGAAGGACCCCAAACATCTGATGCAATTAACTCAAGAGGAAATTTGGAAATATAAGTAGAGGTAGGAAAATGCTGTTTATGGCTTTTGGCCAAGGCACAATGTGAACAAAAAAAGGTACTGTCTAAGTGAGTATGTATGCTATGACTATTCAAAATGGAAAGAACTGTCTTGAATGCTAGATGCCCCAGCCGTTGGTGCCATAGTGTTGACGCTTCAGCAGTTAGCCCTGTCGGAGAAGTATGTACTTCATCATCCAGCCGGTAGAGACCATTAGCATTGTGTCCTTGTGCTAAGACCTTCTTACTCTTGATGTCCTTAACAAGGCAGTGTTTAGGAAAGAATTCAAAAGATACGTCATTATCATTGGTGAATTGTGAGACAGACAATAAGTTTTTAGCTATCAAAGGAACATGTAAAGTGTTGTATAACTTGAAATGCTTATAACCTGAGTTACCAATGTGATTTATGGGCAGACCTTCTCCTTTACCAACTAGCACCTTGTCTTGACCATTGTAATTTGTGGGTGTTTGAAGTAAAGCAAGATTGGGAGTCATGTGGTTGTTCGCACCAGTGTCCGGATACCAGGACTGATCTGCCCCATAACCTGAGTTATTGGTACTGGCCACATTGGCTGAATAAGATGGTGGAGCCATGGGTGTAGTATAGTTGTTCCCAGATTGCTGATTAGGACGAAAATGAACATCAAATCGTTTCCAATAGTTGAGGACTGTATGTCCTCGTTTCTAGGTAAAGCCAAGCATCCATTCAAATATATTTTTATAGATCTTCAAACCCATATTATGTTTGGAGGATTAATTTGACAGCTAGATTCACTAATAATAACATACTTACTTTATTATTAATGACATATACATAATGTCAAGAAAGTAATATCATTCCCACATATCTTCTTTAACACACAAGACACTTCTTCATTTTTAACAAAGTCATAAAATTTAATCTCATTAAATATTTTATACTAATTATGGGAAGTTTTATTTTAGCTCATAAATAGACCTTATAAACGCTATATTTAGATTTTATTGGGACTTGATTCTCTGAAGTTGTATCATATACACCTATTCTTCAAAATACCATAAAGGAACACTATCTTAATATATAATTGACATATCTTATAGTCATAGTTTGTAATAATAAAAATACGAATGGATTAAACTATGGCATAGGTAAAATGGTCTCATCATAGTCAACTATTTGAATTAGAAGATATCATTTTCAATTATTCTTGCTTTGAATATCTCTACCTTCTAATCCACTCCAACCTATCCTTTAGTGATCCATTCATATCTTATAGATACTATACCCTCAGGTGGATCTATCAAGTTCTAAACTTGATTAGAATAGATAGTGTTTTTATAGGATTTTATTATCTTCCCATTTTAGAATCAATATCTTATATTACTTTTATATAGATCTCAGGATCAATATCCTTACTATCTTGTGCCTTATTTCTTCCATCAATGATATATCTTACATATCTCTTAGGTTAAATGGACACAAATAAAGACCTATGAATTGCCCATGTGTAATTATTAATTAATACTTTAGAAGTGCCCTTAAGTTGTGGGAATGGAACATTTTTCATATATATCTTGCTCTCACTATCTTTTTTAAGAAGGAACTCTTCCTCTAAAAATATAGTCAGCTACACAACACATACCCTTATTCATAAGGGTGGTAGAATTAATATTTATAAGTTTTCTTAGGATATGCCACAAGATAATACTTCATATTCTTATATTCTAACTAATTAGGGCTATACTTTTACATCAGGATGGACATTCCAAAATCTTAACTTGCTTAAAGTCAAGGTTTAACCCCTTTCTATGTTCTATATAGAATAGTCAGAATAGATTATAAGGTACCAAGTTAAGATGAATTGGTTATATCGAGTACTTGTCCCTAAATAGACAAAGAAGACTTCACAAAGGTTGTCATTGTTCACATTATGTCCTACACAATATGACTTCTTATTTTAGCAACTCAATTAAGCTATATTATGTAAAGAGATTTCCATTAAAATTAGATTATGTTATCTTTCTAATTATATGTTAATTATGTACTTAACTATTCCTCTCTTTGATATTATCAAAGAGTTATAATATTCTTTCCATTAGTATCTCTACTTCATTCTTAATCTAAAATAATTTATCAAATGTTTTGGATTTGTACTTCATTAAATACATATATCCATACCTATAGATATCAACTTTGAAAATAATGAAGTAGAAATATTCTACTTTAGTCTTATTAGATATGGGCTAACATACACCTAAATATGTGAGTTCTAATAACTCATTAGCCCTTTTTTCATGCCTGCATTAAGTTAAAGAATAGATTGATATAAATCAACCCATTTCCTTTTAAGAGGAGTATTCACATATCATGAGAGCTTACAAATTTAATATGATTAAATAATTTATTAAACTCCCACTAACAAACACTTTGCCATTCAATATCTTAGAACATCTATCATTTATATAGCTTAGAATAAATCATCATTTATTCAAGTAAAAAAATATAGATAATCTCAAAGATATGATAGTAATCTTAATTATGAAGACATCTCCATAAGATTATTAAAGAATTGTATCTCCCACTAATAATAATGCAACTTTTGAACTATTTCATATGTAAGTCAACATCTTCTTTATTAAGTATTCATTTACTTGTTATCATCTACAACTTCTTTTAGATATAAGATGTATATCTAGTATCTCATACAAAGAGATGCATTGATATTATCTAATATTATGATATACACATATAGTATCGAATACTATTAAGTGTACATTGAAGACAAGCAAATATCAATGACATAAACATTTGAAGCTTCTCAAGCTTCATCTTTGTATTATGTGCAATACATTTTTCACTTCCTCTTCCACTAACCATCATCGTGATAGTGAAAGAATGCTATGTCTTATTTGGGTTTGTATTATCTTGACTTCTTTCTTTGACTTTTAACTATATCCTTCTATTTCTGTCTAATGATCTTACTTATTTCTATTGGTCTCACCAACAAGAAGCATTTAAGATGTATTGTTGTTCTAACTTTCTTTTAATCAACTCATCACCATGAGCTATGATGGATCTCATATTCATCTATCCATGTTGCCTCTATAATTTTTATCTTATAGAGGCTAATATCTAGTATAAGACAAACAATACATCTTGTTTATACTATTTTATGAGATAAGATCTTATTTTCTCTCATATAATTAGATAGTCTATAAGGCACCTACTTTCAAAGTAGTATAGTTAATTGATCAACCATAAGAACAATTCTTAGTTCTAAATTAGTCTAAAAGGTCTAAACCATTAAACTACTTGGCATCTAGTATATCATACTACGTGGTTTATCATCATATTGTACAACTGAGATATAATTTTGTTAACATAACAATATAGGCATTCATTAAAATTAAAATATGGTCTTTCATCCTAATTTATGCTTTCACTAATTTTCAACTAATTTGTAATACCCTCATTATGCAAAGAAAGGATATCATGATGAAATCCTAGTGGGAACTAAGACCCTATTAGCTATATGGTGATGACCTTGTGATACCACAAGAAATCATCTCATACCTAAAAGGTAGAAAAATATTGCCAATTGAAACTCTTGCAACTTTAGTTATTTGCCTTTAGAGTTATGATCTTGTGATAGCACAATAAGCCATATACTCTAGTTAGGTCAAAGCTGCTTGTTAAGTTATGAGAATAGATTCTTCACACAGTCTTTGTGGTAGCACAACAAAATCATGTAAATAGTCCACATCAAAGTTTGCCAAACGTCTTGACCATGATCATCAATCCCTTACTAAATGAATCTTATGATAGCACAACAGACCCATCTAATTTAAAATTGACTCATTAAGACCATAACAATGTAAAGTTACGTGAGTCATTCTTAATGTCACATGTTTATAAACCTAATTAAAAAAGAATTTTATTTTAGTTTCATCAATAATAAGTACTAATTATAGCGTATATACCTTTGGAATATCACATATATAAGGTATAAACTGTAGTACACACCCACAATAAATAAAATGGATGATAATGGATTTAACTGTAAACATGCAACATCTGAGCTAGAGTAGTATGCAACTAAAGGCGTTAACATCTGATGCTGATGTAGGTGTGTCTACACTTCTAAAAGAACGTTTTTCCAAGTGGCCTCAATCTCTCCTATTCCACGAATCGACTTCTAACTATTACATGCGACCTAAGGGTACCCATACTCACAAATGTATATAATTTAATAAGAAATTATCGGTTTAACCAAGGGAGTACATTAATAGAGGGAGGTAGAATTTATAATCAGAATTTAAAAGGAGAGAGAATGAGGCACACAGACCCCAATTAAACACATCCACATAATTAACTACCATCACATGATAATTAAATTCCAAGTCCATGATCCCCATGCATTCACCCAATCAAACTTCATATGTACATAGTAGAAATATGTAATATTAATATGATATAACAATTAGACCATAAAAAATATTTTTAAAATTTTAAATTTTAAATTTTAAACTTTTAAATTTTTTTTTGAAATAAACAACATGAAAACAACATATAAACAATTTAGGTGAAATAAACAAGTACATCTAAACTATTTAAAATATTTATGCATTCCCAATACTATACAAAATCAAAAATTATGTCTTGATTACTATTATATAAAATCTCATTTTATAGAATTAATTAAGACAATAATTAATTACATTAAGCTTTTAAAATAATTTTAAAACTTAACTATGAATGAATCTATGTCAATAAAATTTTATATCATCTAATAGACCATTAAACAATTTAAAACTCATAAAATAACATTTTTATGATTTTTAATTTTTTTTAAAAATTTTGTATTTTTGTATTTTTCTATGATTTTAAACAATTTAAAATAATAGGTAAATAATTTATTAGGTGTTGGCCACATTACGTCATGCCTGCCAATGCACAATGCCACCTCAACATGCACCCCCATGTGTCAACCTTTAGCCACACTTATGCCTCCACTTTTTGCTCCCCGCATGCACTGCATGTTGACATATCTGAATTCGGGTCCAAATTAGACCCAGATCCTACTTTCTCACCTAATAAGGGGACCACAGGTTGCCATTTTGATGCCCTAAATATTGGGGCCCATATCTCCTTATCCAGAGGTCAGAAAAGTCACTAAAAATATGCATTGGAATTCTCATCGAATTGTGAATTTCAAAATAGTTGGCCTTATTTTCAGGTAAAATCTAAATATAAGATGAAAAGGGAAAGAACAGAGGGTGGCACCGCCAGAACAATGTATAGGACACCCATTTTCTTGATAAGATAACTCCTTATTTTGGATGTCAAAAATTCCCCAAAACTACAATTTAGAATCCTTATCTAACATGGATTCCAAATCTTCTAGCCTTATGTTTAGAAAACATCGAAATCGACTAAAAATAGAGAAAGAATAGTGGTGGCACCATCGGAGTTTAAAATATGACGTCGCTGCATTTCGTTATCCGTTCTGGACATTCTAGACATGGAAAAAATCCCCAAAAATACCAAATAGAATACTTTCTCAACAAGGATTTTAAATCATTTAGTCTTATTCAATAAATCTTAGTCAAAAGATGGCAATCATGAGAGGAATGTGCCACCACCGCTAGAGCTCTTACCGTCAAAAAATCGAAATTCTTCTTCCTCCACAAATGTTTGAAGCACGAAATCATAAGAAAATGTTAGGTAATCATAATACCTATCTTATAAAGCCTTCACAAGGTTTCAATTCACTCCATGGATGAAGATATCACAAATTTCCTAAATTCTAATGATTTGTTCAAACATGATAGAATCACCAACTTTCATGGCTTCTCTCGGACTTTACAAAGGTCCAAAATTCAAATATTTTGTGGCATTGGAAAGCCCTATCTCAGGAGATGCTACTATTGTCAACCAATCTCTAATATAAACCATATAAAGTTTATGACCACCAAAAAGTCTGACATTTACACATATTTAGAAATACATAAAATGCATAAAAAACGTTCATTTGATGTCGGTTTAGATCAAGACTTTAATCTTGCTCTGATACCAATGTAAGATTTTTTTTTATAAAATTTGGTGTAGTGGAAGCGATGATTACTATGGGTTCATGTTGATATTGTCTCAATCATAACCGAATAACGAAAACCGAAAATCAATCACTACAAGTTCAAATATACTTTATAGAAATTCATATAATCCCTTTTAGAGGAATATGAATAACTTCTCAAGCTCTTAAAACTCTTCAAATACCTAGTCTTTATTAGTATTCACATGAACTTCATCCATAATAAGTTCTCCCTTTGCACCAGGCTCAAAAACTCTTCTTGAACTGAGCTCCATCAATTATGGACACTTTCTAAATAAAGGAGAAGGTATGAAGGAGTCTAAGGATGTGGCTTTTACTCTTAGTTTGATAAAGTTTGGCTGAAACTATTAGTATTTATAGTAAATTTAGAATTTTTTATAAAAAACTAAAATCTTCAATAAATTATGCCCTTGCTTCTATACTTGTGAATAAATCGTTATGTATGTGACCCACTAGGCCCAATAGTCTATTTGGTGAGGCCAAATTAAAAATATAACAATTTTATTTTATTAAAATAAATTTATTATTTTATAATAAATTAATTAGTCTATCGGTTATGAAAGGTACATGCCACATCCTACGATCCTAAACGACTATGGAGATAATCTTATCTTCATTGAGTCTTTCTATAATCAATTACTACATAGATATAAACCACGATCTATTCAATGTCCCAGTCAGAAATAAGTACAGCATAGATTGTGAACTCCTTAGTAGACCAACTCTATAGGATTCTATACTCATGATTGAATCAATTGGAAAACTTATTTTCAATTATTCTCTCTAACCTGACCATAGATTTAGAGTACTAACCCATATGACATTCACTCTCATTTACCGAGAGTGGACGATCCCTTGTTGTCTGCTCAATTACCTCCATCAGGTTTTCTTTGTATCCAATCCATCATTATACTAGATCATCTAAGCAGTGATTCATAAGTCAATGGTCAAAGCATAAGTTTTGCCCAACAAAACATCTATGGTGACTCAGGACAAATGTCTAACTATGCAATCGTGATGATAGAAAATCGTAATTGACAGTTTAGTAAGATACCATTCAGGTTTATAATTCGGCCAGTTTAGTGAACCTATTCAACTAATAAGTACATGTATGTGTATTTCAGTGTCTCCACACTAATGACCAATGAGATCGATGATTCTTATCATATGAGAAGACATCACACGGTACTCTATCCGAATCCTTGATATGCCACCTTAAAGATCCTATGACTAAGAACATTTAGATCACATACCTTTATATAATCAATCTCATTATCATAATCTCATCATGATTCAATCATCATTACATATAATCAAAGATATCATTTTGATGTTCGCTTCTAATAATAGTTAATAATAAAGATTTATCTATTTAATTGAATAAAATATTTTAAAAAATATCGAATCATATCACATATGATTAACATATAAGATATATATTTATGTCAGAAGTAATCCAAATAGCCAAGGAGCTTGAAAAGCCATTAGTTGTATGAAAACCTTGTGGGTTCATTCCAACAAGGACTTTTGTCATCAACTCCTAAAGGGGAACAATAAATTGATAAAGAATGCCTAAGTCATAAATAGTGAAGGAAAATAGATGGACGAGGGGTTTGTAGAAGGAAAGAACCAATGCCTAGCTAGGCAACTACCTCAACTATTCCTCTCTAGGTGGGAGAGTGGCTTCCTCTTGTGAAATCGATGCCAAGTGGTGGTGAGTTTGAAGCAAATGCACACACTCAATAGCTCTATGTTCACCTTGACTACTCCAATCATTATCTTAAAATTTTAAGTTAGATGGTCTAAATAATTTAATATAATATCAAAGTATATGGTTCATGTCCGCAAACTCATGTTTGTGGTCTATGAAGTTCAAGAAATCAGCCTGCACATGATGAAATGTTAAGAGTAAGGCCATAAATGAGCAGATATGACATTTCATGTGTGCTCCATTAAACTAAACAAATAATCTATATCAAGTCCAAGTCGGATATAACTACAAGAACATGAAGTTTTTATAGCAACTTTTTTATAGCAACTCAAAATATTGCTATAAAAGTTTTTTTAAAATAGCAATTTTGGTTAGTTGCCACAAAAAAGATATTTATTTGCAGCAAATATAAATTTTGTCATAAATAGTATAATAGTACGATTTCCTATCACTAATATTTTAATGTAATTTAAAATACTTTTGTTTAGAATTAAATAATATAAAATTTATTTTGTTGTTAATAATAAAGATATTTTTTTGAAGAGAAGGGTAAAAATATTTATATGCATAAAAGTTAAATATTTAATTGTCCAACTTTCCAATCTTACGCTGTAAAGTGTTTACCGTATTTTTTATCATTTTTAACTTTCCAACTTCACCATTTTAGCGGCCCTTAGTCATATGTTTATTTGTCGCCGCAATACAGGTCACCGCAACCCACGGCTCTTCGTCTCATCATTTTTTCACTTAATGCGTTGTTTAAATTAACAAATATGCTAGAAGAGTCTTTTAACACTAAAGAGGGGCACACTATTACGGCGAACGTCGCAAGGTCTATCGACCTTGGAGTAGGGCACGCCGCTGGACACTGTAGGACGCTGCATTTGTTCCCTCGACCATAGGAGAAATGCTTGGCTCAAAACAACACGGAGAAGGATAAGCAATCGACAGGACTACTCGAAAGAGATCTTCACTAAGGGCGCATTTGGATCCGTGTAAAACAGATTACATGGGATAACTTTTCCCGATTTCTTCGTCATCGTGGTTATTTGGTTCCACGTAAAACTAAGTCAACCGAAAACATCATCCGTTGACTACCAAAATATGCTGATTTTGGCATCCTTAAAATTTCTACGGATGCCGTTTTCCGGGCTGCAACCGGGGGCAAGGCCGACAACTGCATGACTTCTTGGTTGTCTCAATTGAAAGGAGGATTCAATTTATGATAAGACTTCAAAAAAATTAATGATTTATCAATATAAATTATAATGTTGCCTTTATATATATTAATTTATATAAGTGATAATACTTAAATAAGTCTTTGTAAAAAAATAAAATTTTTATACATTTTAAATTTATTTTTATTAATGATTGTCTTCACTGTTTGAACGTCTTTAAAATAATATTACTTAAATATTTTTTTAATTTTTATTAAAAAGTATCTATCTCCGGTATTATGTCTTGTTTCTGTTTTTAAATAAATAATAATATTTTAAAAACATAAAAATTGAAAAACGGCATTTTACTCACATTATGTAAAAAAGTTATCTTTAAAAATCATATTATTTAAATAAATTTAAAATTTTAGATTTTTATGAAGATATATTTATATAAAAAATATGATTTTAATATGCAAAATTTGTATAATTTAAAATAAACTATATAAGTTTTAAGATATTAAATTACCAAACTAGGATTCAAGAATAGCATGCAACAAATCAAATTTCACATACTTAAATATTTATGAAAGAAGAATGTTTTTGTTTTTTAATTTGTAGTTCGGATGTTCAAAGTTGCTTAAAAAAATTAAGAACTTGTATATTAAAGTATTCAATTTTCTGGAAATAATTTTCAAATGAACCAAATAAGGGATGCGTAAATCCTTTTCCGAGAAAACTTGATCCCATGTAAAAGATTTTCATTAATTTTCGTTTTACCCTTAACCAAATGGACCCTAAGTCGGTGAGTTTTCCTTTTACGAATTATCTAAAGTTCTTCGTGGAGATCTGCAAGTCAATTCAAGAGTTCTTTCGCAACTCCCGGATCCATAGATCTCCCCTCCGAGCCGCTCAAGTACATAATTATTTGTCATAAGTCGTAGATCAACATCCGTCCGTCTTCTTCGTCTGTGATCTCTGTTGCTTCCACGACTTCCGATGATCTTATTTCACGGGGCTTCTTTAGCTCCCAGCTCCTCCACAGCTTCCGTTACGGTGATCTGATAATCTTAGGCTTTTCGCTGCCTTAATTTCAAGGGGAAAGGGCGTGTTACAATCACTATCTTCATTAGCAGGAAACCAATTCATTTCATGAGTTGATGATGCACGCTTCCGTTACCAACCTAACAAATTGGTTGTGTTGGAGTGCGGCCAAGGAATGGCCAGAAGAAGCGCTCCGGGAACCGCTTCCAAGTATATGTCAGGTTTGGGTGAAGATGGTTGTTGACGGAGATTTTTCTTAGTGTCAACTATGTATAGGGAAAGTAAGGGGGGTAGACCACCGGATTTTAGGAACAAGAGCAGCCACCTACGACATTTTGTATAGGAGAAAGGTAGGTTCTATGACATTATCTTGGTACTGATTTTATGCAATCATATGTTTAGATTGTTTCTAAACAATAGGGTCTTATGCAATCATATGTTTAGATTATTTTTATACTATAAATTCTCTTGGTAGGTCCTATGACATTCTTGGTAGGTCCTGATTGGAAACCTTTTGCACACTTCTTTTTCTACTTGTTTCTCATTGTTCATATTCCCTTGGCAGGCTGCGGCATTGGCGTTCTATATCGTCTCGGCTCTGTTCTGTTCGTGAACAACTTTGTGATCATATTCGTGGTCACTATCCTTCTGGCTGCTCTGGATTTCTGGGTTGTCAAGAATGTCAGTGGGCGGATATTAGTTGGCTTGAGGTGGTGGAATGAGATAGATGACCGAGGAGAGAGCGTATGGAAGTTTGAGTGCCTTGATCAAGAGGTGTAACTCTTGCTCTCCCTTCTAGATATTTCCGTGTGTGGTGTATTTGACGTCTGGTAAAACTACTTGATTTATGCCGTGTCACTAAAGTCGCTTGCTCGGATGAACAAGGAGGACTCGTGGCTGTTTTGGTGGACCTTGTATCTTACTGTAAGTACTTCGAAAAGTGGAGTTGGCAATAGTTATAGTTGTATTTTGCTTACATGGTTATTTACCATTTCCTATGCATGCCATGTTGTGTATCTTACAGCCTGTTTAGTAACAGTATTAAACATCTCTGTCACTGATGATTTTGAAATTGATTTTGATATAAATGATCAAAAGATGTTTGTCTATTAATATTTATTTTTAAATTGTAGTGCAAATTTAGACATTAAGTGTAATATAAGTGTTCATCTGTATCGATTTTGTTATTGATACTCTACAATCTACAAATATCAGTATCAAAATTGATGTAGTATCATTTTTAATACTCTAAACAAACATGTCACTAGGTACAAATTCTGAATTAAATCTTCCTGGATGCTAATTTTGTTTTTTTTTCTTTTCATACTTGGTATTGATGCAAACATGCATTTTAGCTTGCCCTGGGAAGAATTATGGAGTCAAATCTTCACATGGCATTAAAATGTGGAGCAGTAGGAGTTGGAATATTTTAATTTACAATTATACATATTTTTGTAAAAATTCAAGGGATCTTGGATCTGGAGCCTAGAGCAATCTGTTTAGTTGAAAGAAAATTATAATGCATGAAATTTTATTATAAGCATGGAGGAGGTAAACCCAAATGATAGTTGTGAGAGAATTGAGCGTGGAGCTTGAGCACTCATGTAAATAACTTTTAATAGGAAAGCATGGTATAAACGATGTAGGAGATCGTTTCATGAGGTTGTGAACCTTTTTCCTATGACTCAATATGCCTGGAGATAATGAGCTGGAATAAGGAGCTAGAGTGCTTGCGGGGATATAAATAATTAACGCTAACAAAGGGTGAGTATTTTTGTGCAGAAAATTGCAAAATTGTAGGTGGGTTAAATATCTACTTAGACTCAAATGTTTTGCATCTCCTTCGCTACTTTTTTCACACTTGACTTGTTGTACTTGCATATTTCTTTTGACATATTGTTTGACATGCTCTGGCATCACATTTTACTTTTGTCAATTGAATTCACCAAATATTTAGCAGTGCGTGAATGTTTAAGTAGGTGAAAGAGAACTAGGCTTGCTTTCTGTTAGAAACATAGAACACATATTTAGTTAATCAAATAATGGAAAGCACAAGGAAAATAGGTGGTAGATTATAATAAAGATAGATTATACATTTTCTTCTCACACTAGTCACTATACATTTAAATGACTGAAATCTTTCCATTTTGTTGTAGGCTGGCATGGATTATCCTTGGGGTATTTTCTCTTGTAAGGTTTCAAGCTGATAATGTTCTTGTTGGAGTCTGTTTGAGTCTCAGCATTGCAAATATCATTGGCTTCACTAAATGCCGTAAAGGTGTGTACTTTAATCTTCTGATAAAGGATCTTGTATGTACCACATTGTGGTTATCGACAAATAATCACATTTTATTATACCTTTTGTTGGCAATCAAATAATATTCAGAATCTTTGGTCCTAATTTAGATGCCTTTTTTTACTTATGTTTAGTGCTTAAATTCTTTCAGGAATCAATATTTTTAGAACCTACTGTTCACGTTGATTTCCCACAGAAATGCCATACGGACCTTTTTGTCCCTTGATTACCAGTGAAGGCAATGTTTTCACATTACCCGACGAGAAATGTGGTGCTTCCTTCTTGGGCTACATACAGTGAAAAAAAAAATCGTGTACTTAGTCAATCCTACTACACCGTGTTTATATGTGCCTACAGGTTGAAAAGACCATTTTATCTGGAACCTCTTGTTGAAACCTATCAGTCAAACTAGATAATGAAAAAGAACACAAGGCTGGGGGGTGTTTGGTTGCCAAACTTATTATAACAAAACCTGTCAAAAAGGTGTAGGAATCATAATAAAAGTGTGATCTATAGCGCTTCTTGGATAAAAGAGCTGAGATTTTTTTTCCTCTTAATTGTGACCTCCCACCTCTTTTGCCATACATGGTCCTACCTTATACTTTAACCAAACATAATAATTTTAAGTTCTAAGCTATCTTAAAGGTGTTCAAAAATTATGTCATTACAAACACCTTATTCTTGTTTTAGAGGATCTAAAGTGGAATTGTGTTTTGGCCTTGAACTGATAAGGGGATTTTGCAGATTCTTTTTTTTCCAATATGTTCAATTTATAAATAATCGATAAGGTATCTGAAAATTATACGGAGCTTAAAAACCTCAGTTCTCTCTGTTTGTTAGACATGATTAAAAGAGCGTTAGAAAAATCCTAGACTTATGCATCCTCCTATGAAGCAATTATGAAAGAGAAGCTGAATTCTTTTTACTCAAATAATAGAAAAAGATTCAGAAGATGAATGCATATATTTGATATGTTCTATGGAGAGCGTGGTGTTGATTTATTCTACATCGTTCTCAAATGTTTATGTTATCAACTAGTCAGCACCCTTCGTTTGTTACGAAAATTCGGTTTCATTTTCTCTTCCTAGTTTACAAATCTCACTTGTGCCGAAATTACGCCCGGTGATAAAATATCATTTTCTTGGAGTCCAAAAACGCATTTGCGGGTTCCATAAGGCCATCTGACATGAGAAAACATGATCATTGCCTTAATGGGCATTGACGAGATGTTTCGGACATCCATTAAACTAACATAATGCAACGAGAATTCGGTGTGTTGGACTAAGCGACCTTGGGCATGTTACTAAGTTCGATGTCATCACTATAGTTCTGTAATGCTGCAGCTGGCAAATTAAGAATGTATCACCTGGTGTAGTCTGGTTCATGACGGCTCCTTTGGCACCAGAACGTTTAAGGGATAAACCTGGTTTGCCCCCTAAAGTTTATTTCCAAATTGATCTTGTATCAAACAGCCCCTGAAGTTCTAGCTTTAGCAAATTGGTTGGCTCACTTTAAAATCCAGATGGAAAGGATATTATCAGCTTGCCAAATTCAGTTTTTCTTTCAAATCCGATACTTCTACTTTGTACTCCACTTATAAACAAATATGATTCTTGGTAGGTCCTATGACTTCTTGGTAGGTCCTATGCAATCATATGTTTATAAGCTTCATGTCAGAGGCATCTGGTTTTTACCATGATCTGATACTGAAAATCAGATACAAATATGGTCTACCTTTGGGATATTTTTTGAGGGTCCTGAAAATCAAATCATCTTGTCAAAAGATGACAAAAAGTCATCTGATATGAAAAAGGCCTTGATATCATGCCACCGCTGTTTGATATTTTTGGGTGATCTTACTCGATACAAGGGAATGTATGGGGAGGGTGACTCTACAAATCGGGACTATGCTGCAGCATCCAGCTACTACCTACAAGCTGCTTCTATTTAGCATTCAAGTGACAATCCTCATCAACAGGTTTGCCTCATTTTATTTCTATTTGTAGAAATGATCAATGTTTCATTTCAGTTTCATGTGCTTTTCATAATTCTAATTTCATGTTTGTTTAGAAAGCTGTTTGATTGTTGTGCTTTCTTTGTGTTTTGCAGCTTGCAATACTAGCAATATGCACGGATGATAATGAGCTAACAATAGTTTACCAATATTTTCGGATCTTGGCAGTTGAAAGCCCTTTACTAACTGCTAGGGATAACCTTATTGTTTTACATCAGACTCAAATGACGGTGTATATCTTCCAAGCATTATCCAGCTTGCCAAATAACCTGTTGTTTGATCCCATTGCATTATCCAACTTCTTGAGCAACTGCAACACTTCAGACCTGGTCATCCAATCTGAAATAAGCAACAAAGCTGGGGAAGCCGAAAGCCATATAGATGGTGACATTAAAGGTAGATACATGCCATCTTCTTTCAACATGGATGAATACATGCACCTGAAAGACCGTGAGGATCGCCTCCTTGAAGGCTTGCGGCAACGACAAAGGATAGAGTTTGATGGCCTTGTTTTATGTATGAGAAATTTTGTGGGTTACTGATGATATTTTGTTTAAATAAATAACATTTATATTTCCCCCCTATTTCTACTGTTCTCAAGAGAGATGTAGATGGAATGACTTGGTCTTGCTTTGAAAATTCTTTATATAATTTGAAATTTTTATCCGGGTGTTATATATCAAAGAATGTTTGCTGATTTCGGTCCTTCAAGTTCAAGCTATGATTATCTTCATGTCTTACATGTTTTTAGCTTTTTAAGCTTAATGCCCATAGACCTGAAAAATTAGTATTTAGTCCATAGCAAATAAGATTTTACTGTAATTTTAATTGTCATACTAATGATTTTACTGTAACATCAAATCCGTAGTAAATAAGATTTCAGTGCAATTTTTAATTAACAGTAAAAATGATTTTACTGCAACATTAATTATGCAGTGAATATATTTTTACTGCAATTTTAATTTTGTCATATTAATTATTTTACTGCAACATCAAATTCATAGTAAAAATGATTTTATTGCAACATCAATTATGCGGTGAATATATTTTTACTGTAACTTTAATTTTGTCATAATAATGATATTTTACTGCGAAATTGTGTTTGCTGCAAATACTACTTTTTATAGCAAAATATGTTTGTTGCAGTTAAAAATATATTGTGAGAGAACTTTATACAGCGACATACAGCAAAACTATTTGTTGCTGTAAAAATTAATTTACTGCTTGAACATTATAACTTGGATATTCTCTAGATTTAGAGTGGATATAGATAATATTTGGTTCAAATTGTATGTTAAGTTTCATTTGATTAATATTTTTTATAATATATAAATATGTAAAAAATAAAATAAAAACTCACTATGTATTTATCAATGTCAACTAAATATAATATTGTATATTAAATAATAATTAAGTATATTTTAAAATAATATTATTTTAAATATATTATTATATATTATGCACATATTATAAAAAATTTATTTAGAGTGGATCTTAAATGGATAGAAGTGGATACTTTAATAATATTCATATCCGGATATTCGGTCGAACACATAATATCATATTTATTTTAAATTAATTTTGTACCGAACACTTTCTAAAAGAATTTAATAAAATAAAATAAATGATATTTTTTTGGTCACGCTGGCACAGTAGCCAACTTCAAGATCCTCGCATAAACCACCCCCTCAGCGGGTGGCCAGGCTCTCCGTGAACAGAGGGGACGCCTTTGCTTCCCGTGAATAGGGATGCATGTAACGTTACCGTCCTTAGATAAATAATTTTTTTTAATATTTTTTAATATTTTAATCCCCTCTCTCCCTATATAATTACTCCCTCCTCGTCGAAAGTCCTGCGATGCCGTTTTTTTCCCCTCCCGAACCCTATTTTTTCTTCCCTCTTCCGGACGCCGCCGCCCTCCTGTCGTCTCCTTTTTCCGCCACGCGTGTGCGCGTTGACGCGGCCGCCGCCGCGCATGCCTCGCCGCCTCGGTTCTCCCGCACCCGCCGTGCGCGCCCGCCAACGCACCCGCCGTCTCCCGCCCGAGCGAATGTAGTCGTCGCCCTCGGCCATGCCTCGGCCACCGCGCTCGGCCACTCGTGCGCGAGCATGTTGTCGCCGCCTCGGCCGCCCGCCGCCTTCCGCGTGTCGGTGCGCGCGCCGCTGCGCGTGGACGGTGCCACCCCGCCGCCTCGGTCCACCCGCGCGTCCGCGCGCTCGCGGCCGCCCGCCGCTCCCGGTTGACCGCCACCATCGCCACGTGTTGGACGCCGCCGCCACGCTCGCGGCCGCTCGCGTCTCCCGTTGACGCCCGCCCGCCGCCGCCGGCTTCCGTTGACCGCCGACCGCGCGTCACCGCCGTCGCGCGCGTCGCTGTGCCACCTTGGTCGCCTCGCCACCGCGCCGCCCGCCCGCCCATGTGCACCGCTTGCGCCGGACGAACGCCACCGCGCGGCGGCCGTGCGCCGCCGTGCGCCCGCGCCCTCCGTGCGGTATCTCTCATTCTCTCTCTCCTATCATTCTCTCTCCTATCGCCCTCTCTATTAATCTCTCTAGTTCATGATTTTCCCTTCTACCAACAGAGTTGAGACCACCTATCTGGCTCGATTTTTGGTCGCCGACGTGACCGCGGCAGTTTCGTCACCTGATTCGCTTTCCTTGGAATTCCGTGCGCCGTTCGTTGTCGCCGTTAAGGTAGGCGTCTCGGCTATTCTTAGCACTCCATATACTTAATTAAATCGTAAAAATTATGCTTAGATCATCATGATTAATAGGTTGGAAATAATGGGTTGTTTTGATTTATTTGCATGTTTAGATAGAGTTAGATTAATCATTTAAACCGTGCATGCTTAGATTAATTTGGTTATTCATGTATGCTAGTCATCATGATAGGTTTGTGTATGTTTAAATCTAGCTAGTTTAGCATGTTTGCATCACGATAAACCTTAAACATGTATATCCCGATTTGATAAAAAGCCGATGTAAGGATTAGGCATAGTGGTGTTAGAATTTAGTTTATTTTCTTTAATGTAATAGGCAGTTCTGTTCAAGCATGTAATTGATATGTTTAGGTTGTAACTTGCATAATCCTATTTATATGCATCTAGTTTGTGTTAGATTGTGGTATGGTATGCAAATATGTGGTGCATAGAACCATTGGTGTTCATCTATGTATTTCATGTTTGATTTGCCAATTAAATGTTCATGATTCTTGTCCGAGTTAATTATATGCTTGCAAATTGTGGAATGTGGTTAGTGCAGTGAGCTGCATTGTGATGGAAATGTAACTTCACCAGACTATATTAGTGGCCCGTGGGCAGTGGAGATTAGTTGAATCTGAAGCATCCTTCGATCCCAGATACCGCGGTTTATCCTAAGTACTCTACTGCCTATGGGTACTATGGAATTTAGTTACTATATGTTACTTCCTACTATATGGTAAATCTGGTGCTAGTTTTGTGATGTGACTATATTATGCAGATGGAGCATGATATTTACTCAGACAGGTGTTTAGTTGTGCATTTTGGTATAGATGTTAGTGTTCCAGATGTGTCCTTGGTTTTATGTCAGGTTTATGTGTGTTATGAGCATACCTAGAGTAGCCTAATGTGTATGATATGTTGGTTTTAATGCATATAGAGTCATGCTAACATATGGGGTAGTTGAATGACTTTGTAATCACTTAATTAAAGATATATAATTAGCTTAAATCCTATGCATTATAATCTGATTTTTAAGCTTATATATGTATTTAATATCAATAGAAATTACTAGTATAGTAGGGTAGTTCGGGTGTAAGTCCTACTGAGTCTGTGGTGACTCACCCCTTCCCATTAATAATTTTTTCAGCTGATTTCGTGGAGCCTCTCCTTGAGGAGGACTTTGGAGAGGATTTTGAGGAGGACCTTGGAGTTGATCCAGAGCTGCTCGAGGACCCTGAAGACGAGGAATTTGGTGACGAGTGATCACCATATATCATTTGGGTTGTTTGAGTTTCCCCTCTGTTATTGGTTTGGTTTTTGCTTGCTGTGATTTTATAGATGTTGGATGGACTATGTGTTGAGTTCTTCTTAGTTATTTGGTTGTGGCTACTTATAGTATTTCTTGGAGTTTGAATTTGATTGAATCATTACCGGTTGTTTTAATTATTCAGATTTGATGGTGTGATATGGATTTAGTTTGTTCTCCTAAACTGTCCCGATTTTCGGATTTATTCTATTGCGTATTTGTATTTTCCGGGTCCTGACAATGCACCAATCAAACCCACAGTCGATCGATCAGCAAAGCAAATGATGTTTTAAAAACAATAAAAGGAATGCAAGTACTCCCTACGTTGCATTTAAGGGTTCGAGGTGAACAACATGATGAATTTAATACGACTGGGGGTCCTTCATAAAGAGGAGCAGACACTCTGCTCCCTCCTGCTGATATGCTACGTCCTCTTCTGCGGTTTTAACTTTCGCGTTGGAGGAGGGCGCAGCGACCGCGGCGCAAGCTTCTTCCCAATCGCGTCCACCAGGCTCTCAAGGGTAAGCCAATTCCATGTTTTGCTTTCGCTGTCATGGAAATCGGGTCACCCTCCTCCTATGTCGATTCCTCCCGTGGATCCTTCCTCTCCGTCCATCCCAATCGGTGATTTCTCATTTTCATTCTGCGTTTTAGATGGGATCGCCAGGCAAATCATCCTGGGTGTCTCTGGTACCCTCTCCTCCGGTCTGTCTGATAGCAGCAGCAGCGATCGCGGCGGCGATGCGGCTTCGCTCCGGAAGGAGGCAGCCCTCCGCCCATGAGAAGCTGATTCCCCGGCTGGTGCTGACAGACTCCGGCCGCGTCGAGGAGCTCGAAAGGTTCTCCCACTACGTAGGTGAGGAACAGAGGACGGAGGGGAGCGAGAGCTGCGCTCCTCTCCTGCCTCCATCTCGCGCTTGGCAAACGAAATCTTGAGTTTCCGGTGGTGGAAGCCGCAGAACAGCTCCTATGGTATCATGTCATCTCCGCCCAGTACAGTAAATGGGTTCTTTTGTTGAAGGCATCGGCGTGCCTCGATTTCGTCGTCGGCACATGGTCTAAGTCATATCTTAATGCCGAAGCGAATACTATATTCTTTTGTATATATTATTTTATGTGACCTCCTCTGGACTACCAACGCTCTTGTTGACTTTGCTTGCATGAGTGCAGCCAGGCAGCTGGGCTTCGCGGACGCGGGCGAATGCCCGCAGCTGGGCAAACTGGCGCACGACTACCTGCGGAAGGCGGAAGGGTGCGAAGACAACATATTCGCCTTCTTCGCGAGCGCGGCGGACGGCGAGCAGCTCTTCGTGAAGCTGGTGGAGGAGCTGGACAGGTGCATCCTCGGCTACTTCGCCTTCCACTGGGCGCATTCCACCCTGGTCATTCGCCAGGTAAGCGAAACAACAGAGGCCAGGCAAGTGGCTCTTCTTCTTGTGCCAGCCTGAAGAGTGGTGCGAGGTCTGAGATTCTCAGGTCATGACCGTGGAATCCGAGCAGAAGAAGAAGCTCAAAAGCGTCGTCATGGAGGCGACCAGGTGTGTTCTTCTTTTATCCTTGTGCTCTTGCGACAACCATAGTCGCCCGGCGGCGTAGTTTTTTTCTTCTTTAAAATCTTTGAGTACGATCACGTCAATTCGGTGGAGAGAACCTTCACAGTTATCAACGGGACGAGATGAAACGGAAGTACATTTTATCGGGGGTGTAAAATAGACGTGACGTCATTCTATAGTAACAGAGAGTCAATAATAAATATTTGAAATCTTGATAAAAAATTAATAAAAAGTAGATAACGAATCTTAATAGTAAATCTTCGCAGACTCGATAGTAAAATATTAAGAAGTCGTCTTTAGAGTTAGATCCCCAGACCCATAGCCAAATTCGTTGAATCTTATTGAATCTCTACATCTACTATATAATAAAAAATAATTATTATTAACTTAAAATATAATATTTAATTATAATTTATATGCATGATTCGGAATCAATGCGATTGACTCTTGTTTAAAACTCCCTGACAAGAAAAAGAATGAGAAATATAATTAGAAAAATACTCAAATAATTTAGTTTGAAAGATCTTAGAAATCAATATACTTTTTTATTCGATTTACCGACTTGGTTTAGTTTGAAAGGACTTAGAAAACAAACTAATTTAAGTATCGATTTGGTTTGGTTTGAAAGACCTTAAAAATTAAATTTGAAATAACTTAAAAGCCCTTTCAAATCAGTTCATTTAGTTTACTGGTTTGGTTTGATTTCAAATGCCATAAAAATCAAATTTGAAAGGGCTTAGAAGTCCTTTCCAACTTGTTCATTTTATGTACCGGTTTGGTTCGGTAGAAATCAAACCAGTTTACAAATCAAATCAAAGTAGTTTATTTAGTTTACTGATTTGGTTTGTCTTGAATGACCTTACAAATCAACCAAATCGATTAATTTGGCTTACCAGTTTGGTTTGATTTAATATGGCTCAAATATCGGTTTGGTTTGCTTTAGTTTGAAAGACTTTAAAAATCATATAAAACTAATTTTTATGATTTACTAATTTAGTTTGGTATAAAAAAATTTAGAAATTATGAACAAGTTTTTATCGCTTTCTTTTTTAAAAATTCTAGATTATAAAATAATTGATAATGCCTATAATTTACTAATTGGTAACTTTTAATAGTTAAGAGAGAAGATATCTCAAACTTAAAATCTTAAGGTTTAAAATTCTACAATCATAAGCCCCAAAGTAAAAAAACACTAAGTCCTAAACTAAAAAAATGCCAAAAAGCATCAATCATATAAATGACATTAAAATTGTATTTGTATCTGTCTTAAACCATTGAAATTATCAAATTGATATGAAATCACACTAAAATAAACTCTAAAAACTAAACTTAAAAGCTCTAAACAAGCTACGAAAAACATATTCTTTTGTAATTTAATATACTTACGTAAGCCATAATCATCTCATTTCATTCATATACAAAACACATTCAAATAAATCTTAAACTAACAAAATTAATAAAATAACATTGAAATCACATTTAAATAAATTATAAATTAAATTAATTCTTAAAAAAATAGACTTAACAAATCTGGTTGGGGATCCCATTGTTGTAGAAAATAGCAAACTAATGCTCAAAAATAATTGTAGATTCAGAAACAACGGTGGAACAAATCTTGTGTTAACGTTAATAAGATCACTAATGAGGAGTATGGCAATAATCAAGCAATCCACACGATGACATCAGATTTAACGTGGTTCGGTATGGCAAGGTGCCTTCCTACGTCCACGGGGAGAGCGGAGAGAATCACTATAATATAAGAGAACAAGACGGATGGAGAGATCTTACACTGACAACGATCATCTCCAGAGTAGCTCTCAAATAGACTCCTAATATCTTCTTACGGACAGTACCCCAAACGCCGACGAGCACCAAGAAGAATAGGATAAACTGAGCACCCTTGTAGACGTACTTGTACTCAACTCTAAAGACCTAAAGGGTTGGCCTCAATTTATAGGTGAAGAAGAGGAAGTCACGGTCTCCAAAAAATAGAAAAATAAGATCATGATCCAACATGAGGAGGAAGGTGGAAATCCCAAAAATCATGGAGGGATTTTCGTGACAAAACCAAGCGAGGTCCAATTTGGACGTAGATGTGGGTTTCCTAATTTTGACCGGGTCAACCCAATACATAGCATTCTCCACCTTTGACCTGGTCAAACCTATAAGACTCTTCATATATAATCCTCTTACATATCATGCCCTCTCTCCCTAAGGTTTCAGCTCCTCAGCATGCACAAATATTAGCTAAGTTGAGACAATGCTTAAACTTAGCCACGGGCAAAGGCTTGGTCATCATATCTGCTACGTTGTCTTCGGTAGGAATCTTAGTCAACTAAATGTAACCACCTGCAACAAACTCTCAGAGTTTGTGAAATCGAACATCAATGTGTTTGGTTCTTGCATGATACACTGGATCTTTTGCAAGATAGATAGCACTTTAATTATCACAATTTAACTTGACTTCCTTTTGAGTAATACCAAGTTCTTTTACCAATCCTTTTAGCCAAATTGCCTCCTTAGCGGCTCCCACCGCTGCTATATATTTAGCCTCGATTGTTGATAGTGCAACGATGTCTCGTAACATTGCCTTCCAACCGATAGAACCTCCGCCTAAATTGAAGATGTACCCGATTGTAGATCTTCTTTTGTCAAGATCACCTACATAATTAGAATCAACATATTCAACAAGAACATTATTATCAATGCACTTTTGAAATAGTAGCCCAACATCTGATGTGCCCTTTAGATATCACAATATCCACTTGATAGCGTTCCAATGCTCTGTGCCAGGATTTGTCATATATCTACTAACAATACATACTACTTGGGATAAATCGGGTCTTGTGCATACCATAGCATACATCAAATAACCTACAACACTAGCATATGGAATCCTAAGCATCTATTGTCATTCTTGTTGTGATTGAGGACCTTTATTTGCGAGAGATAATATGAAGTCTTTGAGCTAAAGAAGTACTTACAGATTTAGCATCTTCCATTTTGAATTTGGCCAAAACTTTTTCAATGTATTTCTCCGGGTCAACCATAGCTTGCCATTATGACGATCTCGCAAGATCTCCATACCTAAGATCTTTTTAGCATTACCTAAGTCTTTCATCTCAAATTCTAAACTAAGTTCATGTTTTAGTTTAGAAATCTCAAGCATAGATTTGCAAGCTATCAACATGTCATCGACGTAAAGCATCGATAGAATAATAGAGCCATCACTTAGAAATAAAAAATAGACGGCTATCATACTTGCTTCTTGTGTAGCCATGAGTGATCATAAAGGTATCAAATCTTTTATACCATTGCTTTGGAGCTTGTTTTAAATCATACAAAGATTTTTTAAGCTTGCACACCATCTTCTCTTTGCCACTTTTTTGAAAACCTTTTGGTTGCAACATATAGATCTATTCTTCAAGATCACCATGCAAAAAAAGCAGTCTTCACGTCAAGTTGCTCAAGCTCAAGGTTTCACATAGCTACCATAGCAATTAACACTCTGATAGAACAGTGCTTCACCATTGGGGGGAAGATCTCATCAAAGTCTATTCCCTTTTTTTGAGCATACCCTTTTGCAACTAACGTTGTTTTATATCTTGCTGGCTCCTTTTCCGACGAAGCTTCTTTTTTTCTGTACACCCACTTACAGCCCATCGTTTTCTTGCCTTTGGGAAGTTGTGCTAATTCCCAAGTATCATGTCATCGGAGAGAGTTCATCTCTTCTTACATAACGCTTAGCCACAATTTCCTATTCTTACTCTTAGCATCCCGAACAGAGTTAGGGTCAGAAGAGATGTCAAGTGTATTCTTTAGTTTGCACCCCAAGGTGTGTGTGTGAGAGAGAGATGTCAAGTGATGTCTGCGGGCAAAAGTGGTGTCTCCACGAAGCGAAAGTATCACAATTATCATAATTTACTGTTAACAGATGGTAAGTGGGTCCCCAGGCATATGCATCATAAAATTGTTTTGAAAATAGGATCCATAAGGTCATAAAAAGTCAAGGCCGAATTTCTAACATTTTTTTATTTTTATAAAAAATGAATTTTTAGAAAAAGGATAAAGATGGTGTAAAAAATAAAATGAAAAATTTTATAGAAAATATTTTAATTTTAAAGATATTTAACTAACTGTATGTTTAAACTTTTTATGCAGTAAGGACTTAACTTTTAGCACCAAATGATTTTACATTTTTATTAAATTTTTATTTTATTGGGACATAATTGAAAATATATACAATTATAGGAACAGGAAATGAACTAAGAGAACCACGCTTACACATCATGTGGCATCCAAATTAATTATTCGTGTCTTTTATAATTAAAATAAAAACCATGTTTTCAAGACAAAAAAATAACCATAACTTTAAATAAGTGACTTTAAAATATGTGAATTACAAGAAAAAAATTTTTCGCTAGGTACATAAGCACAACAGAATTTCCGTAGAAATACTTCAAAACATTTGCTTTTTAAAATGTTTATTTATATTTCCTTTCTACTTAAAAAGCGGTGTTTGGCTGCACAGTAAATTTATATATTTTGTGATTTAAATTAAAATAAAAAATATAGGATAATTAGTAAACAAACGTATCAATCATACACGATGACAAAAGAGTGGGACTCGTGTGTAATATTAGCACCATAAAAATTCTCATGTTTTTTGTCGATGAAAAGAAATTGTATGAATTTTTTTTTGATAATGATTGTCACTGACTCTTTTACCAATCTTTTATAATAAAAAAATCGATTTATTTAAAAACCAAACACCCCATAATACGAGGGTTGGATGTGCCTTCTCTGCCCGCAGTTGATCAGTAAGTTAACCAACTCAAAATTACAACTTTGAATTAAAGAGATTGCCGGCCGAGCTTCGCTCGGTTGGCAGAGCCTTCCACATGGGGGCGCAAGATCGGGACCTCGCTTCTTTGCTCCGTCAAACGCAGGCACCCCGTGGGGGGAGAGTGTTCTGTGAGGTTCGATTGAGAGTTCAAACTTTCGCTGTCCGCAGTGTAGCGAAGGACTGCGGCCACTAAACCAGCCCGTGACAAAAAAGAAGAGTCAGAGAGATTCAAAATTTTAAGTACAAAAATTTCTCTATTTAATATGAGATTATCTGACTCATCTCTTCAGATGTAACTTATTCTAACTTTGACATGTATATATTATTACCGGTGAAAGTCGACGAAGGACTCTACTGATTTTTGATTTTGATATCATTTTATCCGACTCAAAATCAGGACGCTAGATTAGAGAGACCTAGAATTTTAATTACAAGAATCCGTCCTCAACTATACGAGATTTTCCGACGTTACCAATGGCCATCGCCATCACAACAGCAGACTTTGAGCAGTCGGGAGCTTACCAGGTAGTGCGGCTTTCTCTGTTGGCAGGAAAATGAGATTTGAGAGGGTAACCAGGAGCCTGAAGATGACGCGCCTGTTCTCCACCCTGGTGGAGGAGATGAAGGCCATCGGGATGAACGCCACCGACGACGCCGTTGCACGGATGTGATGGTGCCGGCGGCGCCGAACGAACGGAGTCCCGTCCTCCTGCTCATGGGCGGCGGCATGGGCGCCGGCAAGAGCACCGTCCTTGTAATATCCCGGTTATGTAAATAAAAAAATATGGTTATTATATTTATTATTAATTTTATTTATCTACCTTCCTTCTTTATGCTTTTCTTTTTTTTCTCTCCCTCCGGATAAACTTTCTAAACCGCCGCCTCCTCTCCCAATCGAACTCTACCTCTCTTCCTCGATCCCGGTCGGACTCTCCCTCCTCCCCTTCTATTTTTATCCCCGCGTGCAGCAGCCCCGCCTTCCACCCTCCCTCCTCTTCTCTTCCGCGAGCGCAGCAGCAACCTCGCCTCCTTCTCCTTCTCCTTCTCTGCCGCGAGCACAGCAGCCCCCTCCTTCTCCCTCTTCTCTTTCCTTCTTCTTTCCTCTTCTCTCCTGCCCGCAGCGCCCGCGCGCGCCGGCCTGCCCACCGCCGGCGCCTGCCCACCGCCGAGCGCACAGCAACCCGCGCTCATCTCCCTCTTCTTCTTCTTCTTCTTCTCTCCGGCCTGCACTCACACCCGGACGACGCCGGCGCCATCCCGCCTGCGCCCTCCTCCGGCCGCCGTCCGCCGCGACCCCCGCCGCCGACTGCGGCAGCGCCGCCCCGCGACGCCGCCAGCCCGCCGCCCAGCCGCGGCAGCCGTCGCCGACGTCCGCCAGCTGCAGCCGTGCGAGCCGCGCCCGCCTACCACCACCGCGCCGTCCCGCCGGCCGCGCGAGCCATCGCCGCCCCCGGCCACCTGCGCCGCCGCCGGCGCTCACCCTCCGCCGGCCATCCTCTGCCGCCCAACGCCGCCGGCCCTCCCTCCGCCGGCCATCTTCTCACGCCGCGACCACCGCCTGCACCCTTCCTCGTGGCTGCCCACCTCCACCGTCGCCGGCCACCCCGGCCACCTGCACCGGCGCCAACACCTTGCCACCGCGCCATCGCCACCATCCACGACGCCGCCCGCGACGCCGCCTGCACCCTCCGCCGTCGCCGCCTGCGCCGCCCGCGTCTACGCCCTCCGCCGTCGCCTCCGCCGGCTTCCCGCTCGCCACCGGCCAGCCCCCCGCTGCGCCACCCGTGCGCCACCCTCCGCGCGGGGTCTGCGCGTGCGCCCCCCCTGCGCCCCCGGTGCGCCAACCCGCGGCCCCCCTCCGCGGCCTCTCTCTTCTCTCTCATATCTCTCTCCCTTCTTGCCTCTCTCTTCCCCCATGCACATTCTCTCTCCCACTCTCCCTCCTGTTTCTCTCTCATATCGCTCTCTCTCTCCCCTATCATTCTCTCTCTCTCTCTCTCTCTCTCTCTCTCTCTCCTATCCGATGACCTTATTCTCTATTTCTTGTTATTCTATTTATCTCTTTAAATTAACATGCTGTCAGGATACTACCATTTGATTCCGTCTTTCGTCGTCGTCATGACCACGACGGCATATTCTTCACTCGGATCGACTCCGTTGGAATTTCGTGCGCCGTTCGTCGTCGCCGTCAAGGTAGGCATCTCGGCTATTCTTAGCACTCTAATATCTTTGATTAAATTGTAAAAATCATGCTTAGATCACCAGGATTAGAAGATTGTAGATAATGGGCTATTTTTGTTTTATTTGCATATTTGGATAGAGTTAGATTAATTGGTTTTAATAGTGCATGCTTAGATTAATTTGATTATTCATGTATGTTAGACATCATGATATGTTGTATATGTTTAATTTAGCTAGTTTAGTATTGTTTGCATCGCGGTGAACCTTAAATATATATACCCCGATTTGTTAAAAAAGCCGATGTAAGGTTTAGGCTTATGTTGTTAGAATTAAGTTTATTGTCTTTTATGTGATAGGTAGTCGTGTTTAAACATGTAATTGTTATGTTGAGGTTGTAAATTGCATGATCCTATTCATATGCATTAGTTTGTGATAGACTGTGGTCTGGTATGCAAATATGTGGTGCATAGAACCATGGGTGTTCATCTATGTATTTCATGTTTGATTGCCAATTAAATGTTCCTGTTTACTGTCTGAGTTAATTAAATGCTTGCATGGTGTGGAATGTGGTTAGTGTAGTGAGCTGCATTGTAATGGAAATGTACTTCACCAGACTAAATTAGTGGCCCATGGGCAGCGGAGGTTAGTTGAATCTGGAGCATCCTTCGATCCCAGATACCGCGGTTTATCCTAAGTACTCCCCTGCCTAGGGGTACTATGGGATTTAGTTACTATATGTTACTTCCTACTATATGGTAAATCTGGTGCTAGTTTTGTGATGTGACTACATTTTATCAGATGGAGCATGGTATTTACTCAGACAGGTGTGTAGTTGTGTATGTTGGCATAGATGGTAGTGTTATAGATGTGTCATTTGGTTTTATGTCAGGTTATGTGCATACCTAGAGTAGTTTAATGTGTAGGTTATGTCGGTTTTTATGCATTTGTAGTCATGTCATCATATGGGGTAATAGAATGACTTTGTAATCAATTAATTAAAGATATACAATTAGTTTACACCCTATGTATTAACTCTGTTTGTTAGACTTATTATTGTATTCTATCTTTAGAATCATTATTATAATGGAGTAGTCCGGGTGTAAGTCCTGCTGAAACTCTTGTGACTCACCCCTTCCGTTGTTAATATTTTTCAGGATTACAGGTTTAGCGCAGCAGAAGCGTAGTGGTATTGTGGAATTCAAGGAGCTAGTGGATTACTCATTCAATGTGGTATTTAATTTGTTTAGATAGGTGTTTGTTTATAGTGTTAATGTGTTGTAAAGTGTGGAATTATGAATTTGAATTGTGATTTTAGTCTTATTTGGTTCCATACCGATATCCTTTCCCGTTACGTCGCCGGATTATCTTCCGCTGTGCATATTAAAAATCCAGGTCGTGACAGTCCTCGCGGACATCCTCGCCCAAGAGTTGGCAGTGCACCGGATTGTTCTTGCTTGAATGCCGCCACCGGACGGCTGAGCCGGTCTCGCCCTCGCAAGTCCTTCTGGGCGGGCGGAGCGGGGGCGAACGCCGTCGTGGTGGAGGCGGACGCGTTCAAGGAGACGGACGTGATTTACCGGGCTCTCAGCTCTCGGGGTCACCACCATGACATTCTCCAGACGGCCGAGCTGGTAAGTTATCATCCTTCTCCCTTGATAATTCTGTCTTTGCAGTTAACTAATATGAAATGTTTTCTACTTCATAATTGGGTGTTTGGTTGCATAGTAATTTGAGTTTTTAGTATATTTTTATGTTTTTCAAATAAAATTTGTTAAAACATTTGTTTGACAACCGTCTCGATTTTATATTTTTAAAATAAATTTTTTTACACAAAAAAGACGGTCTTGCTTTTTTATCTTATGGTCTTTCACTTTATTTGATCATATATGTCACTGTTTCTTGTTATCACATCCCTCTAAACATGGTATTTTTGTTTTCACAATTTATTTTAATACAATTTTTTATCATGAAAATATAAAAAAATTATTATTCAACCAAACATTTCATATGATTTTAGACCCAAATATTTAGACTGGATTTGATTTTTAGTCGGAAATTTGTTTAGACACGGTTTGATTATAAGTCTTGGTGTTGTCTGATTGATTTTAACACACCCCAGTCATTCGCTTAGAGGTTTTTTTACCTATAATCATATTTTTTGTATTTTAACAAAAAATTTAAAATTAATTTATAGATTGTAAAATTTTATAAAATTTTAGACATAATCTTTTTTAAGAGATAAGCATAGCATATATAATATATATTTTAAGTAAATACTAAATTAATTAATATATAATTATTTTAACCAAATTAAATATTTTTATGTTTAAACATAAAATTAAGCCTTCAGATTAAGCCAAAAGAAATGTCACATTAGATCTTGTAGAATTATTGGAGCGTAATATATGCACATTTGTAATGGTAGGTTGGTACATGATGGTTGTTTTGATTTCTGAGGATTTTTTTCTCAAACTAAATCAAACCAAGCTACCTTCCAAATCAAATCAAATTAATTCAATTTTTTTTACTTTGGTCTTGTTCAAATCTTATTTTATTAAGATATAGTATTTATGTCAATCTATAATTTTATGTGGTATGTTTTGAATCATATTCTATTTAAATTTGGTGTATATACATTTTTATCAGTTTTATTTTAAAAATGGTTCAAAAATAAATTTATTTTTTCAAGAAAAATATATAAATATTTTTAAAGTATGTAACATAAAATAAATATTTAATATAAATTTAGTATTTAGTTTACATGTTTAGTGTGGTTCAAAAAATGTTAAAAATTCAACCAAACTAATCAATTGTTCAAACCAAATTTGATTTAGTTTTTGGGTTGAACTGAATTCCGAACATGGCTAGGTATAAAAATATGATTTACTTTTCCTAGATTATATCCGTCCAAAAAAGGAAGTAGCCTGATTTCTGAATTTACTTGTTACTCACGAGTGACATGTCCATTTGGCACAATTTTAATTTAAAAATAAATCCAATAAATCTTCAAAATTTTAGAAATGAAGTAGCTAGATTTATCTCCAAACTAATGGGAAGACCCAAGTGACTTAGATGGCATTTGTTTGGGCTGAATCTTAAAGTCTAATCCTGTAATCTCACCTCCAACATCTTATTTTGCAGTAAAATGTGCTAAATTTAATTAATATATAAATGATTAGATTTGTTTGACAAAACATTTGAATCAATATCATAACAAAATGTTCTTAAATCAAGATATATGATCTCCAATATATAAGTCAGTGGTCTATATCATGGTTCGCCGGGTCGGCGACTCGGTCGGCCGGGTCGCCCGACCCGGCCGATTCGGGCCAGCGGCCGAAACGACCTCACCGGGCCTACTCCAAGCCGGCCGGGCGGGGTGTCGCGTGACCCGGCTTCGGGTCACGCGACCCGGTTGGTGGGGTCATCCGACTCCGGGGCGTCCCGGCCTAAGTCAAAATTTTTTATATTATTATTATATACTTAAATTTTTTTCTTCCCCCTTCCCGTTACCACCATTAAAAAACTTTTCTTCGGGGGGCGTTGCCCCCTAATACCCCCCACAAGGGGCGCTGCCCCCTTGACCCTCGCGACCTGACTGCGAAGGTCGATCTGCAACTACTCTGCGCTGCAATAATAGTATAACAATAATTCACTATCATTTATACCATCACATATATATATAAGATTTATAATCATAAAATATGTGTTATGTTATATACTTACATTTTATAAAGATCTATTTTAAGTCTCTTCTCTTTCTCACACACACATCAAATTGTCAGGAACAATTATTTTTTGAGTGTTCCATTTATTGATTCTACAACAATATTTTACTATCATTTATATTATTAGGTATGGTTAAAATTTATAATTATAAATATATGATACATCTTAAAATTTATAAATTTGTTTGTTAAGTATCTTTACCTTCTCACTTAAAATTAACTCTTTCCCAACATGTATTAATACAACATAATCACAAAAAGATCATATTTACTTATATACATAGTTAAACACTCATATTCAATTATAATATTAAAAATATAATTATATTTATGTATAACTTTTATGTATACATAAATAGATGACATAAAAATTATTGTTTCTATTTGTTTTTTATTTATATATATATTTTTATATTTTTTATAATAAAATAAATAAAAATCCAACTCCATCCGATCCCGTCCGACCCGGGGTCGCGACCCCGTCCGACTAGGTCAGTTTTAGGGCCGACCAACCCCGGGCCGACCCCCGACCCCGCCTTCCTTGGTCTATATCTTGGGTCTTGTACTTAATACAATATAATTATAGATATATCATACTTATTTAGAATTACCATAATAAAATTAAACATCTAAACTGTTTTAAGTGAGTAGATGAATTTGGGAAAAGGAAACTAGAATTTTTTTTTAACCATTCAGAGCTTATTTAGACATTAGAAATTCAATTAGAGTTATGTTCGGATGATTCACCAACAGCCCCAAACTTCTAACTTCTGACCATATCAGAAGTTAGACATAAATTAAGCACAAACTAAGGCTGCCTTACCTTCCAAAAAGGGTCTACAAAGAGGTAGAGATTGTTAGTGATAGCCCAATCTGATGCATAATGTTGATTCGTATATATTATTATTGTGTAGGAAGATGCCAATTTAATTTAATTGACCGGATCTAAGCCCGATGATAGAAAGTAGGGAGGTCCCAGAAGACATAGGTTGTCATTGTTGTCAAATAATTTCACTTCACCACAAAGCAATCAACCATTGGACTTACGTTGATTTGAATTTAAATTGTTTATTTTTTTGAGACCCGAAAGTCTATCCTGAGTTTCACACTAATCAAATAGATCACACATCACGTACGTCATGTAAGATCCACCGCATGATGTATGAGTCCCGCACTTGATGGTATGAGATCGAGAGTAATCTCCCAATTGTTCGTCTGAGGGATTTTTTTTCTCTTATTTTTTTCTAATCTTAAAACAGAAACCAAACAAATAAGAACAATTGTTTCAAAGTGTAATATTTTACGTCAACCAAACAATTACAGTGTAAATAGGATCATTGATATAGAAATTTCTATTCAATTAAAAAATAGTAGATGTATAACTTTTTTATAATTCTTTAAGTTATCTTTTTTGTGAGTCATTCAATAGGGCCCAAGCCCAAGGCAATATTAATGCTCGCACCTTACAATGGGAGCATGTCTTGGTTGGCCTCGATGAATAGATTCCACTGAATTGGCACCATTTTCTGATAGCACTTAACTGTTTTTATTATAGTTCTTTTGGTTCAAAATTACTTATTAAAAATAATATTTTTTAAGATTTTAAAACAGAAGTTTTTTTTATTTGGTCGACTTCAAAAAATTTGAAAAACAAGACAAGAAATGAAATGACTGAGATAATTCTCTGACGATAATATGCTCTTCTCTTATTATTGTTAATTTCATTCAGTAACAATGATTGCTTCAAAATATAATATTTTACATCTGATATTTAAACAAGCCCATGCATGATGATATGCATGGAGCAGGTTCACCAATCGTCCACGGACGCGGCGTCCTCCCTCCTGGTGACCGCACTCAACGAAGGGCGTGACGTTATAATGGACGGTACCCTCTCCTGGGAGCCTTTCGTCGAGCAGACCATCGCCATGGCGCGAGCCGTACACCGCCATCGCTACCGCATGGGCGTCGGCTACAAGGTCCTGGACGACGGCACGGTCGTCGAGAGCTACTGGGAGCGAGTGGCCGAGGCCGGCGGCGGGTGCCGCCCCCGCCGCCGAGGCGCCCGTACAGGATAGAGCTGGTCGGCGTCGTGTGCGACCCGTACCTCGCCGTGGTTAGGGGACTCAGGCGGGCCGTAATCAAGGGAAGGGCGGTCAGGGTGAAGTCGCAGCTGAAATCCCACCGGAGATTCGCCGGCGCCTTCCCCGGGTACTGCCAGCTCGTCGACACTGCCAGGCTCTACTGCACCAACGCCATGGGAGGCCCGCCAAAGGTCCTGACCGAGCTTCTTTCATTACGCGCCCTCGCTTGTCCTGTCTGTCACTCGAACATCGCTCTTGCAGCTGATAGGGTGGAAGGACGGAGCCAGCTGCCGCCGCCTGCTCGTAGATCCCGAAGAAATCGGCTGCCTGACGAGGGTCGCTACCTTGAACGAGGAAGCTGACAACGTCCTCGAGGTCTACCCAGCCGGCGCGGGCCCGCCGGCTTCCGGTTGGGACGACGTCGTTCTGTCCCCGTCGAGGGAGCTTCTCCGGCAAGAACTCGTCGCGGCGGTGAGAAGGGTTGAGAGTTGGAGTGATGAATTGAAGAAGCTCCGATCCGAGAAGCCACAGCAATGAGGGAAGCAGGAAGCAGAGAACAGAGAAGGGAGAGCACACACAGAGGATGCGCGGGAATTGGGCGATCACCCTCGGCAATTGCCTATTCCCCTTTTTCTGTATTGCTTTTATACTCAGAGTAAAAGTTACGGTCGTGAGATCAAATGTGATCCACATTTTGTACAAATGAAATGTAATGTAAATACAAGTGAGATCAAACTATGATTCTACTTTATCCAGGTTTCCATGCAAATGTACATTGTCTAACATCCCCCCCTCAAGCTAAGCGGGGGTACCACGTTAAGCTTGTACCGAAAGATTTCAAATTGCTGGCCATTCAGTGGCTTGGTGAAGATGTCGGCAACCTGATGTCTGCTGGAGATGTGCCGAATTATGATTTGTTTTTCTTGAACTAATTGACGAATAAAGTGGAAATCAATCTCCACATGTCTAGTCCTTGCTTTGAATACTGGGTTTGCACTAAGATATATCGCACTGATGTTGTCACACCATACTGTAGGACGATGTGTTGAGATGAGTTTAAATTCTGTACTCAATTGCATAATCCACAAAAGTTCAGTTACTGCCATAGCCATGGATCGTAATTCAGCTTCGGTGCTTGATCGAGCAATGGTGCGTTGCTTTTTGGCAGTCCATGATATTAAATTAGAAACCAAATATGTGCAGAATCTGAAGGAGAAGGTGCATCCGATCGTTCCAAAGGTAGCGAGCTGGTTACGTAAAACCATATTGAATAGCGAGCCCGGTATACTTAATGTGACAGAACTCTGTTGAACAGAACTGTTCTTGACCAGAATTTCATATGGAAATGAGTGTTCATCGAAGATGACATGCACAGCAATGTAAGTCTTACCAGTAGTTGGAGAGTAGCATTGATAGCCCTTATGTTTGCTACTGTATCCTAAGAATATGCAGCATTCTGACCGGAATGTATATTTGTGCTTGTTATAGGGTCGTAAATGTGGATAGCAAGCACATCCAAAGATTTTTAAAAAATTATAGTTAGGTGGTTTCTCATATAATTTCTCAAAGGGAGACAAGGACTTCAACACCTTAGTGGGTAATCTATTAATCAAGTAAGTGGCACAAGTTACGGCAGAATCCCAAAGCGATATGGTAATCTAGCATTGCTTAACGGTGCTAGAGATGTTTCTATGATGTGCCTATGCTTCCTTTCGGCTAAACCATTTTGGTGATGAGAATAAGGACATGCAACTCTATGAGAAATGCCACATTCCATGAATAATTTTGTCAAAGCTTGGAATTCTCCACCCCAATCACTCGGAAGTATTTTATTTTTTTGGAGAACATATTTTCAACTTGACTTTTGAATTGAAGAAAAACTCGAAATACATCACTTTTCAACACAAGAGGGTAGATCCAGCAAAATCTACTATAATGGTCTATAAACGTCACATAATACCGAAATCCATTAATGCTAACAATCGGAGAAGGACCCCAAACATCTGATGCAATTAACTCAAGAGGAAATTTGGAAATATAAGTAGAGGTAGGAAAATGCTGTTTATGGCTTTTGGCCAAGGCACAATGTGAACAAAAAAAGGTACTGTCTAAGTGAGTATGTATGCTATGACTATTCAAAATGGAAAGAACTGTCTTGAATGCTAGATGCCCCACCGTTGGTGCCATAGTGTTGACGCTTCAGCGATTAGCCTGTCGGAGAAGTATGTACTTCATCATCCAGCCGGTAGAGACCATTAGCATTGTGTCCTTGTGCTAAGACCTTCTTACTCTTGATGTCCTTAACAAGGCAGTGTTTAGGAAAGAATTCAAAAGATACGTCATTATCATTGGTGAATTGTGAGACAGACAATAAGTTTTTAGCTATCAAAGGAACATGTAAAGTGTTGTATAACTTGAAATGCTTATAACCAGAGTTACCAATGTGATTTATGGGCAGACCTTCTCCTTTACCAACTAGCACCTTGTCTTGACCATTGTAATTTGTGGGTGTTTGAAGTAAAGCAAGATTGGGAGTCATGTGGTTGTTCGCACCAGTGTCCGGATACCAGGACTGATCTGCCCCATAACCTGAGTTATTGGTACTGGCCACATTGGCTGAATAAGATGGTGGAGCCATGGGTGTAGTATAGTTGTTCCCAGATTGCTGATTAGGACGAAAATGAACATCAAATCGTTTCCAATAGTTGAGGACTGTATGTCCTCGTTTCTCACATAATTGACACACTGTAACCGGAGTGGAATTGCTGTATTGGTTCGGACCATAGTTATTATTGAACTGTCTGTCTCCTGGAGCTGACTGCATTTGAGACCTGTCAGAATTGTAATACTGTGTGTTGCGGTCAATCCGCCCTCTGCCACCAGACCTGCCTCTGCCCCGTCCTCTACTAGAATTTCCATTGTAATTTGTAAACTGCTGTTGTCCATTGCTCAGGTTGGTTCGAGCCAAATTGGCTGTAATATCAAAGATATTTTGTTGGCACTGAAGTAAAAGAGATTCATGACTGAGAAGCATCCCTTGTAACTCATCAAATGTTAAAGAGGTAGAATCAGTGCGTGTTGTAATGGCTGTCACAAACGGATCGTACTCAGATCCCAGTCCATTCAGCACATAAAGAAGGAGTTCACTACTAGTATCATATTTATTTTAAATTATTTTTGTACCGAACATTTTATAAAAGAATTTAATAAAATAAAATAAATGATATTTTTTTGGTCACGCTAGCACAGTGGCCAACTTCAGGATCCCCGCATAAACCACCCCCTCAGCGGGTGGCCAGGCTCTCCATGAACAGAGGGGACGCCTTTGCTCCCCGTGAACAGAAATGCATGTAACGTTACCGTCCTTAGATAAATAAATAAAAATTTAAATATTTATTAATATTTTAATCCCCTCTCTCCCTATATAATTACTCCCTCCCCGTCGAAAGTCATGCGACGCCGTTTTTTTCCCCTCCCGAACCCTATTTTTTCTTCCCTCTTCCGGACGCCGCCGCCCTCCTGTTGTCTCCTTTATCCACCGCACGTATGCACGTTGATGCAGCCGCCGCCGCGCACGCCTCGCCGCCTCGGTTCTCCCGCACACGCCGTCTCCTGCCCGAGCGAACGTGGTCGTCGCCCTCGTCCGTACCTCGGCCGCCGCGCTCGGCCACCCGTGCGCGAGCACGTTGTCGCCGCCTCGGCCGCCCGCCGCTTTCCGTGAGTCGGCGCGCGCGCCGCCCGCGCGTGGACGGTGCCACCCCGCCGCCTCGGTCCACCCGCGCGCCCGCGCGCTCGCGGCCGCCCGCCGCTCCCGGTTGACCGCCGCCATCGCCACGTGCCGGACGCCGCCGCCGCGCTCGCGGCCGCTCGCGTCTCCCGTTGACGCCCGCCCGCCGTCGCCTTTCGTTGACCGCCGACCGCGCGTCACCGCCGCCGCGCCACCTTGGTCGCCCCGCCATCGCACCGCCCGCCCGTGTGCACCCGCTTGCGCCGGCCGAACGCCACCGCGCAGCGCTGTGCGCCGCCGTGCGCCGCGCCCTCCGTGCGGTATCTCTCATTCTCTCTCTCCTATCATTCTCTCTCCTATCGCCCTCTCTATTAATCTCTCTAGTTCATGATTTTCCCTTCTACCAACAGAGTTGAGACCACCTATCCGGCTCGATTTTTCGTCGCCGATGCGACCGCGGCAGTTTCGTCACCTGATTCGCTTTCCTTGGAATTCCGTGCGCCGTTCGTCGTCGCCGTTAAGGTAGGCGTCTCAGCTATTCTTAGCACTCCATATACTTAATTAAATCGTAAAAATTATGCTTAGATCATCATAATTAATAGGTTGGAAAATAATGGGCTGTTTTGATTTATTTGCATCTTTAGATAGAGTTAGATTAATCTGTTTAAACCGTGCATGCTTAGATTAATTTGGTTATTCATGTATGCTAGTCATCATGATAGGTTTGTGTATGTTTAAATCTAGCTAATTTAGCATGTTTGCATCACGATAAACCTTAAACATGTATATCCCGATTTGATAAAAAGCCGATGTAAGGATTAGGCATAGTGGTGTTAGAATTTAGTTTATTTTCTTTTATGTAATAGGTAGTTCTGTTCAAGCATGTAATTGATATGTTTAGGTTGTAACTTGCATGATCCTATTTATATGCATCTAGTTTGTGTTAGATTGTGGTATGGTATGCAAATATGTGGTGCATAGAACCATGGGTGTTCATCTATGTATTTCATGTTTGATTTGCCAATTAAATGTTCATGATTACTGTATGAGTTAATTATATGCTTACATTTTGTGGAATGTGGTTAGTGCAGTGAGCTGCATTGTGATTGAAATGTAACTTCACCAGACTATATTAGTGGCCCGTGGGCAGCGGAGATTAGTTGAATCTGGAGCATCCTTCGATCCCAGATACCGCGGTTTATCCTAAGTACTCCCCTGCCTAGGGGTACTATGGGATTTAGTTACTATATGTTACTTCCTACTATATGGTAAATCTGGTGCTAGTTTTGTGATGTGACTACATTATGCAGATGGAGCATGATATTTACTCAGACAGGTGTTTAGTTGTGCATTTTGACATAGATGTTTGTGTTCTACATGTGTCCTTGGTTTTATGTCAGGTTTATGTGTGTTATGAGCATACCTAGAGTAGCCTAATGTGTAGGATATGTTGGTTTTAATGCATATAGAGTCATGTTAATATATGGGGTAGTTGAATGACTTTGTAATCACTTAATTAAAGATATATAATTAGCTTAAATCCTATGTATTATAATCTGATTTTTAAGCTTATATATGTATTTAATATCAATAGAAATCACTAGTATAGTAGGGTAGTTCGGGTGTAAGTCCTACTGAGTCTGTGGTGACTCACCCCTTCCCATTATTAACTTTTTCAGCTGAATTCGTGGAGTCTCTCCCTGAGGAGGACTTTAGAGAGGATTTTGAGGAGGACCTTGGAGTTGATCCAGAGCCGCTCGAGGACCCTGAAGACGAGGAATTTGGTGACGAGTGATCACCATATATCATTTAGGTTGTTTGAATTTCCCCTCTGTTATTGGTTTGGTTTTTGCTTGGTGTGATTTTATAGATATTGGATGGACTATCTGTTGAATTCTTCTTAGTTGTTTGGTTGTGACTATTTATAGTATTTCTTGGAGTTTGAATTTGATTGGATCATTACATGTTGTTTTAATTATTCAGATTTGATGGTGTGATATCGATTTAGTTTGTTCTCCTATACTGTCCCGATTTTCCAGATTTATTCTATTGCGCATTTGTATTTTCCGCGTCGTAACAATGCACCAATCAAACCCACAGTCGTTCGATCAGCAAAGCAAATGATGTTTTAAAAACAATAAAAGGAATGCAAGTACTCCCTACGTTGCATTTAAGGGTTCGAGGTGAACAACATGATGAATTTAATACGACTGGGGTCCTTCATAAAGAGGAGCAGACACTCTGCTCCCTCCTGCTGATATGCTACGTCCTCTTCTGCAGTTTTAACTTTCGCGTTGGAGGAGGGCGCAGCGACCGCGGCGCAAGCTTCTTCCCAATCGCGTCCACCAGGCTCTCAAGGGTAAGCCAATTCCATGTTTTGCTTTCGCTGTCATGGAAATTGGGTCACCCTCCTCCTATGTCGATTCCTCCCGTGGATCCTTCCTCTCCGTCCATCCCAATCGGTGATTTCTCATTTTCATTCCGCGTTTTAGATGGGATCGCCAGGCAAATCATCCTGGGTGTCTCTGGTACCCGCTCCTCCGGTCTGTCTGATAGCAGCAGCAGCGATCGCGGCGGCGATGGGACTTCGCTCCGGAAGGAGGCAGCCCTCCGCCCATGAGAAGCTGATTCCCCGGCTGGTGCTGACAGACTCCGGCCGCGTCGAGGAGCTCGAAAGGTTCTCCCACTACGTAGGTGAGGAACAGAGGACGGAGGGGAGCGAGAGCTGCTCTCCTCTCCTGCCTCCATCTCGCGCTTGGCAAACGAAATCTTGAGTTTCCGGTGGTGGAAGCCGCAGAACAGCTCCTATGGTATCATGTCATCTCCGCCCAGTACAGTAAATGGGTTCTTTTGTTGAAGGCATCGGCGTGCCTCGATTTCGTCGTCGGCACATGGTCTAAGTCATATCTTAATGCTGAAGCGAATACTATATTCTTTTGTATATATTATTTTATGTGACCTCCTCTGGACTACGCAACGCTCTTGTTGACTTTGCTTGCATGAGTGCAGCCAGGCAGCTTGGCTTCGCGGACGCGGGCGAATGCCCGCAGCTGGGCAAACTGGCGCACGACTACCTGCGGAAGGCGGAAGGGTGCGAAGACAACATATTCGCCTTCTTCGCGAGCGCGGCGGACGGCGAGCAGCTCTTCGTGAAGCTGGTGGAGGAGCTGGACAGGTGCATCCTCGGCTACTTCGCCTTCCACTGGGCGCATTCCACCCTGGTCATTCGCCAGGTAAGCGAAACAACAGAGGCCAGGCAAGTGGCTCTTCTTCTTGTGCCAGCCTGAAGAGTGGTGCGAGGTCTGAGATTCTCAGGTCATGACCGTGGAATCCGAGCAGAAGAAGAAGCTCAAAAGCGTCGTCATGGAGGCGACCAGGTGTGTTCTTCTTTTATCCTTGTGCTCTTGCGACAACCATAGTCGCCCGGCGGCGTAGTTTTTTTCTTCTTTAAAATCTTTGAGTACGATCACGTCAATTCGGTGGAGAGAACTTTCACAGTTATCAACGGGACGAGATGAAACGGAAGTACATTTTATCGGGGTGTAAAATAAACGTGACGTAGTAAAAGAGACTCAATAATAAATCTTTAAAATCTGGATAAAAAATTAATAAAAAGTAGATAATGAATTCTCAAACAATCGATAATAAAATAGAGTGTCAGTAATGAATCTTAATAGCAAATCTTCACAAGCTCGATAGTAAAATATTAAGAAGTTGAAAAATGTCACGTCGTCTTTATAGTTAGATCCCAGACCCATAGCCAAATCCGTTGAATCTTATTGAATCTCGACATCTACTATATAATAAAAAATAATTATTATTAACTTAAAATATAATATTTAATTATAATTTATATGCATGATTTGGAACGAATGCGATTGACTCTTGTTTAAAACTTCCTGACAAGAAAAAGAATGAGAAATATAATTAGAAAAATACTCAAATAATTTAGTTTGAAAGGTCTTAGAAATCAATATACTTTTTTTATTCGATTTACCGACTTGGTTTAGTTTGAAAGGGCTTAGAAAACAAACTAATTTAGGTATCGATTTGGTTTGGTTTGAAAGACCTTAAAAATTAAATTTGAAATAACTTAAAAGCCCTTTCAAACCAGTTCATTTAGTTTACTGGTTTGATTTGATTTCAAATGCCATAAAAATCAAATTTGAAAGGGCTTAGAAGTCCTTCCAACTTGTTCATTTTATGTACCGGTTTGGTTCGGTAGAAATCAAACCAATTTACAAATCAAATCAAAGTAGTTTACTGAGTTGGTTTGGCTTGAATGACCTTACAAATCAACCAAATCGATTAATTTGGCTTACCAGTTTGGTTTGATTTAATATGGCTCAAATATCGGTTTGGTTTGCTTTAGTTTGAAAGACTTTAAAAATCATATAAGACTAATTTTTATGGTTTACTAATTTGGTTTGGTATAAAAAAAATTTAGAAATTATGAATAAGTTTTTATCGCTTTCTTTTTTTAAAATTCTAGATTATAAAATAATTGATAATGCCTATAATTTACTAATTGGTAACTTTTAATAGTTAAGAGAAAAGATATCTCAAACTTAAAATCTTAAGGTTTAAAATTCTACAATCATAAGCCCCAAAGTAAAAAAACACTAAGTCCTAAACTAAAAAAATGCCAAAAAGCATCAATCATATAAATGACATTAAAATTGTATTCGTATCTGTCTTAAACCATTGAAATTATCAAATTGATATGAAATCACACTAAAATAAACTCTAAAAATTAAACTTAAAAGCTCTAAACAAGCTACGAAAAACATATTCTTTTGTAATTTAATATACTTACGTAGGCCATAATCATCTCATTTCATTCATATACAAAACACATTCAAATAAATCCTAAACTAACAAAATTAATAAAATCACATTGAAATCACATTTAAATAAATTATAAATTAAATTAATTCTTAAAAAATAGACTTAACAAATCTGGTTGGGGATCCCATTGTTGTAGAAAATAGCAAACTAATGCTCAAAAATAATTGTAGATTCAAAAACAACAGTGGAACAAATCTTGTGTTAACGTTAATAAGATCACTAATGAGGAGTATGGCAATAATCAAGCAATCCACACGATGACATCAGATTTAACGTGGTTCGGTATGGCAAGGTGCCTTCCTACGTCCACAGGGAGAGCGGAGAGAATCACTATAATATAAGAGTACAAGACAGATGGAGAGATCTTACACCGACAACGATCATCTCCAGAGTAGCTCTCAAATAGGCTCCTAATATCTTCTTACGGACAGTACCCCAAACGCCGACGAGCACCAAGAAGAATAGGATAAACTGAGCACCCTTGTAGACGTACTTGTACTCAACTCTAAAGACCTAAAGGGTTGGCCTCAATTTATAGGTGAAGAAGAGGAAGTCACGGTCTCCAAAAAATAGAAAAATAAGATCATGATCCAACGGGAGGAGGAAGGTGGAAATCCCAAAAATCATGGAGAGATTTTCATGACAAAACCAAGCAGGTCCAATTTGGACGTAGATGTGGGTTTCCTAATTTTGACCGGGTCAACCCAATACATAGCATTCTCCACCTTTGACCTGGTCAAACCTATAAGACTCTTCATATATAATCCTCTTACATATCATGCCCTCTCTCCCTGAGGTTTCAGCTCCTCAGCATGCACAAATATTAGCTAAGTTGAGACAAAGCTTAAACTTAGCCACGGGCAAAGGCTTGGTCATCATATCTGCTACATTGTCTTCAGTAGGAATCTTAGTCAACTAAATGTAACCACTTGCAACAAACTCTCAGAGTTTGTGAAATCGAACATCAATGTGTTTGGTTCTTGCATGATACACTGGATCTTTTGCAAGATAGATAGCACTTTAATTATCACAATTTAACTTGACTTCCTTTTGAGTAATACCAAGTTCTTTTACCAATCCTTTTAGCCAAATTGCCTCCTTAGCAGCTCCCACCGCTGCTATATATTTAGCCTCAGTTGTTGATAGTGCAACGATGTCTCGTAACATTGCCTTCCAACTGATAGAACCTCCGCCTAAATTGAAGATGTACCCAGTTGTAGATCTTCTTTTGTCAAGATCACCTACATAATTAGAATCAACATATTCAACAAGAACATTATTATCAATGCACTTTTGAAATAGTAGCCCAACATCTGATGTGCCCTTTAGATATCACAATATCCACTTGATAGCGTTCCAATGCTCTGTGCCAGGATTTGTCATATATCTACTAACAATAATTACTACTTGGGAAAATCGGGTCTTGTGCATACCATAGCATACATCAAACAACCTACAACACTAGCATATGGAATCCTAAGCATCTATTGTCATTCTTGATGTGATTGAGGACACTGTTGCAGAGATAATCTGAAGTGCTGAGCTAAAGGAGTACTTACAAATTTAACATCTTCCATTTTGAACTTGGCCAAAACTTTTTCAATGTATTTCTTCTGGGTCAACCATAGCTTGCCATTATGACGATCTCGCAAGAACTCCATACCTAAGATCTTTTTAGCACTACCTAAGTCTTTCATCTCAAATTCTAAACTAAGTTCATGTTTTAGTTTAGAAATCTCAAGCATAGATTTGCAAGCTATCATCAACATGTCATCGACGTAAAGCATCAGCAGAATAATAGAGCCATCACTTAGAAATAAAAAATAGACAGCTATCATACTTGCATCTTGTGTAGCCATGAGTGATCATAAAGGTATCAAATCTTTTATACCATTGCCTTGGAGTTTGCTTTAAACTATACAAAGATTTTTTAAACTTGCACACCATCTTCTCTTTGCCACTTTTTCGAAAACCTTCTGGTTGCAACATATAGATCTATTCTTCAAGATCACCATGCAAAAAGGCAGTCTTCGTGTCAAGTTGCTCAAGCTCAAGGTTTCACATAGCTACCATAGCAATTAACACTCTGATAGAACAGTGCTTCACCATTGGGGAGAAGATCTCATCAAAGTCTATTCCCTTTTTTTGAGCATACCCTTTTGCAACTAATGTTATTTTATATCTTGCTGGCTCCTTTTCCGACGAAGCTTCTTTTTTTCTGTACACCCACTTACAGCTCATCGTTTTCTTGCCTTTGGGAAGTTGTGCTAATTCCCAAGTATCATGTCATCGGAGAGAGTTCGTCTCTTCTTACATAACGCTTAGCCACAATTTCCTATCCTTACTCTTAGCATCCTTAGGATCAGAAGAGATGTCAAATGTATTCTTTAGTTTGCACCCTAAGGTGTGTGTGTGAGAGAGAGATGTCAAGTGATGTCTGCGGGCAAAAGTGGTGTCTCCACGAAGCGAAAGTATCACAATTATCATAATTTACTGTTAACAGATGGTAAGTGGGTCCCCAGGCATATGCATCATAAAATTGTTTTGAAAATAGGATCCATAAGGTCATAAAAAGTCAAGGCCGAATTTCTAACATTTTTTTATTTTTATAAAAAATGAATTTTTTTAGAAAAAGGATAAAGATGGTGTAAAATATAAAATGAAAAATTTTATAGAAAATATTTTAATTTTAAAGATATTTAACTAACTGTATGTTTAAACTTTTTATGCAGTAAGGACTTAACTTTTAGCACCAAATGATTTTAAATTTTTATTAAATTTTTATTTTATTGGGACATAATTGAAAATATATACAATTATAGGAACATGAAATGAACTAAGAGAACCACGCTTACACATCATGTGGCGTCCAAATTAATTATTAGTGTCTTTTATAATTAAAATAAAAATCATGTTTTCAAGACAAAAAAATAACCATAAATTTAAATAAGTGACTTTAAAATATGTGAATTACAAGAAAAAAATTTGTTCGCTAGGTACATAAGCACAACAGAATTTCCGTAGAAATACTTCAAAACATTTGCTTTTTAAAATGTTTATTTATATTTCCTTTCTACTTAAAAAGCGGTGTTTGGCTGCACAGTAAATATATATATTTTGTGATTTAGATTAAAATAAAAAATATAGGATAATTAGTAAACAAACGTATCAATCATACACGATGACAAAAGAGTGGGACTCGTGTGTAATATTAGCACCATAAAAATTCTCATGTTTTTTGTGGATGAAAAGAAATTGTATGAATTTTTTTTTTTTTGAAAATGATTGTCACTGACTCTTTTACCAATCTTTTATAATAAAAAAATCAATTTATCTAAAAACCAAACACCCCATAATATGAGGGTTGGATGTGCCTTCTCTGCCCGCAGTTGATCAGTAAGTTAACCAACTCAAAATTACAGTTTTGAGTTAAAGAGTTTGCCGGCCGAGCTTCGCCTTGCACATGGGGGCGCAAGATCGGCATCTCGCTTCTTTGCGGCGTCAAACTCAGGCACCCCGTGGGGGGGGAGTGTTCCGTGATGTTCGATTGGGAGTTCGAACCTTCGTTGTCCGCAGTGCAACGAACGACTGCGACCACTAAGCCAGCGCGTGACAAAAAAAGTCAGAGAGATTCAAAATTTCAAGTACAAAAATTTCTCTATTTAATATGAGATTATCTGACTCATCTCTTCGGATGTAACTTATTCTAACTTTGACAAGTATATATTATTACCGGTGAAAGTCGACGAAGGACTCTACTGATTTTTTGTTTTGATATCATTTTATCCGACTCAAAATCAGGACGCTAGATTAGAGAGACCTAGAATTTTAATTACAAGAATCCGTCCTCAACTATACGAAATTTTCCGACGTTACCAATGGCCATCGCCATCACAACAGCAGACTTTGAGCAGTCGGGAGCTTACCAGGTAGTGCGGCTTTCTCTGTTGGCAGGAAAATGAGATTTGAGAGGGTAACCAGGAGCCTGAAGATGACGCGCCTGTTCTCCACCCTGGTGGAGGAGATGAAGGCCATCGGGATGAACGCCACCGACGACGGCCGTTGCACGGATGTGATGGTGCCGGCGGCGCCGAACGAACGGAGTCCCGTCCTCCTGCTCATGGGCGGCGGCATGGGCGCCGGCAAGAGCACCGTCCTCGCGGACATCCTCGCCCAAGAGTAGGCAGTGCACCGGATTGTTCTTGCTTGAATGCCGCCACCGGACGACTGAGCCGGTCTCGCCCTCGCAGGTCCTTCTGGGCGGGCGGAGCGGGGGCGAACGCCGTCGTGGTGGAGGCGGACGCGTTCAAGGAGACGGACGTGATTTACCGGGCTCTCAGCTCTCGGGGTCACCACCATGACATTCTCCAGACGGCCGAGCAGGTAAGTTATCATCCTTCTCCCTTGATAATTCTGTCTTTGCAGTTAACTGATATGATATGACATGTTTTCTACAACTTTATTGGGTGTTTGGTTGCATAGTAATTTGAGTTTTTAGTATATTTTTATGTTTTCCAAATAAAGTTTGTTAAAAGATTTGTTTGACAACCGTCTCGATTTTATATATTTAAAATAATTTTTTTTACACAAAAAAGACGGATTTGCTTTTTTATCTTATGGTCTTTCACTTTATTTGATCATATATGTCACTGTTTCTTGTTATCACATCCCTCTAAACATGGTAATTTTGTTTTCAAAATTTATTTTAATACAATTTTTATCATGAAAATATAAAAATTTTATTATTCAACCAAACATTTCATATGATTTTAGACCCAAATATTTAGACTGGATTTGATTTTTAGTCAGAGCTGTTTAGACACTGTTTGATTATAAGTCTTGGTGTTGTCTGATTGATTTTAACACACCCCAGTCATTCGCTTAGAGGTTTTTTTTTACCTATAATCATATTTTTTATATTTTAACAAAAATTTTAAATCATATATAATATATATTTTAAGTAAATACTAAATTAATTAATATATAATTAATTTAACCAAATTAAATATTTTTATGTTTAAACATAAAATTAAGCCTTCAGATTAAGCCAAAAGAAATGTCACTTTATATCTTGTAGAATTATTGGAGCGTAATATATGCACATTTGTAATGGTAGGTTGGTACATGGTGGTTGTTTTGATTTCTGAGGATTTTTTTCTCAAACTAAATCAAACCAAGCTACCTTCCAAATCAAATCAAATTAATTCAATTTTTTTACTTTGGTCTTGTTCAAATCTTATTTTATTAAGATATAGTATTTATGTCAATCTATAATTTTATGTGGTATGTTTTGAATCATATTCTATTTAAATTTGGTGTATATACATTTTTATCAGTTTTATTTTAAAAATGGTTCAAAAATAAATTTATTTTTTAAAGAAAAATATATAAATATTTTTAAAGTATGTAACATAAAATAAATATTTAATATAATTTTAGTATTTAGTTTACATGTTTAGTGTGGTTCAAAAAAATGTTAAAAATTAAACCAAACTAATCAATTGTTCAAACCAAATTTGATTTAGTTTTTGGGTTGAACTAAATACCGAACATGGCTAGGTATAAAAATGGTTCTTACTTTTCCTAGATTATATCCGTCCAAAAAAAGGAAGTAGCCTGATTTCTGAATTTACTTGTTACTCACGAGTGACATGTCCATTTGGCACAATTTTAATTTTAAAATAAATCCAATAAATCTTCAAAATTTTAGAAATGAAGTAGCTAGATTTATCTCCAAACTAATGGGAAGACCCAATTGACTTAGATGGCATTTGTTTGGGCTGAATCTTAAAGTCTAATCCTGTAATCTCACCTCTAACATCTTATTTTGCAGTAAAAATGTGCTAAATTTAATTAAGATATAAATGATTAGATTTGTTTGACAAAACATTTGAATCAATATCATAACAAAATGTTTTTAAATCAAGATATATGATCTCCAATATATAAGTCAGTGGTCTATATCATGGTTCGCCGGGTCGGCGACTCGGTCGGCCGGGTCGACCCGGCTAGTTTTCGGGCCGACTGGCCCAGAAACGACCTCGCCGGGCCGACTCCAAGCCGGCCCGGCAGGGTGTTGCGTGACCCAGCTTCGGGTCACGCGACCCGGTCGGCTGGGTCGCCCGACTCCAGGGCGACCCGGCCTAAGTCAAAATTTTGTATATTATTATTATATACTTAAAATTTTTTCTTCCCCCTTCCTGTTACCACCATTAAAAAATTTTTCTTCGGTGGACGTTGCCCCCCTAATAGCCCCCACAAGGGGCGCTGCCCCATTGACCCTCGCGACCTGACTGCGCAGGTCGATCTGCAACTACTCTGCGCTGCAATAATAGCATAACAATAATTCACTATCATTTATACCATCACATATATATAAGATTTATAATCATAAAATATGTGTTATGTTATATACTTACATTTTATAAATATCTATTTTAAGTCTCTTCTCTTTCTCACACACACGTCAAATTGTCAGGAACAATTATTTTTTGAGTGTTCCATTTATTGATTCTACAACAATATTTTACTATCATTTATATTATTAGGCATGGTTAAAATTTATAATTATAAATATATGATACATCTTAAAATTTATAAATTTGTTTGTTAAGTATCTTTACCTTCTCACTTAAAATTAACTCTTTTCCAACATGTATTAATACAACATAATCACAAAAAGATCATATTTACTTATATACATAGTTAAACACTCATATTCAATTATAATATAAAAAATATAATTATATTTATGTATAACTTTTATGTATACATAAATAGATGACATAAACATTATTGTTTCTATTTTTTTATTTTTATATATTTTATATATTTTTTTATAATAAAATAAATAAAAATCCAACTCCATCCGATCCCATCCGACCCGGGGTTGCGACCCGTCCGACTAGGGCAGTTTTAGGGCCGACCAACCCCGGGCCGACCCCCGACCCCGCATTCCTTGGTCTATATCTTGGGTCTTGTACTTAATACAATATAATTATAGATATATCATACTTATTTAGAATTACCATAATAAAATTAAACATCTAAACTGTTTTAAGTGAGTAGATGAATTTGGGAAAAGGAAACTAGAAATTTTTTTATTAACCATTCAGAGCTTATTTAGACATTAGAAATTCAATTAGAGTTATGTTCGGATGATTCACCAACAGCCCCAAACTTCTAACTTCTGACCGTATCAGAAGTTAGACATAAATTAAGCACAAACTAAGGCAGCCTTACCTTCCAAAAAGGGTCTACAAAGAGGTAGAGATTGTTAGTGATAGCCCATTCTGATGCATAATGTTGATTCGTATATATTATTGTGTAGGAAGATGCCAATTTAATTTAATTGGCCGGATCTAAGCCCGATGATAGAAAGTAGGGAGGTCCCAGAAGACATAGGTTGTCATTGTTGTCAAATAATTTCACTTCACCACAAAGCAATCAACCATTGGACTTACGTTGATTTGAATTTAAATTGTTTATTTTTTTGAGACCCGAAAGTCTATCCTGAGTTTCACACTAATCAAATAGATCACACATCACGTACGTCATGTAAGATCCACCGCATGATGTATGAGTCCCGCACTTGATGGTATGAGATCGAGAGTAATTTCCCAATTGTTCGTCCGAGGGATTCTTCTCTTATTTTTTTCTAATCTTAAAACAGAAACCAAACAAATAAGAACAATTGTTTCAAAGTGTAATATTTTACGTCAACCAAACAATTACAGTGTAAATAGGATCATTGATATAGAAATTTTTATTCAATTAAAAAATAGTAGATGTATAAATTTTTTATAATTCTTGAAGTTATCTTTTTTGTGAGTCATTAAATAGGGCCCAAGCCCAAGGCAATATTAATGCTCGCACCTTACAATGGGAGCATGTCTTGGTTGGCCTCGATGAATAGATTCCACTGAATTGGCACCATTTTCTGATAGCACTTAACTGTTTTTATTATAGTTCTTTTGGTTCAAAATTACTTATTAAAAATAATATTTTTTAAGATTTTAAAACAGAAGTTTTTTTATTTGGTCGACTTCAAAAAATTTGAAAAACAAGACAAGAAATGAAATGACTGAGATAATTCTCTGACTCTCCCCGTCGGCTCATCGGCGATCTCGGCGTCCTCGCCGGAACCCTCCCCCGTCGGCCCATCGGCGATCTCGGCGTCCTCGCCGGAACCCCCCTGTCAGCCCATCGGCTCTGCGGCGAAGCTTCCGAAGGAAGCCCCAGCCGTCGGCCGTCGGCGCTCTCGGCGTCCTCGCCGGAACCCTCTCCCCGTCGGCTCATCGGCGATCTCGGCGTCCTCGCCGGAACCCTCCCCCCCGTCAGCCCATCGGCGCTGCGGCGAAGCTTCCGGACGAAGCCCCAGCCGTCGGCCGTCGGCGCTCTCGGCGTCCTCGCCGGAACCCTCCACCGTCAGCCCATCGGCGCTGCGGCGAAGCCTCCAGAGGAAGCCCCAGCGAGCTCTGTCGGCCATCGGCGCTCTCGGTGGAAGCATATTGGCGTCCTCACCGTATACCACTCCAAGGCTCCCTCGCAGCGGCGGCGAAACCCTTGCAGCGGCCCGCGGCGGCGACACCCTCACCGCGAACCCTTCGCGGCGGACTTCTTTGCCGCGGCGACTCCCACACAGCGGCCTCCTAGACGCGGTGCCAGTAGTCTCCCTCGCAACTCATCGGCTCCGGCAACCTTTTTGCTCGCGGTGAAATCATCGCCGAGAATCTCCCTCGTAGTCGTCTCTTTCGCTGTTTTGAAGTTGTTTTTGTTCGGGAGGGAGGGAAACCTCCCTCCCACTCTCCCTCTCCGGCGTTTTGCTTAAACATGTGTTTAAGCAAAAAACACATCCTTCATGGAAAAAGATATATGGTGTTAGAACTTTTTGACTGTTCGCAATTTGATCGCCTGTCCTACTCCTTTGGGTCTAGTGGTTGTATCATCCTTCATGTACTTTGTTCTACTATTAATGAAATAGTCTGTGATGGTGTTGTTCAAAAAAAAAAGAGATAATTCTCTGACGATAATATGCTCTTCTCTTATTATTGTTAATTTCATTCAGTAACAATGATTGCTTCAAAATATAATATTTTACATCTGATATTTAAACAAGCCCATGCATGATGATATGCATGGAGCAGGTTCACCAATCGTCCACGGACGCGGCGTCCTCCCTCCTGGTGACCGCACTCAACGAAGGGCGTGACGTTATAATGGACGGTACCCTCTCCTGGGAGCCTTTCGTCGAGCAGACCATCGCCATGGCGCGAGCCGTGCACCGCCATCGCTACCGCATGGGCGTCGGCTACAAGGTCCTGGACGACGGCACGGTCGTCGAGAGCTACTGGGAGCGAGTGGCCGAGACCGGCGGCGGGTGCCGCCCCCCGCCGCCGAGGCGCCCGTACAGGATAGAGCTGGTCGGCGTCGTGTGCGACCCGTACCTCGCCGTGGTTAGGGGACTCAGGCGGGCTGTAATCAAGGGAAGGGCGGTCAGGGTGAAGTCGCAGCTGAAATCCCACCGGAGATTTGCCGGCGCCTTCCCCGGGTACTGCCAGCTCGTCGACACTGCCAGGCTCTACTGCACCAACGCCATGGGAGGCCCGCCAAAGGTCCTGACCGAGCTTCTTTCATTACGCGCCCTCGCTTGTCCTGTCTGTCACTCGAACATCGCTCTTGCAGCTGATAGGGTGGAAGGACGGAGCCAGCTGCCGCCGCCTGCTCGTAGATCCCGAAGAGATCGGCTGCCTGACGAGGGTCGCTACCTTGAACGAGGAAGCTGACAACGTCCTCGAGGTCTACCCAGCCGGCGCGGGCCCGCCGGCTTCCGGTTGGGACGACGTCATTCTGTCCCCGTCGAGGGAGCTTCTTCGGCAAGAACTCGTCGCGGCGGTGAGAAGGGTTGAGAGTTGGAGTGATGAATTGAAGAAACTCCGATCCAGATCTGAGAAGCCACAGCAACGAGGGAAGCAGGACGCAGAGAACAGAGAAGGGAGAGCACACACAGAGGATGCGCGGGAATTGGGCGATAGCCCTCGGCAATTGCCTATTCCCCTTTTTCTGTATTGCTTTTATACTCAGAGTAAAAGTTACAGTCGTGAGATCAAATGTGATCCACATTTTGTACAAATGAAATGTAATGTAAATACAAGTGAGATCAAACTATGATTCTACTTTATCCAGGTTTCCATGCAAATGTACATTGTCTAACATCCCCCCTCAAGCTAAGCGGGGGTACCACGTTAAGCTTGTACCGAAAGATTTCAAATTGCTGGACAGTCAGTGGCTTGGTGAAGATGTCGGCAACCTGATCTCTGCTGGAGATGTGCTAAATTATGATTTGTTTTTCTTGAACTAATTGGCGAATAAAGTGGAAATCAATCTCCACATGTCTAGTCCTTGCTTTGAATACTGGGTTTGCACTAAGATATATCGCACTGATGTTGTCACACCATACTGTAGGACGATGTGTTGAGATGAGTTTAAATTTTGTACTCAATTGCATAATCCACAAAAGTTCGCCATCGCCATAGCCATGGATCGTAATTCAGCTTCGGTGCTTGATCGAGCAACGGTGCGTTGCTTTTTGGCAGTCCAGGATATTAAATTAGAACCCAAATATATGCCAAAGCCTCCAGTTGATTTTTTATCATCCGGGCAGCCCGTCCAATCAGCGTCACAATAAGCTTGCAAAGAGAAATCACTTGGGCAGATAGACAAGCCCAATGTGTGAGTGGCTTTCAAGTAACGTATTATCCGTTTGACTATGCTGAAATGAGTGTCAGTTGGGGTAGACAAAAACTGACATACCTTATTGACAGAGTAGGCTATGTCTGGCCTTGTTAGAGTAGCATATTGTAATGAGCCAACCAAGCTCCTATAAGTAGTTGGATCGGTCAAGATGTTACCTTCATACTGAGAGGGAGTTGCCCGAGGTGCAACAAGTGTTGAGAGAGGCTTTGAGTTAAGAAGTTGTGACTTTTCTAGAATATCCAAATTTTTTTTTTTTTTGAGAAAGATGCAACCCTGCACTTGTCCAATGAACCTCAATACCTAAGAAGTAGCTGAGATCTCCCAAATCCTTGATTGAGAAGGTAACTGACAAGCTGGAGATGAGACTTGTAATAGTCTTGATGCAGTTTCCTGTTAAGATAATGTCATCCACGTACACCAACAAGTAAATGCAAACCGCTGAAGAGTGAAATATGAAGAGGGAAGGATCACAGGTGGATGGTTTGAAACCAAGTGAAACTAAATGAGTGTATAACTTCTGGAACCATGCTCTTGGGGCCTGTTTGAGCCCATATAAGGATTTAAGGAGTTTGCAAACATAGTCCGGGTAGGCATTGTCAATGAAACCAGTCGGTTGAGACATGTATATCTCTTCAATGAGATTTCCATGAAGAAATGCGTTATTGACATCCAATTGCTTAATTGGCCAATTAGAGCTAACAGCCACAGAGAGGACCATACGAATTGTGACAGGTTTTATGACCAGACTGAATGTCTCATCAAAGTCAATTCCATGTTCTTGGGTGTATCCTTTTGCCACCAAACGGGCCTTGTATCTAGCAACGGTTCCATCAGAATTCTTCTTAACTTTGTAGATCCATTTGCATCCGACAATGTTGGCATTAGCAGGGGGAGGTACTAAAGTCCAAGTTCCATTGCTTTGGAGGGCTGAAAACTCATCTGACATAGCTTTTCTCCAGTGGGAGAACTTGTTGGCTGTGGTGAAACATGATGGTTCTGGCTCATTGTCTCGTTCAACGGTCATAGCATATTTGCTTGTTATTGGAAGAGACATAGGCTGAGTAGTTGCAAGTATGTCCTTGAGAGATTTAAACTTCTTTGGTGCAGAATTGTCCTCAGAGTCTGTGGTGTTAGGGGAAGCTGAGGACCGGTCAGAAGGTGCAGAATCTGTGCAGTGTGCAGGTGAAGCTGAAGAGGAATCTGCAGTATGATGTATAGAAGTTCTGAATGGTGTAGCATCGGCAGGTTGAATATCATCATTTACATGTGAAGGAGAAGGTGCATCCGACTATTCCAAAGGTAACTGAGCTGGTTCTGTAAAACCAGATTGAATAGCAGGACCCGGTATACTTAATGTGACAGAACTCTGTTGAATAGAACTGTTCTTGACCAGAATTTCATATGGAAATGAGTGTTCATCGAAGATGACATGCACAACAATGTAAGTCTTACCAGTAGTTGGAGAGTAGCATTGATAGCCCTTATGTTTGCTACTGTATCCTAAGAATATGCAGCATTCTGACCGGAATGTATATTTGTGCTTGTTATAGGGTCGTAAATGTGGATAGCAAGCACATCCAAAGATTTTTAAAAAATTATAGTCAGGTGGTTTCTCATATAATTTCTCAAAGGGAGACAAGGAATTCAACACCTTAGTGGGTAATCTATTAATCAAGTAAGTGGCACAAGTTACAACAGAATCCCAAAACTGATATGGTAATCTAGCATTGCTTAACAGTGCTAGAGATGTTTCTATGATGTGCCTATGCTTCCTTTCAGCTAAACCATTTTGGTGATGAGAATAAGGACAAGCAACTCTATGAGAAATGCCACATTCCATGAATAATTTTGTCAAAGCTTGGAATTCTCCACCCCAATCACTCTGGAAGTATTTTATTTTTCTGGAGAACATATTTTCAACTTGACTTTTGAATTGAAGAAAAACTCGAAATACATCACTTTTCAACACAAGAGGGTAGATCCAGCAAAATCTACTATAATGGTCTATAAACGTCACATAATACCGAAATCTATTAATGCTAACAATCGGAGAAGGACCCCAAACATCTGATGCAATTAACTCAAGAGGAAATTTGGAAATATAAGTAGAGGTAGGAAAATGCTGTTTATGGCTTTTAGCCAAGGCACAATGTGAACAAAAAAAGGTACTGTCTAAGTGAGTATGTATGCTATGACTGTTCAAAATGGAAAGAACTGTCTTGAATGCTGGATGCCGCAGCCGTTGGTGCCATAGTGTTGACGCTTCAGCAGTCAGCCCTGTCGGAGAAGTATGTACTTCATCATCCAGCCGGTAGAGACCATTAGCATTGTGTCCTTGTGCCAAGACCTTCTTGCTCTTGATGTCCTTAACAAGGCAGTGTTTAGGAAAGAATTCAAAAGATACGTCATTATCATTGGTGAATTGTGAGACAGACAATAAGTTTTTAGCTATCAAAGGAACATGTAAAGTGTTGTATAACTTGAAATGCTTATAACCTGAGTTACCAATGTGATTTATGGGCAGACCTTCTCCTTTACCAACTAGCACCTTGTCTTGACCATTGTAATTTGTGGGTGTTTGAAGTAAAGCAAGATTGGGAGTCATGTGGTTGTTCGCACCAGTGTCCGGATACCAGGACTGATCTGCCCCATAACCTGAGTTATTGGTACTGGCCACATTGGCTGAATAAGATGGTGGAGCCATGGGTGTAGTATAGTTGTTCCTAGATTGCTGATTAGGACGAAAATGAACATCAAATCGTTTCTAATAGTTGAGGACCGTATGTCCTCGTTTCTCACATAATTGACACACTGTAACCGGAGTGGAATTGCTGTATTGGTTCGGACCATAGTTATTATTGAACTGTCTGTCTCCTGGAGTTGACTGCATTTGAGACCTGTCAGAATTGTAATACTGTGTGTTGCGGTCATTCCGCCCTCTGCCACCAGACCTGCCTCTGCCCCGTCCTCTACTAGAATTTCCATTGTAATTTGTAAACTGCTGTTGTCCATTGCTCAGGTTGGTTCGAGCCAAATTGGCTGTAATATCAGAGATATTTTGTTGGCGCTGAAGTAAAAGAGATTCATGACTGAGAAGCATCCCTTGTAACTCATCAAATGTTAAAGAGGTAGAATTAGTGCGTGTTGTAATGGCTGTCACAAATGGATCGTACTCAGATCCCAGTCCATTCAGCACATAAAGAAGGAGTTCACTACTAGTATCATATTTATTTTAAATTAATTTTGTACCGAACACTTTCTAAAAGAATTTAATAAAATAAAATAAATGATATTTTTTTGGTCACGCTAGCACAGTGGCCAACTTCAGGATCCCCGCATAAACCACCCCCTCAGCGGGTGGCCAGGCTCTCCGTGAACAGAGGGGACGCCTTTGCTCCCCGTGAACAGGGATGCATGTAACGTTACCGTCCTTAGATAAATAAATAAAAATTTAAATATTTATTAATATTTTAATCCCCTCTCTCCCTATATAATTACTCCCTCCCCGTCGAAAGTCCTGCGACGCTGTTTTTTTTTCCCCTCCCGAACCCTATTTTTTCTTCCCTCTTCCGGACGCCGCCGCCCTCCTGTTGTCTCCTTTATCCACCGCACGTATGCACGTTGACGCGGCCGCCGCCGCGCACGCCTCGCCGCCTCGGTTCTCCTGCACCCGCCGTCTCCTGCCCGAGCGAACGAGGTCGCCGCCCTCGTCCGTGCCTCGGCCGCCACGCTCGGCCACCCGTGCGCGAGCACATTGTCGCCGCCTCGGCCGCCCGCCGCCTTCCGTGTGTGAGCGCGCGCGCCGCCCGCGCGTGGACGGTGCCACCCCGCCACCTCGGTCCACCCGCGCGCCCGCGCGCTCGCGGCCGCCTGCCGCTCCCGGTTGACCGCCGCCATCGCCACGTGCCGGACGCCGCCGCCGCGCTCGCGGCCGCTCGCGTCTCCCGTTGACGCCCGCCGCCGCCGCCTTCCGTTGACCGCCGACCGCGCGTCGCCGCCACCGCGCGTGTCGCCGCGCCACCTTAGTCGCCCCGCCACCACGCCGCCCGCCTGCCCATGTGCACCCGCTTGCGCTGGCCGAACGCCACCGCGCAGCGCTGTGCGCCGCCGTGCGCCGCGCCCTCCGTGCGATATCTCTCATTCTCTTTCTCCTATCATTCTCTCTCCTATCGCCCTCTCTATTAATCTCTCTAGTTCATGATTTTCCCTTCTACCAACAGAGTTGAGACCACCTATCCGGCTCGATTTTTCGTCGCCGATGCGACCGCGGTAGTTTCGTCACCTGATTCACTTTCCTTGGAATTTCGTGCGCCGTCGACTATTCGTAGCCGTCGCCGTTAAGGTAGGCGTCTCGACTATTCTTAGCACTCCATATACTTAATTAAATCGTAAAAATTATACTTAGATCATCATGATTAATAGGTTGGAAATAATGGGTTGTTTTGATTTATTTGCATGTTTAGATAGAGTTAGATTAATCTGTTTAAACCGTGCATGCTTAGATTAATTTGGTTATTCATGTATGCTAGTCATCATGATACGTTTGTGTATGTTTAAATCTAGCTAGTTTAGCATGTTTGCATCACGATAAACCTTAAACATGTATATCCCGATTTGATAAAAAGCCGATGTAAGGATTAGGCATAGTGGTGTTAGAATTTAGTTTATTTTCTTTTATGTAATAGGTAGTTCTGTTCAAGCATGTAATTGATATGTTTAGGTTGTAACTTGCATGATCCTATTTATATGCATCTAGTTTGTGTTAGATTGTGGTATGGTATGCAAATATGTGGTGCATAGAACCATGGGTGTTCATCTATGTATTTCATGTTTGATTTGCCAATTAAATGTTCATGATTACTGTTTGAGTTAATTATATGCTTGCATTGTGTGGAATGTGGTTAGTGCAGTGAGCTACATTGTGATGGAAATGTAACTTCACCAGACTATATTAGTGGCCCGTGGGCAGTGGAGATTAGTTGAATCTGGAGCATCCTTCGATCCCAGATACCGCGGTTTATCCTAAGTACTCCCCTGCCTAGGGGTACTATGGGATTTAGTTACTATATGTTACTTCCTACTATATGGTAAATCTGGTGCTAGTTTTGTGATGTGACTACATTATGCAGATGGAGCATGATATTTACTCAGACAGGTGTTTAGTTGTGCATTTTGGTATAGATGTTAGTGTTCCAGATGTGTCCTTGGTTTTATGTCAGGTTTATGTGTGTTATGAGCATACCTAGAGTAGCCTAATGTGTATGATATGTTGGTTTTAATGCATATAGAGTCATGCTAACATATGGGGTAGTTGAATGACTTTGTAATCACTTAATTGAAGATATATAATTAGCTTAAATCCTATGTATTATAATCTGATTTTTAAGCTTATATATGTATTTAATATCAATAGAAATCACTAGTATAGTAGGGTAGTTCGGGTGTAAGTCCTACTTAGTCTGTGGTGACTCACCCCTTCCCATTAATAATTTTTTCAGCTGATTTCGTGGAGCCTCTCCCTGAGGAGGACTTTGGAGAGGATTTTGAGGAGGACATTGGAGTTGATCCAGAGCTGCTCGAGGACCCTGAAGACGAGGAATTTGGTGACGAGTGATCACTATATATCATTTAGGTTGTTTGAGTTTCCCCTCTGTTATTGGTTTGGTTTTTGCTTGCCGTGATTTTATAGATGTTGGATGGACTATGTGTTGAGTTCTTCTTAGTTATTTGGTTGTGGCTACTTATAGTATTTCTTGGAGTTTGAATTTGATTGGATCATTACAGGTTGTTTTAATTATTCAGATTTGATGGTGTGATATGGATTTAGTTTGTTCTCCTAAACTGTCTCGATTTTCTGGATTTATTCCACTGCATATTTGTATTTTCCGGGTCGTGACAGGAGTTGGTATCAGAGCAGTCATCCGGCCTGAGGATCCTTCTGGATCTCCCCAGATGTATTATTTGAATTTTGGAGAACAATGTTTGATTTGGATCAAGTTGATTTTGGATTCCAGATGGGATTTAGATCTTTTTGTCTTATTGGAAGCTATATGTTTGAATTATCTGATTGGATGTTTGTTTCTTGGAACAGGATGGCCTCCAGGGGTTACAACCGTAGGCGTGCAAATGGCGATGCACGGAATGTTCCAGAGATGAATGGGGATCATCAAGGTCGTCGCCAGTAGGACTTAGTGCGAGGTGGAGGTCAGGCACCAGTGCAGGGTCAGGATGGAGGTCATGCGCCAGTGTAGGTTGGAGGTCAGGTACCAGATGCAGCTGGCATCCTTGGTGCCATTCACGAGCTCTTCCAGACAGTTCAAGCTCAGAACCAAGCCCAGCAGGGTAGGAAATAGCAGGCGAATGCCAGAGCAGAGAGACCACAGATCAGCACCTTGGAGGAGTTCAAGAGGCTGAGTCCACCAGCTTTCCGTGGCGAGAGGGAACCGGCAATGGCATAGAACTGGCTAAGGGAAGTGGGCAAGATCTTCAGGGCCATGCAGTGTCCGCCTGAGGACATGGTCCGCCTTGCCGCACATATGCTATCTCGTTCTGCAAGAGCTTGGTGGGAGTCTTTACTCCGCACCCGTTATACTGGGATGACAGAGGCTGAGATCGATTGGGAAGACTTTGTCATAATCTTCAAGGACAAGTACATCCCCATGCACATCAGAGATGAGAAGAAGCGGGAGTTCCTACTTCTGGAGCAAGGCAGTATGACTGTGATGGAGTATGAGAGCAAATTTGTGGAGCTGGAAGCCGATGCACCCAACATGTACGAGGAGGAGCGCGAGAGAGCCAAGAAGTTCGTGGATGGACTTCGTGGAGCTATCAGGGACAGGTTGGTGTCTAAGGTTTGGCGCAGTCTAGCAGTAGTTTTTGAGATAGCTTGCAGGGTCGAGCAGAGTCTGGGAGCTTACAGGCAGCCTTCTCAGTACCAGAGGGCACCAACACGTGTTGTACCCCAACAGGGGGTGGATCGTAAGAGGAAGATGCCAGTGGTTGACATGGCATATGGTATTTGTGGGAGATACCATCCTGGCGGTACTTGTTACCGTAGGACCAGAGCTTGTTTTGGGTGTGGCCAGCAGGGCCACATGTTAGCAGAGTGTCCTAACAGAGCTAGGGGAGCAGCACCACCAGCAGCATCAGTACAGATCAGGGAGGAGATCCGCCGTCCACAGCTCACCCTTCCAGCACCTCCTCAGCGCCTAGCACCCTAGCAGCAGCAGATGGTGCCCCAGCAGCGACCAGCACCACCCAGGAGGCAGTTTGTAGCACCTCGGGCACCGCGAGCACCACAGCCACCACCACGCAGTGCCCAGGCCAAGGTATTTGCTATGGAGCGCCAGGATCTTCCAGAGGCAGCCAATGCGGCAAAAGGTACTCTTTTAGTTGCTGGATATCATGCTAGAGTGTTATTTGATTCTGGTGCTACGGATTCCTTTGTTTCTTTCCGATTTGCTACATTTCTGTTCAAGTATTGCAAGCATGAGGTTAATGAGTGTAGCCCAGTTAGTGTCAGCATGCCATCTGGGAAGTCAGTAGATGTGTCTTATTGCATGCCTCAGTGTGATATAGATATTAATGGTTATATCTTGAGGGCACGTTTGTTTGTGATTGAGATGGAGGGTTTTGATGTCATTCTTGTGATGGATTGGCTGGAACATCACCATGCCATCCTAGATTGCTTCAAGAAGAGGGTGATTTTCCAGATACCTGGAGGTGACACTTTCTCCTATAAGTGTCCTAGTTATGGCAGGTCCAAGATGTTGATTTCTGCATTGAAGTCTTCCAAGTTGATTGGTGCCCAATGTGAGGCTTATTTGGCCTGTGTTACCAAAGTGGAGGAGTCAGGAGATAGTCTAGCATTGGAGGATGTGGTTGTAGTTAATGAATTTGTAGATGTGTTCCCTGATGAGTTGCCAGGTTTGCCACCACCTAGGGACATTGATTTTGCCATTGATCTTGTCCTTGGGGATGCCCCTATTTCTATTGCTCCTTATAGGATGGCACCTGCAGAGCTAAGAGAGCTGAAGAAACAATTAGAAGAGTTGCTAGAACTGGGTTTTATTCGCCCTAGTGTGTCACCTTGGGATGCACCAGTGTTGTTTGTCAGGAATAAGGATGGATCACTGAGATTATGTATTGACTACAGGAAGCTGAACCAGTTAACCATCAAGAATAAGTATCCCCTGCCTCGTATAGATGACTTGTTTGATCAGTTGCATAATGCTAAGATATTTTCCAAGATTGATCTGAGATCAGGTTACCACCAGTTGAGAATCAAGGAGGAGGATATTCCCAAGTCAGCATTCAGGACCCGGTATGGTCATTATGAGTTTCTGGTGATGCCTTTTGGCCTTACCAATGCACCTGCAGCATTAATGGGTTTGATGAACCAGATTTTCAGAGAGTACCTAGATCAGTTCATGGTTTTTTTTATAGATGATATTTTGATCTATTCTGCTAGTGATGATGAACACTGCCAACATTTGAGGATTGTTTTGCAGATTTTAAGAGAGCACCAACTCTATGCCAAGTTCAGTAAGTGTGCCTTTTGGCTCAAAAGTGTTAACTTCTTGGGTCATATTATTTCTGAGGCAGGTGTGCAGGTTGATCCAAGCAAGGTAGAGGCAGTGCAGAATTGGGAACGGCCTACCAACCCCACTAAGGTGAGGAGTTTTCTTGGTTTGGCAGGTTACTATCGCAGGTTTATTGAGGGGTTTGCTTCCATATCAGCCCCATTGACTGCTCTGACCAAGAAAGGAGGGTTTAAATGGACAGAGAAGTGTGAGGAGAGTTTCTTGCGCTTGAAGAAGAAGTTGACCACGGCACCTGTTCTTGTGCTACCTTCTGGTTCAGGAGGTTTTGTTGTCTACAATGATGCTTCCAGGGTTGGTTTGGGTTGTGTGCTTATGCAGCATGACAGGGTTGTTGCCTATGCAGCATGACAGGGTTGTTGCCTATGCTTCCAGGCAACTGAAGCCCCATGAGAAGAATTATCATGTACATGACTTAGAGATGGCAGTTGTGGTCCATGCCTTAAAGGTGTGGAGACATTAATTGTATGGAGAAACTTTTGAAATATTCACAGATCACAAGAGCTTGAAGTACATATTCACTCAGAAGGACTTGAACCTGAGGCAGAGAAGATGGGTGGAGTACTTGAAGGACTATGACTTTAGCCTAAACTACCATCCAGGGAAGGCTAATGTTGTAGCTGATGCACTTAGCAGGAAAAAGATGATGGCTATGCAGTTGCACTAGACATGGGAAGGAATGGAGTTGTTGATTGATTGTACACCCAGCAGGGAAGTGGATAACCTAACATCTTTCTTAGCACAGCTTTCTATTGGGTCAGCTTTAGTAGACAGGGTGAAAGAAGCTCAAGCTGGGAATCAAGCTGTACAAGAATTAGTCAGAAGGTCAGATGTTTCCAAGTATGAAGATGGTACAATCAGGCACCAGGGAAGGTTGTGTGTGGCAGATGATGCAGAATTAAGGCAGGATATAATGGCATAAGCTCATAGATCTCAGTATGCTATTCATCCAGGGGCAAACAAGATGTACCAAGGTCTTAAGAGGCGGTTCTGGTGGGAAGGCATGAAAAGAGATGTTGCGGACTATGTATCTAGATGTTTGATTTGTCAACAGGTGAAGGCAGAGCATAGAAAGCCAGCAGGACCACTTCAGCCATTAGAGATTCCAGAATGGAAGTGGGAGCATATCACCATGGACTATGTCACTGGTTTGCCTAAAACCAAGAAGCAGTGTGATGCCATATGGATAGTGGTGGATAGACTCACCAAGGCAGCTCATTTCTTACCTATTAAAGAAGCCCAACCGACATAGAGCTTGGTGAGATTGTACTTTGATGGTGTTGTCAAGTACCATGGTGTGCCTGTCTCTATTGTATCTGATAGAGATCCCAGATTCAGCGGAAGGGTATGGAAAGGATTACAGGATGCTTTGGGCTCTCAGCTCAAGTTCAACTCGGCATATCATCCCCAAACAGATGGTCAATCTGAGCGTACTATTCAAACATTGGAGGACATTTTGAGGGATGGAGCACTGGAATGGCAGGACAGTTGGGATTTGCAGTTGCCGCTCATTGAGTTTGCTTATAATATTAGTTTTCACTCCAGTATCGGTATGGCACCGTTTGAGGCATTGTATGGGAGGCCGTGTAGATCACCTCTTTGCTGGGAAGAGGTTGGAGATCGCAGTCTTATTGGGCCAGATTGGGTGCAGGATAGTAATGAGAAGGTCAGATTGATTCGCCAGAAGTTACTTACTGCTCAGAGCCGCCAAAAGAGTTATGCTGATCTGAAGCGCAGGATTGTCCAATTTGAGAAGGGTGACCATGTGTTCTTGAAGGTTTCTCTTTCTAAGGGAGTTATCAGGTTTGGTCGGCGTGGAAAATTGAATCCAAGGTATGTGGGTCCATTTCAGATTGTGCAACGTATTGGTGAGGTTGCTTATAGGTTGGCTTTGCCCCCGGCAATGACGAGGATACATCCGGTTTTCCACGTCTCTCTACTTCAGAAGTACGTATCAGATCCGACTCATGTCATAGATTTCCAGGAGATCAATGTGCAGCCAAATTTGAGCTTTGATGAGAGGCCGATCCAGATCACAGACCGGATGGTGAAGCAATTAAGGAGGAAGCAGATTCCGATGGTCAAGGTTCCTTGGAAGCATCACTCGTCGGAAGAGTCGACGTGGGAAGTGGAGGAGGATATGAGGTGTCTTCACCCGTAACTATTTGGTTAGTTAAATTTAATTTTTGAGGACGAAAATTTTTATTAGGAGGGTAGATTGTAACGTTACCGTCCTTACATAAATAAAAAAATTAATATTTATTAATATTTTAATCCTCTCTCTCCCTATATAACTACTCCCTTCCCGTCGAAAGTCCTGCGACGCTGTTTTTTTTCCCTCCCGAACCCTATTTTTTCTTCCCTCTTCCGGACGCCGCCGCCCTCCTGTCGTCTCCTTTTTCCGCCGTGCGTGTGCGCGTTGACGCGGCCGCCGCCGCGCACGCCTCGCCGCCTCGGTTCTCCCGCGCCCGCCGTGCGCGCGCGCCAGCGCACCCGTCGTCTCCCGCCCGAGCGAACGTGGTCGCCGCCATCGTCACGTGCCGGACGTCGCCGCTACGCTCGCGGCCGCCCGCGTCTCCCGTTGACGCCCGCCCGTCGCCACCTTCCGTTGACCGCCGACCGCGCGTCACCGCCGCCGCGCGCATCGCCGCGCCACCTTGGTCGCCCCGCCACCGCGCCGCCCGCCCACCCGTGTGCACCCGCTTGCGCCAGCCAAATGCCACCGCGCAGCGCTCTGCGCCGCCGTGCGCCGCGCCCTCCGTGCGGTATCTCTCATTCTCTCTCTCCTATCATTCTCTCTCCTATCGCCTCTCTATTAATCTCTCTAGTTCATGATTTTCCCTTCTACCAACAGAGTTGAGACCACCTATCCGGCTCGATTTTTTGTCGCCGATGCGACCGCGGCAGTTTCGTCACCTGATTCGCTTTCCTTGGAATTCCGTGCGCCGTTCGTCGTCGCCGTTAAGGTAGGCGTCTCAGCTATTCTTAGCACTCCATATACTTAATTAAATCGTAAAAATTATGCTTAGATCATCATAATAAATAGGTTGGAAAATAATGGGCTGTTTTGATTTATTTGCATGTTTAGATAGAGTTAGATTAATCTGTTTAAACCGTGCATGCTTAGATTAATTTGGTTATTCATGGATGCTAGTCATCATGATAGGTTTGTGTATTTTTAAATCTAGCTAGTTTAGCATGTTTGTATCATGATAAACCTTAAACATGTATATCCCGATTTGATAAAAAGCCGATGTAAGGATTAGGCATAGTGGTGTTAGAATTTAGTTTATTTTCTTTTATGTAATAGGTAGTTCTGTTCAAGCATGTAATTGATATGTTTAGGTTGTAACTTGCATGATCCTATTTATATGCATCTAGTTTGTGTTAGATTGTGGTATGGTATGCAAATATGTGGTGCATAGAACCATGGGTGTTCATCTATGTATTTCATGTTTGATTTGCCAATTAAATGTTCATGATTACTGTCTGAGTTAATTATATGCTTGCATTGTGTGGAATGTGGTTAGTGCAGTGAGCTGCATTGTGATGGAAATGTAACTTCACCAGACTATATTAGTGGCCCGTGGGCAGCGGAGATTAGTTGAATCTGGAGCATCCTTCGATCCCAGATACCGCGGTTTATCCTAAGCATGGAATGCCGGGTCGCGACCCGGCCCCGACCCGGTCGGGTTTAGGCCCGACCGGCCCGGTCGCGACCCGGTCGGGGCAACTCCCCCGGCCGGGTCGCGGAGTCGTGGCCGGGTCGCGCGAGTCGCGCGACCCGGCCGACCGGGTCGCGCGACCCGGTCTGGCAACGGTCACTGGACCGTTGCCAACGGTCTTGGGGGGGCGCAGCCCCCCATTCAGCCTTTTGGGGGCTTTAAAGCCCCCAAGGGGCTCTCCTTACTCCCACCCCCCCACTCTCACTCTCAACCTCTCATTTGTACTCTCATTGCTCTCATTGCTCAAATTTTTTTTCTCATTTACTTAATTATTTCATCAAGCATTTCATTAGTTCATTTAGTATATTTATTTAATATTAGGTCCATTGATTAGTGGGTTAAGTAGTTTATTCTTTTTAATACTTATTTGCTTACTTGCATAGTTAGTTAGCTAGAAGATTAGTTAGATATTTAGTTTAGTAGTTACTTAACACATCATTAGTTTGAAGGAATATTAATTACTTACTTAATCATATATTTAGTTAATCATTCAATTTATATAAATAAAAATATACTTACATTAGTAGTCACTAATTAAGGTTATTAGCTATTTAAATAATTAATTACTTACTTAAGTAATTATTTACTTAAAAAAATGTCTTCTCCAAGCCAAACAACCCAAACTACCGGTGCGACCCGGAGTGATCCGGCTTGGTTGCATTGCAATTTGATCTCCATGGTGGAGAGAAAAGTGCAATGTAAATATTGCGACAAAGTAATATTCGGTGGTATTTATCGTTTAAAATTTCATCTTGCAGGCATGAAGGGAAATGTTCTTCCTTGCACACGGACTCTGCCGGAGGTCAGAGCTCAATTTCGTAGGCACCTACAAGCGATGGAGCAAACGAAGGGAACTAGCAAAAGACATAAAGAGACCGTCCGAGAAGAATTGCAACAACCGGGGAGACGATCCGTACACATTTACGGAACCGGACAAGAGAGGCCAGATATTTTTGGAGACGAAGAGTACGAAGGTATGGGAGGTGTTACTCATAAATGTTGTTCATTATTCTATTTTAAAGGATAATTAAGTAGCCTTGATACTTAAATGTTTTTTAAAAAGATGAACTCTCACGAGGGATGGAAGCAAGTCGAAGATCATTCGTCGAGGAAGAGTTCTATAGACATACCGGCCGAATGATGGGTCAAGGGTCTGGAAGTGGGAGTGGTCGAGGTAGCGAAAGAGGATCCAACAACCAACCGCAAGATCAGGTTCATGATCTCACACAAGACGACGACCCGGCAGTAGGTCCCGTGGATCCCGTAATCACCAGACCACGACAACGTCAAACAACAATCACGACGGCGATGAAGAACCTCAAATTATGTAAGGAGAGGATTGACCGGGCAACGTCAAGGTGGTTGTTTCACCACAGCATTCCGGCAAATGCCGCGAAGGGACCATACTACGAGAACATGATCGACACGATCGCAGACGTCGGGAGGGGAGTGCCTGGTCCAAACCCAAAGGAGATATACAATGTATATTTTCCTATGGAGGTGCAAGAAATAAAGAAGTATGTGCAGTCATTTGAACGCATCTGGGAGGAACGAGGTTGCACGTTAATGACCGACGGATGGACCGGTAATTAAATTTTCTTTTACTCATTCATATTATATGTATTAACATTCTTTTTTGGTATAACTTAGTTAATATCTTATACTTAACAGGTATTACTAGGAAGACTATGATCAATTTCCTAGTGTACAGTCAAGCCGGCACGGTCTTTTGGAAGTCGGTCGACGCATCAGGACAGGTAAAGAATGCGGAGTATCTTTACCAATTGATAGATGGAGTGATAGAAGAAATAGGAGAGAGCCGGGTAGTTCAAGTAGTCACAGACAATGCGGCGGCATATAAAGCGGCCGGTCAGATGCTTATGGTCAAAAGACCAAAGTTGTATTGGACACCCTATTCCGCCCACTCTTTAGATTTGATGTTGGAGGATATATGCAAGGATCCTCAAATAGACATGGTAGTTAAGCTAGCCCAGTTTATTTCTTCATTTATTTATAACCACAACTTTGTCCTTGCACTTATGAGGGAACACACCAAGGGGCGAGAGTTGTTACGGCCCGGTGCAACCCGGTTCGCCTCCCACTATATTTCCTTAGAAAGTTTATTGAGTCAAAGGAGAGCTCTAACTCAAATGGTCATTTCACCGGGTTGGGGTAGTTGGATGGCTAGATGTAACCCATCGGATAAGAGAAAGGGGAGAAAAGTAGAAGAGACAATAGAGAGTGGAGATTTTTGGAAAGTTGTAAAGAAGACGTTAGACATCGTCCAACCCATAGTGAAGGTACTAAGGATAGTTGACGGAGATAGAAAAGCAGACATGGGGTATTTATATGATGCGATTGAGAGAACCGAAGAAGAAATCTCCAAGACCGTGTCCGACTTCGCCAAGTGGTGGGATATTATAGATCGTCGCTGGGAGCGTACATTACATCAACCCATACATGCAGTAGGTATATTTTCTTAAACATTTACTAATCTTTTTATTAATCAAAGTTGTGTATAACTTGTTTACTAATACTATTTGTTTCTTAGGTTACTTTTTCAACCCAAGATACTGCTATAGTCCACATTTCAAGGCGACGAACGAGCTATTAGATGACGTGAAGAGCATCATCCGACGGTTGATACTGCTATAGTCCACATTTCAAGGCGACGAACGAGCTATTAGATGACGTGAAGAGCATCATCCGACGGTTGCTTGGTGACGACGACCGGGCTATTATCGCTTGCAACAAGATGTATGATTACAGAATGCGGAGTTTTCACTTTGGAATGAGCAGAGTTGAACGAGCTGTGACGATACTAAGTCCGGGTACGTAGAAATGTTTTTCATCACTTAATTAATCAAAGCTTACTTAGATAATAATGTACGACATTCAATTTATGCAGCTGATTGGTGGATGGACCATGGTAAAGTACCAGGGTACGAGGACTTGGCGGACGTAGCCATCAGGGTCCTAAGTCAAACCACATCGGCTTCGGGCTGCGAGCGAAATTGGTCTACATTCAGCTTGATTCACACAAAGCAGAGAAATAGGTTGACATCAAGGAGGCTTGAAGACCTTGTGTATTGTCACTACTACATGAGGTTAAAGTTGAGGAATTTGGATAGAATGAAGCAGAACCAGATGTAACAAAAGAGTTGGATAGCACAGGCAGCGGGACGTTCGGTCGACGAGCCGCCAATTGAAGAGGAGGATATCGATTTAGATCAAATATTCTACGAGAAGAACTCCTTAGAAGCTTGGGTAAACGACCGAGAAGGGTTGGGAGAACCGGAGTTCAACCCCCAAGAACGACAATGGGCCGAAGGAGTGCTCGACGATGTCCCTTTAGCCGAAGAATTCCAGATCCCTCCCTCACTAGCAAAGCACCAGAGGACCGGAGAAGGAACTAGCCAAGGTACGCAAAGTAGGCGAAAAGGTAAACAAGTTATGACTGATCCTTTTGATATTGCACATGCTGATACGGTCGAAGACGATCGAGAAGATACGCCGGAGCCGAACATCCGAGTGCAGTACCAGACGTCCGAGGATTCGTCGTCAAAGAGTAGCAGCGATGATGGTGCTCGATACGGGGGCACGGACACTTTACAAGTACAAGGGACCTCAGATCCTCCCATATCTCCTGCCACGTCGCTACGTTTTACCGGCGAGGAGCAATATACTCATGCGACCCAAGATACCGATCATGGTAGAAGGCCGCCACAAGGTAGAGGAGGTCATCGTAGCCATGGAGTTGGAGCATAATACCACGATGCCTCCGACTATGTGTATGATTCATCCCAAGGCTCTTGGTTCCCTACATACGATCAAGAGTACTGTGGAATGAATTATGTGGAGTCATCGGATACTTCGATCCAATCGACCTATAGTTATGGTGACTCGTTTGGATCAAGTCTTAGGATAGTTTCCCGAGGGACTGACAAATATGATCGTCGTGTGTACATGTATCAAGCTTTGTACTCAACCCAAATGACATGGGGAGAGTACATCAACTACCTACAAAGTGTACAACACATCATGTTGGAATAAAATTGATGCATTATTTATTTAAATCATGTCATTTAATTTATCCAATTTTTCTGTATTTTTTCAGATTTTTTTCGCATTTTCCTTATTTTTTTGATTTTTTCAAAAAAAAAGTAATTAAAAATTAGGGTCGCGACCGGGTCGGCCTGGGGGTCCCGCGACCCGGTCGCGACCCCCGACCCAACCCTCCTTGATCCTAAGTACTCCCCTGCCTAGGGGTATTATGGGATTTAGTTACTATATGTTACTTCCTACTATATGGTAAATCTGGTGCTAGTTTTGTGATGTGACTACATTATGCAGATGGAGCATGATATTTACTCAGACAGGTGTTTAGTTGTGCATTTTGACATAGATGTTTGTGTTCTACATGTGTCATTGGTTTTATGTCAGGTTTATGTGTGTTATGAGCATACCTAGAGTATCCTAATGTGTAGGATATGTTGGTTTTAATGCATATAGAGTCATGTTAATATATGGGGTAGTTGAATGACTTTGTAATCACTTAATTAAAGATATATAATTAGTTTAAATCCCTTGTATTATAATCTGATTTTTAAGCTTATATATGTATTTAATATCAATAGAAATCACTAGTATAGTAGGGTAGTTCGGGTGTAAGTCCTACTGAGTCTGTGGTGACTCACCCCTTCCCATTATTAACTTTTTCAGCTGATTTCGTAGAGTCTCTCCCTGAGGAGGACTTTGGAGAGGATTTTGAGGAGGACCTTGGAGTTGATCCAGAGCCGCTCGAGGACCCTGAAGACGAGGAGTTTGGTGACGAGTGATCACCATATATCATTTAGGTTGTTTGAATTTCCCCTCTGTTATTGGTTTGGTTTTTGCTTGGTGTGATTTTATAGATATCGGATGGACTATTTGTTGAGTTCTTCTTAGTTGTTTGGTTGTGACTACTTATAGTATTTATTGGAGTTTGAATTTGATTGGATCATTACATGTTGTTTTAATTATTCAGATTTGATGGTGTGATATCGATTTAGTTTGTTCTCCTATACTATCCCGATTTTCCGGATTTATACTATTGCTTATTTGTATTTTCCGGGTCGTAACAATGCACCAATCAAACCCACAGTCGATCGATCAGCAAAGCAAATGATGTTTTAAAATCAATAAAAGGAATGCAAGTACTCCCTACGTTGCATTTAAGGGTTCGAGGTGAACAACATGATGAATTTAATACGACTGGGGGTCCTTCATAAAGAGGAGCAGACACTCTGCTCCCTCCTGCTGATATGCTACGTCCTCTTCTGCAGTTTTAACTTTCGCGTTGGAGGAGGGCGCAGCGACCGCGGCGCAAGCTTCTTCCCAATCGCGTCCACCAGGCTCTCAAGGGTAAGCCAATTCCATGTTTTGCTTTCGCTGTCATGGAAATTGGGTCACCCTCCTCCTATGTCGATTCCTCCCGTGGATCCTTCCTCTCCGTCCATCCCAATCGGTGATTTCTCATTTTCATTCCGCGTTTTAGATGGGATCGCCAGGCAAATCATCCTGGGTGTCTCTGGTACCCGCTCCTCCGGTCTGTCTGATAGCAGCAGCAGCGATCGCGGCGGCGATGGGACTTCGCTCCGGAAGGAGGCAGCCCTCCGCCCATGAGAAGCTGATTCCCCGGCTGGTGCTGATAGACTCCGGCCGCGTCGAGGAGCTCGAAAGGTTCTCCCACTACGTAGGTGAGGAACAGAGGACGGAGGGGAGCGAGAGCTGCGCTCCTCTCCTGCCTCCATCTCGCGCTTGGCAAACGAAATTTTGAGAGTTTCCGGTGGTGGAAGCCGCAGAACAGCTCCTATGGTATCATGTCATCTCCGCCTAGTACAGTAAATGGGTTCTTTTGTTGAAGGCATCGGCGTGCCTCGATTTCGTCGTCGGCACATGGTCTAAGTCATATCTTAATGCCGAAGCGAATACTATATTCTTTTGTATATATTATTTTATGTGACCTCCTCTGGACTACGCAACGCTCTTGTTGACTTTGCTTGCATGAGTGCAGCCAGGCAGCTGGGCTTCGCGGACGCGGGCGAATGCCCGCAGCTGGGCAAACTGGCGCACGACTACCTGCGGAAGGCGGAAGGGTGCGAAGACAACATATTCGCCTTCTTCGCGAGCGCGGCGGACGGCGAGCAGCTCTTCGTGAAGCTGGTGGAGGAGCTGGACAGGTGCATCCTCGGCTACTTCGCCTTCCACTGGGCGCATTCCACCCTGGTCATTCGCCAGGTAAGCGAAACAACAGAGGCCAGGCAAGTGGCTCTTCTTCTTGTGCCAGCCTGAAGAGTGGTGCGAGGTCTGAGATTCTCAGGTCATGAACGTGGAATCCGAGCAGAAGAAGAAGCTCAAAAGCGTCGTCATGGAGGCGACCAGGTGTGTTCTTCTTTTATCCTTGTGCTCTTGCGACAACCATAGTCGCCCGGCGGCGTAGTTTTTTTCTTCTTTAAAATCTTTGAGTACCATCACGTCAATTCGGTGGATAGAACTTTCACAGTTATCAACGGGACGAGATGAAACGGAAGTACATTTTATCGGGTGTAAAATAGACGTGACGTCGTTCGATAGTAATAGAGAGTCAATAATAAATATTTGAAATCTTGATAAAAAATTAATAAAAAGTAGATAACGAATCTTAATAGTAAATCTTCACAGACACGATAGTAAAATATTAAGAAGTTGAAAAATGTCACGTCGTCTTTAGAGTTAGATCCCCAGACCCATAGCCAAATCCGGTGAATCTTATTGAATCTCGACATCTACTATATAATAAAAAATAATTATTATTAACTTAAAATATAATATTTAATTATAATTTATATGCATGATTCGGAACCAATGCGATTGACTCTTGTTTAAAACTTCCTGACAAGAAAAAGAATGAGAAATGTAATTAGAAAAATACTCAAATAATTTAGTTTGAAAGGTCTTAGAAATCAATATACTTTTTTTATTCGATTTACCGACTTGATTTAGTTTGAAAGAGCTTAGAAAACAAACTAATTTAGGTATCGATTTGGTTTGGTTTGAAAGATCTTAAAAATTAAATTTGAAATAACTTAAAAGCCCTTTCAAACCAGTTCATTTAGTTTACTGGTTTGGTTTGATTTCAAATGCCATAAAAATCAAATTTGAAAAGGCTTAGAAGTCCTTTCCAACTTGTTCATTTTATGTACCGGTTTGGTTCGGTAGAAATCAAACCAGTTTACAAATCAAATCAAAGTAGTTTATTTAGTTTACTGATTTGGTTTGACTTGAATGACCTTACAAATCAACCAAATCGATTAATTTGGCTTACCAGTTTGGTTTGATTTAATATGGCTCAAATATCGGTTTGGTTTGCTTTAGTTTGAAAGACTTTAAAAATCATATAAAACTAATTTTTATGGTTTACTAATTTGGTTTGGTATAAAAAAATTTAGAAATTATGAATAAGTTTTTATCGCTTTCTTTTTTAAAAATTCTAGATTATAAAATAATTGATAATGCCTATAATTTACTAATTGGTAACTTTTAATAGTTAAGAGAAAAGATATCTCAAACTTAAAATCTTAAGGTTTAAAATTCTACAATCATAAGCCCCAAAGTAAAAAAACACTAAGTCCTAAACTAAAAATATGTCAAAAAGCATCAATCATATAAATGACATTAAAATTGTATTCGTATCTGTCTTAAACCATTGAAATTATCAAATTGATATGAAATCACACTAAAATAAACTCTAAAAACTAAACTTAAAAGCTCTAAACAAGCTACGAAAAACATATTCTTTTGTAATTTAATATACTTACGTAGGCCATAATCATCTCATTTCATTCATATACAAAACACATTCAAATAAATCCTAAACTAACAAAATTAATAAAATAACATTGAAATCACATTTAAATAAATTATAAATTAAATTAATTCTTAAAAAATAGACTTAACAAATCTGGTTGGGGATCCCATTGTTGTAGAAAATAGCAAACTAATGCTCAAAAATAATTGTAGATTCAAAAACAACAGTGGAACAAATCTTGTGTTAACGTTAATAAGATCACTAATGAGGAGTATGGCAATAATCAAGCAATCCACACGATGACATCAGATTTAACGTGGTTCGGTATGGCAAGGTGCCTTCCTACGTCCACAGGGAGAGCGAAGAGAATCACTATAATATAAGAGTACAAGACAGATGGAGAGATCTTACACTGACAACGATCATCTCCAGAGTAGCTCTCAAATAGACTCATAATATCTTCTTACGGACAGTACCCCAAACGCCGACGAGCACCAAGAAGAATAGGATAAACTGAGCACCCTTGTAGACGTACTTGTACTCAACTCTAAAGACCTAAAGGGTTGACCTCAATTTATAGGTGAAGAAGAGGAAGTCACGGTCTCCAAAAAATAGAAAAATAAGATCATGATCCAACAGGAGGAGGAAGGTGGAAATCCCAAAAATCATGGAGGGATTTTCGTGACAAAACCAAGCAGGTCCAATTTGGACGTAGATGTGGGTTTCCTAATTTTGACCTGGTCAACCCAATACATATCATTCTCCACCTTTGACCTGGTCAAACCTATAAGACTCTTCATATATAATCCTCTTACATATCATGCCCTCTCTCCCTGAGGTTTCAGCTCCTCAGCATGCACAAATATTAGCTAAGTTGAGACAAAGCTTAAACTTAGCCACGGGCAAAGGCTTGGTCATCATATCTGCTACATTGTCTTCAGTAGGAATCTTAGTCAACTAAATGTAACCACCTGCAACAAACTCTCAGAGTTTGTGAAATCGAACATCAATGTGTTTGGTTCTTGCACGATACACTGGATCTTTTGCAAGATAGATAGCACTTTAATTATCACAATTTAACTTGACTTCCTTTTGAGTAATACCAAGTTCTTTTACCAATCCTTTTAGCCAAATTGCCTCCTTAGCGGCTCCCACCGCTGCTATATATTTAGCCTCAGTTGTTGATAGTGCAACGATGTCTCGTAACATTGCCTTCCAACTGATAGAACCTCCGTCTAAATTGAAGATGTACCCAGTTGTAGATCTTCTTTTGTCAAGATCACCTACATAATTAGAATCAACATATTCAACAAGAACATTATTATCAATGCACTTTTGAAATAGTAGCCCAACATCTGATGTGCCCTTTAGATATCACAATATCCACTTGATAGCGTTCCAATGCTCTGTGCCAGGATTTGTCATATATCTACTAACAATAATTACTACTTGGGAAAATCGGGTCTTGTGCATACCATAGCATACATCAAACAACCTACAACACTAGCATATGGAATCCTAAGCATCTATTGTCATTCTTGATGTGATTGAGGACACTGTTGCAGAGATAATCTGAAGTGCTGAGCTAAAGGAGTACTTACAGATTTAACATCTTCCATTTTGAACTTGGCCAAAACTTTTTCAATGTATTTCTTCTGGGTCAACCATAGCTTGCCATTATGAAGATCTCGCAAGATCTCCATACCTAAGATCTTTTTAGCACTACCTAAGTCTTTCATCTCAAATTCTAAACTAAGTTCATGTTTTAGTTTAGAAATCTCAAGCATAGATTTGCAAGCTATCATCAACATGTCATCGACGTAAAGCATCAGCAGAATAATAGAGCCATCACTTAGAAATAAAAAATAGACAGCTATCATACTTGCTTCTTGTGTAGCCATGAGTGATCATAAAGGTATCAAATCTTTTATACCATTGCCTTGGAGCTTGCTTTAAACTATACAAAGATTTTTTAAGTTTGCACACCATCTTCTCTTTGCCACTTTTTTGAAAACCTTCTGGTTGCAACATATAGATCTATTCTTCAAGATCACCATGCAAAAAGGCAGTCTTCGTGTCAAGTTGCTCAAGCTCAAGGTTTCACATAGCTACCATAGCAATTAACACTCTGATAGAACAGTGCTTCACCATTGGGGAGAAGATCTCATCAAAGTCTATTCCCTTTTTTTGAGCATACCCTTTTGCAACTAATGTTATTTTATATCTTGTTGGCTCCTTTTCCGACGAAGCTTCTTTTTTTCTGTACACCCACTTACAGCCCATCGTTTTCTTGCCTTTGGGAAGTTGTGCTAATTCCCAAGTATCATGTCATCGGAGAGAGTTCGTCTCTTCTTACATAACGCTTAGCCACAATTTCCTATCCATACTCTTAGCATCCTGAACAGAGTTAGGATCAGAAGAGATGTCAAATGTATTCTTTAGTTTGCACCCCAAGGTGTGTGTGAGAGAGAGAGATGTCAAGTGATGTCTGCGGGCAAAAGTGGTGTCCCCACGAAGCGAAAGTATCACAATTATCATAATTTACTATTAACAGATGGTAAGTGGGTCCCCAGGCATATGCATTATAAAATTGTTTTGAAAATAGGATCCATAAGGTCATAAAAAGTCAAGGCCGAATTTCTAACATTTTTTTATTTTTATAAAAAATGATTTTTCTTAGAAAAAGGATAAAGATGGTGTAAAAAATAAAATGAAATTTTTTATAGAAAATATTTTAATTTTAAAGATATTTAACTAACTGTATGTTTAAACTTTTTATGCAGTAAGGACTTAACTTTTAGCACCAAATGATTTTAAATTTTTATTAAATTTTTATTTTATTGGGACATAATTGAAAATATATACAATTATAGGAACATGAAATGAACTAAGAGAACCACGCTTACACATCATGTGGCGTCCAAATTAATTATTCGTGTCTTTTATAATTAAAATAAAAAACATGTTTTCAAGACAAAAAAATAACCATAAATTTAAATAAGTGACTTTAAAATATGTGAATTACAAGAAAAAAATTTGTTCGCTAGGTACATAAGCACAACAGAATTTCCGTAGAAATACTTCAAAAAATTTGCTTTTTAAAATGTTTATTTATATTTCCTTTCTACTTAAAAAGCGGTGTTTGGCTGCACAGTAAATTTATATATTTTGTGATTTAGATTAAAATAAAAAATATAGGATAATAAGTAAACAAACGTATCAATCATACACGATGACAAAAGAGTGGGACTCGTGTGCAATATTAGCACCATAAAAATTCTCATGTTTTTTGTCGATGAAAAGAAATTGTATGAAATTTTTTTTTTTGAAAATGATTATCACTGACTCTTTTACCAATCTTTTATAATAAAAAAAATCAATTTATCTAAAAACCAAACACCCCATAATATGAGGGTTGGATGTGCCTTCTCTGCCCGTAGTTGATCAGTGTGTTAACCAACTCAAAATTACAGTTTTGAGTTAAAGAGTTTGCCGGCCGAGCTTCGCCTTGCACATGGGGGCGCAAGATCGGGATCTCACTTCTTTGCGGCGTCAAACTCAGGCAGCCCGTGGGGGGGAGTGTTCTGTGAGATTCGATTGGGAGTTCGAACCTTCGTTGTCCGCGGTGCAACGAACGACTGCGGCCACTAAACCAGCGCGTGACAAAAAAAAAGTCAGAGAGATTCAAAATTTTAAGTACAAAAATTTCTCTATTTAATATGAGATTATCTGACTCATCTCTTCGGATGTAACTTATTCTAATTTGACAAGTATATATTATTACCGGTGAAAGTCGACGAAGGACTCTACTGATTTTTGATTTTGATATCATTTTATCCGACTCAAAATCAGGACGCTAGATTAGAGAGACCTAGAATTTTAATTACAAGAATCCGTCCTCAACTATACGAAATTTTCCGACGTTACCAATGGCCATCGCCATCACAACAGCAGACTTTGAGCAGTCGGGAGCTTACCAGGTAGTGCGGCTTTCTCTGTTGGCAGGAAAATGAGATTTGAGAGGGTAACCCGGAGCCTGAAGATGACGCGCCTGTTCTCCACCCTGGTGGAGGAGATGAAGGCCATCGGGATGAACGCCACCGACGACGGCCGTTGCACGGATGTGATGGTGCCGGCGGCGCCGAACGAACGGAGTCCCGTCCTCCTGCTCATGGGCGGCGGCATGGGCGCCGGCAAGAGCACCGTCCTCGCGGACATCCTCGCCCAAGAGTAGGCAGTGCACCGGATTGTTCTTGCTTGAATGCCGCCACCGGACGACTGAGCCGGTCTCGCCCTCGCAGGTCCTTCTGGGCGGGCGGAGCGGGGGCGAACGCCGTCGTGGTGGAGGCGGACGCGTTCAAGGAGACGGACGTGATTTACCGGGCTCTCAGCTCTCGGGGTCACCACCATGACATTCTCCAGACGGCCGAGCAGGTAAGTTATCATCCTTCTCCCTTGATAATTCTGTCTTTGCAGTTAACTGATATGATATGACATGTTTTCTACTTCTAAAATGAAAAGTTAACCTTATTGAGTGTTTGGTTGCATAGTAATTTGAGTTTTTAGTATATTTTTATGTTTTTCAAATAAAATTTTGTTAAAAGATTTGTTTGACAACCGTCTCGATTTTATATTTTTAAAATAAATTTTTTTACACAAAAAGACGGTCTTGCTTTTTTATCTTATGATCTTTCACTTTATTTGATCATATATGTCACTGTTTCTTGTTATCACATCCCTCTAAACATGGTAATTTTGTTTTCACAATTTATTTTAATACAATTTTTATCATGAAAATATAAAAAATTTATTATTCAACCAAACATTTCATATGATTTTAGACCCAAATATTTAGACTGGATTTGATTTTTAGTCAGAGCTGTTTAGACACTGTTTGATTATAAGTCTTGGTGTTGTCTGATTGATTTTAACACACCCCAGTCATTCGCTTAGAGGTTTTTTTTACCTATAATCATATTTTTTATATTTTAACAAAAATTTTAAATCATATATAATATATATTTTAAGTAAATACTAAATTAATTAATATATAATTATTTTAACCAAATTAAATATTTTTATGTTTAAACATAAAATTAAGCCTTCAGATTAAGCCAAAAGAAATGTCACTTTATATCTTGTAGAATTATTGGAGCGTAATATATGCACATTTGTAATGGTAGGTTGGTACATGGTGGTTGTTTTGATTTCTGAGGATTTTTTTCTCAAACTAAATCAAACCAAGCTACCTTCCAAATCAAATCAAATTAATTCAATTTTTTTTACTTTGGTCTTGTTCAAATCTTATTTTATTAAGATATAGTATTTATGTCAATCTATAATTTTATGTGGTATGTTTTGAATCATATTCTATTTAAATTTGGTGTATATACATTTTTATCAGTTTTATTTTAAAAATGGTTCAAAAATAAATTTATTTTTTAAAGAAAAATATATAAATATTTTTAAAGTATGTAACATAAAATAAATATTTAATATAATTTTAGTATTTAGTTTACATGTTTAGTGTGGTTCAAAAAAATGTTAAAAATTAAACCAAACTAATCAATTGTTCAAACCAAATTTGATTTAGTTTTTGGGTTGAACTAAATACCAAACATGGCTAGGTATAAAAATGGTTCTTACTTTTCCTAGATTATATCCGTCCAAAAAAAGGAAGTAGCCTGATTTCTGAATTTACTTGTTACTCACGAGTGACATGTCCATTTGGCACAATTTTAATTTAAAAATAAATCCAACAAATCTTCAAAATTTTAGAAATGAAGTAGCTAGATTTATCTCCAAACTAATGGGAAGACCCAATTGACTTAGATGGCATTTGTTTGGGCTGAATCTTAAAGTCTAATCCTGTAATCTCACCTCTAACATCTTATTTTGCAGTAAAAATGTGCTAAATTTAATTAAGATATAAATGATTAGATTTGTTTGACAAAACATTTGAATCAATATCATAACAAAATGTTTTAAAATCAAGATATATGATCTCCAATATATAAGTCAGTGGTCTATATCATGGTTCGCCGGGTCGGCGACTCGGTCGGCCGGGTCGACCCGGCTAGTTTTCGGGCCGACTGGCCCAGAAATGACCTCGCCGGGCCGACTCCAAGCCGGCCCGGTGGGGTGTTGCGTGACCCAGCTTCGGGTCACGCGACCCGGTCGGCTGGGTCGCCCGACTCCAGTGCGACCCGGCCTAAGTCAAAATTTGTATATTATTATTATATACTTAAAATTTTTTCTTCCCCCTTCCTGTTACCACCATTAAAAAAATTGTCTTCGGTGGACGTTGCCCCCCTAATACCCCCCACAAGGGGCGCTGCCCCATTGACCATCGCGACCTGACTGCGCAGGTCGATCTGCAACTACTCTGCGCTGCAATAATAGCATAACAATAATTCACTATCATTTATACCATCACATATATATAAGATTTATAATCATAAAATATGTGTTATGTTATATACTTACATTTTATAAAGATCTATTTTAAGTCTCTTCTCTTTCTCACACACACGTCAAATTGTCAGGAACAATTATTTTTTGAGTGTTCCATTTATTGATTCTACAACAATATTTTACTATCATTTATATTATTAGGTATGGTTAAAATTTATAATTATAAATATATGATACATCTTAAAATTTATAAATTTGTTTGTTAAGTATCTTTACCTTCTCACTTAAAATTAACTCTTTTCCAACATGTATTAATACAACATAATCACAAAAAGATCATATTTACTTATATACATAGTTAAACACTCATATTCAATTATAATATAAAAAATATAATTATATTTATGTATAACTTTTATGTATACATAAATAGATGACATAAAAATTATTGTTTCTATTTTTTATATATTTTATATATTTTTTATAATAAAATAAATAAAAATCCAACTCCATCCGATCCCATCCGACCTGGGGTCACGACCCGTCCGACTAGGTCAGTTTTAGGGCCGACCAACCCCGGGCCGACCCCCGACCCCGCATTCCTTGGTCTATATCTTGGGTCTTGTACTTAATACAATATAATTATAGATATATCATACTTATTTAGAATTACCATAATAAAATTAAACATCTAAACTGTTTTAAGTGAGTAGATGAATTTGGGAAAAGGAAACTAGAAATTTTTTTATTAACCATTCAGAGCTTATTTAGACATTAGAAATTCAATTAGAGTTATGTTCGGATGATTCACCAACAGCCCCAAACTTCTAACTTCTGACCGTATCAGAAGTTAGACATAAATTAAGCACAAACTAAGGCAGCCTTACCTTCCAAAAAGGGTCTACAAAGAGGTAGAGATTGTTAGTGATAGCCCATTCTGATGCATAATGTTGATTCGTATATATTATTGTGTAGGAAGATGCCAATTTAATTTAATTGACCGGATCTAAGCCCGATGATAGAAAGTAGGGAGGTCCCAGAAGACATAGGTTGTCATTGTTGTCAAATAATTTCACTTCACCACAAAGCAATCAACCATTGGACTTACGTTGATTTGAATTTAAATTGTTTATTTTTTTGAGACCCGAAAGTCTATCCTGAGTTTCACACTAATCAAATAGATCACACATCACGTACGTCATGTAAGATCCACCGCATGATGTATGAGTCCCGCACTTGATGGCATGAGATCGAGAGTAATCTCCCAATTGTTCGTCTGAGTGATTCTTCTCTTATTTTTTTCTAATCTTAAAACAGAAACCAAACAAATAAGAACAATTGTTTCAAAGTGTAATATTTTACGTCAACCAAACAATTACAGTGTAAATAGGATCATTGATATAGAAATTTTTATTCAATTAAAAAATAGTAGATGTATAACTTTTTTATAATTCTTTAAGTTATCTTTTTTGTGAGTCATTAAATAGGGCCCAAGCCCAAGGCAATATTAATGCTCGCACCTTACAATGGGAGCATGTCTTGGTTGGCCTCGATGAATAGATTCCACTGAATTGGCACCATTTTCTGATAGCACTTAACTGTTTTTATTATAGTTCTTTTGGTTCAAAATTACTTATTAAAAATAATATTTTTTAAGATTTTAAAACAGAAGTTTTTTTATTTGGTCGACTTCAAAAAATTTGAAAAACAAGACAAGAAATGAAATGACTGAGATAATTCTCTGACGATAATATGCTCTTCTCTTATTATTGTTAATTTCATTCAGTAACAATGATTGCTTCAAAATATAATATTTTACATCTGATATTTAAACAAGCCCATGCATGATGATATGCATGGAGCAGGTTCACCAATCGTCCACGGACGCGGCGTCCTCCCTCCTGGTGACCGCACTCAACGAAGGGCGTGACGTTATAATGGACGGTACCCTCTCCTGGGAGCCTTTCGTCGAGCAGACCATCGCCATGGTGCGAGCCGTGCACCGCCATCGCTACCGCATGGGCGTCGGCTACAAGGTCCTGGACGACGGCACGGTCGTCGAGAGCTACTGGGAGCGAGTGGCCGAGGCCGGCGGCGGGTGCCGCCCCCCGCCGCCGAGGCGCCCGTACAGGATAGAGCTGGTCGGCGTCGTGTGCGACCCGTACCTCGCCGTGGTTAGGGGACTCAGGCGGGCCGTAATCAAGGGAAGGGCGGTCAGGGTGAAGTCGCAGCTGAAATCCCACCGGAGATTCGCCGGCGCCTTCCCCGGGTACTGCCAGCTCGTCGACACTGCCAGGCTCTACTGCACCAACGCCATGGGAGGCCCGCCAAAGGTCCTGACCGAGCTTCTTTCATTACGCGCCCTCGCTTGTCCTGTCTGTCACTCGAACATCGCTCTTGCAGCTGATAGGGTGGAAGGACGGAGCCAGCTGCCGCCGCCTGCTCGTAGATCCCGAAGAGATCGGCTGCCTGACGAGGGTCGCTACCTTGAACGAGGAAGCTGACAACGTCCTCGAGGTCTACCCAGCCGGCGCGGGCCCGCCGGCTTCCGGTTGGGACGACGCCGTTCTGTCCCCGTCGAGGGAGCTTCTCCGGCAAGAACTCGTCGCGGCGGTGAGAAGGGTTGAGGACGGTCAAGCAGCTAAAACATAATTAATTATTCTTGGAGTTCAGCAAAATTATTGTTGCAACTTTTCTAATGTTTCGAGTGTTAAAAATAATTGCTGAATTTGTGGTTATCATCTTATCTCGAGTCAACGATGGATAGAAAGGTTTAGTGATTTATTATAGAAAGTCTGACCCCTTTATGGCCTGTTTGGTTAGAATATCAAAATTGATACAATACCAATTTTGATATTGATATTCTAAGAAGATGTAATATCAATATCAAAAGTGACGATATTAAGTTTGTTTAGACGTTTGGTAATGTTATATCCTCCGCAGCCGTCGCGGGGGAGGGGGGGCCGCGGCGGTGACGGGGGGGACCCCGGCGCTGCGGGAGAGGGGGGTTCTCTCCGCAGCAGGGGGGCGACGGGGGCTCCGGCGGGGCTCTGTCCGCAGCCGGGGGGGTGCCGGGTCCGCCGCCCTCGGGGTCTTGGTGCGGGTACACCTTCTTGGAGAAGAGCTCCCAGCTCTCGTCGTCGTTGAGAAACCGCGGTTCATAGGGAGGGATGTGGGGCTCTATCCGCGACGGGGGGGGGGGGGGGGGGCTCTATCCGCAGCCGGGGGGGGGGCGGGGGGGAGGGGGGTCCGCGGGGGTGCGAAGGGGGACGCTCTGTCCGCAGCCGCGGGGGGCGGGGGGACTCCGCGGGGGGGAGGGGGGTCCGCGGGGGGGCGAAGGGGGACTCGGCGGGGGGGGGGGGTCCGCGTGGGGGGCGACGGGGGGCTCCGGCGGGGCTCTGTCCGCAGCCGCGGGGGGCGGGGGGACTCCGCGGGGGGAGGGGGGTCCGCGGGGGGCGAAGGGGGACTCCGGCGGGGGGGGGGTCCGCGTGGGGGGCGACGGGGGGCTCGGCGGGGCTGCGTCCGCAGCCGCGGGGGCGGGGGGGACTCCGCGGGGGGGAGGGGGGTCCGCGGGGGGCGAAGGGGGACTCCGGCGGGGGGGGGGGGGGGTCCGCGGGGGCGGGGGCGACGGGGGCTCCGGCGGCGCGACGGGGGGCTCCGGCGGGGCTGCGTCCGCAGCCGCGGGGGTCGGGGGGGACTCCGCGGGGGGGGGGAGGAGGGGGGACTCCGGCTCCTCTCTGCTGAGCGTCTGTATCACTTTTAATACAGGTCTTCACCTGTATTAAAAGTGATATTTCTTTTAACTATTAATTTTAAAATTAATATTAGTATCCAAACACCCATTGATACAAAGTATCAATATCAGTTTTAAAACTGATATCAATACTGGTGCTTGATACTGTAAACAAACAGGCCCTTAAGTTATACGATTTGAAATTTGTAGGATAGTATCAAATTTTATTATAATATTTGTTTATTTAACTTTTGTTTTGACTTCCGTTGAAACAGTAGATCTCAAGTGTACCATATATGTGACGTTCGTTAGATTTCGAAGTAGATATTAAAATTTTAAGAGAGTAAAATTACAACATTGTAATTTGTTAAGAGATTACATAAATAGACTATTGTCAGTAAAAATTATTAAAAAATCTTATTTCTTTTTTCATTTTCTCATCCATGGTGTTACCGTCGTCCCTTTCTTCTTTCCTCTCTCACTCTCCCTCCCTCCTCTTGCAACTCTACATAATCTCATGTTTTGCTCCTTCTCCCTTGGGAGGCTCTCACCTCGAGAGGTTTCTCTCGCTGGTGCTCTGCTCTCGCGGCTTCTATTCCAACTGTTGGAGGCCATCGGTGGTTGGCATTTAGTCCAGCTATAGTTTTGCCACCCACCATCTACATCCCCTCGCGGTTTCAAGAGGCAAGGGCTTTGTCCTTATTGACAGGCAACCGCTAGTGATCATCGGGGCTTATCCCCCTCCTCTCACAGCTGGCGAAGTGGGAGTCATGGGCTTCATATTTTGCGGGACACAACATGGAAGGGAATCCAACGACACGAACGCGATTCTTCTTTGTCTCCCAACTGCCTTGAAAAGGGACATATAAGAGTTCCAATCAACTTTGGACCAACCTCGTGGGACGTTCTATTGAGGAAAACCACTAGTTCATGTGTGGAGGCACCCTCTTCACCTGGCGAAGTGGGAGCCATCTTCTTCAGCTTCCGCGAGTCCTGACTTGGAAGGGAACCCAACAACACGGAGGCATATCATTTCCGCTCTCCAACTACCTTGAAAAGGAACGTTGGAGATCTCTTGTTGAGTTTGGACCAACCCTGTGGGATGATCTATTGCAGGAAGCTTCAAGATCGGGTGTGGCGGCACCCTCTTCCAGTTTCATTCCTCTCCTATTCCCTCCCCTCCCCCACCCTCATCCTTCTTCTGTTCCCTCTTGCCCTCCTCTCTCCGTACACTTCCCTTGATGACTGAAGACCAACCCAGCATCACCACCAAGAACTCTATCCTCCTTTAGTTCCAAAAACTAATGCAACCCACCAGGCAACCAGAATCGTCCAGATTCCTAACTAGGTAATGTCCAACAATCAACGTTGGAAAAGGATGCTAATTTTGAAAGTGCTTATGAACCAGAAGACCATACCGGCTGTCTTAAAACATTGGATCATAAAATTATGAAATCTGACTGGGTCATGGACTCTGTTGGACTACCTCGAGAACAATTTCATACTTCATATGCAATCATAGTTAGAGGTGAACAAAATATGCAGAAAAGCTCCCTGGTTCTTCAACAATGATATCATACAGACACAACACTGTCGACTCTGAAAATTCGACGGGGTCCTCTCCTTTTCAGGGAAGTCCGTGAACCCAGATCGTCACCTCAAGAGGGGATGAGGAAAGAAAGGAATAAAGCTCGGAAAGCAATTCTCACCTCGGTCCCACACTCACATTGATCCCCGAACTTTCATCCCTTGGCGTCGCTCGATCACCAAAGAGACGGTTCGGGTCATGTGGGAGGAGGGTGAGAAGAAATAAACGTGGTCGCCAGGAACCGTGGGTTCCGATTTATAGAATTAAAATTGACCGTGTGTACCTTAGCGTGAAGAATGTGAGTTAAAGCTTCTCCTTCTTCGGCCGGCCGATGAAGAAGAGTCCTCAACGCGGTGGGTGCTTGATGTTCTGTGCAACTAGACAAATAAACAAGTGAAAGAGACTATTAGAACTAGACAAAGTGGAGTATATGTAAAGAGAATGACATAAAACACACAATTGACTAGAAACTGACCGGATTCGGGTTATCTCTAACCCCCTTTTTTATTTTCGGATTAACAGAGTAAAAGTAGTGCAAAAAATGTAAAAAAATGATAGGATGATGGAGAATCACTAAACAAAGAGATAGGAAAAAGAATTGAAAGATTCTGAGTTGTATAGAGGAAGAGATAGACAAATATGTATTGTCGAAAAAGCCGAGCAGCAGTCCAGGATCTGCCAGGCGCGACTTTGCTTCTGCGCTCGTCACGATCAGCCCAGACCTTGGAATCAAGTGCCGTCGATTGTAAACTCAAGAAGACTTGGAGAGGAAGAACTTTGATGAAGAGAGCTCAGGCAGCAGACGTCCACACACTGCTGTAGAGGCCGAAGAAGAGAGACTTGGCAGATCACCTGCAGAACAGCCTTCCTCTCTCTTGAACCGACTTTTCTCTCTCTAAAAACTCGAAATTCTCTCTCTAAAAATCACAAAATCGATGCAGGAGGGTGATAGGACGTCTTGAGATGCCTGGGGAGTCGTTCTCCTCCCTCTGGAACGACCGGAATCAGAGTTCATTTATAGGAGAACGAGCAATCCGATCTGGACTAAAAAATAGGGGGAATGCGCCTCACCCCTGGGCGCATGCGCCCTGGTGCAGGGCGCATGCGCCCCAGTGAAGGGCGCATGCGCCCCCCAGGGGGGGCATATCTTATCAACTCCGAAAAATTTGATGTTATCCGGTCCGACCGTTCAGTGGCAGAGTCCCGGTGAAAGACTGGTTCAAGGGTGGGGCGCATGTGCCCTCAAGTGAGGGCACAAGGCCACGTGCCTCACTGTTAGGGCGCATGGACAGGTGCCCTGGGTCCCGGGCGCATGTGCCCTGGAACCCGGGCGCATGGGACTGGTTCTGCGCGTCCTTCTTCCGGAAGCCATTGCGAACACTCCCGAACTCGGAATTCAACGCCGTTTGTTGCGTTGGAAAGATAACAGGCTGAAGAAGCCTTCTATAGCATAGGATCAACCATCACACCCTCCAAAACTTCAGAATTTTATCCGGAAGTTAGGGCAGTGAACAGAAGATCCGATACAGGTCAAAATGACTTCGACGGCAAACCGGAAAGGCACGGAATGCAACAAAACTTGTCCGGAGTGTGAATATGACCATAACCTTCAATGCATGATCATTAGGCATTGGTCATTCAGCCAATTTCCGTGTTTACACGACTTACGTGTGGCTTTCGCTCGGAAATTACGGCTTTTTGCGGAAAACGCCGGAAAACATCCGATTTCGTTCGGCGAAGCTCCAAATCAACTTAAAAAGACCCGGCATCATTATATGATCAATCATGCATGTTACCCTATAAAACATGAGTTTTATGCTCTGAATTAGGCAAATTTGGCGTGTCTACAGCTTGCCTCGCCTTGATGTCGGCTTTGTAAGGGAGTGGCATGTAATGAAGCGGAGTGATTCGTAGTGAACTGTAATGGAATGCAAGTGAGCGTAGATGAATGTAGTGAAATGGAATGGTGATGGACTGAAAAGGTGGCATCAAGGTGTAGATATAGACACGCTTATCTACCCGATCCAGCAAAATGAATCTCTCTGAGTATTCTAGATCGCTTTCATGTTCTATCAAAACCTCATATAATTGACTGGTAAAAGACATGCCCTTGGCACGAGAGATGAAAAAGGTAAATGATAAAAGGATGTAGCCAACCCTCAGCGTGGTGAGGAGTCCTCGAATTCGTAGGTTCATCATCAGCCAGCAACCCGAACTTTGCGGTGTTCTTGTACTGTGATGGGCTAAAGTTTGTAAAAGAGAAGTTGATCTTGAAATGAAAAGAATACCAATCCATCATATTTGGAATCTCAAGTTCATTCAAGTTTCACCAAAATACTCAGTTTAATTCTGAGTGGAAGAACCTCAAGTTCTAAAAGGGTTCGTTTAAGCATAGCAAAATTGCTCGGGTATCGTGAAAACCATGAATCACGCTATTGCGGAAAATAAAGTATTCGGAAAACAACAAGACAGATTTAAGCCATAGTGAGATTGAAAGATAATGGTGGGACTAACATAGAATGATGGTAAAGAAGAATAGCAATGGGATGACAATTGCCACGGTGGGTAAAATAAAAGACACGGTGGGATAAAAGAAATGATAGAATAAAACATGATGGAACAAAAAGAAAGGAATAAAACATAAAGGGATAAAAGAAATAATAAAACATGATGAAATAAAGGAAAGAGAAAACATAATGAAATAGAATTGGTAATGATGAAGAAAGAAAAGGAGAGGGCTGTGAACACAGAAAATCATGTAGAAAATAGTTGAAGATATAGATTGTCTATTGGAGGTCAAGACACCCGATTAGGAACTATCGTCCCTCCAATGTTCAATTTTGGCTTATCCGTGAGTGTGAAGAAATGACCAAGCCGTCGTAGATTTTGTTGAAGGGGACCTCGGGCCAGTCATCTTCACTCTCAAGGTCTTCAACATTAATGCATATAATATGTATCAAATGGACCTAGCATAGCTAAGTGACAGATAGTAGAAGTGATGTGAAGTGCAAAAAATGAAGTGATGGTGGTGATGTGATGTGAGATTGATGAGAAGCTGAGGATGAAATCTTCAGGTAAGCTGCATCGACCGCCTGGTTCATCAGCATCTCTGGTCCATCCTTGTCTTGTCCTTTTGACGGAATACAGCACCACGATAGGTAGCGCTTCCTCTCTTTTGCCACAAGGTTGGCATGGCATTCCTTGGGTAACATTGATCTCGCCAATTCACCTGTTAGGACTAAAAAGGTTGCCTGCATATTTTTAGTTAGTACCCAACAAACATAATTGTCATATGAATCAGATTGTTTATGAAATAATCAATTGAAGGTTTTACTATTTGAACCATCATTTGGAGGTCAAAACAAAGTTTTTAATGATAGTTCCTTTAGCAAAAATGTTACTTTTAACATTATAGACAATTTCTGAATTTTTTAGATTTTTCTGATTTTTTCGAATTTTTTTGTCCATGTGCCCCCGATCGGGGGCACCTGGCCATGCGCCCAGGGGATGGGGCACCTGGCCATGTGCCCCCAGAGGAGGGCACATGCGCCCTGAGGCCAATTTTTTTTTTTTTTTTTTTCATAAAAAAAATATACCTGATGCCCTTCTCTTTTTGCTTCTTCAACTCCTGCAAATACTCAATGAAAATGATTAAATCTTTATCATTACTCATCCCTTTGCCTGTATGTCGTATGACTTGATTTTGAGTCAAAGGGAGGAGCCTTCTTAACAAGGTAATCAAAGCAAATAACTTAAAATGAAATGGGGGGTTGAGAGAACTTACCTGTCATGGTGTGAATCCTCTCCTCTCCTATATTGAAATGCCTGAAACACTTGATAAAAGGGGATTAGATCTTCGCCATGACTCATCCCTTTGCCTATTATGGTCAACTTTGACTTAGGTCAAGGGGAGAGCCTTCTTAACAAGGTAATTAAAGTAAAAAAAATGGATATGCAATGCAGAAATGAAAATATGCATGACAATCAAATAAGCATGGATGCAACTAAGGCAATGATCATGACTGAGCATTAAAAAAAAAAAAAAAAATTATTTTTGGGTTTTCTTGAAAACAATCATTTGGATTTTCAAAAGTATTCAATTTTTTTGGATTTTTGAAATATGTGTTTTTTTTTTTTTTTTTTTTTGAATTATTCGAATTTTTTGGGCTTTCGAAATATTCAATTTTTTTTGGGTTTTTGAAATATGCATTTTTTTGTGGGTTTTTGAAATATGTATTTTTTTGTGGATTTTGAAATATGCAATTTTTTGTGGAGAAAATGCTGGTATTTGAGACAGTTCATCGGTCTTTGGAGTTTGTCAAGACTCAAGTGGTAGATGCCACGTGCAAAAATAAAGTTCCCTACCTAGAATCCTTCTAACCTTCTTCCTTTGATCGGCTCGGGTTCCACCTGGATTTGGTCGGTTTACCCTACCCAAGGGGTTTAAGGAGGAAGAGTATAGAGGAAGTCCTTGATAGGGTTTGAAGATGTTGAGAGGGATTTCTCTACTCTCACTCAAATTACCCATTGGGGTTCGGCCTCTTTGGGTTTTTCTTTCTTTTTTGCTCTTTTCTATGTGGCACATATTTGGACGGAGTTTTTGACCTGTGGGGACATTGCCCATCTTTTACTGCCATTTGCCATGACTATCATTCTGGGTACTCATTCAGACAGGTTGATCATTTTTTTTTCTAACCTGAGGGGTTCATTGCCCATCTTTTGGCACCCTTTTGCACCCTCTGAGACGGCCTCCTACTAGGGTGGCGAGTGTTTTCGATACTACCCCTCTCTAATCTTCTCTCTCTATCTTGGACCGAGTAGAAGAGAATAGGGTAAGGGTACTCCTTCCATTTCTAGATTTCTGCCTTGCCTTTCGCAAGTGTCGGGTTGTCTGGATTCTAGGATCGGGAAGTGTTGTGTGTGTAGGATGGTACCTACCCTTGACTTCTAACGAACAACCTAGGATCGATGACTTGAGGTTATACCAGTGGTTTCTCCATTTTTATGGAAAGTATTTTTTGAGGTAAACTCCATTCCAAGGATGATTCGGTTTTCTCCATCTGCATTAGTCAATTCATATGCATTACCTGGATACTTTTCAGTGATTACAAAAGGCCCTTCCCAGTTAGGTTGCAACTTGGAGCGGGGACCCCCTGGCTTAACGAATATGCGTTTGACTACCATCTCACCGATTTCGAACTTTCTCTCGACCACCCTCTTTTGATAAAACCTTTTGAGTCTATTCTGATAAGTCCGGGCATGCTCGGCAGCGGCTAGCCTTCTTTCATCCAAGAGTTCAAGCTGTGCAAGGAGAGATTCTCGTCTCTCATCAACAGGAATATCCCTGTCGAGCTGAACTCTGAGAGATGGAAGTAATACTTCGTAAGGGACCACTGCTTCCATCCCATATGCCAAAGCATACGGGGTTTGTCCAGTGGGAGTCCTTACAGAAGTACGATAAGCCCATAGAGCATCTACAAGCTTATCAGGCCAGTCAGCAAATTTGCTAGACTTACAAGATTTCTTGATGATTTTGATTAAGGTTTTGTTGGTGACTTCTGCTTGACCATTGCCTTGAGGATAGTATGTTGAGGATAGTATGGCGATGAATGATGCAATGAAATGTAATACCTGTTGCAAAGATCACGCAGATCTTGAGAAAGAAATTGTGGCCCATTATCGGTGACGATGTCGCTGGGGATCCCGAACCTTGCCAAGATGTTGCGCTTGATGAAGGAGCAAACTGTTGACGCTTTAATCTCCACGAATGCTTCCGCTTCAGCCCACTTTGTGAAGTACTCCGTTGCCGTCAGAATGAACGATTTTGAGCGCATTTCGGAGTTGAGGTCACTCAAGGGGCCAATGATATCAAAGGCCCACATGGCGAAAGGCCATGGGGCATGAATTGGATGAAGGGAAGATGCGGGAGAGTGAATCTTGTCGGCATGGAGTTGACATGAGTGACAATGCCGGACAAAGATGGAGCAGTCTTCTTCTAGAGTTGGCCAATAATACCCTTGTCGGATGATTTTCTTAGCAAGGGCTTGGGCATTCACATGACCACCGCAAACTCCAGAATGTGCTTCCTTCAGCACCAACTCAGCTTCTTCTTCATCAAGACACCTGAGTAAGATTCCACTTAGGCTTCTCTTATAGAGCACTCCTCCTAGGATTGTATACCTCTGGGATACTCTTCTGATTGCCTTCTTTTCCTAGGTGGTTGATCCGGTGGATATGGTGATCTTGACAATACCTCGCAATCTCGTCATACCAAGGTCTCTCACCTTCTTCTAATTCTTCTAACTCAATCAAGGAGATTTCTTCCTTATGTTCCAAGTATTCCTTTCGTTGAATCTCTCCTTAACCTTCGAGAAAACGTCCATCCTCAATTCCGGAATTGTCCTCTTACGGATGTGTATAGTTCGCACTTGCTCGCCTAGCGGGACAGATAGAGATGAAGCTAGTGAAGCTAAGGCATCGGCGAGGATATTCGAGAGCGGGGGACATGAACAAAGGTGAGTTTGAAGAATAACTTGATGTAGCGAGGTAGTGAGCTCTGGTAGGGTTTGAGGTTTGGATGGGAAGTTCGGTATTTGGATAGGACTGGCGTAGGATCAATTGACTATCACCTATCACCCTCGGTTCGGTGGCACCATGGAAATGAGCGGCCTCCGGCCCGGCCGGCAAGGCTTCATACTCAGCTATATTGTTGGTTACTGGAAAGTTAAGCTGAAAAGCCTGTGGAATGGTGACACCTTCAGATGACAGAAGGACAATACCTATCCCTCTACTATGAGAGTTCAGAGCCCCGTCAAAATATAATGTCCAAAGATTGGAAGATCGGACTAGCATTAGTTCGTCATCCAGGAACTCCGACCGTACTGGGTCAAAGACGGGTATGGGATGATGGGCAAGGTGTTCAGCAATAGCATAACCCTTGATTGCCTTCTGTGGGACATAAGTGATATCAAATTGGGATAGGAAACTCTGCCATCGCCCTAATCGATCAGTCAAGACTGTCTACATTTCTATGCCAATTGTTGCAGATATCTGTTTGGAATTCCTTTACCTCTGACTTTCCTATTTCCTAACCTACCTTGACCTACTAAAGATAAAGCTGGAAAGGTGGTATTTACAGAGGAGGGGGATCGAGTAAATCGATCAATGATTCAGAAAAGGGGGATCCCTGATTGGGAGAAGCCTGTGAGATGAGTAGAGACGTCTCCTCGATGGAAATGTGAGTTTCAGAGAAGACGTTTTGGAAATTTCAAGTAAAAGGATAGAATGAGCCTGAGTGACTCGAGGCTTGCTGGAAACTGACTGAATTACCAGAGAGAAAAACTTAAGAATAAGGGGGAAAAAGGGGCTCGTGGGCCCGATGGTAACAGAAAGTGGACACATGGGTCCAAAACTGATGGAGAAAGTAAACGGGTACGTGGACCCGATTATAGAAATAAATGGGCATGTGAGCCCATGTTGGGAAAAGCCCTCAGTTCTGAAGTTGATGAGGGAAGCAAATGGGCAAGCAGGCCCAGTAAGAGTGGAAGGTTGAAGAGGGCTCATGGGCCCAATGAGGGTAAGTGGGCCCTGAAGCCCATCCAAAAGATCTAGAAATAATGGTACGAGGTTCAAACATGGTATTGTTGTATTTGGGCCTCGTGGAATGGTTTTGACTTGGGTGATATGCTCAACCAAATGATCCAAGATTGGTCGCCCTTGGGTGGTTCTTGATACTCTTCCCCACTTGAGAACGGACGAGTTAAAGATAAGCACAGGTCTTCCAAGACTTCTTCTTCTTCATCTGGAGCTTTCCTTCTCTTGACAGCTATCATGGAACTTTTGCCATCTTCAGCCATCATCATGGTCTCCCCTTTGATAAAGAATGTATGGAGTCCCATGGCATATCCTGGCTGGAATATCCTCCTTGGGATGGAACCCTCTTCATATCCCAACCCCTGCCTGCGTGGCCTTTTCACAGTTTCAATTGGCTGAGTGATCCCTTGAAGATCCTTGCCTAAACCTCTTCCAGGCTGATAGCCCAATTTCATCATCATCCGCCATCCCAGTGTGTCTGGTAGAGAGGCGGTCATGCATCTAACTTCTGGCAATTCTCCCACTGAGATCTGAGGTTGTATTGACAGACCTAGGGGTGATGTAAAAACATCATTCATCTCATCCCTCATAGGCATGCTAGTCACCTTGACCACCTGTCCTTTAAAGGGAAACTTTATGCACTGGTGGTTTGTTGAAGCCACAGCTCCTATTGCCTCCAAGTATGGCCTCCCAAGTATAGCCCGAAAGGTTGGATCCAATTCTAGAATATGAAAATCTGTTGTGACCGTACATGGTCCAAGTTTGACTTCTAGAGTGACCACCCCACGTGCAGACTTCTTGGAGTTGTCGTAGGCTGTCACCATGGCACAAGATGGCTTGATTTCTTGCTCAGAAATACCGCACAACTGCAATGTTTCTGGCGGCATAACGTTGATGGAAGCTCCAGTGTCAACCAAACATGATTTCACTTCAATATTACAGATAACCACGGCCACATGCAAAACATATCTCCTAAAATCTGAATCTGCTAATTCCTCCTGAGAGAAAGTGAGTGTTGGGTGCTCACTTCTAGGGGCTAACACTGTAGTGATCTTCTCAGGTGGGAGGTCTTCATTCACCATTACCCTTTGCAAGTACTGTTGTAGAATCTCCTGGTGCACTTTTGATCTTTTGATCAACTCAAGTATAGAAATACGGGCTGGTGTCTTATCCAAATGTTTTAACAGATCATACGCCGTGCCTGGCAATGGCTCTTCAACTTGTTCCTCCTCCACTGGCTCCTGCGGTTGAGTTCCGGCTTGGGGAAAGAGCCGCTGGAACATCCTCCCACTCCGAAGCACCGGGGCTATTTGGCGGTCGGGTAGAGGTGATGGGTTAACTGGGGTGGGTTGTGGTGGAACGGGTGGTGTAGGTGCGGTATGATAGGTAATGGGATCGATGGTCCTGGGATGATGGGGTTAGTTGGTAGAGGGGTAGGATTTGGAGGTGGTAATGATGGTGATACCGGTGACCTAATAAGAAGAGGCCGGAGTGCAGGAGTGGTTGATGAGTTTAATGAAGGTGTAGGTTGTGGGATTGGTTGTGGTGTTGGTGGTATGATAGGCTGGGGTTTTGGAGGGGGAGGGCTCGGAGGCTGGGGGTTCAGGTTTGGTGGTGATTGTGGTGGTCGAATGAGCAAGGGCCGGTGTGTAGCAATGGTTGAAGGAGGTGTAGTTAGAGAGGGGGCTGGCCTGATGATGGGCCGGCGAGAAGAAGTGGCAGCAAGTGGTTTGGTTATTGAGCTTTGTGGAAGTTGTGGAGTAGCAGGTGCACGGATTATCTGTCTAGCAGGGTTCATAGCAGGAGGCCTAGCCGGGTTGACAGGCATGGTTGTATTGTGGCTTTCTAGTTGCCAACCTTGAGCGCGGCTGACATTTCCCTGGACAATGGAGTGTACTAAACCAATTCCTGGGTTTGGATGTGCTGGTGCCGGTGCTGGAGCAGGAGCATGTAATGGGAGCGGATTCTGGACAATCCCCAAGCCAGGTTGTTGTTGAGGTTGAGCCGGTGGACGCTGCCATTGCTGCTGCCTAGCCTTCATAGCTTGTATATATTCCCCCATTTGGACCCAATCAATGCTGCCTTGGTCATTCAGATCGTGGATGTAATCCTTGAATTGAAAGCACACCTCTACAGTGTGACCAGGACGCCGGTGATAAGCACAGTATCGGGACATATCTACATTTGTTGGCCAAACCCCTCTTTCCTTGGGTAATTCCAATTGTTTCTCCGCCATGAGTACATTGAAGATGTCGGTTAAGGAGTAAGGGATTTGCTGGTAGTTCTCTCTCCTAGGACCTCCCCTTCGTAGTGCCTGATTGAGTGGTGGCGGTGCCCTATTGTAGATAGGTTGACGAGGTTGCTGGGGTTGTGCTACTGGCTGAGGTGGTTGTTGTGGTTGTCGTGGTTGTGGTGGCCTAACCTGTTGTTGAGGGGGGTAATAGGAAGGGCTTTGTGGTGGGTTTCTGTACTGATTTTGACGGTTCCCTCCCTGGTTCCCTACAATATTTATAGCTTCGTTGTTGACCACTCCTTCGGTTGTAGGCCCAACTGGTGCAAAGGGGGTTTTCCTGAGGTTTCTATGTTTAGGATCGAAAGGGTTTATCATTGTGGCATCCTTGAAGTGGGCTTGCAAGTATCGGGCACTGTCATAGAGTTCATTCATTGTGGTAGGACGGTGCATGATCAAGACATTCCTCAAGGCAGGTGTAGTGTTGCCAATGAGCATCTTCACTTGTTCCCCTTCAGAAATCACATCTGTTAGTTTTTCTGCCATTCCCCTCCAGCGATCAGCAAACTTTATGAAGTCCTCTTCGGGCTTCATCTTCTCAGTAATCAAATCTGTAATGGAGCATGCAGGTGCCACCCGGTCTCTGTATCTCTGCAAGAATTTAGTCTTGACAATGTCGAAGTCTCCTGCCTCAAAGGAGTCGAGTGAGTAGAACCATTCCAATGCAGACCCTTCTAATGATCGACGGAACAAGAAGGCAAGAACCCTACGATCATCTTTCCAGAACGAGGATTCATAGAGAAAATCTTTTAGATGAAGAAAAGGATTGCCAGTACCATTGTAGCGGCGATAAACTGGAAGCTCAGAAGGTGGCAGGTGCAGGACTGGCAGAGAAGGAATAGAAATCTCAGGCACTGACTTGGAGTCCATGCGACATCTCAGCTCTTCATAACTCTCATTCATCTGGGTGAGCTGATCCATGATTGCCCTGGTGAGAGCAGGTTCTTGGTTTACTGGTGGGGGTATGTGGTTAGAGACATGGTTCTGAAATTGAGGAGCATGACTTGGCAAATTCACTGAAGATTGTCCCATGACTTGGTGGGTCAAGGGAGCAACATGGTTGAAATAAGAGGGTTGGACCACATGTGGTTGAACTATAGAGGGTTGAACTACAGATGGTTGAATCATGGATTGTTGAACAACAGGAGGTTGAATCATAGATTGTTGAACAACAGGTGGTTGAACAAAGGGTGACTGAATGACTGGTGGTTGAACTAGAGGACGAGGAGATAAGGCAACTTGATTGGTTTCAGACTGATACGAAGCAATTTTGCCCTTCACCATGGATTGTATACGGGCATAGGTTTCGGGTCAGTATAGAGAGATAACTCCCTAAAGAGTTGTTCAACATCACGGGGAGCAGATGGTTGAGGGACCTCTTGCACTTCTGACTGAATCGGTTGGTGACCCATCTCGTGCTCTCGATGTTCAGCTTGTTCCGCCATTCCAACGAGCCTTCCAGACCTTAGTTGCATTGAACTTAGGAGAAAGTAAAACAAGTTGACAAAGTAAACAAAGAACTTTTTGGGTTTTTTTTAGTATCTTGCAAAAAGTTAGAGGTTTGAATTTTTGTTTGACAAACAAGTTATGCAAAGACTTGAAAGCAAGATTACGCAATGATTTTGATTAAACCTTAGGTTTATGAATTTTGTTAAGAATTGTTCTCTCAACAAATGGGTTAGGATCCTAACTCCAATCTCCAATGACCTAGGTTTCACACAAACTCACCACGTGTAGGTAACGTAGGATGCTTCGGGTTTTGGGAAGTGGTACAACCAACCCGATCGTGAAGAGGAATACTCCACGTATGAGGAATTACGGAGGCCTTGATGAAAGCCAACCAAGTCAACTAGGAAGGAATATCCCAGAAGAGAGGTCAGAATCCACCAAGAGGGTGTTTTGGATGGGAGGGGTAAATGGGAGAGTGAGCTCCCGCCTCAAAAAAGTGTAAAAGAAGGATGTAGAGAGAAGGAGCATAGAAAGCAATCAAGTAATAAAGCAAGTAATGAGCAAAGCATAAACTTAAACAAGCAATCAACACCAGACAAGCAATTAGAAACTAGATAAGCAACTAGAAACTAGAATCTAGACTTGTTTCTTATGTGAGCCAAATGGAGATAGTGAAAAGGTGATGGAAAGAAGAGGGTTCAGATCTGATAGCCAAGCAAAAGGGTGGTCCACGTGGGGACCGATGTGGGAACTGGGGTAGAAAGTAAAGGTGGTTCACGTGGGAACCGGTTTTGGGTAAAAGGGGTGGTTCACGTGGGAACCGGTTTGAATGATCAAAAGAGGGCCACGTGGGGCCAATTAAAGGTGAATAAAGATCTGATCCAAGTGGGGATAGATCTGAAGGAAAGTGGTTTGGTTCACGTGGGAACCGAAGTAAAGAAAGAGATTGGTTCACGTGGGAACCGGTTTAAAAGGAAAAGGGTGGTTCACGTGGGAACCGGTTTAAATAAAATGCAGAAATTAAATGGCATACTTGGCACTTCAGATCTGATGAAAGATGGGTGAAATCAGAAATTATGAGATGGCATGAAGTTAAGAAAGGTGGAAGGAAGGAAAGGCTCACGTGGGAACCGGTCTAGAACTAGAACTAGTTGCAAACAAAACACTTAGCACCCACGGTTGAAGACATTGCTTGTCCCACCGTGGTCGCCACAGAAGCTGTCGACTCTGAAAATTCGACGGGGTCCTCTCCTTTTCAGGGAAGTCCGTGAACCCAGATCGTCACCTCAAGAGGGGATGAGGAAAGAAAGGAATAAAGCTCGGAAAGCAATTCTCACCTCGGTCCCACACTCACATTGATCCCCGAACTTTCATCCCTTGGCGTCGCTCGATCACCAAAGAGACGGTTCGGGTCATGTGGGAGGAGGGTGAGAAGAAATAAACGTGGTCGCCAGGAACCGTGGGTTCCGATTTATAGAATTAAAATTGACCGTGTGTACCTTAGCGTGAAGAATGTGAGTTAAAGCTTCTCCTTCTTCGGCCGGCCGATGAAGAAGAGTCCTCAACGCGGTGGGTGCTTGATGTTCTGTGCAACTAGACAAATAAACAAGTGAAAGAGACTATTAGAACTAGACAAAGTGGAGTATATGTAAAGAGAATGACATAAAACACACAATTGACTAGAAATCGACCGGATTCGGGTTATCTCTAACCCCCTTTTTTATTTTCGGATTAACAGAGTAAAAGTAGTGCAAAAAATGTAAAAAAATGATAGGATGATGGAGAATCACTAAACAAAGAGATAGGAAAAAGAATTGAAAGATTCTGAGTTGTATAGAGGAAGATATAGCCAAATACGTATTGTCGAAAAAGCCGAGCAGCAGTCCAGGATCTGCCAGGCGCGACTTTGCTTCTGCGCTCGTCACGATCAGCCCAGACCTTGGAATCAAGTGCCGTCGATTGTAAACTCAAGAAGACTTGGAGAGGAAGAACTTTGATGAAGAGAGCTCAGGCAGCAGACGTCCACACACTGCTGTAGAGGCCGAAGAAGAGAGACTTGGCAGATCACCTGCAGAACAGCCTTCCTCTCTCTTGAACCGACTTTTCTCTCTCTAAAAACTCGAAATTCTCTCTCTAAAAATCACAAAATCGATGCAGGAGGGTGATAGGACGTCTTGAGATGCCTGGGGAGTCGTTCTCCTCCCTCTGGAACGACCGGAATCAGAGTTCATTTATAGGAGAACGAGCAATCCGATCTGGACTAAAAAATAGGGGGAATGCGCCTCACCCCTGGGCGCATGCGCCCTGGTGCAGGCGCATGCGCCCCGGTGAAGGGCGCATGCGCCCCCGAAGGGGGCATATCTTATCAACTCCGAAAAATTTGATGTTATCCGGTCCGACCGTTCGGTGGCGAGTCCGGTGAAAGGCGGTTCAAGGGTGGGGCGCATGTGCCCTCAAGTGAGGGCACAAGGCCACGTGCCTCCTTGTTAGGGCGCATGGACAGGTGCCCTGGGTCCCGGGCGCATGTGCCCTGGAACCCGGGCGCATGGGACTGGTTCTGCGCGTCCTTCTTCCGGAAGCCATTGCGAACACTCCCGAACTCGGAATTCGACGCCGTTTGTTGCGTTGGAAAGATAACAGGCTGAAGAAGCCTTCTATAGCATAGGATCAACCATCACACCCTCCAAAACTTCAGAATTTTATCCGGAAGTTAGGGCAGTGAACAGAAGATCCGATACAGGTCAAAATGACTTCGACGGCAAACCGGAAAGGCACGGAATGCAACAAAACTTGTCCGGAGTGTGAATATGACCATAACCTTCAATGCATGATCATTAGGCATTGGTCATTCAGCCAATTTCCGTGTTTACACGACTTACGTGTGGCTTTCGCTCGGAAATTACGGCTTTTTGCGGAAAACGCCGGAAAACATCCGATTTCGTTCGGCGAAGCTCCAAATCAACTTAAAAAGACCCGGCATCATTATATGATCAATCATGCATGTTACCCTATAAAACATGAGTTTTATGCTCTGAATTAGGCAAATTTGGCGTGTCTACAAACACTACCCCTTTAGAATACAAATTGGAAAGAGCTAATTTGTGGACAAGGATATATGATCTACCCCATGAATTACTAAAGAAAGACACTGTGATGAGGATGATATCTCAAATTGGAGAACCCTTTGTTCCCCCATAAGAAATCATGGATAACTAGAGCATTTTTGTTAGAATCAAGGTCAAACTTAATGTGATCCAACCACTCCCTATGCAAATCATAGTTTGGCTTCCTAATGAGTCAAGTAAAAATTTTCAGCTAGCATTTGAACGTATATCCAAGTTCTGCTACTTTTGTGGAAGAATAGGACAGAAACTTATAGATAGTGAGATCCATAGTCAACTGAAAGGTGTCAACTCTGAAAACGGGTTTTGTCGTATTTCGGATCGCCACCTCGAGAAGGGATGAGAAAGAAAGAAGGAAAACACGAAAAAACTATCACCTCGGTCCCACACTCATATTGATCTCCAAACTTTCATCTCTCAGCATCGCTCGAGCACCGAAGAGACGATTTGGGTCATGTGGGAGGAGGGTGAGAATGGAAAAAAAACTTAATGCATAAAAGGAGTGATATTTTGAAGTAGATATTAAAATTTTAAGAGAGTAAATTACAACATTGTAATTTGTCAGTATGTTAAGATATTATATGAATAGATTAACGTAACACTCTGATAAAAATTATTAGAAAAACTATTTATTTTTCATTTTATCTTCCACAGTGTTACCGTGGTCCTTTCTTGTACGAGACAAACTCTACCGTTCATTCAATGCCGTTCCGTCTCTCACCTCTTGTTGTAACCGTGAGATAAGATAAGTCTTATCCCCCTCGTGTATATCCCTAGCCTATCTTCACCCAAATGTCAAGGATTCCAGTAGTGAAGATTGGATTAAGTGTACTCTCTAAATATAGTTGATCAATGCGTAGAGAGTATCCACCTATTGAAATATTACATGGTATTAGAACCATCGGTGGGCATTCACTATTCGTTGCACACCCAATGCTGCCTCCCCAAAGGAGCTGTCTCTCCAACATGTTGCTGCTGTCGTTCTTGCACCACCGCTACTCCCATGCTCACATTGCCAGCAGTTGCCTCCTTCTCTCCCTCCTCGGCATCCACGGTGGTTCACGACCGGCCATCCATTGTTCTGTCATTTCTTTCACCGACACTACGCTCCTCCACAACTACCATCAATGTTCCCCTCTCCATCGTCATGTTGTGTCGAGGAAGGAATCCATCCGCACATTGTCACCCTCATCTGTCTTCTATCATTGCTATGGCATCAGAATCTGCAACATCTTCCACACCTCTCTCTTTTCAAAATCAGAGTAACGATTCAATTTCTCCTTTCCCAAGTCAACCAAATATATTGATGTCATCATTGCTGCATATTCATTTTCTTCTTGTAAAATTGACCGGCGACAACTAAAATATATGGAAAGCCCAATTTCTTCTCATACTCAACACGTACAATTTATTTGATTTTGTTGATGGTAGTATCCAAGCTCCGCCACCTTTCATTGAAGATCCAAACACTCACCTACTTACACTTCCAAATCTGGCAACTAATTTTTGGTGTCAGTAGAATCAACTTATTCTCATTTGGTTAATCTCTTCCATTTTTGAAACTATTCTTTCTCAAATTGTTAGTCTCACCACAATTTGCAATTTGGGATGCTTTAGCCAAAATATATGGTTCTCCTTCCCATGCTCATGTTCTTCAATTACACCTTCAACTCCAAACTTTAAAAAAGGGAGGCTCCACCATCACTGAGTGCATTCAAAAGGCTAAGGGCGTTGCTAATTCTCTTGCTATTGTTTCTGAACCAATAGCATCTAATGATATGTTACTTTATATTCTAGGAGACCTTGGTCCTGAGTTTGAATCATTTGTCACTTCTATCACTACTTGTATGGATGCTACTATTCTTTCTCTTGAAGATGTTCATGGCATGCTTATAAGCCATGAGATTTGGTTGCACCAACATACATCCTTGACAACTAAATCAACCTCCCCAACAACTCATTTAGCTTCTCCAACTGCAAATCTTGCACATACAAGCACTCAAAACTCTTCACCAACTAGACTAGATCAACATAGTGAATGTCGTGGTGGTCATACATGTGGTCATGGAGGTGAACACTATCGTGGTTCATATTTTATGCCTTGACAACAACAGCTTTCATAGTCCACAAATGAGGTTTGTTAAATTTGCAACTATGTTGGACATAATGCTCTTACTTGCACTCGTCGGTTTGATTTGTCTTATTATGGTCAGCTTTCCTCACGATCGACGCAAGCACATCATTTTCAAACTACAAATATGCAGTCTATATTGTCATTCAATCCCAATTGGTATCCTAATACGAGTGCAACACATCACATGACACCTGATGTGGGACTCTTGCCAACACCAATAACATATATCGGAGTAGACCAAGTGCAAATAGGAAATTGTGCTGGGCTACAAATCCATCACACTGGTAATTCTTCTATACGTACCACTTCACATTTGTTTACTTTACCTAACACCTTGCATGACCATCACTCACCCAAAACATTATATTTTTTTCTCAATTTACATGAGATAATGATGTCTTTTTTGAATTCTATCCCACTCATTTTTCAATTAAGGAAATCAAGTCCAAGAAGGAGATCCTTCGCTGTCCTAGTTCTAACGGCCTTTACTACTTGCCTGCGTCTTCCCTTGCGTCATCTCTTTCGACACTTCATGCCTTGTCTACAACCCAAGGCTCTATGAGACTTTGGCACGCAAGATTGGGACTTCTAGCATTTCAACTTGTCCATCATGTTCTTTAGGTTGTCAATCCAATAACGACTCTGTAAGGCTATTATGCTCTTCTTGTCAACGGGCTAAGAGTCATCAGCTATCATGCTATCTCTTTGAGTCATCATCCACTGCTCCTTTACAACTTATTCCTTCTGATGTTTAGGGGCCATGTCCTAACACTTCAAATAATGGCCCTAAATACTATCTTCATTGATCATTTTAGTCGCTTCACATGGTTATATCCCTGGTCTCATAAAGGTGTTGTGTATTCCACATTTTTGCATTTTAAATCACGTCGAAAATTTCTTTTCATCTCGTATTAAGTCATTACAAAGTGATTGGGGCCGAGAGTATCGATCACTTTCTAAATTTTTTTCAGATAATGGTATTATGCATCGCCTTGCTTGTCCCGATACACACCGACAGAATGGTCTAGCCGAACGTAAACATCGACACATTGTTGAGACTACCTTAGCACTTCTTGACCACGTAAAGATACCTCTTACCTTTTGAGATGATGTTGTTTTATGTGCAGTCTATCTCTTTAATAGACTTCCCTCAAGCACCCTTCATCACCTTTTCCCATTTGTTAAATTATTTTCTAAAACACCTGATTATACTTTACTACGTACATTCGGATGTGCTTGTTATCCTCTCTTGTGTCCATATAATCAACATCAGTTTGCTTACCATTCAAAATGTTGTATTTTAATTGGATATAGCCATTCTCACAAAGGTTACCATTGCTTACATCGTTCCTCAGGTAGGATCCATATATCAATAAATGTTATCTTTGATGAAAGTCAATTTTCTTATTCGCAACTTTGCAACGCATACACCCCTCCTCCGCAGCAAGGCACCATAATATATTATCCTGCTTCACCATTCTTGTCTCAATCCAAGACCATTATATCTCATTCCTCAACTCCTTCCACACCAATGCTGCCTAACCAATGTAGTTTCTTATTGCCTCTCCTACCCCACTACACAAGGTACTTCCTCTTGTTGATATCCTGCGTCATGCTGCTCCAATCTCCCAACTCACTTCATCCACCTCGTCAAGCCATACTCGATACCCTCTACCATAAGCTCTGTTAGTTGCCTTTACCATTCCCAAGCCAATAAAACACCTAAGTGGAGAACTACAATGAGTGATGAATTTAATGCCCTACAACAACAAGGCACCTAGTTTCTTATCCCTTTACCTCCCAATGCTAATGTTATTGGCTGCAAATGGATTTTAAATTGCAACACAATTCTGATGGTTTTGTGGCTCGATATAAAGTATGACTTGTCGCCAAAGGGTTCACTCAACAACATAGTTTCGATTATAATAAAACCTTAAGTCCTATGGTTAAGTCCATTACAATTCATATTGGGCTCTCTCTTGCTATAACTCAGCAATGGCCAATTAAGCAACTAGATGTTCAGAATGCCTTTTTACATGAGATGATAGATGAAGTTGTGTATATGAATCAGCCACCAGGTTTTGTTAATAAAAGTTCTCCAACACATGTTTGCCGACTTCATAAAGCTCTTTATGGCCTCAAACAAGCACCTCGTGCATGGTTATTTAAGCTTTACACTCACCTCTTACACTATGGCTTTAAAGGATCTTCATGTGATCCTTCTTTATTTATCTATTATTGCAAAGGGGTGACTCTTTATGTGTTAATCTACGTGCATGATATTATTATCACCGGAAATAATACACATGCTATCCAAGAACTTATCTCAAATTTATCAAACCATCTTGCCCTGAAGGTTTTGGGTTCACTAAATTATTTCCTAGGCATTCAAGTACATAGAAGAAGCCATTTTTTTAATCTCTTTCAATAGTAGTATATAAAAAATATTTTATGTAAAGCGCATATGGAAGATGCAAAACCTATTTCTTCACCTCTGCCTGTTGGTTGTAATCTCTCTCTCTGATGAGAATCTTTTGAGGATGCTTCCTAATATCGCAACATAGTAGTTTAATTACAATATACTTAACATGGCTGGATATTTCATTTGCTATCAATAAAGTCTGCCAATTTCTGTTGGCTCCAACCACTACTCATTGAGCTATTGTTAAACGAATACTCCAATATCTCAAAGGCACCATTAACTTTGCTCTTTAACTTCAAGCCTATATTGTGGCACACTCAAGCACAGAAGCTAAACTACAAGATGTAGCCGTGGCTGCAACCGAAATTATTTGGATTCAACATCTACTCCAAGAGCTTCACATTCCAATCTCCAAGCCTCCAGTCATTTTGATGTGATAATGTTAGTGCCCTCTATCTTAAGGAAAATCCTACATTTAAGGCAAGAACAAAGCACATCGAGGTGGATTTTTAGTTTCTTAGACAAACGGTGCAGAACAAAATTTTTTTGTGAAATATATCTTTTCTGCAGATTAAGTTGCATATGTCTTTATCAAATACCTTTCCTCGTCAAAATTTCAATTTCTCCATTCCAAAATGCACGTTCTCCCTGTACAGCTTGAGGGGGCATGTAAGAGATAAACTCTATGTTTCGTTCAATGCCATTCCGTCTCCCACACCTTGTTGCAACCATGAGATAAGATTAGTCTTATCCCCCTTGTGTATATCTGGCCTATCTTCACCTGAATGTCAAGGGTTTCAGTGCTGAAGATTGGATCAAGTGTACACTATAAATATAGTTGACTAGTGCATGGAGAATATTCACAGAAACTAGTTTTATATTTTTCCCTATCCGGTTGAAATATTACACTTCTTCTTTTCCCTCTCTCTCTCTCCTCCCCCCTCCTTTTGCCACTCTACATAATCTCATATTTCACTACTTCTCCCCTGGGAGGCTCTCTCCTCAGGAGGTTTCTCTCACTGGTGCTATGCTCCTACGGGTTCTACTCCAACTGTTGGAGGTCATTAGTGGTCGGCAAGTACTCAAGCTGTAGTTTTGCCACCCACCATCTACATCCCCTTGAAATTTCGAGAGGCAAGGGCTTTGTTTTTATTGACAGGCCAACCTCTAGTGACCGTTAGGGATTATCCCCCTCTCCCCATAGCTGGCAAAGTGGGAGTCATTGGCTTTAGATGTTATGGGCTCCAACATGGAAGGGAACCCAACGACACAGACGTGATTCCTCTCTATCCCCCAATTGCCTTGAAAAGGAACATAGAAGAGTTCCAGCCAGCTTCAGACCAACCTCATGGGATGTTCTACTGCAGAAAGCCTCTGGTTTGTGTGCGGAGGCACCCTCTTCCACCTGGCAAAGTGGGAGCCATCTTTTTTAGCTTCTATGAGTCCCAACATGGAGGGAACCCAATGACACAAAGACATACCCTTTCTGCTCTCCAACTACCTTGAAAAGGGACATTGGAGATCACTTGTCAACTTCATACCAACCCTGTGAGACAATCTACTATGGGAAGCTTCAAGCTCGGGTGCAGTGGTACCCTCTTCCATGTTTATTCTTCCCCTATTCCCTCCCCCCTCCCACCCTCATCCTTCCTTTGTTCCCTCTTGCCATCTTCTCTCTTAGTACACTTCCCTTGATGGCTAAAGACCAACCCAGTATCACCACTGAGAACTACATCCTCCTCCAGTTCCAAAAACTGATGCAACCCACCAGGAAACCAAAACTCGTCCAGATTCCTAATTAGGTAATGTCCAACAATTAATGTCACAAAAGGATGCTAGTTTTGAATGTGCTTATGAACTAGAAGACCAGAGCTACTGGCTTAAAGGATTGGAACAAAAAATTATGGAATATGCGGGGTCATGGACTCTATTGGACTACCCCAAGAATAGTTTCATACTTCATACGCAATTGAAGTTAGAGGTGGACAAAATATGCAAAAGAGCTCCCCGATTCTTCAACAATAATATCATCTTGTTGGAACCAGCCAAACCCAACACTTTCCCTTTGGAATACAAATTGGAAAGTGTTGATTTGTGGACAAAGATATATGATCTACCCCAGGAATTACTAGAGAAAGACACTGTGATGAGGATGATATCTTAAATTGGAGAACCCTTTGTTCTCTATAGGAAATCGTGGGTAACTGGAGCATTTTTGTTAGAATCAAGGTCAAACTTAATGTGATCCAACCACTCCCTACGTAAATTATAGTTTGGCTTCCTGATGGGTTAAGTAAAAATTTCCAGTTAGCATTCAAACGTATATCTAGGTTCTACTACTTATGTGGATGATTAGGACCTGACCTTGTAGACTGTGAGATCCATAGTCAACTAGAAGGTATGATTACACATGACCTCCTTACTCATACCCAAGCCACCCTCAAAGCCCAACTCAAGCCAAAATTCAGGGAGTGGTTGTCAGCTTCTGATAAAGTAGCTTCCCTTGTCATAGACTGCCAGACTATTAGTTGTCGACTCTAAAAATGGATCCCGAGATGGCACCTCGAAAATTAGTAGTAGTGAGGGAAAATTGGAAAAACTCTTTCACCGTAGTCCCACACTCACATTGATCCCAAACTTTCATCCCTCGGCGTTGCTCAGGCACTGATAGATGGTTAGAGTCGTGTGAGAGGAGAGTGAAGAAGAAATAAAAGAACTCAAAGCATGTAAGGAATAAATGATGTGGTTGCCAGGAGTTGTGAGCTCCGCTTTATGTAGTGGAAATAAAAGATGAAATGACCATGTAACTTAGAGCGAGAAACAAGTGCTCGGGTTCAACATTCTCCTTCTTAGATTGGCCAATGAAGAAGAGTCTCCAACTGAAAAAGAAAACAAGTGAAAGAAAGATTAGAACTAAGTGAAGTGTAGTAGCTGTAAAGACAATAACATAAAATGGTAATCGAAAACAAACTCACCAATTTTGGGGTTAGCCCCTAACTCTTTATTTTTGATTTTTTATGATATATAAGATGATGCAAAAATAAATAAAAATGATCTATAAATGATGCTGGATGAATAAAGAAGTAGAAACTTGAACGGCTCAAATCAAAGCTAAAATGAGAAACATATCTCCGATCTGGCCAGATAGTACACATGAGTGTACGCACCCTTGATCTGAGGGCATGGTGGGTGCGCCTTGGGTTTGAGTGCGCGGTTGGCATGCCCTTAGTCCAGGGACGCGTTGAACTTTATCTGGCGCAACTTCGGTCCATAACCCACCACAAGTAATCCCAATGTCGGAATCGAGCGTCGTTTGTTGAAATGGATAGATAACTTGTAGAGGAAGAGTTTCCTTTTAACTACTTCTCCAGAATACGCATGTAAAGACCAGTAGAAAATTTATAATTGGATAGAAATTGGAAGCAAAATCATATTGCGTGGCCTTGTTGAAACAATTATCACAGACAATCTGGAAGTTGGAATGAACTCCCGTTTGTTTAAAAATAAATAGGACTCACTGAGAATGATTTAAGATGAAGATAAGTTTGTTTGAAACTTCTAAGAAAAGGTCTGAATTTATCTGATAAATCTAATGTTGGAAGGTGAAGATCTGGAAACCACTATCATGATGTCAATGCAGGATGTGCTACAGGGACCACATATGTCAAAATTTAATGATTCTTATTGAGAATAGAATATAGCTCACCAGGGTATGGAATGTATAAAGACAGTGTAGTCTGAATACACCTAAATGTGTATGAAATTTTATTGATAATGCGGTTGCAGAGAAAGGGTAGGCTCGAGATCCGTTTGTGCAGCGCCAGTGTACAAGCAGCTGCGAGCTGGGTGTCGACTCCGAAAATTTGATGGGTCCTCTCCTTTTCAGGGAAGTCCGTGAATCCAGATTGTCACCTCAAGAGGGGATGAGAAAGAAAGACGAAGGCATGGAAAGCAACTCTCACCTCGGTCCCACACTCACATTGATCCCCGAACTTTCATTCCTTGGCGTCGCTCGATCACCAAAGAGACGGTTCGGGTCATGTGGGAGGAGGATGAGAAGTATAAAATTAAGACATGTGGTCTCCAGGAACAGTGGGTTCCGATTTATGAAATAAAAATTGACCGTGTGTACCTTAGCGTGAAGAGTGTGGGTCAAAGCTTCTCCCTCTTCGGCCGGCAGATGAAGAAGAGTCCTCAACGTGTGGGTGCTTGATTTTCTATGCAACTAGACAAACAAACAAGTGAAAAGGACAATTAGAACTAAACAAAGTGGAGTATATGTAAGGAAAATGACATGAAACACACAACTGATTAGAAACTGACCGGATTCGGGTTATCTCTAAACCCTCTTTTTTTTATTTTTCGGATTAATAGAATAAAAATAATGCAAATTTTTTAAAAAAATAATAGGAGGATGGAGAATCATGAGATAAATAGGTAGGAAAAAGAATAGAAAGATTCTGATAAGAATAAAGAGAGATATGGCCAAATCTGGGTTGTCGAAAAAGCCAAGCAACAGTCCAAGATCTGCCGGGTGCGACTTTCCTTCTGCGCTCTCCATGACCAGCCCAGACCTCGGAATCACGTGCCATTAATTGCAAACTAAATAATACTTGGAGAGAAAGAATTTTGATGTTGAGAGCTCATGCAGCAGATGTCCACACACTACTGTAGAGGCCGAAGAAGAGAGACCTGGCAGATCACCTGTAGACCAGCCTTCCTCTCTCCTGAACTGACTTTTCTCTCTCTAAAAACTCTAAATTCTCTCTCTAAAAATCACAAAATGGATTCAGGAGGGATCTTGGACATCTTGAGATGCCCGGGAGGTCGTGTACATGCCTTTGGAACGACCAGAATAGGCCGCAATTTATAGGAGAACGACCGTCGCGATCCAAGCTAAAAAATAGGGTACCTTGCGCCCTACCCCAGGGCGCATGTGCCCTGGTGCTGGGCGCATGCACCCCACTGAGAGGCGCATGTGCCTCCAAGTGGGGGCACATCCTATCCATCCGAAAATTTCGGTCCAATCCGCTAGAAACATTCGATCCGATCCGTTCAGAGGTAGAGACCCGGTTGAAAACTGGTTCCCTCGTGCCCTCGATATGGGGCACAAGGCCATGTGCCTCAGGGTTAGGGTGCATGGCCACGTGCCCTGGGTCCAGGGCACATGTGCCTAGGGACCAGGGTGCATGGGACTGTTTTTGCGCGTTCTTCTTCCGGAAGCAATTACAAACACTCCCGAACTCGGAATTCGACGCCGTTTGTTGCGTTGGAAAGATAACAAGCCGAAGAAGCTTTATATATCAATGGATTAGACATAACACCCTCCAAAACTTCATAATTTTTTCTGAAATTTAGGATAGTGAACAGAAGATCCGATACTGGTCGAAATGACTCCGACGACCAACCAAAAAGACACGGTATGGAATAAAACTTGTTCGGAATGTGAATCTGACCATAAACTTAAATGCATGATCATTAGGCATTGGTCATTTAGCCAATTTCCGTGTTTACACAATTTACGTGTGGCTTTCACTTGGAAATTACGACTTTGTGCGTAAAACTTTGGAAAACATCCGATTTCGTACGATGAAGCTCCAAATGAACTTTAGAAGACCCGACATCATTATAAGATCAATCACATATGTTACCCTATAGAACATGAGTTTTATGCTCTGAATTAGGCAAATTTGGCATGTCTACAGCTTGCCTCGCCTTGATGTCGGCTTTGTAAGGGAATGGCATGTAATGAAACGGAGTGATTCGGAGTGAACTGTAATGGAATGCAAGTGAGCGTAGATGAATGTAGTGGAATGGAATGGTGATGGACTGAAAATGTGGCATCAAGGTGTAGATATAGACATGCTTATCTACCTGATCCAGCAAAATGAATCTCTTTAAGTATTCTAGATCACTTTTATGTTCCATCAAAACCTCATATAATCGATTGGTAAAGGACATGCCATTGGAGCGAGAGATGAAAAATAAAGGATAAAGGATGTAGCCAACTCTCAGCGCGGTGAGGAGTCCCCGAATTTGTAGGTTCATCATCAACCAGCAACCCGAACTTTGCGGTGTTCTTGTACTGTGATGGGCTAAAGTTTAAAAGAGAAATTGATTTTAAAATGAAAAGAATACCAATCCAACATATTTGGAATTTCAAGTTCATTTAAGTTTCACCAAAATACTCAGTTTAATTCTGAGTGGAATAATCTCAAATTCTAAAAGGGTTTGTTTAAGCATAACAAAATTGCTCGGGTATTGTGAAAACCATGAATCATGCTCTAGCAAAAAAACTGAGTATTCAGAAAACAACAAAACAGACTTAAGTCATAGTGGGATTAAAAGATAATGGTGGGACTAACATAGAATGATGGGAAAGAAGAAACAAATGGCATAAAAACATGACACAGTGGGATAAAATAAAAGACACGGTGGGATAAAAGAAAAGAAAGAATAAAACATGATGGGATAACATAAAAGAGTAAAACATGGTGGGATAACATTGGTAATGATGAAGAATGAAAAAGAGATGGATATGAAAACATAGAAAATTATGTAGAAAATAGTTGAAGATATAGATTGTCTATTGGGATTAAGACACCTGATTAGGAACCATCGTCCCTCCAATGTTCAATTTTGACTTATCCGTGAGTGTGAAGAAATGACCAAGCCGTCGTAGATTTTGTTGAAGGGGACCTTGGGCCCAATCATCTTCACTCTCAAGGTCTTCAACATTAATACATATAATACGTATCAAATGGACCTAACATAACTAAATGACAAATGGTAAGAGTGATGTGAAGTGCAAAATGGAGTGCTGGTGATGATGTGAGATTGATGTGAAACTGAGTGAATCTTCAGGCATAGTCTATCAACTTGCATCGACCGCCTGATTCATCAGCACCATGATAATACTTGACCGGGTGGCACTCCCTTTCTTTTCATTGCAGGGCTGGCATGACGTTCCTTCCGGAACACTGATCTCACCAATTCACCTATTGAGCTTAAAAGGATGCATGCACATTTTTGGTTAGTACCCAACAAACGAAATTGTCATATGAAGCATATTTTTTTCGAAATAAACAACTGAAGTTTTCACTATTAAAACCAACATTTGGAGATCAAACAATGTTTTTGATGATGGTTCCTTTAGAAAAATGTCATTTTCAACATTCTATACAATTTCTGATTTTTTGAGATTTTTATGATTTTTTGATTTTTTTTGTCCATGTGCCCCGATCGGGGGCATGTACCCATGCGCCCTGGGATGGGGCACCTGGCCATGTCCCCCAGATGAGGGCACATGTGCCCTGAGGCAATTTTTTTTTCAAAAAATGTACCTAATGGCCCTTCTCTTTCGCTTCTTCAGCTCTTGAAAACACTTAACAAAGATGATTAAATTTTCATCATAACTCATCCCTTTGCCTATATATTGTTTGCCCTGATTTTGAGTCAAAGTGAGGAGCCTTTTAACAAGGTGGAATAAAATAAATGACTTGAATGAAATGGGGTAAGAGTTGAGAGAACTTACCTGCCGTGGTGAGAATCTTCTCCTTCCTACATTGAAATCCCTGAAACACTTGATAAAAGAGGATTAGATTTTCACCATGACTCATCCCTTTGCCTATTATGGTCAACTTTGACTTAGGTCAAAGAGAAGAGCCTTCTTAACAAGGTAATTAAAGCAAAAATGGATATGCAATGCGGGAATGGAAATATGCTTAACAGAAAAATAAACATGGATGCAACTAAGGCAATGATCGTGACTAAGTTAAAAAAGATACATTTTTTTGGGTTTTCTTGAAAATATTTTTTTTTGTATTTTTGAAGTATGCATTTTTTGGATTTTTTTAAATATTCATTTTTTTAGATTTTTGAAATATTTATTTTTTTTGGATTTTTAAAATATTTACTTTTTTATGAAGAAAAATGCTGGTATTTGAGACAGTTCATCGGTATTTGAAGTTTGTTAAGACTCAAGTGATAGATACCATGTGCAAAATCAAGTTTCCTACCTAGAATCCTTCTAACCTTCTTCCTTTGATCGGCTTGGATTCCACCTGGATTTGGCTAGTTTACCCTACCCAAGGGGTTTAAGGAGGAAGAGTATAGAGAAAGTCCTTGATAGGGTTTGGAGATGTTGAGAGGGATTTCTCTACTCTCACTCAAATTACCCATTTGGGTTCGGCCTCTTTGGGTTTTTCTTTCTTTTTTGCTCTTTTCTATGTGGCACATATTTGGACAGGTTTTTGACCCGTGGGGACATTGCCCATCTTTTAGTGCCTTTTGCCTTGACTATCATTTTGGGTACTCATTCAGACAGGTTGATCATTTTTCTTTTTTTCTAACCTGAGGGGTTCATTGCCCATCTTTTGGCACCCTTTTGTACCCTCTGAGACGGCCTCCTAGGGTGGGAGTGTTTTCGAGACTATCCCTCTCTAATCTTCTCTCCCTTATCTTGGACCGAGTAGAAGAGAATAGGGTAAGGGTACTCCTTCCATTTCTAGATTTCTGCCTTGCCTTTCGCAAGTGTCGGGTTGTCTGGATTCTAGGATCGGGAAGTGTGGTGTGTAGGATGGTACCTACCCTTGACTTCTCACGAACAACCTAGGATTGATGACTTGAGATTATACCAGTGGTTTCTCCATTTTTATGGAAAGTACTTTTTAAGGTAAACTCCATTCTAAGGATGATTCAATTTTTTTCTATCTGCATTAGTCAATTCATATGCAATGCCTGGATACTTTTCAATGATTAAAAAAAGCCCTTCCCAGTTAGGTTGCAATTTGGAGCGGGGACCCCCTAGCTTAACGAATATGCGTTTGACTACCATCTCACCGATTTCGAATTTTCTCTCGACCACCCTCTTTTGATAAAACCTTTTAAGTCTGTTCTGATAAGTCCGGGCATGCTCGGTGGCAGCTAGCCTTCTTTCATCCAAGAGTTTAAGCTGTGCAAGTAGAGATTCTTGTCTCTCATCAACAGGAATATACCTGTCGAGTTGAACTCAGAGAGATGGAAGTAATACTCCATAGGGGACCACTACTTCCATCCCATATGCCAAAGTATATGGGGTTTGTCCAGTGAGAGTCCTTACAGAAGTACGATAAGCCCATAGAGCATCTACAAGCTTATCAGGCCAATCTTCAAACTTGCTAGACTTACAACATTTCTTAATGATTTTGATTAAGGTTTTGTTGGTGGTGGCTTCTGCTTGACCATTGCCTTGAGGATAGTATGGTGATGAATGTTGCAATGAAATGCAATACCTGTTGCAAAGATCACACAAATCTTGAGAGAGAAATTGTGGCCCATTATCAGTGATCCCGAACCTTGCAATGATGTTGCGCTTGATGATGGAGCAAACTGTTGACGTTTTAATCTCCACGAATGCTTCTTCTTAAGCCCACTTTGTGTAGTACTCTGAAGCTAGTGAAGCTAAGGCATCGGCGAGGATATTCTGAGAACGGGGGACATGGACAAATGTGAGTTTGAAGAATAGCTTGATGTAGCAGGTGGTGAGCTCCTGATAAGGTTTGAGGTTTGGATGGGAAGTTCGGTACTTGGATAGGACCTGGCGTAGGATCAATTGACTATCACCTATCACCCTCAGTTTGGTGGCACCATGGAAATGAGCGGCCTCCAGCCCGGCCAGTAAGGCTTCATACTCAGCTATGTTGTTGGTTGCTGGAAAGTTAAGCTGAAAAGCCTGTGGAATGGTGACACCGTCAGGTGACAGAAAGACAATACCTATCCCTCTACCATGAGGGTTCAGAGCCCCGTCAAAATATAATATCCAAAGATTGGAAGATCGGACTGACATTAGTTCGTCATCCGGGAACTCCCACTGGACTGGGTCAAAGACGGGTATGGGATGATGGGTATGGGACGACCGGACTCGGAAAGCAACTCTCACCTCGGTCCCACACTCACATTGATCCCCGAACTTTCATCCCTTGGCGTCGCTCGATCACCAAAGAGACGGTTCGGGTCATGTGGGAAGAGGGTGAGAAGAAAGAAATTAAGACATGTGGTCGCCAGGAACCGTGGGTTCCGATTTATAGAATTAAAATGACCGTGTGTACCTTAGCGTGAAGAGTGTGGGTTAAAGCTTCTCCTTCTTCGGCCGGCCGATGAAGAAGAGTCCTCAACGCGGTGGGTGCTTGATATTCTGTGCAACTAGACAAATAAACAAGTGAAAGATGCTATTAGAACTAAACAAGGTGGAGTATATGTAAAGAGAATAACATAAAACACACAATTGACTAGAAACTGACCGGATTCGGGTTATCTCTAACCCCTTTTTTTAATTTTAGGAATAACAGAGTAAAAGTAATGCAAAAAAATGTAAAAAATTATAGGAGGATGGAGAATCACTAAACAAAGAGATAGGAAAAAGAACTGAAAGATTATGAGTTGAATAGAGGAAGATATAGCCAAATCTGTGTTGTCGAAAAAGCCGAGCAGCAGTCCAGGATCTGCCAGGCGCGACTTTGCTTCTGCGCTTGTCACGACCAGCCCCGACTTCGGAATCAAGTGCCGTCGATTGAAAACTGAAGAAGACTTGGAGAGGAAGAACTTTGATGAAGAGAGCTCGGGCAGAAGACGTCCACACACTACTGTAGAGGCCTAGGAAGAGAGACTTGGAAGATCCCCTGCAGAACAGCCTTCCTCTCTCTTGAACCGACTTTTCTCTCTCTAAAAACTCGAAATTCTCTCTCTAAAAATCACAAAATCAATGCAGGAGGGAGGTTGGATGGTTTGAGATGCCTGGGGAGTCATGCTCATCCCCTTTGGAACGATCGGAATCAGAGTTAATTTATAGGAGAACGAATGGCGTTATCCGGGCTAAAAAATAGGGGCCTTGCGCCCCACCCCTGGGCGCATGTGCCCTGGTGCAGGGCGCATGCGCCCCACATGTGCCCCCCAGTGAGGGCGCATGGGCACAAATCTGGAGAAATGAGGCCTTATCCGATCGACGGTTAGTGGTAGAGTCCCGGTGAAAAACTGGGTCCCTCGTGCCTCAAAGGTGGGGCGCATGTGCCCTCAAGTGAGGGCACAAGGTCACGTGCCTCACTGGTAGAGCGCATGGACACGTGCCCTAGGTCCTGGGCGCATGTGACCAGGGACCCGGGCGCATGAGACTGTTTTTGCACGTCCTTCTTCCGGAAGACATTGCGAACACACTCGAACTCGGAATTCGACGCCGTTTGTTGCGTTGGAAAGCTAACAGGCCAAAGAATATCTATATAGAATTGGATAAACTATAACACCCTTTAAAACTTCAGAATTTTATCTGGAAGTTAGGGCAGTGAACAGAAGATCCGATACAGGTCAAAATGACTCCGACGGCAAACCGGAAAGGCACGGTATGCAACAAAACTTGTTCGGGGTGTGAATATGACCATAACCTTCAATGCATGATCATTAGACATTGGTCGTTCAGCCATTTTCCGTGTTTACACGATTTACGTGTGGCTTTCGCTCGGAAATTATGGCTTTTCGCGGAAAACTTCGGAAAGCATCCGATTTCGTTTGGCGAAGCTCCAAATCAACTTTTAAAGACCCGGCATCATTCTATGGTCAATTACACATGTTACCCTATAAAACATGAGTTTTATGCTCTGAATTAGGCAAATTTGGCGTGTCTACAGCTTGCCTCGCCTTGATGTCGGCTTTGTAAGGGAGTGGCATGTAATGAAGCGGAGTGATTCGTAGTGAACTGTAATGGAATGAAAGTGAGTGTAGATGAATGTAGCGGAATGGAATGATGATGGAATGAAAAGGTGGCATCAAGGTGTAGATATAGACACGCTTATCTACCAGATCCAGCAAAATGAATCTCACTAAGTATTCTAGATCGCTTTCATGTTCTATCAAAACCTCATATAATTGACTGGTAAAAGACATGCCCTTGGCACGAGAGATGAAAAAGGTAAATGATAAAGGATAAAAGGATGTAGCCAACCCTCAGCGTGGTGAGGAGTCCTCGAATTCGTAGGTTCATCATCAGCCAAAGAACCCGAACTTTGCGGTGTTCTTGTACTGTGATGGGCTAAAGTTTGTAAAAGAGAAGTTGATCTTAAAATGAAAAGAATACCAATCCATCATATTTGGAATCTCAAGTTCATTCAGGTTTCACCAAAATACTCATTTTAATTTTGAGTGGAATAATCTCAAATTCTAAAAGGGTTCGTTTAAGCATAACAAAATTGCTCGGGTATCGTGAAAACCATGAATCATGCTCTGGCAGAAAACCCGGTATTCGGAAAATGACAAAACAGATTTAAGCCATAGTGGGATTGAAAGATAATGGTGGGACTAACATAGAATGATGGGAAAGAAGAGACAATGGCATGACAATTGCCACGGTGGGTAAAATAAAAGACATGGTGGGATAAAAGAAATGACAGAATAAAACATGGTGGAATAAAAAGAAAGGAATAAAACATGATGAAATAAAATAAAGAGAAAACATGATGAAATAAAATTGGTAATGAGAAAACATGATGAAATAAAATTGGTATAAAATTATGTAGAAAATAATGAAAAAGAGATGGATATGAACATATAGAAAATTATGTAGAAAATAGTTGAAGATATAGATTGTCTATTGGAGGTCAAGACACCTGATTAGGAACCATCGTCCCTTCAATGTTCAATTTTGGCTTATCCGTGAGTGTGAAGAAATGAGTAAGTCGTCGTAGATTTTGTTGAAGGGGACCTCGGGCCCAGTCATCTTCACTCTCAAGGTCTTCAACATTAATGCATATAATATGTATCAAATGGCCCTAATATAACTAGGTGACAAATGGTAAAGGTGATGTGAAGTGCAAAATGGAGTGTTGGTGATGATGTGAGGTTGATGCGAAGCTGAGTGAAGTCTTCAGGCGTGGTCTATCAACTTGCATCGACCGCCTGATTCATCAGCGCCATGATAATATTTGACTAGGTGGCGCTCCCTTTCTTTTCGTCGCAGATCTGGCATGACGTTCCTTCTGGAACACCGATCTCACCAATTCACCTGTTGGACTTAAAAGGTTGCCTGCACACTTCCGGTTAGTACCCAACATACGAAATTGTCATATGAAGCAGATTGTTCATGAAATGATCAACTGAATATTTTACTATTAAAATCATCATTTGAAGGTCAAAAAAATGTTTTTGATGATGATTTATTTAGAAAAAATGTCATTCTTAACATTATGGTCAATTTCTGATTTTTTGAGATTTTTCTGAATTTTTCGAATTTTTTTGTCCATGTGCCCCCGATCGGGGGCACCTGGCCATGCGCCCTAGGGTGGGGCACCTGGCCATGTGCCCCCAGATGAGGGCACATGCGCCCTGAGAAGAAGAAAAAAAAATTGAAATCCGAATTTGACTCAAAAAGGGATTAATCCTCCACTATAAATACTCTCTTAAACTCGAAAATTGATCTTAAAAATGGCTCCTCCTTCTAAGAAGATGTGTTCTAACTTGGGAAGAGCGATTTCAAGCATTCTAGGGCATGTGAAGGGGAGGATTTCAACAGATCTGGTAAGAGAAAGTCATTTTTTATTGATTGTGATTTTTTTGATTTTTTTTTCAAATTTTCGAAAATTTTGGGTCCATGTGCCCCCGATCAGGGGCACCTGGCCATGCGCCCTGGGGTGAGGCACCTGGCCATGTGCCCCCATGTGAGGGCACATGCGCCCTACCCCTAAGATTTTTTTTTTCAAAATTTTGTTATAAAAAGTGCAAATACCTGACAACATGTTTTGATGGTTTTATGCAGAATTACCCACTCTTTCCAGGTCCTCGAAGATTCTGTTCACCTGTTTGGTTTAAAGATCTGCTTAGAGTGCTTCATTTGTCAGTGAAATCAATCGTGAGTGGGTGGGGCTTGACCGGTCTTTTGGTTCATGCGAAACACTTTGCAGAATATCATTTGGACTTTGGATTGATGGGTGCTTTTGCAGAGTTATGGCATCCTGACACTCACACCTTTGTCTTTAGCTCTTTTGAATGCACCATCTTACTAGAAGAAGCAGAGTTGTTTCTTGGACTGCCGCGTACTAGAAAAGATGAGATTGCAAACATGTTTATTCCTTCTGGGCCAGTGTCTTGCCTTGAGTTCTTGCAGGATTTTGTGGAGACAGAGCAAATCAACTCCTTCATCACTGGAAAACGGATCTATCTGCAAAAATTGGCAGCTTGGACCATCTCTACTTTTTCTTCTCGCGGCCTTGATGAGACACAACTTCTTCATGGATCCAAGGGTTTTGCTACTTGCCTTGCTGCTGTGTTCTTGTTTCCCACAGAAGATGGCTTTACGGAGCGAGGACAACTCTCGTGTATTCGCGGAATACGGTGCGGCAAGCGGCTTGGTCCTTCGGTGCTTGGCTTTCTCTCGCTGTGGCTTGTCCTCTCGCTTGCATGGGACGTCCTATGTTTGGCGGTGCTCTCGTTTGCTTGCCGGCGCATCTTCATTTCAAGTTTGATCCATCAGGCAATGCTACTACCACTTCACGGCTTTTCCGGCGCAGTCCTTTGTTCCCATATACTGCAGCTCTCGGTTTTCCTGACACGGTTTCCAACAAGTGTGCTACATTGAAGAAACGGACAGATTGGCGTATTCATCTTGCTTCCATGAGTCATTCAGGCTTTGTGCACGATCCGGTCATTATGCAACGAGAGAGATGTTCAGATCTGTTTTGCTCTGGCGTGGATCTTCGACTAGTTACCGGCTCGGCTCTTGTTCCGTACAATCCGCACGGTGTCATTCCTGCATTGGTTTGCCTCGCCATGAACTTCCGGTGCTTTCACACTTGACTCTTATCAAAGACAGGAAACTTGATACAGATGAAGACATGGAGGAAGCTCAGACATCTATTGCCTTGTGGAGTACGAGCCGGCTACAGCGACCAGGCACACTTATCGTGGAGAGTCCAGATGACCAACGTCGCTATCTTTCTCAGTTGCAGCTTCTTTGTACGTAATCATCCTTTTGTTGCCATTTTCTTTTCTAGCTTGTCAAACAAATTTCGGTCATTTATGAATATGAAATGAATTTTGTCATGTCAATTTCGCAATATAAATTCACAAACTTTTACCTTATGCCTGAAAATTGTCAATGCATGACCGAAACAATGCATGAAAAAAACAGCTATTTTACAACATGATTTGCAAGATTTAATAGTAAGAAATGGATTTTTTATGAAGTTAAAGCATGCATTTTTTTTCGATGAATTTTTCTAAGCAATCCAAAAATCTGTTTGGGATTCTCTAAGTGGCGTTGTGATCAGCTCAATTTCAAGAGTGGCAAGGTAAATTTTAAAATTTTTCATGATTTTTACACAATTTTACCTCTATAAATAGACTAACTGCTCCTACCAGTTCATTTCACCACTTACAACCTCTTTCTTCACCAGGGCTACTCTGACTTCTTCTACATTTTCGGAGCCCGAATCGCATTCAACGGTCAGTGCTGTAGTAAAATAAAATGTAGATCTCTACATTCTCTTCGTTTTGACTGTGATTTCATGCAATTCCGAGTTCGTTTGAGCTGTTTTTGGGTCAAGAGAAGAATGGTGAACATCTAGGGTCCATGTGCCCTGGAACCAGGGCGCATGTGCCCTCAAACAAGGGCACAAGGGCATGTGCCCTGGGGTCAGGGCGCATGTGCCCTCAACCCAGGGCGCAAGGTCATGTGCCCTCAAGTCAGGGCGCATGTGCCCTGGACCCAGGGCGCAAGGGCATGTGCCCTCAAGTTAGGGCGCATGTGCCCTGGACCCAGGGCGCATGTGCCCACAGACCAGGGCGCATGGGCCCCTGGTCTGGGCACATGTCAACTTCAGCATTCTTGTTTTAAACAATTAAAAAAAACTGACCAATTTTGAAATGTACAGATGCCGAAGAGGGTTCGACGCGCGCGTGCGCATGACGACGAGGCTGGTCCTTCTGAGCCGACAGCCCGGCGCGATGTAAATGTCATTTGAACTAACTAGAAACTCTCTCCCATCTTTGTGATTTAGTTCTTGACTTGAACAACTTTTCCACTTGTAGGTACGGATCAAATCGCGTATATCATGGCAATTGGTACGATTGGCGTACCGGGGTCTTCAACCGTTCCAACGCCGCCGCCTAGATGAGATGGGATTCGGTCCCGTCTTACATTTGTCAGTGCTTTGGGAGGACTTGGCTCTGATCCGTGTGCTCCGAGAGATCGTTGGGATGCCGCGACTTGTTCATTTCTTCTTCCCTGGGGGCATATGGTCCCTACTCTGGAGGACGTGGCCCATATCACGGGGCTGCGGGTCTATGGGCGCACCGTCACCGGTTACATGTATAGTAACTACGCCGAGATGGCAGCGACGCTTCTTTCTTACTCCCCGCCTCGGTCACATGATGAGGCAGTCCTGTCGATCACTCGGAAGGAGTGTCTCAAGCTAGTGGGCTTGATAGAGGCTCAGATGCAGCAGGGCGAGGTGACCACGGACTACGAGGATCGCCTGATTCGTCAGGTATCTGCGACACTATGCGGTCTTCCTGGATCAGCGGAGGTAGATCGAGATCTTCACCGATTTCTACTCTTATTTTTTGGTCACTTGTTGCTGGGCAACAAGACCGAGAAGGTTCACCTACGGTTCCTTCCGTTCCTGGAAGACGTGGAGTCCATCGGCGACTATGCCTGGGGTGCGGCGGTCCTCGCACATCTGTTTTCCAGTCTCTCTCCTGACAGTGGTACTGTCTCAGTTGGCGGCTTTACACCTTTTCTTCAGGTATTTCTCTTTCTGTGGCTTACTTTCCTGTTACATGTTATAGTTGTACCAACGAAGTGTTAATTTCAGGTGTGGAGTTACCTTTACATTCCACTAGGCCGAGGCAGAATAGATCACCCGTGTCGCCTGCCTTTGATGGCGCGTTGGCATGCCATCCGTGACACTAAGTCCCATGCTTACTAGCTCCTTCGTCTTCGAGGCGAGCTGTTGGGTCTTTCTCCTGCACGGGTACGTCTCCCTATTCTTCCTTACTTTTGTTTTGCTAACTACTGATCCTTTTCTTTCTTGTAGGTATGCTGGCGCCCATATCTGACTACTGATGATGAGAGTGCCAAGTGGGTGGTGAAGGGTGCTCACCTTTTTGGCCGCGACATTTACCTCCATTGTCTGAACGAGGTGGAGCCACTGTGGGTTCGCCTCGTGATGAGGACATTTGGCGGTTATCAGGAGTGGTGCCCACCTCCTTCGTCCAGACACACGCCCATAGCACAAAGGGGTTGACACACTCGAACCGGGCAGCCCGGTACCAATCTGCCTTGGAGGACTGGGAGGCTGAGGGCACCGTGGTTTTCTCGACTGCCGTGGATGACACGGAGTTCACTCGCCAATATGGTGCGGCTTACGGTCATCTTTTTGACTATGCTGGCCAGGTTAACCTTTTATCTCTGTTTCTTTGTTATCAATGCTTTGCCTTGTCTCAAAAAAAATTTCTTCTTTTCAGGATTCCCGGTGCATGCTTACCCAGTATCGAGCACAGATTCGCGAGCTGGAGGAGGAGGTGGCCTCCCTGAAGGCAGCTCTACAGGTAGAGGTATGTGTGTGTCTGGTGTTCCTTAATTAAGCTGCCAGATATTTGACTTGCTTTATGTACTGACAGCGCATGGGCCACTCAGAGGGTGTTTCTTCTTCTTAAGAGGTGAGAACCCTACGAGATGAGCTGGCTGCCGTGAAATAGTCTCTGGCGGAGAAGGAGATCACGGTAACATCTTGATAGTTGCTACCAAACTTGTTCTTTCACTGTCTAAGACTTATACATTGCTTGTAGGTGGCTGCACTAGAGCGATCAGTTGCTACTTCTTCTTCGGAGTCTTCTTCCAGGATCCAGGCCTTGGAAGCTGAGTTGCAGGCCCGGGTGCCTACTCTTGAGATTGCTCAGCTCCGATTGGATTTTGATACAGAGTTATTGGTGCGTGACCGGCGCCATTTTGAGGCTCTTCGTGAGGTGGAGACCCAGCATACAGCTACCCTTCGTGAGCGAGATGCCGCGATCCGTGCTATGGAGCAGAGGCAGTACCAGATGCAGATGGATCTTGTTTCCGCCCAGGCGGAACTACGTTTTCATTGTCAGATGGCCCACCAGTCTACTCGGAGCCGGACCCATCAGAGTGGCACCCATCAGAGTGGCAGTCATCAGAGTGGCAGTCATCAGAGTGGCACACGGACCCACCAGAGCGGCTCGCACCATAGCCGAGGTCGTACAGTACGGGGCGGAGTTGATCCAGAGAGAAGCCAGACTCCGAGTGTGGCTGACTATTTAGTTTCTTCTCCTGAGCGTAGGGATGAGTAGGTTTTGATTTGTATGTCCAGCATCATTGTATCAGGCTTTTGTCTTGTATCTTTCTTTATTAATGGATCAGTGTTTGTGTCTACTTGGCTTGTTGTGCCTGCAACATCACTTTGACAATTTTGATTAGTATAACATGGTGGCTTAGCCCTTTGCTTTTGTCAAAGGGCATAGCCTTCTTAACATGGCGAAAAATAAAGAGTGAAGGAAAACAAATGTGGAAAGAGTTAAGAAAACTTACCTGTATGGCGAGAATCCATCCTCCTTGTTATGTAGTGCCTAAAACACTTACAAAAGGATCAATTCTATCCATGTCTCATCCCTTTGCCAATTTTTTTTTATTTGGCTTGACTTTGAGTCAAAGGGAGGAGCCTTCTTAACAAGGTAGAATAAAACAAATGACTAAAATGAAATGTAAGGATTGAGAGAACATACCTGCTGTGGTGTGAATCTTCTCCTCTTCTACATTGAAATGCCTGTAACACTTAATAAAAAGGGATTAGATCTTCATCACGACTCATCCCTTTGCCCATTACGGTCAACTTTGACTTAGGTCAAAGGGAAGAGCCTTCTTAACAAGGTAATTAAAGTAAAAAAATGGATATGCAATACAGAAATGGAAATATGCATGACAGTCAAATAAACATGGATGCAACTAAGGCAATGATCATGACTGAGCAAAAAAAAATTTCTTTTTGGGTTTTCTTGAAAACAATCATCATCATTTTTTTTTGGATTTTCAAAAGTATTCAATTTTTTTGGATTTTTGAAATATGTATATTTTTTTTGAATTTTTGAAATATTCATTTTTTTATAGTTTTTTGAAATATTCAAATTTTTTGGTTTTTGAAATATGCATTTTTTTTTGGGTTTTTGAAATATGCATTTTTTTTGGGTTTTTGAAATATGCATTTTTTTGGTTTTTGAAATATGCATTCTTTTGGTTTTTTTTTTTTTGAAATATTCCTCTTTTTTGTGGAGAAAATGCTAGTATTTGAGATAAGTGATCGATCTTTGGGGTTTGTCAAGGCTCAAGTGGTAGATGCCACGTGCAAGAATAAAGTTCCCTACATAGATTCCTTCTAACCTTCTTCCTTTGATTGGCTTGGATTCCACCTGGATTTGGTCGGTTTACCCTACCCAAGAGGTTTAAGGAGGAAGAGTATAGAGGAAGTCCTTGATAGGGTTTGAAGATGCTGAGAGGGATTTCTCTACTCTCACTCAAATTACCCATTGGGGTTCGGCCTCTTTGGGTTTTTATTTCTTTTTTTTGTTCTTTTCTATGTGGCACATATTTGGACAGGTTTTTGACCCGTGGGGACATTGCCCATCTTTTAGTGCCTTTTGCCTTGACTGTCATTTTGGGTACTCATTCAGACAGGTTGATCATTTTTCTTTTTCTAACCTGAGGGGTTCATTGCCCATCTTTTGGTACCCTTTTTGTACCTTCCGAGACAGCCTCCTACTAGGGTGGGAGTGTTTTCGATACTACCCCTCTCTAATCTTCTCTCTCTATCTTGGACCGAGTAGAAGAGAATAGGGTAAGGGTACTCCTTCCATTTCTAGATTTCTGCCTTGCCTTTCGCAAGTGTCTGGTTATCTGGATTCTAGGATCAGGAAGTGTTGTGTGTGTAGGATGGTACCTACCCTTGACTTCTCACGAACAACTTAGGATCGATGACTTGAGGTTATACCAGTGGTTTCTCCATTTTTATGGAAAATACTTTTTGAGGTAAACTCCATTCCAAGGATGATTCAATTTTTCTCCATCTGCATTAGTCAATTCATATGCATTACCTGGATACTTTTCAGTGATTACAAAAGGCCCTTCCCAGTTAGGTTGCAACTTGGAGCGGGGACCCCCCGGCTTAACGAATATGCGTTTGACTACCATCTCACCGATTTCGAACTTTCTCTCGACCACCCTCTTTTGATAAAACCTTTTGAGTCTATTCTGATAAGTCCGGGCATGCTCGGCGGCGGCTAGCTTTCTTTCATCCAAGAGTTCAAGCTGTGCAAGGAGAGATTCTCTTCTCCCATCAACAGGAATATCCCTGTCGAGCTGAACTCGGAGAGATGGAAGTAATACTTCGTAAGGGACCACTGCTTCCATCCCATATGCCAAAGCATACGGGGTTTGTCCAGTGGGAGTCCTTACAAAAGTACGATAAGCCCATAGAGCATCTACAAGCTTATCAGGCCAGTCGGCAAATTTGCTAGACTTACAAGATTTCTTGATGATTTTGATTAAGGTTTTGTTGGTGGCTTATGCTTGACCACTGCCTTGAGGATAGTATGGTGATGAATGATGCAATGAAATGTAATACATGTTGCAAAGATCACACAGATCTTGAGAAAGAAAATGTGGCCCATTATCGGTGACGATGTCGCTGGGGATCCCGAACCTTGCCAAGATGTTGCGCTTGATGAAGGAGCAAACTGTTGACGCTTTAATCTCCACGAATGCTTCCGCTTCAGCCCACTTTGTGAAGTACTCCGTTGCCGTCAGAATGAATGATTTTGAGCGCATTTCGGAGTTGAGGTCACTCAAGGGGCCAATGATATCAAAAGCCCACATGGCGAAAGGCCATGTGGCATGAATTGGATGTAGGGAAGATGCGGGAGAGTGAATCTTGTCGGCATGGAGTTGACATGAATGACAATGCTGGACAAAGATGGAGCAGTCTTCTTCTAGAGTTGGCCAATAATACCCTTGTCGGATGATTTTCTTAGCAAGGGCTTGGGCATTCACATGACCACCACAAACTCCTGAATGTGCTTCTTTCAGCACCAACTCAGCTTCTTCTTCATCAAGCCATCTGAGTAAGATTCCACTTAGGCTTCTCTTGTAGAGCACTCCTTCTAGGATTATATACCTCTGGGATACTCTTCTGATTGCCTTCTTTTCTTTGGTGGTTGATCCAGGCGGATATGACTGATCTTGGCAATACCTCACAATCTCGTCATACCAAGGTCTCTCACCTTCTTCTAATTCTTCTAACTCAATCAAGGAGATTTCTTCTTTATGTTCTAAGTATTCCTTTCTATTGAATCTTTCCTTAACCTTCAGAAAACGTCCATCCTCAATTGCTGGAATTGTCCTCTTACAGATGTGTATAGTCCGCACTTGCCTGCCTAGAGGGACAGATAGAGATGAAGCTAGTGAAGCTAAGGCATCGGCGAGGATATTCTGAGAGCGGGGGACAAGGACAAAGGTGAGTTTGAAGAATAACTTGATGTAGCAGGTGGTGAGCTCCTGGTAGGGCTTGAGGTTTGGATGGGAAGTTCGGTACTTGGATAGGACCTGGCGTAGGATTAATTGACTATCACCTATCACCCTCAGTTTGGTGGCACCATGGAAATGAGCGGCCTCCAGCCCGGCCAACAAGGCTTCATACTCAGCTATGTTGTTGGTTGCTGGAAAGTTAAGCTGAAAAGCCTGTGGAATGGTGACACCTTCAGGTGACAGAAGGACAATACCTATCCCTCTACCATGAGGGTTCAGAGCCCCGTCAAAATATAATGTCCAAAGATTGGAAGATCGGACTGACATTAGTTCGTCATCCGGGAACTCCGACCGGACTGGGTCAAAGACGGGTATGGGATGATGGGCAAGGTGTTCAGCAATAGCATAGCCCTTGATTGCCTTCTGTGGGACATAAGTGATATCAATTTGGGATAAGAAACTCTGTCATCGCCCTAACCGATCAGTCAAGACTGTCTTATTTCCGTGCTAATTGTTGCAGATATCTGTTTGGAACTGCTTTACCTCTGACTCTCCTATTTCCTAACCTAACTTGAGCTACTGAAGATAAAGCTGGAAAGGTGGTATTTACAGTGGAAGGAGGATCAAGTAAATCGATCAATGATTCAAAAAAGGGGGATCCCTGATTGGGAGCACCCTCTGGGATGAGTAGAGATGTCTCCTCGATGGAAATGTGAGTTTCAGAGAAGACGTTTTTTTTTTGAAAATTTCAAGTAAAAAGATAGAATGAGTCAGCATGACTCGAGGCTTGCTAGAAGATGACAAAATTAATAAAGAGAAAAACTTAAGAACAAAGGGGAAAAAGGGGCTCGTGGGCCCAATGGTAACAGAAAGTGGACACATGGGTCCAAAATTGATGAAAAAAGTAAACGGGTACGTGGACCCGATTTCAGATATAAATGGGCATGTGAGCCCATGTTGGGAAAAGCCCTCCGTTCTGAAGTTGATGAGGGAAGCAAATGGGCAAGTAGGCCCAATAAGAGTAGAAGGTTGAAGAGGGCTCATGGGCCCAAAGTGGGTAAGTGGGCCCTGAAGCCCATCTAAAAGATCTAGAAACAATGGTACGAGGTTCAAACATGACATTGTTGTATTTGGGCCTCGTGGAATGGTTTTGACTTGGGTGGTATGCTTAACTAGATGATCCAAGATTGGTCTGCCCTTGGGTGGTTCTTGATACTCTTCCCCACTTGAGAACAAACGAGTCAAAGATAAGTACAGGTCTTCCAAGTCTTCTTCTTCTTCATCTGGAGTTTTCCTTCTCTTGACAACTATCATGGAACTTTTGCCATTTTCAGCAATCATCATGGTCTCCCCTTTGATAAAGAATGTATGGAGCCCCATGGCATATCTGGGATGGAAGATCCTCCTTGGGATGGAACCCTCTTCATATCCCAACCCCTGCCTGTGTGGCCTTTTCACAGTTTCAATTGGCCGAGTGATCCCTTGAAGGTCCTTGCCTAAACCTCTTCCAGGCTGATAGCCTAGTTTCATCATCATCCACCATCCCACTGTGTCAGGTAGAGAGGCGGTCATACATCTGACTTCTGGTAAATCTCCCATTGAGATCTGGGGTTGTATTGACAGACCTAGGGGTAAAGAAGCATCGTTCAGCTCGTCCCTTATAGGCATGCTAGTCACCTTGACCACCTGTCCTTTAAAGGGAAACTTTATGCACTGGTGGTTTGTTGAAGCCACAGCTCCTATTGCCTCCAAGTATGGCCTCCCAAGTATAGCCCGAAAAGTCGGATCTAATTCTAGAATATGAAAATCTGTTGTGACCGTACATGGTCCAAGTTTAACTTCTAGAGTGACCACCCTATGTGCAGACTTCTTGGAGTTGTCGTAGGCCGTCACCATGGCACAAGATGGCTTGATTTCTTGCTCAGAAATGCCACACAACTGCAAAGTTTCTGGCGGCATAACGTTGATGGAAGCTCCAGTGTCAACCAAACATGATTTCACTTCAATATTACAGATAACCACAGCCACATGCAAAGCATATCTCCTAACCTCTGGATCTGCTAATTCCTCCTGAGAGAAAGTGAGTGTTGGGTGCTCACTTCTAGGGGCTAACACTGTAGCGATCTTCTCAGGTGGGAGATCTTCATTCACCATGACCCTTTGCAAGTACTGTTGTAGAATCTCCTGGTGCACCTTTGATCTTTTGATCAACTCAAGTATGGAAATACGGGCTGGTGTTTTATCTAAATGCTTTAACAGATCATAGGCTGTGCCGGGCAAGGGTTCTTCCACTTGTTCCTCCTCCACTGTATCCTGCGGTTGAGTACCGGCTTGGGGAAAGAGCCGCTGGAACATCCTCCCACTCCGAAGCACCGGGGCTATTTGGCGGTCGGGTAGAGGTGATGGGTTAACTGGGGTGGGAACAGGTGGTGTAGGTGCATGTATAATAGGTAATGGGATCGATGGTTCTGGGATGATGGGGTTAGTTGGTAGAGGGGTAGGATCTAGAGGTGGTAGTGATGGTGATACCGGTGGCCTAATAAGAAGAGGCCGGGGTGCAGAAGTGGTTGATGAGTTTAGTGAAGGTGTAGGTAATGTGGTAGGCTGTGGGGTTGGTGGTATGATAGGTTGGAGTTTTGGAGTGGCAGAGCTCATAGGCTGGGGGTTCAGGTTTTATGGTGATTGTGGTGGTCGGATGAGCAAGGGCCGGTGTGTAACAATGGTTGAAGGAGGTGTAGCTAGAGAGGGGGCTGGCCTAATGATGGGCCGGCGAGAAGAAGTGGCGGCCAGTGGTTGGGTTATTGAGCTTTGTGGTGGTTGTGGAGTAGAAGGTGCACGAATTATTTGTCTAGGAGGGTTCCTAGCAGGAGGCCTAGCCGGGTTGACAGGCATTGTTGCATTTTGGTTTTCTAGTTGCCAACCTTGAGCACGGCTGGCATCTCCCTGGACAATGGAGTGTACTAGACTAATTCTTGGGTTTGGATGTGCTGGTGCCGGTGCTGGAGCGGGAGCATGTAATGGGAGCGGATTATGAACAATCTCCAAGCCAGGTTGTTGTTGAGGTTGAGCCGGTGGACGCTGCCGCTGCTGCTGCCTAGCCTTCATAGCTTGTATGCATTCCCCCATTTGAGCCCAATCAATGCTTCCTTGGTCATTCAAATCGTGAATGTAATCCTTGAATTGAAAGCACACCTCTACAGTGTGACCAGGACACCGGTGGTATGCACAGTATCGGGACATATCTGCGTTTACTGGCCAAACCTCTCTTTCTTTGGGCAATTCCAACTATTTTTCTGCCATGAGTACATTGAAGATGTCGGTCAAGGAGTAAGGGAGTTGCTGGTAGTTCTCTCTCCTAGGACCTCCCCTTCGTGGTGCCTGATTGGGTGGTGGCGGTGCCCTATTGTAGGTAGGTTGACGTGGTTGCTGGGGTTGTGCTACTTGTTGCGGGGGTTGTTGTGGTTGTCGTGGTTGTTGTGGCCTAACCTGTTGTTGAGGAGGGTAATAGGAATGGTTTTGTGGTGGGTTTCTAAACTGGTTTTGACGGTTCCCTCCCTGGTTCCCCACAATGTTTATAGCTTCGTTGTTGACCACTCCTTCGGTTGTAGGCCCAACTGGTGCAGAGGGGGTTTTCCTGAAGTTTCTAGGTTTGGGATCAAATGGATTTATCATTGTGGCATCCTTGAAGTGGGCTTGCAAGTATCGGGCACTGTCATAGAGTTCATTCATGGTGGTAGGACGGTGCATGATCAAGACATTCCTCAAGGCAGGTGTAGTGTTACCAATAAGCATCTTCACTTGTTCCCCTTCAGAAATCATATCTGTCAATTTCTCTGCCATTCCCCTCCAGCGATCAGCAAACTTTATGAAGTCCTCTTCGGGTTTCATCTTCTCAGCAATCAAATCCGTGATGGAGCATGCTGGTGCCACCCGGTCTCTGTATCTTTGCAAGAATTTGGTCTTCACAATATCGAAGTCTCCTGCCTCAAAGGAGTCGAGTGAGTAGAACCATTCCAATGCAGACCCTTCTAGTGATCAGCAGAATAAGAAAGCAAGAACCCTACGATCATCTTTCCAGAACGAGGATTCGTAAAGAAAATCTTTAAGGTGGAGAAAAGGGTTGTCAGTACCATTGTAGCAGCGATAAACTGGTAGCTCAGAAGGTGGCAAGTGTAGGACTGGCAGAGGAGGAATGGAAATCTCAGGAACTGACTTGGAGTCCAGGCGACATCTCAGCTCTTCATAACGTTCATTCATCTGGGTGAGCTGATCCATGATTGCCCTGGTGAGAGCAGGTTCTTGGTTTACTGGTTGGGGTATGTGGTTAGAGACATGGTTCTGGAATTGAGGAGCATGACTTGAAGATTGTCCCATGACTTGATGGGCCAAGGGAGCAACATGATTGAAATAAGATGGCTGAACAAATGAGGGTTGAACCACAGATGGTTGAACTATAGAGGGTTGAACTGCAGATGGTTGTGCTAGCGATGGTTGATTCATAGATTGTTGAACAACAGGAGGTTGAACAAAGGGTGATTGAATAAGTGGTGGTCGAACCAGAGGACGAGGAGATAAGGCAACTTGATTGGTTTCAGCCTGATCTGAAGCAATTTTGCCCTTCACCATGGATTGTATACGGGCATAGGTTTCTGGGTCGGTATAGAGAGAACTCCCTAAAGAGTTGTTCAACATCACGAGGAGCAGATGGTTGAGGGACCTCTTGTGCTTCTGACTCAAACAATGGATTAACACGACTATATGACGGATTTGGTTGATGACCCATCTCGTGCTCTCGATGTTCAGCTTGCTTCGCCATTCCAACGTGTCTTCCAGACCTTAATTGCATTGAACTTCAAGGAGAAAGTAAAACAAACAAGTTGACAAAGTAAACAAAGAACTTTTTTTGGTTTTTTTTTTAGTATTTTGCAAAAAGTTAGAGGTTTGAATTTTTATTTGACAAGAAAGTGATGCAAAGACTTGAAAACAAAATTACGCAATGATTTTGATTAAACCTTAGGTTTATGAATTTTGTTAAGAATTGTTCTCTCAACAAATGGGTTAGGATCCTAACTCCAATCTCCAATGACCTAGGGTTCACACAATCTCACCACGTGTAGGTAACGTAGGATGCTTCGGGTTTTGGGGAGTGGTACAACCAACCCGATCGTGAAGAGGAATACTCCACGTATGAGGAATTACAGAGGCCTTGATGAAAACCAACCAAGTCAACTAGGAAGGAATATCTTAGAAGAGAGGTCAAAATCCACCAAGAGGGTGTTTTGGATGGGAGGGGTAAATGGGAGAGTGAGCTCCCGCCTCAAAAAAGTGTAAAATAAGGAGGTAGAGAGAAGGAGCAGAGAATGCAATCAAGTAATAAAGCAAGTAATAAGCAAAACATAAACTTAAATACACAAGCAGTCAACACCAGACAAGCAATTAGAAACTAGACAAGCAACTAGAAACTAGAATCTAGACTTGTTTCTTATGTGAGTCAAATGGAGATAGTGAAAAGGTGATGGAAAGAAGAGGGTTCAAATCTGATAGCCAAGCAAAAAGGTGGTCCACGTGGGGACCGATGTGGGAACTGGGGTAAAAAGTAAAGGTGGTTCACGTGGGAACCGGTTTTGGGTAAAAAGGGGTGGTTCACGTGGGAACCGGTTTGAATGGTCAAAAGGGGGGCCACGTGGGGCCAATTAAAGGTGAATAAAGATCTGATCCAAGTTGGGATAGATCTGGAAAAAAGGGTTTTGGCTCACGTGGGAACCGAAGTAAAGAAAGGGATTGGTTCACGTGGGAACCGGTTTAAAAGGAAAAGGGTGGTTCACGTGGGAACCGGTTTAAATAAAATGCAGAAATTAAATGGCATACTTGGCACTTCAGATCTGATGAAAGATGGGTGAAATCAGAAATTATGAGATGGCATGAAGTTAAGAAAGGTGGAAGGAATGAAAGGCTCACGTGGGAACCGGTCTAGAACTAGAACTAGTTGCAAACAAAACACTAAGCACCCACGGTTGAAGACATTGCTTGTCCCACCGTGGTCGCCACAAAGCTGTCGACTCTGAAAATTCGACGGGGTCCTCTCCTTTTCAGGGAAGTCCGTGAATCCAGATCGTCACCTCAAGGGGGGATGAGAAAAGAAAGGAATAAAACTCAGAAAGCAACTCTCACCTCGATCCCACACTCACATTGATCCCCGAACTTTCATCCCTTGGCGTCGCTCGATCACCAAAGAGACGGTTCGGGTCATGTGGGAAGAGGGTGAGAAGAAAGAAATTAAGACATGTGGTCGCCAGGAACCGTGGGTTCCGATTTATAGAATTAAAATGACCGTGTGTACCTTAGCGTGAAGAGTGTGGGTTAAAGCTTCTCCTTCTTCGGCCGGCCGATGAAGAAGAGTCCTCAACGCGGTGGGTGCTTGATATTCTGTGCAACTAGACAAATAAACAAGTGAAAGAGACTATTAAAACTAAACAAGGTGGAGTATATGTAAAGAGAATAACATAAAACACACAATTGACTAGAAACTGACCGGATTCGGGTTATCTCTAACCCCTTTTTTTAATTTTAGGAATAACAGAGTAAAAGTAATGCAAAAAAATATAAAAAATGATAGTATGATGGAGAATCACTAAAAAAAGAGTTAGGAAAAAGAACTGAAAGATTCTGAGTTGAATAGAGGAAAATATAGCCAAATCTGTGTTGTCGAAAAAGCCGAGCAGCAGTCCAGGATCTGCCAGGCGCGACTTTGTTTCTGCGCTTGTCACGACCAGCCCCGACCTCGGAATCAAGTTCCGTCGATTGAAAACTGAAGAAGACTTGGAGAGGAAGAACTTTGATGAAGAGAGATCGAGCAGAAGACGTCCATACACTACTGTAGAGGCCGAGGAAGAGAGACTTGGAAGATCCCCTGCAGAACAGCCTTCCTCTCTCTTGAACCGACTTTTCTCTCTCTAAAAACTCGAAATTCTCTCTCTAAAAATCACAAAATCAATGCAGGAGGGAGGTTGGATGTCTTGAGATGCCTGGGGAGTCGTGCTCATCCCCTTTGGAACGATCGGAATCAGAGTAAATTTATAGGAGAACGAACGGCGTTATCCGGGCTAAAAAATAGGGGCCTTGCGCCCCACCCCTGGGCGCATGCGCCCTGGTGCAGGGAGCATGCGCCCCACTGAGGGGCGCATGTGCCCCCGGGCGCATGGGCACAAATCTCGAGAAATGAGGCCTTATCCGATCGACGGTTAGTGGTAGAGTCCCGGTGAAAAACTGGGTCCCTCGTGCCTCAAAGGTGGGGCGCATGTGCCCTCAAGTGAGGGCACAAGGTCACGTGCCTCACTGGTAGGGCGCATGGACACGTGCCCTAGGTCCTCGGCGCATGTGACCAGGGACCCGGGCGCATGGGACTGTTTTTGCACGTCCTTCTTCCGGAAGACATTGCGAACACACTCAAACTCGGAATTCGACGCCGTTTGTTGCGTTGGAAAGCTAACAGGCCAAAGAATCTCTATATAGCATTGGATAAACTATAAAACCCTTTAAAACTTCAGAATTTTATCCGGAAGTTAGGGCAGTGAACAGAAGATCCGATACAGGTCAAAATGACTCCGATGGCATACCGGAAAGGCACGGTATGCAACAAAACTTGTTCAGGGTGTGAATATGACCATAACCTTCAATGCATGATCATTAGGCATTGGTCGTTCAGCCAATTTCCGTGTTTACATGATTTACGTGTGGCTTTCGCTCAGAAAATACGGCTTTTCGCGGAAAACTTCGGAAAGCATCCGATTTCGTTCGGCGAAGCTCCAAATCAACTTTTAAAGACCCGGCATCATTCTATGGTCAATTACACATGTTACCCTATAAAACATGAGTTTTATGCTCTGAATTAGGCGAATTTGGCGTGTCTACAGCTTGCCTCGCCTTGATGTCGGCTTTGTAAGGGAGGGGCATGTAATGAAGCGGAGTGATTCGTAATGAACTGTAATGAAATGAAAGTGATTGTAGATGAATGTAGCGGAATGGAATGATGATGGACTGAAAAGGTGGCATCAAGGTGTAGATATAGACACGCTTATCTACCAGATCCAGCAAAATGAATCTCACTAAGTATTCTAGATCGCTTTCATGTTCTATCAAAACCTCATATAATTGACTGGTAAAAGACATGCCCTTGGCACGAGAGATGAAAAAGGTAAATGATAAAGGATAAAAGGATGTAGCCAACCCTCAACGTGGTGAGGAGTCCTCGAATTCGTAGGTTCATCATCAGCCAGCAACCCGAACTTTGCGGTGTTCTTGTACTGTGATGGGCTAAAGTTTGTAAAAGAGAAGTTGATCTTAAAATGAAAAGAATACCAATCCATCATATTTGGAATCTCAAGTTCATTCAAGTTTCACCAAAATACTCAGTTTAATTCTGAGTGGAATAATCTCAAATTCTAAAAGGGTTCGTTTAAGCATAACAAAATTGCTCGGGTATCGTGAAAACCATGAATCATGCTCTGGCAGAAAACCCGGTATTCGGAAAATGACAAAACAGATTTAAGCCATAGTGGGATTGAAAGATAATGGTGGGACTAACATAGAATGATGGGAAAGAAGAGACAATGGCATGACAATTGCCACGGTGGGTAAAATAAAAGACATGGTGGGATAAAAGAAATGACAGAATAAAACATGGTGGAATAAAAAGAAAGGAATAAAACATGATGAAATAAAATAAAGAGAAAACATGATGAAATAAAATTGGTAATGAGAAAACATGATGAAATAAAATTGATATAAAATTATGTAGAAAACAATGAAAAAGAGATGGATATGAACATATAGAAAATTATGTAGAAAATAGTTGAAGATATAGATTGTCTATTGGAGGTCAAGACACCTGATTAGGAACCATCGTCCCTCCAATGTTCAATTTTGGCTTATCCGTGAGTGTGAAGAAATGACTAAGTCGTCGTAGATTTTGTTGAAGGGGACCTCGGGCCCAGTCATCTTCACTCTCAAGGTCTTCAACATTAATGCATATAATATGTATCAAATGGCCCTAATATAACTAGGTGACAAATGGTAAAGGTGATGTGAAGTGCAAAATGGAGTGTTGGTGATGATGTGAGGTTGATGCGAAGCTGAGTGAAGTCTTCAGGCGTGGTCTATCAACTTGCATCGACCGCCTGATTCATCAGCGCCATGATAATATTTGACTAGGTGGCGCTCCCTTTCTTTTCGTCGCAGATCTAGCATGACGTTCCTTCTGGAACACCGATCTCACCAATTCACCTGTTGGACTTAAAAGGTTGCCTGCACACTTCCGGTTAGTACCCAACATACGAAATTGTCATATGAAGCAGATTGTTCATGAAATGATCAACTGAATATTTTACTATTAAAATCATCATTTGAAGGTCAAAACAATGTTTTTGATGATGATTTATTTAGCAAAAATGTCATTCTTAACATTATGGTCAATTTCTGATTTTTTGAGATTTTTCTGAATTTTTCGAATTTTTTTGTCCATGTGCCCCCGATCGGGGGCACCTGGCCATGCGCCCTAGGGTGGGGCTCCAGGCCGTGTGCCCGCAGATGAGGGCACATGCGCCCTGAGAAGAAGAAAAAAAAATTTGAAATCCGAATTTGACTCAAAAAGGGATTAATCCTCCACTATAAATACTCTCTTAAACTCGAAAATTGATCTTAAAAATGGCTCCTCCTTCTAAGAAGATGTGTTCTAACTTGGGAAGAGCGATTTCAAGCATTCTAGGGCATGTGAAGGGAAGGATTTCAACAGATCTGGTAAGAGAAAGTCATTTTTTATTGATTGTGATTTTTTTGAATTTTTTTCAAATTTTCGAAAATTTTGGGTCCATGTGCCCCCGATCAGGGGTACCTGGCCATGCGCCCTGGGGTGAGGCACCTGGCCATGTGCCCCCATGTGAGGGCACATGCGCCCTACCCCTAGGATTTTTTTTTTCAAAATTTTGTTATAAAAAGTGCAAATACCTGACAACATGTTTTGATGGTTTTATGCAGAATTACCCACTCTTTCCAGGTCCTCGAAGATTCTGTTCACCTGTTTGGTTTAAAGATCTGCTTAGAGTGCTTCATTTGTTAGTGAAATCAATCCTGAGTGGCTGGGGCTTGACCGGTCTTTTGGTTCATGCGAAACACTTTGCAGAATATCATTTGGACTTTGGATTGATGGGTGCTTTGGCAGAGTTATGGCATCCTGACACTCACACCTTTGTCTTTAGCTCTTTTGAATGCACCATCTTACTAGAAGAAGCAGAGTTGTTTCTTGGACTGCCGCGTACTAGAAAAGATGAGATTACAAACATGTTTATTCCTTCTGGGCCAGTGTCTTGCCTTGAGTTCTTGCAGGATTTTGTGGAGACAGAGCAAATCAACTCCTTCATCACCGGAAAATGGATCTATCTGCAAAAATTGGCAGCTTGGACCATCTCTACTTTGTCTTCTCGCGGCCTTGATGAGACACAACTTCTTCATGGATCCAAGGGTTTTGCTACTTGCCTTGCTGCTGTGTTCTTGTTTCCCACAGAAGATGGCTTTCTGGAGCAGGGACAACTCTCGTGTATTCGCGGAATCTGGTGCGGCAAGCGGCTTGGTCCTTCAGTGCTTGGCTTTCTCTACTGTGGCTTGTCCTCTGCTTGCATGGGACGTCCTATGTTTGGCAGTGCTCTTCTGTTTGCTTGCTGGGAAGATCTTCATTTCAAGTTTGATCCATCAGGCAATGCTACTACCACTTCACGGCTTCTGAAAGAGAACTGAAAGATTCTGAGTTGAATAGAGGAAGATATAGCCAAATCTATGTTGTCGAAAAAGCCGAGCAACAATCCAGGATCTACCAGGCGCGACTTTGCTTCTGCGCTCTTCATGACCAGCCCCGACCCCGGAATCAAGTGCCGTCGATTTAAAACTGAAGAAGACTTGGAGAGGAAGAACTTTGATGAAGAGATCTCGGGCAAAAGACGTCCACACACTGCTGTAGAGGCCGAGGAAGAGAGACTTGTAAGATCCCCTGCAGAACAGCCTTCCTCTCTCTTGAACCAACTTTTCTCTCTCTAAAAACTCGAAATTCTCTCTCTAAAAATCACAAAATCAATGCAGGAGGGAGGTTGGATGTCTTGAGATGCCTGGGGAGTCGTGCTCATCCCCTTTGGAACGATCGGAATCAGAGTAAATTTATAGGAGAACGAACGGCGTTATCCGGGCTAAAAAATAGGGGCCTTGCGCCCCATCCCTGGGCGCATGCGCCCTGGTGCAGGGCGCATGCGCCCCACTGAGGGGCGCATGTGCCCCCCAGTGAGGGCGCATGGGCACAAATCTCGAGAAATGAGGCCTTATCCGATCGACGGTTAGTGGTAGAGTCCCGGTGAAAAACTGGGTCCCTCGTGCCTCAAAGGTGGGGCGCATGTGCCCTCAAGTGAGGGCACAAGGTCACGTGCCTCACTGGTAGGGCGCATGGACACGTGCCCTAGGTCCTCGGCGCATGTGACCAGGGACCCGGGCGCATGGGACTGTTTTTGCACGTCCTTCTTCCGGAAGACATTGCGAACACACTCAAACTCGGAATTCGACGCCGTTTGTTGCGTTGGAAAGCTAACAGGCCAAAGAATCTCTATATAGCATTGGATAAACTATAAAACCCTTTAAAACTTCAGAATTTTATCCGGAAGTTAGGGCAGTGAACAGAAGATCCGATACAGGTCAAAATGACTCCGACGGCAAACCGGAAAGGCACGGTATGCAACAAAACTTGTTCGGGGTGTGAATATGACCATAACCTTCAATGCATGATCATTAGGCATTGGTCGTTCAGCCAATTTCCATGTTTACATGATTTACGTGTGGCTTTTGCTCGGAAATTACGGCTATTCGCGGAAAACTTCGGAAAGCATCCGATTTCATTCGGCGAAGCACAAAATCAACTTTTAAAGACCCGGCATCATTCTAAGGTCAATCGCACATGTTTACCCTATAAAACATGAGTTTTATGCTCTGAATTAGGCGAATTTGTGGTGTCTACAGATGCCATGTGCAAAATAAAGTTCCCTACCTAGAATCCTTCTAACCTTCTTCCTTTCATTGGCTTGGGTTCCACCTGGATTTGGTTGGTTTACCCTTCCCTAGGGATTTAAGGAGGAAGAGTATATAGGAAATCCTTGATAGGGTTTGAAGATGTTGAGAGGGATTTCTCTACCCTCACTCAAATTACCCATTGGGGTTCAGCCTCTTTAGGTTTTTCTTTCTTTTTTGCTCTTTTCTATGTGGCACATATTTGGACAGGTTTTTGACCCGTGGGGACATTGCCCATCTTTTAGTGCCTTTTGCCTTGACTATCATTTTGGGTACTCATTCAGACAGGTTGATCATTTTTCTTTTTTTCTAACCTGAGGGGTTCATTGCCCATCTTTTGGCACCCTTTTGTACCCTCTGAGACGGCCTCCTACTAGGGTGGGAGTGTTTTCGATACTATCCCTCTCTAATCTTTTCTCCCTTATCTTGGACCGAGTAGAAGAGAATAGGGTAAGGGTACTCCTTCCATTTCTAGATTTCTGCCTTGCCTTTTGCAAGTGTCGGGTTGTCTGGATTCTAGGATCGGGAAGTGTGGTGTGTGTAGGATGGTACCTACCCTTGACTTCTCACGAACAACCTAGGATCGATGACTTGAGATTATACCAGTGGTTTCTCCATTTTTTATGGAAAGTACTTTTTAAGGTAAACTCCATTCCAAGGATGATTCAATTTTTCTCCATCTGCATTAGTCAATTCATATGCATTACCTGGATACTTTTCAGTGATTACAAAAGGCCCTTCCCAGTTAGGTTGCAACTTGGAGCGGGGACCCCCCGGCTTAACGAATATGCGTTTGACTACCATCTCACCGATTTCAAACTTTCTCTCGACCACCCTCTTTTGATAAAACCTTTTGAGTCTATTCTGATAAGTCCGGGCATGCTCGGCGGCGGCTAGGCTTCTTTCATCCAAGAGTTCAAGCTATGCAAGGAGAGATTCTCTTCTCTCATCAACAGGAATATCCCTGTCGAGCTGAACTTGGAGAGATGGAAGTAATACTTCGTAAGGGACCACTGCTTCCATCCCATATGCCAAAGCATACAGGGTTTGTCCAGTGGGAGTCCTTACAGAAGTACGATAAGCCCATAGAGCATCTACAAGCTTATCAGGCCAGTCGACAAATTTGCTAGACTTACAGGATTTCTTGATGATTTTGATTAAGGTTTTATTGGTGGCTTCTGCTTGACCATTGCCTTGAGGATAGTATGGTGATGAATGATGCAATGAAATGTAATACCTGTTGCAAAGATCACGCAGATCTTGAGAAAGAAATTGTGGCCCATTATCGGTGACGATGTCGCTGGGGATCCCGAACCTTGCCATGATGTTGCGCTTGATGAAGGAGCAAACTGTTGACGCTTTAATCTCCACGAATGCTTTCGCTTCAGCCCACTTTGTGAAGTACTCCGTTGCCGTCAGAATGAATGATTTTGAGCGCACTTCGGAGTTAAGGTCACTCAAGGGGCCAATGATATCAAAGGCCCACATGGCGAAAGGCCATGGGCCATGAATTGGATGAAGGGAAGATGCGGGAGAGTGAATCTTGTCGGCATGGAGTTGACATGAATGACAATGCCGGACAAAGATGGAGCAGTCTTCTTCAAGAGTTGGCCAATAATACCCTTGTCGGATGATTTTCTTAGCAAGGGCTTGGGCATTCACATGACCACCACAAACTCCAGAATGTGCTTCTTTCAGCACCAACTCAGCTTCTTCTTCATCAAGACACCTGAGTAAGATTCCACTTAGGCTTATTTTGTAGAGCACTCCTTCTAGGATTGTATACCTCTGGGATACTATTCTAACTGTCTTTTTTTCCTTGGTGGTTGATCCAGGCGGATATGACTGATCTTGGCAATACCTCGCAATCTCATCATACCAAGGTCTCTCACCTTCTTCTAATTCTTCCAACTCAATCAAGGATATTTCTTATTTATGTTCCAAGAATTCCTTTCTGTTGAACTTCTCCTTAACCTTCAGAAAACATCCATCCTCAATTGCCGGAATTGTCCTCTTACAGATGTGTATAGTCTGCACTTGCCTGCCTAGCGGGACAGATAGAGATGAAGCTAGTGAAGCTAAGGTATCGGCAAGGATATTCTGAGAATAGGGGACATGGACAAAGGTGAGTTTGAAGAATAGCTTGATGTAGCAGGTGATGAGCTCCTGGTAGGGTTTGAGGTTTGGATGAGAAGTTCGGTACTTGGATAGGACCTGGCGTAGGATCAATTGACTATCACCTATCACCCTCAGTTCGGTGGCACCATGGAAATGAGCGGCCTCCAGCCTGGCCAGCAAGGCTTCATACTCAGCTATGTTGTTGGTTGCTGGAAAGTTAAGCTGAAAAGCCTGTGGAATGGTGACACCTTCAGGTGATAGAAGGACAATACCTATCCCTCTACCATGAGGGTTCAGAGCCCCGTCAAAATATAATGTCCAAAGATTGGAAGATCGGACTGACATTAGTTCGTCATCCGGGAACTCCGACCGGACTGGGTCAAAGACGGGTATGGGATGATGGGCAAGGTGTTCAGCAATAGCATAGCCCTTAATTGCCTTCTGTGGGACATAAGTGATATTAAATTGGGATAAGAAACTCTGCCATCGCCCTAACCGATTAGTCAAGACTGTCTTCTCTAACATAAACTTAATGGGATTGATACGAGCAATGAGCTTGACTTGGTGAGCAAGGAAATAATGTTTGAGTTTCTGAACCACCCAAACAAGAGCATCACAGGTCTTTTCTACCACAGTGTACTTCAGCTCACAAACATCAAACATCTTAGACAAGTAATAAGTAGCTCGTTCTTTCCCCTCTTCATCAACTTGTGCAAGGACTGCCCCAAGTGACTTCTCAAGAACTGAAATGTAGAGGACCAAGGGCTTGTCGGGAATTGGTGGTCTAAGTACAGGGGGACTTGCCAGGTATGTTTACAACCCATCAAATGCCTCCTGGCACTTCGAATCCCATTTAAACTCGGCCCCCACCTTGGTTAACTCATAGAAAGGTTTACACCTTTGGGAATGTTGTGAGATAAACCGGCGGACAAATTGTAGCCTCCCAATCAATCCTCGAAGCTCTTTCATATTCTTCGGAGGAGGCATACCAATAATTGCATTGGCCTTGTTTGGGTCGATCTCTATGCCCCTTTTGCTTACTATGAACCCAAGTAGCTTTCCTGATGAAACTCCAAATGTACACTTCTTAGGGTTCATTTTCAGCTTGTATTCTATAGCTCGTTGCAATACTTTCCTTAGCACTTCAGAATGATCTTCCCGACTCTTGGACTTAATAACCAAATCATCCACATACACCTCTACAAGGGTGTGCATCATGTCGTAAAAGATAGCCATCATAGCCCTCTGATATGTAGCACCGGCATTCTTTAACCCAAAGGGCATGACAACATAGCAATATGTTCCCCAAGGTGTAGTGAATGAGGTCTTCTCTTGGTCCTCCTCAGCTAACCGGATTTGATTGTATCCAGAATAGCCATCCATGAATGAAAGCATTTCAAATCCAGCTGTGTTATCAACCAAAACATCGATATGAGGCAAAGGAAAATCATCCTTAGGACACGCTCGGTTCAAGTCCCTGAAATCTATACAAATCCGAATTCGTCCATCCTTCTTCATAACAGGGACTATGTTAGCCACCCATTGCGGATATAGGACAACCTTAATAAATTTTGCTTGATGTAGTTTATCGACCTCTTCTTTCATTTTGAGTGCAATATCAGGGTGGAATCTCCTGAGCTTTTGTTTGACCGGGGTAGTTCCAGGTTTCAAGGTTAATCTATGTTCAACCAATGAATTATCTAATCCCGGCATATCTTCATATGTCCATGCTAACGTGTTCTTATATTCTTCCAAAACTTTGATCAAACATTGTTCTTCTGAGGGAGTGAGGTTTGCACTGATGAGGATAGTCTTAGGATCTTCCAGGGTTCCTAAATTCAGTTCCTTGGTCGGTTCATTCCCTGTGGCTGATGGTTCTTCAAATCTTCTAAGTCCAGATGCATATGCATCAGCCAAGTCCTCGATTTCATCCTCGGATTCGGGATCCTTCTCTGATACCACCTCATATACTCCCAAAGTATGATCTATGTTATGCTCATCATCATATCGGATTTTATCTAGTTGGATGGTATTATCTAAAATGTTTGGCAGCCTTGCACACTATGCATTTCTGTGCCAATTGTTGCAGATACCTATTTGGAACTCGCTTGCCTCTGACTTTCCTATTTCCTAACCTAACTTGACCTACTGAAGATAAAGCTGGAAAGGTGGTATTTACAGTGGAGGGAGTATCGACTAAATCGATCAATGATTCAGAAAAGAGGGATCCCTGATTGGGAGCACCCTCTGGGATGAGTAGAGACGTCTCCTCGATGGAAATGTGAGTTTCAGAGAAGACGTTTTTTTTTGGAAATTTCAAGTAAAAAGATAGAATGAGCCTGAGTGACTCGGGACTTGCTAGAAGATGACTAAATTAATAGAGAGAAAAACTTAAGAATAAAGGGAAAAAAGGGGCTCGTGGGCCCAATAGTAACAGAAAGTGGACACATGGGTCCAAAAATGATGAAAAAAGTAAACGGGTACGTGGACCCGATTTCAGAAATAAATGGGCATGTGAGCCCATGTTGGGAAAAGCCCTCCATTCTGAAGTTGATGAGGGAAGCAAATGGGCAAGCAGGCCCAATAAGAGTGGAAGGTTGAAAAGGGCACATGGGCCCAAGGTGGGTAAGTGGGCCCTGAAGCCCATCCAAAAGATCTAGAAATAAAGGTACGAGGTTCAAACATGGCATTGTTGTAGTTGGGCCTCGTGGAATGGTTTTGACTTGGGTGGTATGCTCAACCAGATGATCCAACATTGGTCTGCCCTTGGGTGGTTCTTGATACTCTTCCCCACTCGAGAACAGACGAGTCAAAGATAAGCACATGTCTTCCAAGTCTTCTTCTTCTTCATCTGGAGCCTTTCTTCTCTTGACAGCTATCACGGAACTTTTGCAATCTTCAGCCATCATCATGGTCTCCCCTTTGATAAAGAATGTATGGAGTCCCATGGCATATCCTGGCTGGAAGATCCTCCTTGCGATGGAACCTTCTTCATATCCCAACCCCTGCCTGCGTGGCCTTTTCACAGTTTCAATTGGCTGAGTGATCTCTTGAAGATCCTTGCCTAAACCTCTTCCAGGCTGATAGCCCAATTTCATCATCATCCGCCATCCCAGTGTGTCTGGTAGAGAGGCGGTCATACTTCTGACTTCTGGTAAATCTCCCACTAAGATCTGGGGTTGTATTGACAAACCAAGGGGTGTAAAAGTAGGATCATTCATCTCGTCCCTTATAGGCATGCTAGTCACTTCGACCACTTGTCCTTTAAAGGGAAACTTTATGCACTGGTGGTTTGTTGAAGCCACAGCTCCTATTGCCTCCAAGTATGGCCTCCCAAGTATAGCCTGCAAAGTTGGATCCAATTCTAGAACATGAAAATCTGTTGTGACCATACATGGTCCAAGTTTGACTTCTAGTGTGACCACCCCACGTGCAGACTTCTTGGAGTTATCATAGGCTGTCACCATGGAACAGGATGGCTTGATTTCTTGCTCAGAAATGCCACACAACTGCAAAGTTTCTGGTGGCATAACGTTGATAGAAGCTCTAGTGTCAACCAAACATGATTTTACTTCGACATTGCAGATGATAACAGCCACATGCAAAGCATATCTCCTAACCTCTGGATCTGCTAATTCCTCCTGAGAGAAAGTGAGTGTTGGGTGCTCACTTCTAGGGGGTAACACTGTAGTGATCTTCTCAGGTGGGAGATCTTCACTCACCATGACCCTTTGCAAGTACTACTGTAGAATCTCCTGGTGCAACTTTGATCTTTTGATCAACTCAATTATGGAAATACGGGCCGGTGTCTTATCTAAATGTTTCAACAAATCATAGGCTGTGCCTGGCAATGGTTCTACTACTTGTTCCTCCTCCACTGGATCCTGCGGTTGAGTACTGGCTTGGGGAAAGAGCCGCTGGAACATCTTCCCACTCCGAAGCACCGGGGCTATTTGGCGGTCGGGTAGAGGTGACGGGTTAACTGGGGTGGGTTGTGATGGAACATGTGGTGTAGATGCATGTATGATAGGTAATGGGATCGATGGTTCTGGGATGATGGGGTTAGTTGGTAGAGGGGTAGGATTTGGAGGTGGTAGTGATGGTGATACAGGTGGCCTAATAAGAAGAGGCCGGGGTGTGGGAGTGGTTGATGGGTTTAATGATGGTGTTGGTAATGTGGTAGGTTGTGGTGTTGGTGGTATGATAGGTTGGTGTTTTGGAGTGGTAGAGCTCGTAGGCTGGGGGTTCAGGTTTGGTGGTGATTGTGGTGGTCGGATGAGCAAGGGCCGGTGTGTAGCAATGGTTGAAGGAGGTGTAGTTAGAGAGGGGGCTGGCCTAATGATGGGCCGGCGAGAAGAAGTGGCGGCCAGTGGTTGGGTTATTGAGCTTTGTGGTGGTTGTGGAGTAGAAGGTGCACGAATTATTTGTCTAGGAGGGTTCCTAGCAGGAGGCCTAGCCGGGTTGACAGACATTGTTGCATTTTGGTTTTCTAGTTGCCAACCTTGAGCACGACTGGCGTCTCCTTGGACAATGGAGTGTACTAGACCAATTCCTGGGTTTGGATGTGCTGGTGCCGGTGCTAGAGCGGGATCATGTAATGGGAGCAGATTCTGAACAATCCCCAAGCCAGGTTGTTGTTGAGGTTGAGCCGGTGGACGCTGCCGCTGCTGCTGCCTAGCCTTCATAGCTTGTATGCATTCCCCCATTTGGACCCAATCAATGCTGCCTTGGTCATTCAGATCGTGGATGTAATCCTTGAATTGAAAGCACACTTCTACAGTGTGACCAGGACACCGGTGGTAAGCACAGTATCGGGACATATCTACATTTGTTGGCCAAACCTCTCTTTCCTTGGGCAATTCTAACTGTTTCTCTGCCATGAGTACATTGAAGATGTCGGTCAAGGAGTAAGAGAGTTGCTGGTAGTTCTCTCTCCTAGGACCTCCCCTTCGTGGTGCTTGATTGGGTGGTGGCGGTGCCCTATTGTAGGTAGGTTGACGAGGTTGCTGGGGTTGTGCTACTGGTTGAGGGGGTTGTTGTGGTTGTCGTGGTTGTTGTGGCCTAACTTGTTGCTGAGGGGGGTAATAGGAAGGGCTCTGTGGTGGGTTTCTGTACTGGTTTTGACAGTTCCCTCCCTGGTTCCCCACAATGTTTATTGCTTCATTGTTAACCACTCCCTCGATTGTAGGACCAACTGGTGCAAAGGGGGTTTTCCTGAAGTTTCTAGGTTTAGGATCAAAAGGGTTTATCATGGTGGCATCTTTGAAGTGGGCTTGCAAGTATCGGGCACTGTCATAGAGTTTATTCATTGTGGTAGGACGGTGCATGATTAAGACATTCCTCAAGGCAGGTGTAGTGTTGCCAATAAGCATCTTCACTTGTTCCCCTTCAAAAATCACATCTGTCTGTTTCTCCGCCATTCCCCTCCAGCGATCAGCAAACTTTATGAAGTCCTCTTCGGGCTTCATCTTCTCAGCAATCAAGTCTGTAATGGAGCATGCTGGTGCCACCCAGTCTCTGTATCTTTGCAAGAATTTTGTTTTCACAATATCGAAGTCTCCTGCCTCAAAGGAGTCGAGTGAGTAGAACCATTCCAATGCACACCCTTCTAATGATCGACGGAACAAGAAGGCAAGAACCCTACGATCATCTTTCCAGAACGAGGACTCGTAAAGAAAATCTTTTAAGTGGAGAAAAGGATTGCCAGTACCATTGTAGCGGCGATAAACTGGTAGCTCAGAAAGTGGTAGGTGTAGGACTGGTAGAGAAGGAATTGAGATTTCAGGAACTGACTTGGAGTCCAGGCGACATCTCAGCTCTTCATAACGTTCATTCATCTGGGTGAGCTGATCCATGATTGCCCTGGTGAGAGAAGGTTCTTGGTTTACTGGTGGGGGTATGTGGTTAGAGACATGGTTCTGAAATTGAGGAGCATGACTTGAAGATTGTCCCATGGCTTGGCAGATTGGGGGAGCAATATGGTTAAAATAAGAGAGTTGAAAAAATGAGGGTTGGACCACAGATGGTTGAACTATAGATGGTTGAACTATAGATGGTTGTGCTAGTGATGGTTAATTCATAGATTGTTGAACAACAGGAGGTTGAACAAAGGGTGATTGAATGAGTGGTGGTCGAACCAGAGGACGAGGAGATAAGGCAACTTGATTGGTTTCAGCCTGATCTGAAGCAATTTTGCCCTTCACCATGGATTGTATACGGGCATAGGTTTCTGGGTCGGTATAGAGAGACAACTCCCTAAAGAGTTGTTCAACATCACGAGGAGCAGATGGTTGAGGGACCTCTTGTGCTTCTGACTCAAACAATGGATTAACACGACTATATGACGGATTTAGTTGATGACCCATCTCGTGCTCTCGATGTTAAGCTTGCTTCTCCATTCCAACGTGTCTTCCAGACCTTAATTGCATTGAACTTCAAGGAGAAAGTAAAACAAACAAGTTGACAAAGTAAACAAAGAACTTTTTTTGGTTTTTTTTTTAGTATTTTGCAAAAAGTTAGAGGTTTGAATTTTTATTTGACAAGAAAGTGATGCAAAGACTTGAAAGCAAAATTACGCAATGATTTTGATTAAACCTTAGGTTTATGAATTTTGTTAAGAATTGTTCTCTCAACAAATGGGTTAGGATCCTAACTCCAATCTCCAATGACCTAGGGTTCACACAATCTCACCACGTGTAGGTAACGTAGGATGCTTCGGGTTTTGGGGAGTGGTACAACCAACCCGATCGTGAAGAGGAATACTCCACGTATGAGGAATTACGGAGGCCTTGATGAAAGCCAACCAAGTCAACTAGGAAGGAATATCTTAGAAGAGAGGTCAGAATCCACCAAGAGGGTGTTTTGGATGGGAGGGATAAATGGGAGAGTGAGCTCCCGCCTCAAAAAAGTGTAAAAGAAGGAGGTAGAGAGAAGGAGCAGAGAATGCAATCAAGTAATAAAACAAGTAATGAGCAAAGCATAAACTTAAATAAACAAGCAATCAACACCAGACAAGCAATTAGAAACTAGACAGGCAACTAGAAACTAGAATCTAGACTTGTTTCTTATGTGAGCCAAATGGAGATAGTGAAAAGTGATGGAAAGAAGAGGGTTCAGATCTGATAACCAAGCAAAAGGGTGGTCCACGTGGGTAGGGCTGTTCATGGTTTGGTTTGGTTTGGTTTATGCATATTTTTTTTCAACCCAAACCAAACCAAAACTAGAACACAAACCAAACCAAACCAAACCAAAAAATTTTCAAACCAAACCAAACCAAACCAAACTAATTCGGTTTGGTTCGGTTTGGTCTTTGGTTTGGGCCTTTATGTGGGCATATTAATAAGTCTCGTTATAGCATCAAATTGTTTTACCCACCACTTAATCATACACAAGTTAGCTCTCGTTTTTCGACTAAAAGACCGCTTTAACATAGATAAAATTAAATTAGGAAAAGCATAACATTCTTAAAACAGATATAAAACAACACATGATTGAACAAATTAGTCCTAACCACATGATAGAACAAAATGGTCAAACAACTTCACCAGAAACAAATCAAATGTGAGGTAAAAACAACAACAACAAAAATGCTATAATAACAAACAACACGGAGTAAATCCATAATAACAAACAGCACAAAGTTAATCATATGTTTAGAACATATGTTTTTACAAAAAATTTCCATAACAAAAAAGATGACACAAACGAAGTCATGTCTCTCCATTGCATAACAATCACACTAGTCTTTCACAAAAGATATCATGAACCATGCCATGTTAGATGTCACCACCAAAGTCCAAAAACTTGTTCATCATAAAAAATAAAATAAGATATTCACTTTACCAATATGTAAAAATAAAATCAATATGACAAACCTTATTCCGTGCACTGTTCATCATATCAAATTTCAATCACATTTGGGGCCGATGTGAAACTTGTAAATTCTATATTAACCAAAACAACACAATAAGTCATCAAGTCAGTCATCAAGTTGTTTAAAAAAATTATCATCTAAAAAACATAAAAATATAGAACATCTTACCTTTGTCTAGTTGCTCAATCTCATCTAAGTGCTCTTCAGCACGCAATGACTCCTTTGATGCTCTAAGCCAATCTTGAGTGCAAATAAGTTCCTCCACAATTTTAGGAGATAATGAACTCCTAAATGGATCAAGCACGCGTCCTCCAGTGCTAAATGTCGACTCTGATGCAACGGTAGAAATAGGAATGGCCAAAACATCACGTGCTACAAGTGAAAGGATAGGAAATCTTGAACAATTAATTTTCCACCAGCCTAAAATATCAAATGATTCATCATCTTCTTCCATATCTTCATCTAAATATTTATCCAATTCTGATTTCGAGTCTCCACTCTCTCTTTCCGCACGTTGTAGCTTGAATCTAGACTTCATAAGAGTTTTCATCTTTTGTGCCGATTGTTCAGAATCTTGAACATTTGGGCTTGAAGTAGAACCTCCAACTTGAAAAGCCTCAAGCGATCTCACCTGGCCACTTAAGCTTGGGTTTGCAATTTTGTATTCATCAAACAAAGCATTGAGAGTTGTTTTCAATCTATTTTTCATAAGCAATGCTTTATCACATTCATACATTTGTGAAAGGCTAAATTCTATGAACTCAAATTTATATCGAGGATCAAGTACAACTGCAAGAAATATCATCACATTCAACTTTTCTGGATTGCCCCAATATTTGTCACATTTTTGCTTCATTTTAATAGCCATGTCACAGAACTCAATATTGTCACTTGCACACCATTCTTTTAAAAAACAATCAACACCACTTATTTCATGAAAATATGAGTTGGAAGTTACATAAAGTGAGCCAGAAACTCTTAGAGTTAGATCATAAAAGCTCTCTAGCAATCTTGTTAAACTTCTCACTTTAGTCCAATCTGCATCTCGAGGTACTCCCAAACCTTCTCCTTCTGAAAGCTCATTATAGAAAAAAGGATCTTGATCCTCAAACCTCTCAAAGGCTCCTTGAAATTTTTGTGCAACGTCAAGCATAAGATAAGTAGAGTTCCACCTAGTTGGAACATCTAAACATAACAAACTTTTACATTGTATTTTTTCTTCATCAACACAAGCTTTAAACTTTTGTAATCGAGCTGGAGATTGTCTCACATATCTTATTGCATTGCGCACACGAGCAATTGAGTCATTAGCAAGTTTTAAACCATCATTAACAACCAAATTCATAATATGTGCAACACACCTAACATGAAGACAATCACCTTTTAAAACACATCCTTCCCAATTGTTGATTCTTCTTTTCAGATATGCAATTGCAGTGTCATTTGAAGATGCATTATCAACAGTTATTGTCATAACCATCTCAATTTCCCAAGAATTCAAACACTTTTCAATAGCTTTTCCAATTGCTTCTCCTTTATGACTAGAAATTGGACAAAAATTAAGAATTCTTTTGTTCAATTTCCAGCCATCATCAATGAAATGAGCAGTCAAACACATGTAGTTAATTCTTTGCAAAGAAGTCCAAGTATCAGTAGTAAGACAAACTCTCTTACAACTTGAAGCTAAGAAATTTTTTACTTTTTGTCTCTCTTCCACAAATAACGAATAACAATCTCTAGCCATTGTGATCCTTGAAGGAATAAGAAATCGAGGTTGGGCAACATTAAAAAATTTCTTGAACCCTTCAGCTTCAACATATCTAAAAGGAAGCTCATCAATGATAATCATCTTGGCTAAAGCTTTTCTAATAAGGTCTTGATCAAATTTCCAATGTGTAAGAGTTGTTGTTGCATTTTCATTTCTCTCAATATCATTTGTTGAAGAGTGGAAAAGAAGTTGAGATTGACCGTGAACATGTTAATTTGCCTTGCTAAGAGCATACTTCTTACATCTCAAAGTTATGTGTGTTCTAAGAGTGCTAGTGCCACATACCCGAGGATCACAATTGTAAATGAATCCGCAATAGTTACACTTGCATTTCTCTTGACCATTTTCATCTTTCTCAAGTAAGGAGAAATGTTCCCAAACATCAGCTCTCTTTTTTACAGTTTTTCGTTTTAAACCCATCCTTGATGTTCCAACATTTGCTTCACTTGAATTATTAGGATCAGAGTTTGTACAATCTATGGCTATTGGAATCGGATTATCATTTGAATGAGACATCTATAAAAAGATAAACATATCAACAAAGTCATATATGCTATCCACAAATTAGATGTGGAAATATATAAACTGACATTTTGATAAACGATATAAGATATGTGTTACTTACATTTACCGATCCAATACTTGATGCCGTGTTTACACTTACAAAGATCCGAAATTTACAAGCATATGCAATTGCTGCGACTGGCCCACTGCCATTGCAAAGAAATCAAAGTCATCCAATTTTACAGCTTATTATCCATGTGAAAAGAAAGAAGGGGATCATCCAAATTACCCCTATGTGCTCAGCCGTAGAGGACCACATGCTGAGTTGCTGAGTTCGGGTGGAGTCTTGGAAGCTTGGAGCCGCTACAATCTTGGAGCCACTACATAGAAGCGTCTGGAGCCGTAGTGCCGTACAGTCTTGGAGAGTTGGAGTTCGGAGCCTTGTTCTTGGAGCCGCTGGCCCGCTACACAGCAGTCTTGGAGCCGCTAGGTCCGCTACAGTCTTGGAGGCTGGAGCAGAGCTTGAGGGTAAGCAGCGACTCTGGCAAACCTCTTGGAGGGAGGGAAACGACTCACGCAGAGAGGGAAGGCCGAATAGACAATGCTACCGCAGCCCGCAGGAGCCGCTTGGGAAGGGACCGAACTCCAAAGGGGGATGCCACCGCAAGCCCGCAGCCACAGGCCCACAGGAGCCGCTTAGGATGAGTCGATGGTCGATGGATGCCGCCGCAGACGCAGGCCCGCAGGCCGCAGGAGCCGCTCGGGAAGGGAAGGGACCGAACTCCAAACTCTGAAGGGCGATGCCGCCGCTGCGCCGCAGGCCCGCAGGAGCCTCTGTCCGCTGAGGAAGAGTCGAGTAGATGCAGTGCAGCCACAGCCGCAGGCCCGCAGGTCACCTGCTCGGTCCGCTGGAGAGTTGTCGCCGCCGCCACTCGGTCTGCTGGAGAGTTGTCGCCGCCGCCGGTCGCTGCGGCACTGCCTCAGGCCCTCAGCCGCTCGGGTCCTTGGGATACCAGGAAGGAAGGGTTTTGCGATTGCGAGGCCCGAAGGCGTAGGCTTGCGGCCCTGCGGGATATTTTAAAATCAACTGGAGTTCGGGTCATCGGGTTGGACTGGTTTCGGGGGATTTTAAAACCGAACCGGACCATTTTTTACATTTCGGTTCGGTTCGGTTCATGAACCGTTTGACTCCCTATGTGGACCCGAACCGAACCGAACCAAATACCTGTATTTGGTTCGGTTCAACGGTTTGAACCGTTTAATGAACAGCCCTACACGTGGGGACCGATGTGGGAACTGGGGTAAAAAGTAAAGGTGGTTCACGTGGGAACCGGTTTTGGGTAAAAAGGGGTGGTTCACGTGGGAACCGGTTTAAATAAAATGCAGAAATTAAATGGCATACTTGGTACTTCAGATATGATGAAAGATGGGTGAAATCAGAAATTTTAAGATGGCATGAAGTTAAGAAAGGCGGAAAGAAGGAAAGGCTCACGTGGGAACCGGTCTAGAACTAGAACTAGTTGCAAAACAAAACACTAAGCACCCACGGTTGAAGACATTGCTTGTCCCACCATGGTCGCCACAAAACTGTCGACTCTGAAAATTCGACGGAGTCCTCTCCTTTTTAGGGAAGTTCGTGAATCCAGATCGTCACCTCAAGAGGGGATGGAAAAAGAAAGGAATAAAACATTGGAAAGGAACTCTCACCTCGGTCCCACACTCACATTGATCCCCGAACTTTCATCCCTTGGCGTCGCTTGATCACCAAAGAGACGGTTCGGGTCATGTGGGAGGAGGGTGAGAAGAAATAAATTAAGACATGTGGTCGCCAGGAACCGTGGGTTCCGATTTATAGAATTAAAATGATCGTGTGTACCTTAGCGTGAAGAATGTGAGTTAAAGCTTCTCCTTCTTCGGCCGGCCAATGAAGAAGAGTCCTCAACGCGGTGGGTGCTTGATATTCTGTCCAACTAGAAAAAAAAACAAGTGAAAGAGACTATTAGAACTAGACAAAGTGGAGTATATGTAAAGAGAATAACATAAAACACACAATTGACTAGAAGCTGACCGGATTCGGGTTATCTCTAACCCCCTTTTTTTATTTTCGTAATAACAGAATAAAAGTAATGAAAAAAAATATAAAAAAATGATAGTAGTATGTATAATCACTAAAAAAAGAGGTAGGAAAAAGAACAGAAAGATTCTGAGTTGAATAGAGAAAGATATAGCCAAATCTGTGTTGTCGAAAAAGCCGAGCAGCAGTCCAGGATCTGTCAGGCGCGACTTTGCTTTTGCGCTCGTCACGACTAGCCCCAACCTCTGAATCAAGTGCCATCGATTGCAAACTGAAGAAGACTTGGAGAGGAAGAACTTTGATGAAAAGAGATCAGGCATAAGACGTCCACACACTGATGTAGAGGCCTCAAAAGATAGACTTGGCAGATCACCTGCAGAACAGCCTTCCTCTCTCTTGAACTGACTTTTCTCTCTCTAAAAACTCGAAATTCTCTCTCTAAAAATCACAAAATCAATGCAGGAGGTTGGTTGGACATCTTGAGATGCCTGGGGGGTCATGCTCATGCCCTTGGAACGACCGGAATCAGAGTTAATTTATAGGAGAACGAGCAGCGTTATCAAGGCTAAAAAATAGGGGCCTTGCACCCCACCCCTGGGCGCATGCGCCCTGGTGTAGGGTGCATGCGCCCCACTTAGGGGCGCATGTGCCCCCCAGTGAGGGCGCATGGGCATAAATCTTGAGAAAAAAGGTCTTATCCGATCGGCGGTTCAGTGGTAGAGTCCCAGTGAAAAACTGGATCCCTTGTGCCTCCAGGGTGGGGCACATGTGCCCTCAAGTGAGGGCACAAGGTCACGTGCCTCACTGGTAGGGCGCATGGGCACGTGCCCTAGGTCCCGGGCGCATGTGACCAGGAACCCGGGCGCATGGGACTGGTTTCGCGCGTCCTTCTTCCGAAAGCCATTGCGAACACTCCCGAACTCGGAATTCGACGCCGTTTGTTGTGTTGGAAAGATAACAGGCCAAAGAAGCTTTATATAGCATCGTATCAGACATCACACCCTCCAAAACTTCAGAATTTTTTCCAGAATGTTAGGGCAGTGAACAGAAAATCCGATACAAGTCAAAATGACTCCGACGGCAAACCGAAAAGGCACGGTATGCAACAAAAGTTGTTAGGGGTGTGAATATGACCATAACCTTAAATGCATGATCATTAGGCATTGGTCATTCAGCCAACTTCCGTGTTTACACGATTTACGTGTGGCTTTCGCTCGGAAATTACGGCTTTTTGCGGAAAACATCGGAAAACATCCGATTTCGTTCGGCTAAGCTCCAAATCAACTTTAAAAGACCCGGCATTATTATAAGGTCAATCACACATGTTTACCCTATAAAACATGATTTTTATGCTCTGAATTAGGCGAATTTGGCGTGTCTACAACCTACCTAGCGGGACAGATAAAGATGAAGCTAGTGAAGCTAAGGCATCAGCGAGAATATTCTAAGAATGGGGGACATGGACAAAGGTGAGTTCTTGGTAGGGTTTGAGGTTTGGATGGGAAGTTCGGTATTTGGATAGGACTTGGTGTAGGATCAATTGACTAACCTATCACCCTCAGTTCGGTGGCACCATGGAAATGAGCGGCCTCCAGCCTGGCCAGCAAGGCTTCATACTCAGCTATGTTGTTGGTTGCTAGAAAGTTAAGCTGAAAAGCCTGTGGAATGGTGACACCTTCAGGTGATAGAAGGACAATACCTATCCCTCTACCATGAGAGTTCAGAGCCCCGTCAAAATATAATGTCCAAAGATTGGAAGATCGGACTGACATTAGTTCGTCATCCGGGAACTCCGACCGGACTGGGACAAAGACGGGTATGGGATGATGGGCAAGGTGTTCAGAAATAGCATAGCCCTTAATTGCCTTCTGTGGGACATAAGTGATATCAAATTGGGATAAGAAACTCTGCCATCGCCCTAACCGATCAGTCAAGACTGTCTTCTCTAACAGAAACTTAATGGGATTGATACGAGCAATGAGCTTGACTTGGTGAGCAAGGAAATAATGTTTGAGTTTCTGAACCACCCAAACAAGAGCAGCACAGGTCTTTTCTACCACAGTGTACTTCAGCTCACAAGCATCAAACATCTTGGACAAGTAGTAAGTAGCTCGTTGTTTCTCTTCTTCATCAACTTGTGCAAGGGTTGCCCCAAGAGAGTTCTCAAAAACCGAAATGTAGAGGACCAAGGGCTCACAGGGGGACTTTCCAGGTATGTTTTCAACCCATCGAATGCCTCCTGGCACTTCAAATCCCATTTAAACTCGACCTCCGCCTTGGTTAACTCATAGAAAGGTTTACAGCTTTGGGAATGTTGTGAGATAAACTGGGAGACAAATTGTAGCCTCCTAATCAATCCTTGAAGTCCTTCATATTCTTCGGGGGAGGCATACCAATAATTGCTTTGGCCTTGTTTGGGTTGATCTCTATGCCTATTTTACTTACTATGAACCCTAGTAGTTTTCTGATGAAACTCCAAATGTACACTTCTTAGGGTTCATTTTCAGCTTGTATTCTCTAGCTCGTTGAAAATTTTTTCTTAGTATTTCAAAATGATCTTCCCGACTCTTGAACTTAATAACCAAATCATCCATATACACCTCTACAAGGGTGTGCATCATTTCATGAAAGATAGCCATCATAGCCCTCTGATGTAGCACCAGCATTCTTTAACCCAAAGGGCATGACAACATAGCAATATGTTCCCTAAGGTGTAGTGAACGAGGTCTTCTCTTAGTCCTCCTCAGATAACTGGATCTAATTGTATCCAGAATAGCCATCCATGAATGAAAGTATTTCAAATCCAGTTGTGTTATCAACCAAAACATCGATATGAGGTAAATGAAAATCATCCTTAGGACACGCTCGGTCAAGTCCCTGAAATATATGCAAATCCGAACCCGTCCATCCTTCTTCATAACACGGACTATGTTAGCCACCCATTGCAGATATAGGACGACGTTAATGAATTTTGCTTGGTGTAGTTTGTCGACCTCTTCTTTCATTTTGAGTGCAATATTAGGGTGGAATCTCCTGAGCTATTGTTTAACCGGGGTAGTTCCTAGTTTCAAGGTTAATCTATGTTCAACCAATGAATTATCTAATCCCGGCATGTCTTCATATGTCCATGCGAACATGTCCTTGTATTCTTCCAAAACTTTGATCAAACATTGTTCTTCTGAGAGAGTGAGGTTTGCACTGATGAGAATAGTCTTAGAATCGTCCAGGGTTCCTAAATTCAATTCCTTGGTTGGTTCATTCCCTATGGTTGATGGTTCCTCAAATCTTCTAAGTCCAGATGCATATGCATCAGCCAAGTCCTCGATTTCATCCTCAGATTCAGGATCCTTTTTTGATACCACCTCATATACTTCCAAAGTATGATCTATGTTATGCTCATCCTCATATCGGATTTCATCTAGTTGGATGGTATTCTCTAAAAAGTTTGGCAGCCTTGCACACTATATGCATTTCTGTGCCAATTGTTGTAGATACCTATTTGGAACTCGTTTACCTCTGACTTTCCCATTTCCTAACCTAACCAGACCTACTGAAGAAAAAGCTGGAAAGATGGTATTTACAGTGGAAGGAGGATCGAGTAAGTCGATCAATGATTCAGAAGAGAGGGATCCCTGATTGGGAGCACCCTCTGGGATGAGTAGAGACGTCACCTCTATGGAAATGTGAGTTTCAGAGAAGACATTTTTTTAGGATTTTCAAGTAAAAGATAGAATGAGTAAGAATGACTCGGAGTTTGCTAGAATATGACTGAATTAATAGAGAGAAAAATTTAAGGATAAAGGGGAAAAAGGGGCTCGTGGGCCCAATGGTAACAAAAAATGGGCACATTGGCCCAAAATTGATGAAGAAAGTAAATGGGTACGTGGACCCGATTTTAGAAATGGATGGGCATGTGAGCCCATGCTGGAAAGAACCCTCAGTTTTGAAGTTGATGTGGGAAGTAAATGGGCAAGCAGGCTCAGTGAGAATAGAAGGGTGGAAAGGGCACATGGGCCCAAAATGAGTTGTTAGTTTGGTGGAACATAGTGGGCTTGGAAGCCCATCCAATAGATCTACAAACAACGGAACGAGGTTTAAACAAGGGATTGTTGTATTTGGGCCTCGTGGAATGGTTTTGACTTGGTTGGTAGCCTACTCAAAAGGATGATCTAAGATTGGTCCGCCCTTGAGTGGTTCTTGGTGCTCTTCCCCACTTGAGAAAAAATGAGTCAAAGATAAGCACAGGTCTTCCAAGTCTTCTTCTTCATCTGGAGCCTTTCTTCTTTTGAAAGCTATCATACAACTCTTGTCATCTTCAACCATCATCATGGTCTCCCCTTTGATAAAGAATGTATGGTGTCCCATGGCATATCCTAGCTGGAAGACCCTTGCCTACGTGGCCTTTTCATAGATTGAATCGGCTGAGTGATACCTTGAAGATCCTTGCTCAAACCTTTTCCAGGCTGATAACCCAATTTCATCATCATCCGCCATCCCACTGTGTCTGGTAGAGAGGCGGTCATGCATTTGACTTCTGGCAATTCTCCCATTGAGATATGGGGTTGTATTGACAGTCCTAAGGGCCAAGAAGCATCGTTCAACTCGTCCCTTACAGGCATGCTAGTCACCTTGACCACTTGTCCCTTAAAGGGGAATTTTATGCACTGGTGGTTTGTTGAAGCCACCGCTCCTATTGTTTCAAGATAAGGCCTCCCAAGTATAGCCTGAAAAGTTGGATCTAGTTTCAGAACATGAAAATCCGTCGTGACTGTACATGGTCCAAGTTTAACCTCTAGAGTGACCACCCCACGTGCAGACTTCTTGGAGTTGTCATAGGCCATCACCATGGCACAAGATGGCTTGATTTCTTGTTCAGAAATGCCACACAAGTGTAAAGTTTCTGGCGGCATAACATTGATAGAAGCTCCAGTGTCAACCAAATAGGATTTCACTTCAATATTACAAATGATAATAGCCACATGTAAGGCGTATCTCCTAACCTCTAGATCTGCTAATTCTTCCTAAGAGAAAGTGAGTGTTGGGTGCTCACTTCTAGGGGCTAACACTGTGGTGATCTTCTCAGGCGGAAGATCTTCATTCACCATGACCCTTTGCAAATACTGCTATAGAATCTCCTGGTGCACCTTTGATCTTTTGATCAACTCAAGTATGGAAATACGGGTCGGTGTCTTATCTAAATGTTTTAACAAATCATAGGTCGTGCCTGGCAAAGGTTCTTCCACTTGTTCCTCCTCCACTAGATCCTGCGGTTGAGTTCTGGTTTGTGGAAAGAGCCGCTGGAACATCCTTCCACTTTGAAGCACCGAGGCTATTTGGCGGTCGTGTAGAGGTGATGGGTTAACTGGGGTGGGCTGTGGTGGAATAATTGGTGTAGGTGCAGGTATGGTAGGCAATGGGATTGGTGGTTCTAGGATGATTGGGTTAGTGAGTAGAGGGGTAGGATTTGGAGAGGGTGGTAATGGTGATATTGGTGGCCTGATAAGAAGAGGTCGGTGTGTAGGAGTGGTGGTAGGTTATGGGGTTGGTGGTATGATAGGTTGGGGCTTTGGAGTGGCAGAGCTCATAGGCTGGGGGTTTAGGTTTGGTGGTGATTATGGTGGTCGGATGAGCAAGGGCCGGTGTGTAGTAATAGTTGAGGGAGGTGTAGTCAAGACGGGAGCTGGCCTAATGATGAGTCGGCGAGAAGAAGTGGCAGCTAGTGGTTGGGTTATTGAACTAGGTGGTGGTTGTGGAGTAGAAGGTGCACGGATTATCTGTCTAGGAGGATTCCTAGCAGGAGGCCTAGATGGGTTGATTGGCATGGTTGCATTGTGACTTTCTAGTTGCCAACCTTGAGCATGGCTGGCATCTCCTTGGACAATGGAGTGTACTAGACCAATTCCTGGGTTTGGATGTGCTGGTGCCAGTGCTAGAGCGGGAGCATGTAATGGAAGCAGATTCTGAACAATCCCCAAACCGGGTTGTTGTTGAGGTTGAACCGGTGGACGCTGCCGCTGCTGCTACCTAGCCTTCATTGCTTGTATGCATTCCCCCATTTGAGCCCAATCAATGTTGCCTTGGTCATTCAGATCGTGGATGTAATCTTTGAATTGAAAACACACTTCTACAATGTGACCAGGGTACCGATGGTAAGCACAATATCGAGACATATCTACATTTGTTGTCCAAACCTCTCTTTCCTTGGGCAATTCTAACTGTTTCTCTACCATGAGTACATTGAAGATATCGGTAAAGGAGTAAGGGAGTTGTTGGTAGTTCTCTCTCCTAGGACCTCCCCTTCGTGGTGCCTGATTGGGTGGTGGCGGTGCCCTATTGTTGGTAGGTTGACGAGGTTGTGCTACTGGCTGAGGCGGTTATTGTGGTTGTCGTGGTTGTTGTGGCCTAACCTGTTGTTGAGGGGGGTGGTAGGAAAGGTTCTGTGGTGGGTTTCTGAACTGGTTTTAACGGGTCCCTCCCTGGTTCCCCACAATGTTTACAGTTTTATTGTTGACAACTCGCTCAGTTGTAGGACCAGCTGGTGTAGAGGGGGTCTTCCTGATGTTCCTAGGTTTGGATCAAATGGATTTATCATGGTGGCATCTTTGAAGTGGGCTTACAAGTATTGGGCACTGTCATAGAATTCATTCATGGTGATAGGATGGTGCATAATCAGGACATTCCTCAAGGCAGGTGTAGTGTTTCCAATAAGCATCTTCACTTGTTCCCCTTCAGAAATAACATCTGTCAGTTTCTCTGCCATTCCCCTCCAACGATCAGCAAACTTTATGAAGCCCTCTTCGAGCTTCATCTTCTCAGCAATCAAATCTGTAATGGAGCATGATGGTGCCACCCGGTCTTTGTATCTTTGCAAAAATTTGGTCTTGACAATATCAAAGTCTCCTACATCAAAGGGGTCAAGTGAGTAGAACCATTCCAATGCATACCTTTCTAGTGATCGGCGGAACAAGAAAGCAAGAACCCTACGATCATTTTTCCAGAATGAGGACTCATAGAGAAAATATTTTAGGTGGAGAAAAAGATTGCCAGTACCATTGTAGCGGCGATAAACCGGTAGCTCAGAAGGTGGCAGGTGGAGAACTGCAAAGAAGGAATAGAGACCTCAGGAATTGACTTGGAGTCCAGGCGACATCTCAGCTCTTCATAACGTTCATTCATCTGGGTGAGCTGATCCATGATTGCTTGGGTGAGAGCAGATTCTTGGTTTACTGGTGGGGGTATGTGGTTAGAGGCATGATTCTGGAATTGAAAAGCATGACTTGGCAAATTCTCTGAAGATTGTCCCATGACTTACTGGGCCAGGGGAGCAACATGGTTAAAATAGGGTGGCTGGACAAATGATGGTTGAATCATAGATGGTTAAACTAAAGATGGTTGAACTACAGATGGTTGTGCTAGTGATGGTTGAATCACAAATTGCTGAACAATAGGTTGTTGAACAATGGGTGATTGAATGAGTGGTGGTCGAACTATAGGACAAGGAGATGAGGCAACTTGGTTGGCTTCAGCCTGATCAGAGGCAATTTTGCCCTTCACCATGGATTGTATATGGGAGTAGCTTTCTGGGTCAGTATAAAGAGACAACTCTCTAAAGAGTTGTTCAACATCACGTGGAGCAGATGGTTGAGGGACCTCTTGCTCTTCTGACTCAAATAAGAGATGACCGTCTGACGGAATTGGTTGGTGACCCATCTCATGCTCTCGATGTTCAGCGTGTTCCGCCATTCCAATGTGCTTTCCAGACCTTAATTGCATTGTCACCTTTCAACTTCAAGGAGAAGGTAAAACAAACAAGTTGGCAAAATAAACAAAGAACTTTTTTTGGTTTTTAGTATCTTGCAAAAATGTTAGAGTTTTGAATTTTTGTTTGACAAACAAGTGATGCAAAGACTTGAAAACAAGATTACGCAATGATTTTTTATTAAACTTTAGGTTTATGGATTTGTTAAGAATTTTTCTCTCAACAAATGGGTTAGGATCCTAACTCTAATCTCCAATGACCTAGGTTTCACACAATCTCACCACGTGTAGGTAACATAGGATGCTTCGGGTTTTGGGGAGTGGTACAACCAACCCAATCATGCAGAGGAATACTCCACGTATGAGGAATTACAGAGGCCTTGATGAAAACCAACCAAGTCAACCAGGAATGAATATCCCAGAAGAGAGGTCAGAATCCACCAAGAGGGTGTTTTGGATGGGAGGGGTAAATGGGAGAGTGAGCTCCCGCCTCAAAAGAAAAAAGTGCAAAAGAAGGAGGTAGAGAGAAGGAGAAAAGAATGCAATCAAGTAATAAAGCAAGTAATAAGCAAAATATAAATTTAAATAAACAAGCAATCACACAAGGCAACTAATTAGAAACTAGGCAAGCAACTAGAAACTAGAATCTAGACCTTGTTTCTTACGTGAGCCAAATGGAGATGGTGAAAAGTGATGAAAAGAAGAGGGTTCAGATCTGATAGCCAAGCAAAAAGGGTGGTCCACACGTGGACCGATGTAAGAACAAACTAGCTCACATGGAAACCAGGGTAAAAAGTGAAGGTGGTTCACGCGGGAACCGGTTTTAGGTAAAAAGGGTGGTTCATGCGGGAACCGGTTTGAATGATTGAAAGAAGGCCACGTGGGGGCCAATTAAAGGTGAATAAGGATCTGATCTAAGTGGGGATATATCTGAATAAAAGTGGTTTGGTTCATGCGGGAACAAAAGTAAAGAAAGAGGTTGGTTCACGTGGGAACCAATTTAAAAAGAAAAAGGGTGGTTCACGCGGGAACCGATTTAAATGACAACAAGAAATAAAAGAGGGTCACACGGTGACCAATTTGAGGGTGATAACATACAGCAAAAGAGGGAAAAATCTGATTTGAATAATTGAAAATAAATGTTGGTTCATGTGGGAACCGGTTTGTAGAAGAGAGTTGGTTCGTGAGGGAACCGGTTTTTAAGCAAAGGTGGGTTCACGGGGGAACCGATTGAAATAAAATAACAAAAATTAATTGAGGTACTTGGCACTTCAGATCTGATGAAAGATGGGTGAAATCAGAAATTTTGAGATGGCATGAAATTAAGAAAGGTGGAAAGAAGGAAAGGCTCACGCGGGAACCGGTTTAGAACTAGAACTAGTTGCAAGAAAACACTAAGCACCCACGGTTGAAGACATTGCTTGTCCCACCGTGGTCGCCACAAAGTTGTCGACTTCGAAAATTTGATGGGCCCTCTTTTTTTTAGGGAAGTCCATGAATCTGGATCACCACCTTAAGAGGGGATGAGAAAGAAAGAAGAAAGCATGGAAAGCAACTCTCATCTCGGTCCCACACTCACATTGATCACCGAACTTTCATCCTTTGGCGTCGCTCGATCACCAAAGAGATAGTTCGGGTCATGTGGGAGGAGTATGAGAAGTAGAAAATTAAGACATGTGGTCGCCAGGAACCGCGGGTTCTGATTTATGAAATAAAGATTGACCGTGTGTACCTTAGCGTGTAGAGTGCGGGTCAAAGCTTCTCCCTCTTCGGCCGGCCGATGAAGAAGAGTTCTCAACATGTGGGTGCTTGATTTTATATGCAAATAGACAAACAAATAAGTGAAAATGACAATTAGAACTAAACAAAGTGGAGTATATGTAAGGAAAATTACATGATACACACAACTGACTAGAAACTGACCGGATTCGGGTTATCTCTAACATCTCTTTTTTTAATTTTCAGATTAACATACTAAAAATAATGCAAAAACATTTAAAAAATAATAGGAGTATGGATAAGCACGATACAAAGAGGTAGGAAAAAGAACAGAAAGATTCTGATAAGAATAGAGAGAGATATATGGCCAAATTTGGGTTGTCGAAAAAACCGAGCAGCAGTCTAGGATCTGCCAGGCGCGACTTTTCTTCTGCACTCGCCACGACCAGTCCCGACCTAGGAATCATGTTCCATCAATTGTAAACTGAAGAAGACTTGGAGAGGAAGAATTTTTATGTTGAGAGCTCAGGCAGAAGACATCCACACACTGTTGTAGACGCCGAAGAAGAGAGACCTGGCAGATCACCTGCAGACCAGCCTTCCTCTCTCCTGAACTGACTTTTCTCTCTCTAAAAACTCAAAATTCTCTTTCTAAAAATCACAAAATGTATGTAGGAGGAAGCTTGGACGTCTTGAGATGCCTAGGGGGTCGTGTACATGCCCCTGGAATGACTGGAATTGGCCTTAATTTATAGGAGAACGACTGTCACGATCCAAGCTAAAAAATAGGGTACCTTGCTCCCTACCCCAGGGCGCATGCGCCATGGTGCTGGCCGCAGGGGCGCATGTGCCTCCAAGTGGGGGCACATCCTATCCATCAGAAAATTTTGGTCCGATCCGGTCGAAAAATTCGATCCAATCCGTTCAGAGGTAGAGTCCCAGTTGAAAACTGGTTCCCTCATGCCCTCAATCGGGGGCATAAGGCCACGTGCCTCAGGGTTAGGGTGCATGGCCATGTGCCCTGGGTCCAGGGCACATGTGCCCAGGGACCAAGGTGCATGGGACTATTTCTGCGCGTTCTTCTTCCAGAAGCAATTGCGAACACTCCCGAACTCGGAATTCGATGCCGTTTGTTGCGTTGGAAAGATAACAGTCTGAAGAAGCTTTTTATAGCAATGGATTAGCCATAAAACCCTCCAAAACTTCAGAATTTTCTTTGGAAGTTAGAACAGTGAACAGAAGATCCGATACTAGTCAAAATGACTCCGACGGCCAATTGGAAAGACACGGTATGCAATAAAACTTGTTCGGAGTGTGAATCTGACCATAACCTTCAATGCATGATCATTCGGCATTGGTCATTTGGTCATTTAGCCAATTTCTGTGTTTACACGATTTACGTGTGGCTTTCGCTTGGAAATTACGAGTTTGTGCGAACACTTCGGAAAACATCCGATTTCAATCGGAGAAGCTCCAAATGAACTTTAAAAGACCCGGCATCATTATAAGATCAATCACACATGTTACTCTATAAAACATGAGTTTTATGCTCTGAATTTGGCAAATTTGACATGTCTACACTGGGGAGACGTTGAAATTGATCTTCATTTGTTGAAGATGAAAAGGAAATTGACTAGGAACACTTATTCTAAAGGAGTCTTAGATGGAAAATGCTCAGGAAAATCTGTGGAAGCCAATGATTAGCAAAACAGCATGTAAGAGCATAGATCGGCTTCTCTTTCACTTCGGGATAATTTTCGAGCACCGAGACAAAGAGAGGACGACTTGGAATGGTTGGGATGAGCCTAGGGTCGCTGGAGGACTAGGAGATTAGCTGGAGGATGGGGATTCTTTTCTTTAGGTTGTTCAAATGAGTCTCCCTTTATAGGGGATGAGAAACAAGATAGAAAATAGCAAGTTTTGATATATCCGACCATAAGTTGGATTTCTTCCATTTAATGCTGCTAATTTTCATCATAAGACTTATAGAAACTTACTCAACTGATATAGAGGGATAAAAACAATGTATCACCTTCCTCATATTCAAAATATGTTTCCACCTAAAGGGGAAATAGATCTGGTTTAAAAATAGCAAGTTTTGATGTATAATATAGCAAGTTAGATTCTCATCATTTGATGGTGATAATTTTCATCATGAAGCCTCCAGAAACTTATACAAATGTTATAGAGGAGGAAAAAGGAAAGGGAGGTCATGAATTGGGTCACAGATATGGTCAAATGGTTGGGCTTGCACTCCAATAGTCTTGATTGGGGTTGCGTGTGGACAGAATTACGCGTCTGACTTTCGAGGGGCGCTGCGAACAAATGGGAGATAATGTTAGGAATGTCTCATATTTGTGGACATCTCATCATCTATGGGTTGGCTAATATCCAAGAAACTAGGAATGCTATAGAAATTTTGAAATCCTATGAGGATCAATCGAGGCAAGCCATCAACAAGGTCAAATCCAACATTATCTTCTGCAAAAATGTTCCTCAACATATTAGAAATGGCATATGCAGGTACACAGGTTTCCCGCAAGCTTCCAATTTGTATTTCTACCTTGGTATTCCATTGAGACTAACTAGAATCGGAAGTTCCTATTTTGACGACTAACTAGAATCGGAAGTTCCTATTTTGACAAGCTTTTATCTAGCTGCCAGGCCAAGCTTGCTTCTTGGAAGATCAACCTCCTCTCTACTGGGGGTAAATCTGTCTTAAGAAAATTAATGCTTAATCAAATACCTCTTCATCTAATGTTTGTTAGAAAGATCCCTACAAATATCATTAGGAGGCTCGAGACCGTACATAACAACTTTTGGTGGGCACATAGTGGGTAGAGAAAGAGAAGGATCCATCTCACTGCTTGGGAGTCTCTTAAGAAATAAAAACACAATGGTGGCCTAGGCATTAGGAATTACAATATTATGAACCAACCTTTACTCATGAGATTGACTTGGGCCTTCATCCATGACAAGCACAAATTGTAGGTGAAGTGACTGCATGCAAAATACCTAAAGAAAGTTAACTTTTGGGAGGCTAAAGCTGCATATCAAGCCTTTCATATTTTGAGAAACATTCTGCAAGCCCTCTCCTACATTCTCAAAGGGGCATTTTGAAAAATCAAGAATGGTGACAAGAAGAATATTTGGAACCAATATTGGATCATGGATAGGAAAGGCCCCCCTAAACCAAAACCATTTTCTCCATATAAACCAAGTCTGGTCAAGGAACTCATATCTGAAACTAGATCAGATATTCATCTCCTCAAGGACTGTAAGGAATTGTCCATCAAAAATTGGTGCAACGGAAGTGATGATTCTTATGGGTTCCTTTATAATCTGTTTCAATCGAAACCGAATGATGAAAACTAAAAACTGATCAAATCAGGTTCGAATATACCTGATAGGGATTCATATAATCCAATAGAGAGAAAGGATATGAGCTTCTCAAGCTCTTCAAACCGTTCAAGTGTCTGATCTCCAATAGTATCCACATGAACTTCATACACAACAGGTTCTCCCTTTGCGCTGGCCTCAAGAACTTTTTTCGAACGGAGCTCCATCGCCCATGCCTTCTGAGGATATGGTTTACACCCTTGTCTTGATAGGGTTTGGCTAAAATTATTAGTATTTATAGAAAATTTTGGAAATTTTCATGCAAACCCAAAATCTCCATAAATTACACCCTTGCCCCTGTGCTTATGGATAAATCCTTATGTGTGTGACCCACTAGGTCCAATAGCCAATTTGGTCGAGGCCTAAATAAAATAGAACAATTCTATTTAACTTAATTAAATCTGTTATCCAATAACAGATTAATCGGCCTACTGATCATGAAGAGTACAAGCCACATCTGATGATCTCAAATGGCTATAGGGATAATCTTATCTCCATTGAACATTTCCATCATCAGTTACTGCATGGATATAAACCCTCGTCCATCCAATGTCCGGGTTGGATAGGAGTACAGCATCGATTGTCAACTCCTTAATATACCAGCTCTATAGGACCGCGTACTCAAAATCAGATCAATTGAAAAACTCAAATTTCCAATTATCCTATCTACCTTGGCCAGGGATTTGAAGTACTAACCTATATAAAATTCACTATCACTTACTGAGAGTGAACGATCCCTTGTTGTCCGCTTAATTGTCTCCATCAGGTTTTCTTTGTACCCGATCCATCGCTATACTAGATTATCTAAATGGTGATCCATAAGTCAATGGTCAAAGCACAAGTTCCACCCAACAAGGCATCTTTGGCGACTCAAAAGTCCAACCATGCAACTATGATGATAGAAAACTCTAATTGACAGTTCGGTAAGATACCATTCAGGGTTTCCAATTCGGTCAATTCAGTGAACTCATTCAACTAATGGACACATGTATGTGTATCTCAGTGTCTCCACATTAATGACCAATGAGATCGATCATTCTCATCATATGAGAATACATCACATACATTAGTCTATTCGGATCCTTGCTGTCCCATCTCAAATATCATATGACTAGGAACATTTAGATCAAATACCTCTAGATGATCAATCTCATTATCATGATCTAATCATGATTCAATCATCATTACATTTGATTAAGGACTTCATTATGATATTCGCATCTAATAAGAGCTTGTAATAAAGAATGTGTCTAATTACTTGAATGAGATATTTCTAAAAATGTCAAATCATATCATATATTATTGGTTTGTTGGGCATACATTAATATCAAGGACTACTTGAATGAACCCTCGATCCTCAAAACTCCTATATTCAACTATAACGAGGAGGACAATCTAGTGTGGCCTTACACCCAGGACAACAATCTTTCAACCAACGTGCATACAAATTCCTCGTTGATCAAGTCAAGCCCCCTGGACCCTCGGATACTACCATGTGAAAAACACTTTGGCATTCTAAAGTTGCTCAAGTTTTCCCCTTGAAGATTATTACCTTTATATGAAAGTGCTTGTCAAAGAATTTGCTTACAAATGAGACAATTGCTAACAGGTGTCCACACATTAGTGGGATGTGCAATGTCTACTCGGCCCACCTTGAAACAACACAATGCATCTTCTTTGAATGCTGCAAGAGCAGAGCTGTTTGGATGCCCTTCCCATTGGAAGGACCTAAATAATAGAAAGACAAATACATGCACGAGGCCATCTCAACCTGGCTCTCCTAGATCAAACAGGAGTTATCTACATTGTCCAAGGTGGGAACCTTGGCTATCACCATCCTGTGGCACATATGGAAAGCTAGATGTGACACACAATTCAGAAGCAGCAAGCATCAACCCTTGGATTTTCTCAGAAGAGCTTATCGGGAAACATATTTTTTATGGAGCGAAGGACTATTAGCAAAGAAAAACACCCCATCAGATGGACCATACCTCCCTTTCTTAAGTAAGATCAATGTTGATTGCGGAATCTAGAACAGCTGAGGCACTATCCATATGATTGTTCAAGATGAATTGGGAGCTCTGATCTATTGGTAGGCCTCCCAGTTCTCCTATGACGAAGCCCAAATCCTTGAAGCCTTAGCCATCAGGTAAGCTTGCCTCTAGGCCATCTAGGCTAATTCAAAGGCTACGATTGAAAGCGATGCTAATGCTATCGTCGACGCCATCCAAGGTTTGGGTCCCCTGCACTGGCGTGCTCAACAACATATTCTCCAGTGTAGGGAACATTTTAAGTCCAACAATTTGTAGCTTTCTTTCATTCCTAGGTGTTGTAATCAACAAGCTCACCTTTTGGCTAGGGCCCTAGCTTACCCTCAATCAACCCCATCCCCCAAGAATTCCCCGCATCTATAAGGGACCAATTGTACTCTGAATTGCTTGCTTAATTTAACTTACATTTTCCTTCAAAAAAAGGGTCTACATAATCTCTCTCTCTCCTTTAGATCTCACTTATCTTGTGTTAACCCAACTCTTAGCTCTCTCTTCGATCCCTTCTCTATCGTTTGTCCCTTTCCTTCTCTTTAAAATCCCTCACTACTAGAAAAAGGGTTGTTGGCGACGACTAGAAGTCATCGCCAACAAGTAAAAAGTCATCGCTATTGAATATTGGCAATAGCTTCTCAGCCATCACAACCTTGTCACAAATAAACCCATCTCCATTGCTATCAATGATAGCTAAACAGAGATTGATGCCAAAATTGTTAGTTACGATGGCTAAATTGTCATGAATAGTAGTATTATTTGCGACAGCTAAAAGATGTAGCAACAAACATTAGTAGCGATGACTTACATTCGTCGCAACAGACAATTTGGGAAAGGGCTATGTTTATTGGTGACGGCTTTAAGCTGTCGCTAGTAGATTAGTTACAACAATTTACAGCCATCACAAAACTAGATATATTGATTCCCGAAACATTTTTGGGTGTGGGATTACTTGTTTTGGCGATGGGTTAGAGCCATCACCACTACTTCTTAGCCGTCGTTGAAGGAATTATTGGCGATGGCTATAAGCCGTCACCAATAATCCATGTGAAGAAAAAAAAAATCATATGAATATAAATAATTTATGTAGAACTACACCCTTACATGAATATACAAAACACATGTATTTCTTATACAATAAATCTTTCATTCAATCAATTTACATCTAAAATAAACACATTCACATAACTATAATGAAAGAAAAAAACACAACTAATACAAACATTCACACCCACATTTTTATGGTATTCATAGTATCAAAAAATGTTTCAATCTACATTCACAAAATAAAACATTTACAATTCATGCATACATGTATGTAGATAGAGATAACATGGAGAAGGGAAATCTCTCATTCATCCTCTCCAAATGATCTCTCCTCCTCATCCTCATCTTCGTCCTTGTCCTCTCTCGGTCCTTGAGGTGGCCTCCTTGATGGATCCATTGGTGGGCGGAGTACCTGATCTATCTTTGCTAACATTTGTTGTGTTAGCCATTCCACTGTTTCCTGAAAGTGTTTTTCTTGATCATTCGTTTTTTTCTTGGAGAGAGCTAATCATCGAGTGTTGCTTCTTGATTTGATTTGCTTGACTGTGGAGTAAATTACTTTGCCTCTCCACTTTCTCTGTCAACGCTTTAACGATCAGACTCGTAAAGGCACTCACACCTCCACCGCTTACTCCATACTAGGTGTTACTGGTTTGCCCTCTCCCCCCACATCGAATCCACCCCATCCTATCACTACTGAATACGCTGAAAAATGCTTCCTTAGTAGAGAATGGATGCTTAGAATTCCCAGCATCTGATTCTTCTGACTGGGGGACATTCATCAACTATTGCATATTATCTAAAAAGTATAAATATAATGTCGAGTGATATATGAAATCAAAACTAGCTAAATGTACAAATAATTTAAATATTTACCATCATTTTACAACTTTCTTCGTTACTATAAATGATGGATCTATCCACTTCTTCTTGTGTCTGGGTCATCTCAAAGACCTCTAGACAAGTTGGGCAACATCTTTCCTTTTGTGTCTGTTTAGAAGAAAAAAATAGAATACATTGACTAAATACAACTCAATAGTAAATAACAGTAATTTAAAACACCTACAAAAACTATCTCAAACTAATGAATGTTTATCTTTCCTCTTCTATAGGCATAGTCAGATAAGCCCTATTGAGTTTATTTTTTTGCTACAAAAAAATTTCTCTAGATGTTAATTATTGATAAAATTCACATTCTGCCATAAAATTTCTTAACTTTCTTAAGTGAAAGGTACTTTTTTACCTTACTCTTATCTTTGTGCCATATAGGGGTGGGCATAAAATGGTTCAAACCGAGAAACCAAACCGAACCAGCCCATTCGGTTTGGTTTGGTTCGGTTTGGACCTCCTTTCAGTTTGGTTCGGTTTGAAATTTCTCCAAACTGATTTAAACCAAACCAAACCATTTAAACCGATTTAATCAAAAAATATAAAAAAAAACTATTATAGTATTAATAAAAATGATATTTTTATAAATAAATTTTATGATAAAATAATATTTATTTTCATTATTTTTTACTTAAAAATTAGTATATATATGTAAAAAATAATTAATTTAAATATTTTTATTTATTTTCGGTTTAAACCGAACCAAACTGAATTGATTCAGTTTGGTTCAGTTCGATTTGAGAGGGTGATTCGGTTTGGTTCAGTTTGAAAAAAAATTGGTCCAAACCGGACCAAACCGAACCGTGCCCACCCCTAATCCCATATTTCACACATATAGTGTCACTGCCCTAGGTTGCATTATGGAGGCACAACCGCAAGTGCCTACTTCAATGAGCGTCCTGTAAAATACTACACGCCAAAATTTTATTAGTTATAATAGACAACATGAGACAAAAAAATAAATATGACTTATTAACTTCTTCTTTAAATGACATCTTTGTTTTTTGTTTTTTTTTTTTTTGCATCTCCCCCATATATCTTAAAATTTTTGTATTTATGGATGGAGATCGCTCAATGGTAAAATGCCATGCATGCATAATAATTATAGATTACTATTTTACAATTAAAAATATCATATATAGAAAAAAATTTACTTACCTCGAGATCTCTGAGAATGGCTTCTTTTTTGTCATCTACAAGGGTGATGTAGTCTTGTTTCCATATGTTGTAATGCATGATGTTGCAGATCCAAGGTAGGAGGTGAATTCCTAGCTATAACTTGGATGTTCAAGGTCTCTTTAGGTGCTAATGCTCTCACATTATACGTGTTGACTGGACCTCTCCCATGATAGAAATGTATGCCCTACAAGCCAATCATATATGATATGATTCGACATTTCTAGAAATATCTCATTCCATTAAAGAGGCAAAACTTCGTTACTATCTTTTATTAGAAGCGTATATCGTAATGAAGTCCTTGATCACATGCAATGATGATTGAATCATGATGAGATCATAATAATTAGATCGATCATCTAGAGGTATGTGATCTAAATGTTCCTAGTCATAGGATCCTTGAGACGGGACATCAAGAATCCAGATAGACTAGTGTGTGTGATGTCTTCTCATATGATAAGAATGACCGATCTCATTGGTCATCAGTGTGGGGACACTGAGATACACACACAGGTACTCATTAGTGGAATGAGTTCACTGAACTGACCAATTTAAGAAAACCTGATCGGTATCTTACCGAACTGTCTATCAAGTTATTCTTACATCTCAATAGCACGGATGGATCTTTGACCTGAGTCGCCAAAGATGTCTTGCCAGGCGTACTATGTAATTTGACTATTGACTGATGGACCACTTAGTATTGTGGTCCTATATAGTTAATGGATTGGGTATATGGGAAACCTGGTGGAGGCAATTGAGCAGACAATAGGGGATCGTTCACTCTCGGTAGGAGAGAGAGAATGTCCTATGGATAGTACTCTAAATCCTTGGCCAAGGTAGATAGGATAATTGGAAAAGGAGTTTTCCAGTTGATCCATTCCTGAGTACAAGATTTCATAGAGTTGGAATACTTAGGGGTTGACAGTTGGTGCCGAACCCCTGACCAACCGGGACATTGTATGAACGAGGATTTAAATCTGTGTGGTAATTGATGATGGAAAGGCTCAATGGATGTTATTTAACTCTCTAAAGTCATTTGGGATCATAGGATGTGGCTTGTACCCTTTATGATCAGAAAGCCGTAAAAATTGTTATCGGATAACGATTTTGATTTAATTTAAAGGAATTGTTCTTTTAAATTAATTAAGGCTTCAACTAAATTGACTATTGGGCCTAGTGAGTCACACACAATATATCTGGTCAATAAGATGAGGGCATGGACGCAATTTTATAGAAGTTTTGGGTTTTTGTGAAAAATTCCATCTTCTATATATAAATGGCTTATGAAGCCAAACCCTATCAAGCCATAGGGCTGGAGCACGTCCCAAGCCTCCTCTCTTCCTCCTCTCACCTCTAGAAGGTGATCTCCCATGGTCAAGCTTGGATCTGGAAGGTTTCTGGAGGCCCGAAGGAAGAGAGAACTCGTCTATTGAAGCAGATCGTGTAGATACCGCTAGAGACCGAACACTTGAACGGTTTTCATCAAGGAGGAATGTCCTCTCTTCATCCATGGTGAGGGATTTTAGAAATCCCATGAGGTACTCTCGTTCTACTTCATATTCAGTTCCCGGTTTTACTCGTTCGGCATCGATCAAGGCAAAGATCATGGTTTTATGGAATCAAAATTTTTCCGCTGTCATGTATTGATTCCTTACATCCCACATCTCCCCAATGTTGCTAATTAAACATAAAATATCAACATGTTAGAAAGTGATGTTTACAATGACTATAAAAGAATTAATAAAATAGATATCAAAGGCAATGGAAGATGTACTCACTACATATGCAGGTGTCGCCACAGTAAGGTAAGGGACAACCACCTAAGATGGTCATGGCGATGAAAGTGTGTCCAATGTAGGTTGAGATTTATGAAAGGTGGATCTCTCTGTGAATGAGATCCAGCAAACCAATCAGTGGATCCACCGGTAGTCTTACTCTTAGATGTACAATGGCTCTTATTAAATTTCTTCATCTACAATATAATCAAAGTGATATTACAATTTGGCCAAACCAATCATGGAATGAGTTTTGTGGCACTATTGGACTTCCATAGTTGGTTAGGCCAATCTAAACCTATTTCTAGCTTAGATTGGTCAAACTGGCTATGGAATGGTCTAATCCATAGTTGGTTTTATGCAAATTTTGGACTTCCATAGCCAGTTAGACCAATCCAAACCAATTTCTGGCTTGGATTGGCCAAACCAACCATGGAATGGGTTTTATGCTGATTTCGGACTTCTATTTCCAACTTTACTTGGCCAAATCAGCTTACATGGCTAATTAAGTCAATCCAAATCAATTTCCAGCTTTAATTGGCCAAATCGGCCAAGGAATGGCATGTCAATTTTGGACTTCCATGGCTAGTTAGCTAATCCAAACTAATTTCTAACTTGGATTGGCCAAACTAGCCATGGAATAGGTTTTGTGGCAATTTTAGACTTCCATGGCTAGTAAGGCCAATCCAAATTGATTTCCAGCTTGAATTGGCCGGCCATGGAATGGGTTTTATTCCAATTTTGGACTTCCATGGTCAGTTAGGCCAATCCAAACTAATTTTTGGCTTGGATTGGACAAACTAGCTACGGAATGGATTTTATGCCAATTTTGGACTTCTATGGCTGGTTAGGCCAATCCAAACCCAGACGAAAATGGGTGTGGTTTTGCCTGACTGGTCATACGAGTGTTATAATGGGTTTTAAGTGAATTACATGGCCGGTTAGACCAATCCAAACTGACTTTTGATTTTAGATTAGCCTAACCGGCCATACAAGGGTTCTAATGGGTTTTATGTTAATTTCATGACCGGTTAGGCCAATCCAAACTGACTTTTGATTTTGGATTAGCTTAACCAGCCATACGAGGGTTCTAATGGGTTTTATGTGGATTTCATGGCCGGTTAAGCTAATCCAATCTGACTTCTGAGTTTGGATTGACCTAATCGACCATACACGTTTTTTTTTTTTAAATTTTAGGTGGATTTCATGGATAGTTAGGCCAATCCAAATTGGCTTTCGAGTTCGGATTGGTCTAGCCGGCCATACGAGGATTATAATGGGTTTTAAGTGCATTTTATAGCCATTAGGCCAATCCAAATCAGCTTCTAGGTTTGGATTGGCAAAACAAGCCATATGAGGGTTAATGGATTTTAATGGATTTCGTGGTCGATTTGGCCAATCCAAACCAATTTCCGATTTTATATTGGCCTAACCAGCCATACGAGGGTTCTAATGTGTTTTAAGTGGATTTGATGGCTAGTTACGCCAATCCAAACTAGCTTCTAGGTTTGGATTGGCCTAATTGGCCAAATGAGGATCTACCTCTTTTATAAACTGCTATATATCTATAACCCTAAACCTACTTCTATAAATCAAATTTCTACCTCTATTGGTTGAGTTTCTTGAAGTTGTATCTCTTCATCAGTTACACCAAATGCGATGGGTTCGTTAACAAATTGTTCTTGATATGGTTCTACTTCATCATCACTCCAATTTTTTTGATAAGTTATAATAGTTACGAGGTAGAGATTTCACTGGTATCACACATTCCTTACTCATGTTATCTTTCACATAAAAAACTTGTTCCACTTGACTTGTAAGTTTCAACGGTACATAAAATCCATAATCATTAACCTTAAAACCTCTGTCCTTATTAGACATATCCTATCATTGACATTCAAACATACTAAATGGTTATTCCTATCAAATAATATCTCAACTATGTCTAATATTTTTCCATAATATCTCAACAATATCTTTCAAAATACATCCACCAATATTGAATAGGTCTAGACATTCTAGCTTCATAAGTTAAACGCACAACAAGGCACATCATGACATCAAAAAATGATGGTGGAAAATTTTGTTCCAACTTACACAATGTGATTGCTATCCTATATCCCCAATTCCTTAAAATACTATTATCTAAAACCTTAGCACAAATTACATTAAAATACTAGCATAACTCTAAAATCAAATTGATACGATCCCTTGAAAAACCAGAGGAATAATTACTTGCATCATGACTTGACAATAATGACTTTTTAATCCACTAATGGTTCTACTACTTACATCTACACACCAACTCAAATTTAATGAATACCCATCTGGCACTCGAATGTTCTTCACAAATTTGAGTATGAGATTTTTGTTCGTTACTAAGCCTATAAATAGCATATGAAAACCTAGACAAACTCTCATATGGATGTAACTCTGGATAGATTCCTAACTCTACCAAGTATTTTCTCAAGTTCAAGTTATCTTTATTCGATCTTGTTAGGTTGAACATATCAAGAATATCGTCACCCACATTCTTCTCGATGTGCATAACATCCAAATGATGATAGAAAATTAGAAAAAGCCTAATATGGTAGTTGCTAAAAAAATACTTCTTTTCTTCCTATTCAAGGTTCTTGACAAATTTTTGTCAAGTTCTCTAATTCTTTCTTAATCAATTTTCCAAATCTTAAAGGGTGCATCCTTTATTGTTGTTTCTATATCTCATGTATGATTAGCATCTTTGATATTCCCCTCTCACATTGTCGACCATCAAACAAATGTCTATAATGGTGCTTTCTCTACCGATGTGATATGGGTAAGAATTGACGATGTCCTAAATAACATTATTTCTAACTGTGAACTAGTCAAACTAAGTATGTTTCTTCATTACAGATTAGATATGTTAATTTTCCTTTGGTACTTCATTCAGATAGATTGGCATACCTCATACAATCATTTATGGCACCTAGCAATATGACTCTCATGAAACAAATTCTCTTTCCTTAGAACATCATATGGCTCCAATCCAATCTCCCACAAGTATCTTAACTCGTCCAACAACAGCTATAAGTATGCATCAATATCATTTCTAAAGGCTCTTGGGCCTACTATTAGACATGAAATCATCACGTATGCCACTTTCATAGACATCCATAGTGGTAAATTGTAAAACATCGTAACAACATACCACACACTTTATTTTGAAGACTATTGCCAAATGGGATAAAACCATCAGTGGCCAAACCAAGTTGAATACAAGATAAACATCATCCACTCTTTTCCAAGAGGGAGATTTGTCAAGATGATGCATTTCATCTCTTGATTCGTAAGAACGTGGCTCGCTATGTCATAACATCCACTTAACATGTTCAGTGATATAAACAAACACTGCAACCTATCTCTTGATAAAAAATAATATAATATCTTCTATGCCACCTTCTTACTCCTATGTTTATGATTATCTTTATATCTTGGAGTCTCATATTATGGATATATAATTCTATCAGCATTTTCTTCCTAAAAGAGAACACAATCATTCTTACATGCATCTATTTTTTCGTAACTAAGTTCTAAATCTTTAACAATTTTTTAAAGTTCATACCAAATGGTAGGAGCACTTGCAGCTTTGGGCAATATATCTTTGAATAAATGCAATATATTATTCATATATTTTCAAGTTAAATCATATAGTGACCTTAACTAAATCAACTTTAAAATAAATTTTAACTACATGTCTTTTTAAAATAAAAGTGTTACAACACCATTTATAAGGACATTGAATTAAACTTTTGTTCTATCTATGTCTAATTCGGGTCCTACATTCTTGAAAAGCATAATCTAGAATTTTCTCTATTTCTTGAAGATACATAGAATTTAATCTATTAGAAATACCTATTTAAGATTTGTCTAAGCTACTCATCTAGACTAATTGTTCTTATAGAAATGTAAATATATATATATACAAAAGTTAACAAATATATAAAAATGAACTACACAAAACTAAACCTCCTCCCGAAGAAGTAAGTCTCGAACAAGAATGTTGTTTGAAACTTCTTAAAAAAAAGAGCTGACATAAGATAAACATTCGATAACATTGACATTAAAAACAATAAAAAATCAAACACCAATAAGCATATGATCAATTTGACGTTCTTATCTCATTTTTGGGGTTTTGTGGTGGCTCAACCCAAATCCAAAACTAGTTAGAATTGACCTTTCATGGCTGGTTTGGCTTCATAGCCTATTTTTTTACTTTAAGGCCATAATGGCCAATTCAAACTAGTTTCCAATTTTAATTAGTTTCGATTGCCATTTTAGATCAAATCAAACCGAAAAACTAGTTTGAATTGGTTTCCATGAGATTTTTGTCAATTCTAACCGATTTTCTAAGTCTAAGACCATTACAAACCGTTCAAACCCATTTTTGGTTTTAATTGGTACATTAATGCCACTTTGGGTCAAACTAAACCGAAAATCAATTCGAATTGGTTTCCAATACCATTTTGGATGATTCAAACTAGTTTCTATATTTTAAAGTTGCCAGAAATGAATTAAAACTAGTCTTTAGTAGTTTCTAAACTCATTATGGTTAATTGAAACTGGTTTCCAGTTTTAGTTGGTACATTAACATCACTTTGGGCCAAAATTAAAACCAATTTTAAATATTTGGTCATTGTTGTCAATTACAACTAGTTTGATTAATTGATTTTAACTGGTTTCAAACCACCAAATTAAGAAAACTGGTTTCCTTAATCTAAGATTGTTAGAACCTAATCAAAAATTACATATCGTTGGGTTTAGATGAATTAAAATGTGGCCAATTAAATTCAAATGGAAATCAAACGGAACCCAACCAATTCAATTCGGTTTGGTTTGGATCAAACTGAACCTACTCCTCAAACTGAGTAATTGATGTTCTATAAAACCTAACCAATCCAAATTAACATTCAAACAGAAATCAAACAAAACCTAATTGATTCAATTTGATTTGGTTCAAATCAAACTAAACCTACTCCTCAAACCAAACTGAACCAAACTAAATGGTATGGTTCAGTTTCATTTATATTTTATAAAATCTAACCAATCCAAATCAATAATTCACACCAATTTTGTTCAAAACTAGACCAAACCAAACGGAATAGGCCAATTTGGTTTATTGCTACCCCTAATTTGGTTCAATCAAACACTTAATATTAACATTAAACTAGCAAAATAATTCCCACAAACAATATTACCAATCTCAAAATTGATGTTTAAAAACCAAACCCAAAATTTAAAAAAACTAACCATAGCTACATGCTAAAAAATCATAGCAAGCATAAAAATGAGGTTTATAAATTGGATGTTACCTTAAGGAGGAGATACCAATGTGGGTGTGAGGGTGACGGTGGGCGACAATGACCTACACGGCATAAATAGTAGGGGTGGTGGCATATGCCCAAGCGCAGATGCATAGATGCAGGAGACCGATGGTGCAGGTAGCAACAAGGGAGGAGGTCGACGAGAGAGAGAGAGAGAGAGAGAGAGAGAGAGAGAGTGATATCAGAGTAATAACCCAATCTAAAAGTCTGGGTTCAAACACCAATTTCGGTGAGATAGGGTTGATAATCAAACTATCAATTTAGATCGATAGAATTTTGATATTAGAGAATGATTTTGTTATTAAATATTTAAATTGGATAATTAATGACATCATCTCTGGATCTTGTGATAATAAAATTTCATACTTCGTGTATAAGGAAGATCGGATAGATGATAATTAGATTTGTCAATCCTATAGCGTGGTTATTAAGTTGGATCTTTTATAATGAGAATTAAGTTAATAAATATTTGATACACAGTAATTTTTTAGTATCATATTGCTCTTTGATTTAGAAAATAAATTTTATATTTAATATGCATGGTAATTAAGATTGATAATGAGTAAATAAATATGAATATAAGTCATGATGATGTGACTTATTTGAACGTTAGGGATGATAAATAGATAGAAAGATAGATGGATTGATAGTTATCCAGATCAAAGAATAAAGTGAATTTTATAAAAAATTGGATGGTCTATATAGAAATAAAAAATTTATTGATGTATGTCTTTTAGAAAAAAAACGCACATGCGAAATGACAATATGATATGAGTTTATCTTAAAATTGAAGAGAAGTAAAAAAATTTAACCAAGATACAATTTAATCAAATAGTTAAATGAAATGTGGTTAGATATGAATAATAGATTTTAAAATTAAATTTTGAAAAAAATAAAAATATTACTCGATTATATAGTTAAAGGAAAGGTGTTGGATATGAAACTATCAGCCTCTCAATTTGGAGTCACAATTAAAATATAGCATATTGATATATTCGCACTATTGAGGATAATATTTGTAATATGATATAAGTTTTGTGGACAAAGGATTGACTAGATATGGATATAATAGCATGTTGTAGGCATCTGCCAAGTTTTTTAAAAAATACTATTCAGCTTGACGAAATCTAATATAAGGACGAATTCAATGTATATCATACACTAAGAGTCTATGAGGTTTTATCAAAAAAGGACCTTGATTTCGAGGAAGGAATTGAGGATTTGGCTGATGCGTATGCATTTAGAATTAAAATGTTCGAAGAACGATCAGCCACGGTGGATGAGCCGACAAAAGAATTAAATCTTGGAACACTGGAAGATCCTAAGACAGTCCTCCTAAGTGCAAACCTCACTCACATTGAGGAACAGAGCTTAATTAAAATTTTGGAAGAATATAAGAACACGTTCGCATGGACATACGAAGATATGCCGGGGTTAAACAACTCACTAGTTGAGCATCGTTTAACTTTGAAACTTGGAGCTACCCCGGTCAAACAAAAATTAAGGAGATTCCACCCCGATATTGCACTTTAAATGAAAGAAGAGGTCGACAAGTTACATCAAGCAAGATTCATTAAGGTTGTCTTTTATCTGCAATGGGTGGGGTGGCAAACATAGTCCCTGTCATGAAGAAAGATGGGCGAGTTCGGATCTGCATAGACTTCAAGGACTTGAACCGAGCGTGTCCTAAAGATGACTTTCCTCTACCTCATATTGACATGTTGGTTGATAACATTGCTGGATTCAAAATGTTGTTATTCATTGATGGCTATTCTGGGTATAATCAGATCCGGTTAGCCGAAGAGGACCAGGAGAAGACCTCGTTCACTACACCTTGGGGAACCTACTATTATGTGGTCGTGCCCTTTGGACTGAAGAATGTTGGTGCTATGTATCAAAGGGCCATAATGGCTATCTTTCATGACATGATGCATACCCTTGTAGAGGTGTACATGGACGACCTGGACGTTAAGTCCAAAAGTCGAGAAGATCATCCTGAAGTGTTGAGAAGGGTCTTGCAAAGGGCTAAGAAATATAAGTTAAAAATGAACCCAAAGAAATGCACATTTGGAGTATCCTCAGAGAAATTGTTGGGATTCATAGTAAACAAAAGGGGCATAGAGATCGACCCAAACAAGGCCAAAGCAATCATTGGTATGCCTCCTCTGAAAAATATGAAAGAACTTCGAGGATTAATTGGGAGGCTACAGTTTGTCCGCTGGTTCATCTCACAACACTCCCAAAGGTGTAAACCTTTCAATGAGTTGACCAAGGTGGGGGCCGAGTATAAATGGGATTCGAAGTGCCAGGATGCATTCGATGGTTTGAAAAGATACCTGGCTAGTCCCCCTGTGCTTAGGCCACCAGTCCCTGGCAAGCCCTTAGTTCTGTACATCTCGGTTTTGGAAAATTCTCTTGGGGCAGTCTTTGCACAAGTGGATGAAGAAGGGTAAGAGAGGGCAACCTATTATTTGTCAAAGATTTTCGATCCATGTGAGCAGAAGTATACTATAGTGGAGAAGACCTGTGCTGCACTAGTCTAGGTAGTTCAGAAACTCAAACACTATTTCTTAGCTCATGAGGTCAATCTTATAACTCGCATCAATTCCATCAAATTCCACCTTAAGAAAACTATTTTAACTGATCGGTTAGGTCATTGGCAGAGTTTCCTTTCACAGTTTGATATCACCTATGTCTCCCAGAAGGTGATTAAGGGCTATGCCATTACCGAACACCTAGCCCATCACCTTATACCTCTCTTTGACCTGGTCCAGTCGGAGCTCCCAGATGACAAATTAATGTTGATTCGATCTTCCCATTTTTGGACATTATATTTTGATAGGGATCTGAATTCACATAGTAAGAGAATAGGAATCGTCCCTCTATCACCCGAAGGTGCCACCATTCCACAAACATTTCAGCTCAACTTCCCAACAACCAATAACATAGCTGAATACGAAGCCTTGCTGGCCAAGCTGGAGGCCGCTCATTTCTATGGTCCCACGGAATTGAAGGTGATAGGTGATAGCCAACTAATCCATTGCCAAGTCCTAACCAAATACCGAACTTATCATCCAAACCTCAAACCCTACCAAGAACTCACCTCTTACTACATCAAGCTCTTTTCTAAACTCACTTTTGTCCATGTTCCTCCAACTCAGAATATTCGTGTTGATGCCTTAGCCTCCTTAGCTTCATCTCTATCAGTCTCGCTAGGTAGACATGTGCGGACTATCCATGTCTATAAAAGGTTGATGCCGACGATTTAGGATGGTCAATTTCTGAAGATCAAGGAGAGATTTGGTAGAAAGGAATATCTAGAGTAGAAAGAAGAGATTTCTCTAGTCGAGTTGAAGGAATTAGATGAGGGTGAGAAACCTTCGTTTGATGAGATCGCAAGGTATTTTCAAGATCAATCATATCCACTTGGATCCAATACAAAAGAAAAGAATGCCGTCAGTGAGTATCCCAGAGGTATACCATCTTAGGAGAGGTACTCTACAAGAGGGGCCTGAGCGGAATCTTGCTTAGATGCGTTGATGATGAAGAAGCAAAGTTGGTGCTTAAGGAAGCACATTCTGGGGTCTGTGAGTGCCATGTCAATGCTCAAGCTCTTGCCAAGAAAATCATCAGGCAGGGGTATTATCAGCCAACCCTAGAATAGGATTGCTCCATCTTTGTCCGGCACTGTCATTCTTGCCAACTCCATGCCGACAAGATCCATTCTCCTGCATCTTCCCTTCATCCGATTCATGCCCCATGGCCCTTCGCCATGTTAGCTTTCGATATCATTGGCCCTCTAAGTGATCTTAACTCTGAAATTCGCTCCAAATCGTTCATCCTGACGGCAACAGAGTACTTCACTAAGTGGGCAGAAGTGAAAGAATTCGTGAAGATCAAGGCATCAACATTGTGCTCCTTCATCAAACGCAACATCATCACAAGGTTCAAGATCCCCAATGACATCATCACTGACAACATACCATAATTTCTCTCTTAAGATTTGTGCGATCTTTGCAACAAGTACCGCATTGCATTGCATCATTCATCTCCATAGTACCCGCAAGACAATGGTCAAGCAGAAGCCACCAACAAAACCTTGATCAAAATTATTAAGAAAACCTGTAAGTCTAGCAAGTTCACGGACTAGCCAGTTAAGCTTGTAGATGCCCTATGGGCTTATCGTACTTTTGTGTGGACCCCCACTGGTCAAACCCCGTATGCTCTCACATATGGGATGGAAGTGGTGGTCCCGTACGAAGTACTCCTTCCATCACTCCGAGTTCAGCTGGATAGGGACATCCCTATCGATGAGAGATGAAAATCTCTCCTTGCACAACTTGAACTCTTAGATGAAAGAAGGTTGGCCACCTCTAAGCATGCCCGGACTTATCAGAATAGATTGAGAAGGTTTTATCAAAAGATGGTGGTAGAGAGAAAGTTCAAAATCGGTGAGATGGTAGTCAAACGCATTTTCGTTAAGCCGGGTGGTCCCCGCTCCAAGTTGCTGTAAAGAATCATCCATAAAATATTGGTGCAGCGGAAGTGACGATTCCTATAGGTTTTTTCATAATCTGTCTCAATCAAAACCGAACGATGAAAATTGAAAACCAATCAAATCGGGTTCAAATATACCTGATATGGATTCATATAATCCCATAGAAAGGAAGGAGATGAGTTTCTAAAGCTCTTAAAACTGTTCAAATGTCTGGTCTCCAGCAGTATCCACACGAACTTTATCCACAGCAAGTTCTCCCTTCGCGCTGGCCTCGAGAACTCTTCCCGAACGGAGCTCCATCAACCATGGACACCTTCTAGAGAGAAGAGGTAAGAAAGAGGCTAGGGACATGGTTTTCACCCTTGGCTTGATAGGGTTTGGCTGAAACCATTAGTATTTATAAAGAATTTTGGAATTTTTTATAAAAACTCAAAATCTCCATAAATTATGCCCTTGCCCCTGTACTTGTAGATAAATCCTTTTGTGTGACCCACTAGGCCCAATAACCTATTTAGTTGAGGCCTAAATAAAATAGAACAATTCTATTTAATTTAATTAAATATGTTATCTGATATAGATTAATCGGCCTACCGATCATGAAAAGTACAAGCCACATCCCATGATCACAAATGGCTATGGGGATAATCTCATCTCTATTGAGCCTTTCTATTATCAGTTACCGCATAGATATAAACCCTCATCCATCTAATGTCCCGATCAGAAAGGCGCGGCATCGACTGTCAACTCCTTAGTGTATCGACTCTATAGGATCCTGTACTCGGAATTGGATCAATTGGAAAACTCCTTTTCCAATTATCCTATCTACCCTAGCCAAGGATTTAGAATACTATCCCATAGGACATTCACTCTCACCTACCGAGAGTGGACAATCCCTTGTTATCCGCTCAATTGCCTCCATCAGATTTTCCTTGTACCCAATCCATCGCTATACTGGACTATCTAAATGGTGATCCATAAGTCAATGGTCAAAGCAAAAGTTCCACCCAACAAGGTATCTTTGACGACCTAGGTCAAAGGTCCAACCATGCAACCGTGATGATAGAAAACCCTGATTGACAGTTCGGTAAAATACCATTCAGGGTTTCTAATTCGGTCAGTTCAATGAACTCATTCAACTAATGAGCACCTGTATGTATATCTCAATGTCTCCACACTAATAACCAATGAGATCGGTCATCCTCATCACATGAGAAGATATCACATACACTAGTCTATCTGGATCCTTGATGTCCCATTTCAAGTATCCTATGACTACGAACATTTAGATCAAATACCTCTAGATGATCAATCTCATTATCATGATCTCATCATGATTTAATCATCATTGTATATGATCAAGGACTTCATTATGATATTCGCATCTAATAAGAGCTTATAATGAAGATTTTCCTAATTAATTGAATAAGATATTTGTAGAAATGTCGAATCATATCATATATGATTGGCTTGTAGGGCATACATTTCTATCAGTTGCAACCTAACTGGGAAGGGCCTTTTGTTATAACTGAAAAATATCCAGGCAATGCATATGAGCTAACCAATGCCGATGGAGAAAAAATGAATCATCCATGGAATGGCGTTTATCTCAAAAAATATTTTCCTTGAAAAAAAATGGAGAATTTCTGGTATGATATAAAGTCATCGATCCCAAAGTGTTCACTAGAGGACAAGGGTAGATATGCCTTGCACACACAACACCTCCCAATCTCAGAATCCAGATAGCTCGACACTCGAGAAACGCAAGGCAAACCCTAAAAGCAAAAAAGAACCCTCACCCTATTCTCTTCTATTCGGTCCAAGATAGGTGAAGGAGACTAGAGGGGGATAGTATTGAAAATGCCCGCCGCCTTAGTAGGAGGCCGTCTCATAGGGTGCAAAAGGGTGCCAAAAGATGGGCAATGAACCCCACAGGTTTTAACAAATATGAGTCTGTTTGAATGAGTTTCCAGAAAAGTAGAAAATAAAGAAAATGCACTAAAAGATGGGCAATGACCACACAAGTCAAAGACTTTTCTAAGTGAGTGCCACACGTAGAAAAGACCCAAAGAGGCCGAACCCCAATGGGCAATTTGGGCATGAGTAGAGAAACCCTCCTCAACACCCCCAAACCCTTTCAAAGACTCCCTCTATTATTCTTCCATCTTAAACCCCTAGGGTAGGGTAAACTGTCCAAACTCAGGGAAAATCCAAACTGATCAAAAGAAGAGGTCACGAAAGATTCTAGGTAGGGAACCTTATTTTCATGTGGTGTTTACTACTTGAATCTTGATTAACACTTAAAGACCGATGAATTATCTTAATACCAAAACATTCTCCACAAAAATCAGAGATGAGTCATGGTGAAGATTTAATCTCTTTTATTAAGTTTTTTAGGATTCTGAGATCATGAAGAGAGTGACTCTCACCATAGCAGGTAAGCTCTCTTAACTTTTACCTTGTTTATTTTGTTAGTCATTTTATGCGTTCCACCTAGTTAATAAGGCTACCCCCCTTGACATATAAGCAAGGCAGGATGACAATAAGCAAGGAGGTAAGCCATAAAGCATATCTAACCCCTTTATTGAGTATTTCAGGAAAGAAATACGAGTCAAGGAGGGTGAAGTCTCACCAAAAGGTAAGTTTATTAACCTTACATCTATTATCTTCTTTATTATTAACATTTACTATATTTAAGAGGCTTCCTCCCCTTAACAAACTTGCAAGAGGCCAAGCTAAAATGTGATATTAACTACCCTTTTAGAGTGATGTCGAGCAAAAAGTAACAGTGCAAGTGACTCTGCAAAGAAAGATCTAGATACATCATCAAGTACTACAACAATGAAGAAAAGCATATACAACAACAAAGGAGAACTAAGCCTGCTACAAATATCAATGCCTGTTGCTGCCCACTCCAGGGGAACGACCACGTGGAGGAGGCATGGTAGCCATGTCCGCCAAAGCCGCTGCAGCCGCCTCATTGCAGCGAAGCTCTAAAGAAGTGGCCAAGAATGCAGAAGCACCATGCTCATGGCTCTGGCTCCAGCCACTCTACCCCTGCTGGCTCTGGCCGTGGTGACTCCGGCTACGAGGGGCGCCACCACTCCGGTGGGAGCTACTCTGCTGGGTACGAATCTAGCTCAGCTGTGGAGGGATGCCCTAGCGGTAAACCTGCAGTGTCGCCTCCGCCGACGCCAAACGAACCTGCGACTACAGGTGCATCTGCTCCAAGGACCGGATGGCTTGGCTATGCTGGCACTCCATCTCGCGCATGGCTCTCTCATGCTAAAGACGGAGGTCCAAAACGATCATCTGGGAACAAAGATTGGTTGGGGCAAACCGCCATGTCTCCACCTCAGTCTCCAAAGACTAGATGCGGGAGGACAAAGTACTCTGAAGCTCACCAACCTAGAAGAAGGAGAAAGAGCATAAGGCAAGAAGATGAACAATCAAAAAGAAAAATCAGTTGAGAATACCTCTACTTCCTTGGCCACCAGGGTCTCCTTCGCCTCGCTCAAACGCTGGCGAAGCTCAGCCACCTTTGCCCTCGACAGAGAAGGAAGTGAACCCTCGGCACGGGCTTTCCGTTACAAGAAGAAAAAAGAACATGTCAAAGCCAGGCAAGTAATACAATGAGAATGGTAGTCAAGATTAAATCTTTACCTCAGTCTCCAGAGTGGTAGGAAGAGAGGCCACCTCCTACCGAAGATCAACGATCTCCAGCCTCTGGCGCAGTAGTAGAGCCCAGGCTTCCTGAAATGTCACAGAGGTCAGAAGAAGCAACAATGCAGAATCAGATTAAAAGCAAAAGAAGGAAGTATTACCTAACCCTCGGGTATGAACAGATGTCCGTAGGCCTCCTCATAATGGTGAAGGTAGTCTAGGCTGTCCTCCGCGCAGCCAATAACTACCTCGCCGCCCTTATACCACAATGCAATGGAGGCCTGGTACTTCTCCACCTAGTCCACTGGAAGTATCAGATGCCTAGGGTGGGCACCAACTGGCAGAATATGGGGAGGAGGCTCCAACCAATCTTGCTCTAAGCCTAGGGAGCGTGCCGAGATGCGGAGCCATAGTGGTGCCAGCTCGTTGACACACAGTAGGTGAAGGTCACGACCAAAGACACGACCCACCTGAGCAATCTAGGGAGGTGGTCATCGATCATGAGATATGGCCTCCAACACACCTAAAGAAAAAAATCATGATTATCAATTCAGCAAGAGGAGATTAATGCATTAATTAAATATACCTCAATGTGTGGGAAGCATAATATCTATGTCTGAATAGATGCCAGCTAGCTCCGATGGCCCTCAGAAGAGCTGATAGGCTCCCAATGAGCCATCAAGGGGAGAAGAGCTGGAGAAGACTATTGTGCCCAACCCAAGGGGTAGTAAAGATAGCTCCAGACCTGCAAAAGGCACAACCCATCAGGCAACATGTACAAGAACAAAGCAGAGCATACAAGTATACAAAAGAAAGCTGCCAAGGTCACCTGAAGAAAGGGAGAGAAGCTAGCAATAGAGACAGAACCCACCTCAGGCTGGAGGCCACAAAACAGGTGAAGCATCACTGCCCCCCATGCGTACGTACCAACCTGGTCCAGGTCAGCAAACAAGGGAAGAAACCACAAATGAATGCGGTCCATCTTCGAGCTCAACAGTAGATGCCCAAAGAAGAAGAGGAGGAATCAATGCAAGTCCACGTCTACCTCCACGGTGCCAAGTAAGCCGGTGAAAGCTGCCGCAGCCTAGCCAACCATGCGGCAAAAGAAGCCATCCTGGCTCTCACCTCGGACCCGCTCGGCATCTACAAGGACCACCATCTCGCCAACCTCTAGTCTGGCAATGGTGCGTAGACCCTCCTCTAGGTCAAACTTGGGCTCATAGGCGAAGAGGCCCGAAACTCCCGAGAATAGTCTGAAGAGGTGGCACACACCATCGGCCTACCGTCAACATGGAGATCAGTGATGTGTGCAATGTCCTCTAGGGACGGAAGCATGTACCCCCAGGGGAAAAGAAAAACAAAGGAGTTTGGGTCCCATGACTCGCAGAGGACCTACTCTAGGGGTAGGTCCTCCAAAAATGGGGTCACCCGGAGAAGGGGTCCAAACCCCATCTCCTCCAACCGAATCTACTGTAAGTCCAGAAGGCCGAGGTAGGCAGCATGCACCAAATCCCACGAGATCCAAGATTTCACCCGAGCCTGCAAGAAATTCTTTTCGTTAGACCATGCAATTTTATGGTTGAAATACAAAAGAACTAATCATTAACTGCAGGACAAAAGAAAATATACCTCGCAGAAAGTCCGGAGGTCAACTTCCTCGAACTCGGAGTCGTGTCGACGAATATGTCTCGACATCTGCATCAAAAGGGAAATTAAACATCACATCACTGAATTTTAATTGTTAACTATTTCCTTAGATTTTCTTTCTTTAATTTTAAAAAAAAATGGCTGAAGGTGCCCTCCCTCTCCTCCAGGTGAGGGTGCGGTGACTGCACCCTCAGATGAGGGGCACGGTCACCGTGCCCCTGTCCTCCTTGGAGAGGGAGGGTGCGCTGACTGCACCCTCCTATTGGGTGCGTGGACAGCGTGTCCCCCAACCGGGGGAGCGGTCACCCCCCCCCCCGAGTTTAGGGCCTGCGTTGACCGCGCACCTCTCAACAGTTCAATCCTTATTTTCATGATAACTTGTTCAAATGAACTCGGAATTGCATGAAACTTGAACCAAAATGAAGAGCAAGTCCTGATCTACATTTTTTGTAATAGGGATACTAACCTTGGAGGGCGTCTTGGACTCCAAAAATGAGCTGGAACTCTGAAGCTTCTAGGTGAGGAGAGATAGTGTGCAGGATGAAATGAAAGATTCTTACCTTCGAGAGGTATTTATATAGCATAAAAATGTAAAAATAATAAAAAATTAAAAATGCCACTCAGGGTTTATAAAATCAAGGTGATCATGAAGCCACTGAAAGAATTTCAATCCGATGCCCAGTTTGCCCTGAAAAATTTTGTAAAGAAACATTCTCTTTTAATTTCCACCAAAAATCTTTGTTTTCACATAACCTTGAATGTCTCAGGTCCTAAAGTAGCCATACTTTTTATCATCACTAGCTAACATTTTTTAGGTGACAGGAGAAAATTCTAGGCATTCCTTAGTCAGAAATGGTTAAAATGTATTTTTCATGGCCGAAATTGATAAAAATGGTGAAAATTTCAGAAGGTGCCATGTTGTTCAGAAAATCAAGCCGATCAAGGAGCCACCGAAAGAAAATTCATCAGACTCACGGTTTGCTCTGAAAAATTAGTTGAAGAAAAAAGGTAATTTAAAATACATGGAAAATACTTCATTTCATATTAAAAAACTTCCACGGAGTTGATAAATAACAAGGCATATTCATCATAATTGTCAACATCTATCTTGTAATTTTCTGAAACAAAGTAAATTTTCACTAAAACCTACTATATAAAAAATTATTGTTTATTCAAAATAACCACAACATGTTTGACAAGCTAAAGCAGGACAAGAAGATTCTCAAGAAAGAAAAAGCTTCAACTTGGAGATGTAGTGGCGCTTCCGACTGGTCCTCCTCAATCAGAAGGCCTCGGCGGCATACCCACTCGTCTTCCACAAGGAAACTACTGAAATCGCCTCCTCCTTGTCATCTGTAGAACCAAGCTGCCTGCCCTTGATAGGTGGCAGGTGGGACAGCTTGGGCAACTCGTACTGAGGCAAGCCGATATGAGAGTGGCAGCGGTGGGCATTGTACAACACAAAGGTTGAACTAGTGACCAGGCGGAGTTCCACACCGGACGCGAAGCACACCTGGAAGTCCTTCTGCATCAGGGCAGCAGAAGAGTGCAAGAAGCTAGAACGGCTCAAAGAGGCAAAGTGAGCACGCCACTCTGGCCTTTTCTTCACCAATGCACAACTGTTAGCAACCCTCTCGCCAAAGCCGAGTGCAGCAGCGTATGGGAACAAGGGAAGAGTTGCGACCTGGTAGTCACCTCACCAGCTAGATCAAACTTGAAGTGGAGATCGGCCCAGCAAGCCAGTAGAAGAGCACTTCAGAAAGAAGGATGACCCACACAAGCTACAGACAACCTGCAATAGAAGAAGCCCAGAATCGAAGGCCCCAGCCATGCGCTGCTCTAGGTGCCGCTGATGCACGAGACTTGATCAGGTTGCAAGAAGCCATCCTCTGCAGGGAACAAGAACACCACGGCAAGACAGGCCGCGAAACCCTTTGGGCCACGTAGAAACCGGTCCTCGTCTAGACCAAGAGCCGTCAGAAGAGAAATTGTCCAGGCCGCCAACTTGGGAACGCTGATTCGCTTGCCGGCCAACAAGGAGCTGATTTGCCGATCCTCGATGAAATCCTGCAGGAACTCCAGGCAAGAGAGTGGTTCAGAAGGGATAAACGTACCTTCAATTTTCTTCTTTTTAGTCCGAGGAAGGCCAAGAAGGAGCTCCGCCTCTTCAAGAAGAATCGTGCACTCGAAACTGCTGAACACGAACGTATGAGTGTCGGGGTACCACAACTCAATGAGAGCTCCTATCAAGCTAAAGTCAAGGGAGTAGCCATAATACTACTTGGCATGGATCAAAAGCCTGGTCAAGCCCCAATCCCGAAGAGTCGCTCTGATCGACAAACCGAGGACGTCAAGCAAGCCGGTAAGCCGAGGATAGCAATACTAGCATGGTCCCAGGAAATTTGGGTAATCCTACACTCAAATAGGAGGTAAGAGAGAATTTCTTAAGAAAAAGAAGAGAAAAAAATGGTTGAAAAATTTTGATTCCATAAAACCATGATCTTTGCCTTGATCGATGCCGAATGAGTAAAACCGGGAACTGAATATGAAGTAGAATGAGAGTACCTCATGGGATTTCTAAAATCCCTCACTATGGATGAAGATAGGACATTCCTCCTTGATGAAAATCGTTCAAGTGTCTGGTCTCTAGCGGTATCCACACGATCTACTTCAATAGACGAGTTCTTCTTTCCTTCGGGCCTCTAGAAACCTTCCAGATCTAAGCTTGACCATGGGAGATCACCTTTTATAGGAGAGAGGAGTAAGAGAGGATACTTGGGACGTGCTCTAGCCCTATGGCTTGTTAGGGTTTGGCTTCATAAGCCATTTATATATAAAAGATGCAAATTTTCACAAAAATTCAAAACTTCTATAAAATTGCATCCATGCCCTCATCTTATTGACCAGATCTAATGTGTGTGACCCACTAGGCCCAATAGTCAATTTGGTTGAAGCCTTAATTAATTTAAAAGAACAATTCCTTTAAATTAAATCAAAACCGTTATCCGATAACAGTTTTTACGGCATTCTGATCATAAAGGGTACAAGCCACATCCTATGATCCCAAATGACTTTGGGGAGTTAAATAACATCCATTGAGCCTTTTCATCATCAATTACCACACGGATTTAAATCCTCGTTCATACAATGTCCCGGTCGGTCAGGGGTTCGGCACTGACTGTCAACCTCTAAGTATTCCAACTCTATGAAATCTTGTACTCAGCAATGGATCAACTGGAAAACTCCTTTTCCAATTATCCTATCTACCTTAGCCAAGGATTTAGAGTACTATCCATAGGACATTCTCTCTCTCCTACCGAGAGTGAACGATCCCCTATTGTCCGCTCAATTGCCTCCACCAGGTTTCCCATATACCCAATCCATTAACTATATAGGACCACAATACTAAGTGATCCATCAGTCAATATTCAAAGTACATAGTACGCCTGGCAAGACATCTTTGGCAACTCAAGTCAAAGATCCAACCGTGCTATTGAGATGTAAGAATAACCTGATAGACAGTTCGGTAAGATACCGATCAGGTTTTCCTAAATTGGTCAGTTCAGTGAACTCATTCCACTAATGAGCACCTGTGTGTGTATCTCAGTGTCCCCACACTGATGACCAATGAGATCGGTCATTCTCATCATATGAGAAGACATCACACACACTAGTCTATCTGGATTCTTGATGTCCCGTCTCAAGGATCCTATGACTAGGAACATTTAGATCACATACCTCTAGATGATCGATCTCATTATCATGATCTTATCATGGTTCAATCATCATTGCATGTGATCAAGGACTTCATTACGATATATGCTTCTAATAAAAGCTAGTAACGAAGTTTTGCCTATTTAATTGAATGAGATATTCCTAGAAATGTCGAATCATATCATATATGATTGGCTTGTAGGGCATCCATTTCTATCAATCTCCCACTTGCACTAAAGCCAATCACCCATCTGGCTGATCTCTATCAGCTCAAGGTGAAGCTCAAACACTCTTTGAGTAACTGCTTCAGTTAGTGGATCTGTAATGTTATTAACGGAAGATACTCTATCTTTTAATTATATCTCTATCAACTACATTCTCTCTGATTCTATGGTATTGCCATAGAAGTTTGAAACTTCTAATGAGACTTTGGCTCTACCCCATTGTTTTTCTAAAACAATGATACACTTTAAGAAAAGGTTAGTACAATCCCGTAAGCCAGATGAACATCTTCATCTAGTCAGCTTCTCAAGCAATATACAGTCATTATTCAATCTACTTTAGATTAGTTGTAGAATTAGCAGTGTTCTCTTGCATGGAACTCTTCTATCTCACTGCACCACCATTAGCTTGTCTTATTATTAGACTTATATGAATAGAAGCTTGTGTTCATAAAACTACAAGACTTCAAGTCTTATCCTCCATACATTAGAGATATATCCTTAGTGCTTCTCAAGTACTCAAGGACACATCTCTAAATTATCCTGTGACTCTCGCAAGGATTTACTTGATGAATGCTCATAACACTTAGAGCATTAATGAAATCATGTGCGTAGCATCATAAATGTGATAGGTCCTATTGCAAAAGCATAAGGGCTATACTAATGTGATCTCTTTATCTCTCAAGAAGTCTACAAAGACATCTCTTTAAAGATATCAACTCCACACTACATAGGTAAGAAACCTATCTTGGAGTTTATCATGTCAAACTCTTTGACTATGGTATTTACGCACATGAATTGGGTAAGGCCAAGAAACCTTTTAGATCTATCTCCATAGATCTTAAAACCCATATTAAGTTTGGAGGATTAATTGATAACTAGGCTCACTTATGATAACATACTTACTTCATTCTTAATGAGTAGTATGTCATATATATATCATGTCAAGAAGATAATAGCACTCCCACTTATCTTATATGAAAACACAAGGCATATCATCATTCTCAATAAAGTCATAAGATTTAATCTCATTAAACCTTATCTACCATCTATGAGAAGTTTTACTTTAGTCCATAAATGGACCTTATGCACACACTATTTGGATGTTTTGGAACTTGATTCCCAAAGGTTGTATCATATACACCTATTTCTCTAAATAACATAAAGAAACACTATCTTAACATCCATTTGACATATCCTATAGCCATAGTGTGTAACAATCAAAATCTGAATGGATTAATTCCATGGCATAGGTAAAAGGTCTTATCATAGTCAACTATTTGACTTAAATGAAATCCCTTTTAACTGTCCTTACTTTGAAGAACTCTACCTTCTAATATACTTCAATATATTCTTTAGTGATCCATTTATACCCTATAGATACTAAATCCTTAGGTGGATCTATCAAGTTCTGAACTTGATTAGAATAGATAGAGTTTATATCGGATTTTATTGTTTCTTCCCATTATGAATCAATATCTCATATTGTTTCAATATAGATCTTAAGATCATTATCCTTTTATCTTATGTTTCATTTCCTCCATCAAAGATATGTCTTACATATCTCTTAGGTTGATTGGACACAAGAAAAGATCTATGATTTGCCCTTGTGTAAATATAAGCTAGTACTTTAATAAAAGTGTCCATGGATTGTGGGACTGGAACACCTTCCATTTATACCTTGCTCTCACTATCTTTCTTAAGGAGTGACTCTTCCTTTAGAAATATGGTGAGATGGGCAACTCATACCCTTCTCCCTAAGGGAGGCATTAATATCCTTAAGTTTTCTTAGGATATCCCACAAGCCAACACTTTATAGTCATATATTCCCACTTGATAGGGTTATACTTCTTTAACAAGCCAGACATTCTGAAACCTTAACTTGCTTAAGGTCAAGCTTTAACCCCTTTCCATATCTGATATAGAATAATTGGAATAGACTTGAAAGGTACCAATTTGAGAATTAGTGCCTATATTGAGTGCTAACCCTTAAATAGACAAAGAAGAATTTTGCAAAGGTTATTATTATTCATATTATGTCCTACACAATATGGCTTCTCATTTTAGTTGCTCAATTAAGCTAAAATGTATAAGAGGTGTCCATCAAAATTAGATTCTAATATCCTTCATTTATGTGTGAATTATTACTTAAGTATCCCCTCTTTGATCTCATCAAAGAGTTCTATTACTCTTTTCATTAATATCTCCTCTTCATTCTTAATCTCAATAATTTCTCAAAGGTTTTGGATTTATACTTCATAAAGTACATATGTCCATACCTAGAGAAGTCATCTTTGAAAATTAATGAAGTTGAAATAGTATCCTCTAACATTAATAGATATGGGCTAACATGCATCTAGATGCATGAGTTCTATAAACTCATTAGCCCTCTCTCCATGTCTTACTAATGGAGAGATGGTCATTTTGTTTGATAAGATAAGACTTACATATAGTTAATGATTCCAAATCATTTACCTATATGTTTCTATCCGAATAGTACTCCTTAAGTCTTTTCTTATAAATATGACCGTACTACTAAACAATAGATTGATCAATATCAATCTACTTCACCTAATGAGGATTATTCACACATATTATAAGAGCATCATATCTAATATAAATAAACTCTTTATTATGCTCCTACTGATAAACACTTTACCAGTTATCATTTTCATACCATAGAATAAATCTCCATTTATTCAACTAGGAAATGAAAACAATATTCTTTTGGAAGGATAATTAAGACAACTCTAGAAGGCTATAGAAAATTTGTATTTCCCACTAGTAATGATACAATATTTTGTACCACTTCATATGTAGGTCAACAATCTTCTTTAAGCCTTCATTTACTTGCTATTATCTACAACTCATTGTAGATATATGATGCATATCTGGTATCTCATACTATTATATGCATCCCTAGTATCTTATACTAGAATACACATATATAGTATCTTATACTATTGAATGTGTATTTAAGACAAGTAAATATTAATGACACAGATACATAGAGCTTCTCAAGCTCCACCTTTGCATTATGTGCAATACACTTTGCACTTCTTCTTCTGCTTACCATCATCATGATAGTAGAAGAATGCTATGTCAAATTTGGGTTATAATATCTTGACTCACTTCTTTGACTTTTAACTATCACCGTCTATTTCTATCTAATGATCTTACTTCTTTCTATTAGTCTCACCAATAAGAAGTAATCAAGATGTATTATTCTTATTTACCTTTAATTATCTCATCTCCATGAGCCATGATGGATATCATATCCATCTATCCATGTTGTCACTACTATTTTTATCTGATAGAGGCTAACATCTGATATACGACAATTATTACATCTTTTCAATGAGATAAGATCTTATCTTCTCTCACATCATTAGATAGTGTAGGAGATACCTACTTCTCAAGTAGGATAGTCAATAGGTCAACTATGAGAACTATTCTTATAGTTCTAAACCGATATAAGAAGTGTGAGCCATTAAAATACTTAGCATCTAGCATGCTAGATTAATGGTGGTTTATAATATTCTACAACAGAGATGTAATTATATCAACATTACAGACATTCATTAAAATTAAGATATGGTCTTTCATCTTAATTTATACTCCCACTAATTTTCGACGAATTTTCATAACCCTCATTATGCAAAGACGGGATATCACGATAACATCCTAGTGGGGACCAAGACCCTACTAACTTTATGGTGATGACCTTGTGGTAGCACAACAAATCATCCCATACTTAATAGGTAGGCAACTATTGCCAATTGCAACTCTTGCAACTCTTAGTCATTTAGCCTCTAGAGTTATGATCTTGTGGTAGCACAACAAATCATATACTCTAGTTAGGTCAAACCCGCTTGTTACGTTATGAGAATGAATTCTTAACATAGCCCTTGTGGTAGCACAACAAAGCCATGCAAATGGTCCACCCAAAAGTTCGGCTAATACCTTGGCCATGATCTCCAATTCCTTGCTGAATAGGCCTTGTTGTAGCACAACAAACCCATCCAATCTAAGATTGGCTCATCAAGACCATAACAACGGAAGGCTACATGAGTCATTCTTAATGTCTCACATTTATCGACCTAATTAGAACGAGGAGGGATTTAATTTTAGTCTCATCAACATAGGTGCTACATATAAATATTAATATACCTTTGGAATATCATATATTTAAGGTAAAATATGTAGCACACACCACATATCAAATATGCATTAAAACATAGGTGATCATGGACTTAACCCTAAACATACACCTAAGGCACCCCTATAGGTGAAATCCTTGCTTTAGAAGCTTGAGTTGACATGCTCCCACTTGAGAAGGGTGCTTCTCCAAGTGGTCCCGCTCTCCATTCTTTCACAAGCTGGCTTTTAACCATTACAAGCAGCTAAAGGGTACACAGATCCACAAATGTACAACTCATAATAAGAAACCTTGGTTTTAACCAAGGGGAGTACACAAATGGGGGGGAAGATAGAATGTACAATCAGATTGTATAGAGAGAGAGGAGGCACACGCAGGCCCCATTTAATAACATAACCAACTTAATTAACCAAGCAATCAAAAGCAAAGAAAATTTAAGTCCATGATCACCTCCATACACACACCAACATTCATCACATGAACATAGAGCGCATACATGATAATCATATGAGATATATCATATATACCATCATAAAATTATATACTGTAATTTTGAAATTCCAAATTTCATGCTTGTCGAATTTTCATAAAATAAATAACATGAAATGCACATATAAACAATTTACATGCATAAGACAAGCAATACAAAATATTCAGATGATTCATGCTTTTCCAAAAAAATTCAGAGCATTAAATTAATGTCCAAATCATAATTCTTCAAAATCACATTTTTCAGAATTTATTTGAGCACTAATTTAGTCAATAAAGATTTAAAACAATTTTAAAATCATTTATAAAATGATTCTTTGGCAACCAAAGTCCAAAACTATATAACATGTTCATAAACATTTTACAAACCTATTAAATAATTTACCAGAACTTATATAATCATTAATTTCATTAATTTTGATCTTAAAACAATTTCAAAATCAAAATAATAAAATTCAATGACAAAATAGTAAAACTCTATTTAATAAGTAATTAAACACTTTAATAACTCATTAAATAAATTTTACAATTTTTTATAAAATTTTTGGAATTTTTTAGTAATTTTTAGGATCAAAAATGAATTTTAAACAATTTAAAATTATTTTAGAATTATATAACTGACGGCGCATTGCGCCGGCCACGACCCCCGCGCGGCTGCGCCAATCCGCCAGCTGCTGCGCGCTGCAGCGTGCCCCCGGGGCCAACGCGGTGCGGCCGCGTACCCCAGTTCGGGCGCGCAGTCCTTCCGCCACGTACCCCCCGCGCTGGCAAGTCCGGATCCGATCTGGACTCTCCGTCTTCTTCGCCCGATAAGGGCGGGGCAGATTGTGCAGAAACCCTAGAAAACGCCCAACTTTCTAGCCTTATTTGGGGGGTCAAACAGAGTCCAAAAATCCGAAAAAATATGCGTTGGAATCCTTAAAGAATAAGTATTCTATTTAAAAAAGGTTCATCTCATGAAAAATTCTATCCAACGCGCAGTTTACGGAGGAAGTTGCCACGGCCGCAATTAACCCGAACCGCAAATACCTCTCAAATCCGGCACCTCCAAGGGCTGTTGAGTGTCCAATAACTTATGAAAACTCTATAAAACTTAATTTACTATATTCATACATCATTAGACAGAGGTATTTGAGTCCAAATAGGTAAGTTCATCAACTCCCCTAATTTTGGCCGGATTTTCGGATATGATCATCTTAGCAACTTTACGAACTCAGTCCGGACTCTCCGGATGCCCAAAATTCATGAGGTTTGCGGAATTGAAAAGATATCATCCACGAGAATCCATTGAAACTAACCACACACAGTTTGGTATCTCATATAAACTGTGGTGGTCAAATCAAAACTGCTCTGTATACAGTTACGGAAAAGCAAGAAATCACATGAAATCAAGCTAATTTCGATTCAACTTTGACCAAGGCTTCAACCGAGCTCTGATACCACTGTAAGGAATCAATACATGACAGCAGAAAAAATTTGATTCCATAAAACCATGATCTTCGCCTTGATCGATGTCGAACGAGTAAAACCGGGAACCGAATATGAAGTAGAACGAGAGTACCTCATGGGATTTATAAAATCCCTCACCATGGATGAAGAGAGGACATTCCTCCTTGATGAAAACCATTCAAGTGTCCGGCCTCTAGCGGTATCCACACGATCTGCTTCAATAGACGAGTTCTCCCTTCTTTCGGGCCTCCAGAAACCTTCCAGATCCAAGCTTGACCATGGGAGATCACCTTCTAGAGGAGAGAGGAGAAAGAGAGAATGCTTTAGACGTGCTCCAGCCCTATGGCTTGTTAGGGTTTGGCTTCATAAGCCATTTATATATAGAAGATGGAATTTTTCACAAAAATTCAAAACTTCTATAAAATTGCGTCCATGCCCTCATCTTACTGACAAGATCTAATGTGTTGACCCACTAGGCTCAATATTCAATTTGGTTGAAGCCTTAATTAATTTAAAAGAACAATTCCTTTAAATTAAATCAAAACCGTTATCCGATAATAGTTTTTACGGCATTCTGATCATAAAGGGTACAAGCTACATCCTATGATCCCAAATGACTTTGGGGAGTTAAATAACATCCATTGAGCCTTTTCATCATCAATTACCACACGGATTTAAATCCTCGTTCATACAATGTCCCAGTCAGTCAGGGGTTCGGCACTGACTGTCAACCTCTAAGTATTCTAACTTTATGAAATCTTGTACTCAGGAATGGATCAACTGGAAAACTCCTTTTCCAATTATCCTATCTACCTTGGCCAAAGATTTAGAGTACTATCCATAGGACATTCTCTCTCTCCTACCGAGAGTGAACGATCCCCTATTGTCCACTCAATTTCCTCCACCAGGTTTCCCATATACCCAATCCATTAACTATATAGGACCACAATACTAAGTGATCCATCAGTCAATAGTCAAAGTACATAGTACGCCTGGCAAGACATCTTTGGCGACTCAGGTCAAATATCCAACTGTGCTATTGAGATGTAAGAATAACCTAATAGACAGTTCGGTAAGATACCGATCAGGTTTTCCTAAATTGGTCAGTTCAGTGAACTCATTCCACTAATGAGCACCTGTGTGTGTATCTCAGTGTCCCCACACTGATGACCGATGAGATCGGTCATTCTCATTATATGAGAAGACATCACACACACTAGTCCATCCGGATTCTTGATGTCACGTCTCAAGGATCCTATGACTAGGAACATTTTGATCACATACCTCTAGATGATCGATCTCATTATCATGATCTCATCATGATTCAATCATCATTGCATGTGATCAAGGTCTTCATTACGATATACGCTTCTAATAAAAGCTAGAATGAGTTTGGCCATGGTAGAGAAGAAAATTGAAAATTGAGTTTTTCGATTGATCCAATCTCAAGTATAGGATCCTAGAGTGTCAATTTACTAAGAGATTGACAGACAATATTATATTTCTATACAACTAGAGCATTAGATGTATGAGGGTTGTTTATTTGTGTGGTAATTGAAAATAGAAATATTCAACAAAAGTAGATTCATCTCTAAAATTGTTTGGAATCATGAGATATGACTTCATGATTGAAAAAATCATTAAATCTATAATTAGATAATATATTTAATTTAAAATAAGTTTTTTATTATAATTAAGGTTTAACCAAATGAATAATTGAGCCTAGTGGGTCACACATAAAGAATGATCCATAAGTATCGAGGCATGGGCATAATTTATAGAAACCAAAGAGTTTTTATGAAAAAAATCTAATTCTATTACTATAAGTGAATTTGGCTATACCCTATCAAGCCAAGAGAGTCAATTCCGTGACTAGCCTCTTCTTCCTCTCTCTCTCTCTCTCTCTCTCTCTCTCTCTCTCTCTCTCTCTCTCTCTTCTTAGAACACATTTTTCCATAGTGAAGCTCCATCCAGGATGAGTCAAAAGGTCTAGTGTATAAGAGAACCATTCTATGGAGGAAGTTTGTGTGAATACCACTAAGGTTGTGTGCTTGGACGACTTAGAGAGCATGGAGTGTTCCATGCTCATTCCTATTTGGTCTTGGGGATAAGTTGAATCCCACAAAGGTATATATACCGTTAGATCAAGCTCAATATTTAGTTTTTATTATTCAACTTTGATTAAGACTATGATCAGTAAATCTAAAAGAATCATCAATTTTGTTGTACCAATATTCATAGAACGATTCCTTATAATAGGGAGAGCCAGTTTTAACGCTGAGGAAGGGGCACGAGCTATTGGAGGAGTTTGATTGTATTCAACTCATTATGGAGGTTGGTGAAAACTAATAGGTTGTGCAACCAGCTGAGACTGAGGTGCAATTGGTTAAAGAGTTGGGTTTGAATAATTAAATGGGGTCGAGAAGTCAAATGTTGTGCAACAAGTTGAGGATGATCCATGAATTGTATAACTAGCTGGGGCTATGGAACCAGTTGAGGTAAAGAAGCAATAGGTTGAACAATCAATTAAAAATAATGATTTTGATGAGCTTGATGGGGTTTTTGAGAGGCAACCCTAAGTTGTGGATAGCTCCTAGGTTGGTGCCTAAGATATTTTATTAGGTTATTTACAACATTGACATTCTCACTTTCATTGAGAACTTAATGCTTTAAATTGTATAGTTCCATGATTGGTGTATTCTTAAGTTAACTTAAATGTATCTTGACCTTTCGTATAAATCATGCATATTCATAAATGCAAAGCCAAAATATTTTTTGAAGCTAGTAGGACATTAGCAATGATCATCTTAACTAATTCCAACTCAAAGACTAAATATGTATGTTTCTAGGTCCTTAATCTCTATATATCCATATATTGTGCAAATTTTTCATCTTCCCTCATCTTTCCAGCCATTAGATCAGTAAATGAAATCAGTCGATTCAACATGATCCTTATATCATTATAAATATAAGTTAAGTAGTATTCCAAATTAAACTAGACTAATCATGTCTAATATTAAGGCCTAAAATATTGACCGGTTCTAATTCTAAATTAAATCATCCTGAGTTTGAGTATGACTAAATCGAAATTAATAGTTTTATTTTATTCTTATTTTATTATCATAATCAAAACTAAATTCAATAATTTGAGTCCATACTATATATTAATTTTTATTTAGAAAAAAGGTAACAAATCAGATATAGTTAATAAATTTGATCTAATCACATTAATTTTTTATCTTTCTTAACACTTTATATATCATGTTTTAATTATTTTACTTATTTTTTATTTTATTTTAATATTAATTTTTAAACATATATATTAAACTTTTATTAAATCGAACTTGTGTTTAATGAACAGTCAAAATATCTTATTCAAATTACAATAATTTATATGTTACATCAAAGTGTTCTGCATCCATTAATTTTAATCAAAATAGAATCAGAAATTTGAAATCTCAAATTCTTTTTACACCCTCTCCCATCATATAAAAATATTGTAATATTGTACAGATGAAAAAATAAAAACACACGGTTGTTGTCGATAAAATTTTCTAAAAATTGACATCCTTGATATTATATGGTGATCACAATGTAGTTAATATGATCCATGATCAAAAAAATTTGTTATGATGATAAATAATTTATAAATTAAATATTTAAAAAATCTTAAGTCCTAGGTATTAAATAGTTAACCAGCCATTTAGTTAGAGTATCAAAAAAATATTATATTAATATTGATAGTGATATTTCAAAAAGTTAATGTACTAATAACAAAATTGATACTAGTTGACATGTGTATTAAATAATATATTTTGTTTATATTATAAATTCCAAAATTGATACTATTAATTAAACACTTCTAAATAATTACTATCAATATCAATTTTAAAATTAATAGTGACAGACATTTAATAATGTTACCCAACAGGACCTAACAAAGAATTAATTGTGAGCAAACAAATTAATCTAAATTAAACCATTGACTAAACTATTTGGATGTGACTTATTAGTGAATAATAAAATAAATATCAACTCTTGAATAAAATTTATTAATTGTTGGTTTACAGATTTCCTATAAACAGAAGAGAATAGCTAAAAGATATTACAAACGTTAGACTAACTATATTTCTAGTTGGAATAACATGTAGAATAAGTTCCCTCAATTCCCCGCACGAAAATGAAAGCCAACGAGTTTGACGGGAGCATCAAGAAGGAAATAATTGATGTAAGCCAGGCTTTGCAGAGTCAACTAACCACATTCCACTGTCAAATAGCCATATTACACTCCGGCAAACACCCAGCATGTAGTAAAGGATAGCAGATTGGCAATTAAGCTGTTCAGGTCCTCCAGGACAAGCTTCAAACATTGCGCTGTGGCATGACTGATTTAACGAACATAGATCATTAAGCACCTTCTTGGATATATTTATGTTTCAGGTCGCACTGAAATACAAGATAACCTTAGTGAAGAAAGTTTATCAGCTTCACCGTGGGCAGTTCAGTTTTCATGCTTGAACACTAGAATCCGGACAAGTTTGACGCCCGCCTATACATTATACAAGGTCCTTCTGTGCGAACAATCACATGTTCATTACACAAGAACCAGCACGTCCAGCACCGAATTTCAGCACCCCGGAGAGTGTAACATGTACCGAAAAGCAAGATATCCATCAGTTATCTTGTTGCGGCAAGAGAACTCAGCTGTGCCAAACAATCAAGCAGCCTGGAAAAGATGCCCATTCAGGTACAGAACAAAAGGAACTTGAGTGTAGAACGGCAGGCTGATAACATAATAGCAGCATGTAAGTTGAACAGCTTGGATCGGTTTCCATGGTGAGAAAAAGGTGCTTTTTAACAGATTGATTTCATAAAATTCAAAGTTAAACACCTAGAGAAGGATGGGAGTGTTCTAAACACCTAGAAACTACAAAGAGCACCAAACAATCGATTTCATGTAGTCACAGATTTATCACATCACTACATCCTGCAGGCACTTCCATAATTTTACTTGAATGTATAACTTAATAGTATGAAATATAGATTGCAACAAAAGCCTATGAATTAGCGTACTCAACATTTATATGCGTAATCTACAATACTTAGTTATATGTAATGTGTATTATATTAAATTATGTATTAAGTATATTGCAACTATTGTATTATATTAAATAACATAACATTAATAAATTAATGATTTTAAATTATATTATTATTAATATATAGTTGGTATGTGCTGCAATGATCCATATTTTCCAGGACGAGAAACAGAAAGCATGGTGGCTGACCCTCAAGAATACTTCTGGGGCATTAAGATTGAAAATATATGAAAAGGTGCCCTTAAACCCCATGAAGCGAAGTATAAGCTAGCATGTCCAATTTTCAGTATGTAATATCTAAAACTCAGATTTAGTAAGGACCCAACATATGTTGTAGGAGTTCCAGAACATCCCTTAAGATCATATATCTTGGTCCGAGGTAACATGGGTCCAGGTAATAGCTATTCCATGTTCAAGTACACGTAATAGACTTGACAGGAAGGAAACGGATAAGCAACTAGCAACCTGCTCCCCCCCATACTCCCAGAGTAATGAGTATTCTTTTCACATAAATTTGCAAAAATAGAAAACAACACATGACAGGCAGCGGGGAATTAAGTGGAATCTCTTACATGAAAAATGAATATTTCTTAGATATCCAAACCTCCAAACAGAAAGTTCAAAGCTCCAAAGTCTTTGATGGGGTTTATCATTTTCATCCCATCCACTGTGGAAGAATTCCCATGACCCTGTTTAGGAAGAAAAGAATCAATCAGAAATCAAGATGGAAAATTTTACAGAAAATCATATCTAAATGAATCTTGTGTTATACTTTGCAACTTAAAAAAGAAAAGTTGACATTCAAGATAAAGAACTCTCCAGTTAAGAAATGGACACATGGTAAATGATACATAATATCGAAGGAGGACAATCAGTTACCAGCAAAAGCAGATTCAACATCTCAAAATGTTGAATAGCAAGTATACATACGAGTACAGACCTTGAAGCACTGGTTAGTTCTGGTGTCACAAACTGGATAATCATGAGGGCAACAATGTCGATGATCATCACAGCACACTGCTGAGTTTAGTTCACAACAGCTCCATGAAAGGCAGACTCCAAAAACAGTCCATGTGCAGCAACACGTACTTCCTGCTGGGCAATAGGTGAGAAGACTACATTTTGTCGGACTAGGACCAGGAGATGGAGGAGGGTTTGGAGTAGTTTTTGTAGGAAAAGAAGGCATCATGTTTATGCCACAAATTCCCTGAGCATCTCCACTGTTTCGAAGCAAGTGCATATAACCATTCATGCCCCATCTTGGTCCCCAAGAGTTTTTTACTATCCAGTAATCAGCACCACTTTCTGACCCGTATCCAACTATCAATACAGCATGGTCCAAAACAGTTGAACATGGACCACTAAAAACTCCCTGCCAGTGAAAGAGAAAAGCGTGATGGTTAGACTTCATAGTTTCTACTTTCTATAATATGGCACTCTATTCAACAGAAATATTGCACGTCTTATGATGTCAAACACCTTTGAGTACAGCTGAAATTGTCTCTCACTGCCACAAATGCCAACACTTACAGGCTGTTTTGCAACAGCCTTCAGTAGTAAATCTTCATTGTTTGCAGGAACATCTGTATAGCCATCGATCGATACAACACGCCGAGACAGCTGTACAAATTTGAGAAGACGAATCATAATACATTTGATAATTGTATGTAAAAGAAGTTTTGAATTATTGCAAAGTCAAGGTTAGTGAATACAGTAAAAGATACTAGATAAGTGTAGATTGAATACAGAAAAAGATACCAGAAGTGTACCTTATTCTTCAGACAAGACTTTTCTGCAGCTTGATATGGGTAGTCCTCCTCAGTGTCAATGCCATGATTTTCTACAATCCACTTAAAAGCATAGTCCATGAGTCCTCCATTACAACCAGTGTTATACATTTTGTCACAGTCACACAATTCCTGCTCAGAAAGGCTGACTAGACTTCCAGTCACAATCTTGTTTATTCCTTCAATAGCCCCAGTAGCTGAGAAGGCCCAACAATCACCTGCCACATGAGCACTATAACCTCAGAAAAAAGATGGACTCAAAGGCTAATGTGGAAGTCTTAGATCAAATTATTAACGCTCCTTTGCATTCCACATCAAATCAGACACACCAACATTAGAATTGCAACATGAATCTTGCACGTTGATTCACATAGAGTTAAAAAATGGCACTAGTAATCACCACATTCCTCTGACAATACATCACTACCAGGTATATAGGGCTGGACACCTTTCACTGGAATATATCAAGGATTCAGATGCTTCTGAAAGAAGCATTCTAGCCGACACCCTCTTATGTCTGAGAATTGAAACTTATTGGGCCTTAGCTCTAGAAAAAGCTTGAAGAGCTACATTGCATACATGCCAGGTAAGCATTTGGCCATTTACTAAACCATATTATTTTTCATAACTTGCAAAAGATCACCAATTTGGCATCACTTGAATAACCCAAGCGTGAATTGACCATGTGGACTTCGTTGGATAGTCTCTAATTATAAAAAGTACTATGAAAAAAGCACCTCTAATGTAGTAGATGTAACCTCAAAAATCTCTTAACCTTTCTGAAAAAAAAAATATTTTTATTTAGCTTTGAACTGTAAAAATAGATGGCATTCCATTGAAGTATTAGCTGGTTTATAACACATAAAAATATGTTTTGAGGTTGTTGAGTTCTTTGAAAATGTTTATTTTTGACCTCTCCCCATGGAACTTGAAAAGTATCGATGTTAATTACATCGAACAAATATTCGAATATCCTTCATTATCCGTCATAGCACTTCATAAATAGAAACCCTACATCCACAAAAATAAACATAAGAGTAATAGCCCCACGAGCTTGAAGGAATGCAAAATTTTAGTGTTCTGGATTTTAGTTTTATTTTTTTACTTTGGGTTTACTTAAAAATTTGATTTGTTTTAGATGAAGACTTGGTGGCTTTTATCTTTGAGCTCATTTTAGATTTAATTTAAGTTGTTGAAGTTCATTTTTTTTGAGATTTGGGTTGTTTCGGATTGGTTGTTTGTTTTATCAAAACTTGTCCTTTTGTTTGAGAATTTGTTCTGGATTTGATTGATTGAATTTTTTTAATTATGTTTTGAGTTTGAATTGAATTGATTTGTGTTTCATCTGAGACTTGCTATCTCTCAACTTTGGGGGTATTTTTTTGTTTTTGAGTTTGTCTTCTCTATGTATTGAGATGTTTTGATTTTCATTTTTACTTGATTTATTGCCTTTCAGATGTGATGTGTTTGGAAGAGTTCAACTTAAGTTGGAGTTCTAGTGAATCTTCAGATTTTAAAACTTTCCAGAATTTTTTTAGATTTTAAGTTTTTGATTTCAGATTTTTTAGATCTAAGAAATTTGGGTCTGTTAGAATTGGATTTGTCATTTGAAGATTTGTAGTCCCAGGTTCAAATTTCGACATTTCTTGTTTCGAACTTCAGTTTTAGAATCCATTGATTTAGTTCAAGTTTCAGATTTCACAGCCCTTTGAGGTTTGATCTTTTAAGCCTACGTTTTAGATCTAGATTTTAAAGCTTTCACTTTTCTGTTTAAGATTTGGCATCTCAGACATGGGAATTTGAAAGATTAAATTTTTATTTGAGTCTTTGAAATTTCATATTTAAGGAGCCTCCTTTTCACTTTATTTGGAATTTTTGGATTTGAACCTTCAAGTTTGTGCTTTATGAATCTTTTAGAACATTGGAGTCTTGGCTCTTATAATTCAGAATTAGGTGACTCTGGGAATTCAGATTCCACTCCATTTTTATAAATGATGTTTGATTTTTTTGTTTCTCAGTTTATGACCTCTTAGATCCAGCTTTTGATATTCGGGATCTTTAATTTGGAGTTTGAAATTTGGTCTTCTGATTTGATATTCTGTTTCAGATTAAGGAGTTTAGGATTTTTAGTTTTGGATTGATATTTGAAGTTTTCATATCTAAAGGGGCCTTTCAGGTCCAGGCTTTTGCATTTGAGTTTTTTTTCCATATTTGGATGATTTTAGCTTGGGGATCCCAGATTTGATAGTTTTCAAATTCAGGGAACCTGAACTCCAAATAGTGCAAATTTGATTTATTTTTTTTTTAGTTTGGTTCCAGTTTCTGACATTGACACTTCTGTTTTCAATTCAGATTTAAAAGTTTCAATTTTTAAGATCCCGGATTAAAAGTTTCTGACATTGACACTTCTCAAGACCTTTGAAATTGAGGTTTTGGACATGGGTTTTTCAATATTGGAATTCCCAAATTAGTGATTTCTTGCAATCTAAGAATTTAGTTTCGGTTTTTTTTATGCCTGATTTCTGGTTTCGGGATTTTGCATGTTTCAATATTTAGGTTTTGTTTTTGAATTTTTGCCATTCTGAACAGGGACCTTGTGCCTTGGTAATTCTGGGGTTTCAGATTTGAAATCTTGGAGGTCCTGAGTTTCAGATTTGGGTGTTTTAGGTTTCTTAAAACTTACACCAGCACTTGAATTCCCTGTTTTAGGTCTGATATGTCCAATGATTCCGATCTGAACTTGGGGTGATCTACCCGCCCCCACTTCTTTTTGATCATCCCAATTAAGTTTAGGGTGATTTGAACTTGGCTGAATTCTGATCTTCTTGGTTCATATAGTATCTTAATATTACAGAATAGTAGAGTTTTCAGAGCTTCATGTTCCTTTGATTTTTTTTTTCATTTGCATTCCTCTAAGTTCATTGAGCATCTTCTTTCCCTTCACGTCATCCATAACAGTGAGCATCGGATTTCTTCCATTAAGCATTGATTGAATGTCCATGTACATTGGGGGAGGCATAGATGCCATAGCCCCTAAGTTGAATTAGGATAATCTTGATCCATAGTCTTTGTTAGAAATTCCTGGCATCCTTCTCATTGGTTGTTTGAGATAGAGTTCCCTTCGGCCTTTGATAGGCATTAGGGACCCTTCCCATTGCTTGATTGCCTCATCAACATGTGGTTGGGCATGTTAGCATATGTTCACATGCAATGCCTTCCCATGGTGTGATGGGTTTGACTCTCCTCTTTTACCCATAGATTAATTATATGCCAACGTGGGGGAAATGGTATGATATTCAGGTCATATCACTTTGTGGGAATAACCCTTGTATGCCACCCTTAAATTTGAATTTTTCATTCTTTTAAATTTTTCCAAAGCGTAGGCCTCACAATCCCCGTAGGATTGGTTCCCAATTAACTTTGATTGTTTGTTAATTTAACATATTTTTATCTAAGTGTAACTAAGACAAAAAAGTTTAGCACAATATTACTCCCGCACACAATCTTAATTGGGATTTATTGTTAATTCCTAACTAAGACAAATAAGCCTAGCACAAAGCTACTTCCACGCACACTCTTAGCTAGATTTATTATTGATTTTTTTTTTGTTCCATGGAGGTGGCCGATTAAGGCCCTTTGTTCACTTGCTGCTCTCATCAAGTAATAGGCCACTGTCGGCCATGACAAAGACTTCAAATGTAACATCCCCATGATTTTGAATTGCCTGCCATCCCCTCCAGTCCAAGATTTACTAATTCTTTGATGCTCCAGCATGAGTTTGGATTGGTTAGGTGCCCAAGATGGGAGGGGGTCAAGTGAAATTGGCAGTATGAAGATGGCCATTTCGAATGAATAACTTGCAGATTTTTTGGGGTTGTCTTCATAGGCAAATGATTGATTTTTATGAAGACAATGATCCAAGACAAAAATGGTCAAGGATCCCACATGCTCAGGTTCATCCCGAAGTTGGTTTGGGGCTCACGTGACACAAAGGATGTAGGGTTTTGGCTCAATGCTATGTGGCTTGTACAGGAAGGGGGTCGACTGATGTTTGTTGAGCATGGAAAGCTCATGTATGAAGATTGGAAATCCCGATGCATTGAGACTAACAAGTTGTCTAAAAAGAATGCTTGCCTGAGGGGCTAAGACTCATTTCGATGGGGTTTTAGGAAAGAAAGGTTGAGATGAAGATGGGGAAGAGAATGGGTTGAAGATGATACTCAGGCTGTCTTCTTTACCTTCTTTCTTCTTCTTCCTTCACTTGGATGTTGAAGATGATTTTTCGACCTCAAGGTCTGCTCTCTTGAACTTCTCCTTTTGCTTCAATAGGCTCCAATCTCTTGAGCAGTGGCTGAAGGTGGCCTTCTTATAGGCCCATGTGCCGAGCATCCTCAACCTTGACTATCAAGGAAAGTATCTTTGGCCTTGGTTGGCAAGGCAAAGCAAGGATATCCTTTTTGAGGATCACCTTTAATGTGAGTGAATCCCACAAACTTCCTTACTTTTGAGGCTCTTCCATGGTCCACTCTAGCTATCCTGACAAGTGACTCTCCCTCTAGGCAGGATAATCACACATTAATTAGATAATGAGATTATTGTAGCCGTAGACCATAAGAATAGAAAGCCTGGGTCTCGGCCAGAGATAACATGGCCTATAATTGGCACATTTGATACACCATGAGATGGATTATGTGCCATGATATTTTCTGAGCATTTCAGGGTCATATCTCATTGATTGTTTTCTTGCTCACCAATCAAGGTTGGTTTTGGAACCTTCCTGCCATCTAGGACAGATGGAACTTGGGAGGATGGCAGGCAAGGATTGATTGGAATTGGAATCGGGATTAATCCGATCATGACTGATTCGACTGATCCGCCAAAGCAAAATCTGATTCGAAATCGGTCCAGATCGGTCCATTTTTATTTTTTCAATAAAAAATCAAAAAAATCCTTAAAATACAGAAAAATCTGACAAAATCTGAAAATTTTGTTATGATGTCGGAAAAGATTGATAACAAAAAAGACTAGTTTTTATGATGCCCACATCTTCTGCTTCTCATTTTGTTTACAATATAACATTCATTCTACCAAATGAAAAAAAAATAAAAGTAAAATTCAAAATTCGAATACAATAGAAAAGAATCAAAAGATAAAACAAGTACAACTTAAATATAATAGAAAAAATACCTTCTCAACACCAAGGACAAAATTGCCTCTCATAATCTGTCTTGCTACTCATTCTCATTTTGTGGGATGCTCCACCTACTTTGATTAGTCATGTTTGGATCACATCCATATAAAAATAGTGTCTGGACCATCTGGCTAAAATCATATACACTATATAATCCTAAGGCAATCTGAAATAGATTCTGGATAATGTGCTACAGTGTACTCATCAAAAAAACCCATATGATTTCATTCCTACTTCTTCCACTAGAATGATACCTCTCACTCAAATCTTCTGAACCTTCTCCACTTGTACATGCATCACTAAAACCACCATCTCCTCCACCTCCACCTCCTCCTCATTGAACCTCCTACATCTTGTTGTTGTATGGTTAGAATAAATTATTTCTCATCATCATCGTTTGAGAAAGTTGCCTAAGTACTGTCTATAAGAATCAAATATCTTTGTTTGGCACTCAGCTTATTCATCCTCCCTGTTTCTTTTTGTTATGTACCCATAACAACATTGCAGTGTATTGTTCTCTTAAAGGCCTTGAAGCCTTCAAAAACACCACTCTTTTAATGGCAAGTCATGTGCCTAGAGTATGAGCTGGAGCTATGGTCGAAGTTGTACTTTGTGAAACTTGAGATGGCTGTGGAACCGGAGCTGTGCAAGTAACTTAAGTTTCTGTTTCTTGCCCTTCTTCCATATGTTCATCCTCATTAATGACGTTGTTAAGCTCACCTTCAACCCAAATTTATAATTCAGGTCGAACTCTAGCTCTTTCTTAGCGTCCTTCCTCTCCATTCATAATGCAAATGAATGTTCTTCTTTGAAGAGATATTCCAAGACCACATCATTTGTGTCCAAGTGTTAATTGGCTTTAACTTCAACTCTTTCTTGGTACAAACTACCTACAAATCTAGCAAATCTCTCCTCAGATATCTTCTTCCTATCATTGATATTTTTAATTCTCAACCTTAAATTGTAATGGTAAAAAACTAGTTTATCCAATCTTTCAATTTTCAACCTATTTATTCTCTACGTATGAGATTGAAGGTGCTTTAATTCCCTTCATATTAGGAATAACCGGTACTCTGACTTAGTACCCTAACTATAATAACTGTCAGTGAATCTATCCACTCACCAATCAACCGTAAAAAAGACAAATAGTGTAGTAATTAGTAAGAATAGTAAACTTCTAGCTAAGAATATTTACTATGTATGAAATGTGTAATAGCCTACTAAGAGAAACTTAGTCATGTGAATATAACAAATATAGATCTCTAAGGACCTCAATTCTATATTTATATGATGTCAACTAAAACACAATATGAAATGTAGTTAAGTTTATTGTTCCTCTTCAATGTCTAATAATTAATAAATAAATAAAAAGTACTTACTTCAATCTCAACCTATGTTCTATCATATGTAACCTTGACTAAATGTTTGATCACTGACAAAGTACCTGACAACACTTCTACATCATTGCATACCTGGCCACTATATTACATCATTGGGTTCAAGAAATATCCTGTCAAAACATATCTCAATCCAACCATTAAGGCATTAACTAATTACTACAACAATTAAATGATACTAAACAATTAAAATTTTACCTACAACATATATATTATAGTGAAATGTCTAATCTCATTTGTTGTCTATATAATCTTCCACCATTTTTTTAACCCTTGTGATGCTTTCTGTTGATCTTCATCTTGGTTTTAAGCTTTTAACTATGGTATCATACAAATACCCTGTTTGGTTTTTGTCATTAGAGTCAACCAATTTCAACACTTTTAATAGGGGTTATATAAATGACATATGGTATTACACTTTTTCCCACTACATGTTGCCCTCAATAAGCCTCTTTATCTTCAATAAAGTTTCATACTGCTCAATTGTGGCTCATGTTGTATTCATGCACTCCTGATAGACTATAGAGATTATGAACCTCTTATGTAATGAATTGTGTAGCAAATATGGTCAAACTGGGTCAAACTAGATCACCACCGTTAGTGTGTTCTCTCGTGATGGTGAGTAGCCTAGGTGCCTATAAATGAAAGATGTAATAAGTTATCCTTAACTCACCAAAAAACTCATAGTTGACTTCTTCATAATGTCTTCCAACATCAAGTTAATTAAGTGCGCAACAAGGCATCCAAAAAAATGAGGTCCCACCTCCATCAACTTCTTGCCCGCAGCCATGTATGAATTCTCATTGTTAGTGACAAATTGCATAATATTCTCCTCTCAATGTCATCTACCACAATGTTCATCAAACCAAATAAGTAATATGCATTCTTCATCTAACCCGATGCATCAATAGACTTCAAAAAAGTGGCATCTTCATAACATTACATAAGGAAGTTGATAAGCAACCTCCTTAAAGTGCAACATCTCTCCTTTCATATGGATTTAAATCTATTTAGCATGAGGTCAACTCATCGAACTCTGCATCCAACCCCTTCTCGTAAATGTACTTAGAGGTGGGGACTTTCAACCTTGTCCAGCCACACCAATGACATCAACCATTATTTGAAAATATGAATTGATCACTTCATGTCTTGGAACACCTACATAAAGAAAGATGATCACACTATTGTTAATGTTTATTCGAAAAATATGTAAGACATACATTTAAAAAAAAACTTAGCTTTCCATATAGAAAACACTTGCAAATATGTTTGACTGCCTTCTTTATAGCCCCTATAGTAGCATTCACTCCCTTAAAGGCCTACTTGATAGATCTCTGACCTCTGTCACTCTGCCTATGCAAGACGGTGTCTGTCGGCTGAACTGACTGCGACCAATGGAACTTACTATCTTGCCTTGCAACCTATATAGGTTGGCTACTTTCCACATATGATTGTCTGCCTTTGGCACCTGAAACTTCTGCCCTCTTTTTTCTTTTATCATCCTTCTTTGGCCTTAAGCCCTACTAGCATATATGACTCTCCTCATCACCACTTCTTCTTCATCATCAGAAGATGATGAATCAACATGCACATGATCTGTGTCTTTCCGTCTAAGCAACTCATCATGCAGCTTGGCTCTATACTCAATGCTAATCTCTCTACAATATTCTCCTAGTTAGATAACCTCCCATTCTTCCCTCAACTTAATCATGACCTTTTCACACTTCTTCACATTCTCACTCACAACGACTATATGTTGCTTGAGGCGAAAACACTTTCATTAATATCTTTTTGACACCATTTACATCTTACCCTCTTCTTCCCCACATCCAACAAGTACCCATGTTGCCATCCAATGTCCCTCTATCCAGAGAGGGCTTACTTCTCATTAGATATTTTATCTATTGATGTAACCTCAAAAATCTAAAAAAGATTTAATTCCTTTTGTTTGTTTTGTAAATTCATTTTACTTTTGAATTTGAATTAGACCTTAGCATTGACTTCTTAAGAAAATGAGTGATATTCCATAAAACTACTAACTAGGGCCAAAATTATATGTTGAGGTTGTTAGGTTCTTTGAAAATTGTTTTGACCTCTCCCCGTCGGATGGTGCGAAGATCCGACGTTAATTACATCGAGATAACTCGAATACCCTTGATTAAGCGTCATAGCAATCCATTGAAATAGAAAATATGCATCCACAATAAACATTCACACAAACACATATGGACATAGAAGAAAACAATCTCATAAAATTGATGGGATGCAAGCACTCAATTTTAGTTTGAATTTGATTCGAACTGAATTGATTCGAACTGAATTGGTTTAATTAAATTTGTTGGTTTGAATTTTGATTTGATTGGTTAATTTGAATTTAGTTTGAGTTGAATTTAATTGGTTGAATTGTTTTTAGTTTGGGTTGAAGCTGATTTGATTTTGTTTGAAATGGATTTTGTTGGAATTGAATTATTTAAATTTCAGTTTGATTTTGGTTAAAATTGATTTGAGTTGAATTTGTTTTGGGTGAATTTGACGTTCTGGGAGTTTTATTCAACTTTCAGATTTATAAACTGATTTGGGTTTGAGTTTGAATTTGATTAATTGATTTAAGTTTGGTTGGAATGAGTTTGTTTAGAATTTATTTGAATTCTGGCTTGTTTGCTTCATTTGGATTTCATTAAGTTTGAGTTGAATTTTATTTGGGGAGTTGATTCAAGTTGATTGGATTTGGGGAATTGAATTTAGTTTGATTCATTTGGATTTGACTGCAGCAGATTGACTTATCATTCGATTTTGTTAAAGTTGAGCGGAATTTATTTAAATGATGAACTGGGCTTAGTTCATTTTGTTTTATCTTGATATTGAACAGGTTGGGAGTTTCGTGATGGCAGTTTGATTTCAGAAATTTAGAGTTCAGACTTTTCAGATTTTGCATGCTTCCATATTTTAAACTCAGAGATTTTCAGATTTGGGCCCTGTTATGGTTTGATTCAAATTGATTTGAACAGGTTGAAGGTCTTTTTTTAATGGGTTGATTTATTGTTTTCTGATTTTATTTCGAGCTCAAGTTTTAAATCCTTAGATTTCTGTAAACCTTAGATTGCCAACGTGCCTTCCAGATTTTGGTCAGAACATAGATTTTGTGGTTTCCTGCTCAATTTGTTAACGGTTGTGTGCTATTGAACTGGGTTGAATTTGATTTGGCTTGCAGGCTTCTAATTTGTTTAAGGATGTTCTTGTTTATACAGGTTGCAGATTTTTAGATTTTTAGATTTTGTATGCCTCAGAGCTCAGACTACACGTTTCAGATTTAAAGATTTTCACAGATTTTTACCGATCCAGATTTCACAATTTTCAGATTTTGGATTTTTACAGTTTCAGATTTACTTGTATTTGGATTACTTAGAGAAATTTGGTTTAGTTGAATTTGATTGATTTGGATTGAATGAATTTGACAGTTTCTGGATTTTTTTTATGCAATTTCAGATTTATGTAAAATGATTTGGGGCGGTTCTGAATTTGAATCTTCTTATGGGTTTGAATGGTTTGGGACTACCTAATCGTGGATCAACTCCTGACTTGCTCTGATTTAAATTTAAGAGGCTCAAATTTGGGACGGACCTGAGTTTCATGATTGCAACATTCTGATTTTAGTTTGTTGATTCCCTCAAAACCTTTTTCAGATTTTTATCTATGAATAAAGCTCAGACTTTCAGACTACAGAGCTTGCAGTTTCTGCACCTTTAATTGATTTCCAGATTTTTTTAAATGGGTTCTGCACAAATTCAAATTTCAGATTTTTCAGATTTTTAATTTTCAGGGTTTCAATTGCAGATTTTCTTAGTTCGGATCCCCTGCAGATTTCAGATTTTTAAATGAGTCAAGTTCAGATTTCAGATTTTAATCTTCGAATTTCAGAGATGATTCCAGATTTTGAAATGGGTTAAATTCAGATTTCAGATTTTATGGTGCATTCAGATTTCAACTCCCTGGATCTTGTGCACGTTTGCAGGTTCAAACCTCAGATTTTTATATTGCAGACTTCATGTTTTAATTCAGAGTTTTTATTTCAGCTTCACATTAATTCAAATTTTGTGTTTTCCCAGATTTTATGCATGCTTCAAATCTCAGCATTTCAACTCTCAGATCCTTACGGATTCTTAAGATTTGAGCTTATTCAAATGTGTGATTTATGGAGTTAAAATTCTTATTTGCAAATCAGAACTGAATTTGGTCAGCATTTAGACCGGATACCAAGTTCAATTACAGATTCGTTTCTGTTTTTTCTCTTTTTTTTAAGTGCTTTGCATCCCATCAGATCAATGAGATCATTGACTCCTTTCAATAATATAGATCAAAAGTACAGCTTCCTGTATGTCTGTCTTGGACGTTCACAGTCCAGAAAATGCAATATTACAACTCTGACTTGTCTTGAGAATACTCCCGTTCGATCCTTGATGGATACAGTTCTTGTCAATTTTTTGAATGGAATACACCCGGTCTTACACAGACTTATGGGTATTTCCCTTCACTTTCTTTTGAACTTCATTAATATATAATCGACTTATTAGCATGTTGATCATGCACGGCCTCATATACCTTAATGAACACGGTATGACATTGGGGTCATTCGACCTTTGTATGTCCACCTTAAAAATTAAGGGGAAGGTTTGGAACCGACCCACAAATTCTTTTAAGTTTAGCCAAGACCATGTGGCGGGTTTTTAGCCGGCCAGATGCTCGCCTCGGTTTGTGAAATTAACTTAGTGAATTTTTATTTAATTTCTGTTCATTGTTTGTTTTATTTTGATTTTTTGAATTATGGGTCAAGAAACGTGCTTAAAAGTCGGCTTATTGCTTTCCCATTTATTTTGATTCTTTTAAGTTATGCTGAGACCATGTGGCGGGTTTTTAGCCGGCCAGATGCTCGCCTCGGTTTGTGAAATTAATTAATGAATTTTTATTTAGATTTTCACTTGATTGTGTATTTTAAAAAGAGAAATCTTTTCTTCTTCTTTTTTTTTTGTCCACATGTTTCAAGTTAATGGGCCCGGCCCATCTCCTCCTCTGTGCTGCCACTGGTTGGTCCGGCGGCCTTCATCTTTATATTTTTCTTTAACTCCTCTTTCAGGTGGGCCCCACATTTGACCAGCGGGTCAAAGCCCCTCCCGTATAGTGGGGACATATCCATATATCCATCCAGGATCAGTACACCCTGGGGCATGTCCATGTGCCTTTCTAGGGTCAAACACCTTGGGAGCGTGCCCATGTGCATGTCCGATTTAGAATTTAATTGTTTTGTTGATTTTGATGTGTTTAAGATTTTTTTGTGACCAATGACCTTGCTGGCCAGTTCAGTCCTTATCATGCCTTGCTGGCCTGTTTGGTCTTTAGCGGGTCTTGATGGCCTATTGGAGCTTCACTGGGCCTTAATGACCTATTGTTGTCAATTTTGGGCTAAGTGGGTTGCTGCCATCATCAGTTTTGCCCATTGGCCTGTTGTCGGCCTTCCAGTCCACTGGCTGGATTGTATTACTCTACTGCCCATAGTGCAGATGTACCTTTTGGATTTCTGCACTCTTTTTTTTGCATCCTGGCCACACTGGACATCCTGGATCAGCCTCCGGTCCATGTTCAGTTTCTGGCATCCTGGAGAAATGCTAGGCAAAAATATAAATGGTTTTAAGATCAGTTACAGGACTGATCAAAGGAGCATCCTGACAGAGCTTATGTTGGGCATCTTTTGGGATCGTTTGGTGAGCCTTAGAGGTCAGATCCCAAACCTAAGATGCGGGATACCATCAGGACAGGCTCTCTTTTGCATGATGTTCAGGATCTGCAAGCCTAGTGGGCATGTGTGCAGAATGCTTGGGTGTATGGGTGGGACTATGTTATAAAGTTCATGGAGCTAGATTCCGAAGGCTTCCTGGGCATTTTTTAACCATGCTAAGACTGATCATAGATAAAACTGCAGGGAATGCAAGTAGGTTGGCCAAGGGGAGCATTCACATGACTTCTCATGATGTGATGAAAGGCGTTTAGATGATGAAAGAAAAAGGTGGGTAAGAGCGCAACTCCATGGGGTTATATCTCTCCCTTTTGCTCTTCTTTGCTCTATACTTCCTCCTTGATCACAGCAATAAAGGGTAGTATCAGATGCCCCCATTCTCTTGATCTTCTTCTTGGATCTTCTTGCTTCCACTCAGCATGGTGCGCAGAGGTGGGCTAACAGTTTCTTCTTCTTTTCTCTTCTCCTCGTGAGGTTGAGGCGGCTAGGGTATGTAGGATTGCTTCTTGGACCTTCCCCTCTGCCGGCGGTGGCTGATATGCAGAATGCCCTCTTCTTGGCCCACGTAACTTTGCACAGATGGCCCGCGGGGTTGTTTTTATAGGTAGATTGCCTTGGTGCCATCAGGGGAGGGTTGCTGGTAGACTCGTCCTTTGGTAGATCCGGTAAGTTGTTGATGCCCCAATGGCATCTTCCTCATTTGTAGGGACCTCCGATGGCTCTCTCAATACCAGGTCATGTGATGACTTCAGCAGGTCCATGTGCTCATCTAGATGCCAATTCCAGTAAGTGGAAGATGACTCGATGGAATCTTCCTAGTTTTATGGGGTTTTCAGTGCTTCTCCTCATCTATGATGACAGATGGCATGCCATTATTTTTGATAATTTCTTGCCCCAGGGAACTCTAAATTTCAGGAGAATCAGTTGGAATCCCCATGCCAACAAGATATGACCGCGATGGCTATTCTTATGGGATAGAGAAGAAGACACAAGTTCGGTGAAGGAAGTTCATATAGAGGCCTTCGTCCGATGGACCGTGAGAGAATCTAAGTGGATTTCACTATAAATTAGAAATTAATGATGAGATTTCTCTCTAATTTAACGAGGTGACACTTTTATAGATATTCTTGAAACTTTCTTGAGGTTCTAGGTTCCTAGATTTCAAGAGAAAAAATAACTATGTAAAGACAACGCATGTGGGCCATTATTTGACAATAGATGGGCATGTTTTGGCATAAAAATGCAGCCAAATAGATGTGAGAATGATGAGAAGTAAAATTGACATTATATAAGCCCATTTTATAATAGAAATGCAACCCATTAAATAAATGAAAGATGGGCTGCAAAAATAAGCTTCAATTTGGACTATTTCCAAATGAATTATGATTGAAGTGGACTTCAATTTTTGGGCCCCATCCGCAAATTGAGCATTGTGGATCGATTGGGAATTTGTTTAGCTTGAAATTTGACCCAATTAACACAATGTGGGGGTGGTGGTGGTGGGTTTAATTTTGAGTGGGAATTGGGTTTTAAGATAAAAGAGTATTCTCATTTAAACAACTTCATATGTCAAACAACCTCATCTTTTATTTTTTTTAATTTTCAGGTGTCAAAGAGTAAGTTAAGAAAGAACTTTGTAAATTTTAGGTATAAAATATATATTCATAATTACGAATCTTAAATATATGTGATAGTATAGGAAATAGCAAAATATATTAATATGTTCACATTCTCTTTAAATGGGCATCCCTTGTGAAGGGTACCAGAGAATAAAAGTCTCAAACCAAAATTTTACCATATATGCCTGGAGTGCCTCACCCGAGCACCTTGGTCATCATTTGGGCTACCCAAAAACCTTGGTGCCTAGAGGTAAACTATGGTACTAAAAACTGAGAATTCTCAAAAAACTAGTCTAGAACCACCAGAAACTGTTCAGGCCTTTAAACCCCCTTAAACTAAACATGAAACATGCCCTAAACCTAAACCGGCTTCCGAACAGGAGGTGCAGGCCCTCTTCTTTGCAGGTCTGAAGGCATCTCAAACAGAAAAGAAAATGAGGGGATGCATACAGGCCCTGTAAACAGCCTGATAGTAGGCCCAAACAAGCACAATATAGGCCCTAACAGGCTCAGGCACGGTTTGCAGAATCAGCCGGATCAGATCAGAGTCGGCCAATTCTTGATTGGATCAGTCGGTCTCAATCCGATTTTCACCTAGATCACTAATACAAACTTAACTCCTAAAGAAATCAGTCTAGATAGGTGGAATCAGCCAAGAATCGGTCGATTCCTTGGAATTGGATTAGAAGCAGCTAATTCTGCCTGGACAACTTATGTCTCAAGTTGAAATCGATATGGGCCCTGATTCGGCCTGGAATCGTCAATCCCCCACTCTCCCCTTAGGGCTGGATAATTCTGACATTCCTCAGTCATGATTCCAATGATTCCTCAGTGATTCCATCAATCCGGCCATCTGTAAGGCAATTCCACATCGAAGGGGCGTCAATCCTTCAATTTCTCCGGTGATCCTTCCATTCCTCTGGCAATTTGGTGTTGTGGAAAGCCAATTCTCCATCTCTTAGCATCAATCTCCCCCTCCAGTGGCTTCTTCCCTCTGAAACCCCCTATGGAGGGGTTGCTACTCCAAGAGCATTCGCCTCCCCTCCCCCTCCCCCTCCCCCATGTGTCCCCATCCCACCCCCACCCCCTACCCCTCCCCTCTTTACACCTCAAAGAGTCACCTTTGGGGCAAGAACAACCACTTAAGGGACTGTCCTCTCTTTACCCCCTTCCCCCTGTGCCCCCCTCCTCCCCCTTAGGCAAGGGGGTGTGGGTTGTTCTCTCCTTACCACCCTTCCCCCAATGCCCCCCTCCCCCCCTCCCATCTTAACAACCCCAAAAAGTCATCTCAATTTGACTGTTTAGGTAAGGGTTATTCTTGCCTTACCCCCTCCTCCCCTAAGAACTATTTGGGACAAGAACAGCGAGGGGTTGTTCTCTCTCCCCCCGCCCTCCCCCTTGTGCCCCCTCCTAGCCCCCCAAGCGACTGTTTGATGTTAGAGGGAGGGGGGGTCTCCCCCCCCCCCTTTCCCTTGTCCCCCTCCCAGCCCCCCAAATTCAAACTGCAAACAAACAACCTGAGTGACTGTCATAACAGCCCCCTTAAGAAGTGTTAGCTTCTTATATCCCCCCATTATCATTAGTAGATTAATGTCCTAATATTCTAATTTATTTTAATTTGTCAATGTTACATACTTTAGGAATGGCCAACAAAGAAGATACATTTGTTCCCCACGATATCAGGTGGGAACGTGGCTTCTTGGTGGACGACGATAAGAAAAGAGTACAGCATAACTAGTGTGACAAACAAATGAATATGAGAGTATTCAGATTAAAGCCGTACATAGGTGAGGTATGTGAAAATGTGAAAAAATATAACAATATGTTAAGAGAGATTAAGGTATCTATGAGGGCCTACCTCACAAGTAAAACATCACAAAAAAGAATTCGTATTGACTATTGAGCAAAAAAGAAGAGTTGCACAAAGAACTTATAAGAAGAAAAGATAAGAAGTCAGCCCAAAAAGACAAAAAGAAAGGAAGAGCCAAATTCAACTGATCCACAAATAGTGGCGAGGAACCAAATGAACAACTAAGGAGAACTTCACGCGTTAGCAACTAGACACAAAGTAAAGCAAGAGAATAGGCAACTCTGGAGTCGGAGATCCAGCATTTCATGGTCACAGTCAACTCAACCCACCACCAATGAGTGTCAAAATAGAAGATGGGGTATTTCGTCAATCTACTTCAACACAATCCATATTATTAGATAATCATTTTTTTTAGAAAACAGAGTAGTTACCAAAGAACTATCAAACAAACAGTCAAAGGGAGGTGAAGGCAACAACTACAACAGCAAAACGAGCAATCAGACATATCTACAAGTGATTTGTTAACATTCTTAATTCATTTACCATAAACATATTTATTATATCAACTTTTTAAGTTTAGCAATAACATTTTTAACTTGACTCAATGTAAGTGTTATAGCATACACTACAACTAGTCCATACTTCCATGCCATAGTTGATTTAATAGAACAGGCCAGTCCAAAATTACAAGTCCTAATCAACCAATATATTTATGTTGTCGGTCTAGATGAGGAGATGGATTATCTCAAAACTTGGATAGAAGGATTTAAGGTGGTTTGAAAGGAGAGAAATTGCACAATCATGTATAATGGGTGAACAAGGATCACAAAAAAAATATGATCAATTTCCTTATTTACTATTAAGAAGGCACAACTTTGAAGTCTATAAATGATTCAGGTAAAATAAAAAATACAAATTATATCTTTTCCTTATGAACGCTATAGTAGAAAAAATTGGAGAGAAAAACATTATCCAGATTGTCACATATAACGAGCTCTCAAACAAGGTAACAAGAAAAAAGTTGATAGAAAGGAGACGACATCTGTTCTAAGTTCTATGTGCAGTACACTATATAGACCTGATGTTGGAGGATATAGACAAGAAGACTTTAGTTTCAACACTTGTAAGTCAAATATAGTTGATCACCCAATTCATCTATTCACATCTACGGTTGCTCCACATAATGAGAGATTATATTGAGGGTAAAAACTTATCAAATCTGGTCCCACTAGATTTGTCACACACTTCATTGTCTTCAAAATTTACATCGACATACATATGCACTAGTCCGTTTAACACAATCGTACGAGTATATCATACATATGGTTAACATGCACAACAGGATGGATCAACCGAAAATCCTTGCATAAATTGCCACATTTAATAAAGGATAAACATTTTTTGAAGAGAATTATGTATTACTTGTCCATCATTGAGCCACTTATACAAGTGTTAAAATTAGCTAACTCGGATAAAAGGAACCAAATAAGATACTTATACAATGCCATGGACAAAGCAAAATTAAAAATCAATGAAAAGCATCGTAAAAGTTATAAAAAGTAGTAAAAATAATAGATGACAAGTGAAATAGTACACTACACCATGACATGCATGCAGTAGATAATTCTTCTTATTACTTATTTTTATTTTAATCATTCATTCATTTGATGTTATAGGCACGTTCTCCCTTGCATACAATATGAAAGAGAAGTGAATGATGATCGAGAGGTAATGAGGGCTACGTTCAGTAATACAACAAATGTCAAGAACTCCATAAAATCGAATAGAAGTTGAGTTGAAAGTAAATGAGAATTGTTATTTATCATTCATTTTTCTCTTGCATACCATGATACTAAGTTACCAACACTAAATATTTATATTATTCCGCAGATGGAATCTTATACAATGAGTTAGAGTTTACTCAAATCCAGATTTGAGATATTAGTTTGACAAAGTTTCTCATAATACGTTGAAAGATATTATTGTTCTTTTATGATATTTCATATTAATGTAAGAATAATGTCATCTTTTATTATTTTTTCCCGGCTGAGTGGTGGGTGCAAACTCCGCCATGGCCGGTCCCAAGCACAGATGAGAAAGGAGGGTTGCGGTAGGTGACAACCAACATAAAAAAAAGTCACATCTCATGATATGGATTCAAATGATATAAACATTGGGACATACTCACTAAACGACGCGTTACACCGGAGCCCGAGTGTGACGAAAAATACAACAAGGGTGAGGGCATTCCCCACATGCGACGCACCACATAAGCGCCATATTGTGGTGTTAAATAAGTAAGGGTTCCCACCTCAAGGATGGGTGTGGGTAAAGAAGTTAGTCCATCATAAAGAGCAAGATATGAGTTCTAGAATAAACTCAAATGCAAATAGACATTATTATAAAAAGAAATGTAAGAAAGAAAATATTGAAAGAAAGACAAGAATAGGCACTTAGAATATTGGATCTCTTACAGGAAAACTTATGGAACTTATTGATAGTATGGAGAGGAGAAGGATTAATATTATGTGTATCCAAGAAACTAAATGGATAGGAGAAAAAGGTAAAGAAGTAGGAAATACAGGATATAAACTATGGTATACAGGAAAAGAGAGAAATAAAGATAGGGTAGGTATCATTGTTGATACAATATTAAAGGATGCAATAGTTTCAATACAAAGAGTAAGAGATATGATTATTATGGTAAAAATGATTATAGAAAGAGAAATAATTAATGTAATTAGTGTATATGCTCCACAAATTGGATTAAGTAGCGAGATTAAATAAAAATTTTGAGAGGATATGGACGATCTTATGAAGAGTATACCAAATGAAGAAAATATATTTATTGGAGGAGATCTCAATGGATATGTTGGAAACAAATGTCATGAATATGGAAATGTTCATGGAGATTTTGGATATGAAAATTTAACTGAAAAAGGAAAGAATATTTTAGATTTTGCTATGGCTTATGATCTTATCCTTACAAATACTCATTTTATTAAAAGAGAATCTCATCTAATAACATTTAAAAGTGAAAGAAATAAAAGTCAAATTGATTTTATTCTCACTAGAAAATCCAATCGTGCTATTTGCAAAGATTGTAAAGTAATTCCAAGTGAAACTTTAGCAAACCAACATAAGTTAGTGATTTTAGATGTTAAGATTAAACACAAACAAACATGTATAAAAGAAAGTTTTCTCCTAAAATAAAATGGTGGGAGTTAAAAGGAATGAAACAACAAATATTTAAGACCGAACTTTTAAAGATAAATGATTGGAAATTAGACATAAACGTTAATGCTACGTGGATGAATATGACTATAAACATTAGAGAGAGCAAAAAAAGTACTTGGAGAGTCTAAAGGACATGGTCCACCTAAACAAGAGACTTGGTGATGGAAGGAAGAAATGCAAAAGACGATAAAGAATAAGAGAGATTGTTATAAGAGATTGCCGAAATGTGATAACAATGAAGTTTATAAACAATACTAGATAGCAAAAAAACAAAGCAAAAAAGGTTATTAGAAGAGCAAGAGATGATGCTTTTAAACATATATATGAGAAACTTGGAACTAAAGAACGTGAAAAAGATATTTATAAAACAGCAAGAATGATAGAGAGACGATCTCAAGATCTTAATCAAATTAGATGCATAAATAAAAAATAAGAAAACATTTTGATTAAAGATGATGATATCAAAGAACGATGAAAAAATTATTTTGATACTCTTTTTAATGCAACTTTGCTAAAAACATAGACGACATAAAAAATGTGACAAACTTTAATTTAAATTATATTAGAAATTTTCAATTTTCAGAAGTTAAAGAAACATTGAAAATGATGAAAACAAGTAAGACATGCGGTCTGGATAATATTCCTATTGAAGTGTGGAAGTGTTTGAAAGATTTAGGAGTGGAATAGTTAACTCAATTTTTTAACAAAATCCTAATATCGAAAAGAATGCTGAATGAATGGAGAAAGAGCATCATTATACCTACTTTTAAAAAAAATGAGATATACAAGATTGTGCAAATTATAGAGGGATCAAACTCATGAATCTTACTATGAAATTATGAGAAACAGTTATTGAGCGGCAATTACGGAGTTGTACAAATATTTCAGCTAATCAATTTGGATTTATGCTTGGTCGATCCACAACTGAAGCTATTTTTCTTATTAAAAGTTTGATAGAAAATTATCGAGATATGAAAAAAGATTTACATATGGTGTTCATTGATTTATAAAAGGCTTATGATAGAGTACCAAGAGAGGTTCTATGGTGGGTGTTGGAACGAATGATGGTGCCTCTTAAGTATATACAAATGATAAAAGACATGTATGATGACGCAACTATTAGCGTATGCACAATTGGTGGAGAAACAAGAGATTTTCCTATTTCAATTGGTTTACATCAAGGGTCTGCAATAAGTCCTTATCTTTTTGCATTAGTTATAGATGAATTAACGAAGACTATACAAGATGATATACATTGGTGTATGATATTTGCAGACGATATGGTATTGATAGATGAAACATAAGAATGAGTGAATAGAAAGTTAGAAATGTGGAGAAATATTTTGGAGACTAAAGATTTCAAGATAAGTAGAACTAAAACAGAATATATGCATTGTAAATTTAATGAAAACCAAAAAGTAGGTGAGGGCATCAGTTTGAATGGGATAATATTGTCTCAAAAAACTCAGTTCAAATATCTTGGATCAATTATTCAAAAAGATGGAGAATGTGATGAAGACATTAATCATAGGATTAAAGCAGGTTGGATGAAGTAGAGATTGGTTTTAGGAGTTCTATGTTACCATAAAATTCCATTAAAGTTAAAAGAAAAATTTTATCGTACAAGTATAAGACCCGCAATGTTGTATGGTAATTAATGTTGGACAATAAAACAAAAACATACTTCTAAAATAAGTGTTGCCGAAATGAGAATGTTAAGATGGATGAGTAGTCACACTATATTAGATAAAATAAGGAATGAATATATTAGAGAAAATGTAGGACTAACGAGAATTGTAGACAAATTGAAAGAAGGGAGCTTGAGATGGTTTGGACATATTAAACGTAAACCTAAAGAGGCTCCAGTTAGAAAGATAGAAAATATTAAAATGACAGAAACAAAAAAGGGGCGTGATAGACCTAAGTTAACTTGGAGGAGGGTAATTCAATATGATTTAGATAGTTTAAATATCTCTGAAGAAATAACACAAAAACGACATGAGAGGAGAAAGAGAATCCATATGGCTGACCCCAACTAATTTAGGATAAAAACCTTAGTTGAGTTGAGTTGAGTTGAGTGGTGAGTGCAAAGAAATACAAGAAGTGGATGAAATCCACTTGCTACAATTGCCATTCGGATTTTAAGTTAGAGCACAAGTTTCTCCCAGTGTGAAAAAAATTGAAATAGATTTAGCTTAATTTGTAACAAGAGAAAGAATAAGCTAACATTTAATAAGTAGGAAAAACTTGTGTTTCGTCACTACAACATGTATCTGGCAATAAAAAACATCAAAAACCGTATAAAAAATTTGTATAACAAAGATTCATTAGATTTACAAGTGGACCAAATCAACAAAGAGCAAGCACATAAACCACTTGCAATAGGATTACCACTTCCAGAAGGAGGAGCCATTTGTTGCGTGAACAGAGAAGTTAGGTAGAGCACCACCAGAATTCGATCATAAGAATCGTACAAAGGCTGCAAGAGAACTTGACAATATTGAGCTTGAAAATCAACGAATGCAAGTGAAAGTCCTTTCTACTGTAACTACAATCCCAGCTTCAACCCCAATTCAAGCTCTAGCTCCAACCCCAACCCCATACCTAGCCTCACAACCAATTCCCTTCCGGACAAAGACAAAAACTATACCAAGAAGATTGGGATGCCTTTCACAATTGAAAAAGGTATAGCCATGGTAAGGAGATTAGAAGTTTTTAATCACAAGCAGAGGAAGCAGCAAAGAAAAAAAAAAGTTAGAAATCAGTCCAGCAAGCAATACTCAAGTATCTTCTTTAGATGATGAAGAAGAAGAGTTCATTCCCCCTACCTAATAGCAAAATATAGAACGTTTAGGTGGAAGAGGTGGAGATAAAGGAGAAGTAGGCTCTTTAAGCAGCACACGTACCATTGGGGTAGCTGTGGATGATTTGGCTTGAGACAACATTTAAGTGACAAATATCAATATTAGAATTAGGAGTTTTTATCGGTACACATCAATTATCCAAAACCTCCCAAGGAATTCCAATCACATCTTCAACGCACTATGTTGTCGATGATTTTACTTAAATGGCCAATTCATTACTTCTCACACAGATTCAAGTCAATAATGGTAGATAGCTCTTAAAGGAGCATCCAAGAGAATTCAAATAATGAAGATGAATGCTAATTCTAAAAATATCAGTGAAAGAAATGTATAATATTACTATGTTGTATATCAGAACTACATTTATAATATATTACCTTTGTTTAATCGAACGTTCATTGTCATCAAAGTATATCTAGTTATCTACTTGTCTTAAACTCTATGAAAGTGTTAGACATTACATTTTTATTTTTAACAAATTTTAGTGGATTTCCTCTTTTATTTTTTAATAATTTTTATGGATTCTTACAACAAAAAAAGTTATCGATTCAAATTGATTCCAGATCGGTTTTCCTCGTAAAGGATCAATTGGAATCGATTGATCGATCCATCTAGATCAAATCAATACCTAGCAATCCGGGTGCCAATTCCGATCTTTCAACTTCTCTATCGTAAAATGCCGATCTCAAAGTCTTTGATTATATTAGACATGAACAATATTGTTTAGCCTTTTTTGTTCCAACCTATTTCTTTTCATTGTGTGCATCTATAATAAACAACTAAAAAATTAGCTGGATGATTCATAAGCAAAATTAATTTAAATTTTAAAAAGAAAACATCTGAAAAGAGGAATAATACTATTGTAGTTATACCTATTCAAAGTACTCTAATTGCACTCGCAACTAGATGCACAACATGAAAAAAAAAATAGGAAGTATAGCTTTCCAACAACGTCCGACTTCTCCAGCAACTTTTCCCAATTATGATCAAGACAACGTCCGACTTCTCCACCTCTCCAGTGTGCTAATAACAACAATATATTACATTAAGAATGCAAACCGAAAAATAAAAAAATAAATCAAAAAATATTTGCCTTCCTTGAATAAAAATGGTTCTTTAACAAATTACACCAAGAAATAACAAATCAAACCCTAAAAAAGAATGTTGTATTAAAAGAATGATAAAAAATAAAAACTAAAAACTAAATAAATAAGCCCTAACTCACATTTGTTTGAAGTCGTAGAAGAAGAGAAGAGATGATGGCGGCGGCTTCAACAACGTGCAGCTGTAGTGACAACTTCTACAAAGATAGGCGGTGGCAACTTAGCTCTCCAGTGACAGGCGGGGGAAGGCAAGCATGATCTCTAGGCAATGTTAGGAGGAGGGGAGAGAAAGAGCCCCACGTGGGGGAGGGGGGCCTTAAGTCTATCGGATCTGGCCCTGGCTTGGATCCAATGGTGCTAAGGCAAGCGCCTCGGTGCCTCACCCTACCTCAACTGCCTACATGGCTAAGGCAGAAAAAGCAACCGCCTTTGGCGGACGTGGGTTAGACGAGGCATTGGGGCTTTGCCTTGCCTCGCCTCGATGCCACAACATTTGAGGCAGTGTTGGCACCAAATTTTTCCAAGTAAAAAAGAAGGGATTAGGAAAAACTTTGAAAATAAAAAAGAAGGAAAGGACCAAAAGAGGAAAAGATGGTGGTGGGGCCCATCTTAGTGGTTCAACAGAGCAGCTAGGCCCAATAAGGCTTAATGGACCCAAAAGTCCAATTACGGCCCAGAAGAGTTCAAACAACTCCGTTCAGCCTGCTCAATTCATATTTAAACAATATCAGAGTCGGTTTGGAAATCCGACCCAAATTTAGTAAATTAAAAGCTGGTTAGTGCAAACAGGATATGGAAATGCCTCAACATGACTTAATGGGCCCAAATGGCCAAGACAACAAGCTCGTTGCATAGCCATAGCCCTGACCATAACCTTCGCTACGATGTCCAAAACACAGAAAACAGACATCAGTATGTCAAAATGACCATTTTGCTCCCTGCACATCAGGACAAATCATGACTTTATAGAAAATATCTAGCTTAACCACATTGTCGGTCTAAGACAGCTAGACTCAAGATAGATCGAAAATCCAACTAACGATCGAAAAGTTATTTAGAAATAATCAAATTTGAATCGGAGTCCATGCCCCATCACTCTAGTGGCATAATGGTCCGATCAGCCTTCAAATCAGTCCATTGGCTGAAATTTGCAATTTCTCAGTCCAAGACTTTAGTCTCAAGAATATTGATGCGTTAAAAATAAAATTTGGCCAACGGGGTGATTTAATTGCATTTAATTGTATTTTTAAAAATTATCAAGAGTCAAGATCGCACCGATTGAAGAATTTGACAAAATCATAGATTTGATGCAATTCAAGAGATTTTGGCCATACATATTTATAGAATACAAAATCAACAACCATCGGAACACATTCTGGATTTTTCCAGGTAAACTCTGGGTTTATTAATTGATTCCAATCGGAATTAATGATATTTGTCAGATCGGGAGCATTTTGATGAAATCTAGGTTAACATTAACCCAAGTTAAGTTAGCCACCCTTTTCTCTCTCTTGGCTGGTGTGCCAACACCTCACCCATGAGCACACATCTCCCAGGAGACTGAGACTTCTTTCCCACTAAGAATTCCTCCTAGAAAGGACTTCTAGAGTTGAGTTCAAACCCTTAGCCTTATTCCGGCTAGCTCATTCCCTGATCTCTCCCATCGACAGAAAATCGGGAACCAAAAATGAGCACACGGCCTTCTCTTCTCAACTATCCGGCCACGCACATACCTCCCTCCCTAAACTCCCTCTTCGGTTAGAGTTATTCCTAGGGAAGACAAACCCCTCACCTTATCTCACCAACAGTCTTATGCCTTAGACTCCCCAGTGAGAGGGAGACTTGGCCTCCCCTGTGCGGCTTGCCCTCTCCTCCAACAAATGCACCTAGCAGTCTCCTCTTCCTCCTCCAGCAGCAGTTGCGCCAAGAGAAGGCAAAGAAGAAGAACCGGGCGGTTCTTCATCCTCTCGACAGATTCTATAGCAAGAAAGAGAGAGAGAAGGTGAGTAGCAAAGGTGCATCATGTAGTCCTTAAAATTCTCCTTCTCTTCCTCCTCCTCTTCCTCTATTTTCTCTCCATTTAATGCCCTTTGTGCAGCCCCAAAACAAGCACCTCCTGCACACACACCCAAACAATCCTGGTTCGACCACTGTTTGATCACCTAAACAGGTCCTTAAACTTGCCAAGAGACAACCCCTTGTTGTGTCTCATAAACAGCATGGAACATCCCCTTAATCGGACCCTAAACCTGTCCATGTTCAGCCCCCATTCTGGCCACCTACACAAGCCCCTTTCTAACCTCCTAACAGGCTCTTGTGTGCCCCGTTTTGGCCATCCGAACAGGCCCCCGCTGCCCTATTCTGGCCACCTAGACAGCCCTTGTTCTGCCTCCTTAAATAGCATCTGAAAGACTGAAACAGCCCCTCGGACTCCCCTGTTTGGCCAACCGAAGGATCCCAAAACAACCCCTTTGCTACCCCCTAAACAGTCCCAAAGATAGTCCTTACAACAGTCCTGAAAACACCCCTTTCTATGGCCCCTTGCCCAATCAAAGAACCCCAAGTAGGACCTGTTTCAGACCGTGAAAACAGACTCGAATGTCTTTTTTTTCCTCCTTCCTTTTAGGGCTTAAGGTGAGGGTTGATACTCCGAGATTCTCAGAATCCACCAGATGGGCCGAGACTAATTAGACAGGCCCTCAACTTTCCTACCCAAAACAAGAAGCGCAAAGTGCAGTTCGAGATGCAAACAAGCCAAACAGACCCAAGGGAATGCAAGCCGGAGCAGCCAAGCTCACAAGAACATGAAGCCGACTAGCAAAGTCATGAATGACATGAAATCAGCCCAATGAACAGACATAAAAATCAACTTTAAATAAATTCAAAATGCGAAATGTTAAATTAAATAAGGAGTTAGTCCACTGTTGGACGCTCCACCTTGGACGGCTAACCCAGGCGTGACCTGGCATGTTGCATCCTAGACGTAGGCATGGCCCGGTTCCCATTGTCGACAAATCCTTCCCCCGATATGACGAGTCAAAAGACTTAGGTGGTGTTTGATTAGGCTTAATATGAAAATCTTAACTCTTAATTCTACCTTTAACATCTTAATTAGTGGTAAAAAAGTACTTAAGTTGATTAAGATATAAGTGATTTCTTTTTTTGACAATAATGTTAATAAATATTTGTTTGCAAAATTGTCAAACAATCTTTTAATAAAATTTTATTTAAAAATATGAATTTATAATAAAAACTTAATTTGTCAACACTATTTTATTACAGATAAGTTAAATTTATTTACAAATCAAATATTTTCTAAACATAGAAAATAAGTTTGAAATATATATTTCTAGAGTCTGATATTCAAATACAATTTCAAATAAGATTTTATTTTTCTGATATTAACTTTTCCAAACATAGAAAATTTCATTTGAGAAGATAAATGGGAAATAATGGAGGGCACGTGCAATAGCATCTTAGGACTTGCATCTTAGGACTCCAACGTCTGAATCCAAAATAGCTATTTTGTATCACTTAATTTTAAGAGGCATTTTCAGATATAAGAGTTTCATTTATATGACAGTTCAGCTGTTTATCCAAATAGTCTGAATTACTCAATGTCTGACCGAATCAGACATTAGACCCCTGTTCAGCCCAATCAAACAGGCCCTTAGTCATATTGAAAAAAATTCCATTCAATCAAAGTTGGGTCGGTATGCCACTGTAATGCCAATTTTTTTCTTTGATCTTATGGAAACATCTCAGGGGAAGAAAATCGCCCTTTTCAGATTTTGGCTCACGGCACCAACTTGATATACTTCAACATGAGATGAAATGAAATAAACGATTCAAATGCCGATGTGGATATTTGAAATCGAGTATCAATGCTAGTCCAATGGACCGGATGAGATGTGAACCGAACAAAAATAAAACAAATCTGAAAATACTTTAAAAACAGGTCATTAAATCAGAAAAATACAATAAAAATCAGAATTTAATGCAATCTAGAATTCAAATAAAAGGCATTCAATCTAATGGAATTCAATTCTTTAATCAAGTCAAAATTAAGTAATTCAAAACAAAACAAATAAAACACATCAAAAATATCTCAAAACATTTAAAATTCATCTCAAAACAAAAATTCAGATCACTTAGCAATCTGAAATTTAAACTTAAGAAAGTCAAATCAAAATTTAAAAACATTTAAAACATATCGAACACATTCAAATTGGCATTGAAACACTAACCAACATGAAAAACAACAAAATGACTTAATTCAAATGTCAACTAAACCAAACAAATCAAAATTGTTTAACACATCTAAAACTCATTAAATTCCAAACACAAAACCAAACAACCTCAACCAACTAAAATAAAGCCACTGAAACCAAAATTCAAATCAAATCAAATCAAAACCAAACAATTCAAAATTCAAATCAAATTCAAATCCTAAATTTACATTTCAAATCAAAACAAAAATCAACTTTAAAACTAAATAAAACTTATTTCTAAAATAAACAAATTTGTTCGTATCTCATCTATAGTTGTCAAGACGACAAGGCATCCAAGACGTTGAAGGATACCGATTCCGCTTAGGCAACAAGGCGGTCAAGGCGGTATTCAAGAAAGACTGAGTCGGAAGATTGTTATACATAAAAATAAACATAAATATAATTATATTTTTATTTTATAATTGAATATGAGTGTTTTATCTATGTACATAAGTAAATATAATGTGTGTGTGAAAGAAAAGAGAGTTAAATAGATTTTTATAAAATTTAAGTATATAACACATTTATGATTATAAAATTTATATATGTGCGATAGTATAAGTGATAGTGAAATATTGTTATAATATTATTAAACGGGGGGAGCGCAAAGTAGTAGCGGATCGACCTGTGCGGTCAGATCACGGGGGTCAAGGGGGCAGCGCCCTTGTGAGGGGGTTGTCAGGGGGGAGAAGCCCCCGAAAGAAAAAAAAAACGTAATAGTATAAGTGATCTTATATATGTAATTATGAAAGTGTGGATATTTATTTTAGGATAAGGAGTTAATCTGGGTAAATTAAGTGAGACAGATAGAAAAAAGAAAGAGCTGGAAAAAAAATTTAATTAAGTATATAATATATGTTTATAATCATAAATTTTAAATATGTACGATAGTATAAGTGATAGTGAAATATATTAATATATTCAAACTATCATTAAATAAATATCCCTTGTGAGGAGTATCAAGGGGACAAAACCCCTTAAAATTATTTTTTAATTATGTAAAAATATCCAGGGCACCTTGCCTGAGCGCCTTGGGCACGGGCGCCTTGGGAGACTTTTTGGCCCCAGACAAGGCACCTTGGCAAGGCGTTGTTCAAAAAGCACCTTGCCGCCTAGGCGACGCCTAGGCGGGCGCCTTAACAACTATGATCTCATCGGACTCGAAAGACCGAAGCCCTTTGAGTTCCTTTTACGTTGTGGATGTGCACAATCTTGAATAAAGATCGCTATGACAACTAATCAAGGGTGTTCGAGCGGTTATTCGATATCAATGAACATCAAATATTAGCACCATCCAACGGAGAGGGGTCAAAAATAAATTTTCACAGAATCCGAACATCGGTTCTATACTCTTACAATACCACTCGAATATCTAATACTTTTACAGGATATCACATTTTTCTAAAAAATTTGGACAGATATTTTCAAGCTTAAAAATCTTTACAAACAAAGATTTCAAGGTTCCCATAGGCGGTCACCTCAAATAACATAATGCCCAAGACAGCAAACCTAATAACAGACCTTGACTTGGCACACAAAAAAGTCTAAAACACAATTCACAAACAAGGCAAGTGAAAGCTAACTTTTTATGCATTGAAAACTAAATAAAAATTTTGAGCCTTACGGAAGTTGATCCTTTGTGCCTTGAAAACCAAAACAACTGAGGCTAGAGAAAGTTAACTCTTCACACATCGGAAAAAAAATCAAGGCTAGCAAAAGTTGATCATTCATGTCTTGCAAAACAGAAACAACAAAAGCAAGCAAGAGTCAATCCATAAACAATAGACTTCTAAGAGAAACTCCCCTCAAAATAGGCCCTTATGCCACCCAACTTAACATGAATAAAACCAACTTCAAAAAAAAAAACTAAAACACTTCAATTCAAAACCAACAAGTAAAAACACATCAATTGCGAAGCATTCAAATATCATGTTTAAAAACCATTTGAAGTTGAAATTTCAAATCCTTAAATCTCAAAATTGAAACTCGAAAGGTAAACAGAAAGTATAAAGAAACTCAAATCTAAAATCTGCATCCAAAACCAAAATTCAAAATCAACAAGTCCGAAACTGCAATTCAAAGATCATATCATGCACTAAGTACTTCGAACTCCAAAAGTAATTCAAACCTGAAATCTCAAACTCCAAATCTCATTAACTGTAACTTAAACTAAAATTTCTCCAAAGAAACTCAAATTAAAAGGCAACAAGTCAATAATAAAATTAAAAATAAATAAATTATAATATCTAAAATAAACCCAAAACAAAAATATAACTAATGAAATCGAAACCAAAATCCACAAACCAAGGAAGGCAGGGTCGGGGGTCAGGACCGGGTCGGTCAGGCCTAAAACCGACCAGAGTCGATTGGGGTCGCGACCCGGGTCGGGCCGGGGTCAGGTCAGGGTCAGGAAAAAAATAATAATAAATCATTTAAATATATCAACCGAGTCGAGGTCACGGAGCTAGGTCGGGGTCGGTCAGCCCAAAAACTGACTGGGTCGGCCGACCCAACCAACCGGGTCGCCAACCCAGCGCACCACGCCACAAACACTTCAATCAAAGATAACATGTCAAAAAAAATAAAAATAAATCCAAAATGCAAGTTAACTCTAACTCAAAACCCAAAAGAAACCTAAACTAATTCAAAAAAAAAATGACATTCCGATAAGGCCAAAGAAACATAACACCAATGTTTTGTAGATGAATGACTTCAGCGCATGAATTAATACACTGATTGATTAAGGGTATTCAAATAGTTGTCCAAGGTAATTAACTGTGTGAACCTCTTTTTTCTGCGTCTGTTCTTTAGAAAGAAAGACATTTCCGGACCTTTCTAGGAAAATAGGTGATATCCTAAAAATATTAGGTAGTCCGGTGATAGTTTTAAAATATTAGAACCGAGGTTCGAGTTCTTTGAAAATTTCATTTTTTGACCCTTCTCCGCCAGATGGTGCGAGTATCCGGCGTTAACTTACATCGAGCAACGGCTCGAACGCCTTTGATTAACCATCGTGGCAACCTGTTTTTTGGAGACATGCACATCCACAAAAAGTAAAGAACTCAAAAGGGCAGCGGCCTTTTGGGTCCGATCAGATGCAAACCGATTTGTTCGGATTTGTTTTATTTGTTTGTTGGTTGACTTTGAAGGTTGATTTTGAGGGGCTTGATTTGGGATTCCGCCGAGCCACAAAGGGGCTGGAGTGAATGGATTAAGATGGGCCGAAGTGGGCCTGCGCACAGGGTTGATTGGGAATCGGTTCTAGAACCTGAACGTGGACTGAGCCATGGTTTTCCATCTCGCCGAGATCTTGCGAGATCTCGCGAGAATCTCGGTCTCTCCAAGAGGCCGAGATACGAGATCGCCGAGATCTCACCCCATGTAGATTGGTCCATAAAGAATTTTTCTCGGTCGATCCGTGACTACTCTACGTCCCGTTTATGATAGTGTAAACACATTTGATATATTTCACTATCACTTATACTATTACATAAAAATGTGTTACAAGTTTAATACTATATTAATATTTAAATAAGATTGTATACAAGTTTAAATCTTTTAGAAGCACAAAGATCATCTTTTTGGTATTGAAAGTGCTTTGTAATTGTTCATTCACACAGTTGATATACAAAATGTGTTATATATTTTCATGTAAATTCATTGATGTACTCCTATTTTTATAAGATATTATGTTATATTTCATACATATATACATTTTGATCCGAGATCAGATCTGCCGAGATTTTTCCGAGATCTCTTCTCTTTCAGCCCCCCGAGATGAAGTCGAGATCCGAGATGGCAATCCTTGGACTGAGCAAGGGCAGCCTCGGACCTGCTTAAGGGGTCTGTTCAGATGGCTTTGAATCATTGATTACGGAATCCGTGGAATCGGACCGATTCCGACCGATTCCAGAATCGGATCGGTGGATTCCGATCCGATTCCCGGCGGAATGACCGATTCCGGGAAGAATTCCGCAGAATCGGTCTGAATCGCCTGGAATCGGTCGGAATCGATCCGATTCCGACCGATTCTTCGGAAGGCCGGGTTAACCCGGCCCGGTTCGATTCCCGGTTCGACTCTGGACCGGGAATCGAACCGATTCCGGCCCTTTTAGGGCCGGAATCGATCCGCAGAGCTGCCCTCGGTCGATCCCGCGGCGGAAGGAGAGGGCGCAGGCGATTCCGGCGCGATTCCGACGCGATTCCGGCGATTCCAGCCTCGATTCCGTCGATCCACCGTCGATTCCGGCCGATTCCGTCGATCCAGGGTCGATTCCGGCCCAATTCCACCGATTCCGGCGATTTCAGGGGAGATTCAGGCGATTCCGGCGATTCCAAGCCTGTTCTTCAAAGGATTCCGCCGATTCAAGCTCGGATCGGCATCGAATCAACCTCTTCTTCGATCTTTGTAAGGTTTTTGGTAAGATTTCTTCGCCAAAAAGTTCGTACGTCCATTCTTACACGTTTCCGACGAGTTTGAGTGTCGTTAAATTTTACGATTTCTGTCCGAACAAGTCCGTTTAAGTTTTGAACTATCCGGATATGTTCATTTTGCACGGGAAAAATTCCGGATATCCCGTACGCCTATTTTTACACGTTTCCGACAACTCCGAGTAGAGTTAAACTCGGTGATTTGTGATCGAATAACTCCGCTCAAGTTGTTTGAACATCGATTGGATGTTCTTTGTACGGAAAAAATTTCGGATACCCCGTACGTTAATTTACGACCATTTTCGGCAAATACGTAACCCTTTAAACATACCGAATGGTGTGTTTCTTGGGTTGTATGGTTCTCGAACAGCGTCTAAAACAATTTTTATGTTATCTAATCATTTTTAGTGCATTGTTTACAATTTTTGCAGATTTAAGCAATGGCCGATCAAGGTGACGCAGCACCAGCACGTGCTTCCGACGTGGGTTGGGAGCACGGGCATATGGTAGACCTAGTCAGGAAGAGGGTACAGTGCAAGTGGTGTGGGAAGGAGATGAACGGGGGGGTGTTCCGGCTGAAACAACATATTGCCGGAACAGGTGGGAATGTAAAAAAATGTGACAAGGTGCCCAGGGAGAAGAGTGAGGAGATCAGAGGATACATGACAGGTAGAGCCTCTCAACGGGCTGTTAGGATCGAGCAGAGGGAGGAGTTGCACGACGAGCTACTCGAGAGGAGGAGGGACCGTGATTTGCCTACCTCGAAAGGGAAAGGCAAGGGGAAGGTACCAGCTGAGCCGGAGCCACAGAGCGAGGACGAGTCCTCGGACTCCGAGCTTAGACGTGCTAGGCATGACAGTAAGCGTGCCTTTGTTGAGGAGGAGGAGGGGAGCAGGAGTGTCTGGGTCCAGAGTTGACCCAGCTTTGGGCCGAGCAGCATCGGCTCGTCCTACCCGGGACCGAGAGCCTGACCCCAGGAGACAGGAGCAATACCGCCGTTTCATTTTCTACCAGCACTCGATTTACACCGAGTGACGAGTATTTATTTAGGAAACAGAGTGCTGGTCAGATGGGGATTAAGCAGGCAATGAAAGGGGTGAAGGCAACAAGAACGGCTGCAAAGAGAGCCGTTCGCCACATTGTGAAGTGGTTTTTACATGCAGGTATCACTTTTTAAATTAAAATTGACATTATGTGTGTTTTATTTACTTAAACTTAATTTTAGCCTGATCCCAATTTTTTTAACTTGATGTAGGCATCCCAAGACACATGCACCACCACCCCTACTTCCAGACGATGGTGGATGCCGTGGGTGAGGCTGGACCGGGTTTGCAAGCCCCGGGCAGCAGACACATATACGGCGCTGACCTGGATGAGGAGGTCCAGGAGTTGAGGGTGTGGATGGATGGGTTCAAGTTGGTGTGGAAGGAGAGGGGTTGCACAATCATGTGCGATGGGTGGACAGGTATCACCAAGAGGAGTATGATAAACTTCTTGGTGTACTGTTCTGAGGGGACTACATTCTTGAAGTCGGTAGATGCTTCTGGGAAGATAAAAAATGCCGACTTCATTTTTTCTCTGATGGATGGAGTGGTGGAGGAGATGGGGGAGGAGAATGTGGTTCAGGTTGTCACTGACAACGAACCATCATATAAGGCGGGTGGGAGGAAGGTGATGGAGAAGAGGAAGCACATCTTACGGGTGCCCCGTGCAAAGACATTCCATAGATCTCATATTAGAGGATATAGGCAAGGAGGAGGGTGTATCCACACTTGTCAGGCAGGCGCAGACGATCACATCTGTTATATATTCCCATCCCCCGCTGCTACATATCATGAGATCACACACAGGAGGGCACGATCTTGTTAGGCCCGGTCCGACACGATTTGCTACGAACTTCATTGCTCTGGAGAGTTTACACCGGCACAGGCATGCATTGGTGAGGTTCACACAGTCCGAGGAGTATTACAACTATATGGTGGACAACCTGCATGACAAGAAAGAGCAGTTGGAGATTCTTGTCAGGTCTGAGAAGCAGATCACTGACAAGAGGTTTTGGGAGAGGATTGCCTACTACTTGGCAATCATTGAGCCACTGGTAGTTGTCTTGAGGTTGGTAGACTCAGATGACAGGGACCAGATGGGCACATTGTATGATGCTATGGACCGGGCAAAGCTGAAAATTAAAGAAAAAAATCCCAGAGGTTACAAAAAGTGGTAGAAGATCATTGATGACCGATGGGACAAAACCTTGCACCACGATGTCCATGCTGCAGGTAACTTGGTTAAAAATTTATTTTTGCTGTATAATTGTCATAAAGGGCACAGTGCTAACTAATAAAATCTTGCGGGATCTTTTTTGAACCCCCGCATCCAATATGGAGGACAGGTGGTGAACGACAACGAGGTGATGCGGGGTGCACTTGCAGTTATCCAGTGGCTGTGCCGATCTCAGCAGGACAGGATAGAGGCTGAGATAGAAGTTAGAGTTCATTAAATACCTTGGACTAGCATTACCAGGCAACTAATTTTTTTTTTTTTAATTTTTCAGATGCAGAAGTACAAGTTGAGGGTCGGCGTATACTCAGATGCTGACCTGAAATATTCAGTTGACAAAGTGTCACCTGGTATAGTAATAGTTTGATGAGGAATTTCTTTTCTTTTCATATAAGTTATGGTGATGATGGGCTAATTGTTTTCCTTTTCTCCTTTTGTGTTTATCTTGCAGCTGAGTGGTGGGTTCATGTGAACACCAGGAGTGGATGGAATCCACTTGCGGCCATTGGTATCAGGATACTGAGTTGCAGCACCGTTCCTCCCACCGCGAGAGGAATCGGAGTACATTCAACCCGATACATACCAAAAGGAGGAACAGGTTGACCTTAGACCGACCTGGAGAAGCTGGTCTTCTGTCATTATAACATGATGCTGCGCATAGAGAGCATCAAGGCTCGGCAGAAGATCAGCGAGGAGCGATTTGCACGGTTCGCAGGTGACGCGTACGAGCAGAGGCATTCTTCCCCCACACCACCTCCCGAGTAGATGGACATGGACCAGATATTCCAGGAGGAGCATGCACTTGCCTCTGGATAGAGAGAGGAAGCCGGGGATCGTACCCGAGTTTGATCCCGATGACCGTGCGTGGGCGAAGGAGAGTTGGATGGTGTTGAAGCCGAGGAGGATGCTCGAGCTCCACCTCCATCTACTTCTCAGGCTCAGGCAGGGCCTTCTTCTCGCCGGCGGCTATGGAGCGACCACTGCGGCTTTGGCCGCGGCTCGGCTCTGCTCAGGTCCCGGCGGCCGCTACCCGGCCCATTCGCGGTCGGGGAGAACGAAAACAAAGGTGACTGCACGGAAAATGGGAGGATTTGCAAAGTTGAAAAAAACTTTGGGTTCCGGACCTTCTGGTAGTTCAGAGATGGCTGAAGAGGTAAAGAGAAGGAAGTTAGAGGTCAGGCGTCCTGTCAGCCCAGATGACAGCACGCAGGCTCCTTCTCACTCCTCAGGTGATGATGACGAGGAGTGCATACCAGCGACGATCAGCAGCTGATTCATGGCTTCCAAAGCCGTATTACACGCCGGATTTGGATACACATGATTCTTATATACAGAGGCCACAGTATCCAGTATTTGGCCAGGTTGACCATCAGTGGATTACACCATCAGCTCCACCATCCTCTGCTTACGTCCCGGTCGTCCCGCAGTCCGATCCATTTGACCTTGATGGCATGGCATCGGCATTATTTTCATATGGAGTGGGTCCCGGACAGTATACAAGATTGAGCACGAGGGAGGAGCGTGAAGCGCAGCAGGGAGAGGAGGAAAACCCATATCTTTATCCTAGATATTGGTAGTAGAAGTAGATTGATATGATGTAAATTTTTTTTTTGATGATCTATCAACTCTTTGATTTTGAATAAATGGAATTGGAATATGTACTTAACTTCAAGTCTTCAAGTCTTCAATTGGTGTTCATTAGTATTTGTATGATGTGTTCTTGTGGATATCATGCATTGGTTATTTTTTAAAATGTTTCTAACTCATTTCCTATTTTTTTAGAATTTTTTCTGAATTTTTTGAATTTTTTTGACAAAAAAAAATCAAAAAAACAAAACCGATTCCGGACCGATCCGGAATCGATTCCCTTCCCAGGAATCGGCCGATTCCGGCCGATTCTGGGAATCGGAATCGGAATCGGCCCAACCGATTCCGATTCCGCTTCCGATTCCGGAATCCTTGCTTTGAATAGACCGATTGGGGCCTATGTAGGGGTCTGATTTGGAGACCGGTTGAGGCCTGTGTAGGGGTCTGATTTGGAGACCGGGCAGGGGCCTACTGAGGTCCGGTTTTAGAGGACTGAACAGGCCCTGTAATAGCTTTGTTCAGCGGGCCAACAATGGGGCAGAAATGGGTTTTTAGGTGGTCCGAACAGGGGCTGATAGGAACCAATTTGTTTGGACCATGGGTTGCCAATGACGATGAAGGCCGGCTTAGGCCATTGGAGGGGTTGAGAAGAGAATTTAGAAGAGGAGGAAGGGGTGCCCTTAAAGGGCTACATAGTTAATATGTGTATGTCCCTACCTTTTCTTCTCCTCTTCTTCTTTCCTTCTTCTTTGGCCGCTAGCAGGTATGCACGGGGGCAGGAGGAGAGCAGCAGCTCTCTTCTTCTTCTCTTCTTCTTTCCTTCTTCTTTGGCCGCTGGCAGGTATGCACGCGGGCAGGAGGAGAGCAGCAGCAGCTTTGTTCTTCTTCTCTTGGCTGCTGGCAGGTGCGTACAGCAGGTGTGCACAGGAGCAACAGAGGTGAGCAGCAAATCCAGCAGCCTGTCGGCCCTCTCTCCCTCTCTCCCTGGCCTTGGGCGCATATGGTCTTCTTATAGGGATGAGAGGGGAGGCCAAGGGACTGGTCATTCACGTAAGATGGCCATTGGCTTCTCCAAGACTGTTTTAATTGGCCTTGACCAGACCTTTGAGTTCTCCCATAGAAGGCTTAATGGCCATGCATTAATCCTTGAGTTCTCCCATGTTGACCTGCCTTTTGGGTTTCCCCATGCAATTAATGGGTCAAAGATGAGGTGGAAGCTGAGGTGGACAGGGCGGTGGGACCTGCTGAGGTGACGGCTGAGCTGGACAGGTCAGCTGGGCCTGTTGACTGGGCCAATTGGCCTTGACCACAGCCCACTTCTCTCTTCCCCTGGGCTGTACGTAGGTGGGTTTCAAGGAGGGCCAGAAAATAATTATTTAAATGAAAACAAAGGCTGGTCAGCTAGAATTTGGGCCGATGGGCCCATGGAGTGCCTGGTTTGCCCAATTGAGGGCCAGACCAGCCCATTTTTTTCCTTTGCTGATTTTCTTTTAAGAAAAAAATGACGCCAACAAATGCCCCCCACGTTTGATTTCTTGGGGACGGATGTCGGCAAGGAGTCATCCGTGTAGTTGGCGACTAGCTTGTCCTGTTTCGAAGCTTCTCTGGATCAAGAAGGGCTTGGGCCCTCAGAGATGAACGTTCTTCGTCACATTGAATTCTGCCGTTGCTTTCCCTTCATTTGTGAAGCTTTGCTTGAAATCTCTACGACATAGTTGATGCAAACTTGCTGCCGCTTTTTTTTCACCCAACGTTTTTTTTTTGAAATTTTCTCTCTCTCTCTTTTTTTTTTACTGACCCGGCTGCCTATTTTTAGGTTTTCACCCCGGGTCAGCCTCCTTGATGTTTTTTTTGCCAACATGCCTCCGAAGAGGTTTTCATGTAGCGGAGATGCCTGATTTTGCCTAAAGCGCCCTTTCAGGTTTTCACTTTAGCAAGGCCCCTTTTTTTGGCTCTTTTGCTCTTGGTCGGTCGCTATTTGGGTGATCGGCCAAGCTTGTCAGACACTTTTCTTTTCTTTTTTTTAGCCCTTTTTTGTTTTTTTTTTGGTGGGGAATTAAGGCTTCCCTCAAGCCGCATGCATCATTGGATTTGACTACGTATGAATTTCGACGTAGTCAGCATGGAATGTGGGGCTTTCTGTGGATATGGATTTCAACCCGATGTCAGGAGGGTCTTCTGACCAAGTGTGATGTTTGAAACTTAATGGGAGAAGGCCTGCCGAGTATGGGTTTCAACTCGAAAACAGGGAATCATTCTGTATGGATTTTTTTGCGGGTATGAATTTCAACTCGTAGTCAAGAAAGTCTCATTGTGGGTTTGACCGAGTATGGATTTCAACTTGGTCGACACCATAAGAACTCTGCATCTTAAGAACCTTGCGAGTAGGGCTATGTGTCCACTCGATCCATCAGATGGACTCATGAGTTCAACTTGTCAAAGAGACCCGGCTTGTAGGAAAACAGGGCTTGTTCGGTCCGACCAATGGTGCGGAGGCTTTTGTAGACCGCGGCGGGCCGGAGTGGTCGTCACGGTAAGACTTGACAAGTGTAAAGACCAAAAGGTCAGAACGGTGGGGGGCTTTGAATGCGATCAAGAGCAAAGAAATTTCGATGGCAAGGTTTTTTTTTTTTTGAAATCGTCAGGATTGGAGGAATCAAGACGATATGGAGTTTTTTTGTGGCGCCATCAAGATCGGGATGATCAAGATAGTGTAAGGTTTGTGAACCATCTTTACCGGAATGGTTAAGACGGTATGCAGTTGTACTTGCTTTTTTCATTTTTTTTCCTTTCAATTTTTTTTCATCATCTTCTTTTTTTTCCTTTTTTTCCCTTTTTTTTTCTTTTTTTCATCTTTTTTTTTCATGATTTTTTCTTCCCTTTCTTTTTTGCAGGGAATTAAGGCTTCCCTCAAGCCATATGCGAAGATTTTGGTTGGATCAAGTCAGAAATGAGTTCTCAACTTGACTGTGGACGCGGGTTTGAAGTCCTAAGGAGTGTTAAGGCTCAAAGGGAATGTTTGGGCATCCAGGAGCATGGAGGTCCATTGGATGGGTGTTTGGTTCTAAGGAGCATATAAGTGGAGTTATGTGTCCACTCGGTCCTGGGAAGTTGGTTTGATCCTAAGGAACATGTGAACGGGGCTATGTGTCCGCTCGGTCCTTCGGAGAAGGTTTGGGTCAAGTATGGATTTCAACCTGACCTATGCATCGTCGGGATCTCTTGTCGAGTCTGGATTTCACCTCGTGGAGCAAGGGTTGAAAGATCCTAGGGAACATGTGAGTGGGGGATATGTGCCCACTCGGTCCTTCGGAGAAATTTTTTAATGTTTTGGTTCTAGGGAACATGTGAGCGGAGCTATGTGTCCACTCGGTCCTTTGAAAAAGGTTTGGATGTTTCGATCCTAGAGAACATGTGAGTGGGGCTATGTGTCCACTCGGTCTTTCGGAAAATGTTTGAATCCTAAGGAACATGTGAGCAGGGCTATGTGTCCGTTCGGTCCTTCGGAGGATGTTTGGATCCTACGGAACATGTGAGCGGGACTATGTGTTCGCTCGGTCCTTCGAAAAGGTTCGGATCCTACGGAACATGTGAGCAGGGCTATGTGTCCACTCGGTCCTTCGGAAAAAGTTCGGATCCTACGGAACATGTGAGCAGGGCTATGTGTCTACTCGGTCCTTCGGAAGAGGTTTGGATCCTACGGAACATGTGAGCAGGGCTATGTGTCTACTCGGTCCTTCGGAAGAGGTTTGGATCCTTCGGAACATGTGAGCGGGGCTGTGTCCGCTCGGTCCTTCGGAAAAAAATTGGATCCTACGGAACATGTGAGCGAGGCTATGTGTCCACTCGGTCCTTCGGAAAAGATTTTGGGTCAAGTATGGATTTCAACCTGACCTATGAATTGTGGAGGGATCTTGTCGAGTCTGGATTCCACCTCGTAAAGCAAGAGTGAAAATATCCTAGGGAGCATGTGAGTGGGGGATTATGCCTACTCGGTCATTCGGAAAAAAATTTGATGATGGGAATCTTGGTAGACCATCGAGGCTGGAGTTGCCAGGATGGTGAGAATTTTTTGTTTGAAAGAGTCCTAAGGAACATGTGAGTGGATTTATGTGTCCACTCGGTCCTTCAGAAAATTTTGATGATGAGAATTTTGGTGGACCATCAAGGCTGGAATAGCCAGGATGGCGGGAATTTTTGTTTGAAAGAGTCCTAAGGAACAGGTGAGTGGATTTATGTGTTCACTCGGTCCTTCGGAGAAGTTTTGACAAAGGGAATTTTTTGTAGACCATCAAGACTGGAGCAGTCAGGATGGTGGGGATTTTTGTTTGAAAAGATCCTAAGGAACATGGTGGTGGGTTTGTGTCCACTCGGTCCTTCGAAAAATTTTTTGATTATCGTCGAGACCTGAAGGGTCGGAGCGACGTGGAATCTTTTAGTAGACCATCCAGACTGGAGTAGTCAGGATGGTGAGAATTTTTTGTTTGAAAGGGTCCTAAGGAACATGCGAGTGGATTTATGACCACTCGGTCCTTCGGAAAAATTTTGATGATCGTCGAGACCTGAAGGGTCGAAGCGACGTGGAATCTTTTAGTAGACCATCAAGACTGGAGTAGTCAGGATGGTGAGAATTTTTTGTTTGAAAGAGTCCTAAGGAACATGTGAGTGGATTTATGTGTCCACTCGGTCCTTCGGAAAATTTTGATGATGAGAATTTTGGTGGACCATCAAGGTTGGAATAGCCAGGATGGTGGGAATTTTTGTTTGAAAGAGTCTTAAGGAACAGGTGAGTGGATTTATGTGTTCACTCGGTTCTTCGGAGAAGTTTTGACAAAGGGAATTTTTTGTAGACCATCAAGACTGGAGCAGTCAGGATGGTGGGGATTTTTGTTTGAAAAGATCCAAAGGAACATGTTAGTGGGTTTGTGTCCACTCGGTCCTTCGGAAAAATTTTTGATTATCGTCGAGACATGAAGGGTCGGAGCGACGTGGAATCTTTTAGTAGACCATCCAGACTGGAGTAGTCAGGATGGTGAGAATTTTTTATTTGAAAGGGTCCTAAGGAACATGCGAGTGGATTTATGACCACTCGGTCCTTCGGAAAATTTTTGATGATCGTCGAGACCTGAAGGGTCGGAGCGACGTGGAATCTTTTAGTAGACCATCGAGACTGGAGTAGTCAGGATGGTGGGGATTTTGTGGACCATCGAGACTAGGGTGATCAAGATGGTGAGGATTTTTTTGATTTGAAAATCATCCAGGATCAGGGTCCGGATGTTCCTAAGGAGCATGCGAGTGGGTTTGTGTATCCACTCGGTCCTTCGGAGAAGTTTGATGATGAAAATTTTGGTGGACCATCAAGACTGGAATAGCCAAGATGGTGAGAATTTTTGTTTGAAAAAAGGTCCTAAGGAGCATATGAGGGGGTTTGTGTATCCACTCGGTCCTTCGGAGAATGTTGATGACGAGAATTTTTTAGAGATCGCCAGGACCGGGATGGTCAGGCTCGCATTGCATTTTTTTGTGGGCCATCGAGACCGGAGTAGTCAAGATGGTTAGAGTGGGGTTTGCCCTTTGTTCCTTTCAAGACGGCATGCGGGAACTTTTCCCAATTTTATGGGCGGGAGGTGATCTTCCTCGTCGCCTCAGGTATGGTCTCCCCAGCATATCTCTACTACAGGGTTGATGGCTTTATGGGAGCCATGTCGTCATAGGCAACTCAGACCTCCACCCTTAATAAAATTAGGGAGAAGAACCCATCCATCCTGTTAGGTCGGAGGGCTCGCCCTGGTTGATGATTGATTTTTTAATTTGATATTTTTTATCAACCTAATTGCTCCTTTGCGGAGTTTTCACTCAGGTCGACCCCCTTTGTATTTTGCCTGTGCGTCCCTTTGCGGGATTTTCACACAGCGGGGTTATCCAATTTTGCCCGAGGTGCCTTTGCAGGTTTTCACCTCGACTGGATTTCTTTCTCTCTTTTTTCCTTTTTTTTTCTTTTTTTTTCCTTTTTTTGACACTTTTGTGGTCGGCGGCAACGACCCAAGATGCATTGGCCGGCCCCATATTGTGAGGACAAGATGGCTAGGTGAGATGTTTTATCGACTAGCCTGCAGACACCGATGATGTATCATGTTTACGGTGTAGTTGCTCGGCTGTCCAATCCTGGGGTGGACCTGCGGAGGTTTCACCAGTTGCTCCCCTATGTCGATGATTTTGTCCTGGATCATGGCTTCAGCTTGGTCCTTGAAACAGAAGCAGTCTTCGATTGTGTGCCCCAACATTCTATGGTAGGGACAGAAGTTGGGCTCATCAGTCCTTCCGGCCTCTCGAGGGCGCTTGATTTGCGGAAGGTTGATTAGGTTGCTCTCCATACAGGCTTCGAACAACCTTCTTGTGTATTCTTGTCGGAATGAGTATGGCTTAGACCGACGCTCCTCCAACGAGATCCTTGTCCTAGTGTTGTCAGGAGTTTCCATTATGGAGGAAGATGTCGTGGCATTTTTCCTGCCCCCGTTGTTGTTCTTGCTCCTTGAAGGGGAGAAAACATCGACTGTATTGACATCTGTCGACTGTTTGTCTTTTGTGATCTTTGACCTGGCTGTTGCCGTTGGTGGACTATTGAAGTAGAAGCGTTCAATTTCTGCCACTGTGATGTTTAGGTCATCAAAGGTCTGGATTCTAGTTCCCAAGACCTTCTTTTGGATTTCGGGCCGTAGGCCCCTTTTGCAAAGTGCCACTGCCTCTTCATTTAACGGCGGATTGGCACATTTCATGCAAGCATCCCTCCAGCGGCGTATGTAATCGACCGCCGTTTCGTTCTGTCCTTGAAACATGGTGGTTAGTTCGACCAAAGTGTATGGCCGTTCTGAGAAATTAAATCTCTCAATGAATTTTCGTTGCATGTCTGCCAAGTCGACTATCGAGTTCGGCCTAAGCTTTGAATATCACTCAAACGTTGTGCCGGTGAGAGTGGTGGCGAAGTATTTGAGTAAATATGACTCGTTGTATGCCAGCTCTCCCATATGAGTGAAATAGAGAGCCAAATGTTCTCTCAGGGACCCGTGCCCATCAAACTTGGGCATTGGATGTCCCTAATTTTGTGGGTTCGGCGGGAATTGTGCTCGATCTTGAGCTCCTTGATGGTCCATTGTTGTGGTGCAGGCGCGGGCCCGGAGTTGTCGATGGCTTGGTCCACCGGAAGTGACTCCTGTGGGGGAATCGGTTGGAATGCCCCCTGTTGCGATGTCTTTATGGGCAGGCGGGGTGCCTTAAAGGTAGCCTGGAGCAGCCGGAAGGGATATATCTTCTCTTCGTTGGCGATCGGAGTTTCCAGCATTGCCCCCAGTCGGTTGGGGAGCAAAACGACCCTCGGGAAGTTGCCGAAGGCGATGCCGGAAGTGACTGCACCGATGTTGCATCGTTCGACGTATGCCTCAGGATGGGTGACGCCATTGTTGAGCTCCATGAGTCCTGTAGATAACAAGACTGGCTCGATTAAATGCAGATATTTTTTGTTTTCATTGAATTGAAGATAGTGGATGTGCACATCTCCAGGTTGCCACGACGGAAAGATGAAAGGAAAGAGGGGTCCCATCGGGCATGTCATTTGTGTGGACCTCTTTTTTCTGCGTCTGTTCTTTAGAAAGAAAGACATTTCCGGACTTTTCTAGAAAAATAGGTGATATCCTAAAAATATTAGGTAGTCCGGTGATAGTTTTAAAAATATTAGAACCGAGGTTCGGGTTCTTTGAAAATTTCATTTTTTGACCCTTCTCCGCCGGATGGTGCGAGTATCCGACGTTAACTTACATCGAGCAACGGCTCGAACGCCTTTGATTAACCGTCGTGGCAACCTGTTTTTTGGAGACATGCACATCCACAAAACGTAAAGAACTCAAAAGGGCAGCGGCCTTTTGGGTCCGATCAGATGCAAACCGATTTGTTCGGATTTGTTTTATTTGTTTGTTGGTTGACTTTGAAGGTTGATTTTGAGGGGCTTGATTTGGGATTCCGCCGAGCCACTGATGTAACCTCAAATTTAAAGATTAATTGTTTTGTTGTTTTGGAAATTCATTTTCCTTTTGGATTTGAATTAGACCTCAGCATTGACTTCTTAGGAAAATAGATGGTATTCCATAAAAGTACTAGCTAGGGTCAAAAATATGTGTTGAGGTTGTTAGGTTCTTTGAAAATTTGTTTTGACCTCTCCCCGTCGGATGGTGCGAAGATCCGACGTTAATTACATCGAGATAACTCGAATACCCTTGATTAAGCGTCATAGCAATCCATGAGAATAGAAAACATACATCCACAAAATAAGCATTCACACACATATGGACATAGGAGAAAACAATCCCATGAAATTTGATGGAATGCAAGCACTTAATTTTAATTTGGATTTGATTTGAATTAATTTTAATTGGTTGAGTTAAATTGGTTGATTTGAATTTGATTGAATTGAATTTAGTTTTGAGTTGAATTTGATTTGTTCATTGGTTTTAAGTTTGATTTAATTTGGATTTGGTTTGAGCTTGAAAGCAGTTGTTTATTGATTTAAGTTTGGTTTAATTTGAATGTTTGCTTCATTTGGATTTCATTAATTCAGTTGAATTTTGTTTGATCATGGGGATTCAATTTGAGTTGGGTTGATTGATTTTAAACTTGATCTGAGTTTGATTTAATTTGTTTATTGTTTGATTTTTAATTTGATTGGAGTTAAATTTGAATTTTGTCTTGATTAATTTGAATTTGTTTTATTGAGTCTGACTTTGATTTAATTTCGAGTTGATTTGATTGAGTTTGAATTTGTTTAGATTTGTTTTGAATCTGGTGGATTCAATTTGTTCTGTGGATTGTTTGATTCAATTCGGGTTGAATTTTATTTTATTAGAATTCACTTGAATTTAGTTAATTAAATTTGACAGATTGTTTTGAACTTGGAATTTCTTTTAACAGATTTGTTCTCAGTTTTGGTTTAATGTTCTGTTTTTATTGAGTTTTTTTGTCTTCCTAGAATTTGGGTTGCAGATTTTAGGAGACAATTGTGAGTTGGATTAAATTACGGATTCTTGAACTGTGTTGATTTTTTTTTATGGGTTTGGTTGAATTCTGTTCGATTGGAACTAGCTTAGAGTTTGATTGAATGTTTTCCAATTTCGGATTTTTTACAGTTTCAGATTTGCTTGAGTTGGATTATTTAGAGAAATTTGATTTGATTGAATTGGAGTTGAGCTGGATTTGAGTTCAATTTTGGTTGGTTTGGATTTCAGTTAATTCTGCAGGTTGACAGTTTCTGGGTTCTCTCTTATGCAATTTTCAGATTTTATGAAATGATTTGGGACGGCTTTGAATTTGAATTTCTTATGGGTTTGAATGGTTTGGAATCACCTATTTACGGACCAGCATCTGACTTGTACTAGTTTTAATCTTTGAAATACGTATTTGAAACCTCAAATTGCAGAATTTTAGTTCGGATCTTCCTGCAGACCCAAATTCTATACATTGCTCATCTTCTGATTTTCAGCTGTAGGCCTTAAACTTTCAGATTTTTCATTCACAAACCTCAGATTGCTGATTTCGGATTTCGGATCTGCACATCTACAGCCCCCAATTCCTTGTTTTTAAATGCAAAGTTCAGATTTGACCTCTTCAAATATCAGACCCCAGATTCCAGATTTCTGCATTTTTAGATTTCTGCATTTCAGATTTGCAGGGTTTTTCTTAGATTCTGTACCAATTCAAACTTCAGATTTTTGGATTTCTAATCTTCAGGGTTTCAATTGCAGATTTCTAGATTTCAGACTCCTGAAATGGGTTCTGGCTTTCTGGCGCACAGGCTCTAATTTCTGATTTTCGGTTTGGTGCAGATTTGGGTCACAAATCTAAGTCTGGCTTCAAAGATTTGAAAATTCAGATTCTGTTCAGATGGTGACTTTGTGTACGGATCCAGAATTCAGATTCTGCACCACTCCTGAATTCAGATTTTGTTTCTCTTCCAAATTCTCAGCCTCCATATCCTGCAGCAACCAGATTTCAGATTTTCTTGCTTATGAATTCAACTAAGAGTGTTTTGATTTGGGGATTTGGTTGTATGAAAATTCAGATTTCAGACTTACGGGTTTCAGATTTTTTTAAAGTTTTTTACAGGTTTCAAAATTTCCAGAATCGTTTGTTAGTTTTTTTTTTGTTGTCTCGCATTCCAGAAATTTCACGTGATTGTCTCTCCTCTTTGAGACATCAATCTACGTACCGAACATGAATTTCACTTGTTCTCTCAAAAATATGAGACATGATTTACAACTTGAATAGCAATCCGGTCCCTTTGAGTCCTTGATGAACATAGAACTTGCTTGATCAGTTTGAGATGGAAAAACACACGGTCTTTGATAGACTTGTGGGCATTCCTCACACCGATTTGAGATTGAGCATGTCCCGGCCTTTGATAGGCTTGTGGGGATTCATCTCCTTGTCTTGAGATTGAGCATATCCCGGTCTTTGATAGACTTGTGGGAAATTAGCTCATCTCGATCTTCATGAGTTGATGAACTTGTCATTTCATGGGTGGCATGTACCCGGTCTTGATAGACTTATGGGCATCCCCCACTATTTTTGATGATTTCACTAGCATATGACCGGCATGATAGCATATTGATTATGCTTGAGCCTTGCATAGCTTGGTGAACTTGGTAAGACATTGGGGTCTTTTATAGACCTTTGTATGTCTACCTTAAGGACGTAGGGGTGGATGGTTAGTCGACCCCCCAACTAGTCCATGTTTTGAATTCTTTTAAGTTAAGCCGAGACGTAGGGGCGGATGGTTAGTCGACCCCCCAACTAGTCTGGTTTGTTGAATTAAATGTAGATTTTTATTTATTTCCATTGGATTGTTTGTTTTAAAATGTTTCCCTTCTTCTTCTTTTTGTTGAAGAAGCCCCTGCGCTGTGCGCAGGGTACTGTTTGGTCAAAGGGGGCCCGGTCCACTATTTGGACCGGGCGGTTCTCTCGCAGGGGCGGCCGGCTGCGCTAGCCCCTTCCTTTTTCTTTTTTTTTTGTCTCTTCCCCCCGGTGGGCCCCACCCTATTTCCACCGTGCCATAATGTTGGGGCGCATTATTTGCCCCGGTGCTACAGTGCCGCACGCCCGACCTCTTCGGCTCCCGATGGCTCTGCGACTGCCTCCGGCGACATTCGACGGCGCTTCCGGCATCGTTTGGCGGCGACGGCACCGGAAGGAGAGGGAGGAGGCTCCGACGGCTATAGGGGAAGAGGGAGGAGCTCTCACCGGCGGCGATCGGGTAGTCTTCCGGCCTCTACGGCGGTCGCGGTAGCTTGCGGCGGGATCGCGACGTCCGGAAGAAGAAGAAGAAGAAGAAGAAGGGGAGGGGCACGCGCAGCTTCAACGGAACTCCAGGGGGGGTCGGTAGTCTTCCCCTTCCTCTCTTCTCTTCCTCTGTCTGCGGCCTCTCTCCCTCTCTCTGCGGCTTCTCTCTTTGTGCGGCCTCCTTCTCTGCGCGGCGGCACCGGCAGGCCTTATAGGCCTCGGGAGGGCTCCGCTTTTGGTCGTGGAGATGGTTCCGGGTCCGATAGGGACTCGGAACTTCCCATATCCTCGGTTCCCATATCTTGGGAGGAAATCGGGATCCCCCAGGATATCCTCCGTCGACCGCTGCCCTTAGCCATCTCCGAGCAGGACTCGGAGCTGCGGAATTAGATGTTGATCGGGGCTCCACAACTGGTCAATATTCCGAGACGGATTTCCTCCCTTCCTTTGACCTCTTACCTTGTTCGATAACAGTCTCCTCCTTCCTTTCTTTTTTTTTTTGTCGAACCCAGGTCTGAGCAGACCCGAAAGCAGCCTCCTCAGCCCATTTGGAAGACTGTCCGGACCTCTCTGAGCAAGCCCGTGGGCCTTTGGAAATGGCTTGCAAATGGGCCTGGATAGGGACCGAATTGGGCCAATTGGGGTCCTGTTCAGGGCTATGTCGATGGGCATTGTAGGTGGGCTGAATTGAGATTGATTAGGGTCTGCTGTGGGGGCTGTTCGTGCTGTACATAGCCCGGATCCTAGAGAGCCTGAGCATGTCATTTCTTTTGTTTTTTCTCTTTTTCTCTTTCTTTTTTTTTTGAAAATTTTCGGTTACAACAAATGCCCCCCACGGGTGATTCTCCAGAGACGGGGAGTTGCCGGGGAATCGCCCGTGCAAAAATTTAGTTGCAACTTCTTCTTTTCTTCAATCACTGCTTGTACTGATTGAAAATTGTGGAATTGTCTGTGTATTGTTTTCTTTCTGTCGCTTGCTTGCTGCTCCATGACTGAAAATTTTGAATTGTTCAACTGTGTTCCCTATCTGTCATTTATTTGCTGCTTGATTGTAAATTCTTCAAATTGCTTGTATGAATACAGTTGAACCATTTCCTTTATTGGTTGGACACCTTTGAGCTGAGAAGGGCTTTGGGCCCTCTTTGCTCTTTTTGTGAAAAGCCTTCTATACATCAGGCTCTTTGCCTTTGCCTGCCATTTCGGTGCTCCGAGTCAGATATCTCTCATGGTCCGGCCAGAACTTTTCTTTCATTCTTTTCTTCTCCTTGTTTTTGTTGTTGTTGTTGTTGTTGTTTGTTTGTTGTTGTTTTTTTTTTTTTTACTGATCCGACCGCCCTTTTCGGGTTTTCACCCGGACCAGCCCCCTTTGCTTTTTGCCTACACGCCTCAAGAGAGGTTTTCATGGAGCGGGGTTACCCAATTTTGCCTAGAGCGACCTTTCAGGTTTTCACTCTAGCCAGGTTTTCTTGACATTTTTACCCTCAACCGATCAATGAGATGAGAACGGCCGAGTCCGTCGGGCATCTCCATTTTTAGCCCAATCTTTCTCTCTCTTTTTTTATTTTTTTTTCTCTTTGCAGGGAATTAAGGCTTCCCTTAAGCCATGAAGTTACTTTTGGGCGGTGAGGAATTAAGGCTTCCTCTGGGCCATAGGTTCTGATGGTGAGGAATTGAGGCTTCCCCTGAGCCATAGGTTTTGGTGGCTTTGTGCCGGTGGATTTGTAGACTTGTGAGTATGAAGAAGTCACACTCGGTCTATAGGGTATGGAGTTTGGGTACATGAACATTGTATTAGGCTATGGGATGTGCTTTGAGGTGGTATGATGCCGCTGGGCCCGTAGACTCATGAATGTGGAGAAGTTGCATTCAGTCCATAGGCTACGGTATTGGGGTGGCTTTGTGCTGTAGGAATCCATGGGATATTTGGGTATGAAGTGATCACACTCAGCCCACAGAATTGATGTTTGGGATGGCTTGGTGCCAGAAGAACCCGTGAGACATGTGAGTATGAAGAGGTCACACTCAGTCTTTTGAGTTTGAGAATGGTGGCTTGAGGCCAAGAGAATATGATGGCTTATGGGACATATGAGCATGACGAAGTCATACTCGGCCCATGGAGTGTAAGTTTGGATGGCTTGATGCCGTAAGAAACCCATAAGACATGTGAGTATGGAGAGGCCACACTCGGTCTTGTTAGGCAAAGTGTAATGGCTTCATGCCGAAAAGATATGGTGGTTTGATACCAAAATGATTTGTTGGACATATGAGCGTGAAGAAGTCACACTCGGTCCATATGAGCATTAGGGTATCAATTTTGGGGCGACTTTGTGCCATTAGAACTCGCAGGCTTGTGAGCGTGAAGAAATCACACTCGGTCTATGGAGTATAAAATATTGGGTGGCTTGATGCCAAAAGGACCTGTAGGACATGTGAGCGTGAAAAATCACACTCGGCCTGTCAGGTAGGGTTTGGTGACTTGATATCAAAGAGGACCCGTAGGACATATAAGCATGAAGAAGTCATGCTCGGCCTTCTGGGCATGAATTTGATGGCTTAATGCCAAGATAAACCCGTAGGACATATGAGCACAAGGAAGTCATACTCGGCCTATTGGGTATAAGTTTTTGTGGCCTGATGCCAAGACGAACCCTTAGGACATGTGAGCATGAGGAAGTCATACTCGGCCTATTAGGTTGAATTTGGTGACAGGATGTCAAAGAGGACCCGTAGGACATATGAGCATGAAGAAGAGATCATACTCGGCCTATTGGGTAGAATTTGGTGACTTGATGTCAAAGAGAACCCGTAGGACATATGAGCATGAAGAAGTCATGCTCGGCCTATTGGCTGTGAGTTTTGTGGCTTGATGCCGAAACAAATATTGTGGCTTGATGCCAAGATGAACCCATAGGACATGTGAGTGTGAAGAAATCATACTCGGCCTGTTGGGCATGAATTTTGTGGCTTGATTGCAAGCTATTGCGGCTTGATGCCAAGATGGACCCATAGGTCATGTGAGCATGAGGAGGTCATACTCGGCCTCTTGGGTATGAATTTGTGGCTTGATGCCCAAAAGGGATGATGGCTTGATGCCGAAGGAATATGTTGGCTTGATGCCAAGAGAATATGGTTTGTGATGGCTTAATGCCGAATGTGGTGTGGTGGCCTGATGCCGAAAAGTGAGATGATGGCTTGATGCCAGTTTGGTTATGGTGGCTTAATGCCAGCAAATAGGGTGTTGTGGCTTGATGCCAAAAGGAGTTGACAGCTTGCTGCCGTGACGGGGTATTGTGGCTTAATGCCAGAATGGTTTGATGGCTTGCTGCCGAAAAAGATGTTGTAGCTTGATGCCAAATGTGGTGTGAATATGAGGGTGGCTTCATGCCGAAAAATATAGCTTATTGCCAAAGCAGTATCACGGCTTGATGCCAAGGACATGACGGCTTGATGCCGAATGTAGTGGCTTGGTGCCAAAAGAGGTATGATGGCTTGGTGCCAAGAGAGGTATGATGGCTTGGTGCCAAAAAGAAAAGAATATTATGACTTGATGCCAAAGAGGAGGTGATGGCTTAATGCCGAATGTGGTGGCCTGATGCCGAAAAGTGACAAGGTGGCTTAATGCCACTGGATTTAAAGACTTATGAATGCGAAGGAGTCGCATTCGGTCCAAAAGATGAAATATGGGATGGCTTGCTGCCGCTGGTAGAGTTGTGGGACAAGCAAGTATGAAATGATCATACTTGGCCCGTGAAATATGAATTTAGGGTAAAACCCAAGCTTAAAGGCTCAAGGCTCAAATGTTGCCGGTGGGATTTGGGACATGGGAATGGTTCCATGTCCAGCCTTGGTGGCATAGGATCCAAACAACATTTAGACCAAAAGGCCATGATGGTGTGGAATTTAAGAAAAACCATATAGACTGAGGGTCATACTGGTATAGGACTTGACAGTCACATAGACCTTGCTGGTCATGATGACGTAAGAACTTGGGGACCATGTAGACCGGAAGGGCCATGATAGTATGGAGATTTGAAAACCATATAGACCTGAGAGGCCATGATGGTATAAATGTTTGAAACCACACAGACCATGAGGGTCATAATGGCATGAAATTATGAAAACTATGTAGACCTGGCTGATCATGATGGTATGAAACTGTTTGAAGCCATGTGGACATGCAAGTCATGATGACATGAAATTTGATATGTTTAGAGAAGAGGTGAGTCTCCTCTTTTTTTGCACTTTGAACTTCCAGAGTTTCTTACTCTCTTTCTTTTTCTTTTTTTCTTTTTTTTTTTCAAACTAGCTTGACCGCCTTCTGCAAAGTTTTCACCCAAGCTAGTCCCCTCCTTTCTTTTGCCTGTATGCCCTTTTGCAGGGTTTTCATACAGCAGGGTGATCCATTTTTGCCTGGGGTGCCCTCATCGGGTCATCACCTCAGCTGGATTTTTCCTCGACATATTTTTGCCCTTGGCCAATCAATGATGTGACTAACCAAGTCCGTCGAGGTATTTCATTTTCTTTCTTTCTTTTTTTTCTTCTTCTTTTTTTTGAAATTCTTTTGGAGTCCACACAGGGGAACTGTGTAGGGCTGATCATAGGAATATTGGGGGCCTTGGATGGCTTGTATGTGGGCATAGGCATGTCACAGCCATTAGCATGAGTTGGGATTTAGGCATGTCAGAGGCCACGGAGGTTTTTTTGTACATGGGCATGTCGGAGGCCATGAAGACTGTCTCTTTTGTGGTATGTGAGGGCATATAGGAGATTGCTTTGGGGACATTTGAGGGTAGGTTGATGGCCTACTTTGGGATTGAATTGAAGGGTTGTGGAGGGTTGTCCCATGGACTTTTCATTGCCCTGGCCCAATTTTGAGGCGGGTGTCGGATTTCTTCCTTGCCCAAGTTTTAGGCTTTGTAGTGGACTAATGGCTGGCCCTGGCATGTTGATATGCTTGTCAAAATGCATAATTGGGTCGAGTTGTTGACCAGCAAGACTGATTTGAAATGTTGAATTGAGGGTTGGTCCCCCACTGAATTGTAGCCTCTGGGGCCGTTGTCCAGCCTGATATGCTACCTTGAAGGGTGGAGGGTTGCTCCCTCATCCCGATAACAGGACTGACTTCAATTAGTCTCATGTTGAGACAATGATTTCTTCTTTGTCTCCCTTTATAGTTAGCGCGAATTGGCGATTTTCTGGGGCTTTACTGGTAGAGGTTGGTCCTCTTGCCCCCTGTCACCTTTTTAGGTGGAGAGTTCACCCTCACACCTGCTTGATATGACATGGCTTAGGGGCATGCCCTCGGCCGGATGAGTAGTTCCCATAATCAAGAAACTACCTGATTTTTGATGCATAATGGGCTGAGAATTGCTTTCTCTCCCGAGCATAACCTTATCAGGTGATGCCATATAGACATCATTCAGTGAGGGCATAAGATTTGTTCCGAGCCCAATTGACATATGACAGTTGCATCCATTCACCAGATAGAGGATTGATTCCTCACTTGCCAGTAAGAATTAGAAGACACGACCATTGGTTGGTCATATTGGTTGAGAGAAAGGACTAAAGACTTGATCTCTCTGTAGCATCATAGGCCGTTGATCGGCTGGTTCCTTCTAACTGAAGAATGTAGGGTTGATCCCTTGCTTCGTTGAGAGCCATGTTTTCGACCATTGATTGGCCAGATTTATTGAAGTATGGAGAATTGTTTCCTCCTTTGGTGGCCAGAGTACTGATCACTTTGGTTGAATGCATTCTTTTCATACGCAAAGGATTTCTTCCTTGCTCCTTACCAGCATGATGGGCGTCCGGTTGATCTTTAGCCCGAGTTGTACTGGGGTGGCTTGGAGGCTTGCCCCCAGCTAGATGGGTGACATTGTGGGTTGACCAGCGAACCGACCAACACCTGATGCATACCGAGTGACAGATTGATTCCGAACCCGAGCATGAAAAGGCACCACATCTGGGTCATTTTGTTGTGGCCATAGGATTTGTTCCAGGACCATGGAATACCTTGGAGTTGTACCGGTAACCGGGCGACTTTTTTGCAATCGGCAAGCATAGGATTGATTCCTAGCTCGTTGACCTGTCTTGGTGGACGGAACCGTTGATCGGTTGTCTTGCTTGAAATGATGAGTCGAGGGTTAATCCCTCACCCGAAAGATGTCATTCGGGGGCGGAACTGTTGATCGGCTGCCCCGTTTGAAGCCATGAGCCAAGGGTTGGTCCCTTACTCGAGAAACAGCATGGTTGGCCGTTGATCGGCCATATTTCTTGATTTTCAGACAAGAGGACTGATCCTTCTATCCATTAGCAGTTGGGACCATTGTTGGTCAGAAATGAATTGACGGGTGAAAGATTTCTTCTTTCCCCGCGGTACCGCAAAGAATGTTGGCAAAAGGGTGGACAACATTCTTATTCTTTTCATCCAATCGGGCCAGAGTGGCAGAAACGATTGGCTAGATGTTGGTTGGTCAGCTCCAACTTCATCTCGCCTCAAAGATAATAGAGGAGCCATATCCGGGCAAGTTTTGATTTGGTCATCAGATTTGTTCCAAGACCAAAGGATATTTTGGAGTTACACCAATATCCGGGCAGCATTTTTAATTGGTGAGCTTAGGATGGATTCCCAGCCCATCAAGCAGTATTGGGGAATAGGACCGTTGATCGGTTATCCCTGTTGAACTGGCAAGTTGAAGGTAGTATGTGGGGACGGCACCGTTGATCGGTTAGCCCCGTTTGAATTATGGGCCGAGGGTTGATCCCTCACCCGAGCCATAGCTTTGTGGGCCGTTGATCGGCCAGAATTGCTGATCTTTGGGAAAAGAGGCATGTTCCCTCTCTCCAGTAGTAGTTGGGACCGCTGGTTGGTCAGGTTTAACTTGACAGATGAAAGATTTCTTCTTTCCCCGAGTGGGCCTTGCAGCAGTGTTGGTGGAAGGTTGGGGAGTAGCCTTGTCCTTTTTTCTCTAACCGGGCCAGAGTGGCATGACGGTTAGTAATCAGAAATGTTGGAACTTGTACCGGCTTTCTCTTTGAGGTGGAGGATTGCTTCCTCCCTCATTATTTTGATAACATATGGGATCTATCCTTGGCCTATGCTGTTGTGGTGCAGTTGGGCAATTGCCCCCAGCCAAATATAAAATTCTGAATTGTTTTTTTTTTCTTGAGTTTGGTGAGCCTTCCATCAAGTCGGCCGGCAGACGGGCACCTGATTTCTAATTTGCCCAAAATTTTTCTTGGGCTCAGCTGAGAGTTGGTTGACCACGACGCATGAGCAGACAAAGGATTGATTCCTTGTCTGAGGGCAAGCATAAATTAACCAAGCCGTTGGTCGGCCTGACTTGTTGAGGTGTCGAGCTGAAGATTGACCCTTCGCCTGACCAATATCATCATGGACCGTTGATCGGCCTGCCACCCTTGGACTGAGGAGCAGAGGGCTGCCCCCTCATCTTGGTGGTAGTGGTTCAAGTTGACTTGTTAAATTAACATGACATGTATAAATGAGCCTCTTGCCCCCGGCTGGATAAATGACATGAAGATCCTAACCAGCGGTCCAGGGAATGGCTACTGCATACCGGGTGGTGGATTGATTCCGCACCCGAGTAGAGTGTGATGATGCCTTGCATATGCAAGTTTTAATGTGAGCATCGGATTTATTCCTAGCCCGAGGGATATCTTGGAGTTGTGCCACTAACTGAACAGTTTGGGCCATGAGACAAGTGTGAGATTAGTTCCCAACCTGAAGAGGAGTATGAGAAGCCTGAACTGCTAGTCAATCATGCTTCGTTGAGAATTTAGATTGTGGGTTGAGGGCTGGTCCCTCACCCAAGCAGCAACATGTTGGGCCATTGCTTGGCCCAAGTTGTCAATTTTCGGATTGGAGGGCTGATCCCTCACATAACTTTGATGTTGTTTGTCGGCTAGGCAACCACAAGGTGTAGCATCCTGAGACTGTGCCCATGATCGGTAGCCCTCGGCATTTCAAGAGTAGAAGATTGATTCCTCTACTTGGTTAGCCAGCCATAAAGACTTCATGTCGTGGCGTGAGGATTGATTCCCCACTGAAATGGCATTCATGTGGCATGCACCGTTGTCAGGTTCCCCATTACATGTCGTGGATGAAGGCTGGCAATGGCAACATCGTGAATTGAGGGTTGCTCCCTTCTTGAAGCAGCTTTGGCATGGGCCATTGACCAAGAACCATGGTAATCCCCTGGATTTGAGGGGTAATCCCTCCTTGGAACAACTCTGGCATATGCTGTTGACTGGGCAGCCATGCTCTGATGATTTTTGTTTTCTTGGGCACAAGATTTGCTCTTTACCCAAGTGCATATGGGGTTAAACTGAAGCCACATTATTTTCTTGGGTCAAGGGTTAATCCCTTACCCAATTGAAATGCCTCATGATTTGAGCCCTCAATTTAACCAACCATGGTGACACAGTGAATCGAGAGACGGCACCTCAATAAAATGCGGGCCAAGGGCTGGTTTGTTGCCCTAGCGGCGTTTTTCCTTTGAGTTGATGGCCGGCTTGAGCTTTGGTTCTTCGTATAAAAGGGTTGTCCCCTTTCCTTTAGTTTGTCGGCCGCTGGTCGGCCGGTCTTCTTGGAGTGAACAGAGGGCTTGCCCCTTCCCCGAGTGTTTAGTGTAGCAGCTGCTGTGGGTATTATTATGTCCCCGTCGATCCCTTTCAACCGATCTAGGATGGAGAATCGGTTGTGCAGCAGTAAGGTGCCGAGCTGTGGTTGGCGGCATTTGCCCTTCTGGGCATTGGATGTCCCTAATGTTGTGGGTTCGGCGGGAATTGTGCTCGATCTTGAGCTCCTTGATGGTCCATTGTTGAGGTGCAGGCGTGGGCCCGGAGTTGTCGATGGCTTGGTCCACCGGAAGTGACTCCTGTGGGGGAATCGGTTGGAATGCCCCCTGTTGCGATGTCTTTATGGGCAGGCGGGGTGCCTTAAAGGTAGCCTGGAGCAGTCGGAAGGGATATATCTTCTCTTCGTTGGCGATCGGAGTTTCCAGCATTGCCCGCAGTCGGTTGGGGAGCAAAACAACCCTCGGGAAGTTGCCGAAGGCGATGCCGGAAGTGACTGCATCGATGTTGCATCGTTCGACGTATGCCTCAGGATGGGTGACGCCATTGTTGAGCTCCATGAGTCCTGTAGATAACAAGACTGGCTCGATTAAATGCAGATATTTTTTGTTTTCATTGAATTGAAGATAGTGGATGTGCACATCTCCAGGTTGCCACGACGGAAAGATGAAAGGAAAGAGGGGTCCCACCGGGCATGTCATTTGTGTGGACCTCTTTTTTCTGCGTCTGTTCTTTAGAAAGAAAGACATTTCCGGACTTTTCTAGAAAAATAGGTGATATCCTAAAAATATTAGGTAGTCCGGTGATAGTTTTAAAAATATTAGAACCGAGGTTCGGGTTCTTTGAAAATTTCATTTTTTGACCCTTCTCCGCCGGATGGTGCGAGTATCCGACGTTAACTTACATCAAGCAACGGCTCGAACGCCTTTGATTAACCGTCGTGGCAACCTGTTTTTTGGAGACATGCACATCCACAAAAAGTAAAGAACTCAAAAGGGCAGCGGCCTTTTGGGTCCGATCAGATGCAAACCGATTTGTTCGGATTTGTTTTATTTGTTTGTTGGTTGACTTTGAAGGTTGATTTTGAGGGGCTTGATTTAGGATTCCGCCGAGCCACTGATGTAACCTCAAATTTAAAGATTAATTGTTTTGTTGTTTTGGAAATTCATTTTCCTTTTGGATTTGAATTAGACCTCAGCATTGACTTCTTAGGAAAATAGATGGTATTCCATAAAAGTACTAGCTAGGGTCAAAAATATGTGTTGAGGTTGTTAGGTTCTTTGAAATTTTGTTTTGACCTCTTCCCGTCGGATGGTGCGAAGATCCGACGTTAATTACATCGAGATAACTCGAATACCCTTGATTAAGCGTCATAGCAATCCATGAGAATAGAAAACATACATCCACAAAATAAGCATTCACACACATATGGACATAGGAGAAAACAATCCCATGAAATTTGATGGAATGCAAGCACTTAATTTTAATTTGGATTTGATTTGAATTGATTTTAATTGGTTGAGTTAAATTGGTTGATTTGAATTTGATTGAATTGAATTTAGTTTTGAGTTGAATTTGATTTGTTCATTGGTTTTAAGTTTGATTTAATTTGGATTTGGTTTGAGCTTGAAAGCGATTGTTTATTGATTTAAGTTTGGTTTAATTTGAATGTTTGCTTCATTTGGATTTCATTAATTCAGTTGAATTTTGTTTGATCATGGGGATTCAATTTGAGTTGGGTTGATTGATTTTAAACTTGATCCGAGTTTGATTTAATTTGTTTATTGTTTGATTTTTAATTTGATTGGAGTTAAATTTGAATTTTGTCTTGATTAATTTGAATTTGTTTTATTGAGTCTGACTTTGATTTAATTTCGAGTTGATTTGATTGAGTTTGAATTTGTTTAGATTTGTTTTGAATCTGGTGGATTCAATTTGTTTGGTGGATTGTTTGATTCAATTCGGGTTGAATTTTATTTTATTAGAATTCACTTGAATTTAGTTAATTAAATTTGACAGATTGTTTTGAACTTGGAATTTCTTTTAACAGATTTGTTCTCAGTTTTGGTTTAATGTTTTGTTTTTATTGAGTTTTTTTGTCTTCCTAGAATTTGGGTTGCAGATTTTAGGAGACCATTGTGAGTTGGATTAAATTACGGATTCTTGAACTGTGTTGATTTTTTTTTATGGGTTTGGTTGAATTCTGTTCGATTGGAACTAGCTTAGAGTTTGATTGAATGTTTTCCAATTTCGGATTTTTTACAGTTTCAGATTTGCTTGAGTTGGATTATTTAGAGAAATTTGATTTGATTGAATTGGAGTTGAGCTGGATTTGAGTTCAATTTTGGTTGGTTTGGATTTCAGTTAATTCTGCAGATTGACAGTTTCTGGGTTCTCTCTTATGCAATTTTCAGATTTTATGAAATGATTTGGGACGGCTTTGAATTTGAATTTCTTATGGGTTTGAATGGTTTGGAATCACCTATTTACGGACCAGCATCTGACTTGTACTAGTTTTAATCTTTGAAATACGTATTTGAAACCTCAAATTGCAGAATTTTAGTTCGGATCTTCCTGCAGACCCAAATTCTATACATTGCTCATCTTCTGATTTTCAGCTGTAGGCCTTAAACTTTCAGATTTTTCATTCACAAACCTCAGATTGCTGATTTCGGATTTCGGATCTGCACATCTACAGCCCCCAATTCCTTGTTTTTAAATGCAAAGTTCAGATTTGACCTCTTCAAATATCAGACCCCAGATTCCAAATTTCTGCATTTTTAGATTTCTGCATTTCAGATTTGCAGGGTTTTTCTTAGATTCTGTACCAATTCAAACTTCGGATTTTTGGATTTCTAATCTTCAGGGTTTCAATTGCAGATTTCTAGATTTCAGACTCCTGAAATGGGTTCTGGCTTTCTGGCGCACAGGCTCTAATTTCTGATTTTCGGTTTGGTGCAGATTTGGGTCACAAATCTAAGTCTGGCCTCAAAGATTTGAAAATTCAGATTCTGTTCAGATGGTGACTTTGTGTACGGATCCAGAATTCAGATTCTGCACCACTCCTGAATTCAGATTTTGTTTCTCTTCCAAATTCTCAGCCTCCATATCCTGCAGCAACCAGATTTCAGATTTTCTTGCTTATGAATTCAACTAAGAGTGTTTTGATTTGGGGATTTGGTTGTATGAAAATTCAGATTTCAGACTTACGGGTTTCAGATTTTTTTAAAGTTTTTTACAGGTTTCAAAATTTCCAGAATCGCTTGTTAGTTTTTTTTTTTCTTGTCTCGCATTCCAGAAATTTCACATGATTGTCTCTCCTCTTTGAGACATCAATCTACGTACCGAACATGAATTTCACTTGTTCTCTCAAAAATATGAGACATGATTTACAACTTGAATAGCAATCCGGTCCCTTTGAGTCCTTGATGAACATAGAACTTGCTTGATCAGTTTGAGATGGAAAAACACACGGTCTTTGATAGACTTGTGGGCATTCCTCTCACTGATTTGAGATTGAGCATGTCCCGGCCTTTGATAGGCTTGTGGGGATTCATCTCCTTGTCTTGAGATTGAGCATATCCCGGTCTTTGATAGACTTGTGGGAAATTAGCTCATCTCGATCTTCATGAGTTGATGAACTTGTCATTTCATGGGCGGCATGTACCCGATCTTGATAGACTTATGGGCATCCCCCACTATTTTTGATGATTTCACTAGCATATGACCGGCATGATAGCATATTGATTATGCTTGAGCTAGCTTGGTGAACTTGGTAAGACATTGGGGTCTTTTATAGACCTTTGTATGTCTACCTTAAGGACGTAGGGGCGGATGGTTAGTCGACCCCCCAACTAGTCCATGTTTTGAATTCTTTTAAATTAAGCCGAGACGTAGGGGCGGATGGTTAGTCGACCCCCCAACTAGTCCGGTTTGTTGAATTAAATGTAGATTTTTATTTATTTCCATTGGATTGTTTGTTTTAAAATGTTTCCCTTCTTCTTTTTTTTTGAAGAAGCCCCTGCGCTGTGCGCAGGGTACTGTTTGGCCAAAGGGGGCCCGGTCCACTGTTTGGACCGGGCGGTTCTCTCGCAGGGGCGGCCGGCTGCGCTAGCCCCTTCCTTTTTCTTTTTTTTTTGTGTCTCTTCCCCCGGGTGGGCCCCACCCTATTTCCACCGTGGCATAATGTTGGGGCGCATTATTTGCCCCGGTGCTACAGTGCCGCGCGCCCGACCTCTTCGGCTCCCGACGGCTCTGCGACTGCCTCCGGCGACATTCGACGGCGCTTCCGGCTTCGTTCGGCGGCGACGGCACCGGAAGGAGAGGGAGGAGGCTCCGACGACTATAGGGGAAGAGGGAGGAGCTCTCACCGGCGGCGATCGGGTAGTCTTCCGGCCTCTACGGCGGTCGCGGTAGCTTGTGGCGGGATCGCGATGTCCGGAAGAAGAAGAAGAAGAAGGGGAGGGGCACGCGCAGCTTCAACGGAACTCCAGGGGGGGTCGGTAGTCTTCCCCTTCCTCTCTTCTCTTCCTCTGTCTGCGGCCTCTCTCCCTCTCTCTGCGGCTTCTCTCTTTGTGCGGCCTCCTTCTCTGCGCGGCGGCACCGGCAGGCCTTATAGGCCTCGGGAGGGCTCCGCTTTTGGTCGTGGAGATGGTTCCGGGTCCGATAGGGACTCGGAACTTCCCATATCCTCGGTTCCCATATCTTGGGAGGAAATCGGGATCCCCCGGGATATCCTCCGTCGACCGCTACCCTTAGCCATCTCCGAGTAGGACTCGGAGCTGCGGAATTAGATGTTGATCGGGGCTCCACAACTGGTCAATATTCCGAGACGGATTTCCTCCCTTCCTTTGACCTCTTGCCTTGTTCGATAACAGCCTCCTCCTTCCTTTCTTTTTTTTTTTTGTCGAACCCAGGTCTGAGCAGACCCGAAGGCAGCCTCCTCAGCCCATTTGGAAGACTGCCCGGACCTCTCTGAGCAGGCCCGTGGGCCTTTGGAAATGGCTTGCAAATGGGCCTGGACAGGGACCGAATTGGGCCAATTGGGGTCCTGTTCAGGGCTATGTCGATGGGCATTGTAGGTGGGCTGAATTGAGATTAATTAGGGTCTGCTGTGGGGGTTGTTCGTGCTGTACATAGCCCGGATCCTAGAGAGACTGAGCATGTCATTTCTTTTGTTTTTTCTCTTTTTCTCTTTTTTTTTTTTGAAAATTTTCGGTTACAACAGCCACAAAGGGGCTGGAGTGAATGGATTAAGATGGGCCGAAGTGGGCCTGCGCACAGGGTTGATTGGGAATCGGTTCTAGAACCTGAACGTGGACTGAGCAAGGGCAGCCTCGGACCTGCTTAAGGGGTCTGTTCAGATGGCTTTGAATAGACCGATTGGGGCCTATGTAGGGGTCTGATTTGGAGACCGGTTGAGGCTTGTGTAGGGGTCTGATTTGGAGACCGGGCAGGGGCCTACTGAGGTCCGGTTTTAGAGGACTGAACAGGCCCTGTAATAGCTCTGTTCAGCGGGCCAACAATGGGGCATAAATGGGTTTTTAGGTGGTCCGAACAGGGGCTGATAGGAACCAATTTGTTTGGGCCATGGGTTGCCAATGACAATGAAGGCCGGCTTAGGCCATTGGAGGGGTTGAGAAGAGAATTTAGAAGAGGAGGAAGGGGTGCCCTTAAAGGGCTACATAGTTAATATGTAATGCTGGAGCTCATACTTACATGTTATATATTATCTTTCACCATTTCTTGTAACTCTTTGAATGTTTCTCTTTGATTTTGTCCATTGCATCATATAAGTACCTCATTTGATTTTTGTCAATTAAATTCATCAATCTCAACCATGTATTAGGGTTCTTTGATGGATAAGTAATATTGTTACTCTTTTCTACCACCTATTGTCCTTAATAATATGTTCTATTTTTTTCTAGGATATCAAACTAGTTTATTCTACCAAGAAAGTAAGTCATGTAATCGATGTACGCTAATGTAAGTATGATTATCTTTAAGTCATGTCAATGTCTTGGTACGTTTTCTAATGAATGAAATATGTGAAAATTTTTGTGGGATCGAATCGTACTAGATTACAACCATCAATATATTTTCTCATGATGTGCAAAAGTTTAGGATACATGTATTTAAATGATGTAACCAATTGTCCTTGACTCACCAAAGACCTAACAGATAGCTCCTAGTCCTTCCTAATGTCCTCCACCATAAAGTTCATGAAGTGTACAGCACAAGGCTCGCAAAACAAGTGTGGTTTGACCTCCATTAACTAATTCCGTGCAGTCTTATAAAAAGTTTCATTGTTAGTTACAAACTGCACAATGTTATTCTTACCTATTTCCTCGACAAGATTATTCATAAGACCAAACAAGTACTCTACATTTTTTATATATTTTGATGCATCTATACTCTTCAAGAATGTTGTGCAAATCATGGTATGCCGGGTCGGCGACCCGGTCGCCCGGGTCGCCCGACCCGGCCGGATTCCGGGCCGACCGGCCCGGAATCGACCCTGCCGGGCCGACTCCAAGCCGGCCCGGCAGGGGGTCGCGCGGCCTGGCTTCGGGTCGCGCGACCCGCGACCCGGTCGGCGACCCGGTCGGCGACCCGGCCGACCGGGTCGCGCGGTACTTTACGACCGCCGCCCCCCACTAACCCGTTAGTGGGGGTTAGTGGGGAGGGCTTTTCCCCCCCACTTAAGAGAGTTAGTGGGGGGACTTTTCCCCCCACTAACCCTCACCATTTACCAAAATGCCCCCCCTCGGGGGCTATAAATAGCCCCCGAGGGGTAGGGTTCAACTCACTCCAAGTGGAAGAACTCCACACCTCACCTCCTCCCCGGCCCTGGTTGATCACTCTTTCGGTCTTCTTCCTCTCCTACTGATCACTTTTTCGGTCTCCCCCCTCCTCACTGATCACTCTTTCAGTCATCACCGCTCAACGGCTCGTCCCTCCACTCAGTTCTCACCCCTCGCTCGAATAGTTTCCGCTCCACATAGTGTCGTTCACACCCTTAAAGCATTATTTTTGACACTGTCAAAGCGGTTTCTTTGTCATTCTAAATTTTATTTCGTGTTATTTATTGTGTGGATTATTTTTCTAACATGTCTTCCCCAAGCCGTGAGACTTCCCGCTCCACCCGAATGACCCGGCTTGGCTCCATTGCACGGTCGTGTCAATGGAGCAAAGGAAAGTAAAATGCAAGTATTGCGACAAAGTTCTATACGGTGGAACTTACCGGCTAAAGCATCATCTAGCCGGTATCAAGGAGATGTTGCACCGTGCACACGGACTCCGCCCGAGGTAAGAGCCCAATTTAGACCGCATCTTCAATCCTTAGAAAGATCCAAAGGAGCTTCAAAGAGGCGACAGGACACTGTGCGTGAAGAAATGGCGGAACCCGCAAGGCGTTCGGTACACATATACGGCACCGGACAAGAGAGACCAGAAAGAAGTGAATACCAAGATATTGACGAAGGTATGCAATAATTAATATTTGATATTTTACAAAAATATACGTTTTTAACATAGCAAACAGATGACTTAGCAAGAGCCATGGATGCAAGCCGAAGGTCATTCGCCGACGAAGACATGTATCGACGTACCGGGCGGTTTATGGGTCAAGGTTCTGGCAGTGGGAGTGGACGTGGAAGTGAAAGCGGGAGAGGATCAAATCCGGACCCTGAACAACAAGTGCACGATCTCACCCGGGATGACGACCCGGCCGTTGGTCCTATAGATCCGGTCATCACACGACCGCGTCAAAGGCAAACCACCATCAACACAGCATTAAAGAACTTGAAATTGTGCAAGGAGAAGATCGGGCGGGCAACTTCCAGATGGTTCTTTCATAGTAGTATACCAGCTAACGCTGCAAAGGGGCCTTATTATGAGTCCATGATTGACACAATAGCAGACGTTGGTCGGGGGTGCCGGGACCAACCCCAAAGGAGATATACAACACATATCTTCCATTGGAGGTAGCTGACATTAGAGAATATGTCAAGACGTTCGAACGTATCTGGGACGAACGTGGCTGCACATTGATGACCGATGGTTGGACAGGTTAGTCCTTTTGAGCATAAAGTTGTCAAACAAATCTTTATGAATTTTAAGCTTATTAATATCATTTTATCCTCTTAATAGGTATTACAAGGAAGACAATGATCAACTTTCTCGTTTACTGTCAAGCTGGGACCGTCTTTTGGAAGTCGGTGGATGCATCTGGACAGGTAAAAAATGCAACATACTTGTTTGATTTAATTGATGGTATTATCGAGGAGATTGGTGAGGATCGAGTTGTCCAGTGGTGACGGACAACGTTGCCTACAAAGGCTGCCGGCCAAATGTTGATGGCCAAGAGACGAAGTTATATTGGGCACCATGCTCCGCCCATTCCATAGATTTAATGCTTAGAGGATATTTGCAAAGATCCTCAAATTGATCGGGTTGTTAAGGCCGGACAATATATTGCATCCTTCATCTATAACCATAATTTCATTACGAACCTAATGAGAGAGCACACAAAGGGTCGAGAGCTCTTACGACCCGGCGCTACACGGTTTGCATCACACTACATATCTTTGGAGAGCCTATTTGAACATAGGCGTTGCCTAACCCAAATGATACTTTCTCGGGGTGGGCTAACCGGATTGCTAGAGCCAATCCATCAGACAAACGAAAGGGAAGGAAGGTGGAAGAAACATTAGAGAGTGGAGACTTTTGGCGGCTCGTAAAGAAGACAATGGATATTGTTGGTCCATTAGTCAAAGTCCTTCGCATAGTCGATGGAGATAAGAAGGCGGACAATGGATACCTTTACGATGCACTTGAGCGGGCAAAAGAAGAAATTTCGAAAAGGGTGTCAGATTTTAGCGTGGTGGGATATCATCGACCGTCGGTGGGAGAGAACATTGTACCATCCTATACGTACGCAATTGGTATGTTTTTTACAACTTAATCAAATGTCTATATGTTTAATCAAATTGTTACCTTTTTGGTCGATGCATCTAGCAAACTTTTCCACGGTCAATTACCAGGTCATTTTTTCAACCCAAGATATTGCTACGGTCCGATCTTCAAGCCTATCAATGAGCATTGGACGGCGTAAAGGAAGTCATTCGGAGAATGCTTGGGGACGATGACCGTTCAATTATCGCAACAAATAAGATGCGTGATTATAGGATGAGGTTATTTCATTTCGGGACAACAAGGGTGCAACGAGCAGTTATGCTTCTTAGTCCAGGTATGTATAGTTAAATTAAGTCAACTTTTTAATTAAGTAATTAGCTTATTAATAGCATTATGTACTAAGACATAATGATAATGTACAGCTGACTGGTGGATGGATCGTGGAAGGGCACCGGGATATGAAGACTTGGCTAGTGTTGCAATCCGAGTACTAAGCCAAACTACGTACGCTTAAATTTGTGAAAGAAATTGGTCAACGTTTAGCCTTATTCATACCAAGCAAAGGAATAGGCTAACATCACAAAGACTTGAGCGGCTAGTCTACCGTCACTATAAATACGAGGTTGAAGCTAAGAAATTTGGAGAAGATAAGAGAGAACCAGAAGGAGGAGCAAAGGTGGGTACAACAAGCAAGTGGAAGACGAATTGAGGTGCCCACTGTACAAGAACCGGAGATTGACTTACATGAGATATTTCAACAGAGGCTTCCTCTAGAAGCCTGGGTCAACGAACGTGAGGGGTTGGGTGAACCAGAGTTCAACCCCGATGATCGGGAATGGGCTCGGGGAACTTGACAATGTTCCTCTTTCCGAGGAATTTCGAATCCCTCCTTCGTGGCGAAAAGGCAAAAAACCTGGACAATCTTCTCGTCAAAGTAGGCAATCAAAGGGCAAAGGTAAACATGTTGCAACTGACCCTCTTGATATTGCTGATCTGGACACAATTGACGAGACAAGGGAAGATACACCGAGCCTAACATCTGAGTGCAATATCAGACGTCGGATGATTCAACTTCAAAAGTAGTAGTGACGGAGATGACAACACGTACGGCAGAGGCGGAGGAAGCACCGCCGGCACCACTTCGGTCAAGGAGAACCAATCCACAGACACCCCTTCACGCGACGGCCGCATTTTACGGAAGAGGAGCGGTTTACCCACGCAACACAAGATTATGACCACGGGGCAAGACAACGTGGGTATGGTGCGAGTTAGAACCATCACAGGGTTCTTGGTGCCCATCTTATCAAGGACAGGATTATGGGATGATGCAGCCTTCATTAGATAGTTCTAGTACGTATTCATATGATAGTTATGGTGGTTCATTTTCCAATTATCGTAGGACAATTGTACGAGGCAGTGAAGAGTATAATCAGTTTGTCTATATGTTTAATGCGTCGTACTCTTTCTCAATGTCATGGGCGGAGTACATACATTATGTAAAAGAACAATTTAATGTAATGTTTGAATGAATGTTGAATGAATCTTGTTAAATCACATCTCTTATTCTTAAAAAAAATCTGGGTATTTTTTCTGATTTTTTCCTAATTTTTGGGTATTTTTTATGATTTTTTCATGTTTTTTTTGTTTTTTTTTAAAAAAAATATTAAAACCGACCCGGTCGGGCCGGGTCGCGACCAGGTCGGCGACCCGGCCCGACCGGGCCGGGTTGGGGGCCGGCCGACCCGCGGCCGACCCCCGAGTTATCCTTCCTTGGTGCAAATAGTAAATGAGAAAGTTTATCATTAATCTCCTCGTGATTTCTGTTTATACGTCGCACAAGTCAAGTATTGTATATACTTGAATGTAAAAAACATTTACAAATATGCTTCATTGTCTTCTTAGCAGCCCCCATTAAAGCTTAAACTTATTTCCAGGCTTACTTGATAATCCCTTGATTTCTGTCACTCTACCTATACATGGATGCGTTCATCAGTAGCCAAACTAACTACAACCGACATAACTCACTTTCTCGGCCTAACTTAGGTGTAGGACGAATATCTTCGCATCAAACCATCTAGCAGTAGATCCTCTTGCCCCCTTCTCCTATCCGCGTATTCACGGGCCTAAGTCCTACTTGCATGCGTTGCTCTTCTTATTTGTGCTTCTTTTTCATACTAAGACGTTGACAAAAGACACCTCAACATGGGCATGTGATTTTTCTTTTTCCCTACTTTCGTCAATAAGATTTTTATCTCAAACACCCAAGCAACTCATTGTACAAGTCAACTCTCTACTCAATTCGAATCTCCCTTTGTGATTCTCTCCCAATTAAGTAAGACATTATTTCTTTTTTAAGCTCAACTAATATCTTGTCACACTTCTTCACATTCTTACTCCCCCCACCGATGTGTTGTTTGAGATGATAAACATCTCTATTCATTTTCTTCTCGCACTATTTACATTTCACTCTCTTCTTGTCGACATCTAACATTTCTCTGTATTGTCATCTAATGTCAAAATATGTAAGGGCACATTACTTCACGTCCAACATTTTTCCTCAACAAAAAGTAATTCATATTTAAAATATATATCTAACAATTAGATGGTCCGGACAAGGGTTTTGATTTCCCCACGAAGGGGAGTGGCACTTGGTAGTGGCAGGGGAATCCCCCCCTAAATCTTGGGGTGATCCCCCCTAACTTCTAAAGCAAACCCCCCCCCCGGGGGGGGGGGGGGGGGGGGGGATCATACCTTTGGAGCGGAGATTTTGACTTCGCCGAAGGGGACTACTTGAGTGGATGCCTAACGGGAGAAGAATCCAAAAGGGGAGCCCTAGAATTGAGAGAGAGGGAGGGGGATCAATGAGGAGAATTGAGAGGGAATCGTCAATTCTCCCCTTGATGGGGAGAAATCAGATCCGATTCCGCGACTATCTGTAACTAACAAAATCCCGACGAATCGGGCGATTCTTGATCTGATCTTGTAGAATCAGCTGATTCTCACGATCTAGGCCGATTCCTCAAGGAATCAATTCTAGACCAATGGTTCCACTGGTGGATCAGATCGACATGGGTCAATCTGATCCAAGAATTGACCGATTCCAATCCGAATTGGCTGATTCTGCAAACCATGTGTGAGAAGACAGGCTGTAAATTCCCCAACTCAAAACAAATTAAACTTTCAAACAAACCCAGTTGATGTAACCTCAATTTTAAAGATTTATTCTTTTTGTTTTGGAAATTCATTTTCCTTTTGAATTTGAATTAGACCTTAGCATTGACTTCTTAGAAAAATAGATGGTATTCCATAAAAGTACTAACTATGGTCAAAATTTATGTTGAGGTTGTTAGGTTCTTTGAAAAAAAAATTTGACCTCTCCCCGTCGGATGGTGCGAAGATCCGACGTTAATTACATCGAGATAACTCGAATACCCTTGATTATCGTCATAGCAATCCATTGGAACAGAAAATATGCATCCACAAAATAAACATTCACACATAGAGAAAGCAACCCCATGAATTTGATGGAAGGCAAGCACTTAATTTGGTTTTGTTTGAATTTGATTTGAATTGGATTGACTTGGTTGAATTAAATTTTGGTTTGAGTTTGAAGCAATCTGTTTTAAGATTTGAGTTTGAGTTTGGAAATTGATTTAATTTCAGTTTTGCTTTAGATTTGTTTAAGTTAAATTCAATTTGTTGGCTGTTTGATGAATTTGGATCTGTTTTATTAAATTTGACTTGAGTTTAATTGGTTGAATTTAATTGTTTCTGGTTTGGGTTGAAGTTAGATCTGTTGGATTTAATTGATTTTGGGGTGAATTTGACATTTTATGCAACTTTCGGATTTATAAATTGATTTGGGTTTGAGTCTGATTTAAGTTTGGTTGGAATGAGTTTAATTTGTTTGTTGATTTAAATTTGGTTTGAGTTAGAAAACAATTTATTTATTGCTTGATTTTAAATGAGATTTGGGCTCAACTTTTGAATTCGGTTTGTTTTAAATCAAATTTGTTTGTTTGGGAAATTTGGGTTTGATTTGAATTTTGTTTGGAATTTGAATTTGTTTAAGTTTGAGACAGCTTGTTTATGGATTTAAGTTTGGATTTGGTTTATTTTGAATTCGTTGATTTAAAGTTAATCATTTTTTTATGTCTGACTTGGATGAAGTTGATTTAACCTGGGAAATTTGGTTTGGATTTGATTGGCCTCAGTGAGTTGGTTAAAGTTTCATTTGTTAACCTCCAATTTGTTCAGATTACAGATTTGAACCTCAATTTGCCTGTTGGTTTTAGTTTGATTTTGATTTAATGTTTATTGGATTTTACAGTTTTCAGACTGCAGGTTTGTTTGGGTTTAATTTCAGAATTCATTTTAATTAAGTTCAGTTTGATTAAAATTGGGATTGAGACTTGATGCCTGTTGATTGAATTTATTGAATACTTCCCTTTTGTTCTTTTAAGTTCTTATTTCCAGGTTCATGATTACGTGAAATTTCTGCTTTCGAGTTTGCTTTTCTTCTCATCGGGGTGATTATGATGTGTTGGATCAGATTCACACTGTAGTTTAATAGGCAGATTTTGGGTTTCGGACTTGTATGCTTTTTAAATCCAAATTTTCAGATTTTAAAGGTTTCAGATTTTCAAGTTTGGTTTCAGAGATCAGATTCTTTAAGTACTTCCCAGGTTTCAAGTTGACCAGGTTTCGGATTTTTAAGTTCAAATTCTACTCTTCAAATCTCGGACCTAATCTGAATTTCAGGTTTCCTACAAATTCTGCACCTTGCAGGCTCTCAAGCTTTCGGATTTAAAGTTCTGCACTGTTAAGTTCAGATTTCAGATTTTTTAAATGGATTGAATTCAGGTTTCAGATTTGCCTACAGACTCCTGAAATTCGGACTTGGAATGTACAGATTTTCAGATTTCGGATCCTTTACTGTTCCAGATTTGCTGATTTCAGATCCTGCACTTTCACAGCCCTCGGTTCCTTACAAAGTTCAGATTTTTTCACACTTCTTGCAGATTCTGCACTTTTCAGATTTCCAGATTTTTAACTTTCAGGATTTCAATTCCAGAGAGTTTTTTTTTCAGTTCAGATTCCCTGCAGATTTCAGATTCTGCTGCGGATTCTGCACCTCCCATCTTCAAATTTCAGATTTTCAGATGGGTTAAGTTCAGATTTTTAATCTCTGAATTTTAGATGTGATTTCAGATTTTTTAAATTTTCAAATTTTCTTTTGTCTTGTCTTCCATGAGTTTCATGGGGTTGTCCTCTCCTTGTAGTATCAATCAATGCACCGAACAAGAATTTCCCTTGTTTTTTCTCAATATGAGACATGATTTACAATTTGACCAGAAATTCGGTCCTTTGAGTCCTTGATGAACTCGGAACTTGTTTGATCAATTTGAGATGGAAAGCACCCTGTCTTTGATAGACTTGTGGGCATTCCTCTCACTGACTTGAGATTGAGCTTGTCCCGGCTTTTGATAAGCTTGTGGGGACCCATCTCATTGTCTTGAGACTGAGCATCCCGGTCTTTGATAGACTTGTGGGAAATTAGCTCATATCTATCTTCATGGCTCCTCCATGAGTTGATGAACTTGTCATTTCATGGGCGGCATGTACCTGGTCTTTGATAGACTTATGGGCATCCCCCACTGTTTTGAGATTGACTACACCCGGCTTTTGATAAGCTTGTGGGCAATCAACTCACTGATTTGAGATTGAACGCACCCGGCTTTTGATAAGCTTGTGGGGACTCATCTCATGATTGATGAACCTCATTAGCTCATAGTTTGGCATATCGGCATGTTGATCATGCACAGCCTTCCCATGGCATAATGGGTAAGTAACTCCCTCTTGGGGCATGGTAAGACATTGGGGTCTTTTCAATAGACCTTTGTATGTTCACCTTAAAAAATTAAGGGGAAGATTTGAAACCGACCCACAAATTCTTTTAAGTTTAGCCAAGATCATGTGGCGGGTTTTTAGCCGGCCAGATGCTCGCCTCGGTTTGTGAAATTAATTAATAAATTTTTATTTAATTTCTGTGAATTGTTTGTTTTATTTGGTTTTTGAATTATGGGTCAAGAGGCGTGCTTGAAGCCAGCCTATTGCTTTCCCATTTGTTTTGATTCTTTTAAATTATGTCGAGACCATGTGGCGGGTTTTTAGCCGGCCAGATGCTCGCCTCGGTTTGTTTAATTAGTTAATGAATTTTATTTAGATTTTCATTTGATGGTGTATTTTTAAAAGAGAGATCTCTCTTTTTTTTTATTCTGTCCGCAGGCCTCAAGTTAATGGGCCCGGGCCCATTCTCCTTCTCCTTGCGCCTGCTGTCTGGTCCAGCGGGTGCCTCTTTTTTTTTAAAACTTTTTTCACCAGGTGGGCCCCACATCCAGCATTGACCCGAAGGTCAAAACTCCTCCCGCGGGCGCAGCGCACGCGCGCGGCTCACGCGCGGCCTCTGGCCGCTGTTTCACGCGCAACTTTTTTTTTCACTTCCCTTTTCTGGTGGGCCCCACGTCTATTTTGACTTGGGGTCAAAATTGAATCCGCGCATACCGCGCGCCTTCCCCCTTCTCCGGACATGCACCAGCTGGACCAAAGTTCCAAAAAAAATAAATCGGCCGGCCCTTTTCTCCTCCCGACTAGGCGACGGTGCCGCGAGTCCTTGTGGGCGGCTGATGCGCAGCTCCGGTCTCCCCCGGCGACGGCGGAAGAGGCTTCTGCGGGAGGAGGGGGCTTCAACGGCACCTGCGGCTTCGACGGCGAGAGCTTCCGCAGTATCTCATGGCTCTTGATGGCGCGGACGGCAGCGGCTTCAGGAGAGGGGTTCGGCGACGACGGCGGCCGCTTCCAACGGAACTTCCGGCGAAGGCGGGTTGCTCCGGAGTGGATCCCGGCAGGGGTTCCGGCAACGACGGCGGCTTCCGGCGGAGGTTCCACTCTCTCCCTCTTTCTCTCCCTCATTTTCTCTTGCGCGCGCGGGGATTCCTCTTGTCTGCCTCTCCCCCCCCTTGCACGATGGCCTCCGGCGGGTTTTATAAGCCCCCAGCTCTCCCCTTCTGTTAGGAAGTTCACCGAACGGGGCCTCTGCCCCCGGGCTGGACTCGGAAAGGTCCCGGATTTGCGGGGCTAGCTTCCGTTTTCTGCTCCAACTCTCCCTGCCGCGCCGAATGAGATTACGCTCCCCCTTCCTCCGTTAGGAGATCTGCCGACCAGGGTATCCCAGTCCGTGGAGGACTCGGAGGGGATCCACCGTGCGCGGGATGGACTTCCCTCCAATTTACGATCTCCCCCTCTTTTTTCTTCTCTTTTTTTCTTCTTTTTTTTTGAATATTTTTGGTTACAACACCAGTTTAACATGGTAAAACGGGTGTTATACATCACTGGTGTAGCACGTGTAAGAAGACAGGCAATGTGTTATACATCACTGGTGTAACACATGGCCAGTCCATCATCACTTGGTATAACACACTGCCTGAACAATCTTGTTAATATTAATGCATTTATCATTTCCAGTTTTGCAGATATCACCTTGTCAAATATTCCATGAAGGGGCAAAAAATTGAAAACAAAACCCATTAATCAGTAATAAATAGAGTTATCTAAGTTATTTGGAACATCAAAAATTTGAGACTTCCAATTTTAATCTTTCTGCTATATCTATGGATTTGACAGCTCAATTGGTGCCCCATCCCTAATCCTTTATAGAACATGTGAATCTAGACCCTCCATGTTGTTCTTGCGAAGCTGCAGCAGAAAATTTTAGATGAGGTGTCATTTGGCTGCTCTTGCACCTAAAAAAATAAAAAATAATAATGACATCAGGGGGCCATGAGCCAGGCCAGAGAAGGAGAAGAAGGGATCATGAGGAGGAGGAGAAAAGGAGAAGTCCTAAAAAAGGATCTAGACAGAAAAGGAGAGAAAGGAGGCAGAGAAGAAAGGGGAACAATAAGGCAAAAGGAAGAGGAGAAGAAAAGAAAAAAGAGGAAAGGAGACCACAGCCACGGACACCACCATCCAGCCAAGGAAGGACAAAAAAAAGAACTATCCATTAAGGAGAGCTCTGCCTCCAGCACTAATAGAGGACTGCCGCTGCCGTCAGCTGCCAAAACCCTAGGTGTCACCCAGTCCCCACATCGCATGCCCCTGCTTGACATTCTACTTTCCCCCTCCCCTCCACTCCCCTGCATGCACCTTTATTTCACCCATTCAAACAACCAAAAATAGAGAAAAAGAAAGGAAATGGTGGTAAAGTCACCAACTTTTTGGTAACCCTGAAATAGGAAGCAATGAAGATATTTTGTGAATCAAAATACCCTTCCACTACTCTATAAATAGGCCTCCAAGACCCCATTAGTGGAAGACAAGTGAAATGCAAAGATCTTTTGCACAAAAAGCTCCCAAGGAGCATAAAAAAAGTAACCAAAATGCCAAAATGTGACTAAGATACAAAATAAAAAGAGAAGCTTCCAACAGGCTCAAAAATGCATTAAGGCAAAGGAAAGCCCAGAACCCCTCTAAGAGACCCAAAAGTAAAAAAAAAAAAAATCAAGAAAAATAGTCAAGATCAAATACCTTAAAAGGCAAGACTCTTAGGCCATCACATGTCATATAAAGACCAGGATATAATGTTCATAAAGAAATATATCCTATCATATACACCTAAATGTCAATAATTAGAGCTGATTGGTAGTTAATCTATGAAGAAGTATAACACCACAAAATAACCCTATGTAAACTCCGAAGATAATTCGTAAAGCTAAAATATGAGATTAAATGGACAAAAGACGCTTAATATCTCAAAATATATTGATGTAACCTCAAAAATCTCCTTTTCTAGAACTTTTATTTTGGAAATTCGTTTTCCATTTGAATTTGGATTAGACCTTAGCATTGACTTCTTAGAAAAATAGGTGATATTCCACAAATGTACTAACTAGGGTCCATGATATGTATAAAATTATAATTTGAGGTTGTTAGATTCTTGAAATTGATTTTGACCTCTCCCCGTCGAATGGTGCGAAGATCAGACGTTAATTATATCGAGATTACTCGAATACCCTTGATTATCGTCATAGCAACCCATTGGAACAGAAAACATGCATCCATAAAATACACATTCACACGTAAGAGAAAACAGCCACATGAACTTGATGGAATGCAAGCACTTAATTTAGTTTAGAATTTGATTTGAATTGATTGATTTTTTTTAAAGTTTTTTTGGGATGAATTGATTTGAATTGATTTATTTGAAATCAATTTGATTTGAGATATTTATTTGGATGAATCTGATTGATTTAGATTGAATTGAATTAAAATCGAGTTTGATTTGAGTTTAATTTAAATTAGGTTGAACTTAATTCATTTGATTCATCTGAATTGAACTTTTCAGACTTATAGACCGATTTGGGTTTGAGTTTGCATTTGTTTAAGTTCAGTTTTAGCTTTAATCTGAGGAATTCAGATTTGTTGATTGAAATCAATTTGAGTCTAACTTAAGAATTTTTTATTTGAGTTTGATTGAAATGGAGTTAAAAAAATTTTGAATTTGAGTTACGAAGTTTGAATTAATGTTTACCAGAATGAAGATTGTCTTTGGACTTAGTTTATTACGGTTTGTTTGGAAATCTGATTTGATTTATTTTAAGAAGTAGGGTATTGTTAAAGTTGACTTGCATGTGTTGAAGGGATTGGTGTAATTTGAATTAGATTTTATCTTAATTTGTTTTATTAGATCTCAATTGAATCTGGGAATTTTAAATTTGACAGTTTCTGGATTTATGTGAAATGATTTGAGTTGGTTTTGAATTTGAAGATTTTGAGTTTTGCCTAGGGAATTTGGCTTGAAATTGAGTTTATTCAGTTTGGTTTGCTTGATTAAATTGATTTGAATTTGGGTTTACATGGTTAGAATTGATTTGAGTTTGGTTTGAAAATTGAATTTGAGTTTATTAGGTCGATTATGATTCTGTTTACAGCTTAAGGGTAATTTTGATTTCTTATGACTTATTAATCTTGAATTCAATTTGCTTGTGGATATCACTTCGGTTTGCTCAAGTTAGATTTGTTCAATTTTGATTCGGAAAACTGGATTTGAAGTTTACGCTCATGGAGTTGTTTAAGATTAAATTTGAATTTGTTGAAGTTCATTTAATGCCCTGTTTTAAATTTTGTTTTAAATTTTGAATTTGTTTGAACTGGTTTAACTAAGATTTGGTAGAGGTTCATCTGAAGACTTGGAATCCGGAATCTCTGCTCATTGAAACTGAATTTGATTCTCATTTTAACATTTGGTCGCAATATTGAAGTCGGATTGAAAATCTGACTCATATCCGGAGAGATATAGGCAAAATAGTGAAAGCGAACTTTTGGGCAGTATTTGCGGGCTTAATGAACCCAAATGACCAAGCAAGTGGGCTCACAGTGTTGTCTCGGTTGAGAGCTCCACAATGGTATCTTGAATGTCAGAATTCGACTCCTGACGGAAAAATGACCGTTTTGCTCCTATTGGACCTAGACAAATCCAGGTAGGCCCATTAATATCCGGCGCCGTCAGAATGTCCGCCCGACATCCAAAAGAGTAATGTTGAAGTCGGATCATCAATCCGGTCTACATCCGAAAAGTTATGAACAAATTTTGAAAAATTACAGAGTCGACACGCACTCCGAGGAAGGGCAATTTGGTCCAAACAACTCGCAAGAAGTGTTATTTGTGGTGAAGATCAAAATCCAGGTGTAATAAATTTAATTACAATTTAAGTGTAATTTTTGAAATTTTTGAAGGCCGAGATCGTACCGATCGAAAATTCTATCAAATCGGTGATCTTCAGACAATTGGAGGGCCCTCGGTCGTAAATCTAATGGTATACAAAATCAACGGCTATCAGGGCATCTTATGGATTACTCTGGTTAATTTTCATGTTAACTTAAATAATTCTGACCCGAAATTCATTTCGGTCGTCGAATTGAAGTCGTCTTGATCGAAATTAGGTCAATTCGAGTTTGAGCTCAAACTCGAATCGATTAGCTAATAAACTGAGCTCGAACACAGGTTCAGTATGCATCTAGAGGCTGAGCTCAAGCTTGATTGATGATGAGCATGCCAAGCTTGAACAGCACATTGCTTGACTTCACTCGGCTCATTTGCACCCCTAAGAACATGTAATTTGAGTTCCAAGTATCTTCAATTGTAAACTTAGGGACACCCTTAGAAGATTTTAACCACACTAGAATATCTTGAGATTATTATATGGGTATATATAAATATCTTTTGACCTCTTCTTAATGAAGATAGAATATTTTAATATTAATTATATCGAGCAACTATTGAATGCCCTTAAATAACCAACATAGCAAAACATTCATATAAAGACATTCATTCACATATAAAGATATGTTTGGCATGAAACATAAAAGAATTAGGAGACATTTCCCCATAGCCTTTGATATTTATTAATTTTCTTCATTTATAAGAATTGATTGATTTTGTTGAGATTTCATTTATCGGGTTATGAGTTGTCATTTATTTCCAATTTGAGAAATTACTTCCTGATTTGAATTTTTCATGTGATTGTCGAGTTATTGCCTTTTTTTTCATCTGTTTTATCATTGTTTAACATCAAACCACGTGTTATCTTCAAAGTGATTTGTTTATTATTCTTGGTTTATCAGTTTACTTTTCTGTTCATTAATTCATTTATTTATTTTGTGTTTATTTGCTGTTTTTATGTTTTATTTTTTATTTATCGATTTGTCACCAGTTTTACTAGATTTGGGTCCAACTTAATTTGTTTTATCTATTTATTGAGTTTTCAATTAATTACCTGAGTCTTTTAACTTCAAGTTCATTTGTTATCTGTTCATTGTTTATTTATTCATGTACTAATTAAATGTTTTATCGCTTGTTTCCTTTTGTGTGTTTCTCATTTACCATTTTGCTGTTTAAGACGTTATTTCAGATGGGATTTTTTTATTTGCCTTGCTGTTTGGCCTTTTTTTGTTTAAGTTTGGTTTACCATTCATCACTTCATTTACGCCTTTTGTTTTATATGGTTTTTCTATTCTTCATTTTTTATTTTTGCTTCAGTTTCATGTTCCTCTTTTTTTTTGTTTAATTTCTGTTTGTCTTGCGTTTGTTATTTTTTGTTTCAGTTTGCTTTGTAATTTTTATTTCTGTTCTTCCGTTTTCAGTTTTTTTTGCTTCAATCCCTTTTTCTGTGTTTTTTTAATTATCTTCAATTTTATTTTATTAATATGTTTTTGTCTTTCCTGTTTCGCTCATCTGTTTTTATTTTCAGTTCCATTTATGTCTTCTCTTTTTACTCATTTTTTTGCTTACAGTCCTTGTTTCTGATTCTTTTTTTTTTTGATGCCCCATTGTTGACCTTCAGCCAGTTGTTTTACCTTTTATTATTCCATTTTTTATTTCCTGTTTTCATTCATTTTTTGCTTGCTTTCTGTTTTTATTCTTATCAATAAGATATTTGATTGACATTTCTTATTCTTTTTTATTTCCGTTTTCATTTGATTTTTTTCATTTACACTTTCCAGGACTCCACTTTTGTTTTCTATTTGATGAGGTATTTCACGGATTTTCGTTATTATTATATGTTCACTTCTTTAGCTGTTTATTCATTTAATATTGTTTATTAGGGCTTATTTAGTGATTTTGTTTATTCTTTGATGGTTTCAGAGCATTGTTTTTGTTCCATTGTTTGCCCCTTTTGACCAGTTATTTCATGTTTATTAGTTTTGTACCTGTTTATTATATTATTTGATTATTAATTGATTATTCCACTATCATTAATTCATGTAACTACTTAAACTTTTACTGAATACTTGTTTAATTCTTATTAATTTCTGTTTGACTTTATTTAATCAAAAAACTATGTTTAATTATTTTTCAATTGATTCTTAAAGGCCATGGGAATTAAAAATTGCTCCCATGCATCATGTGTAGACACAGAAAAATTGGATTTTTTTTATTCATATCATGGGTACAAATTATATAAATGTGAGGCATAAATGAGTCATAATCCTGTTAAATAAAATCTTAAAAAATCCCATTGACATATTAAGGTGTTGATTTGACATGGTTGTGGCCATTTGACTCCCTAATGATCCTTAGCCTTGGGATATGATTTTGGATGAATTTATGAAAAGCTTATAAGGGATATGCCCAATAACATATTATTCTCCAATTAAATTCATTCCATTCACATAATTAAAGCATCTTAATATAATTAAATATGCATAACTCACAATCATTCAATAAATTTACGTAAAAAGGTCATAGGCCTGCGTTAACTTCAAACTATATTATTTAGTATATGAAACTTGGGGCTATGTAGTCAGAGGCAAGAGGCGTGGGAGGCCTCGCCTCTCCTCAAGCGCATGAGGCAGGTGCCTGAGATAATAATTTATTATTATTATTATTATATGTTTTTATTCTTTATACACTTGTGGGTTATTTGATAGTAAAAAAAGTAAGGCATACATCTAAGAAGACTAAAAATACATGTAAAAAAGCATTAAATACTTATAAAAAAGCAGGAAATATTTCTAAAAAAAGAGGTACATTTAAAAAACAGCATATATCTAAAAATACAAGAAATGAAACTAAAAAACTAAAAATACATCAATAAATGCAGAAAATACATCAAAATGTAGGAAAGAAGCACCTTGTCTCAATGTTACCGAACTTTGCAACAATAATTGAAGTACATCAATATGTCAAGTGACAACAATTGAACAATAATTCTAAAATAAGCATGGAAGAACATTAATAATTTTAAAATAACAACAACAATTGAACAATAATTCTCAAGTCTTTGTCTTTTTTGATCTTAAGTTTTTTTATGTGACACAAGAACAAGATCACTATTTCATTAATTTAAAAAATAAAAGAAAATACAATGTATAAGATACGATCTTAAGTTGAACTAAACAACAAACAAAAAAATAAATCTAAAAATAAGAAAACATAGAAAAGTATATGCATTTGAGGCAGTCAAGGCAACCGCCTAGGTAGTTGAGGCGGTCAAGGTGACCACCTCAAGTAGTCACGGACAAGGCAAGGCGCCGAGACCTCACCTCGCCTCAATGCCTAGGTGCCTGAGGTGGTCACCTCTGATAACATAGACTTAAAGAGCATCAAATAAAGAACTTTATGATCATACAGCCATGTTGTGTCAGCTTCTTTACAAATGATTATCCACGAAGTTAGCATGGACTAGAACCAAACAAATAGTAAAACGAGGGCTGAGCTGTAGCCACAGCTGCTAAGTTTAGCTGCACCCACTATCTTTCTTCTCTCATATTATCCGAGAGAGAGAGAGAAAGAGAGAGAGAGAAAAGAAAATTATGCACTATAGGTCCCGCATAAAACAAAGAGAAAGCGAGGCACAGCCATCTCTCTCTCTGAGACTCTCCCAACAGTCTAAATAAACAAATGAGGATCCCATCGATAAAGACCCCACTGTTGGAAGTATTGTCACCAAAATAAGGAAATGAGGAAGGGGCAGCCAACTCCCTCCGTTAGTGGGACTCTTCCACCTGACTAAATCAACCAGTGGGGGTCCCACCAATAAATAGCCCACTAGTGGGGATATCCTCAGCAAATAAAAGGGAGGAGGCATAGCCATCTCCCTCTCCAAGTGAAGGAAGTTCAAGCCGCTACTCAATGTAACCAACACCAAATCAGTTTAAGTTTGATGAGAAGAGGTCCAACATTAAATTTATGAATCCCCATAATAACTTCGTATATTTCATGAATAAAACAAATTCCCCATGAAATGATAACATTCCATAAAAAATTTACATATTTTCAAAATTTGAGGTTTCCATAGCCCCTTTAGTCCCAAGTCCCACTTGAGGAGACCTGCTTTCTTATGTCAGGTTCTTTATAGGTGGAAGAAGGCAGGAGGTACATAGTTGCTAAGGGATCTGAGTAGGTAGGGGGGTTGATCATGATCCACTTGCAATATGCAAGTGATATTGCTCTTTGTTCCACAGCTCTAAAAGAGAAACTTTATAATCTGGATGCACCTATTCTTATTCTGCAGGCTGGCATGGGTATAAGTTGAATTACAACAAAAATAAAGTGATTTGGATACATAGTGAAATGAACAAGTTCTCACATATTTTAGGGAATAGTAAGAGGGTATTCCTTATCACATAGCTCAAATTACCTCTATCAGATGACCCTAAAATGTGCTGATTGGAATCCTGATAACAGAAGTTTGAATGCAAGTTTCATGGTCAGAAGGAAAAATTGATTTCAACAAGTGATGGATATTGTTCAAATTGGTCCTCATGTTTGGCTTTATATTTCTATAAACTTTTAAGCCTCTGAGTATCAATGTACAATGCAGTTTAAAGTACTTAAAATCATGATTTGGAATGAACCAAATATTTATTTGTTACTGAAATACCCACTAACCCATGTTAGCAAGGCAAACCTGTGCCACGGTAAAGTTTTGCTACAAGAAAAGTTTGTCTTGAAGCAAACCCACATAATGAGGTATAGCAGTGGTACAATCGGCAGAATGAGAAAAATATGCAGAATGTTAGAAACTATACAGTCTATTTTTATGGCATAATAATCTGGTATCAATAAGGTAGGCATGCCATTAAATTAAACTTGGTATGCAGACCAGACCAATGGGTGAAGATGGTGCTAGGCTTGTGCCAATTGCTAATACCAATATTGTTCTACCTTGCACATGGCTTGATTCAGCCATTTGAATCAATAAAGTGAAAAGTAAATATGGTGTAACAAATTTCAGATAGACGAAGACAGATGACAATGATAGAAATTAGTCAAAAGTCACCCTCTCAAAAACATTCTGAATTGCGCTTCTCATATTCAAATTGGTGATGGGAGGAAAAATAGTTCCAGTCTCTAATATGTGGATGAGTAGATAGCCTGTGTAAGAATTTTCCAGTGCTATTTTCCATGTCAGTTAACAAAGATGCATCAGTCACAGAGTGCAGAAACATATTAGTATCCTACACTTTATGAAACCCAAGTTTCAACAAAAAATTTTGCACTATGATTTTCAACAATACGTTCTTGCACTCTGAGGAAACAGAGCATGTGGAACTGTTGATACCAGTAAATAATGTTTAAAAGAAGGGAGGACAAACTGGTGTTGTGGGAAAAATAAGGCATTTTCTACCAAATCCATTAATGATGCATTAAGTTCAGAAGGTTGCAAAATATGCTGGCACATCTGGTGCAGAATAAAGGTCTTCTAAACAAGTAATTTGAATCTTAACTCTTAAGTAATACTTTCTATAAAATTGTGTGCTACTTAGTTAAAATACACCTATCAGAAATTACTAAGAATTCCTGACAAGATGAAAAGTAATAGAAATAAGAAAGAAAGTAATAAAGCTACAATTTAAGCAATGGAAACCAAACCAAACAAAGAAATATCTGACACGTAAACCAGAATTTCAATTAAGTAATACTTTCTATAAAATTGTGTGCTACTTAGTTAAAATACACCTATCAGAAATTACTAAGAATTCCTGACAAGATGAAAAGTAATAGAAATAAGAAAGAAAGTAATAAAGCTACAATTTAAGCAATGGAAACCAAACCAAACAAAGAAATATCTGACACGTAAACCAGAATTTCAATTCATATAAAAATATGGATGCCAAAGGAAACAAAAGGAATCAACATACTAGAAAGGGAAAAAATAAGGCCGAATTCCACTGAGCCCAAACGGACATAAGACAAGTATCTCCACTTTGTCAGAACTCATATCTTACTTTCAACCCTAACTATTGTAAGAGTTCTTTTATGATAACCAGGAGGTCAAAATTCCTTATTAATGCAAGAAAACATAACACAGTCAAAGTAAGGTAGGAAACAACTAAAGCCCATCAGCAGTTGACTACCAAGATGGTAGTTACCAATGGGTATAAGAAGAAAGCATTAAAAGAGAGGAACTTGTTCCTGACAGTTAACCCTTCCTTGCGCTTTCCTATACTGGCATACACCTAGTCTTTGACTAATGATGACAATAAGTAAAGTATCGATCTTGGGTGTTCAAAGCACTTCTCGAAGATTCTTTTGTTTCTCGTCCGCCAAATAGCCCAAAACATAGCGGGTAGAGCAAGTTCTCAAAGTTTATCTTACCCCTCCAAGGATTCAGCTTTGACCACACAAATAAGAGAGATGAAATACTGTCCGGTTCAAGCCAGTGTAGCATCCAGTGACAGAGGTTTAGAAGGAGACACATCCTTCTTGAAGTAGCGCTATGATCTTTTTTTAATTTGTTTCAGTGACATAGTACGTGGCAAATGCTGTATCCTGCATGATTGAACAGCAAACTTACAATTTGAGCTTTGCAGTTACCTACAACCCCTTTACGCTAGATCAAATATATTCCTTCTCCTCTGACCTTCGACTATCTGCTTCTAACGATAGACGTGGACTTCAGTGAAGATCGGTGGAGTCCAAAATTCTAGGAAAAGTCAGTGCACACGCTAGACCGAAACTTAAAAGCAGAAGATTCGCCGTTGATGTAAAGAAATCTTTTACATTCACCAGTTTGCTAGTATTACGTTTATTTAAATGAGAGAGAGAGAGAGAGCGCATACCGCAGCTACCCTGATCTTTCACTTGTGTGACCGCCCCTTTCTCCCTCCAATCTACGGCGTCGGGAACCTGGATGTTGGCGCCCGAGAACATAGGCCCGTTGCGGCGCTGACCGGAGGAGAACCTAAGGCCAAGGCGGGAAGTTCGGAACTCGCTGTGGGTGAGGTCGGCGAAGGCGTTAAGGGCCAAGGTGTACGTGGTGTTCCCATGAGCATTGTGCTCGGACACAAAGGCCAAGTTGTCGGCGAAAACGCGAAGTCTTTGCTCCCGCTCCTCATCCGAGGTATAGATCCTCCCGTGCTTTATGCACCACGCATCGAACAAATCCAGCACGGCCGAGGAATCAACCGGGGAGGCGATGGTGGCTGACCGCCGCACCGGGCAGAGGAACAGAAAGATCAGTAAACACAGGAGCCTCCCCAAGGGCGACGCCATGCCAGCCAACCGGACGACCGCAGCAGAGGCACGGATGTGGCAGCGACGACTTTAGTGGGGCGCAACAGGTGACTCGCATTACCATATGACGGGGCTTGTACACAGAATGTGAATTTTAAAAAATAAAAATACGATTTATTTAATATTAGGTAACAAATATAATCAGATGTACATGAAGTTGTATTTTAATATTTTGAAAAAAAATACATGATTTATAAAATATTAGACTTTATATAATAACTAGAGACGTTTTAATGTCCAGCGTTTCGATACTTCCAAATTATTCTAGAACTACTAGCTAGCATTTTAATTATAGAATTAAAACTCATTTGATTGAGTTTAATATGTTCTTGAATATAATTCGGTCAGACAATGTGGTATTCAGTGATAGCTCTTACTTTTTTTTTGAACAACAACAAGTTTACTAGATATTAAAAACTGATTACGCCATTATAATAGACAAAGAGACAGCAACATAACATAAAAGTCCAAAGAGAATTTGACAAGAAACAGAGATAGATTAGCTTGAGATCTTGACCAAACCACTCGAAAGATGCCACTAAAATAGAACGATTAACATGACGACGTGTATAGATGATCGAGAAGCAAAGTTTTGAAACTCTTAAAGAGTTTGACATACGCAAAGAGACTAGATAAACATACCATACTGGTATGGAATATGTCCAAACTAATGATTTTCCAATTAACAAAGTGGCTAAATAACAGAATAGAAAAGACATCGAGACACCTAAAGAAGATGCAATCAAGACATGACAATAGATAAGGACTAAAATAAAAAGAAACATAATAAACCTAACGACACCCACTTCAACGAACATACAAAAATATAATGTCTAAAATGACATTAAGATCAAACGTTGAAGTGAAAATGAAGATTGTTCCGGAGGAAGGAAGATCATGCGGTCTTCCTCCCTCCCCAAATCAAACACTCCTCAAAAGATAAGTAGATAAAATGATTCAAACTCTATCGGATGAAGATTCACCAATGTTGAAATGGTTAAAATCCGCCTCAAAACAACACCACGAACCACCGAACTTGGTGAAGATGGCCTCCGGCTAACGCGACGATGGCTCTTCGCACAAGAGCTTCACCCGAGTTGCTGAAAATAAGCATCGCGGGCGAGAGGGAGCTGGGGGGGGGAGCAGTAAGGGAACTGGGGCAGATGTAATACCCTGAATATTTATGAAAAAAAAATTTATTAGATAATAAATATTTATTATTATTTTATTTTCCTCTCCTCCCCTATTTACTTCCCCTTTCTTCCCCATCGAAACCCTCCCCCGTACTATTCCCGCGGCGCCCCCTCTTTTTCCACCCGAAAACCCTATTTTTACCCTCCTGTCCGCGCAGCCGCCTCCCCTGCCATTTTCTCTCTTCTCCGCGCGCGCGTGCGCCCCGTCAGCCGCCTCAGTCCTGCCGTCTCCGCCGCGTGCCGCGACAGCCGCCTCGGCCCTCCCGCGCTCGCCGCGGTGGCCGCCGCCTCCCCGCCTCGGCCGCCGTCTCCCGCCACGTCGGCCGCCGCGTGTCCGCGAGAAGCCGCCCGCCGCCGCGCGTCTCCGCCACCCCGTGCGCGCCGCCCGCCGCGATCACCACGTCGCCGTCCCCGCTTCCTCGTACCGCCTCCCCGCCTCGGCCCCCGCGCGCCCGCCCGGCCGCCGCGGCCCCGCCTCACCCGTTGACGACCACCGCCACCTCTCCCGGTTGACCACCGCCCAGTCGCCGGCGCCACCTCACCGTGAGCGCCGCCCGCCGTCGGCGCAAGACGCCCCCGTGGACCGCCGTGCGCCGCCTGCGCCACCCATCCGCGCGGCCCCGCCGCCGTGCGCCGGACGCCCTCTCCCCACGCGGTATCTCTCTCCCTCTCTCTCCTATCGCCCTCTCTCATATCATCTTCTATTAAAATCCCTAGTTCATTATTCTTCTTCCTCCGGCAGTTTTGAAAACACCTACCCGACTCGATTTTTCGTCGCCGACGCAACCGCGGTAGTTTCGTCGCCAAATTCAATTTCCTTGGAATTCCGTGCGCCGTTCGCCGTTGCCGTCAAGGTAGGCGTCTCGGCTATTCTTAGCACTCTAATATCTTTGATTAAACCTTAAGAATCATGTTTAGATCACCAGGATTAGAAGATTGTAATTAATGGGCTGTTTTGGATTTATTAGCATGTTTAGTTAGAGTTAGATTAATTTGTTTAAATCGTGCATGCTAGAATAATTTGGTTATTCATATATATTAGGCATCATGATAGGTTATGTATGTTTAAATCTAGCTAGTTTAGTATGTCTGCATCGCGATTAACCTTAATCATGTATATCTTGATTTGATAAAAAACCGATGTAAGGTTTAGGCATAATATTGTTGGAATTTAGTTTATTTTCTTTTATGTGATAGGTAGTTCTGTTTAAGCATGTAATTGTCATGTTTAGGTTATAAATTGCATGATCTTATTTATATGCATTAGTTTGTGATAGACTGTGGTATGGTATGCAAATATGTGGTGCATAGAACCATGTGTGTTCATCTATGTATTTCATGTTTGATTTGCCAATTTAAATGTTCATGTGTTACTGTCTGAGCTTAATTATATGCTTGCATGGTGTTGAATGTGGTTAGTGCAGTGAGCTGCATTGTGGTTGTATGTACTTCACCAGACTAAATTAGTGTCCCGTGGGCAGCGGAGATTAGTTGAATCTGGAGCATCCTTCGATCCCAGATACCGCGGTTCATCCTAAGTACTCCCCTGCCTAGGGGTACTATGGGATTTAGTTACTATATGTTACTTCCTACTATATGGTAAATCTGGTGCTAGTTTTGTGATGTGACTGCATTTATCAGATGGAGCATGGTATTTACTCAGACAGGTGTCTAGTTGCGTGGTTTGGCATAGATGGTAGTGTTATAGATGTGTCATTGGTTTTATGTCAGGTTACGTGCATACCTAGAGTAGTCTAAAGTGTAGGTTATGTTGGTTTTAATGCATATAGAGTCCTGTTATCATTTGGGGTAGTAGAATGATCTTGTAATCACTTAATTGAAGATATATAATTAGCTTAACCCTATGTATTAAATCTGATTTTTAGGCTTATTATTCTATTATACCACTAGAGAACATTACTATAGTAGGGTAGTTCGGGTGTAAGTCCTACTGGGTCTGTTGTGACTCACCCCTTCCGTTGTTAATATTTTTCAGGAATGCAGGTTTAGCGCAGCAGAAGCGTAGTGGTATTTTGGAATTCGAGGAACTAGTGGAGTATCATTCTATGTCGGTAATTAAATTGTCTAGATAGGTGTTTGTTTATGGTGATGTTATGTTGTAAAGTTTGGAATTATTTAATTGGATTGTGAATTTTGGTATTATTTGGCTCCAGACCGATATCCTTTCCCGTTACGTCGCCGGATTATCTTCCGCTGTGCATATTAAAAATCCGGGTCGTGACAGTAGAAACTAACATGCACGGGAAGGGAGGCGTAAAATGGGGAATCGAGGGGGGGGACCGGGGGGTGGGCTGGCTGGAGAGGAGATATCGAGAGTCAGAGAGAAGGAGACAATATGGGATTTGGGGGGCGGAAGCTAGACCGAGGAGAAGAGTCGAGGGGGGTCTCGGGGGTGGTGGGGGCAAAAGGGGGACAGGGAGGCGAAAATGGGGGAGAGCTAGCCAGAAAAGGGGGTATCTAGGGCTGGAAAAGGGGGGGAGCTAGCTGGAAGGTGGCGATAGGGGGAGCTAGGGGGTGGCACACCGGAGGAGGGGGCTAGAGGGGAAGACCAATTTGGGCGACCGTTGTGATTGGTGAGGATCTGGCGAGGGCGGCGATGGGGGAAGTCGCCACTGGCGAGGGATCCGGCGGGGACGCCAACAAGAACCACCGTGATCGGCAAAGAAATCGGCGAGGATGCCAATGGAGGAGCCGCCATGACCGGCGAAAGGTCCGACGAGGGTTTCGCCCTGCTTGATAGCTCTTACAGTTTAAGATCCGAAGATAGAGGCTCCGTTTGGCAACCTTCGGGAAGGCCTTTTTTCACCTTCTCCTTCTTTGAAAAGGCCTTCTCAGCTTTATTAGGTCATTTGGGATGTACGCTGGCTCCGCTTCTTCCGGTCCGTGGAGGAAGAATGAAGAAGTTATTTCTAACTCCTTCTCCAGGATTATCTTCTCTCGATAATTCGCCGACGTCCTGTTACGAGCCCCCCTCTCCTTATAAAAGAGACCGTCCAACACATACCTCGGCTTGCTCGCGTTGATCCCCTTCTCGGGACTGATTCTTCTCCAGCGGCGTTTGTCGAAGGTCCTCGCCCTTGACAGTTCACCAACAGCCTGTACGCCTCTCTCGTATGTGCTCTCTCGACGGGCAGATGAAGCAAACAGCCAGTGAGTCTTCTGAAGCAGCCTGATAAATAGAGGGGTAGCGTCACAACAGACAGCGGGCAGACATAGCATCTCCTGAATGCCCCGGCAAACAGCGCCTCTCCTCCTGGCAGCGGGCAGACAGAGCCTCTCCTTAACGCAGCGGCAGACAACACCTCTCATCTCGGCAGCGGGTAGACAACACCTTTTCTGAACATAGAAGACAATAGCTTGCAAGCCAATGTTGGGGCGGCAGTGGGCAGTAAGGACCAGTGCCATTCCCGACCCAAAAAATCCTATTTTTAAGGCACACCGACAACCTATGGAGGCTGATCGAGCAGGGTCTCCATCTTGTCCAATGGAAATGAAGAAATAGAAAGTGCATCAGTATTACAAACAACACCAGGATGAATTTCTCACGAACAAGATAAACCGACAACGAGTTCTTTTAAAGATTCTTTAGTGATTCAAATATTTGAGTGGTAGAGTATAACTTTTGTTGAGAGGTTGATGTATATGTTGTCTACTGACAGAAATTTATGAAATAAATATTTTTATTATTATAGAAGTCCTTCTATAATTCAAAATATGTAACCAAACAACTTCCACTTCTATTCGTTAGAAGGCCTTCTATTCGAAATCACTTCAGAAAGAAGGAACTTCAAAAAGAAGTACTTCAACCATGTTGCCAAATGGACCCAGAGATTTTAAGCGGCTACGATCTTACCCATTAATTTACCCATTAATGTGGTATTTGATTAGACCTAATCTGAAAATTTTAACTTTTAATTTTATATCTAACTTCTCATTGAGCGATAAAAAAGTTCTTAATTTGATTAAGACATAAGTAATTTATGTTATTTGATAAAAAAATCTGAATCATCTACTTAAATGATGTTTGATTTAACTTAATCTAAAAATTTAAACTCTTAAATTTATGATTAATATCTTAATTAATGATAAAAATACTTAACTCAATTAAGATATAAGTGATTTTTTGACAGATTATTATTAAAATATTTATTTGTAATGATCGTTAAATGATCTTTTAACCAAACATATTTTAAAATATATTTACGATAAAAATAAATTTTATTACACCATTATACATTCTATTAAAGATAAAATAAATTTATTTACAAGTCAAAAATTTATCTTAAAGTAAAATTTTAAGATCATGTATTACACCTTCTCTAACTAACATGAAACAATAAAGACATGCAACAATAAAATCATGAAGAGACAATGCAACGATTTAACGTATGAGGGAGAAAAGGCTTCATTTTTACATCTGAATGGCTCGTAGCCTTTTCAGAGATAAGACATTAGATCAGAGATTTAGGGGCTGTTTGATAACACTGAACATACATCTGAAATCTGTTTCGGTCAGATTTTAGATATTTGATTCAGTTTGATAATATATTTGATCTAATCTGATTAAGCATCTCATGTCTGAAAAGGCTCTGAGCCATTCAGACCTGAAACATAGTGTAACGTCACCGTTTTTAGATAAATAAAAAGATAAAAAATCAGTTAATAAATATTTATTATTATTTTAATCCCTTCTCTCCCTATACATTCTTTTCTCCTTCGGTTACTCCCTCCCCATTAAAACCCAGCAACCGCCGTTTTTTTTCTCTCCCCCGAACCCTATTTTTCCCCTTCCGGACGCCCCCCTGTCGTCTTCCCTGTCCGCCGCGTCACCGCCGCCTTGGTCGTCACGCCGCGCAACCTTTTCCGCCCGCGCGTGCCCACCGCGCCGCCAGCCACCGTCCTGCCCCCGGCCGAACGCCGCCGTACGCCAGCCCCCTCCGCGCGGTACCCCCTCTCTCTCCTATCGCCACTCTCTCTATCTTCTAGTATATTGTCCCTTTTAATTAGTTATCCCCTTGTTCCAGCAGTTTATCAAGACACCTATCCGGCTCGATTTTTCGTCGCCGTCGTGACCGCGGCAGTTTCGTCACCTGATTCGCTTTCCTTGGAATTCCGTGCGCCGTTCGTCGTCGCCGTTAAGGTAGGCATCTCGGCTATTCTTAGCACTCTATATACTTAATTAAATCGTAAAAATTATGCTTAGATCATCATGATTAATAGGTTGGAATTAATGGGCTGTTTTGGATTTATTAGCATGTTTAGATAGAGTTAGATTAACCTGTTTAAACTGTGCATGTTTAGATTAATTTGGTTATTCATGTATGTTAGTCATCATGATAGGTTTGTATATGTTTAAATCTAGTTAGTTTAGTATGTTTGCATCACGATAAATCTTAAACATATATATCTCGATTTGATAAAAAGCTGATGTAAGGTTTAGGCATAGTGATGGTAGAGTTTAGTTTATTGTCTTTTATGTAATAGATAGTTCTGTTTAAGTATGTGATTGAGATGTTTAGGTTGTAACTTGCATGATCCTATCTATATGCATCTAGTTTGTGCTGGATTGTGATGTGGTATGTAAATATGTGAGGCATAGAACCATGGGTGTTTATCTATGTATTTCATGTTTGGATTGCCAATTTCCTATCATGGTTACTGTCTGAGTTATTTATATGCTTGCATTGTGTGGAATGTGATTAGTGCAGTGAGCTGCATTGTGATGGAAATGTACTTCACTAGACTATATTAGTGGCCCGTGGGCAGCGGAGATTAGTTGAATCCGGAGCATCCTTCGATCCCGGATACCGCGGTTTATCCTAAGTACTCCCCTGCCTAGGTGTACTATGGGATTTAATTACTATATGTTACTTCCTACTATATGGTAAATCTGGTGCTAGTTTTGTGATGTGACTACATTATTCAAATGGAGCATGATATTTACTCAGACAAGTGTTTAGTTATGCATTTCGGCATAGATGTTAGTGTTCTAGATGTGTCCTTGATTTTATGTCAGGTTTATGTGTGTAATGAGCATACCTAGAGTAGCCTAATGTGCAGGATATGTTGGTTGCAGTACATATAGAGTCTGGTTATCATATGGGGTAGTTGAATGACATTGTAATAACTTAATTGAAGATATATAATTAGTTTAAGCTCTATGTATTATAATCTGATTTTTAGGCTTAATATATATTTAATATCAATAGAAATCATTAGTATAGTAAGGTAGTTCGGGTGTAAGACCTACTAAGTCTGTGGTGACTCACCCCTTCCCATTATTAACTTTTCAGCTGAGTTTGAGGAGCCTCTCCCTGAGGAGGACTTTGGAGAGGATTTTGAGGAGGACCTTGGAGTTGATCCAGAGCCATTCGAGGACCCCGAGGACGAGGAGTTTGGTGACGAGTGATCACCATATATCATTTAGGTTGTTTGAGTTTCCCTTCTGTTATTGGTTTGGTATTTGCTTGGTGTGATTTTATAGATGTTGGATGGACTTTGTTGAGTCCTTCTTAGTTGTTTGGTTGTGGCTACTTATAGTATTTCTTGGAGTTTGAGTTTGATTGGATCATTACAGGTTGTTTTAATTATTCAGATTTGATAGAGTGATATGGAGTTAGCTTGTTCTCCTAAACTGTCCCAAGTTTCCGGATTTTTTTTCCGCTGCGCATTTGTATTTTCCGGGTCGTGACACATAGTTTTCTTCTGCATCAAATGTTTTACCGCTCCAATGTCCACATGTCCTTATTGTTTCATGTCTATCACATCTTCACGTTGGGTTACACGAGAAAATGCAAGACTTGTCGATAAAAATTTATCTGAAAAAATATCTTTGACTTGTAAATAAATTTAATTTATCTTTAATAAAATAGATGATCATATAATAATTTATGTTTTTATTATAAATATATTTTTAAAATAAAAGTTGTTAAAAAATTCTTTGTGATTGATGTAAATAAATATTTTAATATAATTTTTGTCAAACAAAAGAATTTGTTATATTTTAAAATAGTAATGTATGATTTGTAGATGATAGATTATATTCAAAGTTAATATTTTATTATTTAAAAAAATTAAGTGGATGATTTAGATTTTTTATCAAACAACATAAATCACTTATCTCTTAATCAAAGTAAACACTTTTTTTGTCACAAATTAAGAAGTTAGAGATAAAATTAAGAGTTAAGAATTTTAGATTAAACTTAATCAAACATCACCTTAGTAAAATAAATTATCAAACAACAACAAAATTCTAAAATCTGACCGAATCAGATTTCAATGTTAGTTCGGTGTTATCAAACGCAACCTAAGTGGAGGTAACCCAACGCTAAAGTTACGTTGGTTTACTGTCGTTGAAAGTATCTGTCAATTACTTATGGGGTGTTTGGTTACATGATAATTTTTTGTACACTTTCACGATAAAAAATTATATTAAAATAAAAAGTGAACCAACTCATGACATTGAATTATTATGTTTGGAGGGATGTGATAACAAAAAAGAGTTACTATCATTCATGACCAAACAAAGTGGGGGACCACAAGAAAAAAAAAGGTGAGATCCTCTTTTTTTTGTTTAAGAAGAAAATCACTTTCAAAACTTAAAATTGTCAAGATTGTCAAACACATCTTTTAACAAGTTTTCTTACAATTTTTAAAAATTAAAATAAAAAATTCTATTATCATGCAACCAAACATCCCATTAGTATGTACGGCGAGCAATTAACATAGGTTCTTAGATGAGAGAGAGAATGATAATAATTAAATAAAAATTCTCTCTTTTCAAAAATAAGAAAAATATAACATTTTTTGTTTCGTTAAAATTTTATGTATTATCTTGTTTAATTTCAAAGTTGATACCAAAGCATAAATATAGTTTAAAATTAAAATTTTTTAATGAATTGATTTATACATATAAATATTACTTCACATAATTATATTGATTGTCAGTGTAATTTATTTCTATAAAATGTAACGTATATACTTCCTTAAATAGACTTCACTTATATAATATGTAGTACTTCAAGTTCAACTCAGCAATATTAGATTCAAGAGGATAAAATTCACCTTATAAAGTATAAACTAATAACATTTTAAAAAATATTATCATGTCTGTAAATTAAGTTATCAATAAAATTATTTTGGACAATAAAATGAGAATTTTAAGCTGATATAACTACGACTTAAGTCATGTCTTATTTTTGTTATTTTAACTCTCTTGACTATCAAGTAAGATAACTTAGGCTATACTTAATTTAATTATATTTTACTTAAATATAAATTTTTAAATTAAATAATCTTAAGATATTCAATTTTTATTTTTAAATAATTTTAATTTATATAATTTTTATGTTAAGTTGTGTTATGAAACCGTCTTAATTATTAGAAATTCAAATATATATGTAACATACAAAAAGGTAACAGATCTATCTCAGATTTCAGAATTGAGATGTTGGTATTATCCAACACCATCTTGTAAGGAATCGTCCATAAAAGTTTGGTGCAGCGGAAGCGACGATTCCTATGTGTTCCTTTAGAATCCGTCTCAATCAGAACCAAACGACGAAAATCGAAAACCGATCAAATCGGGTTCGAATATACCTGATAGGGATTCATATAATCCCATGGAGAGAAAGAAGATGAGCTTCTCAAGCTCTACAAAGCATTCAAGCGTCCGGTCGCCAGCAGTATCCACACGAACTTCATCCACAGCAGGTTCTCCCTTCGCGCCGGCCTCGAGAACTCTTCCCGAACGGAGCTCCATCGACCATGGACACCTTCTAGAGAGAGGAGGAGGTAGGGAGGAGGCTTGGGACGTTGTTTTCACCCTTGGCTTGATTGGGTTTGGCTGAAACCATTAGTATTTATAGAGAATTGTGGAATTTTTCATAAAAACCCAAAATCTTCATAAATTACGCCCTTGCCCCTGTACTTGTGGATAAGTCCTTTTGTGTGTGACCTACTAGGCCCAATAACCTATTTGGTTGAGGCCTAAATAACATAGAATAATTCTATTTAATTTAATTAAATCTGTCATCCGATAACTGATTAATCGGCCTACCGATCATGAAGGGTACAAGCCACATTTCATGATCCCAAATGGCTATGGGGATAATCTCATCTCCATTGAGCCTTTCATCATCAGTTATCACATGGATATAAACCCTCATCCATCCAATGTCCCGGTCGGAAAGGAGTACGGCATCGACTGTCAACTCCTTAGTGTACCGACTCTATAGGATCATGTACTCGGAATTGGATCAATTGGAAACCTCCTTTTCCAATTATCCTATCTACCCTGGCTAGGGATTTAGAGTACTATCCCATAGGACATTCACTCTCACTTACCGAGAGTGGACGATCCCTTGTCGTCCGCTCAATTGCCACCATCGGATTTTCCTTGTACCCGATCCATCGCTATATAGGACCATCTAAATTGTGATCCATAAGTCAATGGTCAAAGCACAAGTTCCACCCAACAAGGCATCTTTGGCAACTCAGGTCAAAGGTCCAACCATGCAACCGTGATGATAGAAAACCATGATAGATAGTTCGGTAAGATACCATTCAGGGTTTCTAATTCGGTCAGTTCAGTGAACTCATTCAACTAATGAGCACATGTATGTGTATCTCAGTGTCTCCACACTAATGACCAATGAGATCGGTCATCCTCATCACATGAGAAGACATCACATACACTAGTCTATCCGGATCCTTGATGTCCCGTCTCAAGTATCATATGACTAGGAACATTTAGATCAAATACCTCTAGATGATCAATCTCATTATCATGATCTCATCATGATTTAATCATCATTGTATTTGATCAAGGACTTCATTATTATATTCGCATCTAATAAGAGCTTATAATGAAGATTCGCATAATTAATTGAATGAGATATATCTAGAAATGTCAAATCATATCATATATGATTGGCTTGTAGGGCATACATTTCTATCACATCTTAGAATCAAATCTTAATTTCAAACTAGTTACCTACAATTATATGAATTCTCCATCTAAACTTTATGTATGAATTATTTCTTTAGACATATTTAACTAACTCAATTTTATCCTCGTGAAGTGTTTTTTTATTTTAGTTATCATAATATTTTTTATTTTTCTAATTAAAGTTTCATGTTTACACTTAATATGTTCAAACCATCTATCTTCATTCTTTAAAGTTTGACTGTAATTGATGATCCTCTAATAATTTTTCTAACATATTCATTATATATTCTATCTAACTTAATAAGATCACATATGGCATTACATTTTCACTTCAATAACACATACTAGTTTCTTGTAATATTTTATGTACCGATTGAATATAAATTTGTAGTGGGATTGAAATAAATTTAGGATCAAGAAATAGATCACACCCATGAAGGCAAATTGAGAAAATAGAAAACAAAATGAGCATAGATGAGCCAAAAATAGCCACTATTACATTGGAGTAGACACAACATCAAGCAAAGTAGAATGAGTGTCACGATCCGGATTTTTAACATGCACAGCAGAAGATAATCCGGCGACGCAACAGAGAAGAATATCTGTTTAGAAACAAATAAAACTAAAATCCATAATCCATAATCACAATTCCAAACATTACAACCTATTAACACAACAATAAACATCTCTCTAACTAAATTAAATACTAACATTGAATAAATAATCACTATCTCCTTGAATTCTCAAAACACCGCTACACTTCTGTTGTGCTAAACCTGTACTCCTGAAAATATTAATAATGGAAAGGGTGAGTCACCACAGACTCAGTAGGACTTACATCCGAACTACCCTACTATAATAGTGATTCTATATTGATATTAATGATAAATAACCTAAAAATTCAAATTATAATATATAGAGTTTTACACTAATTATATATCTTCAATAAGAGTGATTACAATGCTTTTCTACTACCCCCATAAGTTAACATGATTCTATATGCACTAAATCGACATAATCGTCACAAATCTACTAAACTAGGTATACATACACCACATAGACCTATCATAATAAGAATGACCCATCTAAATCACTATCATTCATGCCAAAATGCATAAATAAACCATTTGTCTTAGTAAGTTATCTACTCCACTTGGACATTGTATCTAATGTCACAAAACTAACACTAGATATACTATATATAGAAGTAACATATAGTAAGCTAAATGCCATAGTACCCCTAGGCAGGGGAGTACTTAAGATAAACTGTGGTATCCGGGATCGACGGATGCTCCGAATTATTCTAATTCATCTTTTACCCACAGGTCACGAATTATAGTCTGGTGGAGTAAAATTCCATTACAATGCATCCCTATGCGTACTACATCTCTCAAGTTGAAAGCACATAATTAACTCAGACAACAAACTATTTAACCAGCATGCCAATGACAATCTAACCATGGGTTACATCTATGGACAACCATAGATCAATGCACCACATACATGCATACCACATCACTATTGAATACAACTAAAACCAATTAACAACATTATGCATCTAAATGACAATCAAGATATGAAGTACACAGAAGAACAACTATGGCTCTATGTACCACATATATGTATGCCAAACTACAATCTAACACAAACTAGAACTAGTCATCAACATGATACACTTAATGCAATCTAATAAAATAAACATGCTATATGCATACTAAGTCATGATTAACAAATCTAGTAGCAATTAACAAAGTGGCACAAGTATTCTAAAATCATGCAACCGTACACAATAACTCAAGTAAATGTTATGTCTCATAATATAGATACTAAACTACACATTACCACATCAATAACCTAAATGCATATACCATAAGATCATGTAATCTATGAACCTAACATGCCGTGCAAGTTACAAATCAATCATACTAAATGTATGCATTGACAATCTCTACTATCCATAGTCTTATATGAAACAAGGCTAAATGATATGAACACAATGCTTAACTCCTCACATCGGCTTTTTAACGAATCAAAATATATATATTAAAGATCACCACAATGCAAGCATGCTAATCTAATTAGACTCGATCATAAGAAAACCTAACATGCTGATTAACATACATAGATAATTAAATCAACCTAAACATGCATGGTTAAACAAGCTAATCTAACTCTATCTAAACATGTCAATGTGCCAAAAATAACCCACTAATCATATTAATCATGGTGATCTAAAAATAATTTTATGGTTTAATCAATCATACAGGAGTGCTAAGAATAGCCGAGACGTCTACTTTAACGGCGATGATGAACGACGCACGAAATTCCAAAAGGATCGATCTGGGTGACGAATATGCCGCGGTCATGATGACGATGCAAAACCGAATCAAACGGCATCTCAACAATCTGTTAAATCAAAGAGAATAAGATAAAATAGAAGAAATAGAGAGAGAGGAGTGATTGGATAAGAGAGAGAAACGATAGGAAAGAGAGAGAGGGGTTTATACCGGCGGTGACGGGGGGTGCTGGTCCATGGTCGCGCACAAGCGCGCGGCCCAAGCGGGAGGCGGCTGGGTGGCGCATGGGCAGTCGCACGGCCGAGGGCGGTCAGCGGGGTGGCGCTGACGGGGCAGGGCCGAAGCGCGGCTCTCGCGCACGCGGGGCGATGCGGTGGGATGCTGCGGCTGACGACGGTGGCAGCGCGGGGGCGGTCGAAGGCGGCTGAGGCAGCAAAACCACGTGGCGGGCGGTCAATGGAGGGGTTCAATGGCGGCGCGGGCGGTGAAGGTCAACGGGAGAGCGGATCACCTCAGTTCTGGGGTGGAGAGAGAAGCCTCAGTCCCCAATCAGAAACGGCCACATACCCCCATCACTTAAGTGGCAGTTCAAGAACCGGTTCGGTGAACCGCTACCGAAAAGGGTTGAACCGCTACCGACACATAACTTGAAAGTCTTGAATCTTCTACTGAAAAGGGCTGAACCGCTACCGACGCCTTTGTAACTCACTACCCGTCGATAACGAGTTAGTAAGGCGTCGGTAGCAGTTCAACCCTTTTCGGTAGCGGTTCACCGAATCGGTTCTTGAACCGCCACTTAAGTGGCGAGGGTATGTGACCGTTTCTAATTGGGGACTGAGGCTTCTTCCTCCACCCTAGAATTGAGGTGATCCGCTCTCAGGTCAACGGGGGGGGGGGGGGGGGGTTCACGCCGGGGCCGCGTTGCCGCGCGGCGACGCCCGGGGGGGGGGGGTGGCGACTGAGCGGGGCGGGGCGGTCGCGCAGATGTGCGGGCGAGGTTGTAGGCGGGTGGCGAAGGGCGGAGGCGGCGACGTGTGGCAACGGCCGGTGGGGGGTGGGTTGACGGAACGACGATCGCTGTGGCGACCGTGGCCGGTCAGCGTGGCGGCCGCAGGTGGGCGGCAGCGACTGGGCAGGGTGGACGCGCGGATGGGCTGCGGATGACTTCTCGCGTGGGCGCACGCTCGGGTGGGTAGGCGACGGCAGCACAGCACGGGTCAACGCGCAGGGTCACGGCTGCGCGGGGACGTGCGACGGCCAAGGGTGCACGCGCAAGACGACGACCGATGTCCAGAGAAAAATCGGCGCATCCGAGAGAATAACAAGGGGAGACAGTGAGAGGAAACTGCGGACGTGACGAGGATGATGGAGAAGCGATGGTTCCGGAGGAAGGTTAGGGTACTGTGAGGGAATAAAAAAATAGAAGAGAAAGATAATAAAAAATGGAGAAGAAAAAGAAGATAAGGAGAGAGATTAACACTCAATAAATATAAATAATCTTATAATAAAAATAATAACTATTTTTAATTAATAAAATATCCTGTATGCAAAACAATGAGATCCTGTATGCTCCAATTCTAAGCCACCCCATCTCCCAGTTCTTTGTACGAAGACCTCTAAATAAAATTCTATAGTTCTGTATAAGAGTTTCTAAGTGGTTTGAGTAGTATGTCATTGTACAAGAAAATTCTACAACTTTCAGCATTCATCTGTCAAAAAAACTGGTTCTATCCAATTTCAGAGCAAAAATTAGAAAATTTTGATATTTGGATTTCATGTTAAAACATGTTAGTGACTATTATAGGTTTGATTTCTTCAACTGGCATCTGAAGGGAAAAAAAGAACCATATTATATTTGGATACCGACAGTCCTTCGTTATTTGAAGAAAATTTATCACACCATATGGTGGTCCATTACTTAAACCTGTATATCTGACTTACATTCAACACCTTTCAGGGACACAACATTAGTCATGAGGGCCCTAAGAAACTCAAACAGAACAAGCAAGCAATGCCCACCAAACAACCCATTTTCACACTTTTACTGCATCAACAGCTCTACCAAGAGCGTAAAGCTGTTCTTCAATAGGTATAGATGGTAGCTCTCGGTTCAGGTCATATTCCACTTCTCCAAACATTGGAACATACCTGCACTTAAAATATATCTATTAAGGGAACATTGGAACTTACCTGCACTTAAAATATATCTATTAAGCGAACATAAGGATATTTGATGAAATAAATATAAGAGGAACCCAAGTCTTCAAGGTGTTTGCCTATACCCACTTAACACCGAAAAAAAATAATTGTTCCAAAAACTGTATCAAGACATGGTCTTTAAGGTGTTGCTTCTGCATACCTATGGGGGTGTTTGGTTGCATGATAATGAAGGTTTTTGTTTTAATTTTTAAAAATTGTAAGAAAACTTGTTAAAAGATGTGTTTGGTAACCATGATAATTTTATGTTTTGAAAGTGATTTTCTTCTTAAACAAAAAAAGAGAGTCTCACCTCTTTTTTTTTTCTTGTGGTCCCCCACTTTGTTTGGTCATGTGTGGTAGTTACTCATTTTTATAATCACATCCCTCCAAACCAATGGGGTGTTTGGTTGCATGATAATTTTTTGTACACTTTCATGATAAAAAATTATATTAAAATAAAAAGTGAACCAACTCATGACATAAAATTATGGGGTGTTTGGTTGCATTTTATTTTTTTATATGGTTTCATGATAAAAATGATATCACACATTGAAACTTGACAAATTTTAAAATTAAAAATTATAAAAATATAATGTTTGGCAAAAACATTATCATTTTTAGAAATGATGGTAAGGTGTTTGGTGCATAAATGAAAAGTCACTTATGTAGCACATGGGTTAGGCTTGTAGACCATGTGCATTGGTTGTGCCCTTTTGAAAAAAAAATGCTCAATACTTCTTTTTTTTCTCCATCACGTGGAGGTAGGGGTGTAAACGGAATCTGATATTCCGATATTCAGATTCGATTTCGATAAAAATTAACGAGTTTGGAACTTGTTTTTGTATCCTATAAGCTATCGGAATCGGAATCGGATATTCCGGTAGCTTATCGGAATCGGAATCAGTTGGTTCCGTTTCCGTTAATCCGATTTCGATAAAAAAATAATTATATATAAATAAAATAAAATAAAAAGTTAAATAAATTACAAAATACAATATATAAATTGATAAAATAATAAAAATATAATTTTAATAAAATTATATCAAATTTTATTAATTATATGTAAATTATTGACTCACTTTTGAATAAAAATTAATATTTAATATGCAATTTGGATTTTATCGGATTCGGTTCCGATTTCGATAATGGAATCGAAATCGGATCGAAATCGGACTGTAGTGATTCCGAAATTATCGGAATCGGAATCGAAACCCCTTAACCCTTATCGGAATCGGAATCGGATTCTGGTGAATCCGCTACCGAATCCGACCCGTTTACAGCCCTACGTGGAGGAGGGCGAAAAAAATTTTAAGATAAAAAATTGTAACACATGCCAAACACTTTTAAAATAAACTTTTACTACAATTTTTAAAAATTAAAATAAAAATGCTCATTATCATGCAACCAAACACCCCATTAACATTTAAGGATTGAGTCACAGTTGAGCTAAAATGAGTCACCCAATTCTAACAACACCAGCTTCCATGTGATCGGATGGATTGACAGATCCAATCCTGATACAGCTTGGTCAATATTGAGTCCAATCCCCAGTACAGTTTTCCTTGGGAACATGGAATTCTGTGCTATCACCATATACCACAACAGATTGCCAGATCCATCATGGGAGGGAGAGTCAGATGGAGTGACTGTCACAGCCATATCCACTGTACCGTAGGTAGGCACAGTATAGATTGTTCCAGGATGCTTTTAATTTTATTTCAAATATTTATTAAATATTATTTTAGGGGCATCACTATGGAAACTACAAAAGTTTATATTTGTGAGAGCATGCTTCCCCTATCACAATATTTTGAATTTCAAAACTACACATTTTGTTTAAAAAGACTATAAAATGAAACAAAAATAGTTTATAGATCCTAAAAACTTCAAATACATATTAAATGATGAATATCTAAAGTAAATCAAAATATAACTGACGTGCATTTTTTTAACCCTACCTGTACCCCCTATCAAACTAAAAAGTAAATTAAGATGATCTTTTCCACTCCCTCAATAAAATATATAAATTCCACAACCTATATCATTTTAGGTTTCCGTTTATAAATAAAAGTAAAGTTTCCACGTTTATAATTTATGTGCTTTTATATACTTAGAAAATTGACTTATTTAATATTGGATTTGGTATCAGTGTGAAGCAGACCTGTCTGCCCCTGATACTTTCTTCATTAGGAACATTTGTTGGCCACTTTCATGTATTAACAAACTCACCACTGAATAATGAAGGTCGGAACATGCAGATAAAATGTTATTACTTCCCATGACAAAGACCACAAGAATCCAAACAAAGCAAATAATCATCGTTTCCCTTTTATCATAAACCAAGGATTTACTGAGAGGTAACTTGCTCCATTATAGGTTTCTAGCTCCCTCCAGGTGCACAAATTTTTGGGGGTTTCTCAAATTGCGAATTCTGGGATAACAGGCTCCAAAAGATTGACTAGAGTGACGTAACAAGATCAGATACATCAACACTTTACTTTGGTTACTATTCTGCCCTATTTTCAAGATAATAAAAAAGCTATGATTAAGAACTTATAGTATAGGATAGGAAGACTAGAACATGACACTGGGGCTAGAGGAAGGGGTGCCCATCCAAAATAAAATCATTCTTCATGCACGAAATTTCTAAACTAAGTTAACTAACCAGCATCCTGGAAACCGGATAGAAGATTCTAGTGACCCCTCATTTTGTTGATGGGTTGTTTTTATGAAAGATATCTTTTTCAACTCAAATGCAACAAGGTTGGTTTAGGAGGAACCGGAGGAACTATCAAATCTAAAGGATGGTAATGAGCTCCAAAGATATCAAAACAACAGATGGAATCAAGGAAACATATTTGATTTTAATCTTAAGATCTAAGGGCTATATTAAAATTCCCTTGGAGGCTCCGATCGAGAATCAGAACATTCAAGTGAGTAAATGAAATCTGCAAGTCGAAAAGAGTAAACTTGAATCCCTACTTGTAATGACCAGGATATTTATGTAAAAAAAATAATATAGAAAATAGTTAATAGATATTATATTTATTATAAGTTTTAATATTATTATTGGTGCTCTCCTCTTATCCTTTCCATTTTATTCTCCTTCAATTTTCTCTCCTACATTTTCTTATTCTCTCTGCTTTCTATTTTTGTTATTCTCTCTTGTTAACCTAAGCATCCTCTGTAACCGCCGCACCGCCATCCCGTTGCCCCCCCCCCCGGGCGTTGCCGCGCAACCGCGCGCCTTAGCCGCCTCGGCCGCCTGCCGCCCTCCCCGTCGTCGCACCCGCTCGCGGCAGCGCCGCCCATGGCATGACCCCCCCCCCCCCCCGTTGACCTCGTAGCCCGCCTGCGCCGCCCCCGCGACGCCGCCAGCCCGCTGCCCCGTCACAGCAGCCGCCAGCCCGCCACCCACCGAGCTTCCTCTGACGCTTGCCCAGCAGCCCCGTCGCCACGTCGCCGGGCGACGTCTCTCTCCTCCCCCTTCGGCCGCCCCGGCGTTGCACCCCCCGCGCGAGCCATCGCCGTCCTCCCCCCTCCCCGTCGACCTTGCCCGTGGCCCCGCCAGCACCCAGTGCCGCCTCCCGGCCGCGCAGCGCCGTGCGCCGCCGTGCGCCGAGCCCCCTCCGCGCGGTACCCTTCTTTCTCTCTCATATCCCCTCTCTCCTATCGCCTCTCTCATATTATATCCATTTGTTCTTGTTAGATCATTTATCCTCTTATTTTAGCAGATTATCAGGTTACCATTCGATTTTTTCTTTCGTCGCCGTCGTGACCGCGGCAATACACTCGTCATCCGGATCGATTTCCTTGGAATTTCGTGCGCCGTTCGCCGTCGCCGTTAAGGTAGGCGTCTCGGCTATTCTTAGCACTCTAATATACTTGATTAAACCGTAAGAATCATGTTTAGATCACCAGGATTAGAAGATTGTAATTAGTGGGCTGTTTTGATTTATTAGCATAATTAGATAGAGTTAGATTAGTCTGTTTGAACCATGCATGTTTAGATTAATTTAGTGTTCATGTATATTAGTTGTCATGATAGATTCTGATAGGTTTAAACCTAGTTAGTCTAGCATGGTTGCATCGCGATAATCTTTAATATGTATATCCCGATTTGATAAAAAGCCGATGTAAGGTTTAGGCATAATGTTGGTAGAGTTTAGTTTGTTTTCTTTTATGTGATAGGTAGTTCTGTTTAAGCATGTAATTGTTATGTTTAGGTTGTAAATTGCACGATCCTATTTATATGCATTAGTTGTGATAGACTGTGGTATGGTATGCAGATATGTGGTGCATAGAACCATGGGTGTTCATCTATGTATTTCATGTTTGGATTGCCAATTTCATGTGCATGTTTACTGTCTGAGTTAATTATATGCTTGCATGGTGTGGAATGTGGTTAGTGCAGTGAGCTGCATTGTGATGGAAATGTACTTCACCAGACTATAATTCGGTCCTGTGGGCAGCAGATGAATTAGAACAGTCCGGAGCATCCGTCGATCCCGGATACCGCGGTTTATCCTAAGTACTCCCCTGCCTATGGGGTACTATGGGATTTAGCTTACTATATGTTACTTCCTACTATATGGTAAATCTGGTGCTAGTTTTGTGATGTGACTACATTTATCAAATGGAGCATGGTATTTACTCAGACAGGTGTCTAGTTGTGTATTTTGGCATAGATGGTAGTGTTATAGATGTGTCCTTGGTTTTATGTCAAGCTTGTGTGTTCTGGGCATACCCAGAGTAGTCTAATATGTAGGTTATGTTGGTTTTAATGCATATAGAGTCCTGTTATCATTTGGGGTAGTAGTGTGACTTTGTAATCATTTAATGGAAGATATATAATTAGCTTAAATCTTATGTATTATAATCTGATTTTTAGGTTTAATGTATTTAATATCACTAGAAAACATTATTATAGTGGGGTAGTTCGGGTGTAAGTCCTACTGAGTCTGTGGTGACTCACCCCTTCCATTGTTAATATTTTCAGGATTGCAGGTTTAGCGCAGCAGAAGCGTAGTGGTATTTTGGAATTTTCGAGGAGCTAGTGGAGTACTCATTCAATGTTGGTATTTAATTTGTTAGATAGATGTTTGATTATTATGTTATTAACTTGTAAAGTTTGGAATTATGAATTTGGATTGTGATTTTAGTCTTATTTGGCTCCAGACCGATATCTTTCCCCGTTACGTCGCCGGATTATCTTCCGCTGTGCATGTTAAAAATCCGGGTCGTGACACTACTAAACCTAGAAAGTTGGTAGGAACTTGAAGAAAAGTCCCCGAATGCCATGAAGAGAAAAATCCCACATTAATAAAAAAAAGATAAAGGAGAGAGAAAATGTAATAATGAAATAAAATATCAAAATCTGGTCAAATCGGTCAACCAAAACTTCTCAACTCAAATAATAATTTTCAGGTAATTGAAACATCCAAAAATTAATTCTTCCAACTCAAAAGTCAATTAATGAGTAAATAAGCTAAATAAACTTATAAAAATAAAATAATAAAATTCAAAATACCCAAACACGTCAAAATTGATAAAAAGGTCCAAATAAAATAAAATAAAATAAAATAAACAAAAAAAAAACAACAACACCCCAAAAAGGAAAGATGTTTCGAAGATCTGAAACTTGAGAAAACACCCATCTCAAACAAAATTGTCTCAAATTTGCAAACTTGAGAATGCTCTGATTCTGAATCAAAAAAATTTAGATGCTATGATACATTTATATTTCTTTTAGTTGTCTAAATTAGTTGAAAGTTCCTGTTATCATACATTTCTATTTCTTTTATGAAAGAACAAGAATGATTTTTTATTTTAACTAATTATTTTTATTGCCTTCTCTTTTGGTAGATATTTTTTATGCTGTAGGAATCTATACGTAGTTATTATAAAATGGTAATTTACAACTAGAAATTTTTTTTACTCTATTCAAGGATTCTAATAAAGATTTATATCTCAATTGTGAAAGTTGTACTAAACTTTCATTCCAAGTCACAGTCACATTATTTCACTTGAAATATCTTAATGGGTGAAGTGATAAATTAGTAACCATGTTACTTGAACTATTAAGACAAGCACTTTCAAATGATCACACATTACCTATTTCCTATTATGAGATAAACAATGAATGTACAATTGGGACATGCTTATAGAATTTTTTCACCATCATTTTTTGATGTCATGGTGCATCTATCTAATCATTTAGGTGAGGAGAGGCAAGACTTATTTGACTAAGTATTATCGTTGGATGTATCCAATTGAGAGGTGTGTAGATGTATATTAATTCATGTAAACATATGTGGCACATCAAAGTATGATAATAATTCTTTTATTTTTATAGATATCTCTTGACATTGAATTCTTATGTACATAACAAAAGTCATCTAGAATGCTCTATTACACAAGGTTATCTTGTAAAAGAATGTCTGACATTTTGTTCTAGATACCTTCTTGATATGAAAAGTAAGTTAACTCCTCCGGTGAGAAATTTTAATGAAAATATGGACACATTTGAGTTACAAGAGTTTTCTATTTTTTCCAAGTATGGATGTGGCATAGGTGGCTCACATCTATATTATTAAATCATGCAACTAATGTTCAAACTCATCATTATGTTATTTAATTGTGATGTACTAAGCCATTTTTTAGAGAAAGTAGTGTATATTTTATATTGATATCCTAAAAATTATTCTATCTTAACTATAATTTTATTGTATGCAGGTTTCATCTTAATAATTTGGCTAAACAATATTGTACACAGGCTTCCTACCACTACAAGAAAGTAGGTTATTAGGGACGGCTGTAAGCCGTCTCAAAAAACCAAAAAGCCGTCGCTAATATTTATTAGCGACGGCTTCAAAGCCGTCGCAAACGCGTCGCAAATAACGCCGTCGCCAATAATATTCGCGACGGCTATTGTTAAGCCGTCCCGAGTACGTTTATTGGCGACGGCTCGTAAGCCGTCGCATAAGTTATTAGCAAAACGACCATTTATTGGAGACGGCTTAAACAGCCGTCGCCAATAAATGTAGTTGCGACGGCCACGTAAGCCGTCGCAAATGGCAAGCAGAAACCCCGCACTCCGGTTCCCGGAATTTTTCTCTGGTATTGCGACGGCTTTATATAGCCGTCGCCAATAAAGTTATTGGGGACGGCTACAGCCGTCCCGAATATTAAACACAGCCGTCGCAATACCAGAGAAAAAAATTCCAGAACTCCGAGTTCCGGAATTTTTCTCTGGTATTGCGACGGCTGTTTTTTATATTCGGGACGGCTGTAGCCGTCCCCAATAACTTTATTGGCGACGGCTATATAAAGCCGTCGCCAATAATAAATTTTTGAAAAAAAAAATAATTTGATTGGCCGGATTGGATCAATTATACGATCCAATCCGGAAAATCAATCATTCTTGAAACTTTCATAAAGATCTAAAATCGGATCTACCAATCCAAAAATTGATTTATATTAATAATTTCGGTGCCGGATTGCTCGTTTCAAACTCGGAACGGACACCGAATTAGGATGAAACAACACACATTAACATACCAAAATTGAAATTCACCAAATTTAAATTCATATTCACATACCATATTCAAAATCACATTCATACACAAAATGTTTTGATACATATGAATAACATTGATAGAGAGTAAAAAATACATCATAATCTATTCATCTTCTTCATCTTCATCTTCATCATCATCTTCACTCTCCTCGGCATCCTCGTAGTCCTTGTCGTCATCGCCATTTCTATCCTCTGTTTGTTGAGGCGGAGGATGCCCCGATGTGGATGGCACATCAGGAGTCGGGAACCTTTGACTCAAGCCTTCAATGATCAGATTGAGGCGATCGAAATTATCTTGGAATGATTTCTGTTGGTTGTCCAATTGTTGCTTCAATGAAGTTATTTGTTCTTCATAACGTTCATTGATTTCTCCTTGCCTCGCCACCTGATCTCTAAGCTCTCGAACTTCTTGAGTCGAGCTAGAAGCACCTCCGCTTGACTCACCATACCAAGTGTGGCGAGTTTCATCTCGCCCACCACATCGGATCCGTCCTGGTCGATCTCTACCAAACACGGATACGAAAGCTTCCTCCGCGGTGAGTGGAGGCTGCGATACCCCAGCATCTGAGGATTCAGATGCTGGGGGATTCATCAATCCTTGCATATTTTCCTATAATTAATATGAATAAAAATTAAAATCCTACCGTGATGAATTGTGGATTATAAAGAAAAATAGGTTATGATAATCAATAATTACCATCATAAGACGACTTTGGTCATTATCCCAAATGACTGCTCCATCGAGTTCTTCATGCGTTTGACTCATCTGGAATACCTCCGGACGAGTTGGAGGTCGACCTTCTTTTCGTACCTTACCAAAAAATTAAAAAAAAAGATAAAGGTTATTACAGAATAAGAATCAACTAATATGAAATTTTAAGTTTTGACTACTTACAAAGTCTCTTTCTAATTGGTGTATATTTGTTCTTCCTCTTCTGTACGGCATTGTTAATTGCCGCCTATTACCGGCATTCTTTTCACTCAATGCCTACATATATATATACAAATGAAACAACATTAAAAAATGCAAATGAAAAGAATAGGATCTAATTATAAGAGGAAATAAAATTTTGAGTTACTCTAGCATCATCTTGACTCCATAAATGGCACATATGATGCCATTGTTTCTCGTTGCACTGTGGAGGAATGTTGGCACAAGCTTCCTCATTTGATCGTCCTGTAAAATACTGTACACAAATATTGTTAACAAAAAATTGGTTATCTCGAATTTACATTCTAAATTATATTTTACCTTTCTTTTCAAATGATTTCTTTGTTTTCTTTGCATATCTCCCATATGCCTTAATATCTCGTGCATCCGATTGAGGATTCCGCTCAAAGGTAAAATGTTGCTGCATTAATATAAAAATGATTAAAAAGTTCACCAAAATTTAAATAAGATGAAGCTACTTGAATGTTACCTCTAAATCACGGAATATGGCATCCTTTTTCTCCTGCGGTAGAGCCATGTAATTATGCTCCCACAAATCGCAATGAACTCTGTTCATAACTCCTAAGTAGGAGGTAAACTCCTGTCCATGTGATCCAACGCCGGATCCTCCTACTAGAACGACGTTGTAGGACTCATCGTGGGCCAAGTGTTCGCACACCGATGGCCTTTCTGGACCTCTCCCACGTCTAGCGATGTAGCTAGTTAAGTATAAATTAAAAATTACAATTAGACAACGAAGATTTTTAAAGAAAACTTTTTACTAGCATTTATTCAAATATTTACTCGAAGCATGGGAAGATGGACTACTACCATCCGTAGGAGGCGTCGTCGGAACCCGGTGAGAAGGAGTCCGAGATGGACTAGGCTCATGGGGTGGTCCACCGCCCTCAGATGGTATAGAAGTCTGAGATGTCCTACGACTTTTGCTGAAAATTCTCTTCATCTGTCACATAAAAATATTAGGCAGCAATCCCGGCTTCTAATTGTGCAATAAAAATTTTTTAGCGAATCTGAGGCCGGATTGCCCAATCCGAGGCCGGATTGCCCAATTCGAGGCCCGTTCTGGGTTCCGATCGGGCAATTCGGCTTCGGATTGAGAAACTTAGATTTTTTGGCCAATCCGAGGCCCGTTCCGGGTTCCGATCGGGCAATCCGGCTTCGGATTGAGGGACTTAGATTTTTTGGCCAATCCGAGGCCGGATTGCCCAATCCGAGGCCCGTTCCGGGTTCCGATCGGGCAATCCGGCTTCGGATTGAGAAACTTAGATTTTTTGGCCAATCCGAGGCCCGTTCCGGGTTCCGATCGGGCAATCCGGCTTCGGATTGAGGGACTTAGATTTTTTGGCCAATCCGAGGCCGGATTGCCCAATCCGAGGCCCGTTCCGGGTTCCGATCGGGCAATTCGGCTTCGGATTGAGAAACTTAGATTTTTTGGCCAATCCGAGGCCGGATTTCCCAATCCGAGTCCCGTTCCGGGTTCCGATCGGGCAATTCGGCTTCGGATTGAGAAACTTAGATTTTTTGGCCAATCCGAGGCCCGTTCCGGGCTCCGATCGGGCAATCCGGCTTCGGATTGAGAAACTTAGATTTTTTGGCCAATCCGAGGCTGGATTGCCCAATCCGAGGCCCGTTCCGGGTTCCGATCGGGCAATCCAGCTTCGGATTGAGAAACTTAGATTTTTTGGCCAATCCAGGCCGGATTGCCCAATCCGAGGCCCGTTCCGGGTTCCGATCGGGCAATTCGGCTTCGGATTGAGAAACTTAGATTTTTTGGCCAATCCGAGCCCGGATTTCCCAATCCGAGTCCCGTTCCGGGTTCCGATCGGGCAATTCGGCTTCGGATTGAGAAACTTAGATTTTTTGGCCAATCCGAGGCCGGATTGCCCAATCCGAGGCCGGATTGCCCAATCCGAGCCCCGTTCCGGGTTCCGATCGGGCAATCCGGCTTCGGATTGAGAAACTTAGATTTTTTGGCCAATCCGAGGCCGGATTGCCCAATCCGAGGCCCGTTCCGGGCTCCGATCGGGCAATCCGGCTTCGGATTGAGAAACTTAGATTTTTTGGCCAATCCGAGGCCGGATTGCCCAATCCGAGGCCCGTTCCGGGTTCCGATCGGGCAATTCGGCTTCGGATTGAGAAACTTAGATTTTTTGGCCAATCCGAGGCCGGATTGCCCAATCCGAGGCCCGTTCCGGGCTCCGATCGGGCAATCCAGCTTCGGATTGAGAAACTTAGATTTTTTGGCCAATCCGAGGCCGGATTGCCCAATCCGAGGCCCGTTCCGGGTTCCGATCGGGCAATTCGGCTTCGGATCGGGAAATTCGACGATGACCAAGGTAGCATTGTTTTCGACTATGGGTAAGTCGAATGGTATGTGTTTCTTCGTTACATATAGGACACGCCAATTTTCCTTTAGTACTCCATCCAGATAAATTTGCATATCCCGGAAAATCATTTATCGTACTAAAAAGTAGGATTTTCATTATGAAAATCTCTTTCTTTTCGGCGTCATAAGTCTTCAATCCAATCTCCCACAAATCTTTTAGCTCTTCCACCAATGGTTGTAAGAATACATCAATATCATTTCCGGGAGCTGTCGGACCGGGTATTAATAATGATATCATTGTGTATGTGCTTTCATACACATCCACGGTGGTAAGTTGTACACCATTGTAACAACAGGCCACACACTTTATTTTGAAGACATTTGACCAAATGGATTAAAGCCATCTGAAGCCAATCCAATCCGAATGTTGCGTTTCTCTAACGCAAATTCTGGATAAAGTTCATCCACCCTTTTCCAAGCGGGAGAATCGGCAGGATGACGCATTTCACCTCTCAATTGATATGATCGTGATTGACTGTGCCATGTCATCCACTTAGCCGTATTGGATGATATGAATAAACGCTGCAACCTAACTCCTAATGGAAAATAATGTAAAACTTTTTGTGCTATTTTTTATTTTGATTTTTAGGATCATTTTTATATCTGGAGGTGTTACAATATGGACAAACATTTTTATCTTTATGCTCTTTCCAAAATAGAATACAATCATTTTTACATGCATGAATTTTCTTATAAGTAAGTCCCAATTCCTTAACTAATTTATTAAGCTCATACCAATTATCGGGAACACATGCCCCATTAGGTAAGACTTCCTTAAATAAAGATAATATCATATCCATACATTTTCTAGTGAGACCATTAATGGACTTAAGTTGAATCAACTTTAATATAAATTTTAATTTAGATACATTTTTAACACCTTCATATAGAGGTGTTTTAATCTTTTAATAATTTGGAATATTGAAAATTATCTTCATTGTGTTCTTCCTCATTATGTCGAATAGAAGATTCGTTATTTTGAATATCTTGTAACATTTCCATTACCTCATCATCTACATAATTATCTTGTGGTTCATTTAAAATTGAAATGTCCTCATTTATCATATTGACTTCAATTTCACCATGGCATATTCATTTTTGATAATTTAACCATATACCATTGCATATTAGGTGTTCTTTGACAACATTTCTTTTAAAAATAAATGTATTACAACATTTTTTACAAGGACACTGTATTAGATCGTTATGTTGTCCATGTCTAAATTGTATTCTCGAATCATTAAAAGAATAGTTTAAAAATTCTTCGATCCCTTCAATATATCTAGAATCTAATCTATTAGGAATATGCATCCATGATTTGTCTAAGTTACTCATCTTAATTTGTTAAAAGATTGAAATACAATGAAGAAATGTTAATTTAATAAATAAATCAATATATAACCGAACCTCCACCGAAAGAAGAAACTCTCAAGTGTATATCTCGATTGAAGTTTCTGAAAAGAGATAAAATGATCAAAATTAGACTTGTTGTTGGACAATAAATGTTTATACATACCAATTAAATATTTTTATCACAAACGAAGAGTTAGACATGAAAACTAAGAAAAAATTAAGTCATTTTAGGTCATTTAGGTCATTTAATGTCATTTAGGTCATTTAGGTCATTTAATGTCATTTATGTCATGTAATGTAAACATCTAAGAAAAAATTAACTCATTTTAGGTCATTTAGGTCATTTAGGTCATTTAATGTAATCATTTAAAAAAATTAAGTTCTAAGGATATTGCATTAAGTTAAATTAAGTGACAACTAAAAGTTTATATTTTCACATTAAGCCCATAAAAAAATTCTCTTAGTTTTCATTTTAATATCTAACTTTTTAGCAAAATCGGTATTAAACTTAGTGATAATCTAATTGAAACTCTATGCACATATCTACTTTTGTTCTATCTCCTAAATAATTAAAGTGATCAAGGTGCTACATATTTGGTTTGAGTAAGTCCTAACCTATTAATTTGTTAGGGATCGATGTTTGGCACATATCTATTGCATATATGCTTTGTGATGTATAGGAAAAAAATTAAACAAAAATTCGTTTGTTGAAGATGTATACCTCAAAGGAGGTTCGATTAACCCTAAGTAGGGTTTAAATCCGGCACAAAGGAGGCGGCGGCGGCGGCGGCGGAGCTGGCGACACCCACGGAGGCTTCCTCGTAGCTCTCCCCTCACGAGGCGGCGACGAGAGTGCAGAAATGCTGGCGGCGGTGGCGACGACGGCGGCAGCCACGGCGGCGGAGACCGGCGGCGGCGGCGACCGGCGGCGGCGGCGGCAGAGCGTGCGCGAGAGAGAGAGAGAGAGCGGGGGGAGTCAGCGGCGGGGGGAAGAAAGGAGGGCGTCGAGGGTTTTTTAAGCCAAACTTATTGGCGACGGCTTTTGAAGCCGTCGCCAATAACAGGATAAGTTATATTGGCGACGGCTACCGCCGTCGCCAACAAAAGTCGACCGTTCAACGGTCACCGTGAATTAGTGGCGACGGCTTAAGCCGTCGCCAATAATATTATTAGCGACGGCGTATGAAGCCGTCGCCACTTTTCCGAGGGAAAAAACCCGCACGGGTCGTTCTCTGGGTATTGCGACGGCTTAAGCCGTCGCCACTAATATTATTAGCGACGGCGTATGAAGCTGTCGCCACTTTTCCGTGGAAAAAACCCGCACGGGCCGTTTTCTGGGTATTGCGACGGCTTCGACCGTCGCAATACCAAGAATTTGCGACGGCTATATTTAGCCGTTGCTATTTACCAATTATTAGTGACGGCGTTAATTTAGCCGTCGCTTTTAACATTATTGGCGACGACTTTTAAAAGCCGTCGCCAATAATCCGTCGCCAATGACCCAATTTCCTGTAGTGTACTATAATATTCTTCAAGATATAGTAGAACTAGAATATGATCACGAGATAAAGATTGCACTATTTAAATGTGATTCTGGTGGATTTATCTCACGGGGAAAAAAGTCAATATAGATGAATTTGAATTAACACTCGTTAATTTTTCAAAGTTTTTGAGTAAGGATAAAATTTTAAATGAATCTTTTGTTTTAACATCACGAGCAGATCAAGTTTTCTATTCTACAAATTCTATAGGTAAGGAGTGGCATGTTGTGCTGAAAGGTCTATCTAAGTACTTGATAGATTCCAAAGAACACTTCGTAGAAGAAAATGATCGAAGAAGTTTTAACTTCAATCTACATTTCTTCAAAGTTTTACCGGAACATATCCAAAATGAAGATGAAGATATAAATTGGGTCAGAATAGATGTTGATCGATCATATGATATGAATGCAATATTCAAGATTTTTTTTAAAAAAACATACTTATATTTGTTTAATTGATTAATCATTTTTTTATTTATCTTCTTCTTTCTCTCTTCCTGTATATATCTACCGAAACAATCCTCCTCCCCCGTATTTTTACGCTAACTGCGATCATTCTCTCTCCCTCTTATCATTTTCCTCCTTCTGCGCGCCGCCACAAGGTCATAAAACCATCTTCATTGTCGCCTACTGCGCCCATGCACAGACCCTGGCCTCCCCTTCCATTTGCGTGGACATCGGCCATGCACGCCTGCGCGGACGTAGCCGCGCGATAGGTCGTCGTCCCGCCCTCGACCTCGCACGAGACCGTTCTCCCTCGCGTGCTGCCCAGCCATGTCGGTCGCCCACTATGACCGCCTCGACCGTCGGTCGCGACGTCGCCGCCCCCCTCGCCGCACTGGTCAATTTCGTTGCCTGTGTGCCGCATGTGCCCACCGCCCCGTGCGGCCTCCCGCCTCCCACGCATTCTCGCCGCGCAGTCACCCCTTCCTGTGTTAGGGGTGTTCAGGGTCTGGTTTGGTTTGATTTCTTAGTATTTTTTCTCAAACTAAATCAAACCAAACTATCTCCCAAATCAAACCAAAGTCCGGTTCAAACCATATTTTATTAAGGTGGAGTAAATATGTCAATGTATAATTTTGTTTTATTTGTTTTAAATCACATTCTATTAAAATTTAGTGTATTTGTTTATACCTTTTATTAATTTGTCTTAAAAAGTCTTGAAACAAGTTTATTTTTATAAGAAAAGGCACATAAATATTGTATTATATATAACTTAAAATAAAATATTTAATCTAAATCGGGTTATTCGGTTTAGTGGTTTGGTTTGGTTTGAAGGGTTCTAGGAACCAAACCAAACCGATCGGTAGTTCAAACCAAACTCCTGATTTGGTTTGGTTTTTCGGGTTAAACCAAATAGTGAACAGCCCTACCTCCTGTTCGTGAGATCGTGAGATCGCCCGGCCGCCTTGGCTGGTGCTGCCTGTTAAAGTATTTTCTTTAAAACAAAAAAAAAGAATGTGTCACCTGACGCGACCGTCGCTGGAAAGTATCCAAGGGAGATTTTTATTTTTCCCTTATGTGCTCTCTCTCTCTTGCATACTCTCTCTCTCTCTCTCTCTCTCTCTCTCTCTCTCTCTCTTTCGACGGACTCCTCGTTCCAACTCTCAGACGAACAATGAAAGTTTTTCTTCTTGGCTAGAAACACTCAAAGTAAAATCGGTTCGTAAAACTCTCATGAAGGACATGCTGACGGGAGAGAAAGGTCTCGTCTACCCGAAGGTTGTCGTATCTCTAGGTGGACGTTACCGCGAGATTTGCACGTCGGTTGGTAATAGAACTCTTAGTTTTAATGACTACGTGCTTCGACACGACATGCTATGCTTCTAACTCCATTTATTTAATTTTAATATGTTCGTATATATAGTTGTGTTTTTGTCAATTTTCAAGAAGACAATCTATCGATCTAAGAGTTCTATTTTACCAGCATATTATTTTTGTGTTAGAAGCATCTATACATGTGAAAGAAAAACATAGTCATTCATATATATGTTCACGTACGTTTTGCTTAAACGTTCTTATTCTAACGTTCTTATTTAGACATTCTTATCTGAATGGTGTTGTTTAGATGTTCTTATTTGAATGTTCTTATTTGAACGTTGTCATTTAAATCTTATTTAAACATCATTGTTTAAACGTTCATACATTCTTGACATGATGTACGTAAACGTTCTTGTTAAGACGTACTTAAACGTTCTTATTTAAACATGCTTAGACGTTCCTATTTACCCTAACTGCGATCATAAATATTTAATCATATTTATGATTAAATATTTACGTTCTTGACAAGATGTACGTAAACGTTCTTGTTAAGACATACTTAAACGTTCCTATTTAAACGTGCTTAGACGTTCCTATTTACCCTAACAGGCCGCCTTGGCTGGTGCTGCCTGTTAAAGTATTTTCTTTAAAACAAAAAAAAAGAATGTGTCACCTGACGCGACCGTCGCTGGAAAGTATCCAAGGGAGATTTTTATTTTTCCCTTTTGCTCTCTCTCTCTCTCGATCTCTCGATCTCGACTAACTCCTCGTTCCAACTCTCAGACGAACAATGAAAGTTTTTCTTCTTGGCTAGAAACACTCAAAGTAAGATCGGTTCGTAAAACTCTCATGAAGGACATGCTGACGGGAGAGAAAGGTCTCGTCTACCCGAAAGTTGTCGTATCTCTAAGTGGATGTTACCGCGAGATTCGCACGTCGGTTGGTAATAGAACTCTTAGTTTTAATGACTACGTGCTTCGACACGACATGCTATGCTTCTAACTCCATTTATTTAATTTTAATATGTTCGTATATATAGTTGTGTTTTTGTCAATTTTCAAGAAGACAATCTATCGATCTAAGAGTTCTATTTTACCAAAGATATTATTTTTGTGTTAGAAGCATCTATACATGGGAAAGAAAAACAGAAACATTCAGATATATGTACACGTACGTTGTGCCTAACCGTTCTTATTCTAACGTTCTTATTTAGACATTCTTATCTGAATGGTGTTGTTTAGATGTTCTTATTTGAATGTTCTTATTTGAACGTTGTCATTTAAATCTTATTTAAACATCATTGTTTAAATGTTCATACATTCTTGACATGATGTACGTAAACGTTCTTGTTAAGACGTACTTAAACGTTCTTATTTAAACATGCTTAGACGTTCCTATTTACCCTAACTGCGATCATAAATATTTAATCATATTTATGATTAAATATTTACGTTCTTGACAAGATGTACGTAAACGTTCTTGTTAAGACATACTTAAACGTTCCTATTTAAACGTGCTTAGACGTTCCTATTTACCCTAACAGGCCGCCTTGGCTGGTGCTGCCTGTTAAAGTATTTTCTTTAAAACAAAAAAAAGAATGTGTCACCTGACGCGACCGTCGCTGGAAAGTATCCAAGGGAGATTTTTATTTTTCCCTTTTGCTCTCTCTCTCTCTCGATCTCTCGATCTCGACTAACTCCTCGTTCCAACTCTCAGACGAACAATGAAAGTTTTTCTTCTTGGCTAGAAACACTCAAAGTAAGATCGGTTCGTAAAACTCTCATGAAGGACATGCTGACGGGAGAGAAAGGTCTCGTCTACCCGAAAGTTGTCGTATCTCTAAGTGGATGTTACCGCGAGATTCGCACGTCGGTTGGTAATAGAACTCTTAGTTTTAATGACTACGTGCTTCGACACGACATGCTATGCTTCTAACTCCATTTATTTAATTTTAATATGTTCGTATATATAGTTGTGTTTTTGTCAATTTTCAAGAAGACAATCAATCGATCTAAGAGTTCTATTTTACCGGCATATTATTTTTGTGTTAGAAGCATCTATACATGTGAAAGAAAAACATAGTCATTCATATATATGTTCACGTACGTTTTGCTTAAACGTTCTTATTCTAACGTTCTTATTTAGACATTCTTATCTGAATGGTGTTGTTTAGACGTTCTTATTTGAATATTCTTATTTGAACGTTGTCATTTAAATCTTATTTAAACGTCATTGTTTAAACGTTCATACATTCTTGACAAGATGTACGTAAACGTTCTTGTTAAGACGTACTTAAACGTTCTTATTTAAACGTGCTTAGACGTTCCTATTTACCCTAACTGCGATCATAAATATTTATGATTAAATATTTACGTTCTTGACAAGATGTACGTAAACGTTCTTGTTAAGACGTACTTAAACGTTCCTATTTAAACGTGCTTAGACGTTCCTATTTACCCTAACAGGCCGCCTTGGCTGGTGCTGCCTGTTAAAGTATTTTCTTTAAAACAAAAAAAAGAATGTGTCACCTGACGCGACCGTCGCTGGAAAGTATCCAAGGGAGATTTTTATTTTTCCCTTATGTGCTCTCTCTCTCTTGCATACGTGCTCTCTCTCTCTCTCTCTCTCTCTCTCTCTCTCTCTCTCTTTCGACATACTCCTCGTTCCAACTCTCAGACGAACAATGAAAGTTTTTCTTCTTGGCTAGAAACACTCAAAGTAAAATCGGTTCGTAAAACTCTCATGAAGGACATGCTGACGGGAGAGAAAGGTCTCGTCTACCCGAAGGTTGTCGTATCTCTAAGTGGACGTTACCGCGAGAGAAATCCTTAGCCAGCAAAAATTAATTGTATTATTTGTTGGTTTAAAATATTGACAAATATCTTGATATATTTATTTACAAATTACTGTTCCTTTTATTCTCGTATGGCTAACTTAAAAACTAGAGAAATCCTTAGCACTAAACTAGAAAATTTTGATGGAGGAAATTTTAGGAGATGGCAGAATCAAATGCGTTTTTGGCTGATCACCTTTGGTCTTATTTCAACTATTAGCAATAGTACAACTAAAAATAGAGAATCTGACACTTCACAAACTACCACCCATAGAGTTCAAACAATATCATTTCATCCCCAAATTGAACCTAGACCTTCTTCTTCCACAACAACTGAAGAAGTTGATTATCATTGTCTTCATAGGATTTTAGGATCCCTTTCTGATAGACTTTATGATCTTTACTACAACTCAAGAAGTGCTACTGAGTTGTGAGATTTATTAGAAGCTAAATATGGACTTCATGATGTTGGACTTAAAAGGTTCAAAACATCTGATTTTAACAAATTTAAATTTGTTGAAAACAGATCAATGAATGATCAAATACATGAGTTTGAGAACCTAGTCTATGAGCTGAGAATCACAAGATCCCAACTTGATGAATCATTCCAGATTGCATGCATTCTAGATAAATTACCCTCATCTTGGTCTTACTTCACTAAGAAAATGAGTCACACTCAAGGAACTCTTACCTTGACCCAACTATTTGGTGCACTTAGAATTGAAAAACAACATATGGCAAGGGAGAGGTTGACTCAAATTTATAAACCTAAGGCCAACATAGTTGAGAATAAGCCTTTTAGATCTTATAGAAAATCTTTTCATCCTAAGAATAGAAATTTCAATAAAAATCAATGGCAATCTAAAAAAAAAGTCTCAAAACTTGAACTCTCACAACAATAAGCCAAATGAGAAGAAAGAAGAGAGATATTGCTTTGTCTGTGGAAGAACAAATCATCTTGCTCATCAATGCTTTTATCGGAAGAGGCATCCGCTAAAAGGGAAAGGACAAGATTCTTCAAACAATGGCCCCCAAGTCAATATGGTTTCTGTAGATGGTGGAGCATCCACTTCTGGACTTAAGCTAGTTCTTTTAAACCTTGAATCAATCAATTTTTGATTGGTGGATTGACACTGGAGCTAACATTCATATATGTATTGATCGTTCTTGGTTTTCTACACATTAAGACTCGAGTTCAAGAATTGTGATGATGAAAAATAATGCTGAGGCAAAGGTGCATGGGATCGGAAGAGTGGATCTTACTTTGACTTCTGAGAAGATACTGACCCTGCAAAATGTTCATCATGTTCTTGACATTAGGAGAAATTTGATTAGTGGATCTCTTTTAGTTCAGCAAGGTTATAAATTACTATTTGAGTCAAATAAAGTTGTGATAACCAAAAGCCTATCCTTTGTTGAAAAAGGATTTATGTATGATGGGCTTTTTAGATTGAATATAAGTTCACCTTCTATTAATGAGAAATCTATGGTATTGAATGTTGAATCATCTTCTATTTGGCATTCTAGATTGGGCGATGCGAATTATAATGCTATTAAAAGGTTGATGCAATAAAATCTGATCCAAAAGTTAGCATCCAAAATGAAGAGAGATGTAGTGTATGCGTTGAAGCTAAGTTACCTAGACAATCATTTAAATCAGTTTATAGAGATTATAATATTTTAGAATTAATACATAGTGATATATGTGATTCTGGACAAATTTCAAGAGGTGGTAACAAATATTTTGTGGCATTTATTGATGATCTTTCAAAATACTATTATATTTATTTGATAAAGACTAAGAATGAAGTGATAAATAAATTTCAGATTTATAAGGCTGAATCTAAAGATCAACAAGAAAAGAAAATTAAGATACTTAGGTCCGATAGAGGAAGAGAATATACCTCTCATGCTCTCACTCAATTTTGTCAAGAACATGGAATAATTCATCAGATAACTGCTCCATAGTCTCCACAATCTAATGGTGTAGCAGAGAGGAAGAATAGAACATTGATGGATATGGCTAATTCTATGTTAATTAGTTTAGGAGCACCTGAGAATTTGTGGGGGAGGCATTTTTAACTGCATGTTTTATTCTAAATAAAATACATTTTAGACAAAGTGATTTTACCCCTTATGAAATTTGGAAAAAGAGAAGACCTAACTTGAATTTTCTTAAAGTGTGGATGTGTCTTGCAAAGGTCAAGATTCCTGAGGTTAAAAGGAAGAAAATTGGATCTAAAATGGTGGATACTATTTTTATTGGATCTACCACAAATAATAATGTTGAAATTTTCTCTAGCAACACAAATAGATTTTTAGTGATTAATTTGAAATCAGAGATATTTCAAATAATACAATCATTAAGGTTAGAGATGCAGTTTATTATGAGAACACATTTTCATTTAAACCTGGAATTGAATCTAGTGTTAGTAGTAGCAGCTCTGGATCTAACCCAAATTTAGTTAGAAATAGAGAAGATCAAGATGAAGAACCATTAAAAATAAGAAGAAGTAAGAGAGCTAGGACAGAAAAAGTTTTTGATGATTTCTATGCATTATTAGTAGAAGATTCTCCAATCACTTTTAATGATGCTATGAATTCCATAGACTCACCTTTTTGGAAGGAAGTTATAGAAAATGAAATGAATTCTATAATTCAAAGTGGAACATGGGTGCTCAGTGATCTACTCCTGGTTGTAAGACAATTGGATGCAAATGGGTTTTCGAGAAGAAATTAAAACCTGATGGATCTGTAGATAAATATAAGGCAAGACTTATAGCTAAGGGGTTTACACAAAAAACTAAGGTAGATTATTTTGATGTGTACTCTCATGTGGCTAAAATTACCACCATTAGAGCCTTAATTGCATTAGCATCCATACATAAATTGATTATTCACCAAATGGATGTAAAAACTGCATTTTTAAATAGTGAATTAGATGAAGGAATTTATATGGATCAACCTGAGGGTTTTATTATTCTAGGTCAAGTAAACAAAGTGTGTAAATTGATTAGATCGTTGTATGGATTAAAACAAGCACCCAAACAATGACATGAAAAATTTGATGAGATTATTTTTTCTTATGATTTTAGAATCAAACAAACTGATACATGTGTTTATTACAAAATGTTTGGTGAACATATTGTTATCTTATGTATCTATGTTGATGATATTTTAATCTTTGGATCTAACATGCATGTTGTAGATAAAGTTAAGGATGTCTTATCTCAAAATTTTGACATGAAAGATCTGGGTGAAGCTAGCTTGATTTTGAATACAAGAATTGTAAGAAATTCAAATAGATTAGCTTTTTCGCAATCTCAGTACAAAAATAAAATCCTTAGAAAATTCTATTATATAGATTGTGAGCCTTTATCCACTCCTTATGATGAATGTGTCCACCTAAAGAAAAATTTAGGTAACCCTACATTATAATCTGAATATGCTCAAATCATTGGCTCACTTAGTTTTCTCACAAATTATACAAGGCTAGACATTGCATATGTTGTAAATAGACTAAGTAGATATACTATAAATCCAGATGAAAGTCATTGGAAAGCATTAGAAAGAGTACTTAGATATTTAAAAGGTATTATATCATGTGCTTTACATTATTCTGACTATCCTTCTGCATTGGAAGGTTTTAGTGTTGCTAATTGGATTAGTGATTCAGTAGATGTAAAATCAACATCTGGATTTGTTTTCCTTCTAGGAGGAGGTGTTATATCATGGAAATCTACTAAACAAACTGTGTTATCTATAGGTACAATGAAATCTGAAATGATTGCACTTGACATCACATGCACTGAAGCCGAATGGCTATGAGATTTCTTTATTGATATTCCATTGTTTACACATCCTTTGCCTCCTATATCTATTTTGTGTGATTGCATGTCAGCAATTGATAAATGTATGCAGGCCAATGTTGATGTCAAGATGAATAGACATCTAAAAGTGAGGCACAAGTCTATAAGAGACAAAATGAAGCAATAGTTGATAGCCTTAAATTTTATGAAATCAGAAAGGAATCTTGCAAATATTTTCACAAAAGGCTTGCCTAGAACGATGGTTCTAGAAGCGTCGAGGGGGATGGGATTGAGCCCATAAATGAAAAGTTACCACAGTGGCAACCCAACCTCACAGAGATTCAATGAGTAGAAACAAGCTGATGAGTAACTATGTGGAGCACTTATATATTATGCTCTCATCCCTATGGTGATAGTGCTCATATAGAAGTAAGTGGTAGGATGAGTTTTAAACTCTTAATGAATCTAAGACCCAAGTGGCAGGGTGGTTCCTTGCTCTCACCCTTGGAGGATTCACCGACATGTGTGAAATCGTGAGGTCGCGACTATGAGATGTAGGCTATCTTTTAAAACACACATGAGATACCTGCGCAAGGCCATTAATAGCTCAACCTGCATGAATTTGATCTTGCTATATTATGTGTGGATTTGAGAAAATTTGAATCATGGAACCCGATTCAAGGTGAAATTTCCATTGAGTGTTCTACAGGTGATCCCAAATATCACTAAGTGGGGTTCAAACCAAAAGGTACCTTCATCTATTACATAGTATAAGAGTGCTCACTAGAATTTGTTTGTTGATATTATTTTCTTTTGATTTGATATATTTTTGCGAGTTTTAAGAAAATATGTGGGGGATTGTTAAAGTATTTTCTTTAAAACAAAAAAAGGAATGTGTCACCCGATGGACGCGTTGGGTGACCGTCCCTTGCGTGCAGGAAACGCGCGTTCATTTCCCCATTGGTTCCCCCTTGCTGTTGGAAGGTATCCAAGGCAAGATGGGAGATTTTTATTTTTCCCTTATGTGCTCTCTCTCTCTCTCTCTCTCTCTCTCTCTCTCTCTCTGTTTTGACAGACTCCTCGTTCCAGCTCTCGAACAAACAACCGAGGGTTTTTCTTCTTGGCTAGAAACACTCAAAACAAGATCGGTTTGTAAAGCTCTCCTGAAGGACGTGCTGACAAGAGATAAGAGTCTCACCTACCCGAGGGTCATCGTATCTCTAGGAGGACGTTGCTACGAAGAATTGTACGTCGGTTGACAATAGAACTCTTAGTTCTAGCGACTATGTGCTTAGACCCGACATATTACATTTCTAACTCTATTTATTTAATTTTAATCTGTTCGTATAGTTGTGTTTTTGTCGATTAATTTTCAAGAAGATGACCCAACACTGCCATTGGCATTGACCCCCCTTTTTGCCTGGCATGGACGCTGTGAAGCCCGCCGACTGCCACCGCCTCGCGCCTGCGCCATGCCAGCTGCCCCGCTAGGTCCTGCTCGAGGGTGCCGTGTGCTGCCCTTGTGCCACCCGCCCTGCCTACGCGTGCATGAGTCAACGCGTGCTGCCACCTCCTTGCTTGCCGCCGCAGCCAACCACCGCACGCACCAGCATCTCGCGCCAGTGCCTATCGCCAGCCCGCCAGCGCCAGCAACTCATCACCATCGCCCGTGCCACATAGCCGCCTGCCCCTCATCATCGTCATCTGCTGTATGCCCTCACCTCTCCGTCATGCACCCCTCCCCCTATCTAGTGCGATAACTCTCTCTCTCTCTCTCTCTCTATCTTTTGTTTTTTTGTTGGCCACCACTTTCTCCGTAACCATTATTTATTTGACAGATTATTATTCATGCTCGCTATCAAATCCATTCTTCTTAGATCTTGATTAATTATCGACGTCGTTGAAGTAGACATTCTTGACGTGTCTATTTATTATTATTAAATATGTATGCTAAAATTCTTCATGATTCATAAAGTTTGATCTTTTAATTAAATAGTGTGTATAATTATGTTTTGCTGAATTGGTGAGTTAACATGGGTTAGTTAGATAAATGTGTGTAGTATCATGTGATGATGTGTTTATGTCTTTATTTGTGTATTATGAGATCATGCTTAGTTAGTATTGTAATATGATTTATTTTAGGGTGGTTATAGGGTGTTGGTTTGGGTGTCATTAGGTGCTAGTTGGTAATGTAAACCATATGAATTAAATTAGACATTGAATATATTGTTTAGTTATATACTTATCTACAATGAATGTAGGTTTGAGTACATATTTATTTATCATGTATGGTCGTTGGGTTATCCAATTTGGCGAATGATGGGGTGTATACTAAGTCATCGTACGCATTCCAATCCTATTATCAAAATTTTCAGGTAATCAATTTTAACGCAGTAGAAGCATGGTGGATCAATTTTTCTGAAAGGCACCTGGTTGATCTTTATGACTTAAATTGGTATATGTTTTATTAGATTGTATTATTAACATCATATTTTAGAAAGAATCATTGGAATTGTGATAGTAGTCTCCTATTGTTCCAGATTGATATAATTTTGGAGTTATTTCCCCAATTACGTTGCCAGATTATGTTCTGCTGTGCAAGTTAAAATTCGGGGTGTGACAATGAATGATTTATAGGTGTACTTCTATCTTGTATCACATGATATATTTTTAAGCATACTATCTATCATATCTTATATACATATCTGTTTGACTTTGTATGTAGATTTTTAGTTGTTTTAATACTTATTCATAGCATTATATCACACATGTTAATTTAACTTTCAAATTCTCGTAAATGTTTATTATATCAGAGCACACAACATGTTTCTTGAATACAAATTCATCATAGATCAAAGATAAGAATTCCATCGACCCATCACATTTAGAGAAAAGAGAAAGACAAAAGATCTATAGAAGCTAATGGGGTGTTTGGTTGCATGATAATTTTTTGTACACTTTCATGATAAAAAATTGTATTAAAATAAAAAGTAAACCAACTCATGACATAAAATTATCATGTTTGGAGGGATGTGATTACAAAAAAGAGTGACCACCGCACATGACCAAATAAAGTGGGGGACCACAAGAAAAAAGAAAGAGGTGAGACCCTCTTTTTTTGTTTAAGAAGAAAATCACTTTCAAAACATAAAATTGTCATGGTTGTCAAACACCTCTTTTAACAAATTTTCTTACAATTTTTAAAAATTAAAATAAAAATCTCAATTATCATGCAACCAAACACCCCATAATGATTTGTTTAATCGCATTAATCCATCTTCAGTAAAATTGCATATTCATGAGAACAATAACAATAGATTGAGAAATTTGTACATGTACTTTTGTTTAGTTTCGTTGATGTTTTTAGTTATCTTTTTACTTGTTAATTGTATTATATTCTAGGTGATGATAATATTATATTATTACGTATCATTAGTATATAAGAGCACATAACATGTTTCTCAAGTATATGTCCATCTTAAATCAAAGAGAAGGAATCCATCAACACACCTCACTCGTGGAAAAGAAGAAGATGAAAAGTCAACAAAAGCTAATGGGGTGTTTGGTTACATGATAATTGTAGTTTTTATTTTAATTTTTAAAAATTATAAGAAAACTTGTCAATAGAAGTGTTTGACAACCATGATAATTTTATGTTTTGAAAGTGATTTTCTTCTTAAACAAAAAAAGAGGGTCTCACCTCTTTCTTTTTTCTTGTGGTCCCCCACTTTGTTTAGTCATGTGTGGTAGTTACTCTTTTTTGTAATCACATCCCTCCAAACATGATAATTTTGTGTCATGAGTTAGTTCACTTTTTATTTTAATACAATTTTTTGTCATGAAAGTGTACAAAAAATTATCATGCAAACAAACACCCCATAAACGATTTGCTTAATCACGTTGGTCTATCTTCTCTCGGAGGTTATGCATTGGGATGTGAATATTGGGAAGTAGTTATAGATGTTGCATTAATTCGTGATGAACCCTTCTTAGACCAAATGGGCATATTAAAATAATTGGAAATGCAATTGAGACAACTATTGCATGGCCATTTATTCTTGTATGTATATTCAAATAAGTTTTGATTCTAATAATTAAATATAGCAAATTTATCAAAGGACTGTCCTTTTATTATAGGTAATAAGTAGAGTAGAAGAACGAAAGACAACACATGAAGGGTGTTATTCAAACAATGTTGCTTGAATCAGTTAAAAGTTATACTACCATTCTTTTTCTTTCAGGGAACGCTAAGGATAATGTAATACCCCGGTTATTTATGTAAATAAAAAATAAAATTATTAGTTAATAAATATTTAATATTATTTTATTTCCTCTCCTCCCCTATTTATTTCCTCCTTCTTCCCCGTCGAAACCCTCCCCCGTACGCACACCCACGGCGCCCTCTTTTCCTCCCTGGAAAAACCCTAGCTTATTCCTCCTTTTCCCCTCTCGGTCGCCGCCTGCGCGAGCTCTCGCGCCTCCCCCGCCTTTTTTCATTTCCCGCGCACCGCCGCCCGGTCGCCGCTCTCGCCTCGCCCCGCGTGCGTGCCCACGCGTCCGCCTCGCCCCGCGCGCTCGCGCCCGTCGCCGCCGCCTTTGACCGCCGCGTCGGCCACCTCGTTCCGCGTGCGTCTCCCGCGCGTGCGCTCGCGCCACCGCGCGTCTCCCGCCGCCAGCCACCTCGTACCGCCTCGGCCGCCGCGCGCACCGCGGCCACCGCCGCACCACGTCAGCCGCCCGCGCGTTGATGCCCCGCGACGCCGCCTCGGGGTGACCGCCGCCGCGCGTCCGCGCCACGTCGGCCGCCGACCGCCGTCGCTCGGCCCCGCAGCCCGTTGACCGCCGCCCGCCGCGCGGCACCGCGGCCGCCTCCGCCACATCGACCCCCCGTGCGCCCGCCGCGCGCGCTGCCGCCAAGCGCCCGGTGTGCGCCGGCCTCTCCTCTCTCCCCACTGCACGATACTCTCTCCTCTCTCCTATCGCCCTCTCTCCTATTATCCTCTATCAAACTCCCTAGTTCATTATTCTTCTTCTACCGGCAGTTTTGAAACCACCTACCCGGCTCGGTTTTTCGTCACCGACGCAACCGCGGCAGTCTCGTCGCCAAATTCAATTTCCTTGGAGATCCGTGCGCCGTTCGCCATTCGCCGTTGCCGTCAAGGTAGGCGTCTCGGCTATTCTTAGCACTCTAATATATTTGATTAAACCGTAAGAATCATGTTTAGATCACCAGGATTAGAAGATTGTAATTAAGGGGCTGTTTTGGATTTATTAGCATGATTAGATAGAGTTTAGATTAGCTTGTTTAATCATACATGTTTAGATTGTTCTATATTCATGATTATTCATCATGTTAGATAATTATTCAATTATGCATGTTAGCATGTTAGGTATGTCTTTATAATTGAACCTAGTTAGTTTAGCATTGTTTGCATCGCGGTGAACCTTAAACATATATATCCCGATTGGATAAAAAGCCGATGTAAGGTTTAGGCATAATGTTGTTAGAGTTTAGTTTATTTATCTTTTATGTGATAGATAGTTCTGTTTAAGCATGTAATTGTCATGGTTAGGTTGTATATTGCATGATCTTAATTATATGCATCAGTTTGTGATAGACTGTGGTATGGTATGTAAATATGTGGTGCATAGAACCATGGGTGTTCATCTATGTATTTCATGTTTGATTGCCAATTAAATGTTCATGTGTTTACTGTCTGAGTTATTTATATGCTTGCATGGTGTGGAATGTGGTTAGTGCAGTGAGCTGCATTGTGATGGAAATGTACTTCACCAGACTATAGTTCGGTCATGTGGGCAGCAGATGAATTAGAACAATCTGGAGCATCCTTCGATCCCAGATACCGCGGTTTATCCTAAGTACTCCCCTGCCTATGGGGTACTATGGGATTTAGTTACTATATGTTACTTCCTACTATATGGTAAATATGGTGCTAGTTTTGTGATGTGACTACATTTATCAGATGGAGCATGGTATTTACTCAGACAGGTGTTTAGTTGTATATGTTGGCATAGATGTTAGTGTTCTAGATGTGTCATTGGTTTTATGTCAGGTCTGTGTGTTCTGGGCATACCTAGAGTAGAATAATGTGTAGGTTATGTCGGTTTTTAATGCATATAGAGTCTGGTTATCATTTGGGGTAGTTGAATGACTTTGTAATCAATTAATTAAAGATATATAATTAGTTTACACCCTATGTATTAAATCTGATTTTTAGGCTTAATATGTATTGTATACCACTAGAATCATTATTATAGTAGGGTAGTTCGGGTGTAAGTCCTACTGAGTCTGTTGTGACTCACCCATTCCGTTGTTAATATTTTCAGGAGTGCAGGTTTAGCGCAGCAGAAGCGTAGTGGTGTTTTGGAGTTCGAGGAGCTAGTGGAATACTCATTCAATGTTGGTATTTAATTTGTTTAGATAAGTGTTTGTTTATGGTGATATTATGTTGTAAAGTTTGGAATTATTTATTTGGATTGAGATTTTAGTCTTATTTGGCTCCAGACCGATATCCTTTCCCGTTACGTCGCCGGATTATCTTCTGCTTCTGCTGTGCATCTTAAAAATCCGGGTCGTGATAGATAAATTTGAACCTCTTAGTTTATCAAAATTCATTCTATTAGATGTTACTTACAAACTATGTCTAAGTACTTTGTAATGTTTTGGGACAATTGCAAGGTATTTCAAGTGGTTAAAATAGAAAGGTATTTCAAGTGGTTACAATAGAAAGGTATTGCAAGTGAACTATTTAATCATGGCATGTCAACTTGGATTTATTTTCTGATATATTTTGACTTTGAAATAAACTCAAATAATTTTTATTGTACCAGATCCAAGTGAATGTAGTTTTTACTATGTTAATGGAGACACTTTTTTCTCACCACAAAGATGGTGAATTCTTTCTTCTGGTTTACTGTTTTCAAATTTTAAATTCTGTGTTGCATGGTGTAAATAGGTGCTTGCTTATCATTTTTTATCTTTTTGAAGAGAATGATGGCTCTTTATGTTACTTTACGCCACAATAATGCACCGAATGACTTGCAATTAATGTCTAATGCTTTGGCTCATCATTTGTTTGAATTGCTTGTTATGTATTCGATGTGCTTATTATCACTTCCTTAGTTCCATGTATGCTACTTTGGTGGGAGAAAAAAGCCTAAGTTTGACTTTGAGTTTGAGAAAATTCTTTGATTAATTTCTAGTTTGTAGTTTCGGTAGGCTTGCAAAATTATTTTGAATGTAGTCATGCACACTAATTTTTATTTAGTACTTTCTTAAACACTTGCTAAATACCTGAGTTTGTCAACATCTTACTTTAATCCCCGATAATGCTAAATCCTTGTTGATATACAAAAAAAGCTTGAGCATTGACTATTTTACTTGGTTCGGTTCTCTACATCAACAATTAGGCCTGAGATGGGAACGAATGTACATGCTAAATTATTATTTATGTTCTCAACCACAAGCCCATGGTTTGTGATCTATAACTAGAATTTGTATTTGATGTATTTTATGATAGAAAGGTATATCCTACGAGCTAATCATATATGACATGATTCAATGTTTTTAAAAATATCTCGTACAATTAAACAGGTAAATCTTCATTATTAACTCTTATATAAGTCATCATATCTTTCAAAATGATTGCTTAATGGATCTTAGCTCTAAAGGTTACTAAGGACTAGTATCCAAAAAGAGAATCGATACTTAAATAATCTTTAACCAAATTAAAGGGTAAGGGTATTATCTTAATCACAAAACAGTTAACCCAAAAATATTAAAATTAATGATGATATTTTAACTAGATATCTTAATGGATGTCTAATCAGATTTGAATTAAAAAAATATTTAGATTTAGTTTTTTATAAGATCCAAGATCAACTTAACTTAAATCCAAGTATGTTTCTAACTTGATAATCCAAACTTGAATCAAATCCAAATATTTATGAGAATCCGAATCCAATACCAAGCTAGATCTTAATCAACTTAACCTTTTTTGTATTTAAACACCCATTAACTAGAGTCCAAATTAGTTTTAACTTAAGGAATCTAGCTTGAAATTGAATCCAAACACCAAAAAAGATTATTAATCAAAATAGATTCCAATTCAGTAAGTAAATGGATGCTAACTCGACCAGGGGCAGTATTGTAATTATAACTATCTTTGACTTTTATTGTCCTATGTTTTTCCTTTCGGGAGAAACCCTGACCGCCCCCACATGGGACGGTGGCCACAAACATGGAGAGTCTACCTCTTTGGAGATGTCATCACATGCTGGAGAATGATGATGACAAAATAAACTCCATTGCATGAACCTCCTAAGTGACCCTTTAGTTTTCTTTTCACTGAGCATGTACGGCTTAACTGCGTGGAGAGTCATAGCCCTATATATACTTACATAGAGAGGAGAGAACAATACAAGTTTGATTTAGATTAGAATCGTACCTATACTCACATCCTGGGCTGATAAGAAGTTAGACCTATTAAGTCAGGATTTATTTTTTATATTTATGTGTTCAAGTCAAGTCTAATAACAAGTGGATCGCATAAAATATTAAGTGAAACCTATTTTTTTTCCAAATATGTTTCATATTTTCAAGGTTTCTTTCCAACTTTTGAAATATCACCATCATTCGGAGTCTAACTGCACAAAATTTCTGAACAACAATAATTTTTGTACTTTGTTGAAAATTGAATGATTGACAAGAAAGAAAACTTGTCTTCTTTTAAAATATTATCCTAGTTGGGAGTTTATCGGCCCAAAATCTCCAAACCACAATAATCGTGGAGCAGAGTTGTAAACTGGGCAATTTACGTAAAGAAAACTTCTTTCACATTTTTGCTGAATGTTTTTTTTTTTGGTAAGTCAAACATTTTCAAGTGCTCTCCCTAATTTTTAAAATGGCATCATAGTTGGGAATCTAATGTCCCGAAATTTTCAAACCACGATAATTTTGGAATGTGGTTAAAGACCATGAAATTTATAGAAAGAAAATTTCTCTTCACAATTTTGCTCGATACATTTTTCTTGTAAGTCTAACGTTTTTCCAGTGCTCTCTTTAATTTTTAAAATATCATCATAGTTGGGAGTCTAACGACCCAAAATTGCTCAACAAGGAATTTTTTTTAATGGAAATGAAACTTCTTTTCACATTTTTTTGTTAGAGGGTTTTATCAAATAGGTCATGTATTTTCCAAAATATCATTATAAATGGGGGTCCATCGGAAGCCTGAAATTTCTGAACCAAAACAATTTTGCAAGGAAGTTGAAACTTGGACAAGTCTACATACATAAAATTTCTCTTAAACGGAAACAATGCCTAATATTGGAATATAAATAACGAACTATAAAAAAACTCACACTAGAAATACAAGATTCAATGGAAAGAAACATTAGAGATGTATTAGAAATACGTGTAGAAATACAAAAAAAAACTGTAGAATACACTTAGACCAAATCTTAGAAACTTGCCCAGACCTTCAATTCCGACAATTCATAGAAATATAATAGATTTATGTATCACGGGTGTTTGGTTGTATGATAAATTACTTTTTTATAACAAAAATAGTTAAAAGAAGTGTTAAGTAACCATTACAAATTTGTGTTTAAAAAGAGTTTCTCTTCTTGGATAAAAAAAAAGTTGGCTCCCCCATCCTTTTTTGGTCAAACATGGTCCTACTTTCTTTTTTTTTGATCAAACATGACAATTTTATGTCATTGGCCAACTTTCACTTTATTTTAATACATTTCTTATCACGAAGGTGCATAAAAATTTATTAAACAAACAAGCACCCTGTTAGAAAACACGAAATAGAATAATTAGAAGATGTATTTTTAGAAACAACACCTAATGAATCAGATAAAATAGAACGAAAACTTGTATTTCAAATACAATGATAAAACATAATCATGGAAGGTAGATACCAAAGTTAGAAGCTCTCCGAAGTTCTTAGACCCACAAATATTAAAGAAAATTACGAGACATGTAACTCTTGGAGACGTAGAAAACCAATGTGAAAATCAATATGGTGAGTCAAGAAAATTCCAGGATAGATTTAAACTCAAAAGTACTCCAAAGGAAGAGTAATAGAAGCTCCGTAAACCCAACGAAAATAAAATCTATTCTGGGGAATAAAATATACTTGAATATAGACTCTGACATAAACATAGAAGAAGTAATAAAAAATGGGCAAAAGCTATCAATGTTGCTTGTCGAGATAAGAGATATGACATGCCGACCGAGCGTCGCTCGGTTGGCACGACCTCGCGCAGGTCGGGGCTTCGCCTCCGGTGGCTGCAGGCCGGGGGCGCCCCCATGGGGGGGCGACTGTGTGGGGTTCGACGGGTGTCGAACCCTCGCCACCCGCGCGCTCAGCGGGCCATCGGCCAACCTGGCCACGCGTGTTCAAAAAAAAGAGATAAGAGATATGACATAGGAAGTACAAATAATATTATCGAAATAACATTTAAAGGTCCAGTAGAGAGTTAGTGGAAATGGCTAAATGATACAAACAAACAAACGATTAAAGGAAGTAGCACAACAATAGAAAGAATTATAAATAACTACCATAATACCATGAGAAAATATTTTCTAGGTTGAAAGTATAAAATAAAAGGATAAATATCATACCCTACTAATAAAACTTTTAGACTATGTGACAAGTAAATTAGAACTATACAATTATATTTTTTAAGATATTATTATCAATTATATGAAAGGAATCAACCTAATCAACATTTAGGTTTATATTATCAAAAATACTAGAAAAATGGAGAAAAAAGATATGTACAAATTATCAGGAATACTGTCGGAAAGAGTGGAACGAGTTCTTCAACGGACTTTGAAGTTGTATAGAAAAGGATTAGTATTGTAGGAGCTGGAATTTCATTTGCTAGAAGTCCGACCAGAAAAAAATTTTGCTAGAAGAAAATTTCTCGATGTAATTAGATATTTTAGAAAATCTCAGAAACGTAGATACATAAAAATATAGAAAATAAAACATATAAAATAAGCAAATTATGTAATTATGTCATGCGTAAGAAAACTCGATATAAAATAGTCAATTATAAACAAATTGAATAAATTATTGACAATCTATCGTTGGTAGGATCAACATATAAATTAAAAAGTAATATTAATTATTATGAAATAACATCTGAATCAAAAAATGAACAACGAAATATTCCGTAAAGACAAAAAATTAACCGTCTACGAAAAACTAGGAGGAGGCGGATCTTACTTTCAAGACATAATGGTAGAAATAAAAATACATGATCACATTAAAAAAGAAAGGTGTTAGTTTAAAAAAGAAACTACTGCATTTACAAATAGATTCTTAGAAAAGTTAAGAAGAAAACACATTCAAACCAACCTTTATGGAAAGAGTACATACACCGATTTAACTAGTTCTATTAGATAATAGAATTCCAAATAGACATTATGCAACATTATGAATAGTTCAAGGAAAATTAAGTGGTCAAATTTTGGTATATAGCTAAGAGATAAAAATATAAACTAGTACTATCCCTAGTGCAAAATTTTAAAAGAAAATAATTTATAGAATCTGGAAGTATGTCCTATTCCACTACCTGTACGGTGAGTTATGCTCTAAGGTAATATTCATGGTAGTGATATCTTTCAAACCTCATATTTTGTAGATTTTTTTTTTTGGACATGATATTTTGTAGAATTACCAAAGTTATTTCAAATAGCAGGGAGAATTCATAACCCAAACATAGAGGAAACAGAAATCCCAAACTCCTATGACACGGATAGAAAAAGAAACCATTACTCATAGATGACAAACAGCGAAAATCATTAACCAGTATATATTCAACACCAAAATACTTACAAATTAAAATGAAGACACTACAATGGAATCGAATGTATAAATATGAATATATTGATAGACACATGAGCAACTAAACATTTACATAATAGTGAAAATTGTAATTAAGCTTATAAAATGAACATTAGAAAAACCTTATATTTATTGAAACTTTGAAGGAAAAATTTATGAAGTCAACCATGAAATACTAGTAAATATTGAAATTGGAGGACATGAATTGATAACCCATCATAATCCATCTTATTTTTCATGGAAAGCATAGTTGATGTAAGGAATCGTCCATTAAAATTTGGTGCAGCGGAAGCGACGATTCCTATGGGTTCCTTTAGAATCCGTCTCAATCAGAACCGAACGACGAAAATGGAAAACCGATCAAATCGGGTTCGAATATACCTGATAGGGATTCATATAATCCCTTGGAGAGGAAGGAGATGATCTTCTTAAGCTCTACAAACCGTTCAAGTGTCCGGTCTCCAGCAGTATCCACACGAACTTCATCCACAGCAGGTTCTCCCTTCGCGCCGGCCTCGAGAACTCTTCCCGAACGGAGCTCCATCGACCATGGACACCTTCTAGAGAGAGGAGGAGGTAGGGAGGAGACTTGGGACGTGGTTTTCACCCTTGGCTTGATCGGGTTTGGCTGAAACCATTAGTATTTATAGAGAATTATGGAATTTTTCATAAAAACCCAAAATCTCTATAAATTACGTCCTTGCCCCTGTACTTGTGGATAAGTCCTTTTGTGTGTGACCCACTAGGCCCAATAGCCTATTTGGTTGAGGCCTAAATAAAATAGAACAATTCTATTTAATTTAATTAAATCCGTTATCCGATAACAGATTAATCGGCCTACCGATCATGAAGGGTACAAGCCACATCCCATGATCCCAAATGGCTATGGGGATAATTTCATCTCCATTGAGCCTTTCCATCATCAGTTACCACATGGATATAAACCCTCATCCATCCAATGTCCTAGTCGGAAAGGAGTACGGCATCGACTGTCAACTCCTTAGTGTACCGACTCTATAGGATCCTGTACTCGGAATTGGATCAATTGGAAAACTCCTTTTCCAATTATCCTTTCTACCCTGGCCAGGGATTTATAGTACTATCCCATAGGACATTCACTCTCACTTACCGAGAGTGGACGATCCCTTGTTGTCCGCTCAATTGCCTCCATCGGATTTTCCTTGTACCCGATCCATCGCTATATAGGACCATCTAAATTGTGATCCATAAGTCAATGGTCAAAGCACAAGTTCCATCCAACAAGGCATCTTTGGCGACTCAGGTCAAAGGTCCAACCATGCAACCGTGATGATAGAAGACCCTGATAGACAGTTCGGTAAGATACCATTCAGGGTTTCTAATTCGGTCAGTTCAGTGAACTCATTCAACTAATGAGCACCTGCATGTGTATCTCAGTGTCTCCACACTAATGACCAATGAGATCGGTCATCCTCATCACATGAGAAGACATCACATACACTAGTCTATCCGGATCCTTGATGTCCCGTCTCAAGTATCATATGACTAGGAACATTTAGATCAAATACCTCTAGATGATCAATCTCATTATCATGATCTCATCATGATTTAATCATCATTGTATTTGATCAAGGACTTCATTATTATATTCGCATCTAATAAGAGCTTATAATGAAGATTCGCATAATTAATTGAATGAGATATTTCTAGAAATGTCGAATCATATCATATATGATTGGCTTGTAAGGCATACATTTCTATCAGTTGACAAGGTCACGACTAGGGGTGTAAATGGAATCCGATATTCCGATTCGATTTCGATAAAAATTAACGGGTTTGGAACTTGTTTTTGTATCCTATAAGCTATCCGAATCGGAATCGGAATTGGATATTCCGGTAGCTTATCAGAATCGGAATCATAATCAGTTGGTTCCGTTTCCGTTAATCCGATTTAGATAAAAAATAATTTTATATAAATAAAATAAAGTTAAATAAATTATAAATTATAATATATAAATTCATAAAATAATAAAAATAAAAATTTTAGGAGATTATATTAAATTTTAATAATTATATGTAAATTATTGACTCACTTTTAAATAAAAATTAATATTTAATATGCATTTCAGATTTTATCAGATTCGGTTCCGATTTCGATAACGGAATCGGAATCGGATCGAAATCGGAACATAGTGATTCCAAAATTATCAGAATCGGAATCGGAACCCCTTAACCCTTATCGGAATCGGAATCGGATTCTGGTGAATCCGCTAACGAATCCGACCCGTTTACCGCCCTAGTCCCGAGATTCTACTAATAAACACTTATTTGAATAAAACAAAATCATATAAAACACAAGAAGTTAAAATAATCTTAAACAATAAAGGTAAAGAAATTATCCAACTAAGATGACAAGTCCAAAATAGTATATATATTTCTATTGGCATAATAAAAAATTAATATAATATATATTAATCCTTTTTACATAATGATTTTATCTTAGGATTTCCTTTCTCGATTTAAAGTCTATGTGCAGATACTTAACAAATAAAAGTACTAATTTTTTGTAACAAATTTGATAGAAAATTTCAGTATTTATCAAGCTTATGGTAGTAAATTTCCAATTTCTTGATTTAACGAGTATTTAAAGTTCAACCCATTTTTTATTTTTTTAATAAATTAACTTTTTGTCGAGTGCATGACCCCACGTGACTTTGTTGGATGGTTGAGTAAATACATGGATTTGAAAAAATAATAAAGACTAAATCATGATCTAATTCATAATTCAAATCATTCTATTAATTAAAATCATAATATAATACAACAATTCATATACCATCTAAAAATATATATCATGCTGTTCTAAATAATTTCTCTAAATCCAAATTATCACGTTTCTGTTGCGCTAAACCTGATTATCTGAAATTGTTAAAAGATTTGGAATGAGTACGACAACACAGTAGCCATCTCTTCATCTGTCAAATCAGATGATAAAATGTCCTGAATGATAATTAAATAAATATTCAGTGCTACACTCATTCTATAAATGTAGAACTAAATAATATAATAATTTTTATCCACATATTTTTAAATCACCAACCACCGATTATATAGACCCAATCGACACCTATAAACATCAAAAAAAAAAGAACCTAACCTGAAAGGATAAGGTATACATGAATACCTATTAGATGACCTATATGATGAAACAACACACAAATAAGACACACCATGCATATCATACATTACAACCTGTTTATGGCAACCTAATGCACATTGTAAGAACATACCCACACAATCATGCAATAGATACACCTATCCTCTAATAAAATATGCGTCGTCTTGCCATCTCAACTACCTACCACCAGATCTACCATATATAGCAGTACCATATAGTAAAACAAAGTCCCCTAGTGCACCTAGACAGTGGTGGCACTTAAGGCAAATTACAGTATTCGGGATCAAAGGATACATCGAACTATTCTAATCTCCGTTGTCCACGGGGCACGACTAACTAGTATGGTGTAACTCAGTTTGTCATTTCAATTAATGCACACATGCATTCATTCTAATCATGTCATGTCATGTCATGTCAATTACTATGCAAATTATAACCACTAATATGAATATATACATATCTAATGTATTTAACATAAGCACATACCGGTAACATTCTATCTATGATGTTTAACAAATACATTTAATATATGCATGCGGGAGATATGCTGACATAAAACATATGCATCAAAATAAGTGATCAACAATATGAAATATTAATGAAGTTTGCAAGAAATCAAAATTTCTAATTAATTTAAAACTCTAACAAATTTAATCAACATGAATTCATAAATAATAACTTAGACCAATCAGGCTAATATACAAGGATATATCAAGTCCACAAATTATACAATTTAAATTTTACGACACATGATAATCAATAATTAAGACATAAGATCAATTAATTTAATAAAGTCAATAATTACGTAGCATGCATCTAATAAATGTAATAAGATATCTAACAACCAATAATTATCACATTCAATATTCGTCAATATAATTAAATTAATATTTAAAAATAATTGATAAATTTTAAGTATTAAATTTAATGATAATAAATACGTCTAAAATATTTACCCGAACGAAGACACGCACGGTGTTAAGGTATTGTTGACGCATGATAACCGATGACGGTGATCAGACGACGATCAAACAGTGCTGGTGCGATGCTACGATGAGACAGCTTCGAGATCAACGCCGAGTGGAGGAGGGGAAACGAGACAGCCGCGTAACTCCCGGGTGAGAGGGCTGGACGGCGCTTCGAGTGCGCACTGGCACTGCGCCGGCGCGAGGGAGACGCAGGCCTAGGGGAGAGAGAGGGAGAGAGCAAGAGGGGGGGGGGGGGGGATGCGGCGCCAGCCGAGAGAGAAGGGGGAGCGCGAGATGGGGCGTTCGAAGACACGGCGGCGGACGATGCGCGAGATGGTTGCCTGGGGCGAGGCCGCAGCGGGTCCCGCGAACGCGGATGCGAGGGAGGGTGGGTGAAGAGAGGAGGAGAGTAGGGAGGCGGTTCGATGGTAGGTGGGTGAAGAGATGACAAGAAAATAAAATGAAAAAAGGGGGGCGGAAGGCGGTTCGCGAACGACGATGGTTTGTTTTTTTAAAAAAAATCTTGATATTACAAATGATAAATGAGATAACATATCCGAGACAATAGATCAACATAAATAAAATTAATTATAACTTAGTGGCATATGTTTTATCGAAGGGTTCCAATTATATAACATCTAGACAACTTATTATTTGATAACCCGGTGAAGTCATGGATTTAACACATGCCACTTATATGGGCTACTCAACTAAAAATATATATGATTAACGACAGCTAAGCTTCAAGTAATTACATCAAAATGGATACAGAAAGATTATAATTTTTCATCAAATTGCAAGTCCTATGATCTGATCCTAACGAACATCAACTTCATTAAGAGAGACTTCCACCTAGTAACACTTAAGAGTGAGAGGAGCAAGAGCCAATTTGACTTCATTCTTACTAAGTAAGCGAGTCTGAGTTCTATGTAAAGACTGTTAAGTCATACCTACTAAAGTGCTCACAGTCCGGTATAAGCTCTTAGTCATGAATTTTCAGGTCTTGGGACAATTACATATAGTGCAGTCAATAGACGAGGTATTTACGAATAAGTCCTCCAAGTTTAAGAAATGGGATCTAAATGAAGAGACCAAATCAGTGTGAGCTAGTTTGACATCGAATATTAAAGCAAAAGGAAAAAAATGTTCTTGGTGAGTCTATTGGGCAGGCTCCACCTATGAAGGAATCGTGATAGTGGAATGATAAAATGCAAAAAACGAAGAAGAGCAAAAGTGAGTGGTTTAATAAATTGTTCTATAGCACTGACGAGGCCTTTCAACAAGCTAATAGAATTACGAGCAACATAAAAAGGGTAGTTAGGTAAGCTAGGGAGCTAGCTTGTAGCAAATTACATGATAATTTGGGAACAAAGAAATGTGAGAATGATATTTACCCACTAGCCAAGTGAGGAAAGGAGATCTTGAGATTTGGGACATGTTCGATATATCAAATAAAGGAAGGGAAGGTGTCAACTAGTGATGAAGACATCTAAGAATGGCATAAAAGTTACTTTGAAATGCTCTTCAATAAGCATGTCTTGAAAAGTACAAAGGAGCCAAAAGGGGACTGGGGGCAAAGGTCTGAGTTCTCCTAAAAAATTACCCCTTTAGAAGTGTGCCTAGCGTTAGAAAGATTAGGGGCTTCAAAAGTTTGTGGTTCTGATAACATCTTAATTGAAGTCTAGAAGTGTTCGGGTGATATATGAGTGGATTACCTAACACTTATCTTTAATAAAATAGCTACCTCCAGAAGAATGCTAAATGAATGAAAAAGAGTGTCATCCCCTACTATTTAAGGGGAAAGGGAATGTAAAGAATTGTGGGTGCTATGGGGATATCAAGCTCATGCATTAGACTATGAAGTTATGCGAGAAATTTATAGAGAAGAGACTTCAATAGTGTACAAAGATTTCTAAAAACAAAATTTGGATTCATGATGAGTAGATCGACTATGGAGGTCACCTTCCTAGCTAGATCTTTAGTGAGGAAATACAAAGACTTGAAAAGAGATCTACATCTAGTTTTCCTTGATTTAGAAAAAAACATATGATCGAGTCTCAAGAGTGGTTCTTTAGTTAATGCTAAGAAAGAAAATGGTACCCAGTTGTAGACACACCAAATCGACATGATTCATAGTCCTAGATTCTTATTCTACTGGTGATACCTCTATTTGACCGTTATCCAATCCAAGCCACTTGAGGAAATGAGCCAAGGACGTTGGCAGGTGGACCGGGTGAATTGAGAATGCCCAAGGATTTCCAAGTTGTTCCGCAACGTGTTTGTTTTCAGGTGTCGTACGATTATTCCAGCTCTTGTAACATCGCCTATTCATGACCACCTCAAACTTTGAATCATGTCTTTCCAATAGTCGTGAGGTTTCCAAGTGATTTCCGGACATTTTGACTGAAGCCGTATCCTTTCGGAATACCACATTGACTTTCGGCACCATCGAAAGGGTAAACCGGAAGTTAAAGCCCCATATGGAAATCTCAGAAAGTGTGTAGGCTGGTTTTCTCGTTTAAGGAGTTGCGTTTATGAGTCCTCATTCCTACGAAATGGATGTCATGTTTGCTAGTTACAACTTCAACTGAGGGCAATGTGGTGCGCGTTCCCATGTCGAGGGCGCGGTATGCGCTCCCTCACTCGAGGGCGTGTCCAATTCCAGAGATCTGATCTCCTAACCGATTTTTCGACCTTTGAAACTTACCTCCTAAAAAATGTGTATTTTAGAAAACACCATTTCGGAAACCTTCCAAATCGATCTGACTGGAATTTTCCAGGCTGCGCTAGACACGACTCAGGTGGAGGGCGCGGTATGCGTGTCCTCGACCCGAGGGTACTTTTAGTTTCTTTCCGTCTCTTACACCAGCTCCCGATTTTCTATAAATTCGAGGTCATTCTCAACAACCGGGGTTACAACATGTACCGGAACGACTAGAGCTTGTCTTCCATCTCTCCTACCCTTTCCTAAGCTCTTCTCGATGTCCTATTCTGATCCGGCAACGAGAGATCGATCCCTGACGTGAGAAAGGAGGCCCGACTCATGCTTTCAACATCGACATTATTCATTGGCCTCTACAGGATTCTCAAAATGTGTTATGCAAAAGTGTTCAACAAGATAAAGCTTCCACTCTGCGTATTCTTTCATTTACAGCAGACAACACTCAATTTTGGCATGTCGTTTGTCCGTGGCGATTGCTGCACCGAGGACGTGTAATCAGGTTCTGTTTTCCATATCCATCCATTTCCAAAAATTATACAGGTCTGAACGTGCATATTATGGATAAGTCATCTTTAGGAGATCTCTTATTCTCCGAGTTCTCTATCTATAGAAACAAACGACACTCAATTCCGACATCGGGGTCGTCCGTAGCAGCCTCTATACCGAAGTCACGCCGATAGGAAATCGTACTCACCTGTGTGCAGGCCATCCGAACCGACTTTCCTTCACTTGTTTTGATTCCGATCCGAGCCATCTTATTCTATAAGTCTTTCTTTTCTCACTTTATAGTATTTTAGGTCATCTTAGCTTAGCTATGCATCATTTTATACCATTAAAAACATAAAAAAGAGGGGTTAGGGCTTGCCCCAAACTAGTGAGTTCTAATACAAGTGCCTCTTTTCTAATCTTTCTTTTTATGGTTTCTACACTTCTCCTAGATTTAATCAATTTCTTTTACTTGGTTCATTGTTTTAACTTGCACAGATCCAGTCAAGCTAGCAACGGTTGAGGACTCTCTCTCGTCGGCCGACCGACGAGGAAGAAGGTTGAACTCGAGCACATCGATCTCTTGCGCTAAGGTACATAGTCACTTTATTTTTATTTACATTACATGAAGTGGAGCCCGCGGCTCCTGACAACCGCATATTTGTATCCTTTCATGCTTTATGTTCTTTCATTCCATCCTCACTCACCTCCCACACGACCCGAACCGTCTCTTCGATGCTCGAGCAATGTTGAGAGATGAAAGTTCAGTGATGAATATGTGTGAGACCTTGTTAAGAGCTTTCTCCTCTTTATCACTATTTCTTTCTCATTCCCTCTTGTGGTGCCGATCCAGACACGACAAACCCGCTTTTGGAGTCAACACCAGTGGGTACATTAACATCATCAATGACATGTAAGGTGTGACCGCCTAAGTTTCCTTTCTAGAAGGGTAATCAAAAGCCTTCCTGATGTTAGTCGAGCTACGCCAAAGGTCCACTCTTAGCCTGTAGCTTTTTGTCCTAATCATGGCCGAAATAACTAATAATATATTAGAGAGTTTAACTTGGTGTATGATATTCATAGTGATAGAAATGTATGCCCTACAAATTAATCTTATATGATATGATTCGACATTTCTAGAAGTATCTCATTCAATTGAATATGCAAACATTCATTACTATCTCTTAATAAATGCAAACATTGTAATAAAGTTATTGATCACATGCAATGATATTTTAAATATGATAAAATCATGATAAAGAGATCAATTATCTAGAGGTATGTGATCTAAATATTCTTAGTCATAAGATCGTTGAGGTGGGACATAAAGAATCCGAATAAACTACTGTTTGTGACATTTTCTCATGGGATGAGGATGACCAATCTCATTGATCATCAGTGTGGAGATATTGAAAAACACATACAAGTGCTCATTAACTAATTTAGTTCACCAAACTGACCAAATTAGAAATCTTAAAGGGTATCACACCAAACATTCGATTACGATTTTCTATCATCATAGTTCTATAGTTGGATCTTTGACCTGAGTCTTCAAAAATGCCTTGTTGGGCAGATCTTATGCTTTGACCATTGACTAATGGAACACCAATTTGATGGTCTTGTATAGCGATGAATTGGGTATACAAGAAACCCAATAGAGGCAAATGAGTAGACAACATTGGATCATCCACTCTCGATAAGTTAGAGTGAATGTCCTATAGAATAGTACTTAAAATCCCTAGATGTGGTAGAGAGGATAATTATAAAATGAGTTTTTCAAATGATCTGATATCGAGTACATGATCTCATAGTTTTCTAAGAAGTTGACAGTCAATGATGTACTTCTATCTGATCGGGACATTAAATGGATAAGAGTTTATTTTTTTGCAGTAACTAATGATGGAAAGGCTCAATAGAGATAAAATTATCTCCATAGTCATTTTGAATCATGAGATATGGCATGTACTCTTTATGATTGATAAACTATTCAGTGTGTTATCGGATAACAAATTTAATTTACTTAAATAGAATTATTTTATTTTAATCAGGTCACAACCAAATAAGCTATTGGGCCTAGTGAGTCACAAACATATGGACTGATCCACAAGTATGCGGGAATAGGTATAATTTATAAAAAAATTGAGTTTTTGTAAAAAAAATTAATTTCTTTATAAATATAAGTGAATTTGGCCAAACCTTATCAAACCCAAAGAGCCAATTACATGGCCAAACTCCTCCTATCTTCTCTCTTTCTCTCGCCCTCTCTCTCTCCCTCTCTCTCTCTGGAGAATGTTTCTCCATGGTGGAGGGACGTCTGAAACGAGTGAAAAGGTCTGAAATGTAAGAGAACCAGTGTATAGAGAAAGTTCATGGGATACCACTTGAGACCGTGCACTATAATGGTTTGAAGAGCTTAGAAAGTTCTTCTTTCTTCTCTCCGAGGGATTAGATGAATCCTTAGCATCTATATTCGAACCCATTTTAATCGGTATTTGACTTTCGTTATTCAGTTTTAATCGAGACTAGATCATCATTAACTCAAAGAATTGTTGCTTCTATGGCACCAAATTTTATAGGGGACTTCTTACACACAAACAATATTGCTCTGATTTACAAGACTTGAGATGACATTACCAAGAAACTTGAATGAGGGATAACCTAATTAGAAACTAAGAGGTTCAAAATGAGCAAAATAAAGATGAAGCATATGCACTTCAGATATAGTGAAACCACAGAAGTTGAATAGGTTGAAGTCGGAAAGGTCCAAGTTGTGGAGATCAAATTTCATGTTTTTCCACGTAATGTCTAAATTTTATGAAAAACAACCGATTTCTTGAAATTTTGAAGAAAGGCCCACTGGGAAAGCTAACGTCCTGATAATCGAGATGTCTATCATCTCAAGTGTCTGCATATTAGATGCCCTGTTGATCAGGATGTCAACTATTCCCACCAAAACCTGATAGATCTAACCTCGGTTGATGAGGAGTTGACCTACATTTATTGATGAACAATGCGAAAATTTCCCGTCCTTTCAGATGTTAGGTACTATAGCAATAGAGGTCAACTCCTATACCAGCTTCCAATGCGACACATTTGATGGCGTTTAAAGAGTGGCAGATGTGCCTTGCTATAGGATGCCTGACTTCCCATTGAACGGGACATTAGCTGACATCTGAAGAAATTAATTAATAGCTGAAATGCCCCTACCCGTGTCTATAAAAGAAGACCTTCTAACAACGATTTTAAGGTTCCCCAAGCTCCCAAGTAGTAGAATTCATTGACAAAAGAGTTCTCAAGAGTTCACCAACCTCTCTCACTCAATAACACCCCCCAAAACCACCATCAAATCCTCATCTTGTTTTACCACTCACTCATATTACCATTTTCAAGCTCATGAAGGCCTCTACATTCAAGTAACCATTTGAGATTTCATGTTAAAATGTGACCCTAGGAGGTCCTATATGTAGGCAATCAACTCGGAGTCCCCCCTAGAGGAGATCAGAGCATTGATTGGCTGGAGTTTGGCCTCAAGAGTTGTAGGCATCTCCTCCAATAGGACGCTAGGCATCCTACCCATATGGATGTCAAGTGCGCTTTTTGTCGGGATGTCAAGGTTTCTAGAAGATTGGATTTGGCCCCCGAATATATTCTTTTCATGTTTTCTTCTGGTCTTTCGTGCATCATCTCTTCTTCACTCTTATTAGACTTCATGTTAGCATGCATATAAGCATTAAGTTTTCATTTTACATCATAAAAGTATCCGAAAGGGATTAAGAGGTAGTTCCAATCCAGTTAATTTTATGCCTCTATTGATTTCATGTCTTCTTTAAGGAAGATACTACACTATGTCTACTTATAAACCTTGTCTTTATTGTTTTTCTTGTCTCCACTTGGTTTTGTAGGAGTAAGCAAGTCTTTTCTTGAGCTCATTTTCTGCAACCAACTGAAGAAAGAGAAGTGGAAACCCATAAGCACAACTCCAATCAAAGGTCCACACAGTCAAACTCCTAAGAAAACACCTTTATTTCCATTTTTTTGACTCCCATGGCTTTTGGTTACCACATGCATATCCAATATTTCTCAGTTTTTACATTGTTTTACTCTCTTGCTCTTTCCTAGTCCTTCCTTCCACACAACCCAAACCAATTCTTCAGCATCCAATTGATATCAAGGGCCAAGAGTTTGAGAATCAAAGTGTGTGTGGGATGATGAGGAGTGAGGGAGCACAATGACCCAGGAACCGAGTTATCTCTGCATATTGTCGACACCATGAATGGATCTACACCTTGTATTTTAACGAGATTGCCAACTACACTCATATTGATCCTTAAATGTTCATCCAACGGCACCACTCGGGTGCTGGAGAGACGATTCGGGTTGTGTGGGAGGAGATGAAGAAAGAAAGTAAAAGAAGTAAAAGAAGAAAAGGGGAAGGGATGGGGAAAAAGAACATGGTCATCAGGAGATGTGGGGTTTTAAATTAAATGGAACTAAGTACAAAATGATTTTTGGATGATCGTGTATACCTTGACATGGGGATATGTGTATGCGAGTTCAAACTTCTTCTTTGGCTGGCCAAGGAAGAAGAGTCTTTAACTGGTTTGTTTATGTTCCTGTGCAACTCCAAGATAACAAAACAAATAAAGAGATTAATTAGAACTAAACGATGTGTAGTAAATGCAAAGTAAATAACATAAATATGATAATGTGGTTAGAATTGACCATATTTAGGGTTAGCCCTAACTTCTATTTTTTGTATTTTTAAAGTATGAGATGATGCAAACGTAATTAAAAATGATGCTAAACGAATTAAATATAAAAGTTAGAAGTGAATGAAATCAAATCATAGAAAAAGTTGTGGAGAAATAGGGTTTCTAGCTGCATGTGGCCCCGCTTGTAGCCGTGCACGAACTACTAGGAGGGTATGAGGCCACGTGGACTGGCTACGGCTTGTTGACTTGATCGAGCATGCATGCGGTTATAACGGCACATGTGAAGATTACAATCCATTGTCATTTGTTTAAATTGAAAGCTAACAAAGTAAGAAAGTTTTTTCTTCATATGAATTGGCCGGCACATGCTCCAAGAAGTTTGCAAAATGCAAAGAAGAGAAGCAATGTCGATGGCATGGAGTGGCATCATGACTTTACTTCAAAGCACACCATGGTCACCACAAAAGTTATAATAGACCCATGTTTGTTGAAAATGAAAGAGGAAAGGTACTTGAATGTTTTCACCATTTCCACTTTTTCACCAGATGTCCCTAAATTTTTGTACAGGATCTGCAAGTGAAGCAAAAGAAACGGGCATGAACTGAACCTTCTCTCTCTAAGAACTCTCTACAATTGAGCTAAATTTTCTGAATTGTGATGTTGAGATGAGTAGGATGTTTAGAGGATGTCTCTTTATATAGGAGCATCAAAATTTGATTCAAAATTGGACTAAAAAGGCTTGATTTGACTATTTTACCATTTTTATGCAGGATTACCCTAATTTTCCAGGTCCACACCGATATTGTCAACCTCCATGGCATGGGGAGCTTCTTGGAGTCCACCTATCTGTCCTATCCTTCCTTTTTGACTGGGTGCTGACCAGGCTCTTGGTACATGCTAAGTTGTATCCAAGGTACTTCATCGACTTCAACTTGTTAGGTGCTCTGATTGAGAAGTGGCATCTGCATATGCGTGCATTTGTATTTAGTACCTTCGAGTGCATGGTTCTGCTTGAGGAGGTAAAGTCACTATTCAATCTCTCTCAAACCTAAAAGGAGGAGGCAACAGACATGTTTATTTTGTCGGGGTTGTTGTCCAACTTTGGGCTTTTGTAGGACTTTGTTGAAACCAAGAAAATAGTTCATACTTGTCGACAAACAGATCAACAATGCCAGGCTAGCTATTTGGTGATAGAAATGATGCCCTACAAGCCAATCATATATAATATGATTTGATATTTCTAGAAATATCTCATTCAAATAATTAAGTAAATCTTCATTATAATCTCTTATTATATGCATACATTGTAACGAAGTTCTTGAGATATGAAATCAAAGATAGGATACATTATAATCTCTTATCGATCATCTAGAGCTATATGATATAAATATTCCTAGTCATAAGATCCATGAGATAGGACATCAAAGATCCGGATAGACTAGTGTATGTGATATCTTCTTATGCGATGAGGATGACCAATCTTATTGGTTATTTGTGTGGAGACAATGAGATACACATACAGGTGCTCATTAGTCGAATGAGTTCACTGAATTAACTAAATTAGAAATCATGAACAGTATCTTACCGAACTGTCAATTAGGTTTCTATCAAAGATGCCTTGTTGGGTGGAACTTATACTTTGACCATTGACTTATAGGTCACCATTTAAATGGTCTAGTACAATAATGGATTGTGTACAAGAAAAACCTAACGGAGACAATTGAGTGGACAACAAGGGATCGTCCGCTCTTGGTAAGTGAGAGTGAATGTCCTATGGTATAGTACTCTGAATCCCTAGCCAAGGTGGATACGATGGTTAAAAAAATGTTTTTCCAATTGATCCAATTTTGAGTGTAGGATCTTATAAAGTCAGTATACAAAGGAGTTAACAGTTAGTGTGACACTCCTTTCCAACTGGGACATTGAATGTATGAGGGTTTTATATCCATGTGATAACAGATGATGAAAATGCTCAATGAAGATAAGATTATTTCCATAGCTATTTGGGATCATAAGATGTGACTTGTACTCTTCATGATCGGCAAGTCAATTAATCTGTTATCCAATAACAAAATTAATTAAATTAAATATAATTATTCTATTTTATTTAAGTCTCAACTAAATAGGCTATGGGCTCTGTGGGTCACACACTTAAGGACTTATCCATAAGTTTAGGGGCAAGGGCGTAATTTATGTAGATTTATGGCATAATATCCAAGGATGAAAACCATGCCCTTAACCATTTCCCTTTCTTCTCCTCTCTCTATAAGGTGTCCATGGTCAATGGAGCTCCGTTCGGGCAAAGTTCTCGAGGCTGTCAAGATGGGAGAACCAGCTATAGATGAAGTTCGTGTGGATACCACTGGAGACTGGACACTTGACGGTTTGTAGAGCTTCAAAAGCACATATTCTTCCTCTCTATGAAATTATAATGCTTATCAGGTATATTTGAACCTATTTTGATTGATTTTTTATTCTCATCATTCGGTTCCAATTGAGACAAGTTTTACATGAACCCATAGAAATCATCGCTTCTACTGCACTAAATTTTACTAACAATTCCTTACACTTGGACAGTTTTAACTTTGTCATCTCCTAGTCTTGACGACACTTGGATGCTTAGTAGTGACTATGGTTTTTCTACCTACCTTGTCATTGCATTCTTATTTCCTATAGAAGATGGCTTTCTAGAGCCAGACCAAACTGTCAAGCATCTACAAAATCTGGAGTGGCAAGCTCCTTGGTTCTTCAGTGACGGGCTTCCTATATTATGGCTTGTCTTCTGCTTACATTGGATGTCCACCATTCGGTAGTGCTTCCCTACTTTCCTACCGGGCCAATCTCCACTTCAAGTTTAATTCAATAGGCATGATAGCTACCACATCATAGCTCTTCCACTGTAGTCCCTTTTACCCATACGCTACTACACTTGTCTTTCGTGACAAATTTACCAACACGTATGCTTCTTTGAAGAAAAAACCAAAGTGGCATGTGCATTTTATTGGTATCAACCGGCCAAACTTTCTTCACGTATCGGTCGCCATGATGCAGAAGGATCTTCAAATTAGCTTTGCTCCAAGGGTTGACCTCCGCTTGATCATTAGGATTGCATGTACATTGTATAAGCCTTACTGATACAACCCTCAAATCGGTTTGTCTCTCCATGGCTTGCCTTTGTTGTCATATCTGCCTCCTCTTAGATAGGCGGCTCAGTTGTATTGATGAAAAGAAATAAGCCATCATTGCCACTGCTTTGTGAAGATGAGTGGACAGTGCCATCTGGGCATGTTAATTAAAGAAGACTTAGACTGCAAGCACAACAACCTCCCCAAGTTGAAGCTAGTACATGATTGATTGTCTTTCATTTGTGTTGATGTTGCTTTTCTTGCCTTGTAAGAATTTCCCTTTAAATAAACAAAGATTTTTTCAATGCTTGTTTCTTAACAAAAATTCTTTCTTGTTTCAAAAAAAATGTTTGCAGATAATGAAAAACGTCATTTTCAAAAACTTATGAGCACCTTGCATGAATTTTTACACCTAAAAATAATTTCTTTATGAATTTTGAAAGAACTTTAAACACTTTATAATTTTATCAAAAAATTATAGGTATGTTTGGTTTTCTTTCAACAAATATGTGCTTAGATTCTTTTTTAGGCTTTGGGTGTATTTTTCAATTTTTTTTATTTTGATTATTTTACCTTTCTTCTATAAACGAGATCGTTGACAGTTCATTTGAACCATGACACTATCACCTCTCCTGCTTCCAGACTCCCCAGAGCTTCCTTTTCCCGGTTCAAGATAGAATCTTGTAAAAAGGGTTTGTCCTCAGTTCAAAAAAAATGTTGCTCATTCAATTTTATAGAATTTAAAACCAATTGCACGCAATTCCAACCTTAAATGAACAAGTTATGGTCGTTTGGAGATTGCGAGGAGATTGTCCACACATGTCCTCTATCGAGCGAGCATTTGTATGCCCCCGATAGGGCGTACACAAGACCAGGTGGGTGTGTACAAGCAGCCAGCCACATGCAACCATGCCCACTTGGCCGGGTGGATCTGTACATGCCTGCCCTAGGCATGCACGCCCAAGGTTCTAGGCACGAACCAGAGCAACCGCCCACCTGGGCATGCGTGCCCAAGTTCAAGGGTTTCCCCCAAACTCAAGGTTACACCATATTTTCACTATTTTATGCCTACTAATCCAATTTTTAAATGTGCCGATGCTGAAGAGGCTTTACTCTTCTAGTCGGTGCCCAACTCTAGCCTATGCTAAGCCCATTTTTAATGAGGGATCTCCTCTACTGTCGATAGTGATGTTGAGGCTTGCACCCACCTTTAGGAGGTGAACTTTATTATTTAAGATTAGCCTTTTAATGCACAACAAAAATATTGACAAGTTTATTTCATGATTTACAGGGGCGGATTATGTCGCGTATCTCTCGACACCTCATGCACACAGTTTACTACAATTTACCCACCTTCCAGCATGAGTGGTTAGACAAAATGGGATACAATCCACTTCTTCATGTACCCCCCTTTTAGGAGGACCATTCTTTATTGCAGGTGTTGTAGGAGAGGTGGGACTCCTCTTACTACTTAATCCTCCTGTGGGGACACATGGTCCCCACGTTGGAGAATGTTGCACACATTACCGGTCTGTGCATCCATGGCCGACCGATTACCTGTGTCACATACGTTGATAACATAGGGCAATTCCAAGCCTTGTTTAGTCATAGTATTGCTAGGAGTGATATTGATGATTTCCAAACAATCAATCATCGAGATGCCAGCATTCTCATGGGGTTGGATGAGCCCCATCATCTAGTTGGCTAGGACCTTAAGTCCTTTTCCACATGCATGATGGGCAGGTGCCCATACATATTACTATTGCCATGGGCACTCTAGACGCTGATGTAGATATTTGCCACTTCTTCTTCTTTGCATGCCTCCTTTTGGCCTCGAAGATGAAGATGATCCACCTCTGTTACATCTCTCTACTTTGTGACCTAGAGCTGGTTGGTTAGTATGCCTAGGGGGCAATGATGCTCACCCATATTTTTGTTGGCTTGTACCCTAAGAGGGGGGTTGTTTCTGTAAAAGGTTTCATTTTATTACTTTAGGTGATTTACTCTTGCTTTTTTTGCCTTCTTTTTTTATTTAGTTGTAGTTATCTAAAACTTTTTCTCTATAGGTTTGGAGTTACTTGTACATCCCTCTACGTCAGGTTGAGGCCGGTCATCCTGGATGCTTCCCTCTGCTGGCCCATTGGGTGCCAAGTTCTTCTACCTTTCTCCATGCCCACAAACTCCTGATAGTGCAATGTGGTCTCACCCATCTTCCACACATCCAGGTTTAATGCATGCATTTCATAAAAGTGTTCTTATATGTTCATGTTTCTGTGTAGATCTATTGACCATCTTATGCTAAGACAGGCGACCATGACCAGCCCTCGGTGGTGAGGGTTGTGCCTCTTTTAGTATGGATGCCTACCTCCACTGCGTTAACAAGGTGGAGCCGTTGTGGCTAAGACTATCAATGTGGTGCCTAGGCTTTCCTTAGTAGTGGGTGGACATCCCCTGCATCCATAGGCAAGTGGTCACAAGAATGGCCTTCTTTATATGATTGATTCAACCCATAGACATGCTAAGAGTTTTCAGATCTGACAACTTGGAGAAAAGTTGGTTGTGTCCTTCACCTTTGATAGCTTTGACTATCTTTGGTGGTATTTAGAGGCTTATGGTCAGCTTTTCAGACTCAACTCTTAGGTAATCTTTTTTCTTCCAATCATATTTCTTGTTATCATTGTTATTCACATCTTGATCTTTCTATGCTTTTCCTGGAGACCCACGCTTTGATTAATTAGCTAAGGGTGTAAATCACCAAGTTGCAGAAGCATGTGTCCTTACTATAGGCAGATTTGGAGATTAAGGTAAAAATGATATCCTTTTTATTTTTACTTGCTTGCTTTTCTTTTGTTAATTGTGGTCTTTTTTTTAGCACAGTGCCAAGACCGCACCAATAGTTCCTCTACCTCATAGTTGGGTGGGGAGGTAATTGACTTGCTTGTCTACCTGGCCCATGCTGAGAAGGCCTTGGTGGCCAAGGAGACAAAGGTATCCCTTTCTTTTACATTCATTGACCTACTATTTTCTAATTTTGACACTTGAATCTTTGCTCCCGGGTTGTAGATCTGCAATGGTTGGCTATCTCATCTTCTAAGGAGTCATCTTCCAGGATCCAAGCCTTGGAGGCATAGCTGAAGTCCCGCTAGGAGACTCTTGTAAATGTTTCTCACTTCTACCTACATTTGTTCTTGATGGAGCACTTCCACAAGAGAGTTTTTCTTGCGAGGGATCAACATCACCTTGTGGTGCTACAAGTTGGGAGAGTCAGCATCCTGAGGAGGTGTGTCAGCAAGTTGAGGCTCTTCATGGTCACGATGAGATGATACATTATCTTGGGCATGGGTAGTACCAAGTGTGATTGGACCTAGTTTCTTCTCAGGTTGAGCTACAAGTGCACCATCAGAGTGTTCACCAGGCATCTCAGAGCTAGATGCATCAAATCAGACACACCAAAGTCACAGAAGGTCCCATCGAAGTGGCACCTATCAAGAGCGAAGTGGTACCCCTTGTGTGGTAGACTACCTGGTAACTCCCCCAGAGTATTGGTGAAACGAGAAGGTAGCTAGGTTGGTGGCTGCAGCACGAAATAGTGCGATGTTGCCTCCTCTCAAATGATCTCTTGGTGAGGGTAATGGTGAGTGTTGACCCTTTGTACTCCCCTGTACTTGTTATTCATGATAATTATCTTATGTTATCCAAATGTTTGTACCATGGTGTGATCTTTCATACTTGTTCTAACAATACTTCATTTTCACACTTCTACATTGTTTGTTTCTTTCTCTATTCTAGCTTAAAATTGCGAGAAGAAGAGTTAAATTTTATCTTGTGGCTCAACCCTTTGTGAGGTGAATGTCATCTTGATTTTTTGCCGAGGGGTATGGGCCTTCTTAAGGATTGGTGGAAGAAATATAAAGAAAAGGGAAGGGATGAGAAGGGTGTACCTATTTCTTGGCAAGAGTTCTTTCCCTTCGCCTTGTGGTACCTAAAACACTTATGAGAGGGATTAGATCTTTGTCCAGGCTTATCCCTTTTCCCATTACTGTCTACGTTGACTTGGGTCAAAGGGAAGGAGCCTTCAAGGTGAGATAACCAAATAAATGAAGATGAGGTGAGGTAATAGATAATAAAACATACCTATCCTTGTGAGAATTTTACCTTTACTTTACAATTACTGAAATACTTGTTAAAAGGGATTAGGTACTTGCCATTGCTGACCCTTTCGCCCATTGTTGTTTGTATTGACGTGGGTCAAAGGAAGAAGACTTCTTAACAAGGTATAAATAATGATGAAAGTAAATAAGCAATGTGGGAATAGAACAATGCAAGACTATAAATAAACCTGAATTTGAAAATGACAAAAGTTGAGGTCAACCCTTGTTAAATAATGCATTTTTTTAAAATTTTAAAAATATGCAATTTTCTTAGATTTTAAAAAATATACCATTTTTTGAGATTTTTGAAAATATGCAATTTCTTGTGAAAAAACTTGCACTTTTTTAAAATTAAACAAAATACAATTTTTAACAACTTCAAAAGCATGTAATTTTTTTAGGACTTTAAAAAGATACAATTTTTTTTGAAGCGAGGAATATGAGTGTTAACCTACTTTTCCTTTAAGTTGTACATTCAAGTTGAAGTAGCAGACACCATGAGCAAAGAAGGTACCCTACCTGTAATCTTTCGAACTGCAGACCTTGACTGGTTAGGATCCAATTTTGACTTCATTAGTCTACCTGTGCACCAGTGTTACGAAAGAAGAATTAATAAGAAGCCCCTTGATAGGTCTTAGAGACATCGGAAAGGATTTCTCTACTCACAAGCCATTGCACTTTGGGGTTCGGTCACTTCAAGATATTTGACATTATAATACTCAGCGCTTTACCTTTGACCCTTTTACGCATGATGCAATCACATTTTTCTTTGAAGCCTATAGGGTGCTTACCTTCTTTATTTTGCCTTTTTATTTTTATGATTTTATTTTTATTTTTACATTTTTTGGGCTTCCAAACAGGACTTGTTGAGATGGTCTTTTACTAAGGCGGCAGATGCTTTTGATACTATCTCTCCCTATTTTCTTCCACCTATCTTAGACCCAAAAGGAGAGAATGGGACACAAATATACCTTCCACCTCTTAGTTTTTGCCTAGATTTTCTCAGGCATTGGGTCATCCAGATTATGGGTTTGGGACATGTTGTTTGTGTATGGTTGTATCTACCCTAGACTCCTAGAGAAAACCTGAGGGCATATGAACTCACGTTATATTGTAGATCTCTCTCAGAATTTTATTTTATGTGAAGTATTTTTTGATTTAGACTCTATTCCAAGGTTGATTTAATTTATCTTTATGTGTATTAGTTACTTTATAAGCATTGCCTAAATATTTTTCAATGATTACAAAATATCCTTCCTAGTTTGGTTGAAGTTTGGTGCGAGGACCAGCGAACTTAATGAATATTCTTTTAACCACCATCTCACTGATTTCAAACTTTCTCTTGACCACCATCTTTTGATATAGCTTTTTAAGATCGTTTTGATAGATTCTTACATGCTCAGTCACGGCTAGCCTCCTTTGATCCAAGAGTTCAAGTTGTGCAAGAAGAGATTCTTTCGTTTGTCGACAGGGATGTCCCTGTCAACTTGAACACTATGAGATAAAGTAATACCTTGTATGGAACCACTGTTTACATCCCATATGCCAAGGCATATGAGGTTTGACCAGTGGGTGTCCGCACTGAGATATGATAAACCCATAGAGCATCTAAGAGTTTATCAGGTTAGTCCACAAATTTGCAAGACCCACAAGTTTTCTTAATGATCTTAATTAATATCTTGTTGGTGGCTCTTGCTTGACCATTGACTTGAGGATAGTAAGGTGATGAATGACACAATGCTATGTAGTTCTATTGCAAAGATCATGTAGATCTTGAGAATGAAACTGATGCCCATTGTCAGTGATGATGTCACTAGGAATCCTAAACCTGATGATGATATTGTGCTTGATGAAGAAACATTGTTAATACTGTAATCTTCATGAACACTTCCACTTTTGCTCATTCAGGCGAAGTACTTCATAGCCGTCAAGATAAACAATTTGAAATGCACTTCAGAGTTGATATCACCTAATGCGCCAATGATATCAAAGGCCTACATGGTGAAGAAACAAAGAACATGGATTAGATGAAGGGAAGATACAAGAAAGTGAATTTTGTCTGCGTGAAGTTGACATAAGTGACATTGTTGGACAACGATGGAGTAATATTCTTCAAGAGTCGGCTAGTAATACTCGTACCAGATGATTTTGTTAGCAAGAGCTTGAACATTCATTTGCCCACACAAACTCCAAAATGTGCTTTTGTCAGCACCAACTTATCTTCTTCATCAATGCACTGGAGTAGAATACCAACCATACTCCTTTTATAAAGCAATCCACCTAGGATTGTATACCTTTGAGAAACTCTTATAATTGCCTTGTTTTCCTTGGAAGTAGATCTAGATGGATTGGTTTTAGCTTGACAATACCTCACAATCTCATCATGCCAATGTTTCTCACCTTTTTCTAACATCTCCAACTCAATCAAAATATAATGTCAAAGGCTTGGATTTTTAAAAAGACATTGGTTCTTCATCCAGGAGCTCCAACTGAATTAGATCAAAATGGGATGGGGATGATAGGAAAGATGTTGCGCAATAACATATCTCTTAATCACCTTCTCTTGGACACAGGTTATATCACAAGTGAAAGAAAACTCTACCAATGGGCTAACCAATCGATCAGGACAATCTTTTCAAGAAAAAATTTCACAGGGTTGATGCAAGCAAAAAGATTGACTTCATGAGCAAGAAAGTAATGCTTGAGTTTCTGAACTACCCAAACTAGGGTGGCACATGTATTTTCTACCACAATGTACTTCTAATCACAAGGATCAAAAACTTTTACAAATAGTAAGTTGTTTACTCTTTTCTTTCTTCATCTATTTGTCCCGAGATAGCACCAAGAGAATTTTTTAGAATCGATATATAAATGACCAGGGTTTGTCAAGAACTAGTGGCTTGAGCACTTGGGGACTTGCAGGTATTTCTTCAAGCTATTAAAAGCTTCCTAGCATTTCAAATCCCATTTGAACTCAACCTTCTCCTTGGTTAACTCATATAAAGGCTTACACCTTTGGTAGTGTTATTAGATAAATTGATAGAAAAATTGTAGCCTCCAATCAATTCTCGAAGTTCCTTCATATTCTTTCAAGGCGGCATACCGATGATTACTTTAGCCTTAGTTGGGTCAATCTCTATGACCCTTTTGATTACTATGAACCCTAAAAATTTTATTAATGAGACACCAAACATGCACTTCTTAGGATTCATTTCAGCTTGCACTCTTTATCCCTTTGCAAGACTTTTCTTAATACTTTCGGGTGATCCCTTGACTATTAGACTTAATGATCAAGTCATCCATATACAACTCTACAAGTTTATGCATTATGTTGTGGAAAATAGCCAATATACTTTTTTAACAAGTAGCATTGTCATTCGTCAGTATAAGGGCATGACAACCTAGTTGTGAATGAGGTCTTCTCCTAGCTCTCTTAAGCTAACTGAATTTGGTTATAATCGGAATAGCCATCCATAAATGATGGAGTCTTGTACCTAGCTATGTTATCAAACAAGACATCGATATGAGCAATGGTAAGTCATCTCTTGGACACACTTGGTTCAAGTCTCAAACGTTGATACAAATCCAAACCTATCCATCCTTCTTCACGACAGAGACTATGTTAACTACCCATTGAGAATGAAAAATGAATTTAATAAATATTGCTTGGTGTAACTAATCAATCTCTTTCTTCATCTTAAGTGTAACATTGAGGTTGAATCTTTCAAGTGTTTTTAACCAAGGTAGCTGCAGGTTTCAAAATTATTTCATGTTTGACAAATGAGTTATCTAACCCTGACATATCTTCATATGTTCATGCAAACATGTCCTTGTAATCATTCAATATTTTGACCAATTTTTGTTGCTTAGTGGTAGTGAGGTTTGCATTGATGAAGATGGTTTTTGGTTCTTATGGTGTTACAAGATTCAATTCTTTTGTCAGTTCATGCACCATGTTTGATAATTCCTCAAATATTTTAAGTCCATATGTGTTTCATTCCTCAAATTCAAGATCCTTTTTTGATAACACCTCATATACTTCCGAAAGTATGATCCACATTTGGTTCATCCTCATAATATATTTCATTTAATTGGGTTGCATTTTTTAGGTAATGAGGCAGTGTTGCACACTCATCGCACTTCTAAGCCAGTTGATGTAGATATCTATTTGGAACTCATCTATCTCGGAATTTTTTATTTTTCTTTGACCTAACTCTGCCTACTAAAGATGAATATGAAAAGGTGGTATTTACGATGGGTGAAGGATTGAGTACATTGATCAATGATTTTAGAAAGAGAGGTCCTTGGTTGGGATCCCTCTCCAGAGCGAGCAGAAACATTTTCTTGATGAAAGTGAGAATTCTGAAGAGGAAGATGTCTTTGGGTGATTTTGAAGCATAAAGATAGAATGAGTCGGGGTGACTCCATCAAGGATGAGTGGAGGAGATCGGTGAAGAGTTGATGCAACTAATTAAGAAAAAAATTAAGAAGGAATAAGAAGAATGGACTCGTGGGCCCAAAGCTGATGAGAAATGTTAATGGGCACATAGGCCTAGTTTGCTAGTGAATTCAATTGGGCACACAGGCCCATTGTTGATGGGTAACTTAAACATGCACGTGGGACTGGTGTTGATTGTGAATTCCTATGGGCACAGGGGCCCAATGTTGATGGTTAACTCAAATGGACACATGAGCCTAGTGTTGATGGTGAATTTGGATGGGCACGGGAGGCCAGTGTTGATGGGTAACTCAAATAGGCACACAAGCCCAATGTGGATTATTAGGTTAGATGGACAGGTGGGCCAAGTGGGGGGAAGCACGTTGGGGAGCGTATCAAGAAAGTCCAAAAATAATGGCATAAGGACCCCAAAATGAACAGCGATGTGGATGGTCCTCGTGGAATGATTTGGTCGATAGCATCATTCTGACTAGCAAAACGACCACTTGAAATGATAGGCTAATAATTGGTCTAAAATGATCTTCCTCATTCTTAAACAAGTGAGACATTGCCATGCTTAGATCCATCACTTCATCCTCAGTTTCACATGCCTACCTTTTCTTGATTGGTGTAGATAGTGTTGTTTTTGTGTCTTTAGCTTTCTCATTCACCATGATTGTTTCTCTCTTGACAAAGAATGCATATGGGCTTGTGGTGTACCCCGTTCCTTCAATCTTTTTGGGAGCAAGTGATTCCTCATAGCTAATCCCATCCGTTCGGTGCCTCCTCATGGACTCAATAGGTTGAGTTATTCCATGCATATTCATGCCTAATCCCTTTCCTAGTTGATATCCCAATTTTACATCATCCACCACCAGAACATATCTGGGGGTGTAGTTGTCATTACCTTGACATTAGGCAACTATATTATCAAGATTACTGATCGACTGGGCACCCACAAAGATGGTGCAGAGAAAAGATAATTCCAATCATTAATAGGAAAATTGGTCTTCTTAACCACCTATACCATGTATGAAAATTTGATTCATTGGTGGTTGGTCAAGGTGATAGCTTCCATGGCCTCAAGGTGCAATCATCCCAGTATAGTCTTCAAAGTTGAATTCAATTCTATAACATAAAAATCGGCCTTGATAGTACACAGCCCAAGCCACACTTCTAGTGTGATCACACCACACGTAGACTTTCTATAATTATTGTATGTGGTCACAATAATGTGAGGTGTCTTGATCTCATCCACTTAGATGCCGCAAAGTTGCAAAGTTTTTGGTGGCATAAAGCTAATAGATGCTTCTATGTTGACTAGACAAGACTTCACATCAACACTTCTGATAGTGATCGTGACGTGCAATGCATATCTCTTCTCTTATGGGGATGCAACTCCGCGTGAGAAAACGTGAGTGTTGGCTGCTCAATCCTAGCAGCTAACACCATTCTGATCTTCTATAGTGGGAGGTACTATAGCACGTAATTTTGGTCTAGTTGTTGGGCCAAAATTATTGTTTTATGAAGTACATTTATGTATCCCAACAAAGGAATCAAGTTTTTCTAGAAAATCGAGTTTTTTGCATATTTTTGACATGACCAAAACTTAGTCCCCATTATGGGCACTTCTTCTAGGAGCCCCACTAACAGGGTACCTGTTCCAACAAGGTGCCAGGCACCGTGTTAATAGGGTGCTTAGCTTTTTGGTCGGCTACAATTTGATGATGGTTTGACATCAGATCAGGCCATGATGGTGCATTAAATGCACTTGATGATTAAAGTGCCCCATTAGGGGGCACTTTGACATGTTCGAAAGTTTTTATCTTTTTTTGAAATGCCCCTCTTTGTGGTTATACAAATCATGGAAGGCTAGGTTGAGCGACCTGGCCAGTTTTTGGGTCACCCGGCCTAGAACTAACCCAACCGACTCGCCGCCGACCCGACTTGGGGTCATGTGACCCGATGACCCCGTCGACAACCCTTCCACTTGAGTTGCCAATGACCACTCTTATTGATTGGTCACGGCCAGCTAACGAGGTTTAGTCTTCCCTTGAACACTATAAATAGCTCCCAAGGGAAAGCCCCCAAGGAACGCTATAAATAGCCCCCATTGGTCACCCCACAACCCTCCCTCTCAACTCTCATGTTTCATACTCTCTCATTCTCGTTGCCCACCTTCTCCACCAATAACTCTCAACAATTTCTCTGCCAATAACTACAAATAGTTTTCTCTAGCAGTGTCTCTTACCCTCTCAAATATTTTACTCTCTCAACTATCACTCTTCTACTGTCTCAAATCTCACTCACTGTGTTACACTCTCAATTTTTAAGTGTTGGTTTAAATCATATTATTCAAAATTTAGCATGTCTTCTCTAGGCCGTTATACTTTCCGCTTGACCTTGAAAGACCCAGTTTAACTCCATTACATGGTGGTGTCAATAGAGCAAAAAAAGTAAAGTGTAAATATTGTGATAAAGCTTTTATGGTGGAACTTGCTGTTTGAAACATCATTTTGCTGGTATTAAAGGGGATGTTGCCTTGTGCACATGGACTCCACTTGAGGTTGGTCGCCGAGCCATGGGCTGGTCATTGAGGTGAAGCTAATCACCGAGGCAAAAAGTCAATAGTAGGGCTGACTGCGGGAGTCTTTAGTATGATAGGCTACTGTTGCCGGGTCTTCTTGGATTGGACTGCTGATCAGCCAGCCGTGTGATCCAAGAACTTCCCGAAAAGTTTGCCCCTAATCATATGAGCGGAAAATTGAAATGGTCGGTCAATGAACCGACCGTTTACATATAATTTTTGGGAAGTAGGTGGCAGCACCTGCGGTTTTCTTAAGAATGGGCTGCTGATTGATCCAAGGAGAGAAGACAGGCCGAGGGCTAGTCCCTCTCCCGGGTTGGTACCTTGGGAGTCGCCGATCGGCTCAAGTCTTCATATTTTGAAAGAGAGGGCTGCGCCCTCTCTACAGCATTCGGCCGGCCTTCTATGAACGGGAAAAAGGTTGATGCTTCTCCCCATGCAACTAGCACATTCTTCATGATAGGTGTAGTAGGGGCTTGAGAGTCATCCTTCAACTGACTCAAAGTAGCAAATGAATTGAGGAGAGGCAAGACTATAAGCCACGGTCGGCAGAGCTTCTCCCCCTAAGCTCGGATGGAGTCTTGACGAATGTGCTCGAGCGACTAGGGTTCCAAGGGCACTGTATGTCACCAACCTCTAGATTATAGTCGGAGCCTAGTTCAAGCTGAATCTTGTGAAGACTCGACTTTGTGGATGTGGGTGCGGGCCCGGAGTTAACGATGGTTGTGTTCATAGAAACTTTGCAACTGTGTTATGAACATTAATGCTACGTACATGACTTTTACAATAGGGCCTATCACATTTGTAATGCTAAGTACATGACTTCATTAATGATCTAAGTGTTATGAGCATTCATCAAGTAAATATTTGTTTGAGTCACAAGATAATTAAGAGATGTGTCCTTGAGTACTTGAAAAGCACTAAGGATGTATCTCTAATGTATGGAGGATAAGACTTGAAGTCTTGTAATTTCATGAACACAAGCTTCTAATCAGATAAGTCTGCTAATAAGACAAAGTAATGGTGGTGCAGTGAGCTGGAAGAGTTCCATGCAAGAGAAAACTGCTAATTCTACAACTAATCTAAAGTAGAATGCATAATGATTGTATATTGCTTGAGAAGCAGACTAAATGAAGATGTTCATCTGGATTATGCGATTATCCCAACCTTCTCTGAAAGTGTATCATTGTTTTAGGAAAACAATGGGGTAGATCCAAAGTCTCATTAGAAGTTTCAAACTTCTATGGTAATATCATAGAATCAGAAAAAATGCAACTGATAGAGTATCTTCCGCTAATAACATTACAGTTCCACTAACTGAAGTAGTTACTCAATGTGTGTTTGAGCTTCACCTTAAGCTGATAGACATCAGCAAGATAGGTGATTGGCTTTAATGCAAGTGGGAGATTGATAGAAATATATGCCTTACAAGCCAATCATATATGATATGATTCGACATTTTTAGGAATATCTCATTTAAATAATTAGGCGAATCTTCATTACTATCTCTTATTAGATGCGTATATCGTAATGAAGTCCTTGATCACATGCAATGATGACTGAGATACACACATAGGTGCTCATTAGTGGAATGAGTTCACTGAACTGACCAATTTTGAAAAACCTGATTGGTATCTTGCCAAACTGTTTATCAGGTTATTCTTACATCTGAATAGCACGATTGGATCTTTGACCTGAGTTGCCAAAGATGTCTTACTGGATATATCTTATACTTTGATTATTGACTTATGGATCACCATCTTGATGGTCCAGTATAGTTGATGTATTGGGTGCAAGAGAAACTCGGTGGAGGCAATTGAGCGGACAATAAGGGATCGTTCACTCTCGGTAGGAGAGAGAGAATGTCCTATGAGATAGTACTCTAAATACTTGGCCAAGGTACTTAGGATAATTGGAAAATAAGTTTTTCAATTGATCCGAACCTGAGTACAGGATCCCATAGAGTTGGAATATTTATGGGTTGATAGTCAGTGCCGGACCCCTGACCGGTTGTGACATTGTATGAATGAGGATTGAAATCCGTGTGGTAATTGATGTTGGAAAGGCTCAATGGATGTTATTTAACTCTCCAAAGTCATTTGTGATCATAGGATGTGGCTTGTACCATTTATGATCAGAAAGCCATAAAAACTGTTATCGGATAATGATTTTGATTTAATTTAAAATAATTGTTTTTTAAATTAATTAAGGCTTCAACCAAATTGACTATTGAGCCTAGTGGGTCATACACATTAGATCTGGTCAACAAGATGAAGGCATAGACGCAATTTTATAAAAGTTTTGGATTTTTATGAAAAATTCTATCTTCTATATATAAATAGCTTATGAAGCCAAACCCTAACAAGCCATAGGGCTGGAACACGTCCCAAGCATACTCTCTTCCTCATATCTTCTCTAGAAGGCGATCTCCCATGGTTAAGCTTGGATCTGGAAGGCTTCTGGAGGCCAGAAGGAAGGGAGAACTCGTCTATTGAAGCAGATCATGTGGATACCGCTAGAGACCGGACACTTGAACAGTTTTCATCAAGGATGAATGTTCTCTTTTCATCCATTGTGAGGGATTTTGGAAATCCCATGAGGCACTCTCGTTCTACTTCATATTCGGTTCTCGATTTTACTCGTTCGGCATCGACCATCGCAATGATCATAGTTTTAAGGAATCAAATTTTTTTCGTTGTCATGTAATGATTCCTTACACCCTCTTCATCAGATGGTACAAATATCTGCTATTTATTTACATCAAGCAAGTACTCGAATTACCTTGATTAACTGCCATAGTGGCTTATTTGTTGAGAGTGTGCACATGCACAATGTATAAAGAACACAAGAGGCTCCAACCTTTTGGGCCCGATGAGATGCAAAAAAAATTGATTAAGTTTAGTTCGAGGGTGATTTATGATTTGATTTGAAATCTTGATTTGTTTCAGATATTCACTTTAGATTTCAATCTGATTTGGATTTGAATGTTGTTTGTTTTTTACTTTGGTTTTCTTCAATTGGTTAAGGTTCATTTTATTTTTGTTTGAAATTGAAATTATAGATGTTTTGAACAATTTGACTTGTTTAAGTTTAGTTGACATATTATGTCAATTCCATGTGGCTTTCTTATGTTAGTTGATGTTTTAATGTTTATTCCGGTGTATTCGGTATGTTTTCAACATTTTGAAATTTGGTTCAAATTAATTATGTTTGAACTTCAAGTTGCTAATGATATGATTTTATGTATTTCGAAAATAATTTCAAATGTTTTAATGTCTTCTTTATGTGTTCTTTTCAATTGGTTATGAAGCATTTTGTTTTCACTTGTTTAAGTTATTGAATTCCATAGAGTTAAGTGCTTTACATCAAATCTTCTAGATTGTAGTAAATCTGATCTTTGTTGATTGTTAAGGCTTTAATGACCTATTTTAAGTGTATTTTATGGTTGATTTGAGTTTACTTTCAAATCTGGCCAAGTTAACATCGAATTTTGTTAACTCATGTTCGGTCTGCATCATAACCTATCCGTTGGGCTAGTGTCGATGCCCGGTCACATGCAATCAACTCGGCACCTAAAATATTCATTGAATTTCCATGTTCATGTCAGAATACATCAAGTGTGGCAGCTGGAGTGCCATGTTCAATGCCGTCCAAGCTAAATGTGTGCATGTATATGTCCTTCCCATGGTAAAATCCCCCTGACCAGAAAACTTGTGACAGTATGCCACCTTATTTTTCGATTGGTGTTGAATTTTTACCTATCCAACATGGCATAGTCTTTTGACTTTACATGTAGTGGGAATGATTCATCTATAGTGTAAAGCGTGTCCCATGCTTACACTTGGGTCAGCATACCATAAACATGTCTAGGCTAGCCGCCCAATGGAGTGTCTAGTTGTGGACTAACACATTCTTTAATCTTGGCATTTCACCTTCAGATTTAGTTAAGGTTTATTTTAGATGTCCAAGGCCCAATGGGCCAGCTTTATGTGTCCTTAGCATAGTGGGTTGGTCTCCATGTTTTGTTGACCTAGTTGGCCTAATTAAAACTTTTTGGATTCATGGCTGGTTGGCCTGTTTTGCACTTCTTGTCTTCATAGCCCAGTTGGCCTGTTTTGCACCATCTTTAGACCAAAATTAAGAAACACCACCTCAAACCCTTGACCCATCATGTGAGACAAACGGGATCAGACTGTCACCCTTAACCTAGTTCTCACAAGGACCCGCTGTAGTCTTGGTTTGTTGCATTTGTGTGCAGCACCTATTTGCTGCATTTTTTTGCACTTGCATCTATGCTATAGCAACAAATGAAATAGGGCCTTAGAGGTGTTGGAATGGACCATCTGAGGTGCTGGTTGGAAGGATTGAAAAGAGTACTACAAAAGGGGTAGTGGAATGGGAATTTCAATACCACAAAGGGACTATTTTTGAGATGCAATGGTGAAAGCCACACAAATGGGGCTATCTTAGTTGGATTTCAGAATCTACTGGGGGGAAAACATGGCGCATCTTGTGGATACAAGAATACCCAGCGCACCACCCTCTCTTCTGGCCAAAATGAGGGATCAAGAGCCCGCCCGGGGGAGGCTTGGCCAATTTTCGGGATCCAAGAGTGCCCTAGACATTACTTCCTCCTCCTCAATGAACAAAGGAGTAGTGTATTAGACAAAATTAGATCCAAATGTCTGTTGTTTGAATGGCCAACAAGGGCTTGAAGATTGGTTATACAGGGACCTGTTTATATGGCCAACAGAGGGGCTGTTTAGATGAATTGATTAGGGGGTGTTTAAGGACTTGTTGGACCAAAAGGGGGGGGTCTTCAAGCAGCTAAAAAGGTGGATTACTTGGGTGGTCGAACAGGGCCTTAAAGGGATAGGTTTTGGGCTTAAATGGATGGCCAATAGGGTCCTGGATTAAGAGGACGGCAAGGGAGGGTCGAACAGTCCTCAAAGGGGACAAATTCGGGTGCCATTTTGGACATGATTGGGTAGCTTTGAAAAAGGGAAGCAAGGGGCTCTCTATGGGTGCACAAATAGCTGAGCATGAAGGCATTGTGAATGTCCATGGAAGAGGTCAAGGGAAAGAAGAGAAATACATAAAAGATAAAAAAAACTACATTATGCTATCCTTTCTCTAACCTTTCCTTTGCACAAACTTTGTTGAAAGTAAAATGAAGGCCGCACAAGGGGACCTTTTGATGCTAATATTGCAGCTATTGGAAGAGGAAGAAGCTCCTCTTGATGATGGAGATGAGAGGAGATGAAGCATTCTTGCTGTTGAAGATGGGGAAAGGCTGGCCTTCACCTCCTTCTTCTTCTTTCTCCTTGGTGCACAATTGTTGCAGCAAGTGCAACTGTTGCTCTCCTCGTTATCCTTCTTCTTCTTGTCCTTTTTCTCCTTGTGCAGGTGGTGGAGCTTGCTGATGGAGATGGCACACCAGAAGAAGAGGAGGAAAAGAGTTAAGTTCGTCCAGGGTTGGTGTGGGGAGAGTGGGGCAGAGCTAGTGCAGAGTGTCAGGTTGCTAGCTTTGGCCAAGGCTAGATGGCTGGCAATTTATAGAAGAGAATGGCACCATCTGAAGGTTCAGATAGGGTTGATGGGTTCAGAGTCATAATGCCTACAGAGTCCTACTTCAACTAGACTCTTAGTTGGGCTAGACATCAAACCAAGGTGAGATGCAGCTAGACCAAGCACAACCATACACTAGGAGTTGGGATGGACTGAAGTTTGGCCAAAGACCAGCTGAATATTGCGCCATATGAAGGTTAAAATACAGCTCATATAAGATATGGATAAAGGTCAGTTGGGGAGAGTCATAGCACAATAAGACTTTGTAGACATGCCAAACTTGCCTAATTCAGAGCATAAAACTTATGTTTTATAGGGTAACATGCGTAATTGATCTTAAAATGATGCCAGGTCTTTTATTTTTGATTTGGAGCTTTGCCGAACGAAATTGGACATTTTCCAGAGTTTCCGCACAAAGTCATAATTTTCAAGCGAAAGCCACGCGTAAATCATGTAAACACGAAAATTGGCTAGGTGACCAATGGCTAATGATCATGCATTGAAGGTTATGGTCAGATTTATTTTTTGGGTAAGTTTTGTTTCATGCCGTGTCTTTTCGGTTGGCCAACGAAACCATTTTGACTAATATAAGATCTTCTACCCATTGTTCTAAATTCCAGATAAAATCCTAAATCTTTAAAAATTTCTATGTCTGATGCATCACTATAGAAAGTTTCCTAGGCTTGTTATTTTTCCAATGCAACTAACGGCGTCAAATTCCGAGTTTGGGAGTGTCCACAATGGCTTCTGGAACATAGGCATGCAGAACCAGTCCCATGCGCCCAAGTCCCAAGGCACGTGCCCATGTGTCCCCATCTGGAGGCACATGACCATGCACCCCCGATCAGGGCACATGGGAACCGATTTCTAATCAGAACTCTACCACCAACCAGATCGGACCAAATTTTCTACTTGGATTGCATGCACCTTGGGACAGCGCGCAAGGCCCCTGTTTTTTAGGACCGGATCGAGCCGGCCATTGTCCTACAAATTGAGCCCTATTCCGGTCCTTCCAGAGGCTGGTGGATGACTCCTCTAGCTTCTTAATATGTTTGAACTCCCTCCTACATCGTTCTGGTGATTTTTACAGTGAGAATTTCGAGTTTTTAGAGAGCGAGAAGTCGGTTTAGGAGAGAGGAAGGCCGTTTTGCAAGTGATCGGCCAGGTCGCTTTTCTTCAACTTCTACAGCAGCGTGTGGATGTCTACTGCCTAAGCTCTCAACATAAAAGTTATTCTTCCATGTGTCTTCTTCAGTTTTCAATCAACAGCACGTGATTCCAAGGTCATAGCTGGTCATGGCAAACTTTGAAGCAAACACGCGCCTGGCAGATCCATGACTGCTGTTCAGCTTTTTTAACGATACAGATTTAGCCATATCTCTCTCAATTCATCTCAAAAATTTTCTATTCTTTCTCCTATCCCTTTTTTTCGTCTTTCTCCATCCACTTATCATTTTTTTTACATTTTTTTACTTTAATTTTAATCTGTTATTTGAAAATAAAAAAGGGGTTAGAGATAACCCGAATCTGGCAAGTTTCCTTTCAGTTGTGTGTTTCATGTCATTTTATTTACATTTATACTCCGCTTAGTTTAGTTCTAATTGTCTTTTCATTTGTCTTCTTTGTCTAGTTGCTCAGGAAACCAAGCATCCACGAGTTGAGGACTCTTCTTCATTGGCTGGCCGAAGAAGGAGAAGCTTTAACCCACACTATTCTTGCTAAGGTACACAGTCATTTTTATTGCATAAAGAAAAACCCATGGTTCCTAGCAACCACATTATGTCTTAAGTTTCTTACTTCTCATCTTTCTCGCACATGACCCGAACCGTCTCTTTGATGATCGAGCAAGGTCGAGGGCTGAAAGTTCGGGGATCAATGTGAGTGTGGGACCAAGATGAGTTGTTTTCCGTGTTTTTTTCCTTCTTTCTCATCCCCTCTTGAGATGACAATCAAGATTCACGAACTAGAAAGGACCCCTATTTTTGGAGTAGACAGACTTCTCATCAGCTAGATGTATGGGAGGCGAGTAGCTGGCGCACCAACTCCGATAATATAAAACAATGTGTGCACAAACCAACTGGGCATAGACTGATTTCTGGCCAAAGGATGGCCATCTGTTAGGGTAAGATGATATTTGATGGATATTGTTGAATTAAAATGAAGATAATGCCCATGAAGATAATGATAAGTTGGAGATAGGATAATAAGGTAGGAGTCCTATCTCATGAAGAAGTCTTTAAACAAAAGAATTCCAATCAAAGGAAGAGTGTGGGTGAAGTTGAATTTGGCCAAAATAAGGTGAGGATGAAGGCATTTAGGCCAAGCATCAACTGGTCCATCTATCAAAATGCTCTCAATCCAATGGCTATCATTAATTCCAGTTGAACATTGATTAAACACATCTAGAATGAAAACAAAAAAATATGGGATCAACTTTGATGCCCATTGATCTTGTTCACCACCAAGATGCGTGGCCATGATGCCTTGAATAGCATCATATCTTTTGATTCTACTGATTTCCCCAGTCAGTACAATCTCGGCTGCCAATAATGTCGAAAACTATAATTGAGTGCAATTAAAAATTTTAGCTTGTCAAATTTTAATTTCAATGCATCAATATTCCAAGTTCCAAAACTCACCAAATTTTACACTAAGTAAAATTCAAATCTAAAAACAACACTTCAAACCAAAACTTAAACCAACACCAAATAATAAAAATAAATTCTCAACAAATTTAAACTTAGCAAAGTTTGTTTGCATCTCATCGGACCTGAAAAGCTGGTGCCCTTTGTGCTCTTTACATGTTGTGGATGTGAATGTTCTCGACAAATATGTCGTTGTGGCAGTTAATCAACGATGTTTGAGTAGTTGCTCAATGTAAATGAACATCGGATATCTACATCATCCAATGAAGAAAGATTAAAAATAAATTTTTACAAAACTCGAATGTCGGTTCTATACTTTCACCTGGACCATCTAGGATCTTCATGGGTTATCTCTTACTTTGCTAGAAAATTCAAACACGGTATTTTAAACATCAAAACAATAATTTTTCAAACCAAAAAGATTTTTAATCGTGGTTCCCACACAAAATTTACTCTCTCGCATCTTCTCTTCATCCAATTCATGCCCCTTGGCCCTTTTCCATGTGTACATTCAACGTCATTGGACCATGTGACCCGAACTCTACTAACAAAACCAATTCTTTTATCTTAACTGCCACGCTGTATTTCACCAAATGGGCAGATATAGAGGTATACACAGAGATCAAAGCATTAACAATTTGTTGCTCCATCAAGCATAACATTGTGGCCAAATTTGAGATCCTAGGCGACATTGCCACCAACAATGAACCACAATTCATCCCTCAAGAGTTGAAGAATCCTTGCAACAACTATAGTATAAAATTGAATCATTCATCTGCGTATTTTTTTCAAGGCAATGGTCAAATAGAAGCCTCCAACAAAACCTTGAGAAAAATCATTAAGAAGACTTATAAGTTTAGCAAGTTTGCCGATTGGTCGGATAAGCTAATAGATGCTCTATGTGCCGATCACACTTCAGTCCACCCCATTGGTCACACTTCCTACACTTTGGCATAAGAGATGGAGGGTGTAGTTCTGTACGTAATTCTCGTCCCATCCCTCTAATTCCAGTTGGATCAAGACATCCCTATAGATGAATGTCGGGAATCCCTCCTTGCACTACTCAAACTCTTGAATAAAAAGAGGTTGGCTACCACTGAACATGCTAAAACTTATCAAAATAAACTTAAAAAATTTTATCAAAAAAGAGGGGTTAAGAGAAAATTTGAAATTAGCGAAGTTGTGCTTAAAAAATATTAAAAAAGCCAAGCAGTCCCAACTTCAATTTATAGCCTAATTAGGAGGCTCCTTATGTAATTTTAAACATTGATCCTATTAATTCTTACAAACTAGTTAATGTTGATTGAGAAGTGCTTAATCATCTATAGAATGGATTTAATCCTAAAAAGTACTTCTCTTAGCAAAATTAAAAAAAAATCATAAAAATAACAAATGTGGAAAATGATTGCTATTATCTGAGGGCTGCTTGTCATTTGGTACCTTGATCTGCCTCTTGGGGAATAAGGATAGACATCACTCTGCACACACAACATGTCTAGATTTCGAGATCTGTAGGTTGAAAGTTGGAAAGAGGCTAGGTATAGCTTAAACAGGGAAGATCGCGTTGTCCCATTCTCTCCCATATCAGCCCAAGCTAGGCATACGAGGAATCATAAGGGGCAACACCTTTGTAGGAAGATTATTCAAAAAGTACAATATTCTAAAACAAAATGGTGCCAAAATATGGGCCAACTCTTTAGATCAAAATATATAAAAAAAGAAAAGGCATGTCTGAATGAGTACCATGCAAGGTCTCTTAAAAATATAGAAAAATGTACCAAAAGATGGGCAATGAACTCCATGGGTCAAGAAAAGATAGACCTATCTAAATGTGTGCCAACAAGTATATGTGCAAGTAAGGAAGGACCCAAAAAGATTGGAATCAAAAGTTGGTTGGTGAGCATCAGTAGATGAAACCTCTTCCATGATCTCTCAGCTTAATAAGTGCTTGTCTTAAAATTCGCTCTTCTTTAACCACCATGGGGGGAGTTGACTAGCCTAGCTAAAGTAAAATCCTAGTCGACAAAAGGTTTGAGATCAGAAGGTCCTGAATGGATGGTACCTACTTTCATGTAGTATCTATCATTAACCCCCTATGAGGATGTTGAAGGCACATATGCCAAGTGTAAACAAAGAAGGAGCTGATCATTGTTCCCCACACAAAACATAAGAAAATCAAAATAACTAAAAATTGAAAATTTTTGAAACAAGTTAAACAACATATCCAAACTACAAAAAATTCAAAATCTTAAAATTCAAAAATATTGTATATTTCAAAACACATATAAACCACAAAAGCTATAAGACTCCAATAAAAATTTGAAAACCCAAAAATTCTAAAAATATAATATCATAAAAAGCAAAACTAATTAAAAACATCAAAATGCTTGAGAAAATTTTCTCTCTTATTGATCACATGCCTAGTTACATTCATGTTTAATTTGCACCTTACATGTTTTCTTTTATGCATTGCATACTTACTATTTCCATTTTTTCCTAGTTGAGAAGGTCTACACCCATTGACAAGTTGTAAGAAGCTCGACCTAAAATAAAACCTAATTGCCTTTTATGAAGTCAAGTGTGCAAAAGAATAGAAGTAGAGAATATCTACTATGAATTATAAGAATGTACAAAGTACGAAAGGAGGGGGCCAGCACATCAAGACTCCCTGCCTCTCTCTTGGGGCTGCCTTGTAGGAGCTACATTGGCCGGTGGAAGTATTGGGGCCCTCTCACCCTCTCTTTGCTCAGGTCTGCCCACTTGGGAATCATCGTATGGCTTGGACTCTATTGCATCGTTAGTCAAGAGTGTGACTAGTGTAAATGGCTCTAGGTCTTCGACTAAGCGAACTCAATCGCCAAGTCCCGTTGCATTGCCTCTAGATGGTGAATATCCTCCAAATGACATGTCTCCAATGCACGGATCTCTTCTATATGTTGAAGACGCTATAAAAGCACCCACTCATCCTCAGGCCTAGAAAGCTTCAATACCTTCTTCTTGAGCTCAACACACTAAAACTCAGATAACGGGGAACATGCATTAGGATTCATATACAAGAAAAAAAAACTACAAAGCAAAAAGAAACACTCACCTTCGAAAGAAGGGAAGATTGAACCTCTGGGGGTCGAGCTCTCGAGCTTTGCTACCCTCTTTCTAAGTCTAGCAGTCTGCAATGCAAAAATGTGAAAACCAAGAACAAGACACCAAAAAGAAAATAAGTTAACACGTTACTCACCTCAACCTGAAGACCCTACTCTATCTCCTCAAAAGAACGAGCCTGCTGAACCAACTCTTTGACCTGTAGAACAAGCTCAACATGCTACAAAGAAGAGATATTAGAACCAATACATACTCAGAAAAAGAAAGTGAAAAAGGCTTACATACTTCTAACCAAAGCTCCTCCAAGTCGGTGGAGTGGTCATTCTATAGTGGCATGACGACTAAGGCGAGGGACACCTCCACTGATTGGAAGAAAGGTCTGCTGCCTCCCCGACCTCCTTACGAGCCACTCCCTCCTCCAACTCAGTGTCTGCCTCCGTTGGCCTAGCACCCACCTCCTCATCCTCCATTGGCTCAATAACTGACCTAGGATAGGACCGACCCTCCACCTTAGCGATGTGTTGCTGACACTAGCTAACCTAAAAAAAGAAGCACATCAATAAGAGGGGAACAACTGAACAAGGGAAGTAGAAGAAAAGGCACATGCCTCGTAGCTCTATTAAAGGAGTTGGGCATAAGTCTCCTTCAGCAAGTGCTTGGCCTGTTTGGCCTTTTGCCAATAAGAAAAACACTAAAAAAAGAAGAAAAAGAGTCAGTTCTAGAAGAGAGAGCATAACAAGAAAAACTAGAAGTACTCACAACATGGACAAGATTGGCCAGAAGATATGCCACCTACGCATGAAGATGGTCCAACTCTGGCTACAAGAATGAAAAAGAAGTTAGACTTAGGTAAATGCAAGAAAAGAACTAAACCAGGCTTAAAACTAAGGTATATACTTTCTCCTTATGAAACAGGTGGCTATAGAACTTAGCATACATATAAGTATGCCAAGCTATCCTCGGAACTGAAGGTCACTGAAGTGTCGCCACACCGCAAGATCTATAGGACAAGCTCGCACTCCTCCCTCAAGTTGACCTTGTAGTTTAGGCCGCATGTCGACCTACCGATCCTTTGAAATGGATCGGGAAGGACCTATTCCTAGTGAAGCCCCAGTTAGTGCATCAAAAGATGCACCCATAGTGGCTCCACCTCATTGAGGTATATGAGGTAGGAGTCCCAACCGAAAAACTCACACACCGCTACGACCCATAGTTGTGTATCATTGTCTGAACCCAAGTGGGACCTGCAAGAAAGAGCAATTTGAGATTCATGATATTTATAATAAAAATTGAATCAAAAGTTGTGTGCTTAGCTTGCCATAGGGGAAGAGGAGAAGATGGCGATGTATTTTGGCCAAACCTATGAGTTGAAGTTGGATGGGTCACAAACTAACCACTGAGAAGGGGGTACAACACCTACTAAGGTAGGGTGGTGCACCTGAGGAAGAGGTGGAGGTAACCCCATATTTAAAAAATTAGAAGAAGTGTTAGCACCAAACATAATTCAATAAAAACAACAATTCATTGACACAGACCTATAGAATGGGGTGAAACTAGGAATAGAGATAGGGGTGCTATCTATGGCCAAGGAAGATAAGAGGTGGGCCAACATAACAATACCCCAGGTGTACTCACTAACCCAATCAAGGTCAATGAATGGCAGCATGAAGCGGAGGTGGACCCTGTCATTCTTATTGGCCAAGAGCAACCTGGTTAGAAGAACAACTAGAAACAACAGAGGTTCACGTTCACCTTGAGGGTGCCCTTCTCGCTGCTTAGCTTGTCTTGGGCCTATCCTCTAGCTCAATCTAAAGCGTAGATCTAAGACCATCAAGATATGGTGTGGTCCGTGTACTCTTGGGGTACTGTGACAAGGTGAGACAAAAGTATTGCTTGAGTCAACTTGAGTAGTCCTTATAGGTCTACTCTGTCACAAGATGACCATATACGTGGTGTCCAGTGATTTGGGCGATGTCCTCCAATGAGGGTACCATGTGCCCCCAGCAGGATAGGAACAAACGAGAAATGGAATTCCATCTCTCCCTCATCGTCTGGATGAATGGGAGGTCCACACAAAAGATGGAGCACCAAAGGAGTGGGCTGAAGCCCATGTCATCTAGCATCATCCTCTGGAAGGGTTGGAGGCCCTCGTAGGTGATGCCCATCAACTCCCTCGAAATCAACGACTGGAGCTTCTTCTGCAAAAATCAAAGAAAATGGTTAGTTCTACAAAAATAAATTATAAACTACATTTGCATACATTCAAAATAAAATATATAGTCATATCGATAACTCTGGTAGATGGGGTGCCGCTCGAGGAGTGAACGTGGCATCCAAAGTGATCTTGTCGGCAGGAGGTGGAACCTCCTCGGATGGTGGGAGGGTCGATGTTGAGGCCTCCAACCACATGGACCCAGAAGAATGGGGACAATGAGCCATCTACATATTGGGCTCATGTCAGTGCATAAAATAATTTCTAAAATCTAATGGCATTTGTAGTTTTGAAAATCCTATTATCCCAACAGACATGACATCAGGGAAGACGTCCTACTCTTAGAACATTACCCAAAATGCCCCAATGACAAGACGTATGGGAAATGTCATGTTGCAAGGATGTCAAGAGCCCAAGTAGGCCCACTTTCTAAATGTTATTTTTCACAACAGAACAATTTAAACATTATTTATTGTTTGCATGAACTGACAGCTAACATTCTATTCCACAATTTAAATTAAGAAAAGCACTAACTTTAGAGGATGTATACACCATTAGAAGAACCTGAAGTAGAAAAGATTCTCAGTGGAAAATGAAGAGAGATAGCATGAGAGTAAAAAAATGAGCACTTTACACATAGGGAGTAAATTTTTTTCTTGTTCTCAAAAAAATGATTAAAAATCATCAAGAGTGCTAGAAAATGGAAAACCCATGAACACATCCTTGTATGACCATCATCAAACAACCCGAAATCAAGGGATAATTCTTATGGTCGGTTTGGAAAACTTCCCGACAAAATGGACGGTCGACAACCTATCTCTCAGGACATCAAACATCCCAACGGTAGGGACATCCGACATCCAAAGTGCAATTAACAGTACAGGGAAAAAGCATAGCTAATGATAGAAATGAAAAAGGCAATTGTCCATTTAATATAGAATGATAAAAAAATCAAGAATGTAGTCCATCATTGTGTAAAAATGGCTAAACTCTCCTCTGAATACATGCATCAACTGGCAGGATCGCCACCCAAAACGAATGGCACGAAGGGTCTCCTAGCCAACATTGGCATTTCGTATGGCTGTGATGACAGGTAGAGATGAATGAAGGGGAACATCCTTAATAGGAAGATCGAGCTGAACCACACAGCTATAGGGGACCTAAAGATCTAAAAACAACTTTGAATCATCGATTGAGGAATTTTAATGAAGCTATGATGAGTCATGGTTTCAAAGTGCTCATGTCGGCATGCCTCCTTAAAAGCCTAGAATAATGGTCAAGGGTGCCATCCCTTCGACCCATTCTTCTTGCCATGGCAATGAGAGCACTATGCTAAAAGGACTCTAAAGAAGGAAGGGATGGGCTAGTTGGCTCAAACCTAAAATGAAGATCGGCCCAACAACTAAACATGAGAAAGCTGCTAGAAAAGTGACGTCATGTACTCAATGTTGTCAATCCCTCATAAAGAAACCCCAACACTAATGTACCTAGGCGCTTGTGATCCTAGACACCCTAGGCATAAACCAATTGGCTTGGCATGATAATATCATCTCCTGGGGGGAAAAGAACTATAATCATAATACAAATAACAACACCTCTCAAGCCAGTGTGTAGTTGCTCCTCATTATCACCTGAAGATTCCAAAAAGGCAAGGGTCCAACTAAAAAGGTTGGCAAGCATATTCTCATGCCCTTTGATAAAAACGACGCCTTAGTATAGGTAATGAATTCTTAAAGGATAGTTTGACATGCACAGGTGAAAGGGGGAATAATAATGCTCTCTGGATAGCCCATCTCACCATTATTCAGACCTAGGAAAAATGCCACCTCTTCTAGAAGAATAGAGAACTCAAAGTTTGCAAAAATGAAGGTGTGGGATTCTATATTCTACCTCTCCACTAAACACACCTAGTAGGTCAAGGTTCTAACAGTATGAATGGATGTGATGAAAATGAGAAAGGACACTCTTAAGGCCCCAGGCCCCGACCACATAGGATGTCAAGAGAATGGTAGTAAGCACCCTCATCAACCAGTTACCAAGAAAATTGCTAGAAATGATCAAAACCAGGGAATGAAGGCATATCCTGCATAGAAAGAAGCAAGTGAGCAAAAGACACCGTAGAAAAAAGATTATGTAAGAGCTAACATCCCAACATAAAGAATGTTAGACGTTCCAAAGTAGAGATGTTAGATGTTTTGACACCTAAGATGTTAGACGACCAAATGTGTGGGACGTCTTCCAGAACTGATTTTCAAACTAAAGCAAGCTAAAGAAAGAAAGATCCATTCCCTCCAAAAAAAATAGAGAAAAGAGGCATCCAAGGGAGTAAGAAGGAATAGGAGAAAGATATGGCCTATAAAAAGACTCACCTCCCCTCCTAGGTTTCAAAGGTGGTCATGGACAAGAGCGAACTGCTTCACCCACCTATTCTAGAATGTAGGCATGATGATGATCTTCGAAGGAAGAAGAATAGCAAGGTAAGGAAGTTAATGCAAGGCAATTAGAGTAAAGAAGGAGTGAGGTACTAAATGGGCATCTTAAGACCATAAAAGTGGTCAAAGAGGGTACATGGAGCAGCTAGTTATGCATCAAATCATCCTAAATTTTCAAAAATTGTAGGCATTTCATTGATGATGTGTCTAATGTCTTGCTAACCAAGACATTAGATGCCCAAATTGTCAGTCTCTCTTGATATCTACATCCCATTACTTTCTCATCATTTTCTCATCATACACATGCATAAATGATACAACATATCCATTCCATACTTCAAATATGATGAAAACTAACCCACAGTGCAGATAAATAATATTTAATTACAATAACAACACATGGAAAAATGCATTAATTCAACAACAAAAGGCATGAAGCTTCTCGAAGTAACGAGCCCCATCACCTTTATCTTCTTCAATGTCTTCTAAGGGCAAAAAAGGTTGAACACTTTCCACAAGGCAATTATGCTATGACATTCTTTATAATCTTCAGGAGTGCCACGTTGTCAATCATTGATAGTTAGAATTTGAGAAAGGTGGGGAACTGTGTCAGGGACAACCAAGCTAAGGCAAGCTTCTATTTAGGCTATACATAACCAGAGAACTTTCTTTAATAAGCTTGAGGTCCACACCAAGGGTAAAGCATATCTTAATCTTCTTGTGAAGTATGGGGAGAGGAGTGCACAAGAAGGCAGATTAGTTCATAACGGACAAACAAGTATGCCAATCAGGGCGATTTCTTAACATCATGCACCTATTAGTTATCTTCGCCTCCATGCCCGAAAAAGAAGAGACAGAATGAAAAAAAAAACTATGAAAGAAAATATGAAAAATAGGCATGTCACTATGAGTCACATTAAATTTAAAGTGCCATTTAGTTAGGAAGTAAGGAGGAGGAGACTACCAAACATATGTCTACCCAAGCAAGCTAAAGAAATACCCTTATATAAAAAAACCAAGAATAGATGGAGCTATGTGTTCTCTGTGCCAAATTCCCCTAATAGAAGACAAAGGACTAGGAGAAAACCAATCGTCCTCCATAGAAAAAAAAGAAGGTAGAAAAAACACAAGTAACAACCCCCTTTAGGCCAAAAGCCAAGTTCTTTATGACCACAACTGTTTCAAGAGATTTAAGGGACCATGTCAATAATCCCCCAAAAGAAAATTTTCCCCCAATTGTTATCAAGGAGGATTCAGTGAGGTCATGAACTCCTCAAGAAATGATCAAGTAGAAATAGACAACAAAAGAATAAGCATGAGACATTCTTCTTCGATAGGAGAATGAGGGAGGCCTAACAAAAGCTCAACTTCTTCCAACAGAATGGTACATTCAAAAGTGTCAAAGTTAAAAACATGGGTTTTTGGATGCCAACACTCTATTAAAGCATCTGCTAGTTCAAAATCCTAGCGGTAGTTTAGAATATTCTTCACATGGACAAAGAAATCAGCCTTTCCCCATTAGCATAAAATGTGTTGAGCTTATAAGTTAATAAAAGGAGTGACATAGGAAACCCATTTGCATGAACCATAATGATGAACCCCAGGAAAGCATGGTAAATCTCGCGCAAACCAGAGAAAAATTAGCAAATAGCCTCCTAGTAGGTAGACATCCCTATCAGTCGGATGCTTGATGTCTTGATGCACAAGACGTCTGGCATCCTAACAAGTAGTTTAAAGCCCAAAAAGGATTGATTATGGGAAAGCAATGAAAAGAATGCAAGGATTCAGCCTCAACAAGCTAAGGAACTGACAGAAATGGCAAGAGCATAAAAAATAAAAAGAGCAAAAGAAAACTTATTGCTCCGACCAAGATATGGTTCCGAATGTGTCCTAGAATCTCAAAAAACTTCTTCACCTTCTTGGGATGAATGAATCGTGAGGGAAGAGGGAAGAGACATAGTGAAATGCTGGAGAAGAAAGACAAGGAACAATTCTCATGAGCCCTTAGGCATCCTCAACCTTTAAAGGGAAGAAGAGTGACTTAAAATCCCTCATTTAAGGCTAAGAAAGGCTAGCCATGGTCAAATCAACGTACAAGTGTTAGAAGTTGTAGGCATCCCATTGGTCGGGATGTCTAATGTCTCAATCGATGGGACATCAATGTCAAAAAACAAAATCAAAATCTCGACTCACACTAGGTCTTGCATTTTAGTCTATCAAAAATGATAATATTTGAGATGTTGAAGCCCTCAAGTCTAGATAAGCTTAGCCTAAGAACCCCCTCAACAAAATGAGTGACAATTCAGTCATCTAATAGGCTTACAGATAAGCCAAAGTTATACGTACATGGACAATGGTTCCCCTATAAGATATCTCGATATGTCATGTACAACATATATCTTTAACAATTTTTCTATACTAATTTGCATTTCTTTAGACCCTTCATATATCATCTTATGCATCATTTACATGCATAACACCATAGTAGGATTGTCTTGCCAAACCTCATCATGGAATACCCGCCATTCCTCTATCCCGTTCAGCCCTGTGTTCTCTACGATGGTGGCAAAAGAATGAATGAAATATTTTTCAGGTTTCCAAAAATAGTTTCTCATTAAATTCGACAAATTCTATTAAAACATCAAGTTATTCTATTCAAAACTAAACTAGCTTCTCTAGGAGATCCTTACGAACTTGAAGAGCCCTAGCCCTGGTCAATTGGAAACTCTCTTCGGTTTACTTACCTTCAACTTGCATTTTGCTTTCTATCACACTTGTCAGTTAAGCATACCACATAGCTCGGATGCCAACTAGTGCATTTTATTTCCAGATCACCCCACCATGGGTATTGTCTGGATGTCACACATCATGTTGTCTAGTACATCAATTATTCCCTATAAAACATGGCAAATTTGACCTCGGTCGATGCATAGATGACTTGCATTTATTGATGAATGGTACAAAAATGTCCCATCCACTAAGACTTCAAGTACCATAGCGACAGAGGTCAACTTCCACACTAACTTTTGGCACAACACATTTAATGGCATTTAATGACTGACAGACATCTCTGGCCAAGAGATGCCTGGTGTCCCATGATTCTAGATGTTAGCAAGGAGTTGAAGGTATTAATTAATAGTTAAAATGTCCCTACCCTATGTTTATAAAAGAAGGCCTCGTAACAACGTTTTTAAGATTCTCCAAGCTCCAAAACAATAAAGTTCATTGACAAGAGAGTTATCAAGAGTTCACTAACCTCTCCCATTTAAGAACACTCCCCCCCCCCAACCACAATCAAATCATCATCTTCTTCCACCAAACTTTGTAGTAGGGTGTAAATAGAATCCGAAAATCTGAAATTAATGAGTTTGAAACTTATTTTTTATTCTATAAATTAACAAAATTAGATATTCTGATAGTTTATTAGAATTAGAATCAATTTGTTATATTTATTTTTATCAGATTTCAATGAAAAATAAACATATTAAAATAAATTTTTTGACGGTGTTCGTTCGTCTCTTTCATGCAATTCAGGATGTTATTTAGTTGCATGGATAGGGAGAGACAATGTAAACCAAACTATACTGACCAATCGAATTGAAGATTTGGCATTGGCATTAGCCAAAATCTAATGTAAACGTTTTTTATGGAGCACTGTGTTAAACATGTCACTGTAAAAGTAAAAAGTCGATATCTTAAATAAAATATGTTTACAGAAAATCATGTCAAATAAATATTTGATAACATTTTTATTAATTAAAAACTTTAGCACTTTGATAACTTTAATAAAAGTTAAAATATGCATTTTATTATGTATTTTAAATATTTATTAAATATTATTTTATTTAAAAGACTTTTAAATATTATGTTATTACATACTAGTTTATTTATAAGTCTTTAAGTTATTCTAACAAAAAAACTAAGTCAATACTCATGTGATTTTATTATACAAATTAAAAAATAAAAACTTATACACATTTTTAAAATTCACATACAACTAAAATGTTTTTATAAAAGTGAAATAAATTTCTGATAATATTTTAAAAAGTAATTAACACAATTAAGTGACCAAACATGCTTTTTATTTTGTTTGTACTTTTCTTTGAAAAGTTAATTTTCAGTAAAACAATTTCATTATTTTTTAGGCGACAAAATAGCCCCTAGCATTTCCCGAAAGGTAACGCATGCATGAAGCTGTGTGGGTAATCAAATGCAACCTTGACGGGACAATCCAGCGGCAGAAAAATCTATAACGTTGTATCCATTTGGTCGAGCCAACGTTATGTAATTTAAATTAACGGCCAGTCCGTTTCATTGGACCTTCTATAATAAAAGGTCCAACTGAAATCCTATTCAGCAGGAAGTCTGATTTTTACAATTTCATGCATTTGCACTCCGGATGACATTAGCAGAGGGAGGCAGACGTTAAAACTTAAAAGGAAAACAAAATATCTATTTTACCTTTGAAACAACAAAAAGACAAACGTTAACTCTCGCCGCCGCTCTATTCTCATTGTCACGACCCGGATTTTTAACATGCACAGCGGAAGATAATCCGGCGACGTAACGGGGGAAGGATATCGGTCTGGAACCAAAAAAAGACTAAAAATCATAATCCAAATTCATAATTCCAAACTTTACAACTTAATAACATAATAATCAAACATCTATCTAACAAATTAAATACCAACATTGAATGAGTACTCCACTAGCTCCTCGGACTCCAAAACACCACTACGCTTCTGCTGCGCTAAACCTGCACTCCTGAAAATATTAACAACGGAAGGGGTGAGTCACCACAGACTCAGTAGGACTTACACCCGAACTACCCCACTATAATAGTTATTCTCTATTGATATTAATGATAAATAACCTAAAAATAAGATTATAATACATAGGATTTAAGCTAATTATATATCTTCAATTAAATGATTACAAGATCATTCTACTACCCCAAATGATAACATGACTCTATATGCATTAAAACCAACATAACATGCACATTAGACTACTCTAGGTATGCTCATAACACACCTAACCTGACATAAAACTAAGGACACATCTAGAACACTAACATCTATGCCAAAATACACAACTAGACACCTGTCTGAGTAAATATCATGCTCCATCTGAAAAATGTAGTCACATCACAAAACTAGCACCAGATTTACCATATAGTAGGAAGTAACATATAGTAACTAAATCCCATAGTACCCCTAGGCAGGGGAGTACTTAGGATAAACCGCGGTATCTGGGATCGAAGGATGCTCCAAATTCAACTAATCTCTGCTGCCCACGGGCCACTAATATAGTATGGTGAAGTACATACAACCACAATGCAGCTCACTGCACTAACCACATTCCACACCATGCAAGCATATAATTAACTCAGACAGTAAAAGATGAACATTTAATTGGTAATCAAACATGAAATACATAGATGAACACCCATGGTTCTATGCACCACATATTTGCATACCACACCACAATCTAGCATAAACCAGAACCAGTCTATCATATGAAGCATCTAAATAGGATCATGCAAACTACAATCTAAACATATCAACACATGCTTAGACAGAACTATTACCTAGTGCATATATGAAACTAAACTAAACTCTAATATCACTATACATAAACCTTACATCGGCTTTTTAACAAATCAAGATATATATTAAAGATTATCGTGATGCAACTATACTAAACTATCTAGATTAAAACATAGCAAAACCTATAATGCCGACTAACATACATGGATAATTAAATCAACCTAAACTTGTATAGTTGAACCGGCTAATCTAACTAGGTTCAACTATATAGACATATCTAACATGCTAACATGCATAATTGAATAATTATCTAACATGATTAATAATCATGAATATCTAAACATGTATGATTAAATAAGCTAATCTAAACTCTATCTAATCATGCTAATAAATCCAAAACAACCCATTAATTACAATCTTCTAATCCTAGTGATCTAAGCATGATTCTTACGGTTTAATCAAGTATATTAGAGTGCTACGGATAGCCGAGACGCCTACCTTAACGGCGATGACGAACGGCGCACGAAATTCCAAGGAGATCGATCCGAGTGACGAATATGCAACGGTCATGATGACGATGCAAAATCGAATCGAACGGTAACTTGATAATCTGTTGGAAGGAGAAGGATATAAGATAGAAGTAAGGAAAATAACAAGAATAGGAGAGAGAGAGAGAGAGAGAAAACGATAGGAGAGAGAGATATACCGGCAGGGTTGTGAAGGGGGCGGCGCACACCCAGGCGAATGGGGGCTACCGGGCACCGGCGGTGCATGGCTGGTGCAGCCACAGGACAACCGGGGGGGGGGGGGGGGACATGCGGCGACGGCCACGCGGCAATGCGCTCGGGGAGGGCCGGACAACGGCGGGCGGCGATCTGCGAGCGCGGGAAGCCGACGAGGGGCGGGCGAGCGTGGCCGGGGAGTCGGCGGGTGGTGGCGCGGGACGGAGGCCGCGGGCGCGGCGCAACGGAAGGAGGCGGCGCGGCGAGCGGGGAGGAGGGGTTGACGCCTTGGGGCGTGAGGGCGGCCGGTGTAGGGGTGGCGCGGGCGGGCGAGGGCGGACCGTGGCGGCGATTGCCGCGGCGGGTGGCTCTCGGATGGGGCGGCTCTCGGACGGGGCGGCGCTCGGGCGGTTGAGGCGGCGCGAGGAGGCGGCTCGGGCGGCGGCCAAGACGGCGGAGCGACGAGGGGGGTTTGCGGCGCACCGCGGGCGGGTGCGCGCGGGCGGGTGGCGGGCGGTCAACGGGGACGGCGGCGGCTTCGCGCACGGCGGGAGGCGACGGCCGACGCGCGCGGCGATGTGGTCGCGCGGCCAGGGTCAACGGGGGGGAGGGGGTGAGCAGCCGCGAGCGGCGGGAGGCCGCTGGGCGAGATGGTGGGGGCGAACATGCACTGGCGGCCGCGAGCACAACACACGGCGGCGCGATTGAGAGCGGCTGGGATCAACGGACAGGGGCGGTGGTGCCGCGGCCGCGGGCGGCGGCACGAGGAGAGCGAGGGGTGGGCGGTCATGGGATGCCTTGAGGAGACGGCAAGGCACAGCAGCCGACGACGATGAAGGAGAGGCGGGCAAGGTGATGACATGACGAAGCAAGGAGAGAGAAGAAATAGGGACGCGTAGGAAGAGAGAAATTAGCAATGGGAATAGAGAAAACGGCAGGGAATGCGACGGTTTTGGCTAGGGTAATCCGGAGGAGGGAAAATCGGAAACGATGGGGAAGAGAAAAATGGAAAGAGAGAGAAAGAGAGAGGGATAACAAGCATAAACATAATTAATCTTATATAAAATATAATAACTATTTTTTTTAAAATAAAATATCCTGGTCATTACACTCATGGAATCAATAAAATACATAGTTTATTAAATCAGGTCACAAATATATTGTAGTCATAAATAAATATACTAACTAAATTTTGATTATAATATTTTTTATTTCAAATATAATAATACATTATAGATTACGTAGCACTGGCCCAACCAAATAGATCGGATGTTATAGATTTTTTCGCGACTAGATTGTCTTTAAGGGCATGTTTGGTACGGGGATAACTCGAAGATAACCCTGGTTTATCCTCAAATTTTAGGGGATAAACCAGGTTTATCCCCAAAATTTTATGGTGCCAAACAGGCCCTAAGTGAATTTGGTCAATGGACGGAACACTAAAGTCATTTTCTTCCCTTGTCTCACAAACCGATGGATACCGATCGACCATAGGTCGATAGGTATCACCTCTACTCATCAGGAGTAGTATCATATGATGATCGAGCTGGTGCTCAATTGCTCATCGGTGTGCCTCGGGCCCCTAGGTCATAGCAAGGGAGGTGGGGTCAGGAGTCAGAACTGGGTCAGTTTGGCCCCAAACCGACCAGTCAGTTGGGGTCACGATCTAGGTCAGGACGAGGTATGCCGGGTCATCTAAAATAATAATAAAATATTAATTACAGGATCAAGATCTTGGGATTAGAACCAGGTCGGTCGGCCCCAAAATCGATCGCGTCGGGACTGGGTTGCGACCCTGCATTCCATTGGTCATAGTGATCAAAAACACTGAACCATGGGTAGTGGTATCGATTTTTGTGAACGATGCATGTTAATTTATTTATTATATCATATTTCAAACATTATTATATTTTAACAATTAATTAATATGTTTGATTTCAAATGTTCATTTATTTATTATATCATATTAATTATATTTATTGTTAACTATATATTATGATTAAATTAAAAAATACTAAGATTACAATATATTTATTACAACTGATTTATGAACACAAAATTAATTTGTTTAAGACATCATACTATTTATATCTAATATTTACTATAATGTGTCTAGGGTAAAAAATATTGCTCTCACAAGCCTATTCATTAAATTTATTATCTTTTCTTTGTATAAAAATTTAAATATAATATAAATTATTAAATATTTTAATATTTTTACATCATTTTAATTAATAATATATTAATTTTATTTATATTAAAAGTTAAAAATGATATAAAATATAAACTATTAATTTTATTATGTTAATTCTATTTTATTTTGATTACATAATATTATTATGTTTAGAGTGATAAAATATTGATTTATTAGCTCAAAATTAATTTATTTAAGACATCATACTAATTATATCTAATATTTACTATAATGTGTTTAGAGTAAAAAATTCTTGCCCTCACAAGCCTATTCATTAAATTTAATATATTTTATTTATATAAAAATTCAAATATAATATAAATTATTAAATATTTTGATATTTGTTATGTCATTTTATTTAATAATATATTATTTTGCTTTATTTATATTAAAATTTAATTTTGATATAAAATATAAAAGAGTAATTGTATCATGTTAATTATATTTGATTTTGACTACATAATATTGGTATGTTTAAAGTGATAAAATATTACAACTTAAAGCATATCTATCAAATCATATTTATAATATTTTTTGACTATAGAATAATAATAATGTGTGTGTTACAACATGCTACTTATATGTATGTTATAACTATAATGTATTATTATATTTAAAAAAGTATTATAATCAAAATTTAGTAATTATATTTATCACCTGATTTTAATAAATCATGAATTTCAATAAATACCAAATAGAAAAGATGCTATTTTAGGAATTATTCAAGGAAATTTAAGTTATCAAAAACTAATATTTCATGTTAACCCTAAATTTGGTATATCACTTAAAGATAAAAATATTAATCAAGTTTTATCATTAGTACAATATTTTAAAAGAAAAGAATTTATGGAAGAATGGAGTATGCCTTATTCAATAACTTATATGATTAGTTATGCTCTGAGCAATACGCATCATAGTGATATATTTAAGAATTCAGAATTCATTACATTACCAACAATATTTCAACAAGAAAAATACATAAACCAACAATAGAAGAAATTGAAATAACAGATTTTTATGATATAGATATTACAAAAAACCCTTATTAATAAATGATAGATCAAGATTATCATTAACAATAAATAATGGAAGATTACAAGGAAGAGATTCAATAGGATCTATTTCAGAAAGAAAAGACCCTTTATTAATAACATATCCTTCAACATTACAGAATACACCACGAGAAAATACATTAATACAATAGTTATTAAAAATAAAATATTATGATGGTATAGAATGGAAAGATACTCAAATACTTATAGATATAGGAGCTTTTGCCGATTTTATTATGAAAAAAATGACTAAAAATTTACCAAAAATAAAATTAGAAAAATCTTATATATTTAGAAACTTTGAAGGAAAAATTAGTGAGATACATTATGAAACAATAGTACAAATAAAAATTCAAGATTATACATTTAATATACCATTAAAGATACATGGTAATTATAGCTTGCAAGATAGAAAAATTTTATTATGAACAATTTTTTTAATAAAAATGAAACCATTTCAAATACATGAAGACAAGATTATTTTAACGTATGAAAGAAAAGAAATAATTTTATACATATGACAAGTAGAAAAAATGACTAAAATCATTTTAAAATTTAGTGAAATAATTTATACGAAATTGAAACAGATAAATTTGATCTTAGAAAATCATTATTACAACTACAAATGACAGTTGAAGATTTAGAAAAGTTATTTCGTAAATAACTTTTCATGAAAATAGGAAAAAATACACATCATACTGAAGTATATCTACATACTAGTTCTATTAGATAACAGAATACCAAATAAAAAAAATATGTGAAGACTTCTCCTGTCTTCAAAATTATATATAAATTTAATTTTGTTATAAAATACAAAATAGTAATTGTATCATGTTAATTATATTTGATTTTGACTACATAATATTGGTTTGTTTAGAGTGATAAAATATTACAACTTAAAGTATATTTATCAAATCATATTTATAATATTTTTTGACTATAGAATAATAATAATTTGTGTGTTACATCATGCTACTTATATGTATGTTATAACTATAATGTATTATTATATTTTAAAAAAGTATTATAATCAAAATTTAGTTATTATATTTATCACCTGATTTTAATAAATTATGAATTTCAATAGATCCATGAGAACATAGTAAGACAAAATAGATATTTTACTTTCTTTTTAAGGTCTGCCTTCCTTTCTGTTACTTTCATCCGGTGCGAAGCGGACATACGTGGAAAGGTAAAAATTCGGCTTCCCATTAAACAGAATTTCTGTCGATCCTTTCATTCTAGCGGATCCGTTGAAACGGACTGATGCTCATGGGGGTGTTTGGTTGCATGATAATTTTTTGTACACTTTCATGATAAAAAATTGTATTAAAATAAAAAGTGAACCAACTCATGACATAAAATTATCATGTTTGGAGAGATGTGATTACAAAAAAGAGTAACCACCGCACATGACCAAATAAAGTGGGGGACCACAAGAAAAAAGAAAGAGGTGAGACCCTCTTTTTTTGTTTAAGAAGAAAATCACTTTCAAAACATAAAATTGTCATGGTTGTCAAACACCTCTTTTAACAAGTTTTCTTACAATTTTTAAAAAATAAAATAAAAACCTCAATTATCATGCAACCAAACACCCCATTAATTTCCATTGTCTAAAAGAAAATCTCATTGCATTGAAAGAGAAATTTAAATATTGTTGTTTAAATTTTAACACTTAAACAAAAATTTATTACTGCACGACAATAAAACATAAATTTTCGTCTAAGATATACTTAAAGAAGAACAGTTAAGTACACACGTGTCAGTCCACATTGTAATTTTGTCAAAAAAAACAGTAGCAAAAGTGCATACTGTGTCCGTCGACACAAAATAAGAAATTTGAGAAATATACTAAAAAACTAACATTCATCTTAGAAGGTCAAATATGTTAGAGTTTTAATGAATACCTATCGACGATACAAACTCTTTTGTGCTGCGAAAAACGAAGAATGAGGAAGATTCATCGGATAAGAATCGTCCGTCTCCTTCAGACAATCCTCTAATTTTCTCTATATTGAACATGTACGATACAACCATATGGAGAGTCACAGTCATGTCTATACTTATATAAAGAGGAGAGACCAGTCTGATTTCGACTAAGATTAGGATCCTGTCCATATTCAGATCATGGGCCAAACAGAAGATAAGGTCCAATAAACCATGTTTCATCTTATAGACATAATAGTGTGTAAAGTCGAGCCCAATAACAAGTGGATCACTTAAATAAATATCAGGTAAATCCAACATTCTCCCACTTGATCTATCTTGTTCCTTATACATCAAATCTTTTATTTGAACTATACATATAATACTAATACATATATAATTTTAAAAATGACTCTAAAAGATTTGACATAACGGGCTCAAACTAGAAACGAAAAAACTAAAATATGTGCACGCGATAAAACAGAAAACCAGCACACTATCTCTATTAGATGGAACCCAAATTGCTCACGTTCATAGTTGTCAAGGCGCCAACTTAGGCGGCAAGGCGCTTTTTCAACAGCGCCTTGTCAGGACACCTTGCCTGGGGCCAAAAAGGTGACCAAGGTCGATCTGCGACTACTCTGTGCCCTCATTTAATAATATTATAACAATATTTCACTATCACTTATACTATCGCACATATATAAAATTTATAATCATAAATGTGTTATATACTTAAATTTTTTAAAATCTATTTAACTCTTTTCTCTTTCACATACACATCATATTTACTTATATACATAGATAAAATACTCATTCAATTATAACGTAAAAAGATATAATTATATTTATGTATATTTTTATGTATCACAACTTCCAACACAGCCTTCCTTGAATACCGCCTTGACTGCCTAGGCAACGCCTAAGTGGCTGCCTTGTCGCCTAAGCGGAATCGATACCCTTCAACACCTTGGGCGCCTTGTCGCCTTGACAACTATGCTCACGTTATTGTAGGTCAAATGACAAGGGTCATGGCGGTAAATGCATTCAGTCACACACCATCTTCCATGTACCATGTGTCACCAACTTTCCTATAACCAAACACTGTATATGGTTGTTCGAATAAACGTATACTTAATGTTTATTCATTGGTCATCACTTTAAGTTACATTCTGCATACCTAAAGTCCATTACTGAAGTGTACACAAATGGAACATGTAGAATATAACAACAATGAAAAATCAATCACACAACTATATAAGTGTCAAAATTGAATCACAACATATCAAGAGAACTAACAAGACTTATCCGAATCACATGACTATAAAGATGTTAGCTAGTAGTCCCTTAGTGAGTGGATTTGTCACCATGAGACATGTCTCAATATGTTTAATAGACACTTAATTGATTCCTTACTAAATCTCTAAGACAAAGGTACTTTATGCCTAAGGTTCTACCACCCTTAGACGCCTTATTATCCTCAGAGAAAAAAATTGTAGTAAAATAGTCATTGTAAATCCTTATAGGCCTCAAAAGATTATAAAAGGTAGAGAAACGACCAAATTCCATAAATAAATAGCCTATGCACTAGTCTCATAACATGCATTAAACACTGCCGCCATGGTGGAAGTAACCATAAAAGATAACCAAAAGTAAACTTTCGGATATTAAGCAGCCACCATAATTTATATCGGCATATGCAATTATCTCTAACTGATATGACCTCCTCTATGTGAGCATAACACCTACTATGCCTTTAAGATATCTATGACCTTCAAGGTCATAATTGGAACACCATAGCTTACTGAATTATTATCTCTTACAATGGATACCTTATCGGGTGTGCAATACAGCAAATGGAACCTTTTAAAACCTTTAAAATGTAAGATTTCTGAGAAAGACCTAAGGAGCCTAATAATCTAACCCTGGTGTTCTCTAAGCCCAATATATACTAGGCTACACCTAAATCTTCCATCTCAACAATTCATAGACAGTAAAACCTTAGTTTCATATAACAAACAGAGATTACCACTAGCAAGTAATATGTTATTCATACACAAAAGCAAGATAAAATTTACTCCCACTAACCTTTAGGTATGAACACTTATAAAAAATGTTCACTTTAAACTCAAAGGATAAAAATATCTCATTAAACTTGAGATACCATTGTTGGGAGGCTTGCTTAAGTTAGTAAATGGATTTCCTTAATTTGCGTACCAAATGTTCATTCTATTCAACATGAAACCCTTGAGGTTGCTCCATGTACACCTCTTAATTTAGATCCCAAACTTCTTGTGGCATCCTTATTAGGCATGTCTGTCTACTTTGCTTTAATACAGTCAACACATATCACAAATTCTTTAAAGTCAAGAGAAGAAAATACTCCTCTCAAGAAGAGAAAATACTCACCTCACTAATCTTTGAAGTCTCTTAATGGAGATAATTACCTAATCTCCTATACCACAACATGGATGATTCATGTTATATGCTATCATGCTTATTGCCATTGAACCGAAGTAGGTAGGCTATCATGGACATGTTAAACCATAGAAGATATACACAAATTCCATAAATCATCAGAAAGATTGTCAATACCAAAAAGTAAGTAAATATTTAATTAAATTAAATAAATAAAATCTAAAACTGAAATGGAACCATTTACAATCAAGTTTTGATACCGACACCATATTTTTACTATATAATGGTACATAAAATGTGTCATCTGAATTTGAAACATATCCAGTACTAGATATAGCTTAAAATGTTCTTATAGCCTTCACTTGCAAGCACGTCCTATTCCTCAAGAGAATCGGCTACTCATCCTTATGGATCGGCCTTCTGAATAGGAATCCCTACATAAAAGTGGCAACAAGCACAACAACCCTTGAGTCAAACCATTAAGAATATAAAGAAATAATAATCAAATAAGACTCATAAGATATATGATAAGAGACCGTACCTTTCTTCTCAAGCCACTGTTTATATTTCTGACAATATCTCTTCATGTGTCCAACCTTATGGCAGAAGAAGCATTTATCATTCTTTCCTTTCCTAATTTTGTTTTTCTTCTTCTTACCCTTCATTTGAATACTAATTCTTTCACTAAATGTCCACTTCCATTATGAGAGGTAAAATTAACATGATTCCTCTCTCCTCTCAATTTCTCTTCCTCCTATACGCACATGGTCATCAACTCATTGACAGACCATTTAGCCTGATGTGTGTTGTAGGATATCTTAAAAGCTTCATATTCCATTGGCAGAGAGTTAAGAACTAAGTGAATCAGGAAAGTATCATAAATTGTAACCTCCATGGCATTGAATTGAGCTGAAATGTCTCTCATCATCATGATATGCTCTCTAACACTCCCACTGTCAGTGTATTTCATCGAGGAGAGTTTGGCCATCCGGTACTTGCCTTAGCCTTGTCAGAATTGACAAATTGCTCCTCAATAGCCTGAAGATACCCGCTAGCACTAGTTTGTGTAGGGATCGATCCCTTTATGTTTTGACTGACGTGCCCATGAAGAAATAGGAGACACAAACGATTGGATCTCTCCCACTTCTCAAAATGAATCTTCTGGTCAGATGTACTATCAAATGTAATAGGAGTAGGCTAATCCTCACGTAAGGCTAAATCTAAGTCCATGTACCCTAATGCAAATAGTACCCTTTGTTTCCATTCAGTAAAATTTGTTCTATTAAGATAAGGCACAGACACAGTAAAAAGGTGCAAAGAGTGGAGAAGCAACTGTAATAAACATGCTTGCATGAGATAATGCAACTTAATCATGTACGAGATAATCGACTAAAAGCTCAAAGTAATTCTAATAACCAAAAAGAATTACAATCAGTCTAGTACATCATTGTAATTTCTCTTTTGAGAGACAATCATAACATGCTAATGAACCAACTCTCTAGATAAACTGAAATGATAGAAGTAACATCCATATATACTTTGATGTTCAGAGGGTTTATACTTTTGGATACTAAACTCTCAAAAGTCGTCGTATACATAAATATCATTATATCATACTCTTAACATGAAAATAAAGCACTCCTTTGGGAGTTAAACTTTATCTCCAAATAAAAAGCACAAAGTTAATACTATTCTTATTTTCTTTATGAGAATTATTTAATATTTTTCATATATAAGGCCACTTTGGTGATCTACTCACATAATTCAAATATTAAATCTCTCTCCCTCTAAATAAGAATACTTGATGCTATTTAAACTAAAGAATAGTAAATTGTATCATCCCTCATGATTGGTGCCACTTTGGTGATCTACCCAACCATTTAGAATGCAAAAATTCACCACTAAACCATATAACAACATCAAATAATGACTTTATGTGAGCTAAAGACATTTCCATAATATCATTGTAATAATAAGAAATATTCATGCATAAATAAAACTTTAAGAGGTCATGATTACATGTTCAATATTTCTTACTGAAAATTGCAATAACTAAATGTCCAAATTTTTTATGCCAAAATTCACTAAAATAACTTAATACAAAAATTTTAGCAATCTGTATGCACATATATCCAATTTTACTGTAAAAACTATCCACCAGAATTAATTCTGAATATGCTATTTTGCATACATATCCCTGTATCCTTTAACATAGCTTTGGTTAATGGATTTCAACCCTATAAGATGCTAAATGGGTCCAGTATTCTATAACTAAATGAATACTGAAAAATCCTTCAACTAATTTAAAGAACAAGGTCATTGACTTTAATACAGAACAATTAACTTTGATGATTTAGAAATAACAAAGATATTTCAACCGGATATCTTAATGGATATCAAATCGGATCTAAACTCAAATCGGATTTGGATCTAATTCCTTAAAGAATTCAAAATCCACTTAATTTAAATTCAAATCAGATTTTTACTGAAAAATTCTAAATCTGAATTAAATCCAAATGCCTTAAAGAATATCAAAATAGATTATAATTTAAAATGGATTCAGAATGTTTCCTAATTGAATCGTAGATCCATTTAACGAAATCCAAATCTATGTCATCTTTAAAATCAGAATCCAAATTTGATCCTAACAAGAAAGAGAATTTTGGATTCACATATTTTAAAGATCCTAATTCAAACTGAAACCGAATCTTAAAACGGATATAGATTCAAAACAATTTTGGATTTGATTATGGATAAGATGAAAATATCTTGTTACCAGAATTCAAAGTTATTGTCTATTTAACTTATCTCGGATCCAGGTCTATTTAACAGAATCTCCCCAAATATCATTCATTCTAGGATTCCACAAAAAATAGAACCGTATCCAATGCCAAAACTACAAAGAGGGTATTCTGGTAATATACCCATCTTCCTCACCCTGCCCCCTTGCGGCTGTCCATGGAAGAAGCCCTAGCTGCAGGGCTTCCAAAGCGGCAGCGACGGGAACAGATGGCCAACTTGGCCCCTCGGGCGGGAGATGGCGCCGGAGCACCGTCCGGCGAGGGGGAAAGCAACAGATCCTTTTTTTTTAATCTTGATCCCACCCGCCAACCGCGTGAGACTGGTACCGGCGCTGTCTTTTGCCAACATCCGACTAAGCGTTGGTGTCACCGTAAACAGGGCGTGACCCTTCTCCAGACGCCTTCGCAATGCCCCGCTCCCATCTGAGGCCGTGAGGGCAACCTGATGCCGACGACCCGCTATGCTTAGATCCGGTGTCGTGGTTCCGAGCAATAGAACCTACGATGTGAATCACTAGTGGAAGGGGACTATCGAGTGATCTAGATCTCGGTGGGAAGAGAACATGAACGAACGAAATCGGAAAATCAAAATCGATTTCTAAATCAGACACCCATGAATCAAAACATGGGTTTGATATCACATGCTGAAGTTTTAAGGAATATTCATCGATGATTCAAATTCCATTACACTGCGAAATACGAAGAATGAGAAAGATCCGTCGAATAAGAATCGCCCATCTTCTTCCGGTAATCTTCTGATTTCTTTATTCTATTAACTCTGTATGATGCAACTTTATGGAGAGTCACAACTCTGTCCGTGCTTATATAGAGAGGAGGGACCAGTCCCAATTCAACTGAGATTAAGATTTTGCCCATAGTCGAATCCTGAATTAAACCGAAGATAAGATCTAATAAATCATGTTTTATCTTATAAATTTAATAGTGTATAAAGTCAGTCCAAAAATAAATGAATCACTTAAATAAATATCAGATAAACTCAACTAAATATTACATCAGAGTTGTCAAAAAAAAATAGTGTTGAGTTGACATTGAGAGCGGTCCATCGGAACGCGAAGGTCATGTCGCATTGGTCAATGTACCATATTCACCGTTACGGGTAAGTTCTGTCGTTCGATCTCAGGACTTTCTGCAAGAGGCACAGGCCCACAACGAGGGAAACAGAACATTACGCCACACCAGTGGTGAGATATCAGAAAAGTAGAGTCGGTTGGCCATTAAACTGATTAAAACGGACGTAGCGTTTTTTTCCTCAAAAAAAAGGAAGAAAAAAAATCGCAGCCTTTGCATTTCGAAAAGGGAAAATTTCCAATAGGTCCATTTAACAAAATCGGTTTACTGAAAACTCCGTTGACCATATTTGTATCCTCCTAGGTCCGTTGACAGCAAAATATGTTACCACCCGATCCATTTTTCCTGTACGCTGTCCCCAAATCCCAGTTCTACCCTTTCCTCGTTCGTTTGATCCTTCCATTCCGGCAGAGGGTTTGGGGTGGCGCTGGAGGAGGGTTGGGGGTGGCGGCGCCGGCGGAGGGTTTGGGGGTGGCTGGAGGAGGCGTGGGGGTTGGCGACGCCGACGGAGGGTTTGAGGGTGGCGCGCCGGCAGAGGGTTTGGGGTGGCGCCGGAGGAGGCGTGGGGGTAGCGCGCCGGCGGAGGGTTTGGGGGTGGCTGGAGAAGGCGTGGGGGTTGGCGGCTCTCCTTCCCGGTCCCCGTCGACCCCTACGGTGGCGCCGCCGCCGGCGGGGGTCGGATCGAGTACTCGCAGAGCCTGCGAAGCCCCAGCTTTAAGAGCGCCCATGAGCGCTTCGGAGCGGAGCAGAGGTCCACTGTTTCCTCGTACACCGACAGCCTGCCCGGAGAGATCTCGCCGTCGTCGACCACGGACCTCCGCCGGTGGCTGAGGTGAAGCCCGGAGAACTGCTCTGCGCTGATCCCCCTAACCCTAACCGTACGTGTGTGAAGCAATAGGTTGCTCGGAGTAGGAGGTCGATCGGAGAGATCATGCGCGGCGGCGTGGGGGTAGCGCGCCGGCGGAGGGTTTGGGGGTGGCTGGAGGAGGCGTGGGGGTTGGCGTCGCCGGAGCTCTATTCCCGGCAGCCCAGCTCGATGGAGCCGAGATAATCGACTCCGCCTCTTCTTCCTCCTCCTCCTCCGCCGGCGCCGATCCACCGCCGGCCAGCACCTCGCCCCCACCGAGAGTAAACCTCCTCGCCGCCGTGCGCCCCCGCCGGTAGCGGAGCTCCTCGATTCCCTCTCTTCTTTCTCTTCTTCCTCTTCCGCCCCGCCGCCGACCTTGAACACCACCGGAGGCGGGGCTCGTCCGCCCGGCCCTCCACGGCGGCCTTAAACGGCGACGGCGGCGCTCCGTACTCCACCTCCCGCACCTCCGGCTTCTGGAAACGGGACGAGGCGGCGATGGAGCAGTAGTGCTCTGTAGATCCGCGGTGGCTCGGAGAAGACGATGGCGGACACGACGGTGGAGGACAGCCCAGCGCCGCCGCCGGGGGAGAGGGGGGGGGTAAAACAGACTTTTCAACTCTAAAATGGAGTGGATGTGATGGTATTTTAAAAAAATAGACTTAGTGACAAAGCGATTTTGAAAACGGACCTATTGTGAAAGCAGTAGTCCCAAAACGGACCTAGTGTGCATTTGCGCTTTCGAAAAAGACAGACAAGCCCGAAGTGCTCCGCCTCTGGCACCTTCCCGCCCGCCCGGTTCATTCCCAAGAAAGAGCTGCTGAGCAAGCCAATCCCACCCCGCGCGCGCGCTGTCTTGCTGTCTCCTCTCCCGACCCAGCGCGGGTCGATGGATTTCGATCCGAGGTCTCTCTTCCGCGACGAAACTGATTCCGATGCCGACTCCGACGACTTCCACCTGGTGAGTCCATGCAGATTTTCTTGGGGCGGAACTCATCCTTCTCTCTCCCCCACCTTCTTTTTTTTGTCTTGGGGGTTATATGGTCGCACCAGTGCCTGTTGCTTGATCTCATGGTTGGTGGTCTGTTGTCCTGTTGGTGGCGTCAGGGAAGGGATGCGACGAAGGAGCTTGTTGTCTATCTCATCGACGCGTCACCCAAGATGTTCATTCCGTTTGATCAGGATGTTAGTTTCTCGTCCTACTTACTGAAATTTCGGTTGGTTTCTTTCATTAACTCGCAAGCATGTATGTATCTCCGTCTTCTAACGATGTTTGAAGCCGAAATTTCTGTTTTTGAGCGCTAGGTCTATTTGGATCCATGTAAAAGCAAAAGCACTGGAAAATGCTTGACATGTATTTAGTTTTCATATAAAAGGAAAAACAAATATCTTATTTGGTGCATCGGTGGACAAGTTTCTTGAAACAATTTTCAGCTTTTTGGTTGGTTGTAGAACATTTTCCAAACACTTAATGTTTAATTTGCTTAGAAGGTATTTTGAACTTTTTGACCAGGTTTTATCACCTATAAATACTTGTTAAAAATTATTTATAAAATTACTTATTATTTAAAATAAAATTTGAGGAAGGTCATGCCAATAAAAATAATGGCGCATTTTTAAAATTAATTTTCTAAAAATATTTGCAATAATATTTTTATTAGATGTTCATAATGAAACATTTACATGAAAATAATCAAAACTAAAAATTTGATCTTCATTAACTTCATTCAAAAGAAGTGCATCAAAATCAATTTTATTGCCTTGGCTGAGCTATTATAATAAAAATGACAAAAGCAATACTTAAATCATGTATAAATCTAATAAATGCAATTTATTATTATGAAAGTGATAAATAGGCATTGATACTCTTCATTTACCAAAAGTAATACTTCTCGGTTCTCACAACTCCTCACTATCTTTCTATTGAAAACAGCATCCTGGAAAATGTGAGAATGACAAAATCTAGGAAATCATAGGGTCAATGAAATATGAGTTACATTTATCCGAAGTTGCAGGTAATTAAGTGAACAAGTCAAGAAAGTTTTCAGGAAAACATGACCTGGCAGCCAGTTTTACACCCATCCAAATGAACCCGACGTGTAAAGAGCAATAAATTATACACTAGTTTGTTCTCTTCTTTGTTCTCTCTGTACATGCCTTTTACTTTTGTGAAGGGAACCAAGGAAGGACATTAAGTTGTCTAATATATAGTGGAATCAATTCATGGAGCAATTGAGAATTGGTCTTTTAAGTATAACATCAATGCCTAAATGCACTCTATTTAAGGTGAGAATCGTCTTATAGTCAGGTCAAGCTTATGAGTGTATGCTTCTGTATTGCACACTAAAAACTGGGTTCAATGGATATTCAGTTGACAACCCTGTTTTGTCATTTTTATACCTGCTTATTGAGTGCTTGTACAGTACATAGTTGTAGGAAACCATTATGACCTTTGTTTCTCACATTATTTGTTAGATTAAACATCTAAAGTTCAGGGTCCGGTGCCATATCATGCATTTATTTCTTAATCTCCTTTTCACCTTTTTCCCATGTTAGTAATGGTTGTCTGTTATAAGTTGGATTTGAGATGTTGAGGTACAATCTAAATGAATGCTTGAATTGATACCGATGGACAGATTTCTATGTTTGATATGTATAAAGCTGCATCATTGTTTATACCAAAGCTTATATAATGTCATCATAACTATAGTCATATTCCAAGGCACCTTTAAGGACATCTGTATAATAAGTTTTCACAATAAGATCATCATCTAGGTGTGTATGCTGCTCTTTGAATCCTTCTATTGAGGTATTCTACCATCATCATGTTAGGAGCTTGCCGTATTAAGAGAATCTACTTTACCAACTAGCGAATGTGGTGGATATACAACGAAGACATGGTCACATTGAAATAATGATTAAACTGATAGTGGAGCTTAGAAAGGAAGTGATAACTCACACCTCTTAACAATCATGACCAGCTTGTCCAACATAAAATAGAATCTGAACTGAACTTCACTTATCATTCCGGTTGAAGAGTGTTGTGTACCTAAGAGGCTGGATGGCACTATTTTGGATCTAGTGGTTTAACATACTGCCTGGGATTCATTGCAGAAAATCAATAAAAAGAAACAACACAAAAGCCGGAAACATATAGGAGGTTTTCTCCTTGTGCGACAAAAGCAAGAAAGAATGATTCTAAAATGATCGATTCCATTTTTATTTTTTATTAAAAATAAATGGAATTTTAGCATTTTTAAAATTTTTATTTATTTACTTATTTTTAATATGTTTATATTATATATTTTATTTATTTTAATTTTATTAGAATAGGACATGAAAATATAATATATTTTATATTATAATTGTATCATATAATTATTTATTTTATTTATTTAAAATTTAAAATTTACTGATTGTTAAGTTACATAATTATATATTATTTATTATTAATACTAAAATTATATTTGAATATATTTTCTATTATTATTAAAAATATAGTAAAAGTATATGTTATATTATTGTTATATTTAAAAATATATTTACATTTTATATTATTAAATATTATTTAATATCAACAAATAAATTCTATTTTAATTTTTTTATATATTTATATGTAAATAATATAATTTTTATGTATAAATAAAGTATAAATTTAAATTATAACTTTTATTAAAAATAAAAATTCTTTAATTATTTTTATATCATAAAAGAACAAAAAACGAAACTTCAATCATTTGTATTGCTTATTTTTCCCAGGTTACTGCATTTTCTTGATTTATGTGTCAAGTGTCTTGCTTTTAATAGCTGTATCTGAACTTCAATTTTGAAAATTCTCTTCTGACGATTGTCTTTCAGAAGAAAGAAAATGGAAAAACCCCTTTCCTTCTTGCTGTAAGTTGTGTTTTACAGTCTTTGAAGACGCAAATTATTGGTGGTTCTAATGATGAAGCTGCAATTTGTTTCTTCAACACAGTAAGTTGTGTCTTGTTGTTTTTTTTACTTACTTGTCTAACAACTTACTGCCTTTTGGTGCATTTATTGGTTATTGCACCTTAGAATTTCATACTATCTTAAAATTAGCAAGTCAAAGCACTGTTTATCATTGATATTTTTTTATCATTTCTGGATGAGGGCATTTTTCTTAGAAGTTCTCACAACTCCTTTATAAAATTGACATAATCATCTTTATTCACAAATTGAGCATCCTACAGACTTACAATATTTGATTATGTGTCATGTTCTTCCAGAAATTTGAGGGCTATAGCATTTTTTTTACTGCCACCTGGACCGAAAATTGTCTTTTGTACTCGAGAATGGGTGGATGCCTCTCGAATGCGGTGACTTGGTCAGTAAGGATGTGGATGGGCCTCTCAGGAAGGGTGAGACACTAACTAATTCCTCTAGTCAGAGCCTCAAGGTTCAGATACAATTGGTGAGCGAGGTGACATGTGGGTCCATGACTGAACTTGACTGGTCAAACACTCAAACGACGACAAACATAGAGTGAGTTAGGTGGTAGTTGGTTTCACAAACACCATACAAAACAAGTGACGTCTTGACTTGACCTGCTATGATAACAAACTGATGCGGAGCTGCCTCTAAAAATCAGATTAGGACAACAACTAAGTGATACAAATCATGTCCGGACACTATGATGTTTACAAACTTCTGACAGATAATTAAGCCAAACAGAAGTGGATCCAAAATAGTAGCCCTCGAATGGATGACAAATAGGTAGTTGGTACACGACCCAAGTCTAGGATGCTTGCAATCAACAAAGTAGTTCGAGATAATACCTCCTTAGTCAACAATGATTTTTAATCGAGCTAGTTACATATTCTCTCACGTGACACAACAAACGGAGATAATAAATGAGCAAAATAGACGATGTGCTAGGGGGGGGAGAGAGAGAGAGAGAGCTCCACTGAGATGTGGGTGGCAATCACCCAGCTGTCCACCTTTTCAATCGTTTATTACATATATGTTGCTACAAAGTTTAAGCTCACACCTCGCAGGGCCGTAAAAGACTGCAAGCATGTCAAATATGATCGGAAAGTGGATAGGTTGATGGACCCGCTATTGGCAAGCTAATAGAAGCTTATATCAACAAATTCTAACGTCATGTACAGGCATGTTACATGAACAAAATTTATTTTTGGCTCTACTGTCATGGAATGCAACCTCCTTAGAATTTCTCTCCACACCTTTGAGAAATGAGATCACTGAAACAACAATTTGTATACAATACCTTTGGTCCTTTAATTCTTCCACCTATTACTACCTCTAACTTCTTATCTCCATATTAGACAAACTCCTATATCATAAATCTATTCTTTCTCATTCTATTTTTCATAATTATTTTAGTTAGATGACTTTGTTAGTTTACTTTATTGCATCTATGATCCATCCAAAAACTTATCTAGGCATTATTTTCCAGTTTAATATTTTTATGAGTATATGTACAATTGACCAGAGATGCCATACTAATCTCTAGATGTTTCAAAGAGATCCCCTTTTTACACTATTCTGGATGAAGCTTAGATTCAACATAAAATATCTTATTTATCTTTTGTTAACAACGTTCACTCTCTCTCTCTCTCGATTCTCTAGTCAACTTATTTTGATTTTGAATCTCAGTTCTTTGGTCCTTCTTTGAAGATATTGCATGACATTTTACATATACATGCACTTCTATTGGCATTTCTGAGATCTAATCTCTTGAGATTATCTTAAAATCTCTTTGAGATCTTTTCTCTTCGGTTTCTCCAAGATAAAATCGAGATATGAGATGATCAGATGACAATCCTTGTATGCCATAAACTTGACTGGTTTCTCTTCGGTTTTTCCAGTTTAATCCTTGCATTGGGTGGGAGATGTTGTACTGGTAGCTGGAAGAGGAATGCAGCGAGTTGTTGGCGGTCAGTGATGGCGAGAGGTGCACTGGGCAGTGGGGCGGCATGAGGGGGGACCGAGGGGCTGTACATTCTGGTTGTTGGTGATCGTGGTGTGTTGGTGTGGCCGTGGCCTAGTGTGGCTTGGGTGCTACGACAAGACACCACTGTGGGATGTTTAAACAAGGATTTGGGGAGAAGAAACAAGATGCTCGGGAAGGAGGAGAAGTACCTTGGAAGGAGGGGAAGCATGTGCCCACATGCATATAGAGAGAGAGAGTGCTCAACAGAACTATTTTTTTCTTTTTGACAACATGCTTGGAGATAGAGTTGATTGAACCTTTTTATAGACTCTACCTTACATGATTTAAGGAAAACTCAAAAATTGCTCTAGAAGTGTAAATGCACCAAAAAAGTAACAAAACTGATATCCTCCGGTGACTCGTACAATTTCAAGATCGACCAAACATTTTCATTGACTATAACAAATCCATGGCATGGCGATAGTGCATATTATCTTGGTACTTTTTTAATGATAGCTTTGCTAATGTCATAAAAGATGGATGATATAACAGAGCATGGTATGAATTATAGTAGAAAGCTTAGGTTTTCATAAATTAAAAGGCAATAAAGAGAATGAAATTAAATAAGACATGTGGCTTTGATACGTTTTTTATTGAAATATGGGAGTCTTTAGAGGATTAAGGTGAAATGGTTGACTTGATTTTTTAACAAAATCTTAATTTTTAAGATAATGTTGAATTGTTATATAAATGGGCCATCTAACACAAGACCTCACGGCTATGAGTGGGGTTGGCATCTTTGTTATATTTTTACAAACTCTTTTGTAATACCAAATATGGGATTATTCTAACATTCCTTCTTGTGTTCAAGTTAATATTTTTTTTGATTAGGCATTGTCACCGGATCCGAAATATAGGGTACATGCTCACAAAACCCAAATTGAACCAATGTGCTTTGTTACCATAGTAAAGTTGTGAAACCTTGAAATTTATCATATAAAATATACGAGTATAAGTGTGACATGATTTTAAAATTTATTTGATATTTTTTCTTATGGGAAGAAAACATGCATTATTTGATTTTGTATTCCAAGTCTTAGCATAGACTTAAGATTCCTCATGTATTCATCATATATTTTAGACTTGGGTGTTTTGATGGATTTGAAACCAACATGTCAAGATCTGATTTGATATATAAATCTGATAAAGATCCTCCCATTGAACATGATTACGACTTAGTGCATTTGAAGTCCTCATTTTGGCCAAGATGCTTGTCATTTGGAATCCTCCTCCATCGGATTTAAGACATGTACACCGTTTATGAAGTTTTAGTAAGAAAAAGTGGAAAACTATCAAATAGTAAAATTGTAGAAACAAAAAAACGTTGTAGGCTTATGCTAACATGGGGAGGGTAATTCAAATTTAGATGATTTAAATATGCTTGAAGAAATAACTCAAAATTGACGTAAGGACAAAGAATCCATATGACCAATCCCAATTAATTTTGAGATTTCAAGGATTTTTCTTTGTCTGGGGGCACATTTAGAAATACAAACAAATATGAGGACTGATATGTAAAAATCTCTTTTCTTAATCACTTGTAAGAATGTGTCATTTGCAGAATATATAATGCTTATTATTAGTTTTAAATTATTGATAGACCTTGAGTTTGATTTTTGATTTTTATTGGGTTTGATATTTGTTTAATTGAGTTTAATTTCTGTTCGTTTATGTCATTTGCCTTGGTAGTTATTCTATACTGACTACTGGTTTTGGTTAAAAGTTTTCTGCTTTGGTGACATCTTTATGACACTAAACTTATAAGAGTCAGTGTTGCATGTGGTTTGCCGGTATGATGTCAGCATGACATAATGTAGCGACTTCATTAGGACCTAGATAGTTGATATTGTACTTTGAATAATCATTAGCTTAGTTGTTTTGCTGTTATCAACCTAACAATCGGTAAAATTAGTTAAACATTCATTTGCCCCCTTTTGCAGAAGAAAAAGAGAAACTTGCTGGACCTAAGTGGTGTATATGTTTTCAACGTCATGGACTGTGAGCCTCTTGACAAGCCCAGCGCAAGATTGATTAAGGAATTTAGTAAAATAGAGGGTAAAGTATATTAGTTTAGACTTTTGATGATTTACTCAAGATGCTTGGAAGATTGTTGTATGAATCATTCTCTTGTCTGGGCTGAATCAGTGGCTTTGGCATACTTGAAATACGTATTTTTCATTATTATTGTGTTTATCTCGGAAGTCCACTCAAGTACAAGTTTAATCTTGCTTTGTGGGTCCCAAGTCTAAATAAAGGAGGACAGTTGCGGTAGGTGACAAAAAATGTAAAAATATTGTCAAATGCCATGATATGAATTCAAATGATATAAACATTGGAATGTTCAATTCTTATGGTGTAATACATTAAAGTTTGAATGTAGTGAAAGATACAAAGGGTGGAGGGTGTTCCTCATGTGTGACACATCACATCAGAGTGTGGTGTTATATAAATGATAGATCATACGGTAAGGACATGTGAGTAAAGAAATTAGTTTATAGAGCGGAGCAAGCCATAAGTTTTAAGACAAATTAAAGATAAATAAACATTATTATGGAAAGAAACTAAGAGAAAATGAAAGAAGATGAGAGTAATTACTTGAAATTTTGGGTTCCTTATAGAAAAATTTATGAAAATTGTTGATAGTAAGGTGAGAAAAAAATTAATATTGCCTGTATTCAAGTAATCCAATGGATAGGCGATAAATACAAGGGTCAAGAGAAATGCATACACATTTACAAGAAAGATATTGGTTAGTGATCTTCAAAAGAAAAGACTAAGAATATTTAATATAGGTTAGTGATCTTACATGTTAAGATCAATAGATGCATGAATAAATTTAAACAAAAGATACCAACTTGAATAAAATAGTGGGAATTAAAATGGGTGAAACAAGGGATATTTAACAATAAAATTCTTAAAATAAATGATTAACATATAGAAATAAAAATCAATGTTATGTGGATGAATATGGCTAAAAGATTACATAGGTAGCAAGACAATTATTTTGAGAATTTAAAATGCATGGTCCACCTAGAAAGGAGATTTGGTGGTGGAATGAAGAAGTACAAAATATAAAAAATAAAAAATCGAAATAAAAGATTATTTGAGTGTAATAACAATGAAGCTTATAAATTGTATAAGATAGCAAAATATGAAGCAAAAAAGATAGCTAGACTCAAGTAAAAAATGATGCTTTCAAATAAATATATGAGAAACTTGGAACTAAAGATGTCAAAAATGACATTTATAGATGATCAATGATAGAGAGAAGATCTTATGATCTTAGCAAAGTCAGAATATCAGATGTATCAATGATAATGAAAGAAATGTTATCATCAAAGTTGATGACATCAAAAAAGGATGAATAAGTTATTTTAATATTTTTCAGTAACTTTGTTACAAATATAGGAAACATAAATGATATAACAGAGCACAATATGAATTATACTAGCATGATTATATTTTATGAAGTTTAAAAAGATATTGAAGAGGATGAAAACAAGTAGGACATGCAGCCTTGATGAGGTCTATATTGAAGTATAGAAATATTTGGAGGATTTAGGGGTGGAATGACTAACTTCATTTTGACCCTAGACTTTTGCATAACAAGGAGGAAAAGAGATTACTATCCAGTCCAGACATCAATGGAGCTCACATCATTCTTAGTCTAGCAATAAACGATTCTCGGTCATTAGAAGCAGTTTGGTTCAAAGCGGCTCAATCGGGATTTACCTCCAAGTTGCTCCACAACCAGCCTAGTCGGATATGTTGAGATGAAGTAGGTTGCGCCACAACCAGCCTGTTGCACCTGGTGAAGAACAAGGAGAACCAGCCACTCCCTTGCGCTGGCTGAAGAGGGCCATACACGCAAGGGGGAGGAGCCGTTGAGCCGCCAGATGCCCTGTGCGACGTAGGACGGAAAGATGGGAGATATCGGTGAAAGAAAGTTGGAACTGGCTCTTATGCTTATGCTGTGTGCCATTTGCTGGGGCCAGAAGGGAGGACGATCACTGGAGCAGCCAATGAAGCAAAAAGAGAATGAAAATGCTGAGAGAGATAGGGCAGTGGACACCCTTGCAGTGTGTTTGCTGGCCTCTGTGAGATAGGTGGGAGGCAGCTGGCTGGCTTGCATGGCACTGGATGTCAGCCGTGGTTCTCTTGCATTGAATCAAGGAAGGTGGCTGGATGTACCTTGCGCCTGGCAAAGAGAAGAGCAGAGATAGTAATCAGCAAGAGGGCCCTATGCTGCACAATGAAACAAATAAAATAGAGGGGATTGAAAGAGAGAGGAAGAAAGAGAGCCACTCTGTACCGGTCTTCCCGTTCATGGCCAGACGTAAAACTTTTAAAAAATGATAGAATGGGAAGAAGAAACAGCACTGCCTCTACACAGTTGTTGCAGTGGTTTCCCATCATGTCACCCTTTCTTGATGGAGGCACACAAACTGGCTTGACAGCCATAGCCTCCTCAGTCCTGTGGTCAAAGAGGCGGTCAAAATTGGCTAGGGAGGGAAGCACGAACAAAGCGCCCCCACGGGTGAAACAGCCGGATGCATCCCATGTTGCTTTCAGCAGTCAAACCATTTAAGCAGGGGAGAAAAAGAGAAACCGGAGTGGTCAGCAGGCCACATGGTTGAATCCCTCCCCAACCGCAATCAAAGGAAGTCAATAAAAAAGAGGCAAAAACTCCCCTTTTGCATTGGATGGGCAGTGTTGACACTGAAAATTTGCCGCAAGAAATAGGGAGGTTCGAGTCCAACTCAAATTCGGACCTCTAAGTCCTACTTGAAGTCAGACATCTGAATCGTAGTCAAACTCAGATGGCCAAATCCTACTTGAAGTGGGATGTCCATTCTACTAAAAGTTAGATATCCAAATCCTACTTGAAGTTGGACATCTAAATTCTACTCAAAGTTAGACATCCAATTCCTACTCAAGATCGCACATCCAAATCCTACTTGAAGTCAGATGTCCGAATCCTACTTGAAATTGGATATCCAAGTTCTACTCAAAGTTTGATATCTGAATCCTACTCAAATTCAGACCAAGGATTCTAATCAAATTCTTGGATCCCATTTAAGTCCGTGTATTAGTTCTAAGACAAATTTGTAGTCCAATTTTATTTTGGATAAAATTCTGGACCAGAGAAAAAGAAATGACAAGTGGCAGATTTGCTGGAAATTAAATCCCAGTAAAAAAATTGGGGGAAGAAGTGTCCCAAAATGTCATTTTGAGGGCTAATTACGACCCATTTTTGAAGTTGAGTCTGGAGCAATGCGCGGAGCTCCATTTGGATCAATTTTGAGGAGTTTATGGGACTTAAACGAGTCAATATTTGCAACTCTTTTATGGGCCTACCATTGATCCATTTAAAGGACACAAAATGAGCTCAATATGGGCCTCTAAGTAAGTTATCTTATAGCCCATCTGTCAATATTTTATGATTTGACATATTAATTAAGAAGGAAGGTGGATGTGATGGGGACTCGATCCGGTCTATTTTGGGGTTTATTTTTGTTTACGTCTTTTGGGAGGAATTTTTATATTTGAATTTTATTTTTTTGTCTTTTCTTTCTATTTGGGTCTTCAAGAGGACATGCATGTAAATAGACATCTTGGAGGTCTTTTTGTAAAGTTGGCTTCTTTATTTATGGAGACTCATCTTGGAAATAGAGAGTTGTCTTAAATTTTTGGAGCCCTCATGTGCACAAGGGGCTTGGCCCCCTGGTTATCCACTTCACCCCCTCCACGATGGAGTCTACCTTTCTCGTCTCCCGCACCGATCGACTCTATCCCACATTCGACAATGGTCGGTCCTCCTCCCTCCGGTCAGTGAGCCTTCACACCCCCTTCCCCTCCAGTCAGTCTCTGTACCCTTCACCTCTCCTTTCCCTCTTCACCGGTCCCAATTAAACCCTTGTCGCCACCTCCGAAAGTCTATGCTTTCTCTGAGATTGCTTACGTATTTACCACCGTTAGTCACTTAGTCCACACCTTAATCGCCCCCTTCTCCAGTGATCCCTAGAGTACCTCTATACCCCCCAATAGATGAAGGAAGAAGAAGAGGACTCGCGGTGAGGACGACTTCATCCACACCCCTCTTAGTTGGCTTTTCTTCGCGTAATGACGGTGGCCACCGGAGTCCTCTAGATCCTCCTTTTCCTGACGGCGATGACAACAGCGGCGTAGGAGCCCTATGACTCCTCTTTTTCCCGTGCGAGGGCACCGTTGCTCTACAGAGGCCCCATCCTCTACCACCTCCTTACGCGGACGAAGACGCCGCAACGAACCTGGCCAGAAGCCCTCGTGCCCAAGCGCGATCGAAGACCCCCCCTGATGGGGTACACGGTGCCCATTGAGGTTTCCATGACATCGCCCTCGTGGCGAATCGTGGGTGGCCACGACCCCCCAGGGTTAAGCAGCGCCGGTCACCAGCAGGCTTAGCCGGTCTGGGTCAAGCGCTCAGATCAAATCCATGCCTAGTTCAATTAGGTTCCAACCGGTTTTGCAGATGGTTTAGGCTGGTTCAACAGATCTACAGTCGGTTCAAGCTTGTTGGGACCAGTTTAGATTGGTTTAAGCCATTCTGAGGCCGATTCAGTGTGGTTTAGGACATTTTTGGGTCAGTTCAGGCTCGTTTTGGGTGACTTTTTATTGGTTTGGCCTCTATTCGATGTGGATTGAGCCCATTTTGACCGGTTCAAGGCTGGTTCACTTTAATTTCGGCATGTTTTAGTTATTTTTAGCATCATAACATCGTTTTGCAGCGTTTAGCCATCAGTCCACCCCCACTATCCCGCATCAAATTGGATAGCGTCTTTTGGGTCCTGAGGAGACGATGTATTTATTTCTTTTATTTCGTAGTGTTAGAATTTATTTTGCGTATTTTTCTTTTGATATTTAGAGTCCTTTTCATTTTAGGTCTCTAGAGGACATATATGTAATTAGCTCTTTTAGGGGTCCATTTTGTAATGTCAAGTTCTATATATAGAGCCCTAATGTCAATATAAGAGAAGTTGAATGGCTGTAGAAGCAAGAAAAGGGCTTTTTCCTTCTCCCTCTCTTGTTCCCTCCTCCCTCCCTCACTCTCGATCTGCTCACCCCCTCTCGTCGACATCGGTTTTTCCACCTTCGGGTGCTCCTAGCCCCTTCTCCCCCTTTTCGTCCTCCTCCCCCACCTCTGGAGCTAGGTTTGGTGTCATTTCCCCTTCCAGTCCGATTTTCTGACAACCTTCGACACCTCCGTTGTCCCTTCCCTAAACCTTCCTAGACCTCCCATCCCACCCAGTAGCCTTCCCACACCCCTACGGAATGCCACCCCCCTATTGGAACCCCCCCCGGTTCTTCTTTCCTTTCCCTTCCCCTCCTCCTCCGGACGCGGCCGGACACCCCCATCCCTATTTTTTTTTGTCGGACAGCCGAAGCCGCCACCCCAGCTCTCGGGCTCCCCTACGCAGGCCTCCTTGGCCCCCCTAACTGCTGTCCCCTTCTCCTCTCTCCCTCACCCCCTTAACCCCGTGCGAAGACATCCCACCTCCACTCTCTCTCTCTCTCTTAGTAGGCCCCAACGACGGAGAAGGAGGCTGGAGAAGACGAGATCGGAAACGACAACGGCGATGAGATGGATGCTGGAGCCTCCGGATGCCGCTGCTGATCGGATCCCTCCCATCCTCTTCCCGTGGTCACTGGCTCCGCTAGGATGACCCTCGCCCGTAAGGCGTGACTGCTTGCCCCTTCTGTCTTGTCAGGACTGCCAAAAGCAGCAACAAGCCCCGCTGTGCTCTCCATTGTGTCTGGGAGCCATGGTTAGCCTAAATGATCTCCCCCTCCCGGGCTCACTATCGACCCCTGGGGCTCTCCCGGTCAATTGGCCGTGCTGTGTCATGCACGGCCTCCGTGACCCTGCCCCGGTTTAAACCGGGGCCCCTCTCGCGCCACCATGAACCCTGGCAGCTCACCCACGAGCTGGCCGGCTCAGAAGCCAGCCCGGCCGCCGGTTCGACCTGGTCTGGCCCTGCTTGGCTGGTTCAGCATCGGTTCAGTTCACATCTAGACCGCTGGTTCAGGCCTGGTTCAATCCGGTTCTGGCTGGTTCAGGCTTCTAGATGCCGGTTCACTGGCCTAGGGACTGGTTTAGGCTGGTGGTCTGACCCTGGTTCAGGGGTTTAAGGCTGGTTCAGCACTGTTTGGGCCCGATTCAGCCACTTTTAGTCCCGGTTCGGTGGATTTTCAGCCCAGTTCAGTGATTTCCAGCCCGGTTTGACGCTGTTTAGTGTGGTTTGGGGCCGGTTCAACGCCCCTTTGACCGGCTCAGCCCATTTCGGGTTCGGGTTAGTGAGCTTCAGCTTCCATTGGTGGTTTTCAGCTCGGTGGACCCACTTGGGGTCCGATTTGATCGACCTCAACCGGTCTTGTGAACCTGATTTGTAGGGGTGGGTACGGTTCGGTTTGGTCCGGTTTGGACCATTTTTTTTTCAAACCGAACCAAACCGAATCACCCTCCCAAACCGAACCGAACCGAACTGAATGTTTGGTTTAAACCAAAAATAAATAAAAATATTTAAATTAATTATTTTTTACATATATATACTAATTTCTATGTTAAAAATAATGAAAATAAATATTATTTTATTATAAAATTTATAAAAATATCATTTTTATTAATACTATAATAGTTTTTTTATATTTTTTTGATTAAATCGGTTTAAACGGTTTGGTTTGGTTTAAATCGGTTTGGAGATTTTCCAAACCGAACCAAACCGAAAGGGGGTCCAAACCGAACCAAACCGAACCGAATGGACTGGTTCGGTTTGGTTTCTCGGTTTGAACCGTTTTGTGCCCACCCCTACTGATTTGGCACAGTTAGATGGCGTCACCCTCCTTGTCCCACATCATGATGGCTTCCTATTTCGGGCTTTTCTAATTCAAGTGGATTATCTAGATTGTAATCGTGTCTAATTTATATTGGAATCAAATCAAACCTCAGGAAGATATCAGCAAAATTGGTAGGTCAATTATGAGGGAAATTTGTAGAAGCTTTTCTTTCTTTCAATGGCCAAAACTTTTCATTTGTGAATCACCTCAAGGAAGAAAACTAGGATGCCAGCCTCCCTTGCTTGCCCTCTACAAAAGATACTGTTTTTATCCCTGCACCACCCTTCCAGCCCTGAAGAAAACTCAGCCGCCAGTCTCTCTTCCTGCACCAATCATGCTGCCAGCGTGAGAAGCCCAGCCAGCCTGTCCTTTCCTTTCTTTTTGAATTTGAATGCCGCTGAAGCTGCTGCTACCTTTGAAGGCTGCCATCGTCGTGGTGGCTGCTAGGGCTGTAAATGGATCCAGATATTATCTAGATCCGATCTGAATTCTAGTCCAATTAATCGAATAATATTTAGTTAAACTGATCTGTCTGAATATTAAATAGAACGGATTTGGAAAAGAGTGATCCTCTGTTTAAAATCTGCTCTGAAATGAGCTTTTGGATTTTACATCTAACCGTCATAAAAAACCCTTCATTGTCTATATCCAGGTGCCTACACAAAGTTGCCCTCCCCACTTGGCTGACCTTGCCCAAACACCTTTTTCTTGGATCTCAGCTTCTCGCACAGGGACTGCAGTTGCCTTCAAGTGTCGGCTTCTCATCCTTGCAAGGTGCTCGCACGGCTTCTTCTCCTCCCTGCAGCTCTGGAGGATCATTGCACATGCTGTTTCGCAAGCGCACAAACTGATGGGGAATGGGGATGGTCAGTGCTGCTTTTATTTCTCCTCTGGCACTGGGACTGTTGCTGTGGATGGAGCAACGAATCTGAAGCTGCCACGCTTCACCCATTAAGGGATCCTTGGCCTAGGTCAGAACAGCAAGTGCCCTGCTTGCTCCTCCATCTCTCCTGGACAAGGCCCTTCAAATGTCCGCACGCATCGTCTGAACAATGGGGTATATTGCCTTTGATCTCTCCAAGAGCTGCAAAGTCACCACCATCATTGAAGTGTTTGTGTTTGGGCCTTTGTTTTAGAGGTCACCTTGGAGAGGCGGCTGATTGAGGCGTAGATGGGCACTGGGAGCCACTGCTGGTGGACTGGGTGTCGAAGAACTGGATAAAGGGAGGAATCACTGGGTCGGCAGAACTGCAGCTGAGAAATGAGTATCAAGCGGAGGAGATGGAATTCGTGCTGATGCTGGGCTCCTCTGTTTTCATTCATTGTTGCTTGAGAAGCCAAGCTTGAGACTGGTGACAGATTTTGGGTGGCAATGCATCACTGCCAGAGCTATCACCAAAGGGTTTGTGATGCGGGACGAACCGGGTAAACCGGGTTAAACCGACCGAAAACGAAATAAACCGGCGTTAATCGCCGCCAAACGACCTAAACGAACCCAAAATGAAGTAAACCGGCCTCGAACCGGTCGAAACAGGCCCGAACCGACCCCGAACCGGGTCGAACCATGCTGAACCGGTCTAAACCGGCTCAAAATGGCCTGAACCGGACTGAACCGGACGGTTCAATGCCTGAACTGGCCTGAACCGGCTTGGACCGGGTCTGGACCCGGTTGAACCGGCTAGCCGGCCGGCCTGGGCGCGAACCGCGGCAGAACTACGGGCGCCGGACACCGAGCTCGCACGCGCGAGCGTCCATCGGGGGGGGGGGTCGTGGCAGCGTCTTGATCGCTGCCGGGTGGTCGCGTGGCCGTCTCCACGCCGTCGCCCGTGTGTCGCCGTGGCGGCATCGCGGCAGTCCCGCGAGGGTGTGGGTCGCGACAAAATGCTGAGGGCACCGTGCGCCTCGCCTGTTTCGCGTCGTCGTCTCCGTAGGCGTCGCGCGGCTCGCAGGCGGGGCAAGGGCTCTCGGCAGCCGATGGCGCAGGCGGGCGAGCAGAGGGCGTCGTCGTCCTCCGTAGGCGTCGCGCGCGACGCCATCGCTTGTCGTCGTCGTCCCGTCCGGACGGAAGGAGCCGCGCGCCGGCGACAGGGCCGGGGGGGGGCAGGTGATGGCCGCGACGCCTCGGCGTTGTCCGGCCGGCTCCTTCGCGGTCGACGGAGAAGGGGACGGCAGTGGGAGGCAGCCGCAGAGGAAGGAGGGGGGGTACAGATCCGGGGATCGCCGGATCTGCCTCCTCCCGAGCTCCCGACTATTCTTCTGCTTCTTCTTCTCCTTTCGTCTGCAACCGCGAGGGAGGAAAGCCCCGCCGCCCTCATTGAGGGAGGGGACCGCCGGAGGAGGGAGACAGGGGGGGGGGAGATCGCCGGCTGGCGCGTCGTTGCTGTGGGGGGGGATCGATGCGGCTGCGTCGTTGTCGTACCGAGAAGGGGAAGAAAAGAAGAACGGCTCGGAGGCCGGAGGATGAGGAGGAGGAAGAAGACGGTGACCTCGCCGGATCCGAGGGTGGAAGAGTGACCGGCCTCACTGCCGGAGGTGAGAGAGGGACGGCCCTCACTGGCCGGGGTGGGGAAAGAAGACGGGGGCCGCAGCCCCCAGCGCGGGAGAGAACCAGCCGGAGCTCCAAAAAATCCTCTATTTCTTGATTGGACTATGTACATCGACCCTCTTATAAAGAGGATGGACAGAATTTAAGAAAGACTCCTCTAAGATCGACTATTTACAGACTTGTCCTCGTAGGGACACAAATAAAAGAAAAAAATAAAAAATTATCAAAATATGTCCCCATCAGTTTGATGTTTTTTGACTTGTGGCAACTCTCATACTTTTCTTATCTGTTCACTTGGTGTTAGTTGATTTTTATTATTTCTTGTTTTAAGGTGTTTCAGTGCATGAATGGTGTACTATACATGATGTTACTTATTGATGACTCCTATCATGAGTCAGCAATTTCATGAATCCATACATGCTAAGCACATGAAATTGTCTATTTATGAAAGTAATTCTTATAAGTTAATCTGGTTAACAATATGGTGATTATGATGATAAAATTATATACGCCTAACTTCTATTTGAAAGACATGTATTATTTTCATTATGACATGTTTTGGAAGGTATATAATTATGACTCAAGTGAGAGTATGTTGTACTTAAACTGATTTCTATGGTTTTATGTTTTAGGATGTTTATACGTGCTTAAAGATTTTTAAAGGTTGCTATGTAGGTTGTAGTTTGGTTCTTGTTATTTGAATTACAGAAATTTTTAGAAAGTCTTTTAGCATATCTATGACATGGTTTTGACACTATTTTATTTATATATTTCAAAGGTTTTACTGGTCTTATAAATTTCCATTTAGATTTTTATAGTAGATATAGGTTCCGGACAAAATGGATGTTATTTTTATCTGAGAGGTCTGTTTTTGAATATCTGCTCTGTATCCAAATTTAACCCGAATGAACATCTGGTATCCAAACTTTCATACGGAGTGGCTACTGAAATTCCATATCCACTCTGATTACAACCCAGTAGCTGCCTTCTGTAATCTCAAATTTGAAATAAAAATGTTGGTATTTTAGAGTTTTGAAAATTTATTTTCTGTTTGATTTGATTTGACTTAGCATTGACTATCAGGAAAATACATGATATATATCCCATAAGAGTACTAGCTAGGTCCATGATATGTATAAAAATATATTGTTGTTGTTAAGTTGTTTGAAAATTTATTTTGATCTCTCCTCATCGGATATAGCGAAGATCCGATGTTAATTACATCGAGAATACTCGAATACTCTTGATTATCTGCCATAGCAATTCATGAAATAGAAAACATATATTCACAAAAATAAACACACATAGGAACAACGGCCCCATGAACCTGATGGTATGCAAACACTTAATGTGTTTTAAATTTGGTTTGATTTGAGCTAAAATTGATTTGAGAAATTGGATTTTGTTTATGGATTGCTTATTGATTTAAATTCAATTTGATTTGATTTGAATTTATTTTGTTTAAAATTGATTTGAGTTTGATTTGATTTATTTGACTCGAGTTTGATTTGGGAGATTTGATTTGGGTTTGATGTTTGACAGGTTGAGGATTGTCTTTATGTTTAGTGAGTTGATTAAAGTTTGTGAGTTATTTGATTTTTACTTGATTTTGAGAGCTTGCTTTGAGTTTGGTTGGAATTGATTGAGGGATTTGAATTTTTTATGGACTGTTTATTGGGTTAAGTTCAATTTAATTTGAATTGAATTTGTTTTGTTTAAAATTGGGTTGAATCTGGTTGGGGTTTGGGAATTTTTGAATTTTTAATTTGATTTTAAAAATTAGATTTGAGTTTAATTTGGGAGGCTTGATTCTAGGGGAACTTGATTTGGATGTTTATTAATAGGATTCGATTGAATTTAGTTTGATTTGATCAAATCTAATTAAGACTTTAATGCTCTTTTTTGGTTTGATTTTTTTGTTTTGAGTTTGTTTAGTCAAAGCTGATTTGGATTTGATGTGAAAAATTGGATTGTTTGTGTTGTGACTTAATGTCATTGAAATTATTTAAGATTGGTTTAATTGTATTTCTTATTTGAAATTATGGACTAAAATTGAGATCTGGTAGTTTTCAGTTTGCATTTTTTGATTTAAGAAATTTGATTTGTTTATGGCTGGTGACCTAACGCCTTGGAAACTATTTAAGATTGGTTTGAGTGGATCTTTAATGGTCTATTTTAAATTTGGTTGAGATGTATATTCTTTAAATTTGACTTGATTTTTGTTTTGAATTTTGATTGGAACTTTGTTTTAAATGTGTGTTCTTTTGATTTGATTTGATTTTAGTTGGTCTGGATTTGTTTTAACATCTGTTTTGAGATGAACTTGATATGGTTTATGATTTGATTTGGAGATTTGGTTTGCATTTGGTTTGGTTATTTGGTTATCTTATTCAAACTTGGAATTCTTCTTTGTGATTTTAAGTTTAACTTCATATTAAAATTAATTCAGATTCTGTTGGTGAATTTGATTACGTTTGTGGTTTATTTAAGAATATTTTTTATTTGGAGTTTGCTACCAAAGTTTGAAAATTTAATTAAGTTGCTTTGATTCTTCTTGTTTTAAATGTGCTTGAAGGGATTTGGTTTCTGGTGTCTTTTGGTTTTTCTTGGAAGACTTGATCTGAATTTGTTCAAGGTCTGAGATACTGGAGAATTTTATTTAGTCGGGTTTGGATTTTGATTGGGGTTTAACTGCCTCTTTAGTTTGGACATTTTGAATTACAGTTTAATGGTTTTGAGATTCTGTTGCAATTTCCCCATCTTGGCATCTAAGATTTTCTTTTCAGGTATTAAACTTCCAACAGCTCTCTGCTTGTCAACCTGTTAAATCTCATTCTTAAATAGGTTTTAAATGCTCAGATTTTTGAAAGCTACTTCAGGGGAATTCCAAACTACTCGAATACGCTTTGAATTTTTAGTATTTTTCAAATTTCAAAATGCCTTCGGTTTCACTAAGCTGGGCACAAGCCTCGACAACTCCTTTCTTCCTCTCCAGCCCTCCGACCCCCTCCCTTGTGCCGGCGATGACTCCTTTATAGACTTCGAGTCCTCGTGCTGCCGGGTGACTCATAAAATGGCAACTGCTCTTCCATCCGGAGTCGGAGTACTCTGCGATGCTCGGGATCCTGCTCGGACCTTCTTCCGATTACTTAGGAGCTATGGTGGAAGGTGTTGAAGAAACTCGCCATCGAAGGACTCCGACTGGGAGCCGAATTCCCGCGTCGGTCACTAAACATGGTAAGCTTCCTATTCTTCTGGCTATTCCCGTATCCTTCTCCACCTTTTCCTCTTTTGTCCATGAAGTCCAGCCAATTCCTAGGTCTGTACTGTGGCAGATCCTCGATTCTGGTTGGATATCCGAAGAGATTGGGAAGGTCTCGACTACAAATCGGCAACTTCTGGTAATAGGAGTTTAATCGGGGGTCGGCTTCCATCAAGATACGCCCGGTGCTTACGCTGCTTCTTCTCCTTTATTTGCATTGTCAAAATAAGCCTTGGAATGGGTCTATATTGAGTTTGACCAAAACGCAGCCCATTTACCCTCTTGGAAGATGGTTCGAATGGGTCATTTGACTTTGGGCTTCTTCTTCTTTCTTTCTTTCTTTTTTTTAATTGGAAAATTATAATACTTGAACTATTGGGCCCACTTTGCAACTCTGATTGTGGGACAAGATGTCTCCAGAAGCTTAAGTGATGCTTTGGCAATAAGTCAGTTAACTATGCACAAGCTATCAATCACAAACTGTGAGCTGCCCAATTAATACTGTTTGATTTAATCTTATCCCATCAACTTTTGAAAATTTTTTGTGTCAACACAGCCTCACCCAGGTCACAAGAGGGGAAGAAGAAAATGTAGAAGAAGAGATTGCTCCACCTGCTGCTGTCCCTGGAGGAGAAGAAGAAGAAACAGATGGCAGGGCTGTCTACCCCTGCTGCTGCTGCACCTCCTGCTCCGCCACCTGCAGACCAAAAAAACACATTCTGCTGGAGCTATTGCTGTTTCAGGTAAAACAACCAGGAGGAAAAGGAAGTCCAGCAGCTTGAGATTGTTGCTGCTGTGCCAAAAAGAGGGAGATAAGCCCTTTTCTCTTATGCGGCCAGGTAAAGATAAAAAAAACAAAAACCCCACTTGCATGTTGCAGCGTCAGGTGGCAAGAAGAATAGAAGAAGGGGTTCTCATCCTCGTAACTGCCATTGTTGCCCCAGACAGGAGGGAGAAGACAAAAAAACTTAGCACCACTCCTGTTGCTGCGCACATGTGCAGGACAGAATAGAAGAAACACCAGAGAAAGAACCAGAGGGTGTTTTACCCTTCTTTTGGTGCGCCCAAACCATAATAGAGAATAAACAAAAAAAGAGAGAAAAGAAAACACAACCCAGGTTGCTGCTAGGGGTGTCAAGGGGCTGGGCCCGGCCCACTTTATGTCATTGATCCAACCCGGCCCAGCCCATATAAAATATAGATTTGGCCCGGCCCAGCCCGACCCGTCCCGATTTTTCAAGTTTATATATTACATGCCATGGTGCACTATAGAAAATCGTGATATCTGGATCAGGATATTTTCTACGACAAATTATAAATTCATCACGCACTTATTCATTTAGAATCCAGATCGTCGTAAAATAAGGTCTGATCAGGGATAAATTAATGTATCTTAACCCTGATAGGCTGAAACATAAATTTTAATGTGAAAATAGATGGAAAACACTTACTAAGGATGGTACTGCCGGAGCTCGGGGGGGGGGGGTTGGCGAATGCGCTGGGGTGCTGGCGTGTTGGGTGCGCAGCGGCCCAGAAAGTCCGTAGGGGGGTTGGTGTATGTGCGGGGAACGGCATGCAGGGTGTGTGGCGTCCCAGCAAATCTGCAGGCAGGCTGGCTGATTGGGCTGCCCAGGCCGTGTCACGACGAACTTATTGGTGCAGCGAAGGGGGGAGCAATATTGGGCATCTGTGGGAGACTGGAACATGTTGCTGCATGCGTGCGTGCGTGCGTGCGTGGGGTAGAAACACAGCACCGCAATGATGCTGCGTGGGGCGACATCCACGGGCTGCGGGACAGCGACGTCGCGGGTGGCCCACGGGCTGATTTCTTGGCCTGAGTAACAGCAGAGGACTTATTTCTCTGCCCCGAAACAAGGCCCAGGGCTTGCCCGGCCTGAGGGCCGGTGGGCCAACCCGGTCCATTGCTGCCCCTAGTTGCTGCACTGAAGGAGGAGCAAAACAGCATGCTTCTTCTACTGCTGTCCATCTGCACTAATGAGAAGGGGAAGAACCCTCTTGCTCTAGCTACTGCAGGACCCAAACAGGTAAAAAGAAGAAGAGAAGAAAACAAGAAGAACCAGGGAACTTACCCCTTCTGTAGGCTGCACCCAGCCAGACCAAGGAGAAAAAACCCCCCTCTATTGCTTGTGGCAGCCAGAAGGAGCAGAAGGAAAAGAAAAAGAACTAGAGGGTCTTAGCCCTCTTGCAGCTGATGCTGCACTGAAAAAAGGAAGAAAAAGCTAGCACCAGCAGGTGCTGCGCCCAACCAAATCAAAATGAAGAAGAAGAACCGCAGTGTTCTCTCCACCTGCTGCTGTGCTCAGTCACACCGGGAGAATAAGGAGAAGCAGGGTGGGGGTCTCAGTCCCACTACCCATGTAAAGAAATAAAAAATATATAGCACACACATCTTATGCTGTAGCTATACCAGGAGAAGAAGAATAAACCAGGGGAAAGAGCCCCTTGCTACCTACGGCCAAGGTGAAGAAGAGAATAAAAAAAAAAATAGCAACACTAGCACACTTCACTGCTGCAGCGTCCAGATAGGGAAGAAGAAGAAGAGAGGAATAAGAAGAGGAAGAGGGAGAGGGAGAGGGAGAGGGACTACCTTTCTTCTTGCTACCTTCCATGGCCACACCTCTCCAAAAAAGAGGATCCCTTTAATTGGGCAATGAAGAATCAATAGGGCTGGCTTCCATAGCCTTTAAAAAGCCATCTATAAACACCTCACTTACAGCCCATGTTTGGTCTCAAAGTAACTCTCCAAGCTCAGCATGCTCAGCCTGAACCCAGTCCCCTTAAAACAACCCCTGTTGGCCTCATTCTCAATTCTCCAAAACTGCCCCTTGTTGGCCTGATGTCACCCCCCAAAACAGCTACCCCTGTGGCAGCCTATTCTAGCCGCCACCCCCCCCCAAAAAAAACTACAGTCCTAAAGACAGCCCTCTGTCACCAGCCCCTAAACAGCCCCCTACCATAAATTGTGGAATCCGCCGATCCGGATTGGGATTGGCCGATTCCTGCCCCCTATCATAGATTGTGGAATCGGTTGATCCGGATTGGGATTGACCGATTCCTGGATTGGATCTGCCCAATGGCCGATCTGATTCTTGGCTGGAGGACCAATTCTGAAAAAGGTCCTGGCGGCCTTGGTTGGGATCATATTAGTTTTTCTTTTTTTTTGCAATCCCAGCCGGCATTGGCCAGGATCAATCAAGATAGGAATCAGAATCATTTTTTTATTGATTCAGGATTTGGATTCTTCCCGAAGGATCGGATTGGATCAGGACCCGCCAATCCTGGTCTTGATTCCGATCCTGCGATCTTTGCCCCCTACTGGCTTGAAATCCAGTCCATCATATCAGGCCCACAGTTGGCCCAAGTACATGCCTATATTAGGCTATGAAACAAGCATCAAATCAGGCACACAATTGGCCCAAGAACCTACCTATATCAGGCTTTGAATTAAACAGGAACTTGGGCCCACAATAGGTCCAATAAAGCCCCCAGACGACCCATCCGGGGCCCCAAAATGAATAAGCAATCAGCAAGAAGTCGGCCTCACATAGGCCCAAATGAGAACCACAAGATCGGCTCATTCTAGGCCCTGAAATGAAGGATGGCAGGCCTGCAAGGCCCAATAACAGTCCTTAGAATGGCCCAAAGAAAAAGAACCGAAAACTCATAAAAAACTCAAGGCTAACAAAGGGTGTTTTTTCATGCCTTCAAAAATTGAGCATGCAAGGGTTGGTACAAAGGGAGTGACTCCATGCCAATCAAGTTGATCGGGCTAGTGAAGGGCCATACATGGTTTTTCATGCCAACAAGTGTGTAACTATACCAATTGGTATCAAATTGCCAGAGCGGGCTAGTGAAGGGAATGTATGGTTTCTATGCCAACAAGCCCCTAAAACTAAGCCGATTGGGATTAAAATACACCCCACTAGGTTAGAGAAGAGTCGAGCATGAATTTTCAACCCAATAAGCTCCGAACTAACCCATGGGCCCAGTTTATCTCCTAATGCCCATTAAGGCTTGTGAGAATTCTCTAATGTTGCAAGTGTACTGAGCTCATGCTGCTAGTGAAATTTTCATGTTCAAATGCAATGGTTATGCTATATGGATCATTGATTGTAGAATAGGCTAGATTGGATCGGAATTGGCTGATTCTGGAATCAGATCGGGCGTCTTCAATCCAATTTCGGCCAGGCTGACTGATCCAACTCGATCTCCCCCCTGATTTGGTTGAATCAGCCGATTCTTGATCGATTTCAGCAGTTTGTTGCCGGAATTGGCCCCTTCACTGCCATTGTGGCAGCTATGGCGGCCTAGCCACCGCGGTGGTCTTCTCCGACCATCGGGACCTGTTAAGTTAACACCGGATCTAGTGACAACGAGATCCGATATCATTGGTTTGTGACTGGGTAGTGATAAACTGGTGATATCGGGTGTACGAGATTGGATATCATTGGATCCTAAGTTGCCGGATCTGGCGTTAATCTTTTACCGGGTCCCGATGGACCCGGCTAGGGGGGTAGGTGGGGAAGATTGCCACAGCCAATACGGTCTTTTTTTAGGGTTGAAATTGGTTCCAAAGGGCTCTAGGTTTTGTTTCTAAGTTTTTTTTAGGATTTTTAAAGAATTTTTTAGGATTTATTCAGACATTCCGGATCGGTTTTCCTTGGGAAAATTGATTCCCGGTCTATTTAAGAAACCAACTTTCATTGTTAGTCAAGTGATCAAATATCTTTCATTAACGGTCCAACACTGAAAATAAGTTGAACACCCATTCTATTCCTTCACTTGTTGTTATGCTTGTGCCACACAAAATTTAATATACCACAAATAACCTTTTGATGTGCCTGTACGTGCTTGTCTTTCTTCTCTCAGTAACTAGAAGAGATATGATATGTAACTTACTTAAACGTTGCAAGGTTTACAAATACATCATACCTATTGAGTATATTTAATTTTTAACTATACAATATTATTATGTTTAGGGTAAACAACTAATACATCTTATTTATGTCAAGAGTTAAATATGGTATAAATTATTAAATATTAATCTATTTATTATATCATACTCATCATATCTTATTTTGTGACAAAAATATTATTATATTCAGAACAAAAATTATTATATCTAATTTATATTAAGATTTGAACCTACCATAGATATTAAATATTAACTTACTTATTGTGTCCTATTAATTATATTTGATTTTAACTATATGGTTGGACCAAAAACATTACATCTGATTTATATCATGATTTAAATATAATATAAAATATAAAATATTAACTTATTCATTACATCAAGTTGAGTATGCCTGATTCATAAATACAAAGTATATTATATATGAAGCAAAGAAATACTACATCAAAGTTATGTCAAAACTTAAATCTAATACAAATCATTATATGTCGATTATTTATTATATAATGTTTATTACATCTAATTTATGATAACAAAATATTAATATGTTTGTAGTGAAAATTATTACATGACTTATATCAATATTTAAATATAATATAAAATATTAATTTTTCTATTTTGTTAGGTTGATTATATCTTATTTTGTAATTTTAAAGTATTATTACGGTTTGGAACAAAAAATTATTACATAATATTATGGTTTTATCATAATTTAAGTTCAATCATGATTGTCCGACAAAAGTTTAGTGAAGGACCAAAACAAGGATATAATGGTCATATGTTTTCAACGCTTAACGGCTATCTACGGTCTCATCATGAAATGGAGTGGGTGTTCAAACAGTTGGACTAAATTTGTAAGGTTTTGGGAACACAGACCATGCATTAACCCCGGTCCTTCAAAATGGATTGGGTGTCAATTTCTTCGTTTTCCTTTCTAAAAATCGGCCGGAATCAACTGATTCGATCTGGATTGCATCAAAACCCACCTATCTTTGTACATAATCCGATCCGACAATCATTCATTCTTAAAAGAGGGCTGTATTGGCTGCCGCCATGGTCTTTCCCCTTATAGGGGTTAATGTCACTGGATCCAGTGTAGACCCGGTATCACGGTTTCTGTCATGTTGGGCCACTGTAGCCACCGTGATAGTGGCAAAGGGGCCAATTCTGGTGATGATTTGTCAGAATGGTTCTGGAATCAGCCGATTTGACTGATTGACTGGAGATTGGGTTGGATTGGTCCTTTCAACCAAAATTGAATCGAAGGGGTCCAATCTGATTCTATAATCAGCCAATTTGTATTCCATCTGGCTGGTTCGGCAATCAATGAACCGCGAGGACTGAAATTCGGTAATTTCAAGAAATCATTAAACTATTGTTGGCACCTCAAATATTCATAAATGTTATGCGAACAAGATTAGGGTGATCAAATGTAGACAGTTGTCTAAATCTTTCACATAAATGACATATAATGCAACAACATACGATGGTCACCGTTGCCCCACTCAACAGGGTCAGCGTACCTGGATATTAAAGGTAGTGAGTCCTTGACCAATAGGGCCGGCTCTAGAAGAACTAAACACAAGTGGACCTTCCCGAGTTTGAATCAACAGGATGTCTGTGGAAGATGATTTTATTTCAGTTGCTGGGTGTTAGTACGAAGGGGAGCTGAAGAAAAAAAAGAGGGAGGTTGGGTAGTCACGACCAAGAGGTGATCTGGCAGAGATGGCCCAATGGAGCTAGCAATCTAAGGATTCAACCAGATGCTGGCCCATTTATGCTCTTCTCTTGTGTCAGGCCCATTCAAGAGGAGTCCACGCCACAAAAAAAATGAAGAGAAACTGTTGGGGAAGGAAAGGAAGCCGACTCCCCGTCGGACTCTATTCCGGAGCTGACACTAACAACGGCAGGGGACTGATGTAAGAAGCCGATAGAGGATAAGAAAGAGGGCAAGTCGATCTCGTACTGTGTAGTTAGAGGCGTTCGCCTCAACCGCCTAGGCGGTGAGGCGAGGCGAGGCGGTTCAAAACCGCCTCGCGTTGGGCGATCTCGCCTGAGGCGGTCGCCTCGGGCGCCCCGGCCGCCTCAGCGGCCGCCTCGGGCGCCTTGTGCGCCTCGCCCGCCTCCTCCTCCTGTCCGGTAAGAACCGGATCCGTTTCACTTAAACGCCCCCCCACCCCTCGGTTCTCTCTCTCCCCGACGCGCAAGGACCCCGACGAGCAAGGAGCCCGACGGAACCAGGGTTCCTTCGTCTCCTGCCGCCGCCGCCGCCGCCGGAAGGTGCTGCCGCCGCCGCCGCCGGAAGGTGCTGCCGCCGCCGCCGCCGCAGGATCCTCTTGCCGCCGCCGCAGCTGTCGGACGCCGCGGTTGACGCCGCCGGAAGCCACCGTCTACGCCGCCTCGCCGACGCCGACGGTTCTCGCCGCCGACTCCATCAGAAGCCTAAGTCGACGCCGCAGTCGACGCTGCCACCTCTAGCAGACGCTGCCGCGCTCGACGGCTCGACGCCTCTCCCACCAGCAGACGCCGCTGCTGTCGTGGCCGTGGGTCTTTACAAAGGTAATTATTTTTGTTTATTTTTTATTCGTTTGGTTATTTTCATTTAGTACATATTTGATTAGATATTATTGTTTGTTAAATATTTATCATTTTGCTTTGTTCTTTTGTTTTATTATTTTTGTTCATTTTAGGTTATATTTTATCATGTTTCAAACACGTGAAGACCATGCTTCAGGGACCGGTTCTAATAGTCAACCTTCTGCGTCCATATCTACAACTGAAGCTTCTGGTTCCATATCAAGAGCACCTCATAAATCCAAAGATGTTGGATGGAAATATGGGATTTTAGTAGATCCTCGGAACCGGGATCTTGTTAGTTGTCATTTTTGCCAGAAAGAATGCAAAGGAGGCATCTATCGTTTGAAGCAACACATTGCAGGCTTGGGGACGAATGTGATTGCATGCAAGAAAGCAAGCATTGAGGCTAAGGAGGAGATAAAACTATGTATGCAACAAGCAAAACAAACAAGAGTTGAAAAGTCAATGAACGTTCGAGAGATGGAAGGGAGGGACAACCTCCTTGGGCAAGGAGTACAAGTACAACAGATGGAGACATCTTCACAAGATGTCTCACAAAGTGTAGATGAGCTTTCACTCCAATTTCTTCCTCCACGAATGAAAGGACCAATGGATCATTTTGTGCACCTCCCGAGGAGTCAAAGGCAAAAACAATAAAGGACAAGAAACATTTGAAAGAGGAAAGAGAGCGATGTATTCAAGACATCGCTAGATGGATGTACCAAGCGGGCATTTCTTTCAACACCGTCCGCCTTAATAGTATTCAAACAATGCTAGAAGCAGTTGGTCAGTTTGGACCGGGCTTGAAAGAACCTAGTTATCATGAAGTAAGAGAGACTCTCTTGGCTAAAGAGATTGAGACCACCCAAAAGTTCGTGGAGAAGGAGAAAGGCAGTTAGGTGAAATATGGCTGTAGTATCATGTCTGATGCGTGGACAGATAGAAGGGGTAGATCATTAATTAACTTTCTGGTAAACACTCTTACTGGTACAGTTTTCTTAAGATCAGTTGATGCTTCATCAGAGGTCAAAGATGCCAGACTACTAGCAGGTCTTCTTGATAAGGTTGTGGAGGAGGTTGGTCCATCTATTGTCCTGCAGATTGTTACGGACAATGAGGCGAGCTATGTGGCTGCAGGCCGCCTTTTGATGGACACACACCGCCATTTGTTTTGGACACCATGTGCTGCTCACTGCCTTGATTTAATGCTTGAAGATATTTCGAAGCTATCACCAATAAAGTCCACAATTCGACATGCGAAATATGTCACAAACTTCATTTATGGCCACACCAAGGTTCTAGCTCTTATGAGGAAATACACAAATGATAAGAACCTTGTTCGTGCAGCTGTAACTAGATTTGCAACTAACTATCTGAGTTTGGACAACTTAAACACATGCAAGGATGATTTGAGACGTATGTTCACCTCACAGGATTGGACAAATAACAACAATCGATGGAGTAAAAAAGTTGAAGGGAAAAAGAGTTGTGAAATTGTATTGAAGACTACATTCTGGAAAGGAGTGGCTTATGCTTTGAAGATCTTCAAGCCACTTGTCCTTGTATTAAGGCTAGTTGATGGTGAAAAGCCTGCAATGGGATATATATATGAAGCCATGGATCGTGCCAAGGAAGGAATACAAAAGGTATTGGATGATAAAATAGATAAATATGGCCCAATTTGGGATATCGTTGACAGAAGATGGGATTTTCAGTTACATCGTCCAATGCATGCTGCAGGGTATTATCTAAATCCACAGTTTCACTATGCCAATCCCAATATTGAGAGCGACAACGAAATCAAGCGAGGGTTGTATGATTGTATTGAAAAGTTGGTACATTTGCATGAAGACCAAGATCAAATTTTTAGGCAATTGGCAATGTATAGAGAGGCACAAGGTATGTTTGGTAGGGACATGGCGAGCAGGCTTCGGAAGACATCTACCTGGGTATGATTATTTGCTTATTGATTTATAAACTTGTATCAATCACTCTAGTGTATTTTAATATCAATTTGTTATTTTGTAGCAAATTGGTGGGTAGATTGGGGAAGCACGACCCCTCAATTACAAAAGTTGGCAATACGCATATTGAGCTTAACATGTAGTTCCTCTAGCTGTGAACGTAATTGGAGCACGTTTGAGCAGGTAATATTCCTTAACACATTTCAAGGCGTTTGAAGTAATCCAATATCATTTATTTGATTAATAGAATCATATTTTCATTTTTTTTGTTGTTGAATAGATTCATACAAAAAAGAGGAATAGATTGGAATAAAAGAAGTTGAATGATTTTGTATTCGTCCAATACAACCAAAGGCTTAGGGAAAGACATCTAAGGTTGGAGAAATCGGGTCTAGACCCAATATCCTTAGATGACATTGATGAATCAAGTGAGTGGATTGCAAATGAAGATGAAGATCTTGTCCATGAAGGCGAAGACTTGAGATGGAGAGATGTAGAAGTTGTTGCTGGAATGGATGAAGAGGAGGGGCCAAGTACGAGGTCGTATTTTAAACACTACCTGTCTGAATTCTAGTTATTGAGTTTGGTTATTTTTTTGTTCTAATTTTGAAGTTATGTTTTTACATGTTTGAAATGAATTTCTAGGTCTTCTGGGAATATAATTCGTCTTTCTAATGAAGATTCGGACGATACCAGTAATGATGATCATGAAGCTCCCACCAATCTTGATTCTGATAGTGATTGCTAGTGACTACTGACTAGTGAGTGATGTTTGAATTTGTATGGTTGTATTCGAATTAGACTTACTTTATGTATTATGTTTGGTTGTATGGTTGTATTCTTTTCTTATTGTATGGTTGAATTCCTCTTTCTAAAGTTATATTTAATTGTCACTCTTTTTAGTTAATGATTCCATGTTTTTTATGTATTTTTTTAATTATCTGATATCACATATATCATTATTAAAATAAATATTATTATAATATTCAAAACGCCTCAGGCGCCTGAGGCGAGGCGCCGGGTCCCTCGCCTCAGGCGCCTCACGCCTCGGATAACATAGATCCCGCATGCTTCGGGGTTGATCCGAGTTCGTCTCGGAGCCAGAATCCCTATTTTTGGGAGGATTCCCAGCGGGGGAGGGAGACCGCGGAGGCTTATAAAAGCCCGGCCAAAGCTTATCAGAGAGAGGGATCCCTGAGAGCAATCGAGCGGCTGAGAAAAGGAAAAGAGAGAGGGCCACCAGAGGAGATCGGAGAAGAGAGGCGGAGCGGCTAAGGTCTACCTGTCACCGGAGTGTTTGGACGTTCCTTTGTCTCCCTTCCTTCCACCCCTGCTTGTTGTCAACCTGAGAAGGCTCGGAGGGCACTCAATAGGCCGCCAGAGGAGTCCGCAGGGTCCCCTTTTGGTCCTTGGAGTCGAGCTGATCACTGGTCCGCCGGAATCGTCGTCTCCGGAGTCCGTCGTCTTGGTCGAGCGTGCAGACACTGTCGGTAAGGTCTAGCGTCATCTCCGCCAAGGCCTCGATCACCTTCTGCTGTCGCCGAGGGGGACCAGACCTTCCGCCGATTGCCCGACGTGCCTTGCGGTGCCATCGTCTGGTCAGGAGGAGAAAAGGGGCGGCGGATTTATTTTCTTCCTAACTTATGTCCACGCTGGCGATGTGGTGAGGGGAGAGGCAATGCATTCGCGGGAGACATCGCGAGGGGGAGTCGCAGAGGGGCTTTTGACCCGCCGGTCAAATATGGGTGGGGCCCACCCGAAAGAAATTGTCAAAAAAAGAAAAGAAAAGAGGAAAGCTGGCCTAAATGAAGCTCCCGTGGGAGACAACTGCAGATGCTAGGCCGGGCCCAGCGGAGGCCCAACCGACCTTGATGAAGCAGAGGCTCAAAAGCACCCAGCGAAGATTAATTTTTTTAAAATATACCATCAATTGAAACTTAAATAAAAATGCATTAATTAAGTAAACAAACTGAGGCGAGCATCCGGCCGGCTAAAAACCCGCCTCATGGTCTCAGCATAACTTAAAAGAATGAAAAATAAATGGGAAAGCAATAGGCCGGCTTCAAGCATACCTCTTGACCCATAATTCAAAAATAAAATAAAATAAACAATAAAAAAATTAAATAACAATTTACTTAATTAATCAACAAACCGAGACAAGCATCTGGCCGGCTAAAAATCCACCTCATAGTCTTGGCTTAATCTAAAAGAATCAAAATAAGTAGGGAAAGCAATGGGCTGGCTTTAAGCGTGCCCCTTGACCCTTTAAGGTAGGCATACAAAGGTCTATGAAAGACCCCAATGTCTTACCATGCCCGGAGAGGGAGTCATTTAGCCATGGAAAGGCTGTGCATGATCAGCATGCCGAGAAGCCAAGCCATGAGTTGATGCCATTCTACAACCATGAGATGAGTCCCCACAAGCTTATCAAAAGTCGGGTGTGCTTAATCTCAAATCAGTGGGTTGATTGCCCATAGGCTTGTCAAAAGCTGGATGTATTCAATCTCAAGGCCAGGTACATGCTGCTCATGAATGGACTGATCTATCAAGGATCCAGAGGACCCATTGATTGCAGAATCGCTGGAATCGGATCGGTGGAATCCTTGCGGAAGGGCCGATTCTAGTAGGTCTTCAATGGAATCAGTCAGAATTGGTCAGAATCGATCCGATTCCGGCGATTCTGTCTGGAATCGGTCTATCCCGACCAATTCCACGGAAGATCGGTTTGGCCGGTCCGGTTCGATTCCTAGTCCAGAATCGAACCGGGAATCGAACCGATTCCGGCCCTTTTAGGGTTGGAATCGGCAGTTGCGGTTGATTCCGGCAATCCAGCAGGCGGCGAGCGATCCAGCAGGCGATTCTGGGCGATTTCAACCTCGAAATTGAGGATTATGGCGATTCCGAGGTCGATCCCAGCTTTGTGCGCCGATTCCAGTGCGATTCCAGCGATTCCAGCAGCGATTCCGGCGATTCCGGTGGCGATTCTAGCGATTCCGGTGATTCCAAGCTAATTCTTCAAGGGATTCCGCCGATCCAAGCTCCGATCTGCCTCAATTCAACCTCTTCTTCGATCCGTAGAAGGTTATTGGTAAGATTTCTTCGCCGAAAACTTCGTACGTCCATTCTTACGTATTTCCGACGACTCCGAGCGTGGTTAAACTCGGTGATTTCCGACCGAACAACTCCGTTTAAGTTCTAAACTATTCGATTGGATGTTCTTTGCACGGGAAAAATTCCGGATATCCCGTACGCCTATTGTTACGCGTTTCCGACGACTTTGAGTATGTTAAACTCGGTGATTTTTGATCGAACAACTCCATTCAAGTTGTAAGAACATCGATTGGATGTTCTTTGTACAGGAAAAATTCCGGCAATGGGCCGACTTTAAGCACGCCCCTTGGCCCTTTATGCCGAGTGATGAGTACTTATTTATGAAACAGAGTGCTGGGCAGATGGGGATTAAACAAGCTATGAAAGGGGTGAAGGCAACATGAACGGTTGCAAAGAGAGCCGTGCACCACATTGTGAAGTGGTTTTTGCATGCATGTATTACTTTTAAAATGGCATTTATGTGTGTTTTATTTACTTAAGCTTAATTTTTGCCTGATCCAAACTTTTTTTATTTTGATGTAGGCATCCCAACACATGTAGCCACCAGCCCCTACTTCCAGACGATGGTGGATGCCGTGGGTGAGGCTGGACCGGGTCTGCAATCCCCGGGCAGCAGACATATATACGGCGCTGGGCTGGATGAGGAGGTCCAGGAGTTGAAGGAGTGGATGGATGGATTCAAGTTGGTGTGGAAGGAGAGGGGTTGCACAATTATGTGTGACGGGTGGACATGTATCACCAAGAGGAGTATGATAAACTTCTTGATGTGTTGTTCTGAGGGGACCACGTTCTTGAAGTCGGTGGATGCTTCTGGGAAGATTAAAAATGCCGACTTCATTTTTTCTTTGATGGATGCGGTGGTGGAGGAGATCGGGGAGGATAATGTGGTTCAGGTTGTCACTGACAACGAACCTTCATATAAGGCGGCTGGGAAAAAACTGATGGAGAAGAGGAAACACATGTTCTGGGTGCCCTGTGCGGCACATTCTATTGATCTCATATTAGAGAATATAGGCAAGGAGGAGTGTATCCACCCTTGTCAGGCAGGCGCAGACGATCATGTCATTTATTTATTCGCATCGCCGTCTGCTACGTATTATGTGATCACACATAGGAGGGCATGATCTTGTTAGGCCTGGTCCGACTCGTTTCGTCACGAATTTCATTGCATTGGAGAGTTTACACCGGCACAGGCATGCATTGGTTAGGTTCACGCAATCCGAGGAATATTATAATTATATGGTGGACCACCTGTACGACAAGAAAGATCAGTTGGAAATTCTTGTTATGTCTGAGAAGCAGATCGCTGACAAGAGATTTTGGTAGTGGATTGCCTACTACTTGACAATCATTAAGCCACTGGTAGTTGTCTTGAGGTTGGTTGACTCAGATGACAGGAACCAGATGGGCACGCTGTATGATGCCATGGACTCGGCAAAGTTGAAAATAAAAGAGAAAAATCCTAGAGGTTACAAAAAGTGGTGGAAGATCATAGATGACCGATGGGATAAGACTTTGCACTACGATGTCCATGCTGCAGGTTAGTAGGTTAAAAAAATATTTATGCTTATCTACTTTAAGTTTATTCAATAATTGTCTTATTCATAATGTTAAATATTAAATTCTTGCAGGATATTTTTTGAACCCCCGTATCCAATATGGAGGACAGGTGGTGAACGAGAACGAGGTAATGCGGGGTACACTAGCTGTTATTCAGCGTCTATGTTGATCTCAGCAGGACACAATGATTCCGGAATCGGAATCGGAATCGGAATCGGTTGGGACCGATTCCGATTCCAGGAATCGGCCGGGGAAGGGAATCGATTCCGGATTGGTCCGGAATCGTTTTTTTTTTTGGATTTTTTTTTCGTCAAAAAAATTCGAAAAATTCATAAAAATTCTAAAAAAATAGGAAATGAGTTAGAAATTTTTTAAAAAATAACCAATGCATTCATCCACAGGACCACATCGAATAAATACTAATGAACTCCAATTGAAGACTTGAAGTTAAGTACATATTCCAATTCCATTGATTCAAAAATCAAAGAGTTGATACATCATAAAAAAAAATTACATCATATCAATCTACTACCAATATCCAGGATATAGATATGGGTCTTCCTCCTCTCCCTGCTGCTCGTGATGCTCCTCCGTCGTGCTCAATCTTGTATACTGTCCGGGACTATATCCATATGAAAATAATGCCGATGCCATGCCATCAAGGTCGTATGGATCGGACTGCGGGATGACCGGGACGTAAGCAGAGGATGGTGGAGCTAGTGGTGTAATCCACTGCTGGTCAACCTGGCCAAATGCTGGATACTGTGGCTCCATAATATAAGAATGCGGTGTCTGCTCATCCAGCGTGTAATACGGCTTTGGAAGCCGTGAATCAGGAGACTCAGCTGCTAGTGATGGTTGCGTCGCTGGTATGCACTCCTCGTCATCATCATCTGAGGAGTGAGAAGGAGCCTGCGTGCTGTCATCTGGGCTGACAGGACGCCTGACCTCTAGCTTCCTTATCTTCACGTCTTCAGCCATCTCTGAAGTACCAGAAGGACCGGAACCCAAAGTTTTTTTCAACTTTGTAAATCCTCCCATTTTCCGTACAGTCACATTTGTTTTCGTTTTCCCCGGACTGCGAATGGGCTGGGTAGCGGCTGCTGGGGACCGGAGCCGAGCCGGGGCCAAAGCCGCAGTGGTCGGACAAGAGCTGCTGGGGCAGAAGAAGGCCTTGCCTGAGCCTGAGAAGTAGATGGAGGTGGAGCTGGAGCATCCTTCTCGGCTTCAACACCATCCAACTCTCCTTCGGCCCGTACGCACGGTCATCGGGATCAAACTCACCGTACGATCCCCGGCTTCCCTCTCCTCTATCCAGAGGCAAGTGCATGCTCCTCCCGGAATATCCGGTCCACGTCCACCTCCTCGGGTGGTGGTGTGGCGGAGGAATGTCTCTCGCTCGTACGGGCCACCTCGCGAATCGTGCAAATCGTGCCTCGCCGATCTTCTCGTCGATCCTCGATGTTCTTTATGCGCGGCCTCACGTTGTTGTAATGACGAGAAGACCGGCTTCTCCAGGCCCCGAGGTCAACCTCGTTCCTCCTTTTCGTATGTATCGGGTTGAATGTACTCCAGCTTCCTCTCACAATGGGAGGAACCGGTGCTCGTCGAGTATCCCGATACCGATGGCGCAAGTGGATTCCATCCACTCCCGGTGTTCACCTGAACCCACCACTCAGCTGCAAGAAAAAACAAGAAGAGAAAAGGTAAACAATTAGCCCATCATCTACCATAACTTATATGAAAAGAAAATAAAATCTTCATCAAGCTATTACTATACCAGGTGACACTTTGTCAACTGAATATTTAAGGTCAGCATCTGAGTATACGCCGACCCTCATCTTGTACTTCTGCATCTGAAAAATTTATAAAAAAATATATTAGTTGCCTGGTAAGGCTACTCCAAGGTATTTAATGAACTCTAACTTACTTCTATCTCAGCCTCTATCCTGTCCTGCTGAGATCGGCACAGACGTAAAATAACTGCAAGTGTACCCCGCATCACCTCGTTGTCGTTCACCACCTGTCCTTCATATTGGATGCGGGGGGTCAAAAAGTATCCTGCAAGATTTTATTAGTTAACACCGTGCCCTTTAAGACAATTATACAAAGAAAATAATTTTTTAACCAAGTTACCTCGCGCATGGACATCGTGGTGCAAGGTCTTGTCCCATCGGTCATCAATGATCTTCCACCACTTTTTGTAACCTGCGGGATTTTTTTCTTTAATTTTCAGCTTTTGCCCGGTCCATAAGATCATACAATGTGCCCATCCGGTCCCCGTCATCCGAGTCTACCAACCTCAAGACAACTACGGGTGGCTCAATGATCGCCAAGTAGTAGGCAATCCTCTCCCAAAACCTCTCGTCGGTGATCCGCTTCTCGGACTCGACAAGAATCTCCAATCGCTCTTTCTTGTCGTACGGGTTGTCCACCATATAGTTGTAATACTCCTCGACCGCGCGAACCTCACCAATGCATGCCCGTGCCGGTGTAAACTCTCCAGAGCAATGAAGTTCGTAGCAAATCGTGTCGGACCGGGCCTAACAAGATCGTGCCCTCCCGTGTGCGATCTCACGATATGTAGCGAGGCGGGGATGCGAATAAATAAAAGATGCGATCTTCTCGCGCCCGCCCGACAAGTGTGGATACACCCTCCTCCTCGCCTATATCCTCTAATATGAGATCTATGGAATGCGCCGCACAGGCACCCGGAAGATGTGCTTCCTCTTCTCCATCAACTTCCTCCCGGCCGCCTTATATGATGGTTCGTTGTCGGTGACAACCCGAACCACATTGTCCTCCCCGATCTCCTCCACCACCCCATCCATCAGAGAAAAGATGAAGTCGGCATTTTTAATCTTCCCAGAAGCATCTACCGACTTCAAGAATGTAGTCCCCTCAGAACAGTACACCAAGAAGTTTATCATACTCCTCTTTGTGATACCTGTCCACCCATCGCACATAATTGTGCAACCCCTCTCCTTCCACACCAACTTAAACCCATCAATCCACTTCCTCAACTCCTGGACCTCCTCATCCAGGCCAGCGCCGTATATGTGTCTGCTGCCCGGGGCTTGCAAACCCGGTCCAGCCTCACCCACGGCATCCACCATCGTCTGGAAGTAGGGGCTGGTGGCTGCATGTGCTGGGATGCCTACATAAAGTTAAAAAAAATTGGGATCAGGGTAAAATTAAGTTTAAGTAAATAAAACACACATAATGTCAATTTTAATTTAAAAAGTGATACCTACATGTAAAAACCATTTCACAATGTGGCGAACGACTCTCTTTGCAGCCGTTCCTGTTGCCTTCACCCCTTTCATTGCCTGTTTTATCCCCATCCGCCCAAAGACTCGTTTCCTAAATAAATACTCGTCACTCGGTGTAAATCGAGTGCTAGTAGAAGTGGAACGGCGGTATGGCTCCTGTCTCCTGGGGTCAGTCTCTCGGTCCCGGTCCGGGCGAGCCGATGCTGATCGGCCCAAAGCTGGGTCAACTTTGGACCCAGACCCTCGTGCTCCCCTCCTCCCCTCCTCCTCCTCAGCAAATGCACGCTTGCTAGCGTGCCTAGCACGTCGAAGCTTGGAGTCTGTGGACTTGTCCTCGCTCTCTGGCTCCGGCTCAGCTGGTGGCTTCCCCTTGCCTTTCCCTTTGGAGGTAGGCAATCGCGGCCCCTCCTCCTCTGGAGTAGCTCGTCGTGCAACTCCTCCCTCTGCTCGATCCTAACAGCCCGTTGAGAGGCTCTACCTGTCATGTAGCCTCTCATCTCCTCACTCTTCTCCCTGGGCACCTTGTCACATTTCTTGACATTTCCACCTGTTCCGGCAATATGTTGTTTCAGCCGGAACACCCCCCCGTTCATCTCCTTCCCACACCATTTGCACTGTACCCTCTTCCTGACTAGGTCTACTATCTGCCCGTGTTCCCAACCCACGTTGGAAGCACGTGCTGCTGCTGCATCACGTTGATCGGCCATCGCTTATATCTGTAAAAATTGTAAACAATGCACTAAAAATGATTAGATGACATAAAAATTGATTTAGACGATGTTCGGGAAGCAGACAACCCACGTAACACACCATTCGGTATGTTTAAAGGGTTACGTATTTGCCGGAAACGGTCGTAAATTAACGTACGGGATATCCGGAATTTTTCCCGTGCAAAATGGACTTAAACAGATAGTTCAAAACTTGGACGAACTTGTTCGGTCGGAAATCACAACGTTTAACGACGCTCGGACTCGTCGGAAACGCGTAAGAATGGACGTACGAAGCTTTCGCCGAAGAAATCTTTACCAAAAACCGGTCAAAGATCGAAGAAGAGGTTGATTCGATGCCGGTCCGAGCTTGAATCGGCGGAATTGGCTGAAGGAATCACTTGGAATCGCTGGAATAGCCGGAATCGCCGCGGGAAGAAGCTGGAATCGCCGGAATCGGTGCTGAATCGCTGGAATCCTTCTGGAATCGGTGCTGGCAGCTCGGATCGACGCCTAGATCGCCGGATCGAAGCTGGAATGGCCGCGGAATCGCCGGAATCGAGCCTTACCGCCGCGGGATCGACGGAATCGGTTCCATTCCCGGTCCAGAATCGAACCGGGAATCGAACCGGGCCGGTTCAACCGGTCTTCCGAAGGAATCGGTCGGATCGACCGATTTAACAAGGAATCGGTCGATTCCGACCGATTCCAGGCGATTCATACCGATTCCGCGAAATTATTCCCGGAATCGGTCCTTCCGCCAGGAATCGGATCGGAATCCAATTCCGATTCCAGAATCGGTCGGAATCGGTCCGATTCCACCGATTCCGTAAACCATGGCAGGACATGATAGAGACTGAGATAGAAGTAAGTTGGAGTTTATTCAATACTTTGGAGTAGCTAATTATTAGACAACTAATGATTATTTTTTAATTTTTTTTCAGATGCAGAAATATAAGATGAGGGTCGGCGTATACTCACATGCTGATATGAGATATTCGTGCGACAAAGTGTCACTTGGTATATTAACTTATGATGAATATTTTATTTTATTTTCATATAAGTTATTGAAGATGATGGGCTAATTGTTTACTTTTTCTTTTCTTTTTTTGCAGCTGAGTGGTGGGTTCGGGTGAATACCAGGAGTGGATGGAATCCACTTGCTGCCATCGGTATCATGATACTCAGCCAGAGCACCAGTTCCTCTCACATTCAACTTGATACATACAAAAAAGAGGAACATGTTGACCTCAGACCGGCTGGAGAAGCTGGTCTTTTGTCATTACAATATGAGGCTGCGCATCAAGAATATCAAGGATTGACAGAAGATCAGTGAAGAGTGATTTGCACCGTTCGCAGGTGGTCTATACGAGGAGAGGCATACCTCCGCCACACCACCACCTGAGGAGGTGGAAATAGATCAGATTCTTCTGGAGGAGCATGCACTTGCCTCTTGGATAGAGGAGAGGGCAGCCAGGGATCATCCTTTTGAGTTTGATTCTGATGACCGTGCATGGGCTGAAGGAGAGTTGGATGGTGTTGAAGTCGAGGAGGATGCTCCAGCTCCACCTCCACCTACTTCTCAGGCTCAGGCAGAGCCTTCTTCTGCCCCAGCAGCTATGGAGCAACCACCTCCAGCTTTAGCCCCAGCTTCAGTCCCAGCCGCCGCTACCCAGCCCATTCGTAGTCTAGGGAAAACAAAAACAAAAATGACTGCACGAAAAATGGGCGGATTTGCAAAGCTAAAAATATCTTTGAGTTCTGGTACTTCAGAGATGACTGAAGAGGTGAAGAGAAGGAAGTTGGAGATCAGGCGTCCTGCGAGCCCAGATGACAGCACGCAGGCTCCTTCTCACTCCTCAGTTGATGATGACGAGGAGTGCATACCAGCGACGCAGCCATCAGCAGTAGCTCAGCCACCTGATCCACGGCATCCAAAGCCGTATTACATGCTGGATGAGCAGACACCACAACATCATTTTATAGAGCCACAGTATCCAACATTTGGCGAGACTCAACAGCAGTGGATTCCTCCACCACCACCACTAGCTCCACCAGAGTCTGCTTACGTCCCGGTCGTCCCGCAGTCTGATCCCTACGACCTTGATAGCATGGCATCGGCATTATTTTCATATGTATATGATCCCGGACAATATACAAGACTGAGCACAACTCAGGAGCGTCGACAGCAGCAGGAAGAGGAGGAAGGCCAATATCCATATCCTAGATATTGGTATTAGATTGATATCATGTAAATTCTTATTTTTTATATTTTCATGACGTATCGATTGATTGGTTTTTGAATCAATGGAATATGTACTTAACTTTATTTCATGTTCATTAGTAATTATTCGATGTGGTCCTGTGGATGAATGCTAATCTTATTTTTAGATTTTTTTCTAACTCATTTCCTAGTTTTAGGATTTTTTTCTGATTTTTTTGATTTTTTTTGATGAAAAAAAATAAAAATAAAATCGATCCAGGCCGATTCCTGGATTGATTCTCTGCCCAGGAATCGGCCGATTCCGACCGATTCCTGGGAATTGGAATCGGGTCGGTCCCTAAACCCTAAACCCCAAACCCAACCGATTCCGATTCCGATTCCGCGATCCTTGAGAGGACCGGACTTCTGGTCATGATTGTAAACTATGAGAAACAAATGAAAATTCATGTTCAGTGCATGTGCTTATGCTACAAGGAGAGGACAGTCACATAAGATTTTGAAAGGCAAGATAATAAAATTGAACAAAATCTGGAAACTGAAAAATCAGAAACGGGAGCCTGCAATTGAAAGTCCAGAATTTGTCTTATAAACTGGAGAACATAATCTGAGGTCCATAAAACCTGCAGCCGGGAATCAAAAAAATCTGCAATTTGTAAGTCCGGATGCCCGAAATCTGGAAATATCCGAATATGAAGATTGAAATATGCCGAATCAAAAAAATCTGAAATCTGTAAAATCTGCAAATCTGACATAAAAAAGAAGGAAGAAGAAAGGGCCAGTAAAACCTGTAAAAATCCGAAATCTGTAAGTCTGAAAGAACATCAATAAGCAAACTCGAAATCTGAAAGTTTGAAAAGAGAATCCGGAAATTCCAATTAGATTTAAGTCAAATTCTCAAATCAGAAAAATCAACAAGTTTTAACCCACTAAATCTCAAAATAGACATCAAAAAATCCAGAATCTGCAACCTAAATCCTCAAATCACAAATTCTCTCAAAAAAATCCCTAAGGGAGATCTTCCACAGGCACCAAGCAGTGTTAAATCCAGAATCACAAACAGAATAAAGAAATTAACAGATCAAACTTACCGAGCAAATCACAGTCTTGAATCCACTGGATTTTAGGAGAGAAGTCAGAGCCGTGTGACATCGGATAAAAATCAGGTTCCCATGCATACTGTGTGTCAAGTTCATCAACCCCAGAAATCAACATCCAAAGAAACGGGCAAGACAAATTAAATTCTTAAAGAAATTTCAATCAATTTGAATAAACTCCAAATAACATCAAGTCTTAATCAAACCTTAATCAAATAAAGTTCTCAAATCATGAACCACAGTAAATTCATCTCAAAATAGGTGTTAAAACAAATCTAAACCAACTAAAAATCAAATTAAATCAAACACACGTTTAAGAACAGATTTGAATCAAGATCTAAAATAAGTTAACTAATGTGGAACAAATAAAGATCTTTAATTCATGGCCAGATCAAATTTCCCAAAAAAATCATCAAACCAGTTTAATTTAAGTTAAGGGCAAACTAAACTGAATCAAATGAATCAAGCTCAAATCCAACGTTGAGGAAGTTTTGCAAGTCTGGAAATTTAAAAGAAGCTTGGAAAATCCTTTAAAATCAAACTCAGATCAGATCCCCCAAATCCAATTAACTTGAATCAAATCCCCTAAAATCTTAAAAAAATTTAATTCCCCGAACCAAACTCAAATCAATTCTAATCAAATAAACCCAAATTCAAATCAATTTCAACCAAGCAAATCAAACTGAATAAACTCAATTTCAAGCTAAATTTCTTAAGTAAAACCTCAAATCCTTTAATATGAAACTTAACCCAAATCAAATAAACAATTACTAAATAAATCTCTCAAATCAAATTGAATTTAAAACAAAATCAAATTTTGAACAAATTCATTCTCAAACAAACTCAAATCAATCCAAATCAAGATCAAATCAAATCAATTCAATTCAAGTTAAATTCAAAGCAAATTAAATGCTTGCATTCCATCAGGTTCATGGGGCTGTTTTCTTCTATGTGTGAATGTTTATGAATGCATGTTCTTCTATTCTTATGGATTGCTATGACGGATAATCAAGGGTATTCGAGTACTCTCGATGTAATTGACGTCGGATCTTCGCACTATCCGACGGGGAGAGGTCAAAATCAATTTCAAAGAATCTAACAACCTCAAATTATAATTTTATACATATCATGGCCCTTAACTAGTACTTTTATGGAATACTGCTTATTTTCTTAAAGAGTCAATGCTATGGTCAAAAAATCAAATCAAAATCAAATCCAAAAGGAAAATGAATTTCCAAAAAAAAAAGAGATTTTTGAGGTTACATCAACTATCAAAATAAAAAAAAATCAGCAAATGGGAAATGTCAGCAAACCTGAAAGTTGAACACGTGAAAGTTTAAATATGGAAGTTGAGATCCGTGGAAACCATTAAATTAAAAAACTGAAATATGAAAGGTCGAAGCCCGAATCCAAAATTTGAAAACTTGGACTTTGCATCTGGAAATAAGAATGAGACTTCCTCGACTCAGCCAATAAAAGAAGAAACAAAAGAAACTCTAATATGAAATTTGAAAGGCCATTAACTAAATGAAACTCTGCCCAAACCAGTGAATTGAAAACTAAAACATGGTAGGATAGAAAGAAAAAATCGAAAACCAGTAACTTTAAAATCTTGCAACTGAAGTCTGGATGTTTTAAAATCTGTAGCCCAAAACACTAATTAAAGATTTAAACCCAAGATAATTCAAATTAAACCCGAATACACCAAAGGTTACGGGGACATTATGTAATCTACAATGTTGCATAATAATAAATGCCGAGTACCCAAGGAAAAATATGCTTAGAAAATAAGTGTTGCTACAATGAAAAATCTGCATAATTGTATAATAATAAATGCTGAGCACCCAAGGAAAAGTATGCTTTAAAAATAAGTGTTGCTACAATGAAAAATGTGGTCATATTAGATCAGGTGGAATATGTAATGAGTATATTTAAGAAAAATATGAAAGTAGTGATAATTTTACACAAGTTAAATGAAGGGATTTTGATATATTTAAGGTAATTCTAAGGATGGTCTAGATAAAAAGTGAAAAAGCATCAAAATAGTAGAAACAAAGAAAGATGTGATAAAGCTAGCCTGTACGAGGATAATTCATTATGATTTATAGATAATAAAAATATCTCTAAAGAAGTAAGCTCAAAATTGATGTGAGTAGAGAAAGTGAATTCATATGACCAATGTCAAATAATTTGGAATTAAGATTATTCTTGAGTTGAGTTTAATATTGTATTAAACCTAGTTTTATCAATAAATAATTATAAGGAATATGTAAGCTTTACCATGTACAAATATACAATGTGACAATCACTTTTAACTCGTTTCACGGCCAACTATTGAGTTATTTTAATTCTTGAAGGCTATATTACACGTGTTAGTACTCAATTTTCAACTCAAAAGTACTTTTTGCTTGTTTTAACAGAGTTCTTCCTCGATCAGATAGGAAGTTCTTGTGGTGGTGTTGCTAGCTCCAGAGAAAATTCCATATATAATGCTCTTTGGGTATCACAAGCTTTACTGCGTAAAGGGTAAAATGCCTTCTGATATCATGTCTTTTTATGCTTGCTTTTCCTTTTCTTTTTTTAGTACCTACATTTTTTATTTTATTTTTTATTTTTTTTTCTTTATAATCTTATATACAGATCTGCAAAAACCGCTGATAAAAGGATGCTTATATTTACCAATGAAGATGATCCTTTTGGAAGCATTTCGGGACCTATACAGAGGGATATGATCAGGACAACATTACAACGCGCCAAAGTATGTCTTTTGACCGTTATGTTGAAAGTTTATTTTGTAAATGCTTGTTCATTCATCTGATTTTTTAGTTTCATTGAATTGATCTTGCTTTTTATTTCTTTGCAAGGATGCCCAAGAGCTTGGCATCTCCATCGAGCTTCTTCCTTTGAGTTGGACGAATGAAGATTTTGATGTTTCCAAATTTTATGCTGTATATATATAATTCAAAATTTGGAATGAAAATATATTGGTCAATTTTGATTGAAAAATCTGGATCATGTTTTCTGATGAAGCTTTATAATGTTTGAACTTAGGAGTTGCTTGGATTGGAGGGCAAAGAGGTTTTTCAGCTTGTATCATCTGCAGGAGAAAGGTTTTATTTTTCTTTGAAGTTTAGTACATTTTTAGTATATAGTTTGTTATATATGTCACATACTTTTAAGTCAGATGTACCAACCATATTGATAAAAGAGTTTAAAATAAAGGGTTTGTGTAATTTTATTTTGCATGTGTAAATTTTGACGTTTTAGCTTGGTGTTTTTTTTTTACTCTTGCTTCTGTTTAAAATTTCTGACATCTTGGAATGCACCCAAAATCTATTTAATAATATTGGGACGAGAGTGGTGATCCATGCTCTACGACTAAAATGTGGAACAGTGCCACATCTGCAAACCATCGTACAACATCATGTTGATAACACAACCAAATTTTACCACGAGAGATTGCTCCTGTAAAGCACCTAAAGGCTGGGAAATGATGGAGGGGGTAGTGAGGTAGGGATGACTCTCAGAGTAGCGCTTGGTGATACTATTTTGTTTTCAGCCGATAACATGGCGGAAGTTTTGCTTTTGAGGCCTTGATATTCAAGTCAATCTGGCTTCAATTTCAGCAGTTCCACCGGTGATCCACCATTGTGGAGGGGCAAATCCCCTTCTCTCGGCATCGATCCCCCTCGCTAGAACCCCCTGTGGAGGGGTTCTTACCCTCTTGTTGGGCTAGCCTTCTTTCCATCACCACCACCCTTAAACAATCACTTTTGGGTGACTGTTTGAGGAAGAATAGCCCCTTAACTATTCTCTTCCCCACAGCCTGCCCCCTTCCTGCCCCCCGTTAAATATTCACCATGAGAGAAGTGTTGATAAGGGACATGATCTGAAAATGTTCTAAAGAGGTCAGGGCTAGCTGGTAAGCGCAACCTAAGACTGATTTTGACAAGGATTTAAAGGATATATCAAATTTTGATAATTCTTGTTAGAAAATTTAAAGTTGGCATGCTATCTTTTCTAATTAATCATTGAATTTAAAGTAAGATACCTTTAAAAAGAAAATATTTTTTATTTTGAAATTTACTAAACAGATTTAATGAATCAAATTTTAGTTATCTGGAGTTAAGTTCACTCTAATGTCCTCACCAATTAGATTAATGACATTTAAGTTTGAATATTGTCTAGGACCTGTTTTGCACTCTTAGGCATTGTGTTTCGAATGAAATAATGAAAGAGTAAATTTAAACATGCAACTGAGAATTCATAAATGTATCTCCACACCAAGGCATGGGGAAGTTCATCCAACGGTCGTTGTCCTCTTCAGTTCATCCAACGGCGTCAAATGAGAGCAGCAACAACTCAGAGGGTGGCATTGCCTTCAGCTGGAAGAAGAACCAACTGCTAGGAGCAGTTTCAGCTGAAGCATGGCATGAGTACGATAGATCCGATAGAAGCAACTTAGACAATAGCATGCAATAGCAGAACCAACAGAAGAAGCAAACAACTATAAAGCTGAAAGAAGGAACAAGCAACTTTAAATGGTGCAACATTCAACTTCTTCAGAAGCAGCCAGATATCGCAGAAGGAAACCAAGACGACAACAGCTAGAGATCAAGTGCCGGAGGAGACCAAAAGTAGAACCATAGAAAGGAGAAGAGGAGGAGAAAATTTGGAGAAGAAGAAGAGGCTACTGCAGTCGGGAGAAGGGGAGATTTGGAGAGAGAGAGAGAGAGGGGGGGGGCTAGGGTTCTCATTGGAGGAGTGAGAGGAGATGAAGGGACAATCATAAGGGGGAAAAGAGTTATATCAAGATGGGCGGAGACTGGGAGAGAGTGTAAAGTGGGGTTTAAAGAAGCTTCTCACATGGGCAAAATGGGAAAAATGAGAGTGCAGGGGTGGAATTGGAATGCAAGCAACCGAAGGGGTGGGGGGAAAGAAAGATTACTTGGGGTAGGACCAGAATCAACTTCTCCATTTCGTATTCTTCATCCTCATTGCTCATTTACAAGGTATGGGATCCTTGGACAAAATTCCATAAAATACCACTAAAATGGAAAACATTGAAAAATGTAGGAAATCTTAAATAAAATGTAAAAACAAGGTAATTCTAATACAAGTTAACCAAAAGTAAATGGATCATCATCTCTAATCCATATAGACCTTAATCGATGCCAACGATGTCGATCAACATGATTTGGGTTGAATTGGACACGAGCTCGTGTGTCCTTACCAAGTGTTCTCTCCACCACTGGACCTCTTGTTTGCTCTCTTCTCAGTCCCCTTATGTGGTTAATGTTACAAGTTCTTTTAAATTTTAATGTGTTAATGTTGTAGATTTTAGAGCAATGGCCTACTAAGGAGATAGTGATGTGCCTTAAGCCCATGATTTTGGGTGGGAACACCATACATTGGTAGATGTTGATAAGAAGAGGGTGCGATGTAAGTGGTGTGGGAAACATATGAATGGAGTAATTTTTCGATTGAAGCAACACTTGGGTGTGGTGGATGATAATGTGAATAAATATGACAAGGTGCCTAAGGAGAGCAACGAAGCTATGAGGGCATACCTCACTAGAAGAGCTTCACAAGGGTGAATTCGCATTGAACAAAGAGAGAAGTTGTATGAGGAGTCTTTATGAAGAAGAGATAGAGGAGTCAGATGGGATACCTTTGTAATGCCATGGCCAAATTAAAGTTTAAAATAAAAAGAAAGCATCGTAAATGTTACAAGAAGTGGTGGATGATCATAGATGTCTGATGTAACCTCGAAATTCAAAAAGAGATTTGATATCTTTTTTTGTTTTGGAAATTCATTTTCCTTTTGAATTTGAATTTGATTTGATCAGACCTTAGCATTGACTTTATAAGAAAATAGATGATATTTCATAAAAGTACTAGCTAGGGTCAAAATTTATTTGTTGAGGTCGTTAGGTTCTTTGAAAATTTGTTTTGACCTCTCCCCGTCGGATGGTGCGAAGATCCGACGTTAATTACATCGAGATGACTCGAAGACCCTTGATTATCGTCATAGCAATCCATTGGAACAGAAAACATACATCCACAAAAATAGGCATCCACACAGGAGAAAATAATCCCATGAACTTGATGGAAAGCAAGTACTTAATTTTGAACTTGATTTGAATTAAATTGATTTGAATTGAATTGACTTAAAATTGATTTGAGTTGAATTGGTTTGCATTAATTTAAGTTGAATTGAATTGATTTGAATTTAGTTTGAATTTAAGTTTGATTGTTGTTTGATTTGGATTGAATTTAATTTGATTAAAATTGAGTTTGATTTTAATTTTAATTTTTAATTAGGTTGAGTTTGATTTGAGTTCAATTGGTTGGAAATGACATGGATTTAGTCTTGGACGTTTTGATTTTCTGATTTCTGTTTCTGGGTTCTGCAGATTGGTGGATTTCACATTTTTGGTTTTCAGATTTTAGATTCAAGTTGTGTTTCAGATTTTGGGGGTTCAAATTCTCTTTCAGATTTCAGATTTCAGGTTTTTTTATTTAAGTGATCTGATTTTGGATTTTAGACTTGGCAGACCTTAGATTTTAAATTCTGCAGATTCCAGATTTCTCCAGATTCTGGATTCTGCAATTTAATTGATTTCCAGATTGCAGGTCTCTTCTTGAAACGGGCTTCTGCACCAAATCAGATTTTCAGATCTTCAATTTCAGGGTTTCAATTGCAGATTTCTTAGTTCGGATCCCTTGCAGACTTCAGATTTTTTAAATGAGTCGGGTTCAGATTTGAGATTTTTAATCTCTGGATTTTAGAGATGATTTTCAGATTTCAGAAAATTCAGTTTCAAGTCTGATTTTCGGTTTGTGATTTTACAGATTGACAGATTTCAGATTTATGTGATTTGATTTGGGTTTAATTTTATGATTTCAGTTTTTTTTTGTTTCAGTTAAATTACAGATTTTACAGATTTCAATTTTTTATTGTCTTGCTTTCCAAAAGTTCATGGGGTTGTCCTCTCCTTATAGCATCAATCTATGTACCGAACATGAATTTCACTTGTTTTTCTCAACATGAGACATAATTTACAACTTGACCAGCAATCCGGTCCCTTTGAGTCCTTGATGGACATGGAACTTGTGTGATCAATTTGAGATGGAAAAACACCCGGTCTTTGATAGACTTGTGGGCATTCCTCTCACTGATTTGAGATTGAGCATGCCCCGGTCTTTGATAGACTTGTGGGAAATTAGCTCATCTCGATCTTCATGAGTTGATGAACTTGTCATTTCATGGGCGGCATGTACCCGGTCTTTGATAGACTTATGGGCATCCCCCACTGTTTTGAGATCGACTACACCCGGCTTTTGATAAGCTTGTGGGCAATCAACTCACTGATTTGAAATTGAGCACACCTGGCTTTTGATAAGCTTGTGGGCACTCATCCCCTGGTTGGTCATCCTCATTAGCCTATGGTTTGGGCATGTTGACATATTGATCGTACGCGGCCTCTCCATGGCATAATGGGCAAAATAACTCCCTCGTGAGGGATGATAAGACATTGGGGTCTTTTAACTAGACCTTTGTATGCCCACCTTAAGAAGAGGGTCAGGAGGTGGGTTTAGAATCGGCCTCCTGGTTACCCTTTGTTTTGAATTCTTTTATGTTGAGCCGAGGCCATGAGGTGGGTTTAGAACCGGCCTTATGATTGCCTCGGTTTGTTTGAATTAAATGGATTTTTATTTAATTTAAATTGATTGTTTATTTTATTTTTATTTTTTTTAATCATGGGTCAGGAGGTAGGTTTAGAACCGGCCTCTGCATGCCCAATTGTATTCTTTTAAGTTAAGCCGAAGCCATGAGGTGGGTTTAGAACCGGCCTTATGCTTGCCTCGGTTTGTTTAAATTAAATTGATTTAAAAAATTTAATTTTTTTGAAGCTATGGTACTATTCATCTTGGCGCAAATGGGCCCTCGCGGCCCACCTCCTCCTCCTCTTCTTCTTCTTCTCCTTCTTTTTTTTTTTTTAACAACTTTGAATGTGGGCCCCACCGTCCTGTTGACCCGAAGGTCAACAGGGCCTTCACCCGCGCGCGGACGCGCGGCTCCTCTTCTTCTCCTCCTTTTCTTTTCTTTTTTTTTAACATTTTTTTTCTCCCGTGGGCCCCACCTTTTTCCATGCTGGACATAAGTCCGGGGGACATATTTCCCCCGGCTACAGTGGGCGCCCGGCTTCCTCTTCGGCATCCGGCAGCATCGCGGCGGCTTGCGGCGGCGTCTTCGGCCTCGTTCGATGGCGGCAGCTCCGGAGGAAGAAGGAGAAGGCCTCAACGACGATAGGGGAAGAGGGAGGAGGCCTCACCGGTGGCCATGGGAAGGGCTTTTGGCCTCTACGGCGTCCGACGGCAGCTTGCGGAAGACCCGCGGCGTCCGGAAGAAGAAGAAGAGAAGGGGAGGTGCTCCGTGCGGCTTGAACAGGACTCCCAAGGACCGGTAACCTTCCTCCGCCTCTCTTCTCTTGCTCTGTCTCCTCTCTACGGCTTCTCCTCCCGCCCCTCTCTCCCTGCTGCCTCTCGATGGCTCCCCCCACCTTGCGCGGCGGCACCGGCAGGCCTTATAGGCCTCGGGAGGGCTCCGCTTTTAGTCGGGGAGATGGTTCTGGGTCCGATAGGGACTCGGAACTTCCCATATCCTCGGTTCCCATATCTTGGGAGGAAATCGAGATCCCTTTGAACCGGGATAGCCTCCGTCGACCCTTGCTTCAATCGTCTCCGAGTAGGATCCGGAGCTTCCATAATACCCAGAATTAGACACCGATGGAGATTCCATAGCCTGTCGATATCCCAAGCCAGATCTTCCACTTTCCTTCGTCCGACAACCTGCCTCTCTTCAGCAAAATCCTCCTTCTATTTTCCTGTCGATCCCTCCTTTGAGCAGACACGTGGGCTGCTTCCTTGGTTCCCTTAGAAGACCGTCTGGCCCATTTTGAGCCAGGCAGTGGGTCTTGGAGATGGCTTGCAAATGGGCTTCTCAGCAGACCGAATTGGGCCAATTGGGGTCCTGTCCAGGGCTATGTCGATGGGCACTTTAGGTGGACTGAATTGGGCCACTCAAGGTCCTGTTATGGGCCTGTACATGCTATACACAGCCCAGACCCTCATGGAGACCGAGCATGCCATTTCTTTTGCTTCTTTTTTTTTTTGAAAATTTTTTTGGTTACAACAATGTCATATGGGATAGACATTACATCATGTCGTGTATGCAACATGTAATTCTTGTTAATAACAATGTAATCATCGGTTGATGCATAATTGCATGTTCTTATGATCTTACATGATACGAGATGAATGCAAGATATTTTTTAAATTTCTAAATGCATTATGGAATATAAGTATACAATTATCAAGAAGTGAAGGGTATTTTATGTACAATATGGGGTGTCTACTTACCTTCACCCCCGAAGGGGTGGCTGTCAATAGGCACCCTTTTAGTGGTGCGTTTCTCATCTCTGCAGTCAATAGTCATCCTTGAAGGGGTGCCCCTTCATGAATCGGGAATCGGTTGATCCACGCCGATTCGCCAGAATTCGAAAGTTTGGTTTTCACGTTGCTTACTATTTTTAATTTTTTCTATGTGGATGCAAATAAAGTGTCGGATGAGGAACAAGGTCAAGGTGTCGAGAAAAAGAGAGTGAGATGTAAGTGGTGTCAGAAAAACATAAATAGAGGTGTATACTACCTTAAACAACATATGGTTAGTATGGGTGGCAATGTGAATAAGTGCGATAAGGTCCCAACTGGGCATATTTAACTGGAAGAGCATCATAAATGGATGTTAGAATTGGGTAAAGGCAAGATTTTCATGATGAGTTACTAGGATGGAGAGATACCAATCTTATATCAGGAAAGGGTAAGAAGGGAAAAAGACAAGCACATGTCCTGGTTAATTCTTTGTCTTCGTATGATGAAGAGGAGGCATAGATGAGGAGAGCCAAGCATGCTAGTAGGGTTTGGGCTAGAGAGGATAAGGAAAGAAGAAGGGGAGCAGGAGGTTCTGCTGCCACTGTTGTCAGATGTATACGGTGTTCACCTTACATAGGCCCGAGGTAATGAGTTCTGTCGGTCATAGTTAGTTCGGCAGATGAACACTGCCATACACATGCAAGGTGGCAGAGATTAGAGGACTATTAGGCATGCACTTAGGGGAGTAAAGGCTACTACAGGGGTTACAAAGTAAGTAGTTAAGTATATCTGTAAATGGTTTCTACATGTAGGTATATGAATGTAGTATTTTTTGAATATGTCTTTTTTATTTTTCAAATAAATATTACTAATGGTGTAATCATCTTTCTTCATGTAGGTCTCCCAGCTCATGCAGCGAGTAATCCGTATAGTCCGTATTTCCAAACAATGGTCGATGCCATTACTGAGGTTAGACCAAGGTTCAAAGTCCCCACATCCAAATACATCTATGACAAGGGGTTGGATGTGGTGGTCCATGAGTTGACCTTATGAATAGATTGATTCAAATTAATTTGGAAGGAAAGAAGTTGCACTGTGATGTGCGATAGTTGGATGAGAATCACAAAGAAGCTCCTTATCAATTTTCTTGTGTATTGTTTTGAACGTAACATCTTCTTGAAGTTGATCGATGCATCGGGCCAAGTGAAGAATGTAGATTACTTGTTTAGTCTAATGAATAATGTTGTATATGAGATTGAGGAGAACATTGCACAATTTATCACTGACAATGAGATTTTATACAAAGTTGCAGACAAGAAATTAATGGAGGTGAGAAATCATTTGTTTTGGATGCCATATGCTGTGCACTCAATTGACTTAATGTTGAAAGATATTGGGAAAGAAGAAAGTGCGAATGAGCACCCCAGGTTGCTCTCCATTATGAGAGAACACACTATGGTTGTGATCTGATTTGACCTAGTCCGACTAGATTTGCTACACAATTCATTTTCTCGAAGACCTCTATAGATGCATAATTAATTTGAAGAGGTTTAGTGTCCACAACTTATGAGGAGTACATAGATATAGCACAAGCCACAATTGACCAATATGAGACTTTGCTGAAGATAGAGATTTGTTGAGAATAACAGGTGGTGGAAAAATATGCAATACTACCTGTCATTCATAGAACCCTTTGTACAAGTGTTAAGTCGGTTAACTCCAATGACAAAAACCAAATGAGATATTTGTATGTTGCCATGGGCAAGGCCAATAGGAAGATCAAAGAGAAGCATCTCAGGGGCTACAAAAATAATGGAAAATTGTAAACACCAGATAGGGCATGACACTTTACCATGATATTCAAATTGTAGGTATAATTTTAAGTTTTTAGTATCATTTTATTAATTTTAATATGTTAGTGCTTTAATGCTCGGAGTGAGATCTTTTTTGACAAGATATTTTTGTAACCCAAAGATACTATACAGTGACTAAGTATGCAATGATGTAGAAGTCTTGTCAGGCACATTGTTAGTGATTAAACGTTTAGCCAAGACTGCAGAACATAGGATAGAGGCCGAGATTGAAGTAAACAGTTTACTTATTTCTTTATTATTGGACACCGTTGCACTGAATATGAGCAATAAACTTAACTTATTTTATTATGTATTTCAGATGACATCATATAAGCATTGACTTAGGGTGTACGGGGATCTCTAGATCTTATCTATTCACATGATAATGCTTCTTCTGGTAGGATATTGCACATATCTTGTATGCTTAACATTTTTAGCTTTAAGTTTACCAACTTTACTAATTACATGATATTTGTCTTTTTACAGTTGGATGGTGGATCCAAGTGAACAATAGGATTGGATGGAATTCACTGGCAGCCATTGCAGTTTGGGTACTGAGCCAGAGTACCTGCTCTTCCCAATGTGAAAGAAATTAGAGCACATTTAACCTCATACATTTAAAGAGAAGGAATAGGTTGAAGGTGGAAAGATTAGAGAAATTAATCTTCTACCGTTACAACATAATATTGAGAATAAAACATATCAAGGATAGATAGAAGAAATCTGAGGAGTGATTTATTCGATTGCAGGTGGTTTGCATCAAGAAAAGTTGAAGCTGAAACCAATTAGGGACAACAACCGGATGTGAAATTGGAATACCTTTTCGAAGAAGAACATCCACTTGATACATGGTTGAATGAGAAAGACGCTAAGGGAGAGCCAGAGTTTGACCCGAATGATAGATCTTGGGCCGAAGATGAGTTTGACAGTGTCATTGGTGAGGATGAATAGATGGAAGAAGGGCAAGAAACTTAGGTTCCTTGCATAGCTTTAGTTCTACAACCAACTATAGTTTCACAAAGTACAGCTTCACCCACTTAACAACAAGGTGTGGAAGATTCAAGATGTTTAAGTGGAGGAGGTGCAATAGAACAAGGTGTGGAAGATTCAGATGAATAAGATGGGCTTTTTTGATGAGTGTGCTAAGGGACAATGTTCATAACTTCATATTACGAGTCTTCCTCTCCCTTATCACCTCTAGTAACTGGATTTGGAGCAGACAATGTATATGATTTTAACAAGATGGCTAACTTGCTATTTTCATATGGATATGGCCCGATGATCTACCAACATACTCAACAGAGTCCGGGGATCAATCACCCCCTCCCTTATGAGACTGAGCTTGAGCCTGAGGAGCATGACAGACTACAAGGGACAATTTTGTTTATGGTGGTGAGAAGGTATATTTTCAGTTTGGTTTGAGTTGTACTTATATCATCTTTTCAACTCATCACTTAATTTTGAAAGCTACTTGTACCATCTCCTTTATTTAATAGAATGAATGCTAAATTGTTACTTATATGACAATCATAATAGTCATTAGCCACTTTATAAGACATTTCATTTGTATGAGATTACTCTTTTTCAACATCATATCAAAATTTTTTTATTTTTTATTTTTTTATTTTTATGATTTTTATGTTTTTTTTATTGAAAAAATGGATCATGATCGATTCTGGAACGATTTTTGTTTTGGAGAATCGATTGGGATCGGACTGATCTGATCCGATCTGATTGATTTCTGCCAATCTGATCTCGATCCTGATCTTGATCTTGCAATCCTTGATTGAGCCACAACACTAGTTTATCATGTTGTGAGAGAAATTGGAACACCTTCAGTTTTATATACATAGAGAAGGAGCATGTTAGAGAGTGACATATTTGAAAAATTTGTGTTCTGTCAATACCATATACGATTGATAATAAAAACTATCTAGGTCTGTCAAAGAATATTTGAAGAAAGGTTTGCAAGATTTACAAGTGGCCTGATGAGCAAAGGGTTGAAGCTAGATGACAAATTTGTCACATAATGATGTTGACTTGAAATATCTTTTCTAAAAAGAATATCCACTTACAATATGGATGGAGGACAATGATGCTACATCACCTCCAGAGTTCAACTTTGTATGGGTTGAAGGTGAGGTTGACAATGCACATGGTGAGAATGAAGAAATGCAAAAATACTAATAAGGTTCCAGCTCTAGCCTCCCATGCGACTTCAACTATTTCTACTTAAAAGGCTTTGTATAAACAAGCATATTTGATAGCTTAAATGTTTGAAGAAGGTATACTAGTGTAGTATTGGAGGTACCATACAAGAGAAAGAAGTGAGGAAGAAAATGAAGCTAGTGGTTAGCATGGTTTGTCGTCTTGCTGAGATCTCGCGAGAATCTCGGTCTCGCGGGCACAGCGAGAAACAAGACGGCCGAAACTGAACAGCCGGTCTCGCGGGCATACAGGGGCACAAATGTGGCCTCCTGACAGGAACAGACGATGTAGGGTAGAGAAGGGCCAAGCACGCGGGCAGAAAGGGGCAAAGCGAAGGATGCTTACCTCTTCACCAGTCGGCCACTTCGTCGATCACACCGCACGTGCTAAATGGAAGCCATCGGCTGGTCGGCCACGCAGGCTCACGTAGGGTGGTAAAACCCCTCACCAGACCACCCTGACAGAAGACAGAGGAGGAAGCAATTTGCGACGAATCCGGCGATCTCTCCGGCTCTCACGGTGGCTTCCGAGTGTGGCAGCATCATCGGGCTCTCACGGCAGCGGTGACCAACGACGGTGGCGACCTCCAACTCTCACAGCGGTCTAGCTCTCATGGCGGTCTGGCTCTCACGCCGACGGCAACCTCCGGCGGACGAGCTATCGCGGCGAGGGGCATCACAGTGGCATTGACACTTCGTGCGATCCGGATTTGGGCGCTCGATGACGTCACCCACTCGGGTGAACAGGGTAAATATGGTTTCGAGACACATTTATTATATGGACTCAACATGTTAAAAATGTTTAAAAAAATAGATTATTATTACTCAGTTTTTAATTTTTTATAATTTGTATAACGTAGTTTAATTATTTCAATCATTAACAATAAAAATATTTCACAATGTTTAAACATAATATAAATTATTAGATATTAATATAAGTATTAAATTTTTTAGCTTGTAGTTCAATATAAGAATTAAGTATTACTCTGTTTTTAACTTTTTAATAATTTGAATATAGAAGATTAAATAAATAAAGATAAAAAGATTACACAATGATTAAACATAAAATAAAAAATAAAAAAATAAATAATAGATAAATTAATTAATTAGTAGATCTATAAGAATTAAATATTACTTTGTTTTTAACTTTTTATAATTTGAATATAGAAGATTAAATAAATAAATAAATAAAGATAAAAAGATTACACAATGATTAAACATAAAATAAATAATTATAAAATAAAATATTACATCAATTAATTAATTAGTAGATCTATAAGAATTAAGTATTACTTTGTTTTTAACTTTTTTATAATTTGAGTATAGAAGATTAAATAAATAAATAAATAAAGATAAAAAGATTACGCAACAATTAAACATAAGATAAATAATTATAAAATAAAATAATAAATAAATTAATTAATTAGTAGATGAATATAATAAGATAAATTACAATAACATTATAAATAATTATATATATAATTTTAAATTAATTAAGAATTTTCAATCTCAATATTAATTATATGATATTAATTTTTTTGTTTTATTTTTTGTTTGTAGTTCAATATAATAATTAATCATTACTCTGTTTTAAATTTTCTTATAATTTTTATATTGTAGTTTAAATATATAAATAAAGTTAAAAAGATTACACAATGTTTAAACATAATATAAATTATTAGATTATAAAATAATTTTTAAATTTATCATATGGTAGATCAATATAATAAGATTATTACAATAACATTATATATAATTTCTATGTGATAAAAATTATTAAATATTGATCTATTTTTTAGTTTTATTGTAGTCTTTTAATGTAATAAAATTATATAAAATTTATCGGTAATACAAAGTATTAAATACTAATATATTTTTTAAGTTTTTATGTTTGTAGTTTAAATATGATAAGATTACTTATAATAATATTATTTAAAATGTATTTGTGATAATTTATTTTGATAATTATAGTTTTTTGGATAAATTAGTTTTCATAACATTATATGATATGTAAAACTTATATGTAATAAAATTTATTGAATATTAATTTATTTTTGGTCTTTTTGTAATTTGTATTTTGTAGTATAAATATAATAATATTATATATTATTAAACAAAATAATAGAATATTTAGGAAAAATTATTGATCAAGGAACCATTGAACTTCAAATTCACATTATTAGCAAAATAAAAGAATTCTCAGATACATTTACAACACTTAAACAATTACAAAGTTTTTTAGGAATACTAAATTATGGAAGAAAATATATTCCTCGACTAAGTGAATTAATAAAAGAATTACAAGGTATAATTAATTCTGAAAATAAAAAATATAAAAAAGAAAATGATAAAATTATAACAAGATGGGAAACCGATAAAATTAAAATAAAACTCTCTTCAGAAGCAGAAAAAGAAATTAAGTACATCAAATCTATAATAACAAAAATACCCAAAACAGTCATACCAAAAGAAACAGATAATTTAATAGTTTCTACTGATGCTAGTCAATTTTATCGCAAGGTGCATATTAACTATAGAAAAAGAAGATGTTGTAGGATATAATTCTGGAAAATTTTCTAAACCCGAAATAAATTATTCTACATATGAAAAAGAATTTCTAGCCATATTAAAAACTATCAAAAGTTTTAAATATTGGTTATTACCAACTACTTTTCGGATTAATACCGACAATAAGGGATTATATCATTATATAAAAAATCGAAAAGAAGACCAAAATAGCAGAAGAATACGTTGGCTAATGCAGCTAGAAGATTATAGTTATACAATACATTTTTTACCTGGCTATCAAAATATTGTTGCTGACTATTTGTCTCGACCTTTTCAGAAAAATGAAGAATAACTTCCTTCAAGCCGCTATGTCGAATAAAGGAAGCAATATCGCCTCTTCATCAAATACAGCACCAATACCAAGAGTCAATATTCCAATAAATACTTATGTTACACCTATTACTAAAGGTGAACCGAAAATAAATATAAATTTTGTAGAAGGAAATATAATTATCGATATGACAAAACCACAAAATCAAAAGGCAATACATCAACTGGCTCAAGCCAGAAGCTCTTACAGGAGCAATAAAAATTTAAGTACAAATATCCATGAAGCCCTTAATAAAATACGGAAAAATACAGAGGACCGCAAAGTAATCCCGAATACATTTCTCGCTATAAGGAATATTAAGAATATCTAGTCACCCTAGAATCAAATATAATGAGCAATCAAAATATAATTTTTCATCTGCAAAATCAAATAATAAATATAAAACAACAAAAAGACGCAGAAAGAAGTAATTATCTCAATATTTGCTATCAACATATGTTACCACTTCTTGAAAAATATATTTATCAAGAAGAACCAGAAAAACAACTAAATATCATAAATGATTTAGAAAATACTTCTATGTTCTCAAAAATATTAGAAAAGGCAAAAAGAATAGCTATCTATAATTATTTAAATGAAAAATTTCCCGTAAATATTTCAAAAAATAAATGAAAAAATATTGATTCCCATATCACGAAACTCACGTGATAGAATATGCATTGTATAACCGAATATAACGATTAAGAAGAATAACTCGATACACTACGAAATAGATGAGCAAAGTATTTATGCCATCGAGAAAGGAATAGTAAACAAAATAATAGTTACAAGAGAACAAATAAATAATCTAAATTTTCCTATGATAATAAAAACAATAGTTGGATGGATCCCTCTTCTTATCCAAGTATTTGAAATAAACATTACCGCTACATTTCAAGAAATAACTATTGGTAATACTTATCCATCAATACAAATATGGCGACTTAAACCACAATATTCATATGAAATAAATTATCGTGAATTTAATGGTATATTTTATGAAGACCTAGAACAACAAGAAAATATCAGAGGAATGAAGAATGAACGGGGATGGCCAATAACAGTTCCAAGTTGGACAGATGACAGAATAATGATCCAAGATGAAGGAAAAATGGTTCATAAAAGTCATCATGGAGGACTCGGCTATCAACAACGGATAAATATCAATATACTCGGACCAAAGACAATGGAACTTTGGCAGAATACAATTACAAGATGGGCTGATGAGACAGATGAGAATATGGAAGAGCACAATCAAAATACTGTATGAAGATTCGATCTGAGCCTCGGGGAGCCGGTCGACAATAATACTTGTAAAACCACGGGCGCCCCTGGTATTGAGCCCATGGTATTGTAATAGATGGTATTCCCGGATTTCAAACCCATTGGAATCCAAAATAGTGTGTAAGCTCGACTATATAAGAGCATGTAGTCCTATGTAATAAGCACCTTGTGAAATATTGAATCGATCCAAGTTGAGTGTTTTCTTTCTCCCCAACGTCTCGATACGCCTCATCTCCCCCGCTTCGACGACGCCTCATTTCCCGCGCATCGACGCTCGCTCAACGTAACTCTACATCCATCCACAACGAGACAACCAGAAAGAGAACGCTCGCGCCGATTGGTATCAGAGCAAGGTCAGTATAGAAATTATTTGTCTTAAGAAATCTTTGTAAAATTCAGTAGACGTTATTATTCTAGTGAGTAGTATTGATCTTACTCAGTGTGTAGTACCCATTGTTGCTCTAAGATTGAGCCTAAGGGGAATATCTGAGTATAATCAAGAACATCTAGAGTAAAAATGTCCGCTGAACGTAACGATGATTATCTCCTAGAAGATAATTTCTGTACTAAAAATAATGAAAACTATCAACACATAATCCATAACAAAGAAGCTACCAGTGATATTAAACAGAATTTCCAAAATATCTTTAATCAACAAAATACTATAATTGATTACGGAGTTAATTCGTATAAAATACTTAAAACTCTAGAAAATAAGTTTAATACATCTAATAACAACTCGATTATTAAACATAGTCCTCATCAAAGATACAACCATAATCAAACACCTACTTTTATATTTAATTATAAAGATTTGTTTAAACCATATAACATACAAGATTCTATTAACGTCTGTCTCGAATCAGAATTTGAACAATTCCTACAATATAAAGAAAATTTAAAAACTAAAATAAATAATTATACAATGAATCCAGAACTTAATAATTTAAGTGAAATTCAAGAATATTATGAACAAAATTATGATATATTTAAACAATATAATTTCGTTAAACGTACTTTGAAATACAATCACAATCCTCTAAAGATTCAATAGATGAATTAAATTTAGAAAAACTTAATATAAATACCGCATAAGAAATAATGGAAAATCCACCTAATTAACAAGGTGAAACATCTAGAGCTCCCGTCAAGCCTTCTTCACCTAGTCAACAAATACCACGATTACAACAATATGGTAAAAGACCAAAGAATTAGGGATCGCAAAGTTACTATACCGGAATGATTATAATATAAATGCGAATCAAAACGAACTGAAAAACACCTTACGGCTTATTATCAATCTAATATTAAAATTCCTCCAAAAGAAAATCATACACAAATAGATAACTATTTTAATATGTATTCAATACAAGGTACAACATAGAGCTGATTATATTATACAATGGTGTCATTCTATGTTTTCATTACAATTTCTATACCCAAATTTAAATACTCCTAATTTAATTGATTTTATAATTAGTAAAATGAGAGGCAGTGCAGCCTATGCATTAATATCTCAGTATGATAATAAAATGTTTCAAGAAATAAGAGAACAGTCATCTTTTGAAAATGCTTTAATGCAATTTCAATTTATTCTATTACAATTCTTTACCGCATCAACTAGACCTGATGCAATAAATATTAAAGATATAGAAACAATACTAGGAAAAATGAAATTATGTAATATATGTTATTTAACAGAATTCTCTACTGACTATTCAGTATATGTTTGGAGATTACCACCTCCAAATTGGAACCATTGGGAACTAGAATATTTTAATAAGTTTCCATCCCCTTGGGATGCTAAATTAAAAGAATATTATCATACATTTCTAAAAGAAACTGAATTACGAAAATTTGAACGAGATAGTTTATCCACAAAGAATAAATTGTGCAATAAACTCGTTTTTTAAATTATCAGTAAAGAAACAACTATTATACAATCTTTTAATAAATCAAAACATATTTATCAAAAATATTCTAATTCAAACAATATAAATAGTGCTTGTGAAAAATTACTACCAACACTATTATATGGTTGTAGACCAGCGCGCAACAAGCGTGGTGGATCCATAAACAAAAAATCCACAAATAATAAAACTAAAACTTATTATAATAAGTCATATAAAACACAAAGTCAAGGTTCTGTTAATAAACCAAGAACAAGAAGATATCCTTATAGAAAGAAAAGATTTCAAGTCAGATCTAAATCTAACTCGATAAATCCACATAGCCAATACCTAAAAAAGAAATCTAACACTAAAAAATGTAAATGTTTTAAATGTGGAGAAGAAGGACATTATGCAAATATGTGCCCAAAAAGAAGACAAATTAATATAGTTGATATATGAATATTATCAAGAAATATATGATATAAGAATAGGTTATGAACTTTCGATTTAACATTACGATTATGAATTAAGAATCGAAAGTGAAGATGAAATAATATATAATTCTTCCGATGAAGAATATTACTATGACAAGGACAATAATATAGAAGATTTAATTGATGAATTTGATCCTTTCCAACAGAATAATATTCAATATATTTATATGATGACTAATCAAGAATCTACTAAAGAAGAAGAAGGAACTTCTGAAATATTTAATTTAGAAGAAGACCAAGAGGATAATAATAGACAAATGATAATTTTCGATGAAAAAATATATAATAAAATTCAAAATGCACCATGGGAAATTGAGAAAAATAAAGTTTATAAATTAAAATGGAATTTATGGAGAAAAGATAAACTATTAATAGAAAGATTTGAACAAACAAAAGATTCTGTAGAAACTAATCGATCTATTACAAATATACAAATCATAAATAAAGAGAAAATAACTCAAACGTTAAAAACTTCTAAAAGAAAAGATAAAATTAAATATCTACATCTAGGAGCCATAGATATTACTATAAAAGCAAATTTTAGAAAAGGAATAAATTCTCCAACAACAATAATAATTGCTGATAAAAGATTTATAAACCCAGCACAATCCATAATAGGAATGATACAAAGTAATTTGATTTATCAATATTTAAAATTCAGAATCTTTCCTCAATATTCAATAAGCTTAAACGATAGAAATATAGATGAAGGTTTATACATATATCATGAACTAAGAAATATAGAAATGACTCCTGGTACTAACCCAATAACAATAACAACTAAACTATTAAGAAGCTTATCGAACATAATGATATGCCAACAAAACCAATAGACCAAAACATAATAATGTTAAAGATCGCAATCCTATTCCGAAATAATCGAACCTAAAATCGATAAAATAAGCCTTCCTAAAGAACGCGCATATAGCATTAAGACTTAAAACAAAAAAATAAACCTCAAATTAGTAAAGAAAGTTAATAATTGATAATAAAATGATTAAGTTAAAAAATTTAGAATATCCTTCAAGTCGATTAACAATAAAAGATATCACGAAGAAGATATAGAGCAACCTAGAATTTCTTATTGCATAGACAAAATACTTAGTGATTACGATCAAAACGAAATAATGACAATAGTTAAAAAGGTATATCCTAAATTAACAATGATTAAAGTCTAAGTTAAAATAAGTACAATTAAATTTATTTGGATAAATGCTATTATAGATACAGGAGCCTCTATATCACATATAAATAGTAAAATTATAGAAGGTAATATTGAAAAAAGTAAACACATGTAACAATATATTACGTTTTGATGGAAATATAGTAACATTTGAAAACATTGCTAATATTAAAGAATTAAGAATTGAAGATGTTAATAAAAAACTTCATAATCTAAACTTTAAAACCTTATACACTTCTCCTGATGCAGTTGCATTAATAATTGGAAATGATATTTTAAATCAATATAATCCAATTACAATAAATCCCCATACTATAACCTTTACCATTGAAACTAAACAAATAACAGTTGAGAAAATCCAAACAGATTCATCTAACATGATACGAATGGAAAGACCTTTAAATAAAGAGGTAAAAGAATATTTATTCAAAGATTATAAAATATATGTCATCAAATATGATAGAACGGTAGATCACTGAAAAATCGTAAATAGGATTTACATTATTATCAAATGAAAATGTAACCTTACTACCCATAGAAAGGAAAAATTTACATCAGTTTAGGATTTATAATACCGTATGAATTTTATGGTATAATAAAAGGGAAAAATGAATGGTTAAAAAATATAGATTTACATATTACTGAAGGAACTATAAAATCTACATATACTGGACGAGTAACTATAATAAGAAAAAGTTTTGTGAAAACATCAATAATCAAAAGAAAAATAAGTTAGCAGATCTTATAATAAATAAGATTTACAATTTTATTTAATGGAAGTAATAACTCGACAGATAAATAGAATATGTATTAAAATTAAATTAGAAAATGGACAAAATTATAATATTTTCCCTATCCTAGATTCAGGAGCAACTAAAAGTATCAGTAGAAGAAAAATTTTGGCCTTTAAATTTAATTTAAAACCTTATAGAAACTACAGTTATTTAAAGGGATTAGCAGGAAATACAAATTCAACTAAAATATCACGAAATGTTTCTATATATATTCTAGATCAAAATGAAATTGAAGAAGAATTTATTATTCCTGAGGTATACATAATAAAGGAAGGATTAAGTAATATGATTCTAGGAAATAATTTTATAAACAAATATTCACCTATTACGATTGATAAGATGTTTAATACCTTTACAAAAAAAAGATAAAAAGATTATTATTCCACGATACTTTATAGTACCAAAAGTTCTTAAAACACCAATAAATATTTCCAAAGAAAGTTTTCAAGATATATATCTTAATAGTCTAAATGAATTATTTTCAGACAACCCCTTAAAATTATGGAATAAAAGTCCAAGATATTGTAAAATAGAACTTTTACCAGAACATAAAGGGAAAAATCTAAGAACAAAACCCTTAGTATATTCCAAAGAAGATGTAATAGAATTTCAAAAACAATACGCAAGGTAATGTAGTTAAATTTATATTGTAGATGGGTGCATATTGCACAGTTTAAGTTATAAAATTTATTGTATATTTTTAATATATTGTTGCCAAATAAATTTAATATAGTACATCACCAATTTGAAGTGTCAAATATTGTAGTCAAATTAACATATTTAATACTATATAATCGAAAAGATAATGTTTAAGCTATAAAATATATTTTATACCTTTAATTATCTACTATGTATATGGGTGCACGTTGCAGAATATAAATTATAAATATAAACTAATATTGCCAGAGTATATATTATTGCTAGAATATGTAATGTATGCAAATTCACTGACTTCCATCCTTATAACATATTATGTTATGTTTGTCATTTTATACATATTACATGTATATATATTTTGATCCGAAAATCCGAGATCCGATCTCCCGAGATTTTCTTGAGATTTCTCCGAGATCTCTTCTCTTTGACCCCTCTGAGACGAAGTCGAGATCCAAGATGGCAAACCTTGGTGGTTAGGTGAAGACCTGAGTCTCACAAATAATATTCAAGCACATTTCTTAGAAGATGATGAAGAAGAATTTGTTCTGCCAACTTATTAACAAAATGTAAGAGGTTTGGGTGAAGGTTGAGGTGGAGATGGAGTATTCGATACTAGTGCATGTACAAATGGAGTAGTGGTTGATGATTTGGGCAAACACCAATATTCAAGTGGCCAAAGTCACTGTTGGAATTAAATGATGTTTTTTGATGAGTATATAGTTCAGTGTTATGCATAATCCTTTAATGACTTGTAGTTGTATATTCCACCCCTAGTTCCAATGTGGGATGAAAAGATCACAGGATCAGATCGACTCGGGTTGATCCTCAGAGAGAAAAATCGATTCATTAAAAACCATAAAAAATAAAAACATGTATTTTTGGGCCTAGATCGGATTTTGATTTGATCTAGGCTTTTTTGGGGCCGATTGGTTCTATTATGGTCCTGATTCCATCTGGATCGAACTTGATTCCAATTTATGTTTTTCAAGCAAAATTCCAGTTGTTTAGTTATGTCCTAGAGAATTGGTTGGATTGGTTGGTTCCCTATCCGATCTTTTGAGAGTTGGCTGATTCGGGGCCGCTTTAGTCGATCTGGGTAGATTTCTTTAGGAGTTGGCTTCAGATCTGCCCTTCTGGGCCAAAAATGAATCAGTGGAAGCCATTCCGATCTAAGAATTGGCCGATCCCGATCCAAATTGGCCGATTTTACAAACTATGTCATAATGATGTCCATAATTTTAGTGAGATGACCAAATCCTTATTTGCACATGGATACGTATTGCCATTGGTTTTTTTCTTCAAAATTCTAAGACTATGAGCATACGAATCTCACACAATACGGCTAGGAAATGATTCATTGGACTTGGAGACTCAATCTAGAATCCCGAAATCTAGTTTGGGTGATTTGAATTCATGGCTGTAAAGATGCGATATAACTATAGCAAATCGACGATCACCCATAACCATTACGTAAAACATAAGTTGAATAGGAGTTCGCACGAATGCCACTTCTTGGTACAAACTTTTTGAAGATGATGTTTATGTTTAGTTTGAAATAAAGAATTCATATTGGGTATACAAGGATGAGAATATGCCACCTATAAGTGGCCCATGCAAGATGCAAAGATGATGCCAATAGTAAATTTACACTGGCAGTTCCTTGCCAAGTCTCGTCTATGAAAAATCACAGGGGGGGGGTATTTGTTGGCACCATGTTTTGGTTTTTAAAATTTTATTGAATTGAGACTAATTCAATTTGATAAAATTATTCAGAACTCTCTAATGGCTTTCACCCATATATTCCAGACACATCTTCAGTGCACATCTTCACATCCCCCATGGCACTTTATATGGGGGGAGAGTTTGGGGACATTAGAAGGTTTATTGGGGGCGGTTAGGGCACTCCCAACGGTTAGCTGCGTTGGCAGCTATTGGTGATCGGATCGGGTAGGGTCATGATCTAGTCACCGGATCTCAGTACCTGGCCCAGCTTGATGAGACCCTAGACCCAGATCCATTGGGTTGGGGACCCAGGATCTGGCTGGTCACCCAAAAGTTGACCGAGATGGGTCCGGGTCGCGACCCGTCTCCTAACTTGACATTCTATGATATGAAAGACATTTGTGTAGCTACGCGCATTTATGATTAGGGAGTACTATGATAACTTGCATAGACTAGACGGAATGCAAACATGAAAAGATAAATGCGAAAAAATGTTGGTTCTTGAGGATCTTCTAGGATTATTTTATAAGAGTGATGAATATGATCATCATGAATGCTAATACAATGATATATACTCATCTTGAATAACATAGTGAGAGTACATGTAATATACCGTGCAAGTAGAAATGGTAAAATTTGAGTAAAATAAAAAATATTTTCTAGTTATATTTCTTAATTTTCTATGATATGAAAGACATTTGTGTAGTTACGCGCATTTATGATTAGGGAGTACTATGATAACTTGCATAGACTAAATGGAATGCAAACATGAAAAGATAAATAAGAAAAAATGTTGGTTCTTGAGGATCTTCTTGGATTATTTTATAAGGGAGTGTTGAATATGATCATCATGAATGCTAATACAATGATATATACTCATCTTGAATAACATAGTGAGAGTACATGCAATATACCGTGCAAGCAGAAAGGGTAAAATTGAATAAAATAAAAAATATTTTTTAGTTATATTTCTTAATTTTCTAGATTTTTTGAAATTTTTATGATATTTTTTGTCATTTTTTTAAATCTTAAAAATTTCTAGTATTAAAAAAATGAGTGTCAGACGAAGTCGGGTCTAGGCTGGGCAAGACCTGGTCCCAACCCAGGATCCGCCTTCCTTGGGCACAACCATTATCAAACATGTCGGTTGAACAAAATCCTCATAGCCCCAATTAGACGACAATGTTTCGGCACAATTTTGAGCATATACAGGGAGAAGCAGATGAAAGGAATAAAAGAAACAAGGACTTGATGGGCTTGAAAGATGTTCAGACAAAACTAAAGTGGATAAGCCATCTTCAGTTTTAAACAAGACGGATGCTCAACATGTCATGCAACAAAACAAAGAAAGTAGAAAGTACACGTACTGCTCCCAATGACAAAGAGAATGGATTGAATGCTCATTCACTAAATCATACTCAGCCGATGACTTATGAGGTCTGAAATTGAACAATTCAGGGGTATGAGATACCCACAATTGCTATGGCAGCATATAAAAAATGTAACAAAGAGAGACTAGAACATACCTACTGTTGTCGATGCTAAGTAGAAGGATAGAGTCCCTCTTTGAAAACTTGTTCAGCCAATGAACAATTAGATGTTAAGAGCAATGGCCCAAACTTGGTGGGTCAAGAGGATGCTCAGAATGATAAGTAGCTATATTACCTTGGTTCGGCTCCAGTAGAAGGTCAATTGCACACAACAACAACAAATCTGGGATCGGATGGTTCTGTTTAGGGGTGCAGCCGAGCCGAGCCGAGCTGAGTAGTATGGTGTTCAAGCTTGGCTCATTTATTTTATACGAGTTCGAGCTCAAGCTCGAGTTTTAATGAGTATATTGAACCCTTGTTCAAACTTGGTTCGTTTATTAATCGAGTCGAGTCGAACTCGAACTCGAACTCGAGTAGTAGTTAAACTAAAATTTAATTTACATTCAAGTTTAAACTATATGCATACTCGTTTATAAAACTTAAAATCAATGAAAAATCATTTGTAAAACTCTAGATTTAACTCATTTATGAAACTTAATCTAAGTTTAAACACAAATTTTGAATTATTTAATATATTTAAGTGACAATATATAATTATTAATATTCATACTTTAATTTTTAAAAATAAATATATAATATAATATTTAATCGAGCTACTCGCGAGCTTATCGAGCCAAGCAGGAGTCTGTTCAAGTTCGACTCGTTTAATGAGTCGAGCTTTATTTTTTGTTCAAACTTGTTCATTTAACATATTAAACGAGTCGAGTCAATTTTTTATCGAGCCTAGATTCGAGTTACTTGTCGAGTGTATTGGTTCGTTTGCACCCCTAGTTCTGTTGGCACTAGTAGAGGTTTGCCGTGGCAGAGGAGAGGAAGAAGAAAAGAAAAAAATTGGCTGTATGGGTCTTCTTGCCCCAGAATTGCCGAAGGATATCTTTATTTAAGTTACTTGATGATAAAAATGTGATTGGGAGTCAAAGGAAAGCCCCAAGACTTGCCAATTCCGTATGGTTGCACCGCCATCTCTGTGGCCTGTTTGGAATAAAGATTAAATAGTTATTTAAATGATGAAAAAAAATAGTTGGTCATTGCAGTAAGAATGATCTGATGGTCAAGATGTCACAAGAACTTAAGTTATGGATCTATTCCTTATTGGATCTTAATATGATAATGCATTCTTCTTGATTATAATTGGTTATGATTAAATAAGAGAGATGATGAGATAAAGAAGGGATAATGGTGCAAAATCCAAAGGCTAGGATGTGTTTATATGTTAACAAAATGGACACTACTCTTGTTTGGTCGGCAATATGATTTAGACCCTACTTATGTTTTGAATAAATGAGAAAATTGCATATCAATCATTTAAATATTGAAAATTTCTCACAATCCAAGAGTTGAGAATTGAGGACGAAGATTAGTCCTATTTTTGCTATGATTTGGCACAATTAACTTGTCAATGTGGTATATTATGAATGTACGTGAAATTAAGCTCAATTGGTGCTTAAGTATGGTCCATATTATGGCTATGGTTTAATGATCATAAGATACAAGATCTAGCGATGAAGGAACATCCTTGGATCTTGCACTAAATGATGGGTGATTAGGTAGGTCAAAGCTTTAGCCGTCAAAGAGTCCACTTGGCAGCATGCTTCAGCCACTTTGAAACCTTGATTTCTTTCATAGAATGATTCATTTGGTCCTGAACTACTCGGGAAAACAGGTGATATGTTATAACGATACTAACACTTTGGTGATATATGTAAAAATATAGGTCAAAGTTATTGGGTTATTTGAAAGTATAATTTTTTGAACTCTTCCTATCGGATGATGTAAAGATTCAATGTTAATTACATCGAGCAACTACTCGAAAACAATTGATTAATTGTTGTTGGCGTCAATTTTTTTCTAAGCATCCAAAAATATCAAGTTTTGGGTAAAAGCACAAGGAAGAAAACTAAATTGACATGTGAGACCCACTTTGCATCATATTTGGAACCAATGGGCCGAACGGGCTTGACCAATTGAAAGTTAGTTCAACAACAAGTTGGAGCCATCTTCTGGTCTGCCCAACTCAGATTTGAGCAATGTCAGAGTTAGATAGGCAATCCAACCTGTATCTGAAAACTTAAAAACACTGAAAGTTGATTTCCGAATAGCTTTATTGAAGTATATCGAGTCCGAAAGACAAAACAAGCGGGCCCACGAGACTATATCAATCGAGGCCTTCCTAACGTTACCTCGAATGTTAGAATCCGGCTTCGTAGGGACCCCATGCAGCAAAATAACCTCTTTTCCCTGTGTTGGGTTCGGACAATTCAGGACAAATTCGATAACATATTGGCATATCATTAGATCCGCGTAGCTCCAACTTGAGCAACGTTGGAGTCATATCGGAAATTTTATTTTTCAACATAGTTTGCTACATGACATTTTCATATCAATAAAAAAACGAGATTACCGCCAACTGGCATAGCAGTTTGTTTGTAGAAGACATATCTACATAAAAATGAATACACAACCTAAATTATGATCTGGTTGGTGTTAATTTTAATTTAATTTAAGCTTGTTTTCAGATTTGATGTCGATTGAATTTATATTTGTGCTTGTTTTCAGTTTTGTTTGTATTTTGATTTGGTTGAAATTATTTTATTTTGATTTTGGAATTTAATGAGCTATTTAAAGTGTTTTAGAATTGAATCACTGGATTGTGGCTTGGATGTTTTAGATTAGTAGTTTGATATTTTATGATGTTTTCATTATCTTTCTTAAGATATATATTGGTTTACATGTGTGATTTTTGGTTTCGGTTTGATTAGCTTCAAGTTTGATTAATTTGTTTGAGGTGAGTTCCAAATTAAGGGTTCGGTTCCTCTTTGTTTTAAATCTGATTTTTTAATCTAAATTGATTGATTTTAAATGTTTTAGGTATTTTTGATGTTTGCTTATTTAGTTTTCTTGAAGTTATTTTAACTGTCACTTGGTTAATGATTTAATTCCATGGATTAGGTAATTTAGAAATGAACTTGTAGATTTTAGATAACTTGTCTTAAGGTAATTTTCAGATTTAGTGTACCAGTTTTATGTCTATTATTATCTTTTTTTGTCATTTTGATTTGCATCCCATCGAGTTCATTGGGTTAGCATTCAAATGCCCAAACTCAACATCGGCATTGGCACCCGGCACTTGAAATTTCTTCTTTTCATTGAATGTGAAGCATGAGTACATCGTTCTGTACGTGGCATGTGCAACATTGACATGAACTTTGATAAAGTTGATTTTGGATGGGAATAAAGATGGTGTTACATCTCCCAGGTATATCATTATAAGGTTTATGGGAAAGATCGAGCATGGTGACATGTTTGATCTACTCTTGATCAAACGAGATTTACCTCCTTTGTTGGTAGAGTCTTTCAACTCACCACATCGAGAGAAGGATTTGTCGACACGGGGAACCGGCCCATACCTACGTCCATGATGCAACATACCGGGGTAGTCTCGAAATAGTCATCCAATTGAGCACTCAATTCAATGGACTAACTTTTTAAAATTTAATTTTTTAATGTTTTATATTTGATTTAAATCAATTGTTATGTGTTCAAGGCCCATTGGGCTGGTTCATGTCGGTTTCATCTCTTTGTAGGCCCGGGTGGGCCACCTTGTACTTCCTTGGGCCTGGATGGCCTGTTTGTGTCCTGATCATAGTTGTCAAGGCGACAAGGCGCCTAAGGCGTTGAAGGGTACCGATTCCGCTTAGGCGACATGGCGGGCGCTTAGTCGGTCAAGGCGGTATTCAAAGAAGGCTACGTCGGAGGTTGTGATACATAAAAATATGCATAAATATAATTATTTTTTATGTTATAATTGAATATGAGTGTTTTATCTATGTATATAAATAAATATGATGTGTATGTGAAAGAGAAAAGAGTTAAATAGATTTTTATAAAATTTAAGTATACAACGCATTTATGATTATAAAATTTATATATACGTGCGATAGTATAAGTGATAGTGAAATATTTTTATAATATTATTAAATGGGAGGCGCAGAGTAGTCGCGGATCGACCTACGCGGTTAGGTTGCGGGGGTCATGGGGGCAGTGCCCCTTGTGGGGGTTGTCAGGGGGACGAAGCCCCCCGACCTAAAAAAATATGTAATAATATAAGTGATCTTATATATGTAATTATGAAAGTGTGGGTATTTTTTTTTGGATAAGAAGTTAATCTTGATAAATGAATACTTAAGAGAGACAAAGAGAGGAAAAAGAAAGAGCTGAAAGAGAACTTAATTAAGTATATAAGATATGTTTATAATCATAAATATTAAATATATATGATATTATAAGTGATAGTGAAATATATTAATATGTTCAAACTATTATTAAATAGGTGTCCCTTGTGAGGGGTATCAAGAAGGTAAAATTTCTGAAATTTATTTTTTTAATCATGTAAAAATACCCAGGGGGCGCCTTGCCTGGACGCCTTGGCGGGCGCCTTTTTGACCCCAGGCAAGTCGCCCTGGCAAGGCGCTGCTGGAAAAGCGCCTTGCCGCCTAGGCGGACGCCTTGACAAATATGGTCCTAATTGTCAGCTTGCGCCATCTATTTTGGATGGAGATTGAGGACCCACCCATGCAAGACTTGGTCTGTCATGGATTTCAAGAATGCCCGGGCATCACCCTCACCTTAAGCTCTAAGGAAGGGGGACAAAAGTGGAGATTTCAGTTCTGGTTTTGAAGGATTTTTGGGCTGAACAAGGGGCTGTTTTGGGTTGGCCAAAGGGTCTGATTTTGTGACCTGTTTAAGGGCTAGAACAGTGGACTTTTAAAACATGTTTGGGGTCTGCGCAGGAGGTTTTCATGACTTGTTTTTGGGTCTGTTTTTTGGGGCTGAAGATTGTTTAGTTTAGTGGCATAGAACACGCCAGTTTATCACCTGCTCAATGGCACTGAAAGGGACTTGCATAGGGCCGATGGGGGGCTGTATTGGGCCCGAGGGAGGGTGCTGAAACGTGGCCATGCAGATGGGCTTGTGGTGCTGGCCAAGGGGGTATTTAAGAGGACTGTCGGCAGACCCAAAACAGGGGGCCGTTAAGGGGTGAAATGGGGCCTTTTCAAGGGGTTTGAACAGGGGCTAAAAGGGTTGGTTTAGGACCTGCTGGGGTCTGGAATAGGGCTGTATAGAGGGCAGTTTTAGGGGACTGAACAGGGGCTAAAAGGAGACTGAGGAGAGGGGACGGGGTCTACACAAAACATACCCTGGCTGGGGCTGTTTCAGCAAACCCAATGGCCTGCTTAGGGGCTGTTTTGTGTGCCAGCAGGAAGGGAAGGAGATATTGATGGGTTCGGCCGAGGGAAAGAGGATAGGAGAGAAGGGAGAAGGAAGGAGAGGTGGGAAGGGCTACATGGTAAGGCGTAGCCCTCACCATTTTTTTTTATTTTCTTCTTCTTCTTTCTCTCTTCTTCCTCTTGCGTGGCTCAGGGTGCGGCTGGAAGAAGATGGTAGCTGCTCTTTTTCTCTCTCCTTGGATTGCTAACTTTGGACCAGGGTGTGGGTTGCCCCTTTTATGATACCTGGGCAGGAAGAGGAGGCTGGTGTGCAAAGATGCTGGCCGCGACCAGCTTTCTTTGAGAGTTGTTGCAAGGAGAAGATTTTCTCTTTCTTATTCTCTTCTTTCTTCATCCCTTCCTTGATTGTAGGAAGCTTATCTAGGCAAGACTTAAATTTGAAGTAATCCGGCTGGCCGATCATGATGCTGGAGATTAGGTCAAGGATTGACTTAATTCTCATCAGGATGCTCTAGATTTGACGGCAGAAAATAATTCTCGTCTGGAATTATTTAAATTTATCAAATGTCTCCGAATATTATTCCGAATGTGCTTTGATCACCATAGATCACATGTTCCATCAAGATCTATAGTTGAGGGTTTCCAATTTGCATTAAAATTATGATTATGTGATTTCATCAGCTGATGAAATCTTAGCCCTTGACTAGTGCGAAAATTGTATCAAAAATACAATTAAATTGTTTTTTATGAAACCATAGTCTTTTTATGAAGATGGATCTGGACTTGTTAATATGGATCAAAAAATTAAAATTCTTGGCATCTGGGTTTGCTCTTGGGTCATCTTTGACTGTTTTGCCCCTGACATGATTGACTTTAGAGAAACTCAAATTTTTATTTTTTACTCATAACTTGTCAAATAATGATCAGATTTTCAATCCGACTCTGTCGTCCCTTGACATTAATTCGGGCAGATCTTATGCTGATGCCACTTTGTTATTGAGCTGACTTTCGGTTGCTCGGTCCCAATAAGGACTAAAATGGAATTTTGCCACTTAGGTCTATTTTATGGTATTTATGGCCTTATCAACATGGCTTCTACGTGCATTGACATGTGGGCCCATTTTCTCAACCAACCTGGCCCAATAAGCCCCGATAGGGCTGTGGAGAAGCTCAAAATTTGTTTTCTTATCCATATCTTGTTGAATATTGTCTGGATTTCCGAGCCAACTTTGTTGTTCTTCAACATTAAGTTGAATGGACGATATAACGCCATCTTTTGTTATCAGTCCGAAGTTCAGTCTTTCAGGTCTAGTAAGGACCAGAAATGAAAATTTGCCACTCAAGTCCATTTTCTGGCCTTTGTGATCCTATCCATAGGACCTCTGTCGGTATTGACATATGGGCCCACTTTCTGATTTTTTTCGGCCTAATAAGCCCCAAGAGGGCCTTCAAGAAGCTCAGAATTTGATCTTTTGAGCATAACTTGCCGGACATGGTCTAGATTTCCAATCTGACTCTATCATCCATGAGTATTAAGTTTAACGGATCATATGCCACTATCATTCGATTGTTGGGCTAGGTCTTGGTCAATCTGGCTCAATAAGGTTTATTGGGCCTAAGTGTTGGAAAAATTTGGCCCATTTTTTATTGTCTTTATCTTCATACCCTCACCCGATATTTGACTAAATCCAATAGATTTGATTTTTTAGGTGCTAACAGCTGCACACTACTTCAAAGGAAGCATCCCATCGGATAGTCCTATTAGATAGGAAGAGTGGGAGATAGATCCAACGCACACCTTCCATTATCTCAACTTTGACTGGGTCACTTTCTTATTAGTTGCCAATTCAACGGGAATTCAAAAATGGGATGGAATGTAGGGTTTGACCTGTTCTTCCTCCCCCACCTGATGCTCCCTTCGAGCGCAAGTTATGAAGTCCCCATTGGGACTGGTTCTTTTCCGCCTCTTGATAAATTGAAGACCACCAGCCACTTTGGCATGGTCTGATGCCAGAGGAGACATGAACAGGAGCTATTGCAGGTCTGATCACAAAAGCTGCTGCTGCCATCAACTGAAGAGGTGCTGCTTTTGCTCTTCCTGCTGTCACCTGCACAAGAGGGGAATGCCGAGGAGAAAAAGAAAAGAGAAAGGTGAGATGCATGGCATATCTTGTCTTGTTCGAGCCCATATCTTCTTCTCTGTATGCTCAAAGGTCCCAACAACTTTCTCTCTTATACCAATGGTCATATCCACCTGGTCATCTCATACGGTTCACAGTCCAGTCCCCTTTCTACGACCCTATAACAGTCAATAGAACGTCATGCTCGGCCACATATCAGACCACCATACCATTATCCGGTCATATAACAGTCAATATCCACCATATTGACCCTATAACAGTCAATAGAACTCATGTTTCTATGCCTTTGTGATATCTTGACAAGTAGCTCATCTCAACCACTCTATACCTGCCCTAAATCTATGGAGAAAGGAGGAATTGGCTCCCTTAATGCTCATTGGGCTTGAGGACACCTAGTCCACTTGTTTGTCGCAGCCATGTCCTCTTCTACTTTGGTCATAAAAAAGTATTAACCTTTACATGACTCTATATGCAGCTGCCTACATAACCCACTCTATCTTGATATAAATCCATTTCGAGGTCCATGTGCAGTCCTCTAAACAGGACTTATTTTCAGACCGCATGTAGCCTCTACGTCTGACCCCCTTATCCATATCCTGTAGACCCTTCTTCAGCCTAAAATTGATGGTAGCATAAGGCAGAAAGATTGCAAGAATCAAGGTCAACAGCTGATGAAGACAGAAGCATGGCAGAGCTTGATCAATTGAGAGGGTCGTGAGGATGATCAGGCCACTAGGGCTAAAATGATGGAAACAGGCCCCTGCGGCCAAGTTGACATAACAACAGGCCAAAATGGCCCCCATGACATGATCCATCCCTTAACCATTGAAATTAAATAAAATGCTAAGAGACCAACCTATTAATTTAAGCTCCCTCATAATATAGGATGAACACCCAGACAAGCCCCGAGGTGTATCGATCTTGGACGGACACATGGACAAGCTCCATTATGTACTAATCCTCCCCCATGCTTGGAGTAAATTTCCCGTTTGATCAGAGTAGGTTAGGCATAATCCAATGCCATAATCTACCTTTGAATCATTTAGGGAAATAGGGATGCATATTTTTATACCCACACAATGAGCTAAAGATATGCCCCACAATGCCCCACGTAATGTTGATTTCGAGGTCACATGAACCTCCTTATATTGATGTAACATGTACACCTTCATCATGTTAGTGGTGTTCACATATCAACTTATGAATGTTCATGATTAGGGAGTATCATATAACCTACATACGTCACATGGAATGTGAACATAAAAAATGGAATTGAAGTAACCATATTTGAGAGGATCATCTAATCCGAGAGAAAGTTGATGCAAATCTGAAAATGCTCAGTTCTAATGATACTCAATAAGTGTGATGATCCCCGATGATGATTTGAATATTCAGTTTTTTATTATAGAATATTTTGATCTGCAGGTATCATTTTAGTTTCAGATTTAAATAGGTCATGGACTAATGAAGAAGCTGAAACCAAAATGGTGTTTATTTAAAGTTTCAAACCTGAAGATATCTAAATCAGACTGTGCATGTGCAATGCCAATCTTTTAAAAAATGAACATGAGAACATAATCTCAAAGAACGCCAAGCTCTAGATTTTGATGGATCTCAATTTCGGGCAGAGATGTCCAATATAGGTTTGAATTGGCTCAAATCTAAATGGATATAATAATAGGCATGAGGATATCATTCTAGGAATATTTAAGATTTCAGAGAAGCTCCAAATTAAAATTCTCTGATCTGAATATCTGAGTTTCAACATGGGAAGCCGAAATTTATCAATTCTAAGGACAGTTCTTAAATCTTTTAGCATGACTGAAGTCCAAGTCCTAAGAAATATAAAAGTCTGGATATATATGTATATATCCAAACTCAGGAGGGTCCAGGACCATATCCAAAATAATCCCAACATTCAAATCTCAATGGATGACAATCTGAGTTGCAAATCCATGATAAGCTTAACATCATGTGAGTCCGGATCCAGAAATACTTAAGATTACATGAGATAAGTTGAAGTCCGAAACTTTTATATCAGAAATATGTCCATACTTAGATTATGGTCCTAAAATATATGAATTAATCAATGCTTTTATCTAAATCTCAACACCTGGGTTTCCCTTAATATGGCTGACTAGAATTCAAGTGCTAAGGGGAATGAAAACTCAAACATGTAGATAAATGCCATGGGTCTCTAAGGATCACAAGTGCTCATAAAGCCTCTTAAATCTGAGAATAGCATGCGTAAGTCTGAATCCAATGGGTCTTCTAATGAATGGCGATCCGGAATGTCTAATTATTAAAGAAATAAAACCTGTTTCTCAATTTGAATGATGAAAAATCAAGCTTCTTTAAATAAGCGATTCATATGTTAATATGGTCTGAAATCTACTTAGTTCTAATGTTTGGCCTAAATGAGGACTTTATATGAGGTTCTAATCCTGCTTAAAAGAAGTTAATGCAAATGGATTGTCCTAAGCAAAATGTCATCTTAACGTGTCAATTTCAGATCCATTAAAATTCCTAAGATGCTTAATGCCAAGATTTAAAATATGAAATCTGATAATAAATGATGATTCCATTTGGTCCCAATTCCCAAGCCTAATATGCTGAGGCTTAGAATAGAATGTATTGAATATGCTCACAATTAGTCATCATAGCATTAGATCCTAAAACTATGCTTAGTAGACATAAACTTATGATATAAATTTAATATAATTAATATTAAATCTAAATATTGATTTAATAAAATATAATATTTTTATTTTAATTATATTAATATTTTTTAGTTATAATAAATATGATGTGATAAATAAATTTGTAATGGTAGCTAGTTTTTGCTCCAAGCATAATAATATTTTGTAATTATAAATAAAATATAATAACATGTATAATAAATATATTAATATTTACTGATTTATATCTGATTTAAATGTTGATATGCACAAATGTCATATTTTTTGTTATAAATATAATAATACTTTATAATTATAAATTAGGTGTAATCAACATGTCATGATAAGTTGATTAATATTTTATATTAAATTAGGTCTTGATATAAATTGAACATAATATTTTTTAAATATAATAGTATTTATTTTTTATAAATTATATAATAAATAAATTTGTACTGATAGTAATCTTTACTCTGAACATAATAATATTTTATAGTTATAAATTAAATATAATTAGCATGACATAATAAATGGTTTGTTATTTAAAAATTTGTGTTATATTTTAAAATAAATATAATATTTAATATTTATTGGCCCAGAAGTAACTTACTGCTTTTTACCTTAATAGTATTTTGTAATAATCAAAATATTATTTAATATTTACCCTATTTTTTTAGAATATTTGATAATGACCAGTTACCACCCACTAGTCGCTGCCACTAATGTGATTGTGAGATGTGAGAAGAAAACTAAGTGGAACAAGGCGATTTTGGAAGGGTGGTTTTGATATTTTGAGATCTATGTAACATGGAGCTAGCAGACGTTGATGGAATGGCAGTTATGTTAATTTTTTTTCATCTCATGGACAGTCCATTAAGACAATTTGGTCAATTGATTAATTGTTTAACGCATTTTATTAAATGGATAGGAAATTAATTTTCCTAAAAATGAATCCTAAGTGTAATATACCTAATGAAAAGACTTAAAACATAATAAATGAAATGATAATGAACATGTTCTAATCTGACATCATAAAATCTGATTTCATTAATTCTAATATATTAAGACTTGAATAAAAATGATGAATAAAAATGAAGATCACATGATCAAAATACATAATAAAAGTTGATCCCAATCATGTCTATTCTAGATCTTGGATCCAAATCAACTCTTATCTAAAGAGTAAAATCTATATAAAACATGTTAATATGTTAATAATCCACTAAGGAGCATGCACTTAAGATGTTAGAGTGTTAAAATGAAATACGAATGAAGCTCAAACCAAACTTAATTTACTAAATTTACATTTCATTGAGTTTATGGGATTATATCACCGACATGTGTTTGTGATTTGTGGATGTATGTTTTTCATTTCATGAGTTGCCTTGACATTTAATCAAGGGTATTCGAGCATTTCAATATAATTAACATTGGAAATTTGCACATTTCTAAGAAGAGAGATCCAAAGACACTTTAATGAATCCCAAACCTTGATGTGTTTATATTTTTATGCATAATATATTTTTTGGTTAATACTCTTATGAGATGTTATGTGTTTTTATATAGATATATGTTAGCTAAAGATAACGAAAATTATTTTCTCAGATGAATGGAAATAGAAAAATGAAATTTCAAACTCCCATGTGGATTTTTATATCTGAAAAAATGAGGTTTCACGGTCGTCTAACCTCTGATTCTGTTAGAGGTTAGACATTTTGGCTTGTTTGGTAAAAAGTCTAATGGATGGTCTAAACTATTGTGTAAAATTGTTAAGGCCTCAGATTTTTTTTCCAGATGACGAATTGTGGCCGGATGGATGACAACGGGCTGATTGACTAATATTGAAAAAGGGATTGGCCAACTTAATTGTCCTCAAGAGAAAAGGTGTCTAATGGCTTGTGTACTAAATGAAAGGAACCTAAATCTGATGCTCAAATCAGATAAAATCTGACTTAACAATTGATGATTTCAGATCTGAAAATGCTGTTAAATGAAGATGAATTGTTTAAGCTTAATATGTGAAGATGAAATATGATATGCTTAGTAGGATGTAAGATGCACTAATATGAGCATAGATGATATGAAAATCCGCTAAGTCCTAATGCCTAAACCTCAATACGAAGGATGGCCGATATGTTGACTTTCAAATGTTCCAAGTCTTAAGCCCCTCACCAATCATGTCTAAATGGAAGAGATGCAACCTGATTTCCATCCCATGATTTGTTACTAACACTATTACCTCAAATGTGCTACAATCTGATAGTGTAATCTATATAGCCTGAGAGGGAAAAAGCGTTTCTGTCTTCTCCTATCATAGCACTTTTATAATATTGCTCTTAATGTATTCTGCATCTTAAAGAAGTCCTACGGTAGAAGTAGCTGCGAGAGTGCAAAATGGCCAGTTCATTCATTGGCTGTCCAAATAACTTAAGGGATAATGTGTTGAGTATCAGATGCACTTTTGTCCGATCTGGAGGCAGTTTACTCTTAAGCATGTTATAACTCATTAAGAAGCTGCCCAAAGTATACTTCTTATTGTCATGGAGTGTCATGGACTCATGTTGCATCGAGTGGAAATATGTATTAAGAAAACGTATGTTGCATATCTCTGATATCTCATAATAGACCTTTCCGACCTTCCATTTTGATAGTAATGCTTTGAATTTTCTTCTTATATTTCAGAATTGAGGACATGAAAGATCAGTTAAGAAAACGAGTGTTTAAAAAGCGTACAGTCAAGACCTTAATATTTTCTATAGTGGATGATATCTCTATTGAGGTGAACACGTATGCATTGGTTCGTCCCAGCGCACCAGGTATTTTACTAGTACTACTACTCTGGGGTCTGTTAATACTTAATATGCTACTTTTTGGCACTCTTGGTTTCATCAATTTCTTTCTTATTGGCAGGCAAAATCACATGGCTTGATTCTGTTACTAATTTACCTATTAAGGTAAGCTGTAAGCATACTTCTAAATGCCTTTTCTTGGAACACTAAGATTGCCAAATAGCAAGAGGTCTTATACATGATTTTGCCATTTTACTGGCTCTTTCGTTGAAGGTCAACACATTAACTTTCTATTTCTGTATATTATAACATGGTTATAGAATTGGAGATTGACAAATTCTGCTGATAGAGATCCTAAAGTGGTAGTTATAGTCAATTTTTTTGCAGATTGACAAACAATTTGGACCAAAATTGGCTATAGGCACCTGAATTTTGGGGTAAAATACCTAAAAAAACAAAAATAGTGGGGGCTTGGTTTTCATTTTTCAAATTTGTCATGGATTGGGTCCCAGCCACTCTGGCTGAAGCAATTTTAATGGGCAAAAGAAAATAAAAACTGGTTATCTGATGTTGGTTATTGTTTTGCCTAATGTGTCCTCACTCCTGAGTCCTCCTGTCTTTGATGATTCCATGCTGAGGTAGGCTGAATCTCGTGTTGTTGCTTGTGCCAGCCATTTTAACTGATCTGATCTTGCAATCCCTGTTTAACGTAACTACTCTTGTTTCTCTTTGCACTTGCTGTCAAATCATAAATTTCCACCTTTCCAAACCTGTTTCAGGGGGACTATTTCTTATTAGTCACTTATGGGGGACTAGTCAATGATGCCTTGGTCAGCCTGATCCAGTGTGGATGATATGAGGAAAGGTTTCTGTTTTTGTACAGTTAAATGATGATCTTGTGCGATATGTGGATGGTTGGTGGTTGCTGCGGGGGGTTATCAGGTTTGGGAAGTGGAAGAATGCATGGAAAGAATAGCCTGTTGGTGGTGTCAGAATGATGTGGCAAGTTATAGCAGAGTTTGGCTGGTTATATCCGAGTTTGTGTATTTTGGAGGTGATGGCCAGTTATGTTGGCGTTCAGCTTTGTTTCCTCACTGTTTTCCACTTTGACTAAACATTTGTGGACTTGAATCAAATCAATCCCTTATTTTTGTGTTGAAATTCTGCTATTATGTTTTGTCATTTTATGCTAGTCTCTTTATTTGACGAATTACCATGAGTTGAAAAGTTGCTATTGTTTCTTCATTGGTTTGCTTAGTACTCACAAGTTCTTTGTAAAGAGTAGAGATACTGATTTTTTCTAGCCTCTTTTGTGATGATGCTATTCTTATTGGTCAATGCAGCCAGAGAGAATGCTTATTTGTGAGGATACTGGAGCAGTACTTCAGGAGTCAACAGAACGTTTTTTTACTTACAAAGGGTTGTCATCTATACTGCTGGTCATTTTCTATTCATGTTTTATTCTCTTTTTCTGCTTAATGATTGATGAATCCCTTGAGCTACAAAATGAACCAAACATGTCCTCAATTGTTCCATTCATGGGTCTGGATGCATTATCTGTGCTGGGACTATTAAGTATTTGGCATTGACTTAATGAGAAAGAATATAACAGTTTTTTCAATTGATAGTGGGATGTGAACACTCAATTTTTTGTAAGAGGAGAGCGATCATCTCAATTCGATTGTTTAATATCATTTTGATTTAAATTTCTCCGTTCCCTTTACAAAATCCTTTGTGGGTGTCACCGGAACCCAATTGAGAGCGTGCGTGGTGGCCCATCCGAGCCCAACTCCCTTTCTCCCCCTGCGAGTCTGTGTGAACCTCTTTTTTCTGCGTCTGTTCTTTTAGAAAGAAAGACATCTCCGAACTTTTCTAGGAAAATATGTGATATCCTAAAAAATATTATGTAGTCCGGTGATAGTTTAAAAATATTAGAACCGAGGTTCGGGTTCTTTGAAAATTTCATTTTTTGACCCTTCTCCGCCGGATGGTGCGAGTATCCGGCATTAACTTACATCGAGCAACGGCTCGAACGCCTTTGATTAACCGTCGCGGCAACCTTTCGGAGACATGCACATCCACAAAATAGAGTAAGGAACTCAAGAGGGCAGCGTCTTTTGGGTCCGATCAGATGCAAACCGATTTATTCGGCTTTGTTTTATTTGTCATCATCATTTTTTTTGACGACTTTGATGCTTTCTGATTTTTTGAGCTTCCTCTGCTTTAAATTCGATCAAAATATGATTTTTTACTTTATTCGAGGACTGATTTAGGATTTCACCGAGCCACAGGGGGACTGGAGTGGATCGATTATGGTGGACCGGAATGGGCCTGGGCAGAGGGCTGGTTTGGAACCGGCTCTAGGACCTGAACGTGGGCTGAGCAAGGGCAGCGTCGGATCTGCTTAGGGGTCTGTTTAGATGATTTTGAATGGACCAGTCGGGGACCTGTTTGAGATGTCCTGGATAGGCTGAAACCGGGTCACGAGGGGACTGGTTTTAGGCTCTGGACAAGGGCCTGCTGGTGGGCCAGAATACGGGCCTGTCTGGGATGTCCTAGATGGGCTGAAACCGGGTCACAACGGGACTGGTTTTAAACTCTGGACATACGCCTGCAAATGGGCTGATATGGGCCTATTTGGAGGTCTGCTAGATGGGCTGATCATGAGCCTGAAAATGGGCCGCCTAAAGACCTGTTCTAGACCGGCTTTAGGTAAGCTTCGGAGGGGTGGAGCATAGTCCTGCAAGTGGGCCGATTGTGGGCCTGTTTGGAGGTTGGCTGAATGGGCCACAAAGGGGCCTGTTCAGGAGGTCCTGGATGGACTGAAAACTGGGTCTCAAAGGAGACTGTTTTTGGGCTCTGGGCATGGACCTGCAAATGGGCCGGTTTGGGCCAGACAGGAAGGGCTGATCGCAGGCAGGATTTGGGCTAGATTTGTGCCTGGCGCATGGGTTCAGATTGGGACTGAAAAGGGGGCAGCAAGTAGGCCGAACAGGGTGCTGTTCATGGGCCTGGACTGAAGTCTGCACAGGTGGTTTCAGGTGGGCTGATTATTGGGCCGAACAGGGTTTACAGCAGGCTACCAGGAAGCTGAGGCAGTGAAATCCCATTTCAGACCTGCATTACTTTATTTTTTGTTTGTAAAAAAGTTTTGCTCATTTGATTTTTGTGGTTTGCATCTGATCGGGCGCATTGGGCTGCTCATCGGTGCCCACCTCATGCTTTGAATTGACTTTGAACTTATTTCATTGAAGTATGAATGGGGTACATCGGTGTACAATAAGTGATGACCCTTCCCCAATTTAGGTCCTTCACTACCTTAGAAAAATTTCGGCATTACAACGGTATACCGACAGATTTCTAATGTGATGAAGTTTACCCATCCAACAAGGCTAGTCAATGACTTAGCCAAAATTGGGGAAGGAACCGATGGCCACGGAGCATGCCCGCGCCACCGTCCGGATCGACATTCCGGGCGGACCCGGGGAGTCGTCCATTTCTTTTTAGTTTTATTTCTGGATTTTATTTTGTTCACTTTTTTTTTTTGAAACATAGGCCATGGAGGCCGGTTCAATTCCATCGGCGTTCCGGGCCGGCCTTCAATCTTCATAGGGCCCGCCGGGCCTATCTTGGGCTGTCCTTGGGCCGGAAGGGCCTGCTTGGAAGCTGCTGTTCTGCGGGCTGGACCGGCTTGGAAGGCCACCCGGCTATGCCCTTGGCCCGTCGGACGGTTTCCAAGGGGTGCCGGGCCGTCACCTTCCAGCCGGCCTACCTCTGGCTGCTGCCTTGTTGCTTGGGCCTCTCCGGACCGCTGCCTTCACAATGAACCACAGAGGGGTGTTTTGGCATGGCTACATTGGGCCGAAGTGGGCCTTCAAGGGAGGACAATTCAGGCTCTGGTTGGGGTCTGATTGGAGGGGCTTAACAGGCCTGTACAGAGGGTAACATGGCCGGACCCGGATCTGGTCTTTGGAGACCGGTCAGGGGGCTGTGGGGTCTGGGTGATGGCCCTGTCAAATGGGCTTACATGTGGGCCTGAACATGGGTCGGCCAGGGGCCTACAGCAGGGGTTGTCCGGTGGGCTACATTGGGGCCGGATTTGGGCCTGAAATGGGGTGCGCAGACAGCTAGGAGATGACCTGCTAAAGGGGTGCTAAAAAAAAAGGTGCAGCTCAGGGGGGGTTTGAGTGGGCTGCAAGAGGGCTGGAGATGGTCCAGGATGAGGCTTGCTTCAGGCCTATAGAGTGTGTTTAGTTAGGCCACACGGGGGCTTGAGTTTGGCTGCGAGGAGGGCAGGCAAATGGGCAGGCGTATGGGCTCTCTTGGGCCTGTGTAGGGGGGTTTACTAGGTGAGCTGCAAATGGCCTATGCTGGGGGTCGGCCAAGGCTGGGATTGGACCAGCAGGTGGCCTGCTTTAGGGGCCTGAACATGGACTGATTATGGGCCTGAACAGGGGTTGATTAGGGGCCTGAACAGGGGCCGATTATGGGTCAGCCATGAGCTGGAATAGGCCTGCGCAAGGGAGTTTTTAGAGGGTTTGACCTGGGTCCGAACATGGGCTATACAGGCTGATCCCTACAGGCCTATGGAGGGCAGGAGATGGGCCTGGAATAAGCAAAAAGGAGGCCCCATCAAGGGGCTGTATGGGCGCACCCAGCAGTTCCCTTTACCTTTTTCTTCTTTCCTTCTTCTCCTTCTTTCCCTCTGGCGGCAGCAGGTTGTTGGCGCAAATGGCAGCAGCTCTGGGGTAGCAGTCCGGCAGCCTGTCGGCGCTTCCAACTTCCTCCCATTGGCTGGTGCGTCCCCCTTCATTTTATAGGGAGTGAAGATGGGAGATGGAGAGCCAGGAGTTGTGTGCGCAGGTGTCTCTTGGCCTCCCCCATGGGAGTTACTCCACTTAATTACATTGATTGACTGGCTGTCTCTTGGCCTTCCCTCTCCTTCAAGTGACTGTTGGGGGGGGGCTGTGCTGGCAGCTGGGTGCGCACCAAGATGCTGAGGTGGCAAGTGGGTGCGGCTGGGCCTTGATTGGCCGGGCTGGTGAAGTGGGCCTGGCCCAATTGGGCCTGCTTTCTGGGCCAGCGGACTGAAGAGAAGCCCAGGCCCTGCTGTGGGCTGCGCACATGGCCTGCACATGGCTTGATTTGTGCCAATTGTGGGTTGGGTGGATCCGGCCCCAGCTGGGGTGTTTAATTGGGCCCAATTGTGGCCAATTAATGGGCTGTCGGCCCATCTTCTAGACCAGGCTGCCTTGCTTTTCTTCCTTCTCTTCCTCTTTCTTTTTTTGTTTGAAAAAATGTACGCCAACAGAGTCTTAAAAAAATATTAATGGAGAGATTAGCTTTCCCCTGCTTCATTTAGCAGGATTTTTAAATAAAAAAGAAAGAGGGGGCAATGGAGAGTCAACCGCAGCCACCCCCACTACCTTGTCTGACTCCTAAATTGTAGGACTTATTAATGACAGGAGATCGCCTCCTCATCGTCTTTGATTGATCAGATTTTAAACGAAAAGAGGGAGGGAGGAAAGCCAGCTGTTGCCAGCTCCTATGCGCCAGCCTCCCCTCCCATCTTTGAAGCAAAGAAAAAGAAAGAAGGTGGGACATCATGAGAAGGGGTGGCGGAGCTAGCTGTTGGTTTTCAGTTTTGGGAGGAGCCGCGAGCAGAGAATAAAAGAGGATAGGGAGAGGTCGTGCAGGGGGGATCTGGAAAGGGAGGCTAGCAGAGTAGAGAAGTGGGAGCTCGGATTATAGTAGAGCCAAGAAAGAGATCAGGAAAAGCAGAGATGATCTCCCTAAGAAGGCAGCGGCTACATCAAGAGGAGGAGGAGAATCCAAAGGAAGAAGGAGAAGAGGAGAAATATAAGTTACACCGCAACCTTTAAATTTCTTCCAGTTGTCTTTGACCTCCATCAACACTTCCCGTGACTTCGATGTTGATGCTCGTGGCTACCACAAAGTCAGGCGAACGCTCCAAGCCTCCTTAGCAATTGTTACGAGTCTGAACGGGTTGGACAATGGCACTGGTAGATGCATAGGACGGAGAAGGGGTACTCCGGACCCTACCATGTCCCATAACGACGGCCTGCAGTAGCCTGGGCCCCTCGCCGATGGTTCTCATGGCTGCGTCAACCTCCCGACATTCGCCCTCGTGGTGTCAACGATAGCGATGGTTGCCGCGACGATGGCCGACAATTGAGGGGCTCTTGCGGATGTCCTAGGCGACCCTCGTGGCCACCACGGCGAAGTGACCTCGCCGACGACACCAAGAGTTTTTGCGGTCCCTCCGATGGCATTCCTTAATCTTGACGACATCTCCGGACCGGTCACACAGGGTCCAAAAAGGAGACTTGGTTGCTCCAGCGGCGCCTCCGGACCCTTCCACTAGAGAGAGGTCCCGCGATAGGCCCCACTTCCTATCTTCCCCACGACATTGGCGGAGATCTCAGAGGCCTTGACAACTGCTGCCCCTCCCGGCCATGGTGCTTGCAACATCCGACCACCCTCTCCCCCACAATTCCTCTGGCGACAAAAAAAAATCCTGTTAGGGGACCTGGCGATGCCGACCACAACCCCCTTTGCAGCACCTTCGAAGATCTCCCTCGTAATGGCATCTCTGCGGTGCTCCCACAACTCCGACGATGGCAGTGAGTGCTACAACCATTGCCAACAACAACAGAAGGTCTCTGCGGTTGCTTCGGCCGGTCCCCACGGCAGCCCCCACGGCAGTCACCAATGATGCTTTCCCTCGCGGCCTCATTGGCAGCATTCCCCATTTCCAATGGCACTTCTAGGTTTCTCTGGCGGCTAGAGGTCCCGTGAGGGGACTTGGCGGATGGCAACAACCCCCACAACGTCAACAGCAAGTCCCGTTGGGGCTTCAGTAGTTCCTCTGGCTATGGGAGACCCACTCTGCACGGTTGCTTGACGATGGGAGGTCTCACAAGGGATTCAAACTCTAGCAGTGTCCCTGGTTGTAGGGGTGCAAGCGAACCAATACGCTTAACGAGTAGTTCGATACTCGGCTCGTTAAAAGCTCGACTTAGATCGTTTATTAAGTTAAATAAACAAGTTTGAATAAAAAAACTCGACTTATAAACGAGCCGAGTTTGAACAGAGACCTGTTCGACTCAATATGTTCACGAGCAGCTCGTTTAAATGTTCAATTAAATACTCGACTAAGTATTCAATTAATTACTCGATTAATTATTTATTTAAATAATTAAATTATAAATACATTATATTTTATATATAATTATTTTTTAATATTATGTAAAATTATATTTTTAATGTCTAAATAGTAGTTTAAAACATGTCTTAAATCAAGTTCGAGCTTGATCTCAAGTTTTAAGTAAATGAGCTCAATCTTGAGCTCGAAAATGAGTTCGAATACGAGTTTGATTCGAGTTCGAGTTAATTTGGCTCATTTACATAAATGAGCTGCTTGACGAGTCGAGCTCGAACTCGTCGAGCTTAAGTTGAGCCGAGTTTGAACAAAACTGTTGAAAGCTCGTCGAGTATTGAGTCGAGTTTGAACGGTTAAATAATCGATCAAGCCAAGCTCGAATAGAGCCCTGCTCGGCTCGGCTCGGCTCGGCTCGATTGCACCCCTACCTGGTGGCTTCCCCCCGCATGGGCATTTCCTAGCCCCCTGTTGGCGGAGAGTCCGAGGCCGCGAGGGAGTTACTTGCGCGGGGGTTCGCGACTGTGCGAAACCACAATCAACCGGGGTCGAGAAGATGTTTGCTGCGAGGACCCCATCTGCCTAATGCCGGCCACCGTTGGAGAATGGTCCAAGACCATTGTGCCCATGCTGAGGCCCATAGGCGATCACAGTGTCAAAAAAACTAATAAACGCAGCCGTGAATGAGCAGCTGCGATTTGGAGATGTAGCCTAGCCTAAATGAGCCAGCCTCTATCTGCCGCAAGAGGGGCCCAATAGGGCCCAAATAAAAAAATGGATAAAAGAGGATGCCCATCGGGCCAATAGGAGTTGTCGGAATTGCCGGAGCTGTCTCAACTTAGCCGACTCAACTCGATGTAGGCCTAAAAGGCCTTGACACACAAAATAAACTTAAATAAAAATTGAAATGCGAAATGCCATATTAAATAAAGGGTGAGCTTAAAATTTGAGTGCCTTAGGATGGCTATTTCAGCTATGTCGTGGGTAGGCACTTCTGGATGTAGACATAGGTATGCTCCCATTGCACACGGTTCTTTCTCCTTATGTGACAAGTTAAAAGATTTAGTCACAATCGAGGCGATCTCACTCGATCGAGAATCGTCTAGCATGTTGTTGAAATGATGATTTTTCCTCTGATCTCGTAGGAATGCGTGCCGCGGAAGGAGAAATTTTTAGACTTTGACTTCGGCACCAATATGATGTAACCCGACTTGAAATGAAATGAAGATGATTTAAGTGTCATCACTGAATGTTAGCCTGATCGACTGGATGGGGTGTGGACTCAAATTAAATAAATAAGATAAAAAACAACAAAAAAATGTTCCATTCAATCTGAAAGTGTAAAAATCAGATTGTTAAACAATTTTAAAATCATTCTAAAATATACTTAATCTATATAATTAAATTTTTTAATCAAATTATAATTAAATAACACTAAAGGGAATTAAATAAGCAATCTCCAATGCATTAAAAATCACCAAAATAATCCTTAAACACAAAAGATTAGATCATAAAACTAAATGAATTTCAAAGGACAAAAATAGGAAACATCCTTAAACAATCTAATCAAAAGTCTCAAGTTATTTAAAACAAGGAAGGAATAGTCGGGGGTCGGCCCCGGGTCGGTCGGCCCCAAAACCGACCCGGGTTGGGGTCGCGACCCGGGTCGGGTCGGGGTCGGAAAAAATATAATAAAAAATTCAATTTAAAATTATAACCGGGTCGGGGGGTCGGGGTCGGGTCGGGGTCGGTCGGCCCAAAAAGCGACCGGGTCGGGCGACCCGGCCGACCGGGTCGCCGACCCGGCGAACCATGATTTAAAATATGTCGAGCATACTTAAACCAACATCATAAGGTAAGCAACATTGAAAAATTAAATAGTCCTCATCATAAGATATTCAATTCATCTAGCCAAACCTTAAACCCTAAATAAATCATAATCAAATTGAAATTTGACAAATTAAATAAATCGAATCCAACCCATTAAATCAAAACACTCAAGAAAGATCAAATTAAAATAAAGAACTTGAAAAATCAAATTCAAATCAAAGCGTAAAATCCTAATCAAATAAAGTCAACATCATCTAAACATAATGCAACTTGTTCGTGTCTCATTGGGCCCGCAAGGTTACGATCTTCTAGTTTATTGTTTTGTGTGGATGTGTGTTCTCTACCTAATGGATTGCTATGACAGTTAATCAAGAGCATTCGAATAGTTGCTTGATGTAAGTTAACGTTAGGTATTAGCACCATTCGACCGAGAGAGGTCAAAATTAAAATTTTAGAACCAGAATTTTGGTTCTAATAATTTTAAACATATTGTCAAACTAGTTTGTATTTTTAATGAGATATCACCTATTTTCTTAAGTAGTCCAAAGAAGAAAGTGTAATAAAATTTTAATTTTCTTTTAAACTAAGAAAAAGAACGAGATTCTCACAAATTGGCATGCTCGGTGGGACCTCTCTTTGCCTTCATCTCTCCGCTATAGTAAATCAAGAAAGTGCACATCTATTGCGATTTGATAAACTGTCAACATCTAACGAAGCTTGCCTTTCTTATTGAAGTAAAAAAAAGAGGCAAAATGTCGACCATCTCGTGTGTCATCTTTTGTGAGTTGCTCCGAAGCCAGGTGGTCGATGCTAAGCTTGTCATGGTCTCTTCTTCGACATGTACCGAGGGATCAAGTCAACTCACCAACTGTTGAACGCAGCTAGGGTGGTCTCGACCGTCGAAGAGGCAAAACAACCGACACCTCCATCGGCGGTCCGTGCTGTCAACCAGATATTAGCCTACCCTGGATCAGCATCCCGACAGGCTAAAGATGAGATGCTTAAACCTCGAGCCAGCTCGCGTCAGTATGTCACAGCAGGCCCCATGAGGGTGCATTGAGAATGGAAGACCCAGTGCGCCACGTTAGTCCGCACCCCCGCCAAGATGGAGCTACATAGGTGCTAGAAGCCTCAACTTACTGTCCTGTCCCTAACCAATTGGTTTGCTATTTTGGGGTGGTTGGATAAACATGGCCGGGTCAAGTCTAAACCCGCCATTGCCGTACATGTTTGGGGGAGGAAATCTTTCTCACACCCAAAGAAGTCTGGCCAACTAGTGGTCGTGAGAGTTGAGATGAGGGGGCAGCCTTCTTCTATGAAGATTGAATCCTTGAGTCGATCAGCAGCTCCAAAGAGGGAAGCTGTTTAGTCAAGGGGTCAGCCGTTAGCTTCCAACTTACGGCAGGGCTGACCAATGGCCCCATCGAAGAAAACTCAGCAGGAGGCGTCTGCCATGAAGAAAATTTCAGTGGTTGGCCGAGCTACTACTGATTCACCGCTTCGGTGCCCAACACCATTGACTGGGGGCAAGCTCCCCACCCATACTACACCTTGCCAATAGCCTTGGCCAGCAGACTCTCTTGCTGACCAGAGGCAAGGATCCAAACCCTCTGCCCCTGTTAGGAAACAAATGTGGTAGTTGAAGACGAATGTTCCCGCAACGGCCCTACTAATTTTTTGGTTTTGAGAGGTGTTAAGAAGTTCATTTGCATAGGTTCATCTGGTTAGTGCTTGGGCCGATTATGCATGATTTAGATCCATTTGATGGAATTAGAACCCATTTGATGAGAGCTTGTGAAGGTGGTGGTCCTCATATTCCCTTCAGTAAGTAGTTTTTTTCTCTTCTTTTTTTCTTTTTTTACTCTCTAATTTCATTGCTCTTTTCATTTTCTTCTATTATAAATTTTTGCTCTGTTTTATTGTTTCTTTCATAATTATTCTTTCATCTCTGAGTCATCATTTGCCTTCCTTTGTCTTTTCACCACTTCATTTGTTGTTGTTGTTGTTGCTGTTGTTGTTGTTGATGTATGCCTTCATCTTATCGTTGTCATTTTGTCATTGAGTCTTTATTGCATATTAATTTTTTATTGTTGTTAAATTTTTTATTATGCTTTTTGTTTTGTTTTTTTTGTGGTTTGTTTTTTACATGTCTATTTTTTATGTTTCATTTAGTGACAATTTCTTGTCTCAATTCTTTTTTTATCATAGTTTTTATCTCCCTTATTATTTTTATTTTTTTGATAATTTTATTTATTTATTTTATTATTATTATTTATATTGCTAACACAATTTACTTTTATCATTTATTTTATATTTAATCAAGTTTATTTTATTTTTTATTTTTTTCTTTATCTTTTCTATTTTTACTGTATTCAAGAAACTAAATAGATAGAAGAGAAATGTAAATAAGTATGAGATACATAGTACAAAGTTCAAGTATACAAGAAAGGAGGAAAAATAAAAATATGGAAGTTATCATTGCTGATAAAATATTGAAGGATATAGTAACATCTCTGAAAAGAGTAGGGAATATGATTGTTCTAGTAAAATGATTGTATGAAAAGTGGTAAATAGTAACCAATGTAATTAGTATGTATATTTCATAAATTGGATTAATAAATGATTAAGTAAAATTTTTGGGAGGATACGGATTACTGTGTGAATATTGTATCACATGAAGAGAATATATTTATTGTTGGATATGTCAATGTACATGTTGAAACTAAATGTCATGAATATGATCATATGAGAGTTCATTGTGGTTTTGGATATGGATATTTAAATGAAGAAGGAAAAAGTGTTATTGATTTTGTAGTCTTGTTGATTTTATCCATTTACTTAGTTACTTTTGCCTATTTTCTGTTTTTTGATCATCTTCCATTATGTGTTATGTATTTTGATCAAATGGTCTTTATTTTATTTCATCATTTTTATTTAAGTTTTTATGTTTTAAACTCAATCAGATTTTATGACGTCTGATTATTCTCATCATAGATATAACTCTTTCAATTCATGGTCTTAACATAAGACATGTTTTGAATTAATAGAGTTCATTAATTCTAAGTTCTATTAAAGACATTTCGAATTTAATTCATGTTGGAGTTATGATCCTTATCTTATTTCAATTCAATTTTTTATCTAAGTCTTGACATTTTAGACTTACTAAAATCAGATTTTCATGACATCTTACTGGAACTTGTTCATTATTATTTTATTTATTATAATCTAAGTGTTTTCATTTTGTACATTAGACTTACGTTTCATTTTCTTCATTCATTGTAAGTCTTAGCATTAAACTCAAGCATATTTACCGACTTGATTTTATAATATCCAATCATGGCATGTTCATTGCATTTTTTAATCGAAATCTTAGCATATTAGACTTAAGACTAATTAGTATTATCATTTAAAATCAGATTTCATATTCTAAACCTTGGCATTAAGCGTGTTAGACTTAAAATTCATTATGCTATTCTTTCATTTTTTTATTCTTGGCATTAAGCGTTTGATATAAGAGGGTGTTGACATTGGTATTTTTCAACAAATAAAGGTTCACTCCCCTTATACGCTAAAATCGAGGTTGAAGGAACAAAAGGCCGATAATAAAGCAAATTGATGTGTACTCCTATTGGAAATGGCACACGTACAGTGGGTCAAGAGGATAGAAGAAATGCTCACTCGGTGCAGCTGGCTGTGTGGTCACGGTAGCTGGAAGGACCTGCGGCGTTCAGAGAAGAAGAAGAGATGGTCAGCACTGTCGGTTGAGGGAAAAAACAGGGCTGAGGCCCATTTTGGCATTTGGAGCGGTTAGAAATTAGGTGTCCGAAGCCCAGTCTATGTCTACAGCGCTTCTAATGGTTAAGAGACTTAGTCGGGAGGGCTTTCGATCGGTTTTCACATCGAGCCGGACTCTCCCGACGGAAGGCACCGTTATAGCAAGGGGAGTCCGGTCCCGAGAGGGACTCATGTTCGGCAGGTTCTACAATAGATATGCATGGGGCCGAGAGTTGTGGGAAGGTCCGAGTCCATCCTAGAGTCGGAGCAGTCTCCCAATCGGGAGAGGAGACCCCGATGCCTATAAGAAACCGACCGTAAGCCGTTGCGCGGCGACATAGAGGGACGGAGGGGCGAAGAGAGGAGAGGGAGAAGATATAGGATTTGGGGAAGGTATTGGGGAGATTACCGGTCCCCTGGAGCCTTGTCTGGCGCCGCCCGTTTCTTCTTCTTCCACCAGACGCCGTCGAACCGTTGCCTCTCTTGCAAGTCGCCGCGGAAGCTGTCAAGCCTATTGGCCCTTCCCACCATCGCCAGCGAAGGTTTCTTCCTCCTCTAGGACCGCCAAGTCCTCCTCCTTCTGCCGGTGCCGCTGCGGTTGATCGAGCTCGGGAGGTGCCGAAGATGGCTCGCACTGCCGTTGGAGGCTGGAAGACTGTCGGGAAGACATTGTAGTTGGGGGGGAAATATACCCCCCGAACTTACATCCACGGTGGAAAAGAGTGGGGCCCACCCAATGAGGAAAACACAAAAAAAAGGAGGCGCCGACTGGGCGAAGCCGGCCGGCCCCGCAGAGGAGGCCTGCCGGTCCAGAACAGTACCTGGCCGGTCTAAACAGTATATTGGATTCCTCTCTCCGGCTGCACAGTGTCCGAACAGTGCATCGGATACCCCTTTCGGCTGAGCAGTGCCCAAATAGGGCCTTCAACAAAAAAATTAATTTAAAACAAACGATCAAGTGAAATTAAATAAAAATTTACCTATTTAATCAACAAATTGAGACTAGTTGGGGGGTCGACTAAGCATCCGCCCCTACGTCTCGGCTTAACCTAAAAGAAATCATAATTTGGACTAGTTGAGGGGTCGACTAACCATTCGCCCCCACGTCCTTAAGGTAGACTGTGAAACCTCGAGAGATTATACAAAAATATATTAATATAAATATATGTTGTATGGCATGGTTTGAAAACTCATTTGACTTCCATTTATTTGGGAAATGAACTTTCATTATTTTATCTTTGGCGACTATGAAAATATGTGATATTTCATAGAAGATATTAACCAAAATATGTGGTATACATATAAAATATATATACGTCGAGGTTAGGGTTCATAAAGTTTGTCTTTGGACCTCTCTCCATCAGAAGTTGCGAATTTCTGATGTTAAATATATCGAGATTCTCGAACACCCTTGATTAACTGTCATAGCAACTTGTATAGAAGGAAACATTCATCCACAAATACAAACACATGGGAGTTATAACCCATAAAATCAATGGAAAGCAAACGTAGTATTTAAGTTTGATTTAAGGTTTATATGAGATTAACCCTTTTGACTCAAGGTCTTGTACTAAAACATATGTTGAATTATTAGAGTTAATCTGGATCCGAGCATATTCGGATCAAACTCTATGTTGAATCCATATAGGTTCTTATATATTGAACTAAGTGAAAACTGTCAACACCTGGTTTTATGGCAGCAGGCCAGAATTTTTATGCCTAAGTCCATACATCTTGACTTAGTGACATGGCATAAGCTCCTTATTTATGGTCTAAGTTCTTCCATTATAGACTTAGACGGATTACAATCTGATTTAGACTGCTCATGGTTATGACTAACGTCTAGGACTTGATATTTCTAGAAGTCCTCAATCTAAACACCTCATACTGTCCTACTAGGTCCGAACCTGTCATGCTGGCAAGAATCCAGCTTATGGTCCAGGCTGTCACATAGCTTTCATTAGCTATTATGTGCACAAGATCGGGCCTAGGACTTGATGCATTATGGTACTAAACCATGCAGGTTCTAAATGAAGAAATGTCAAGGCCGATCATAGACCTACTCAGATTTCATAGGGTGTTCAAAACTGATAACCAGACTGTATTCTTTTTTATGTTTATCCAATTATGGGATTCATGAGGACATTCTGGACCTAGGTAATTGGACATTGTTAAATCCTAAGTCTTAATATCCTGATTTTCTGTGATACTGGATCAAATATGTTTATGGATAATCTCTTAATATCAGATACTTAAGATTATCCTCTTCTAGGTCTTATTCAAATTTAATCGGGGATGGGTCTATTGGGAATACTGGCATCAGATCCAGAGATATATTTCCCCGGGCACCTCATACCATGGAATGCGATCTCCCGAGAATCTCTCGAGATCTCCCGAGAATCTCTTTTTTTTCACACGTCCGAGAAACGAGATCGCCGAGACGAGAATATCCTTATAATATCTTTGGTACCTTGATCTCCTTTGCCTATTACTATTCCTAACTTGTTAGATGACCTTAAGTTTGATTCATATATTTTCAATTTTATTATGGAATCCATACAAGTATTTATTTAAATATTATTGTTTGATAAAATTTTATAACTTAATATTTTTATGACTAAAGATGTACAATTGACCCAAGATGTCATCAATCTTCTATGTTCTATCCATATTGTTCAAGATGAAGTTTTAGTCAAACATAAGATCTCTTATATGTCTCATGTTAATAATAGTTCACCCTTTCTGTGTTACACTTTTAATTCTCTCATATCTTATTTTGATGTTTATTATGAATTCTCTTGTTCTTTTTAAAGAGATTACATAATATTTTACATCTAAACATGTTCATTGATTGTTATTTTCAAGATCCAATCTCTTTAGATTTTTTCGACATCTCTTCTATTCAGTATCTATGAGATCAATCTAGATGCAAAATGGCAATTCTTGAGTAAGACATACCCTATATAAATGAAATCCGAGATCTGATCTCCCGAGATTTTTTCGAGAATCTCACGAGATCTCTTCTCTTTCACCCTTCCGAGATGAAGCCGAGATCCGAGATGGCAATCCTTGCCTCATACACATATCTACTGCACTCCCTCTTTTTAAGCCTTGACATGTTAAGACCATCGTTTTCTACTCTAAGTCTTGAATTCAGATATGTTAAACTCAGCATTTACTCACCCCTAAGAATTAAGACTTTCGACTTCTATTAGCACCCGGACTTGACTATACTCTCTCATCTTTTTCAATGACTCACCAAAATTCTGTTTAAGCTAGGCCCTGCATATGTATGGACTCTAGACCTTGGCTATTATCTTGGATAATCAAGGATGAAGACCCTGGTTGACTTGGGATTTATGTGACCATATATTTGACATAAATACCAGCCCGAATCTGAGCAATTAACTTCTAAATACCACCTGGATTCGGGTCTATATCTGACCCTAATATTGGTCCTAAACTGGTCATGATTCTATGTTAAACCATGCCTTAAGGTCTGTTTCATGATAGGTATTCTATCTATCTTGTACTGAGCCTGAAATATCAGACGACATAAGGTTTGTTTAAACCAGAAATGCCCATATTCTAAGCCACTCTAGTTTGGCCAGACCTACCATACAAGACCTTCATATAGACCAAGGAATAATTACCTTGGCCTCTAACACAAGCCTTCAGTGAACCAAATTTATATATATAGATCCAAAGCCGGGACCCCCTCTGTCCACCCCTCGGACAAACTGAAACTAAGACCAGAAACCCATCAGTTCATTAATGGTCATAGGTCATAAGTATACAAGAGCCGACAGTAGGCTTGAAGTTAAGAAACTATGACAAGTATTCCATAGCCGAGGAGGTCAAGTTTCAAGGTTTACCAAGACCACAACACCAGAAAAGATCACTATTTTATATAACTGGGGTTAAAAATTTGAACCCCCGAAAATACAAGCTTCTGGGGGTCTGGGGTCTCAGAACTCAGTTAAGAAGTTAGAAATTCAGGGTCTAATATATCCTCAGTATAGCCCCCTGAACCCCACCTCCATCTTCTGATCAGACACTTCTGGATATGGGCTGTTTCAGATATAAAGAGCCCATCGCGTCTTGTGATGATATGAACTCTGATGTCCGGTCTCCAATTTCTCTCACCCAATTTGAGAGCAACCTCCCTCTATTCATTTTTTATGGGTAAATCAGAACCTAGAAATTTTAAGTCCTTGAAATCAGGTTTAGAATGTGCCTGAAACTCGAGGGTTAGTGTTTAGTCCAGTCTATTGTTAAACTGTATGCACTCCTTGCTCTCTTATGTTCAGACTTAGCCTCTCAATCAGCTTCTGCATTACACATGGTTCTCATAAATTGTATATATATATAATGATCCTTGATCACCAACATATGAGTATCAACATATATGTTTCATTCATGCCATATGGTGTATAACATATCCTTGTATGGTGGAGTTTAAATATAACCACAACTTCATCATATCGAGGTCATCTCATCTATCTTGTAAACACAGATTTCTATAGATGAAATTATCACTCAAATCATTGAGCTCATTTGCTTTCTCTCCATTATGAGATGGACTAAGGAACTGAATAAATAGCTTCAGTTCTGTCCGGAATAAGTGGACAGAGCTATGCCCAAAAATATGCCACTGTCATGCCCTGATATAGGCATGAATCTGTTCATGGGCTCTCTCGGCCTCCTGATTCCATGGTCAGTAGACAGCTCATTCACATCTTGTGCATATTTTGTTCTCAGCTATCATGAAGTCTTCAAGGCCCTGCTGGCCATCCTCTCTTCATATTCTTTACTCTGCCAGGGCTACCCGGGGGATGTTTGGTCCATCATGTGGGTTCCAAAGAGGCCGGGTATAACCTCACTCTTCCTTGATGATGTAAAAGCATCCTTGATCTTCTGCCGAAATGGCTAGGTTCTGAGGGTTTTATCTTTCAGAATTTCAAGGCCGAGGGAGGCTCTAAAGAGGGGGGTCAAGGAGGGGTCAGTCTTGTCTATGGGATTTAAAAAAAAAACTTCATATTGGTGATACATAAATGTATCCGGGGAAAATAAAAATGGGCTCAACTATGGGGTCAGGCAGAATGTTCGGATATGGTTTATATCATACCTGAAGTTAGGTACATACATGTATCTAAAAGGGTGAGAAAAGGATGGTCATCAATTTGGTACTATCATGGCTAAATGAGTCAATCCAAGGACCTAGCCTTTGGTTGTTTCCCTTGATGTCCGGGAGATGAAAGATTCCTATAGACCTGACCTCTTGGTATAGCTTATTGAAATATATGGGAATGTGAGGGTGAATTTCAGGGCTGCGGGGTTCTAATACTTGTCTAGGAATTTCCGGCCCAAACAAGGTAATATCTTGACAATATTGGAAAGGGATCATGGGTATTGAGTGGTCAATGGACATGGTATTTGGAGGGGGACGGATGAGGTGTTGGTAATTGAGCAATTAATGGACATGGTGTTTGAAGAGGGACGGATGAGGTGATGGCTATAATCTCTCACCTTGTAGCCTTCAAACTCTGCCCTTGATCCTCTGCAAAAAAGTGGCCGCAGGACCTCCAATTACTTCTCCTCCTTGAGGCTCCGGTGATGCAGTTGGATAGGACTAATGCACTCTTTCTTGCTGTGATGGCTTTGACAGAATCTCCACCCTCTTTCCCCCCTCTGATATCAGGCCGCGGGATGGCCTTTTATAGTACATGAAATCCTCCCCTAGCTCCGATAGTGGGGGAGAGTTATGTGCGCATGACCGGAAGTGGGGGAATATGGCACATGATGGGCATTAATTCCGGGCTAAGCTATCCTTGGGAGATCGGGGGGGGGGGGACAAGTGGCACTTCTACATCTCACCTCCTCTCACATGGGAGACATCCGGGGGGATATTCTTCATTAAATCCTAGCCCTTCATTTGATGGGTTTTCTTAAGTATGTAGCTCATCCGGTTGATGGGTGTTCCATTTAATCATAGCCATCAATCCTCTTATTGGATATTAATCTTGCTAAGGATCCGGGAAAGCCTTTTTAATCGATAATTAACCTTGCCCATGGATTGTTTATCAAACACCCAATAAGGCTAGATCCATTGGGTATTATCCTATTAAGGATCTGGTAGGACCATTGTGCTGTACCATTGGGGATCCAAGAGTATTAGGATCCAATTAACTTATTTAACTATCAATCTTGGCCGCTGGATGCCCCCTGGCCTCTAATTAATCTCCATTTGAACTCCGCGACTTGCCTTCTCCCGCGGATTGCCCTCCCTCTCTCTCTCTCTGCAGGTTCTATTTAGTCTCCCAGCTGGAGACAAACTCTTTCACCCGCGGGCTCCTTTTTAGCTGGCTCCCTTTCTCATCCTGTCGCACCCTTCCATCCCCATAGGTGCTGCTGCAGCCTGCTCTTACCAAGGGGAGTCACTGGACCCCTGCTGTTTGGAGATTCTTGGTCATCCTTGTCTTCCTTGTGGTGTTGGTCTGGGGAGGTGTACAACATTCTTGTCACCCCGGGGTGAGTATGTATGGTGATTTTGCTCTTCCCTCCACTGGCCATTATGATACTATGTCCTTATACTTGATTTTCTTTGAGCTTTGTTGTTATGTACGCATGTCCTCATCTCTTCTTTCTTCTCCTTTTTTTTGAGTGGGCATATTGGCTATATCTATGCCCGATCTTCACTTCTGTCAGGCTGTTAGCAGCCGCTACAACATTCTTTCTTTTTTGGGCATCATGCATATGTTTATCATTCTAGCTTTCTTCTTCTATTTTCTGTTGGCAGTATGCCACCTGTCCTATGCCATGCCTTCTTGCAAGTATATGTATAGCTGAATGTATTTGGGATTTTTTTTGAACAGGAGCCAATCGGCTCCTGTATATCATTCCCGGCCTTCCCTTTCCTTTGCTCCGGGGCCACCTATTGGTCCTTCCTTGGTCAGTAGGGGTACAACCGTACAAGCACATAAAATCTTCTCCTCTTTGTTTCCTTGCTATGTGTTTAATTTCGGTTGGGTCTTGAATCCCCCCTTTTTGTATTCACATGCAATTATGCACATCCGTCCTCAAACATATGTGTTTGATTTTTTTCTTATCAGGCCCCTCCTCTTGTTTCGATCCATATAATGGTGGTGGGGTGCAGGGAATTAAGTATTTTTGATTCCCTTTTGCTTCACTTTTCTTTTCCCTTCTCTTTTTTTTATATAAGTCTTCTTTCGGTCTGATACATGTGCCAATATGTCAATTTGAAATTCTAAGTGCCAACATAGACATACAAAGGTCTATAAAAGACCTCAATGTCTTACCATGTTCATTAAGCTATGCAAGGCTAGAGCATAACCAATATGCCGTCATGCCAGTCATATGCTAATGAAGTCATCAAAAACAGTGAGGGATACCCATAAGTCTATCAAGACCGGGTACATGCTGCCTATGAATTGACAAGTTCATTAAGGACTTAAGAGACCGGATTGCTGGTCAAGTTGTAAATCATGTCTAATATTGAGGAAACAAATGAAAGTTCATATTCGGTGCACATGTTTATGCTACAAGGAGAAGACTGCTGCATGAAATTTTCTGGAAGACAAAGACAATGAAAAAGAAAAGTTTGAAAAATCTGAATCGATAAATCATAAAAATCTGAAATTCAGTCAGAGCCGTGGATCTGAAATAAATAGAAAATTCTGAAATCTGAAACATACAAAAAAAACTGAAATTTACAAACTGAAATTGGAATCTGTAATGTGCGGAATCACCATAAAGAAATATGGAATCTGTGTAAAAATCTGAAACATGGTCCGAAACCTGTAAAATCTGAAGTTCAAGTAAAATCTAAAAATCTGAAAATTGTAAAATCTAAACCTGTGAAACATAATCTGAAATCTGTAAAATCTGAAATTAAAACAAACAAATCATAAATCCAAATTAAATTCTCAAACTCCAAACTGACCAATCTTAATCAAATCGACCATGACAATGAGCCTGCCAAAAAAAACCCAAAGCTCGGATGAGATAGACAAATCAAACAAATTACAAACCAAATCCTCAAATCAAGTCAAGACCAAACCATAATCCTTCAATCAAACTAGACCTTGATCTAAGACATAGAAATCTTAATCAGAAAATTTAAAACAGAACACTTAATTCTGAATAAATAAAGATCTCTAATTAAACTTTAACCAGGCCTCTAACATGAAATTTAAACTCAAACATCTAAAACCTAACTCAAAGATAAAATTTTCAAAACCAAATTCATTAATTAAGCAAATTCCACTCAATTCTAACAAACTCAAATGAGAAACCATAATTTAAGCAAATCTGCCAACCGAATCCAAATTAAACCATTCAAAGGACTTTAATTAACTCAAATCAAGACATTAACCAAATCTTGAACAACTCAAACCTGACCGTCAATCAAGCTCAAAACAACTTAATTAAGTTAAAAAAACAGAATCTATATTAAGCAAAACAGTTTTGAAATTAATTCAAATCAATCTGCAAGTAAATTTAAATGATAACTAACAAAAAAAATCAAACCAGTTTTCCTAAATCAAATCCAATTTCTCAAACTAAATCCAATCAATCTAAATCAAAGAAATTCAATCCATACTAACCCTATTCAAATCAATTCAATTCAATTCAAACCAAATTCATTTTCTTTTTAAATATTGAGGTTTAGCAATTCATCTTTGTTTTTACCATTTTCAGATCTGAAACCTCATTCTAAGATCAGCTTTTATCTGATTTAAGCATCAGGTCTGGACATCATTTTACCGGCATCAACATGGAAATCAGATGGTGCTTTCTTCATTTAGGCATGATTGTGATCAAAGGACCTGAGTATTTTTGGATTACCAGCATTCATTCCACTAGGCATCTTAGGATCCAACGATCCATCAAAATATGAACATTCCTTTCCACCATCTAATTTTATGTTAATCAGGCTGAACATCCGATTTACGTTTAACTGCCTTTAGCGCTTGACTTAATGGTTCAGATCATGGATTAGCATCTTAAGTCATCAAGGCATGATTAAAACATTAAGATTTAGAACATTTGAGATCCTCGATTGGACCACCATTTCCAAGACCTAGGAGATCACAGGAACTACTATATTTCTTATGATCCACCTATGTTTAGTCTTTAAACCATAGTTTCCTAATCATTTAAATCTGGATGGAGCATTTCAGATTCTTAGAGAGTCATATTATCATACATGTTTGGATTTATATGTAGGATCATGACCTGAGCATGGATTTAAATATGAATATGACACCTTTTAGACATCTGAACATTGTTTCAAATTTTCATTTCCCTCATGCGACTTAAGGAATTTCAGATCTGGACATTTTAGCTCCATATGCTCTCAACCCTGATATGGACTCAGCTCCTAGGCATTTCAGGTTGCCATTTATTTGAACCTGGGTCCTGGGTGTTCGGATCTAGCATATTCTATGGGTTCTTACTCATTAGGCTTCTAAGCCTTAGAGTTTATGGGACTTATCTGATATGGTGGTTTTCGGATGGGAACTCTGATCCTCAAATCATCATAACTCATATGAATTTGAATATCCATTCAAATCTTCATATCTCTTAGGACTGAGGTTCATTCATGATAAGACATTCGAAATTCATTCTATTTGCCAATTTCAACTCGATTGAAGTTTATCAAATCTGAAACTTAACATCTTTGAGATCATATATTCAGATTTAGAATATTGACATTTATCATTTCAGCCATGATCAAATTATCGTTTAGGTTCAGTCATATGCACATATGTCATCCGATATAAACATCTTCAGATCAGAAACTTACAAGTTTCCGTGTTCCTCATCATCTCAGCTTTAGACTGGATTTTATCAAATTTTTTATATCCCAATCATTTTGATTTCGGATCCATATTGATTAAAATTTCAATATCATGTTATGGTCTTCAGATATATTCAAGTGTTGGTTATGGCAAATCTGAACATTGATCTTTTTTGTTCTTGAGATCATATTCTCATTACCAGTTTCGTGTTTAGTAATTTTTTTGATTCATCTAATCATGCTTGCATTCCACAGAAGTTATGTGGATTATATTAATGTCCCCCTAACCATAAAATGGAACATTTAACACATAATATCATTCAAATGTTATAGGGTTCATTGTGTTACATCAAGATGTGGGGAGGCTTAAATATCCACAATTTCTACTCAATTTGGCATGATATCATGCATTGGTTATATAATGTGGTTCGCATGAGAGAGAACATGATTATGCCATATACCCTTTCCTAGTATCCTCACTTGATCTAAGGTTCAGTCTATTATGGTGTCATGCATGACTTCTCCCTTAAATTAGTAGGATTACCCTTTTTTAGTAGATTGAGTTTGATACTCCCTACTTAGGAAGGAAAGGATCTGTATAGAATGAGAGACTTGCCCACCTATCCATCCAGGATAAGCAAACGCTGATAGTTTCCTGAGTGTCCGTCCGCCATTATGAGGGGCCCTAAGAGTTAATAAGCTGACCTCTTAATCATCTTATTTTAATTTTACTATGATTAAGGTGTATTTGTGTTGCTATTGACTGGTTGTCAGCATGGTCATATCGGCTGTGGATGACCTGTCTTCATGTCATCTTGGGTCCAATGGGCCTACCATGATGCCTTCTCGGCCCTGGCAGCCTGATCTTCAAGTCTTCAAGCCCCCTACGATGTCTACCATCTTGAGGAGCTTCATGCACATGTCCAGCACCTTCTTGAACTCATTGACCTGCTGCCATGTTTCTTTGGATCATATAGACTTGATGCCATCAGGTTCAACGTTCAAGTCATGAAGGGACTATGCATGGCAGGCAGAATAGCGGGCTAAGGATCTGTTTTGGAGGTCAACACAGGTTATTTTTAGGGGTTAAATGTAGGCATACAGGTGGTCTGGGTATCCTTAAGCTTAATGAGCATTGAGGGAGCCGGATCATCCTAGTTTCTGTGATCTAAGTGTGTGTGTGTATATATAGGAAGGGCTGAGCATGGATTATGGAATATGGGCCAATCATAGGCTTCAACGCCATCCAACTCTTCTTCAGCCCATGCACGGTCATCGGGATCAAACTCAGCTGCATGATCCCCGGCTGAGCCTGGTTTGCAGTAGCCTGTCCAGCAGCAGCAGCGTATGGTCTACATGGTTTTAACACCAGCAACATGGACATCATCCTCCGTGTACACATAACGTCAACAAAAGCAGCAGGACATAGGCTGCATGAGTATGGGGAGGGTGTGGAGATGGCACAGCAACATCTTCAGCTTTCCTTCTTCCAATGTGACATCAACAGCAGCATCATGGGCTTCAACCCCTCGTGGTTTGCAGCCACAGGACCATGGTAGCAATTGTATTATCCTCGTGCTTGATTAGCATTTGGATGGAGGGAGTGGATAGGACATTGGCCCATCCTTTCTTCACCCCTTATCTTCTTCTCCTCTGTGTGCAGCTACATGAAGGCAGCAGCATGGGATCATGGATAGCATAGGCTGGAACATGTGACTGTGAGAGGTAGACCAGGTGAGGACTGTGTGAGCCATCATGTGATTATAAGAGAGAGGCCAGATAGGGAGTATGTGGTCTGTCGTATGGCATGGCATAACATAAATATGGGTGGAGAAGATATGAGCCATGTGTGAATACCATATGGTAACATATAGACATGAAAGAGAGGTCTGAACGTGAGCCTATGAGGACTGTATATGTTATCCTTATGGGGTTCTAACATTTGGTAAACATGGGCTGATTATAGGATTAAGTCTAAGCATGAAAGAGGGCCGAAGTGTGGACTGTGTGCATGGGTTTGCAGTCACTGAATATGGGTGCATGAGGGGCTATGTATGGGCACCATATAGGCATGAAGGATAAGCCGGATGAGAGTTGTTTGCATGTTGGATTGTGTCATGGGTCATGAGTATATAAATGAGGGAGAAGGCATACTTAAGGGCAAGGGTATTAGCATGGAACATGGTTTACAGAATCAGTCAAATCAGATCGGAATCAGCCGATTTTGAAATCGGATCAGCCGGTCTTGATCTAGTTACTGCCATGAGGATTGCAATCAGAACCGGAAATTGGATTTTTTTTTCAGATTTGTTTAAAAGGAATTGGGCCAAATCGATTGGAATTGGAATGAAACTTTTTTAATGTTTTTTAAAGTTACGATTCCGGATTGGGATTCCTCCTAGAGGAAGGGCCAATTTGATCTGATCCGGATCGGATTGGTACCCACCGATTCGGATACCAATTCCAATCTAGCGTTCATTGGCATGGAAGAAATAGGCCAAAGAAAAGTTGCATAGTTAGAGGTTATGCCACGACCATATGATGGGCTATATATGGAGTATAGGGTGGGGGAAGCATTAACATCATGAGGAGGATGCATCGGCCTCCCCTCTTTTATCTCTCTGTCTCAGCAGAAGTCGCAGCATGAGCAACAAGATTAGGCAGTAGCAGTAGCAGGGGAAGCCACATCTGACAACATCAGCAACACTTGGTTTCAGGGACAGCAGGAATCTCCATCGGCATACCCTTTTCTCCTTCCATGGGCACAAGGGGTGATCTGCAGAGGGTCTCCAACCTTTCAACATGGTGCATAGGAGGTCGTCTTATAGGGAGATGGCCTCCCAGCCATCAGAGGAGTCGTCCCTCCTCATCAAAACTGTTGGTTTCTGTTCCGATCAAACAAGGAGGTCCGTTGCGTGTCCCCTGGTTTCTAGGAGTTCCTGACATGTCCTTTGCTTTGTGGGAGGCTGGGAGCATCTTACTAGTTTACGGGGCTTAGCAATACTATCCTTTGGTTTCCGGAGATATGTGGCCACTAGGAAGTAGGAACCATTGTGAGAGAGTATTTTCTGATTTTTAGGTGACACAGTGTCATCTCTTATGGCAATCACAGGTCTGGATGAAGATAGAATGGGGAGCAGTAGCGTGGCCTTTAAGATGTGCTGGAGAAGGCTCTAGAAGGTGCTAAGGTGGCAGGTTGACTGGGTAAAGATGGGAAGGTCGCAGGTTGAGAATTATCTAGAACATGGGCCTAAATTAATATTAAGATGTGCTATCTTTTGACATTTGTGAATTAAAAGACAGCCCATTAGGTGGGGCATGGGTGGGCTGCGAAAATAACATTGAACGGGCCCATCTTAGTTTGAAAATTTAGGTCATTAGGTTAGGTATAGTTGGGTCACGAAATTATCAATGAAATTGAGCTAATTTTTTATTGGACTAGGGTCAAAATGGGCCCAAATTGAGTTGGAAATTTAGTCCATTAATGACATAACATGTGGGCTATGCAAATTGGCATATAAATGGGGTTTATTTCTTAAAAAATTGGCAATGAAACAGAGCATAATAAATGTGCCAACATTGAGAATTAATTATGATAGATGAAGGGGAATTGAATTGGGCTTAATCCCATCCCATGAATATCAAAAAGTTTAGGTGCCAACATACATCCTCTTCCTTTGTCCGGAGTTGTGACCACATAGGATTTCTAAATTAGTAATGTGGCCATCAATATGTAGATTGTGTTGCATGACACATCGCTGACTACTAAAAAGAGTGAAATTTATCACCAAATATTGACAAGATGGGATCCTATGCCCGTCTTTCTTTTTTTAATAACCAACATATCCAAAAGGAGAAAGTAAGAGGCAAGTATGTTTTGCTATTGATGTTTTTTTATATATATATTCTTATATTCTTGAACTAACGAGTTTTCTCTTTCATGTTTATTTTTTGTTATTTTCTTATTTATCAATTTCCTTTATTTCTACATGTATTTTGTTATAGGAAGAAGGTAAAGTTTTCAGCAGAGGAGCTTGCTGAAATCAAAAGAATTGGACCCAGTTATCTCCGCCTCTTGGGCTTCAAGCCATTGGACTGTTTAAAGGACTATCACAACCTGAGGCCATCTACCTTTGTCTTCCCCAGTGATGAGGTAGGGCTCAAATTGATTTCTCAAAGTTTATATTAAAAAAAAATTCAGCATTGAAATCCCATTTTTATTACTAGGTAGAACTTGTACAATCTTGTAAAATTTTTGGAGGCTAATCTCATGCAACACTCTGGCAAGAGGAGAATGTTGAAGTAGAGGTGGCAGAAGTGTTGTCTTTTTTATTTTTAAAGTAAAAAATGTGCTCATAGTGAATCATCAAGATGCATATGTTTTATCGGTAAACTGACACCATTTTTGTTCAAGCGAGGACCAGAATTATCAGATCTTTACCAGTATTGCTAGCTCTGTTGGATGTTTTTAAATAAAATTTTAGTACGGTGATAGTTCACTATGCAGGCTTCATACTCAACTTCATGCTAAATACTGTATTGCATTGGCGCATCATCAATGTCTTGACAGGAAAGTCATGGAATGTTCAGGTGATGTTGAATCGACCGCACCTGTCAAGATGCTTTTGGTAGCCAACAAAAGCTCTTCTTTTTACCCGTGGGGTTATTCTCCTAAACAGAATCTTTTTACAGTCATGACATCTGTAGCTAGGTTTTGTTGCAGAATTTTTTTTATTTACATTTTGTACCACAGTAACAGCAATTTTGCTCAAGGAACGCCATCTTGCATCCTGTAATCATCTTGGGATGGTTGGGGAGATGAGATCTCAGAAGAATCTTGTGAGACCAGGGTCGGGCAGACGTGCTAGAGGGGCATTGTAACAATCTGGATTTACAAGACGGTATTAGTATTGCTACCATGCTACCATTTAGAAATCCGCACAATTAACTTTCAAACTTTTAGTCGAGGGGCTCTTGTGAGTTGCATGTTAAGTTAATGACATTCCCACTAGTACATGTAATTAATAATTAAGTTTTAGAATGATATTTTAAAATATTTTAGGGTTGATACAAAGTTTTGCATAACATGTTTAGGATAAAAAAACTTCTACTAATTTCTTAAGATATCAAATTCTTGATTTGGGTACTGTTCTTAGACCAGGAGACTTCAGTGAAGGTTTGTGTTGCTCATGTGCTTTTCTCTTACTTCATATTCCACTGTTATCTAGTCTTATATAAAATATTGGGAAGTGTGAGTTTCAAAGAACTTAATAGACTTTCATATTCATCTTGTTCTTTTTCATACATATTTGAAAAGATAGCGACATACTTTGTCATGAAGCTTGAATCTGGACAGGTTAAATATTTCATAAGGGAACTTGGTGCTTATATCTCTCCACTTGGATATCACACATATAAGTCACTTGGAGTGAGTGTTAGGTTTGTTGCTTTTCTCTCTACTAGGTATTTATGTGAATGTCAAACTTGGACACCACATTTGGCATTGTCATTTGCATAGCACTGTCACCAAGAGAAGGAAATCGTAAGGATATGAACAAGAACTTGGACAACATACCCGTAAGCCACTTGGGATGTGTCAAGTTTGTTGCCTACTTCATTGGGTGCTTATGAGTGAGTCAATTTTGGACATAACATTCAATATTATCTAGGTGTGCGCACAATGTGCATAAAACAATTCAAACTGCCAAATTGAACTAAACCAAATCAACTGGTTAGGTTCGGTTTGACCATTGGTTCTGTTTAACTGGTTATAGGTTTTTTTCCCAAATTGAACTAAATTGACTATAGTGATTAAGATAAAAATGCTTAAAATAATACAAAATTGTTAATAAAAATGCTATTTATTTAGTTTTTATAATATCAAACTCAAACTCAAAAGTCTTCTCAAATAGTTGGGGTCGGCTATATGGATTCGTCTTTTTTATTCTACATAGTTTTTCGCTAACTCCTCTCGTATACACCAAGTTAACTTGGGTCTAACTCTCCGTCTCCGCCTCTTCTGTGTTGGCAATCTCAGGGTCTAAACTCATCTATCAGGTGCCTCAAGAGGACGCTGCCTGATATGTCCAAAGACTCCAAACCAACCGAGTCTTCCCTCCTTAATAATATCCTTGATTCTTGCAACGCTCACTTTATCCCTTATGCATTCATTGTGGATTTTATTTACCCGAATGTGGCCACACATCCACCGTAACATCCGCATTTCAACTATACTCAATTTGACAATATGCTTCTTCTTAATTGCCCAACAGTCACTATCGTAGATCATGATGGGTCTTATGGCTTTGCGATAAAATTTTTCTTTCAATGTTAAAGTGATTTTACAGTCGCACATAATCCCTGTCGCTTGCCTCCATTTCAGTCAACCCACTTTGATCTTATAGTTGACATTTTCAGCGCATTCTCCATCCATATGTAAGATTGAACCCAAATATTTAAATTGGGTACTTGATGTAAGGATATTTCCGTCCAAGGTAACTTCGACCTCATCCACTCTCGGGATTTTGTTAAATCTAAAGTGTATATATTATGTCTTCTCTTGCTAATCTTGAGCCCCTTGGCTTTCGACATGGTTCTCCATTACTCAAATTTTTTGGTAATACCTTCTCGAGTCTCATCAATAAGGACAATGTCATTTGCGAATATCATACACCAATGTAAACTCTCTTGTATATCTTTAGTTATTTTGTCAATGGTTCGGATAAAAGATACAAGCTTAGTTTTTATTGTATAATAATATTTATTTTAGTAATTTATAACAAAAAAATGAGTATATATGTGAAAATAATTAATTATTTTGAATATTTATTTAATTTTAACTTTCAAACTGAACTAAACTGAATTGAACTGATTGAAGTTGGTTCAATTTGATACCCAGATTTGGTTCAATTCAATTTTGAAAAAAATTAGTCTCAAAATAGTCTAAACCAAACTATGCACACCCTTTAACATAATCTCTTACACATCACGAATAGAGGAAATCTTACCATGAGAAAAATGGTGCACGTAAAATAACATGTTCAAAACATTGTTCGCAGAATCGGCCATCTCTCAGATCAAATTGGTTCCTGTCAATCTGATATTCGCCAGAACACTTGATCCAGGGTGATTTCTTAGCAGAATTGGCATGAGTTGGCCAATTTTGAAGGAATTCGATCAGAATCAGCCGATTCGACGACTCTGATAGGAGTAACTTAAATCTCGGAATCATACACGAATTGGGTTCGATTATGATATGATATAATTATGATAAGAGGGGATATCGGTCAATTCTCACCATCTCCTAACTATTCTAGGGCACCCCAATGGTGGAACACCCTCCCACAATAGTGAAGCAACCCCTCCATGGTGAAGCACATGCCGATTGCCCCTTTCCAACACCTCCTTCCCCGACTATAGGGCACTCCACGGCGGGCCACCTCCCCTCCACCCCCCATTTACAACGGGGCACCCCTCCAACCCTCCCTTTCTAGTCTCAGAGCTTGCACCTTATTATTCTAATCACTTGCTGCCCTAGTTTAATTTGTTTTTCATGTCTCTTGTGTGCAGAGAAATGGTCAATTAACTACATGATGCCCTTGGATCACATGATATCAGGTGTGAACACAATTTATAATGGATGTTGAAAAAGGGAGTTCAATGTGAATGTGTTGAAAACATATGAATGGAGGTGTTTTTCCATTGAAGCAGCACATAGGTGGTGTAAGTAGGAATGTCAGGAAATGTTATAAAGTGCTTGCAGAAAGTTGAGAACAGATGAGTGCCTATCTTACAAGAAGTGCAGCTCAAAGGGATTTATAGATTGAGCAGCGAGGAGAGTTTCATTTTGAGTTTCTAAGATAGAGATACCGGTTTGATGAACTAGAGGAGCAAGAAGGGCAAAGGAAAATTTATTGATGGGGATGATATGTCCACCTTAGACGATGAAGAAGGGGCATAAATAGAAAAGGCATTGCATGTCAATAAAGTATCAAAAAAAAAAGATGAAGTAGGAGGGTCTAGAGTCGAAGATCATGCATTTTACTAGTCACAACTGACTCAACCAATTGATGATGAAGCTACCCAACTTGCACATGCAAGAGTTGAAGATTCAGCATTTCGTCAGTCATAGTTTACTTGACCCATTGATGATGCAATGTTCAAGAGACACAATAGTAGTCAAAGAATAATACAACAAGCATTTAAAGGGGTTAAAACAAGTACTTCAGATGCAAGGGACATTGAAGTATATTTACAAGTGTTTTCTACTTGTAGGTTGGGTTGGGACAACCTTAGTTTCTTTCACATTTACGTAATACTATTGTAAGTTGAATTTGACATTTCTTTTCATGTTACCTTAATGTAGGTTTTTCAGACCATGCCACTACTAGCCCATATTTTCTGACCATGATTAAAAGTCCTAATCTTTTGGTACATTTATGATTTTGGACTTAATGTAGAGGTTGATGAACTGAAGTCTTGGATAGATGGATTTCAAATGATCTAAAAGGAGATAGGTTGTACAATAATGTGCGATGGATGGATATGTATAGCAAAAGGGTGTACGATAGACTTCCTTGTCTACTACTCTAAGGATTCACCCTTTTTGATAGTATATTACATATTTTCACTAATGGATGGGGTCGTACAAGAGATTAGAAAGGAGAACATTATCTAGTTTATGACAGATAATGAGCCTTTCTATAAGTTTGCATACCAAAAATTTATGGAGAAGAGAAATCATCTATTTTGAGTTCCATATGTAGCACACTGTATCAACCTTATGGTAGAGATTTTTGGCAAGGAAGTGTTTGTCATTACACTTGTTAGCCATGTGCAACTCATCACGTCTTTCATCTATAGTTATCCCTATTTATTCCCCATAATGAGACAACATACTTAGGGACTTGATCACATTAGGTCTGGTTCAACTAGATTTGCCACTCATTTTGTTGTTTTGGAGAACTTACATAGACATATACACATATTGCTATGATTCATTGATTCTTCTCAATATATCATGTATATGGCTAAATTGCATAACATGATGAATCAATTTGTTATTCTTACTGAAATGAAGTATTTGATTATAGATAATTGTTTTTAAGAGAGATTTTAATATTACTTGTCTATCATCGAATCACTTGTACAAGTGTTGAGATTGATGTATTCAAATGAACAAAACCAGATGTGATATTTATATGATGTTATCTACAAAAAAAAAATGAAAATAATGGAGAAACATTAGAAGATTATAGGTGGTTGAAGATGATTGATGGGATATGGGATAGAACACTGCACCAAGCATTCATACAATAGGTATTTGTTCTTATCATTATGCAGAATACATTATTTTTTTAGTTAATGAAGTTATTTATGTAATGATGATTATCCTTATCTTTTAATTAACGATTTACATGATACTTTTTATCATGCAAAGCTGGGTTGGGACTTGGGTGCGAGCCAAGCCCGATCCGGTCATTTAGGTGCCAACCGGCCCGGCAACGGTCATATGACTGTTGTTGACGCTAGCAACGGTCAGAGGGGGCTTCAGCCCCCTTCCAACCCCTTGGGGGTCTATTTAAAACCCCCAAGCAGCTCTTCTTTCTCCTCATCTAACTCCTTGCTCTCTCTTGCTCTCTTGCTTTTAATTTTATGCTCTCATTTTTATGTTTTCTTTGTTGTTTAATTATTTAATTTCTTTATTAGTTATTTCATTATTTAATCTTAAAAGTTTAGTCAATTAGTTCATAAGTTATTCAATTAGTTCATTCTTGTTGAATACTTAGTTAGTTAATTAATTCATTAGTTACTTAATTAGTTAAGTAGTTAATTAGTTATTTAATTAGATAATTAGTAATTTATTTAGTTAATCAGATAATTAATTATTCAATTAGTTCATTAATTATTTAATTTATTTATTAGTTACATAATTACTTTGTTCATTAGTTCAAATGTTCAATTTCATTTAGTTTTATGTCTTAATTATATACTTAATTAGTTTAATTAAAGATGTCTTCGGTAAGTCACACAACCCAAATTTTTGGTTCGATCTGGAATGATTTGGCTTAGGCAACATTGCAACTTGCTCTCCATGGCGGAGAGAAAAGTGCAATGTAAATGTTGTGACAAAATTATATTCGGTGGCATTTATTGATTAAAGTTTCATCTTATAAGAATGAAGGACAATGTTGTACCTTGTACACTAACTCCACCGGAGGTATGAGTCCAATTTCGTAGGCCTTTCCAAGCGATGAAACAAGCGAACAAAACTTTCAAACGGCATAAGGAGACCATTCGAGAACAACTATCACAACCAGCAAGACATTCCTTACATATTTACGGGACTAGACAAGATCGGCCAAATATTCGTAGAGACCAACTTCGACGATGGTACGAATGTATTAATCAGAAAAGTAGTTCATTATCTTTTTTACTTATCATTAATTACTTAACTATTTTTAAATATATGACCTCTTTTGAGCGATAGATGCTAGTCAAAGATCCTTTGCCGACGAAGACCTATATCGACGTATCGGCCAATTGGTGGGTTAAGGGTCGAGAAATGAGAATGGATGAGGAAGTGAAAGAGGATCCAACTGTCAACCGGAAGATAAGATTCATGATATCTCTCAAGACGACGTCCCGACAATGACTTCCGTGGATCCAGTTATCACGCGACCACGATAACGTTAAAGCACTATCACAACTGCAATGAAGAATCTAAAGTTGTGCAAGGAGAAAATTGGCCAAGCAATGTCAAGATGGTTCTTCCACCACGGCATACCAGCAAACATTGCGAGAGGACCATACTACAAGAACATGATCAACACAATCGTAGACGTCAGGAGAGGAGTGGCCGGGCCAAACTCGAAAAAGATACACAGCGTATATCTTTCTATGGAGTTACAAGATATAAAGAAATATTTGAGTTCATTTGAAAGAATTTGGGAGGAAAGAGGTTGCATTTTAATGACCGATGGATGTACTGGTAAGTAAAATTATTTGTAGCACATTTATAAGTTTTTTTTTGTTAATATAAACTTGTTAATGTCTTATTCTTAACAAGTATAACCAAGAAGACGTTGACCAATTTCCTAATGTACTGTCAAGGTGGCACGGCCTTTTGGAAGTTGGTCGAGGCATCGAGAGAGATAAAAAAATGTCAAGTGCCTTTTCTATTTGATAGATGGAGTTAACAAAGAGATAGGAGAGGACCAGATAGTCCAAGTTGTCATAGACAAAGCGGCCGCATATAAATCGGCTGGACAAATGTTGATGGTCAAAAGATTGAAGTTGTATTAGACATCTTGTTCTGCTACTCGTTTGACTTGATGTTGGAGGATATATGCAATGATCCTTAAATAGATAGGGTTGTTAAGTTAGCCCAGTTTATCTTCTCTTTCATTTACAACCATAACTTTGTCCTTAACCTAATGAGGGAACATACCAAGGGTCGAGAGTTGCTAAGATCCGGTGTAACCCGGTTCGCCTCTCACTGCATTTCGTTAGGGAGCTTGTTGAGTCAGAGGAGACTTCTAACCCAGATGGTAATCTTACCGAGATGGGGTAGTTGGATGGCTAGATGTACCCATATAAGAGAAATGAGAGAAAAGTTGAAGAAACATTAAAGAGTGGAGATTTTTGGAAAGTTGTAAAGAAGATTTTAAATACATTCCAACATATAGTCAAGGTACTTATGATAGTTAATAGGGATAGAAAAATAGACATGAGATACTTATATGATGCAATTGAGAGAGTGAAGGAAGAAATCTTGAAGATGGTGCCCGACATTACCAAGTGATGGGACATCATTGATCGTCTATGAGAATGTACATGTACTTTACATCAACCCATACATACAACAAGTATATTTTCTTAGTCATTTAACTAGTTTGTGTATATTTCACATGCATATAAATTGTTTACAAACATTATTCCTTGATAGGTTACTTTTTTAACCCACAGTATTGCTATAGCCAACATTTTAAGGTAACGAACGAGCTGTTTGATGACGTCAAGTGCGTCATCCGACGGATGCTTGGTGATGACGATCGGTCTATTATCATCTGCAATAAGATGTACGATTACATAATATAAGCATTTCACTTCGGAATGAGTAGAGTGAAATGAGTTGTGTTGCTATTAAGTCCGGGTACGCAGCATTTACATTTATCACTTAGTTAATTAAACTGTAAAAGATAATTATTTTTTAACATGTTGAATTTATGCAATTAATTGGTGGATAGACCTTGGCAATGCACCACGCTACGAAGACTTGGCGGATGTAGTCATTAGGGTCCTAAGTCAAACCATTTCGACATCTAACTGTGAGAGAAACTGGTCAACATTCAACTTGATCCACACGAAGCAAAGAACAGGTTGATATCACGAAGACTTCAGTACCTCGTGTATTGTCACTACAATATGAGGCTAATGCTGAAGAATTTGGAGAGAATGAAATAGAACTAGGTGAAACAAAAAAGTTGGATATCACAAGCTTCAAGATTACAGATCGAGGAGCCAACAATTGAAGAAAAAGATATTGATTTGAATCAAATATTCTAGGATAAAAATTCATTAAAAGCTTGTGTTAATGACCGATAAGGGATGAGAGAACCAAAATTCAACCCAGAAGATTGACAATGGGTTGAAGCAGTGATAGACGATGTCCCTCTTGTCGAAAAATTTTAAATTCCTCCCTCCCTAGCAAAGCAACAGAGGACCAAAGAAGGATCTAGTCGAGGTACGCAAAGTAGAAGAAAAGGTAAACAAGTTTTGATTGATCCCCTTGACATTGTAGATGCCGATACAATTGAATAGGATTGAGAAGACATGTTGGAGCCGAACATCTGAGTCTAATACCGAACTTCGGAGGATTCTTCTTCGAAGAGCAATAATGATGGTGGAACTGGACACGAGGGCGGCACCGCTTCACGGAGACAAATGCCCTCGGATGTGAGGAGAGTACCTACAATGGCTGAACGCTTCACCGACGAAGACCAATACACCCATGCAACCTAAAACATAGATCATGGTGCAAGGCCGCAACGTGGAGGAGCTCAACACATCTAGCGAGCCAGAGGTCAATACCATGATGCCTCCAATTATGCATTTGATTCATCCCAAGACTCTTGATTCCCTACATATGACTAAGAGCATTATGGAATGAATTATGTAAATTCATCAGACACTTCGATCCAATCAACCTATGGTTATAATAACTATACTGATTCTTTGAGATCTAGTGTTAAGATGATTGCTCGAGGGAGTGATCAGTATCATATTTTGTACTCAACTCGAATGACATAGGAAGAATACATAAATTATATAAAAATATAGATCATGTAAGATTGGAATAAAATCAATAAAATATTTTTATAAATCATGTTACATATTTTTTCTATTTTTTGGTTTTTTTACAAATTCTTGGCATTTGTAATTATTTTTTTATTTTTTTTAAAATAAAATAGTATCTACGACCCGGTCGTGACCTCGGACCCAACGATCCTTATATTTTATATCCTATGATATAGTATGAAGGACAAGTATGCCATGGCGTTGAGGTATCGAGGAGTACATTATTCGTTATATAATGCGTATGAACAACACAACATGATAAACATACTGGATATAACAAAAACTGAGTTAAAAGTAAGTGAAAAGTCTCGAAATATGTTATCTGAAATATCAATGTTTTGAAATTAAATACAAATTAACAATTTTTTTTTAATTTTTAAATGCAATTATATAGGATGAGAGTTGGTGTTTATTCATATCTAAATACGAGACACTCATATAACAACGTCGGTCTTGGTATGTTCAAATTGCATCACATTCCATTTTGACATTTGTTACTAGTTTGCCAAAGTTATACCTAGGTGTAACGTTTTTGTTATTCTTGTTTATTGCAGTTGATCTGTGGATATAAGTAAACTCTATAAATAGATGAAATTCACAAGTTCTTCATAATGTGAAAGAAATTAAAACATGTCAATCTTATTGACACCAAGAAGCGGAATAATCTAACATATGATAGATTGGAAAAAGTTATCTTCTGCTACTACAATATATGTTTCAGAATAAAAAATATCCAAAGTAGCAATAAATTGTCAAAAAATAATTTTCAAGATTTGCTAATGGACCAGCAACATGTCAAGCTACGGATGATGTTAACTTGGAATCTATTTTTCAAGAGAAATATTCATTTGCAGTGTGGATGGAGAACAAAGATGAGAGACCACTTTTAGAGTTTGACTTAGTTGATCGTCTATAGGTTGAAAGGCAATAGACAATGTAAAGGCTGAAGATGAAGCGGTCTTAGATCAAATGCAACCTACCTTAGTTATATATCAAGCTCTAACATCTTCAGGACAGAAGAATTCATAAAAGATAAAATCTGGTACAAACAAATTTGGTGGATTCAAACATTCGAAGAAGGTCTATCAGTGTTGTATTGAAGGTACTTCATATACAGAATTAGAAAGAAAAAAAATAGAAACAAGGAGAAGACTTTTGAGTCTAGGTGAGAGTACACAAGCAACCCTTTTAGATGTCAGTGACTTAGAATTTATTGCAAAAGCTTCATGACAACATAGAAGTTCGGGTGGAGGTGAAAATGCAAGCGCCATACACAAATTTGAGTAGGAGAGTATGATTTGGGCTAAAGCCATTCTAGTGGCCAAGGTTAGAGTTGGGCATTCTTGAGATCTTTTGATGAGTACGTAGTACAATGTTATCTAAATGAAACATATTTGTTGCTGCCACATTCCATCAACGCATCCAGCTCTAAATGTAGGGTTGTAAACATATTCGGATAAAATCTAGATTTGCTCCAGATTCTTATCCGTTTATGTGGATATTATCCGATTACGAGATATTTGCCATACCGGATATCCAGATACGGATATTATCCGATTATTAATAGTAGCGGACACGAAAATACCCGCTCTGCTAAGTTTAAGATCCGCTCCGAATAAGTCTTTTTATAGTATGTATATAATATATATAATTATGTACTTAAAATTATTATATTTAAAATTATGTTTATTATTCTTTAATATACACTGATATCATTGGTGGACTTGATAAATATATGATAAGTTTTATATTTTAAATTTTTTTACATCTTTATATATTATTAAATAGATTATTTAAATAAAACTTAATCAAAATTCAAACTACATTTTATTCATATCTACTCCTTTTGAATATCCAACTTATAATATTTGATCTATATTCATATCTAACTCAGATTGAATATAGATTATCTGTTTGGCTAAATAGAGTGGATACATAAATGAGATATTTGCTTTGTGTCCGATCTGTTTACAACCATAACAAGATGGGATATATTACTTTAGTTAGATGACTCTCTTATTACTTGGATATGGATACGTACCATTCATGAGTTCTTATTCACAATGGACTTCAAGGAATGCAATACAGTTATCAGATATATTGGTGACGTTAATGAATAATTTGTATTGCATATTATTTGTACTATGCATTCTTATTAGATGGACTCATTGGTATTAAAATGTCTGTCTATTCATCCTTAAACCTTTTAAAATAATATGTGTATGTGGTTTAATGTTAATTTTTAATTTGTACAATATTTTTACATGCCTCCCTACATTTTATGAATTTTTATATTTTTTGATATTTTTTGGAAAAAAATGATTTATCCTGATTGATTCTAGATTGGTTTTCCTCCTAGAGAATCGATTAATTCTTCTGTTTCAATTCGGATCGAATTATGATCGGGACCCACTAATCCTGCAATCAATGATTCAAGGTTAAAGGTGATGAATAAAATATCTTAACTTTTTTCTTGAACATTCATATTTGTTGGAACAAAAAGTTGTAGATAGATATATCAAGAATGATGAAATTAAATCACGAGGTATGGTAAACTCGCAATTGGAGAGCCGAGGTAATGGTAATAGTTATAAGAATGATATCGCTGAAATCACATGCAAACCTATAATATTCGTAGATATATCGACATGAAAATGTAGAATCATCAAATGTATGCATAAGATAAAATGATATATATAGCAACATGATTAATGAACAATAGGATCATCATATGGATAGCACATAAATCACATTTGCATAGATTGATCAAGAGTATAATTGAGTGCATATTTAGATAAATGATACCATTATGCTCGTAATTGTTTGATTTCAAGGGTGTAGGAATCGGAATCGGAATCAGTGGAGACTGATCTAATTTGAATTGGATCGATTTGACCGATTTTGAGGAAGAAAAACTTATTCAGAATTGGTCCGTATCGAGTTGTAGGTAAAAATTTCATAAAAAATAGGAAAAAATTCAAAAAATAGAATAATGACAAAAAAATTTTAAAAATAAAAATGTATTGTTTAACATGTTTTCAATTCATAACATTGCAAGATACTTTCACTTAACATATATCACAATTAACAAGATAAAATTGAGAGTTATTGACATAAAATGTAATTTGATACCTTTTTCTTCAAAATTTGTCTTCATCCTCTTGCTCCTCCTAAGTGTCTTGGGCTTGGTTATTCCATTGAGATGTCTTTGTCATTATCAACCCATTTATCCATATAAAAGGAATGAGTAAGCTATTTCACGAAAATCATATGTAGGGTTCTACTGCTCCTGCACATGCACCAATGAAGAGTATGAAATGTATGACTCTAAATCATCTTGAGAAGTAGGCTCTATGTATTGATATTCTACAAACTCATCAAAAAAGCCTTGACTAGCCATCCTTTGGGTCTCACTGGTAATGGTCAATTCATCCATATTTCCTTTACAAGTTTTTTCCTAGCTACTAGGTAGGTAGCTTGTCTTCAAGTCCTCACATTCATATGCTTGTTGTCCTTGATTGCTGAATTGGCAGAATCGGATCAGAATTGGCCGATTTTAGAATCGGATCAGCCAGCCGGAATGGCCAATTCCTCCAAGAATTTTGGTGGAATCAGGCAGAATCGGCCGAATCGGTCCAGATCAATCCGATTCAACTGATTCCGTCGAGACAACTTTAGTTCCAACAACGGATCGATACCGGGCCAGATCTAGACCTGGTATCGATATGATATTGGGCAATTAAAGTCGATATTGGCCGTGAAAGACCTATTCTCGTGATTAGACTTCTAAGGCTCTCGATCTAAGGACGATTCTGACGATCTGAGGGTGATTCTGGTGGCGATCTGTCAGTGGCGGCTAGCGGTTGATTTGGGCAATTCCATGGTGCTTCTAGCAATTTCAGATCGATTCCAGCAATCCTTTTGGCGATTTTGACGATCCTTCTTTGATTCCAGCTATCCTCTTGGCAATTTTGGCGGTCACCTGCTATTCCTTCCTCAAAGATCTATCTTTTCATCTTCTTTGTGAGATTTTTTCGCACGGATTCCCTTAAAGTTGTTTGTTCACTTTCCATTTACTTTCGGCGACTCTGTAAATGGTCTAAACATATCGAACAACCCCTCTTCTCGACCACCCCCTAAACTATTATTATTCATCTCTAATAGAAGTATTTAATTGTTTACGTGCGTTGTAACTATAAGCAATGACTGACCACGGTGAAGGCAATGTACTGCAGTAGTTCGCAATGTTGGTTGGGATCATGGACACATGGTAGTATGGTAAAGAAAATGGTTCAATATAAGTGGTGTGGTAAGGAGATGAACAGAGGTATGTATCGCTTGAAGCAACACATTGCCGGAGTAGGTGGCAATGTTAAGAAATGTGACAAGATACTTACACCAATAAGTGAAGAGATGAGAGGCTACCTTATAGGAAGAGCCTCATAATGTGTGATTTGGATTGAACAACAGGAGGAGTTGCATGATGAGCTCCTCGAGAGAAGGGATATGTGCCAACCCGCAAAGGAAAGGGAAAGGGAAGTTAAACGCCGAATCGGAGCTAGAGAGCAAGGACTCAACCACAGACTCCGAACAAAGGAAAGCTTGGCATACAAGCATGCTCATGTAGTGGAGGAAGAGAGGAAGAGGGGTGCATGAGGGTTTAGAGTTGACGCTGTTTTTTGTTGATCTACATCGGCCTGACCTAGCTACACTGAGGGTTTCGGTGTACGAGCAAGAGAGGAGGCATTTCATCAGTGTTCAACATCCACTTATATGTGACCTACATCGACATATGCATATTTATTTAGGAACAAGAGTGCCTTGCAGAGGAATATTAAACAAGCAATAAAAGGGATGAAGCATTGTTTGGGGAATCGATGAAATCGGTTAAGAATCGGCCGATTCTTGAATCAGATCGGTTGATTTTGATCCGATTCCGAGTTGAAGGACTGATTCCTTCAAGAATTTTGGAAGAATCGGCTTTAATCGGTGGAATTGGTAGGTATTGATCCGATTCCACCAATTTTGACCAAGAATCGGTCAATCCTGTCGGGACAACTTAAGCCCCGACGACGGATTGATATTAGGGCCGATGCAAACTCGATATCGATTCGATTCTGGCCAAATTAGGGTTAGATCGACCGATTCCAGCGGTCTTCTACCGTAACAGGAGACCTTGGTTGATTCTAGCAAGAACTACGGCGATTCCACTGGTGATTTCATAAATTTCAGCATTGGTGACATCGATCCCTGCGATTTTTATGAGAATCAGTTGATTCTGGCGATTCTAGGGCGATTTCGACGATCTAGAAAGCAATTTCGGCATTCCCGATTGGATTCCAACGATCTAGCCCTAGATTTCAGCTCTGAACAGGCTGTTCGTTCCTCTTTGTCATCTTATTGGTAAGATTTCTTTGCTGGAATTCCCAAATGCTCATTTTTATGCTTTCCGATGGCTTTGTAATGCTTTTTAACATACCGAATAGTTCGTCTAAAGGGATGTTTTTTTTAAACATCTCTTAAACTAATTTTATTGATGTCTAAATTGTTTACGTACGTTGTAGGTGCAAGCAATGGCCGACCATAACTAAGGTGATGTGTTGGCACATCCATCGGATGTCGATTGAGATCATGGACATATGGTAGACTTGTCCAAAAAGTGGGTTAAATACAAGTGGTGTGATAAGGAAATGAACGAGAGTGTTTTTTGCTTGAATTAACACATTGTCGGTGTAGGTGGCGAACTGACAATGTTAAGAAATGTTACAAGGTGTTTAAAGAGATAAGCGAAGAGATGAGAGGTTACCTCGCAACAAGAGCCTCATAATGAGAGATTAGGATTGAACAACGGTAGCAATTGCATGATGAGCTCTTTTAGAGGAGGAAGGGAAAGGGGTTGCAGAAAGAGAAAGGGAAAGGCAAGTCAAGAGTGGAATCGAAACCGGAGAGTGAGGACTCATCTACATACTCTGAACTCAAGAAAGCTATGTATGCAAGCAAGTGTGCAACGACAATGGAGGAGAGGAGGAGGCAAGCAGGAGGGTCCAGAGCTAACCCTATTTTTGGCCAATCAACATCAGCTCGACTTAGCCACAATGAGGGAGGAAGAGAGGAGCCATTTTGTCGGTCTAGTAGTCTGAGATCTACACCGACAAATGTGTATTTTTCTAGGAAGCATAGTGTCTCGCAAATGAACATTAAACAAGAAATGAAAGGGGTGAAGGCAATGGGAACGGCTGTAAAGAGAGTAGTGAATCACATTGTAAAGTGATTTTTACTTGCTAGGTATAAGTATGTATGTTTTATTTAATTAACATTGTTTATGTTGATAGATTGTTTTATCTTACTATAGGCATCCAAGCATATGCAACCACCGGTCCATACTTCTAGATTATGATTGATGCCGTTGTTGAGGTTGGATTGGGAATGCATGTCCCTACCAGCAGCAGTATATACACTGGTGGGGTAGATGAGGAGGTTCAGGAGTTGAGACGATGAATAGAAGGTTTTAAGTTGATATAGAAGAAGAGTAGTTGCATAGTTATGTGTGATGGGTGGATATACATTGGTGTGTAGGAGTATGATTAACTTCTTGGTGTATTGCTTAGAGGGTACTACCTTTCTGAAGTCGGTTGATGCTTCGAGTAAGATAAATAACGCCGACTATATTTTTTCATTGATGAATGCTGTAGTGAAGGAGATTGGTAAGACAAAATTGTTTAGTTTGTGACTAACAATGAACCCTCCTACAAGGTAGTAGGGAAGAAATTGATGGAGAAGTGGTGGTATCTTTTTTGGCTACCATGCGCAGTGCACTCCATTGACCTTATGTTAGAGGATATAGATAGAGAGTTTGCAATTTCTACACTTGTCAGGTAGGCGCAGTTATCACTTCTTTCATTTATTCACATTTTTGTCTATCTCACAGTATGGGGGAGTACACTACAGGGTATGATTTTGTGAGGCTAGGCCCTACTAGGTTTGCCGCAAGCTTCATTGCATTGGAGATTTTGCATCGGGACAAGCATGCACTGGTTTGGTTCACCCAGTTTAAAGAGTATTATTAGTATATAGTGCACCACCTACGTAACAAGGAGGACCAGGTGTAGAACTGTAGATTCTTGTTAAGGTTGAAAGACAAATCATAGACAATTGATTTTGGGAGAGGATTGCGTATTACTTAGTAATCATTGAGCCACTGGTAGTTGTCTTGAAGTTGGTAAACTCAGATGACAGAAATTAGATGGGCACATTGTATGATGCAATGGACCGTGTCACATTGAAGATCAAAGAGAAGAATCTCAAATGGTATGAGCATTGGTAGAAGATCATTGATAACAGATGGGATAAAACATTGTATAATGTTGTACATGTTGCAGGTCGGTGAATCTTTTGTGCTTATTTGCTTTCTGCTTAGTTTGCATTTAGTTTGTTGATAATGAAGTATACTTCAATGATTGTAGGATATTTTTCGAATCTTTGCATCTAATATGGAGGACAGGTGTTCAATGATAATGAGGTGTTGAGGGGTACTCTTTCTGTCATTCAACATCTGTGCCGATCTCAATAGGTTAGGACAGAAGCTGAGTTGGAAGTAAATGAAAGTTGTATTAATAATTGCTAGTGAATAAATAATTAGGAACACTAGTCATTTTGTATTTATCATTTTTCAGATGCAACACTATAAGATGAGGGTTGAGGTATAATTAAATGCTAATTTGAGATATTCGTGTGACAAAGTTTTTCCTGATATGTTTATTTAATATCTTGTTTTTATTACCTTCTTTTATAACTCCATTAATTGCTTAGAGATGGTTGATTGTTTGGTATTTTTTTATTGTTGAGTGGTGGGTGCAGGTCAATGTGAGGAGGGGATGGAATCTATTAGCTGCATTTGCTATTAAGATATTGAGCCAGAGCATGAGAGGAACTGGAGTACATTGAACTTGATACACAAAGAGGAGGAATATGTTGACATCAGATAGGCTGGCTAAGCTTGTCTTATGCCATTATAACATGAGGCTGCATATAAAGAACATCAAAAATCAACAAAAATTCTTGAAGGAGAGATTTGCATGGTTTGCAAGTGGTCCATATGAGCAAAGACAGAGAGCATAGACAGAACTCGAGGAGGTTGACATGGACAAAATCTTTTAACAGGAGTATTCACTTGCTTCTTGTATAGAGAAGAGGGCAGTCTGGGATCATCCAACAGAGTTTGATCTTGATGACCGTGTATGGGTAGGTTGAGAATTAGATGAGGTTGAGGTTGAGGATATTCCACCTACTCCTTAGGTTCAGGCAAGCCCATCTTCTGCCGTAGTAGCTGTATAACATCAACCTCTAGCCTTAGCCCCTGCTCCAGCCCCAACCCTAGCTACGCTGCCCATTAACTGTCCATGGAGGATAAAAGCAAAAGTGACATCAAGAAAAATGGGACGGTTTGCACAGCTGAAAAAATTGTGGGTTGTGGGTCATCACATGACATAGCAGAATAAGTAAAGAGAAGGAAGCTAGATATCAGGTGACGTCCTGTCAACCTAGATGACATCACATAGACTTTTTCACACTCAGTTGATGATGACGAGGAGTGCATACCAGCCACTCAGCCAGGAGGAGAAGGAGGAGGGGAAGATATACGTGGAGCATATGCAGGTGCAGCAGCTCCATACTCATCTACTTTACGGTAGCCCAAGCCATATTTTTATGATGAACAACCACCACAATATTATGAAGAGCCAAATTCTCCAGTGTTGGATGAGCTCCGACAACTGTAGATTCCACCTACTAAGCCTATTTACGTTCCATACTTCGATGTCTATGACTTCACCAACATGGCGGATGCATTCTTTTCATATGGATATGCACTTACATTGACAAGAAGACTAAGGACAACTCAGTCGTGACTGGTGTAGGAGGAAGAAGATGAAGGCCAAATGGGAGTTATGAAATGTATATTTTTCTTGTCATCTTATGATGTTATTAGCATCTTATCATGTTTTCATGTTACAATTATTAGCCTCTTATTCTTATCATGTATGCAACTATGGATGGATAACACTTTATGCCATGTTTGGTAACATTATTATGTACCTCTATCACTATCAATTTTAAAATTGATATTGATAGGAATCATTAAAAGGTGTTTGGTTAATTGTATCAATTTTAAAATTTGTAGTATAAACAAAGCATATTATGTAATACACGTGTCAACTTGTATTACTTTTGATATTGATACTCCAACATTTGAAAATATTAATATAAATATTGATATAGTACCAAAAATGAAACTATAACCAAACAGGGCATTAAGCATGTTAGCAATTTTAAATTTTTAGTGGATTTCCTAATTTTTTAGATTTTTGCTGATTTTTATAATTTTTTTTGAAGAAAAAAAATCGATTCCAGATGACTAGAATCAAATTTTCTTCTTAAGAATCGATTGATTTTGGCCGATTTGATTCAAATCGTATCGGTAGGTACCGATTTCGATTCTGATTCCGATTTCAAAAACCTTGGGTGAAGATAACGAGAACAACTGCAAAGTGAGTAATGAGCTACATTGTGAAGTAATTTTTATGTGCGGGTATAAATGTTAATATGTATGCATGTATGTTTATTTCATTAGCATTGTTTACCAGTGAATAGGATAATATTATAGTTGATGGAGTTTTTAACCTTAATGTAGGCATTCCAGCATATGCAATCACTAGCCTTTACTTCCAGATTATGATTGATGTCGTTGTTAAGACTGGATCGGGAATGCAATTCTCTACTAGAAGGCATAACTATGCTGGTGGGTTCGATGAGGAGGTACAATAGTTGAGGGCATGTATAGACGGTTTCAAGTTGGTCTGAAAGGAGAGGAAATGCACAATTTTGTGTGATGGATGAACATGCATCGTCAAGAGGAGCACGATCAACTTCTTGGTGTATTGTTCAGAAGGTACAATTTTCTTGATGTTGGTTAATGCTTCAGGTCAAATTAAGAATGCTGACTATATTTTTTCATTAATGGATGACGTAGTGGAGGAGATTGATGAAGATAATATTATTCAGTTTGTGACTGCCAATGAACTCTCCTATAAAGCGACAGGTAGAAAATTAATGGAGAAGAGACATCATCTCTTATGGGTACCACACGCAACACACTCCATTGACCTCATTTTAGAGGATATAGGCATGGTTGCTACAATTTCTACACTTTTGAGGTAGGCACATGTTATTTCTTTCTTTTTTTATTCGCATCTCCGTTTGCTGCACATCATGAGGGTGAATATTACAAGACACGATCTTGTGAGACTTGGCCCTACTAAGTTTGTCACAAACTTCATTGCATTGGAGAGTTTGCATTGCCACAGGCATGCATTGGTCATGTTCACTTAGTCTGAGAATTATTATAACTATATGGTCGATCACCTACAAACAAGGTGGATCAATTGGAAATTCTTGTCAAGGTTGAATGACAGATCACACATGAGATTTTTGGAGAGGATTGTCTATTACTTGACAATTATTGAGCCACTGGTAGTTGTCTTGAGGTTGGTTGACTCGGATGATAGGAATGACACTATGATGCAATGGACCATGTAAAATTGGAAATCAAAGAGAAGAATTTTAGAGGCTACGAGAAATGGTAGAAGATCATTGATGCCACATGGGGTAGGACATTGCATTATAATGTACATGTTACAAGTTAGTGAATATCTTTGTGCTTATTTACTTTTAACTTAGTCAGTATTTAGTTTATTAACAATGAAATATGATTAAATGATTGCAAGATATTTCTTGAACCCCGCATACAATATAGAGGACAGGTGTCTAACGATAAGGAGGTGTTGCAGGTGCTCTCTTGGTCATTCAATGTCCGTGCCGATCTCAACAGGATAGGACCAAAGCTAAGTTGGAAGTAAGTAAAAGTTGTATTAATAATTGAGAATAAAGAAATAATTAGGAACACTAATCATTTTGTATTTATCAATTTTCAGACATAACACTATAAGATGAGGGTTGGAGTATACTCAGATGTTGATCTGAGATATTATTATAACAAAGTTTATCTTAGTATGTTTAAATTTATGTTTTTATTACATTCTTTCAGAACTCCATTAATTGTCTAAAGAGGCTTGATTGTTCATTAGTTTTTTGCAACTGAGTGGTGGGTTTAGGTCAATATCATGAGTGAATGGAATCCACTAGCAACTGTTACTATTAGGATATTAAGTCAGAGCACCAGTTCCTCTCATGATGAGAGGAACTAGATTACATTCAAGTTGATACACAAAGAGGAGGAATTACCTGACATTTGATAAGTTGAAGAAGTCAGTATTTTGTCATTATAATATGAGGCTGCACATCAAGAGTATCAAAGACCGATAGAAGATGTTAGAGGAGAGATTTGCACTATTTGCAAGTGGACTATATGAGGATAGACAGAGAGCATAGGAACTACCTGAAGAGGTTGACATGGGCAACATTTTTCAAAAGGAGTACTCACTTGTTGCTTGGATAGAGGATATGGTAGCCAAAGATCATTCAACTGAGTTTGATCCAACGGACCGTTCATGGGGAGAAAGAGAATTAGATGATGTTGAGGAAGAGGATGTTTTAGCTACTCCTCAGCCCATAGATCGTGGGATCGGTTGATTCCTGGATCGGATCGGTCATTGTGAATCCAATTCTTGGCTGAAGGACCGATCTAGAAAAAGGTTCCGACAGAAGCGGTCAAGGTTGACTAGATATGTCAGGATCGGATTGGATTCAGATCGAATTGATTTTTTCACTTTTGCTATTCCAGTTGGATTGGTCTGGATCGAATCAGAATCGAAATTAGGATCAATGATTTTTTTAACTGATTTTGTATCGGTTTATTTTAGTGGATCAGTTGGGATCGGATCGGATCCGGATCAAGTTGGTACTCACTGATACTATTTCCATTCTTGATCCCGCGATCCTTGCCTCAGCAAGCTTCATCTTCTGCCCCAATAGCCCTACACCTGGCTCTAGCCTTAGTCCCAGTTCTAACCCCACCTTTAGTTATGCAGCCTATTCCAAGTCCAGTGAGGATAAAAATAAAAATGATATCAAGAAAAATGAGACATTTTGCACTGTTAAAAAAAGCTGAGTTGTGGGAATTCATCGCATGACATTATAGAACAAGTGAAGAAAATACAATGGGATATCAGGTGACGTTCTCGTTCTGTGAGTCCATTAGACATCACACAGGCACCCTCACACTCCATAAGTGATGATGACGAGGAGTGCATACCAACCACTCAACTAAGAGAAGGAGGAGGAGATGTAGTTGGAGAAAATGTAGGTCAAAACTATTCTAGTTCACAACATTTCTATTTCTTTGATAAGCAGACAACACATCATTATGCAAAGCCAAATTCTCCTATGGCTGATGAGCTTCAACAACTACGAATTCTAGCTACCTAGCCGAATCATGTGCCATAGCCCAATAATGTATGCGACTTCAATGAGATGGCCGATGCATTTTTCCATATGGATATGTTCCCTTATTGACAAGAAGACAATGGACAACTCAGGATCCGGAAAAAGATGATGAAGGATAAAATCATAGATATTAATGAACATGAGGTGTACAATTATTATCATGTTATCATGTTATATTGTGTAACATTTTATTTCTTTTTAAAGCATGTTAAATGTTGCATTTGTTTTTTTAGATTTTTTTTAGTGGTTTCCTAGTTTTTTAGAATTTTTTATGATTTTGAAGTCCTTGTTGTGCCTGAGAAATTGATCTAGGGCTAGACTAAGGGTACGTTTGGTTTTAGCCTTTTAGGTAGAACTAAAATTTAAAATTACACTCTTCATCAGATAGCTTTTTCAAAAAAATCTGAAATTATTATCTACCATTTGTTTAGTAGTATATCAATTTTTATGAAAAAAAATGATCTGTTACTAGGTTATATGTAAATACATTTCTAGAAAACTTTTCTGATTATTTTTTTGCATGTAAATCATTTTACAATATTGAATGTAAAATTTCTTATTATTTAAATTAAAATTTGAAGAAACATGTATGATTGTGTTGATGAAAATAATATCTATTTTGTCACCTTCCTTTTTTAAAATTGATTCCAAGCTCAGTTAAATTGTTAAACAATATCATGTTTTCTTAAATATTAATTTATAAAAAAGTAAATTATTTTAAAAACACTTATTAGGAACACTTGAACATCGTGACCTATTTTAAAAATAATTATAAACACAAAAATTGTTAATGTTAACCTATAAACATTTTTTTGTTAACATGGTGCCCTAAGAAAGTTAAAGGCATAAAAGTAAAAAATTTAAAAATATGCATCTCTGTGCTAGAAGAGCAGTCTAAGGAAACACTTAAACAACCTGAACAATTTTAAAAATAATTAGCAACACAAAAATTAATAATGTTAACCCATGAACATTGTTTTGTTAACAAGGTGCCCCAAAAAAGTTAACCGTATAAAAGTTCAAAATTCAAAAATATAGGTCTCTGTGCTAGAAGAGCAGTCTAAAGAAATATTGACTGTCATACTAATGTGTCATATTCTCAAGCATAACCATGTTGTTAACTTCAACATAATCCCAAAAATTACAACATGATCATTTTAAAAGCAATAATAAAAAATTATCTGCTAAATGCACGTTTGATAATGAAATCGCTTCAAGGCTAAAAGCCATCTACATATTTCATAATTTGTTTTTGAAAAGAGTAGTCTTTATTTTATCTCAAAACTTCATGAAAAACTGCCCATTCATGTGCTTGGGATACATGTGGGGGTGTACGTGAATAGGCCGAAACCGTCTGATTTGGTTTGGTTTGAAGGACCAGTTTGGTACTTGGTTCAACCGAACCAAATTGGACCAAGTCGATGAGATTTCTTTAAATAAAATTTTATCAAAGTATTAATATATCATTAATAAAAGTATTTATACAGTTTTATGATAAAACATTATTTATTTTAGTTATTTATAACTAAAAATGAGTGTATAATAAATGATTGTTTTGAATATTTAATTGATTTTCGGTCGCAAACCAAACGAAACGGAAGTGGACCTGTTCAGATGGTTCAGTTTTGAAAAAAAGTGGCCCTAAACCTTACCAAACCAAACTTTGCACACCCCTAGAGACATGCAAAACCCTGGTTAACAAAGATATTATCTGTGAAATGTTTTCACGACAAAATTTGAACTAAATCCTAAACAATATATTTCTGAAAACAAGTCTTTTTCTCTAGACATTATTCTGAATTTACACACGTTAAATAAGCAAAAGTGCTTATTAGAAAGAATCAAGCTATATTTTTCATCGTTTTATGTACTCTGTATAATGCAAACAGTTTCATTTCATAAATTATTAATCAGCGTCATAATTATAAATGGGTTTGGCACAGTTAATTACTACTAATAATTGCTTGTCATTAGCAACTTTTTTTACTCAATATGACCTATAGTAAGGGGAAGTAAATGTTTTAAAATGCATGCTCTCCTGACAAAGATTTCTTTGTTGCTGCCAAAAATGAGTTGAGAAAGAATAAGACAAAAAATAATCAAGAAAATATTTGTCATAATCTTTTCTACAATTAGCGAGATCACTAGTTTTGAGTTGTGATTCTAAGAAAGGTCAACATATTTTGTGGCACAACATTTCTATGATTCGTGCTAGAAATCTCCACATGTATTCTTTGGTTTTAAAATTCTTAATGGGGGTAATATTAAAATAACCTCCACATTACTGGACACTTAGTTGTCTAATTAACTGAGGTATTTTTGGACTGGTTTACTTGACTGCGGGGACTGGAGTCAACTAAGATGAGTAAGATGATTGACTAGTCATTCTCTTTGGTGACAAAAATGAATTTTCTATTGTAATCTTTTATACTTAAATTAAATGTTCTCTTGCTTGAGAATAATGCATATGGAGAGTAAGACTACACAGCTTAACCGTATGGGGAATTAGTTAGCTGGTGTCTTAACTCTTACCAAAAGGTTTATCGAAGGTCATTTGTGAACAAGCTTGGAACAGGAGATACCTATTCCAAAATTTTGGGGGTGTAGTGAATGTCTTATTGGGTCGTCTTGTTGGGCTGATTCAGTTTTTTAAGATCGTTAGGTGGTCAACCCATTACATTGGGTGATTTCTGTCATTTGTTCTATCACCTGGGTAATATGCCTGTGTTACACCTTAATTGTCATAAAAGGATTAACGGGGTGACTCATGCCGTAATACCAGTTTTTTCCCTACTTCATAGCCACCAAAATTTGTCTACTTTTTCCCTGCACGATTTCTTCAGCCTGAAAATATTGACATGATATCAGTAGACTATAATAACTGTTTCATTCAGGGGTGTATTTCTTATATGAAATTTTTTTAATAGAAAACTATTGATTGCTATTCTGACTATTCTTATGGTTTACATGTTCAGAATATTCTTGGGAGCACTTGCATTTTCATCGCTCTTCACAGTTCCATGATACGCCTTCAAAGGTTAGTGCTTTGCAGTTATCATCTTTTCCTTTTTGAAGTGACCAAAGAAATGCCACAAACCCTTTGTTAACAGGGAAAAGAAGCATGCATTGACAAAACCTCTATCCTGGGGGGATAGAAGATAAATGAAATATAACACAAAAGATACATCAACAAACCGCAGGGACAGGGTAAAATTGCTAGTCACTGCAAGAAATGACAAGAAGAGAATGTTGTCTGGTTTCTGTCATAAACTTCAAGCGAGCCATCGACATATCTATCTTAATATCTAAAATGTGATTAATTAGGCCCAGACTATTTCTGGAACACCTTTGAGAATCATGTTACAACTATCTCTGTTAATCAATTGGGCCTTATGTTAGATAAATCTGTTATAAAAGTTATATTTCTTATTATGGCTTGATTGGGAAGATGATGGATATCTTTAATGGAAGAGAATCAGCAGGAGAGGGAGAGTGCAATGACTTATTTTTCCTTAATTCTTTTCGCAGCAGTCCTCTCTCTGCCTTATATATTGGTAGGATAATCATGATTAGTAAATGCATAACAAGTTTGCCTTGTAAGTAAATAACCTCATGGTGCAGAGAATGAAGACTAGGAAGACAGAATTACCAACATTTCTACACTTGACATTTGTTAGTAGAAGGAAGTATATGGTAGAGATTTAGGAGATATTTACTAGTGGCTGTCACCTGTTAGTATGCAAAATGGTGCTTGTTAAGTGTTAAAAGATAGAGATACATAGGTGGGGCAACTGCAAATGATCACTTGGACGGTAGCAAAGCAACATAATTTTTTATATTTGCATTGGTTATTGATAGATTAATAAAGGATATACAAGAGAACTATTAGTGGAGATTAGCAAATGACATTATATTGCATCACAAGGCACAAGTTCATATAACTATGGAGTGCTTAAAATTTTATGATTTTAAACTATAATAATTTATACTAAGTGTTGGCACCGAAAATTTTCCAATTTATTGGATTGGGATTAAGTCTAAGAAGCAACAATGTTCAATTTTCAAATATGACCTATCCAAGGATTGCCATCTCGGATCTTGACTTCGTCTCCGGGGGGGGGGGGGGTGAAAGAGAAGAGATCTCGGAGAGATCTCGGAAAAAATCTCGGATCAAAATGTATATATGTATGAAATATAACATAATATCTTATAAAATAGGAGTACATCAATGAATTTATATGAAAATATATAACACATTTTGTATATTAACTGTGTGAATGAACAATTACAAAGCACTTTCAATACCAAAAAGATTATCTTTGTGCTTCTAAAAGATTTAAACTTGTATACAATCTTATTTAAATAGTAATATGGTATTAAACTTGTGACACATTTTCATGTGATAGTATAAGTAATAGTGAAATATGTTAAATGTGTTTACACCATCATAAACGGGACGTAGAGTAGTCGTAGATCGACCGAGAAAAATTCTTTATGGACCAATCTACATGGGGTGAGATCTCGGTGATCTCATATCTCGGCCCCTTGGAGAGACCGAGATTCTCGCGAGATCTCGCGAGATCTCGGCGAGATGGATAACCATGCCCATTAATTCCATCTTCAATGCCAATCTACAGAGAAGTAGCCTATTTTAATATCAAATTTGCAGCCCTTGTTTCACACATTTTATATGTTGTATTTGATGAAAAGACAGGCCCATTTTGATCTTAATCCAATGAGGAAATATGCCTTCTCAAATACCATTTTGCATCTCATTATTTACATGCCTAATGGACTGATTTAAATGAAAAATTGGTCTATGAATCAGGTTATTTTTGCAGCCCATCTAGGTCGTATCTAATGGGCTATCTTTGAATTCACAAATAGGCCCATCTTATACCATTTTCGAAGCCCATTTCCACCATATTTAATGTGCTATCTTTTAACCCCGAGATTGCCCCATTTGAATGTCAAAACATGACCCTCTTGGAAACCCATTTATGTAAGCGCTTCTAGCCATCCTGGCCATCATCTTCTTCTGGACCCCCTTCTGCCATCTTTGCAAGATGACCCAATCAATCCCTCACATCCGGAACCTTCTTCCATCCCCATGATATCAAAACGGGCCATTGGGCAAACTTCACCCACTGCGGCTCCCTACAAAAGTGCATGCACTATGATGCCAAATTTGCCATCAGATCCTCCTCCACTGTCCCATGATGGCTCTTACATGGCCAGCTAACCCGAAGTCAAAGTAAGGCCACTGGAGGTTCCTACAAATAAGGAAAGCTGTGCGGCCCTCCTTTTCTGATCGAAACTGCCATTAGGCAGTTACCACCAGGGCTAGAACTCCTTCTGATGGCTGCTGCCTATAAAGCAGGGCCTTGTGCAACATGAGAAAAGGTTGGAGACCATCGGTATTTACTTCATCCACCAATGCCCTTTGTTTATTGGCATACCTGCCCCTACGCACATGGAAGGGGAAGGAGAAGAGGAAGCCAACGAGGCTCCATACTGCTGCTGAAGTCTCAGATGTTGCATCATCCATGGGAGATGAAGCCGATGCTATGCCGCTGCTCATTTTGGTGTTGCCGATCCTCATGCTGCAGCGCACACAGGAAGAAGGGAAGATGAAGCCCAGTGCTCCCCTTGATGCTGATGTTGCTGCCGGATGCTGCTGCTTCTTCCAGGCCTATCTGATGGCTGCATATATAAGATGAAGAAGAAGCCAACGGCGCCACGTACTGCTGCCTGCATCCTCTCGGTAATCCTAGTGCTGCTGCACCCGTAGAAGATGAAGAACATGGAAGAGGATGAATCTCCTGATGTCTTTGGTGGTTGGCGAGGATGCTGCAACCTCTCCATGTTGCTGCTGGTGCTGTACAGCAAGGAGGGGAAGAGAAGATGAAGAAGATGGGCCGAAGCCCTCTTCATCCATGCCTCATGCTACTTCTGCAGATGCTATTGATGGAAAATGCTACCATGCCGCTCCATGTGGCTGTGGCTATATACTGGTATTTTTACTGTGTATCAAACCCACGACTCCTTGCTCAGCCTCACCTTCATGGCCATATGATGATCATTGTAGCCCCTATGTTCGCCTCGCATACATGACCATATAATAGTCACCATACTCTCCTACCTGGCCCATCTCCTATTGTCATTCGGTAGTACATATATGCTTATGTTTGGCTCCCTCATAATGGCCATATAACAGTCCCATGGTCCACTGTTCGGCCACATGGTTATGTAAGTCCCCTATTCTCATACAAATGAGCCTTTTTTTGTTCTATCCTCCATAGCCGTATGACCTATGCACATTCACTGTTTGGACCATACTCCGTGGCTACATAACAACCCCCTTTGTGTACCCATATTCATACACCTAGATCTATGGAAAGCAGGCCATATTTGGCCTTCCAAGGTTCAATTTGTTGAACCAAGAGAGGTACCTGGGTAGCCTTGGTACCATGCCTATTTAAACCCCTTCATGGCCTATCTTTTCTTTGACATATACCTATCACGGATCCCTTCGCGGCCTATATGAATGGCTGCAAATAGATTCGAGATCAAGGCATGATGAAGATTTTGACATGATTGAGCATAACAATACAAGGAGTGTACGAAGACCTTGAAGATAGGTCATATAAGGCCAAAAGGATATGAAACATGCCTTCCATAGTCAAACATGACATGTTTATGGGTCATCAAGGCCAACATGATAATGATAGGTCTACCATGGCCAGAAGTGACATGATGACAATGATTATGAATGTCCAAATGACAAACATGATCCTCTTAAATATTGAAATGAATTAAAAGTATTTAATAAGCTAACCCTATTAAGTTTATGGTTTGTAGAGTTAGCTGATCTAGATCGGGATCAGTCGATTCTTAGATTAGATAGGCGGTAGTTGATCCGATTCCGCTTGGGACAACCGATCTAGCTTGAAGTCTAGAATCAAGTTGATCTAGGACCTGATTTTCGATTGATCTCCCACCTTGTGGGGGGGGGAGATCAGACCAATCCCCCCAATTCCATGATTCCAACTTTCCCTGAAATCCCCTTTCTTCTATAGCTACCCTCTGGCAATTCCTCCGGTGATCTGATATCGCCGATCCCCCCTCCCCCACCTTTGACGGTTAAAATTGGCTCACCCTAGCCCCAATCCACCCCTTCCCCTACTCCCTCCTCTCCCACCCCTTTGAAGGTTGCTTTGTTGTCACCCTGGAAAGGGTTTCAGCACAGCCCCCCTTCTAGGGGTGGCTTTTCTCATCCTTGAAAGTCGGGGTGACCTCAAAGCGGTTTGGGCACTACCACCCTTTAATGGTGGCTTTTGTCACCCAGTTCCTCTATTTTCTCACTTTCAAAGGGGTGATCACTGATCACCCCCCTTCGGGGTGACCTACTTGACTTCTCAGGGGCAAAGATTCCGGAATCAGAATCGGTGGGGATCGGTCAATTTCTGGGAAGGGAATCGATCCAGGAATCGGTCTAGTTCAGTTTTTTTAATTTTTTTCATCAAAAAAATTCGAAAAAATTCCAAAAAATAGGAAATGGTTTATAAAAATTCTAAAAATAAGATTAGCATGCATCCACATGGAATAATTGTTAACGAACATGAAGAGATGTTAAGTACATGTTGAGATGAAAAAAGTATAATAAATTTTAACTGTATCACATGAAAACATAAACATATAAATATAAATGTTATCAATCTTCACCAATATCCATGATATGGATATTGACCTTCCTCCTCTTCTTGTTGCTTTTGATGCTCCTCAGTTGTGCCCAGTGTTCTAATAAATGAGGGAGCATATCTATATGAAAATAATGACGATGCCATGCTATCAAAGTCGTAGGCATCAGACTGTGAGACGTAGGTAGGCACAGGTGGAGGAATCCACGGGTGTTGAGAATCGTAAAACGCTGGATATTCTAGCTCCATATATTGTTGCTGTGGTGTCTGCTCATTAAACGTGAAATATGGCTTTGGCTGCCGTGAATCAGGTGACTGGGTTGCTGATGGTTGCGTCACTGGTATGCACCCCTTGTCATCATCAACTGAGGAGTGAGGAGCCTTTGTGCTATCATCTGGGCTCACAGGTTGTCTGATCTCTAACTTCCTTCTTTTCACATCTTCAGCCATCTCTGATGTCTGACCACAACTTAAATATTTTTTTAACTTTGAAAATACGCCCATTTTTCATGCTGTCATTTTTGTTTTCGTTTTGCCTAGTTTACGAATGGACTGGGTAGCGGTGGCTGGGGCTGGAACTGGGGCTAAAGCTAGAGGTGGCTGCTGTATAGCTGCTGGGGCAGAAGAAGGGCATGCTTGAGCCTAAGAAGTAGGTAGAGCTGGAGCATCCTTCTTGGCCTCAACACCATCTAACTCTTCTTCAGCCCATGCACGGTCATTGAGATTAAACTCAGCTGGATGATCCCTGGCTACCCTCTCCTCTATCCAGGAGGCAAGTGCATATTTCTTTTGGAATATCTGATCTATGTACACCTCCTTAGGTGGTGGTGTGGCGGAGGTATGCCTCTGCTCGTATGGACCACCTACGAACCGTGCAAATCGCTCATCAGAGATCTTCTGTCGATCCTTGACATTCTTGATGTGTAGACTCATAATGTAATGACAGAAGACCAGCTTCTTCAGCCAGTTTGAGGTCAACCTTTCCTCCTCTTTGTATGTATCAGGTTAAATGTACTCCAGTTCCTCTCACAATGAGAGGAACTAGTGCTATGGTTGAGTATCTTGATACCAATAGTAGCAAGTAGATTTCATCCACTCCTGGTGTTCACCTGAATGCACCACTTAGCTACAAAAAAAAGAAAAAAAAAGAAAAGACAAACAATCAGCACAACATCTTCATTACTTATAAGATAAGAAAATAAATGATTCATCATAAATAAGTATACCAGGTGACACTTTGTCGCACGAATATCTCAGATCAACAATTGAGTATATTCCGACCCTCAACTTATATCTTTGCATCTGAAAAATATATTTAAAAAAATTTATTAATTGTCTAATAATTTTAGACTATAAATTATTAACTAAACTCCAACTTACTTCTATCTCAACTTCTATCCTGTCGTGTTGAGATCGGTAGAGACGTTGAATAACAGATAGTGTACCCCGCATCACCTTGTTGTTGTTCACCACCTGTCGTCCATGTTAGATGCGGGGGTTCAATAAATATCCTGCAAGAATTTATCAATTAACATTATGAATAAGACAGTTATTAACTAAACTTAAAGTAGATAAGCACAAATATTTTTATCACCCACTAACCTGCAGTATGGACATCATGGTGCAAAGTCTTGTCCCATCAGTCATTTATGATTTTCCACCATTTTTTGTAACCTCTAGGATTCTTCTATTTTATTTTTAATTTTGCCCGGTCCATGGCATCGTACATTGTGCCCATCTGGTTCTTATCATCTGAGTCTACCAACCTCAAGACAACTACTAGTGGCTTAATGAATGCCAAGTAGTAGGCAATCCTCTCCCAAAATCTCTTGTTAGTGCTTCTCAGATTTGACAAGAATATCATGCTTTTCCTCCTTGTATGCAGGTGGTCGTACTCCTCGGACTGTGTGAACCTAACTAGTGCATGTCTGTGCCGGTGTAAACTCTCCAGTGCGATGAAGTTCGTGGCAAAACGTGTAACTCTCCAGTGTTGCCATCGGTATCAGGATACTCAGCCAGAGCACCAGTTCCTCCCATTGTGAGAGGAACTGGAGTACATTCAACCTGATACATACGAAAAGGAGGAACAGGTTGACCTCAGACCGACTGGAGAAGCTGGTCTTCTGTCATTACAACATGAGGCTGCGCATACAGAACATCAAGGATCGACAGAAGATCAACGAGGCACGATTTGCACGATTTGCAGGTGGTCCGTACGAGCAGAGGCATTCCTCCGCCACACCACCACCTGAGGAGGTGGACATGGATCAGATATTCCAGGATGAGCATGCACTTGCCTCTTGGATAGAGGAGAGGGAAGCCAGGGATCGTACGGTGAGTTTGATCCCGATGACCGTGCGTGGGCTGAAGGAGAGTTGGATGGAGTTGAAGCCGAGGAGGATGCTCGGCTCCACCTCCATCTACTTCTCGAGCTCGGGCAGGCCTTCTTCTCGCCGGCGGCTATGGAGCGACCACTGCGGCTTTGGCCCCGGCTCGGCTCCGGTTCGGCGGCCGCTACCCGGCCCATTCGCGGTCGGGAAAACGAAAACAAAAGTGACTGCACAGAAAATGGGAGGATTTGCAAAGTTGAAAAAAACTTTGGGTTCCAGACCTTCTGGTACTTCAGAGATGGCTGAAGAGGTGAAGAGAAGGAAGCTAGAGGTCAGGCGTCCTGTCAGCCCAGATGACAGCACGCAGGCTCCTTCTCACTCCTCAGGTGATGATGACGAGGAGTGCATACCAGCGACGCAGCCATCAGCAGCAGCTGAGTCTCCTGATTCACGGCTTCCAAAGCCGTATTACACGCTGGATTCGGATGCACCATTGTTTACGGAATCGGTGGAATCGGACCGATTCCGACCGATTCCATGCGGAAGGACCGATTCCGGCATCAATTCCGCGGAATCGGTCGGAATTGGTAGGAATCGGTCGGAATCGGTCCGGAATCGGCCGGAATCGGTCCGGAATCGGAATCGGAATCGGAATCGGATCGTTTTTTTTCATTTTTTGCTATTCCAGTCGGATCGGCCAGAATCGGTCCGAATCGGTCCGAATCGGCCGGAATCGGTCCAGAATCGGCCGGAATCGGTCCAGAATCGGTCCAGAATCGGTCCAGAATCGGTCCAGAATCGGAATCGGATCGTTTTTTTTTTTTTTAGCTTTTTTTCTTACCGATTCTGGATCGATTTTCTTCCATTGAATCGGTCGGAATCGGTCCGATCCGATCCTATCCGGATCGAATCGGTACCCACCGATTCCGATTCCGATTCCGATCCCGCGATCCTTGGGATACACATGATTCTTATATACAGGAGCAACAGTATCCAGCATTTGGCCAGTTTGACCAGCAGTGGATTACACCACTAGCTCCACCATCCTCTGCTTACGTCCCGGTCGTCCCGCAGTCCAATCCATACGACTTTGATGGCATGGCATCAACATTATTTTTATATGGATATGGTCCCGGACAGTATACAAGACTGAGCACGAGGGAGGAGCGTGAAGTGCAGCAGGGAGAGGAGGAAGACCCATATTTATATCCTAGATTTTGGTAGTAGATTGATATGATGTAATTTTTTTTTTCATGATGTATCATCTCTTTGATTTTTGAATCAATGGAATTGGAATATGTACTTAACTTCAAGTCTTGAATTGGAGTTCATTAGTATTTATTCGATGTGGTCCTGTGGATGAATGCATTGGTTATTTTTAAAATTTTTTCTAACTCATTTCCTATTTTTTAGAATTTTTTCTGATTTTTTTGATTTTTTTTGACGAAAAAAAAAATCAAAAAAAAAAAAACTGAATCCGGACCGATCCGGAATCGATTCTCTTCCCAGGTTCTGATTCCGATTTTGGAATCCTTGGAACCGGACCTAGCTCCGGAGGTGAGGAGGAACACCGGGGAGGGGAGGGGAGAACCGGGAACACTCGGAGGTGGGGGAACGACGCCGACCTCGGAGGGGGAAGGGGGAAACGGGAGCTTCTGTCCTTGCTTCAAAACATCCATCTCCCCCTTTTCATTAGGTTTGAGCTCTTTAAATAGAGCTGGACATTACAAGATGGACCTTTAAAAACCCTAATTGCATATATGTCCACTAAAGGACTAAAATAAAAGGAAGGACTCAAAGGACTCTAAATATTCAAATAAAATGCATAAAAATAAAATCCTAACACTATGAAATAAAAGAAATAACTACGTCATTTCCTAAGGACTTGGAAGACGCTATCTCCGAACAAACGGACGATCCGGTCTGTACCGGTCCCCATCAGATTAGTGCCGGGAGAAGGGGAATCGCCTCTCCACTAGGATGGATTGTTGGTGGAACTGTTGGAATCGACGTTGGATCGGCTTGAATTGTCGGATCGACACCAAATTGGTTAGATTGTCGTTGAATCTAGCAGATTGCCGCTATTTTCACCGGAAGATTGCCGAAATTGTCGATCCCTAGGGGTATTGGGGCACTCGGGGGCGGGGGTGAATCGATGATTTGGGACTCATATCACCCTTATAGATTCCAGACCAGGACTTGTGTTGTCTTTGTGCAATCAGAAAAATCATCCAATTCTGATATGATTTATAGGAATCGGCCGATTCCACCGATCTATACCAAATCCAGTTGGAGCCGAATGTGGATCGGTCCTCCATGTGAAAATTGAATTGTGACCAACTAATCCGATCTAGGAATCGGTTGATCCCAATCCAATCTGGCCAATTGTACAATCAATGGTTGGGACGTTTTTTTACTCTCAAAACAGTTCCCTAAATAGGCATGCATACCTCTCACCGGATCCTCAAAACCACCTTACAACAGGCCCTGCTCGGATAACTAAATCAGTCCTAAACCGGGTCCTAAGCACCCCCTAAACCCATCCACGAAACAGGTCGAAAGCTCTTGTTCGTATCCTTAAATCAGTCCCACACCAGCCCTATGCTAGCCCCCTAATCACCCCTAAACAGGTCTGAAAAGAACCCTCTGCAATCCCCATAAAACAGGTCCAGGAAATGCCCCATACCAGGCTGGATAATCACAATACTGAGGTTCTGTTTTCAATCTAAACAGACCCTGAAAGGCTGAAACTTTCAAAAAACCATTTAGGAATCAATTCAGAAAAAAAATAGAGGGCAACGCAGAAGCTAGAAGTTCAGTCTGAAATTCCAGAAGGGGGCCAGAACCAATGCAGGATGTCTGAAGATTTGGAAATAGAGGGCAGTGCAGAAGCTAGAAGCTTAGTCTGGAATTCCAGAAGGGGGTCGGAACCAATGCAGGATGTCTGAAGATTTGGAACATCCACAAGTGTCCAGAAACCTGGGATCTGTTCAAACAGATCCAGAGTACCCAGAAAATGTCGGGAAGCCATATAGCCACACAGAAGATCCAGAAAGCACACCAGTAGCCCAGAAGTACACAGAAGTTGTCCAGTCACCTGAAATGTAAAGCAGTCGAAGCTGAAGCCCCTCTTAGCAATGGAAGACCATGAAGCCCCAATGAAGACCAAGCAGGCCTTGCAGTCATTGGACATCAATAAAATCAAACATAGCATCGCTGAAATTAAACCAAAATTCTTTAAGAGAGCACAACTATTAAGTTAGGCCCCCTCATTATATATGAATGGGCACGTGGGCATAACCTATTAAGTTAAGCTCCCATTATGTTCAAGCCCACCCCCAAAGTACATGGTATAAAATTCTATCTGCAAAGGGAGGCATATCTCATTGATTTAAGGGGAGGACATGCATAGTTTCGTCTTAATGTACCACCCTTTAATTAAAGACGATGATTTGGGAAGAATACCCGTATCTATCAATTTTCAAGTGAATTCTAACTTACGAAAATCCATCATGGGAATTATGGCTTCTCTATGCCTTCCCACACACATACTTCGATGTGGCAGCCATTTTCATATGGTCCTATGATTACGAGTAAGGAGCTTCGAGTAACCCCATGAACTTTGGAGGAATGCAAACAAAAAAGGGAAATATAAAATTCTGAAATACACCAGATCTGTAAATCTGATGAAATCAGCATTTCTGTAAATTTGCAAAAAATATGTGCATCTGAAGAATTCTCTGAAATTTGAACATCTCAGAATTTGAAACTCAAAACAGGCCAGCAGTCGGGGAGTGTTGAATATTTGACAATTGCGAAATATGCAGAATTCTAAAAAAAATTCTGTAAAGCTGTCACGCAGGAAATCTGAAAATGCAGGCAAACAGAAGATCCCTGATTCTGGGAGTCGAAAGAATCGGCTCAATCTGAAGGCTTTCAAGACCAGAAATCTGAGAATTCTTCAAAACAATCTAAAAACATGACTAAAAGAAAAAGAAATCAGCAACAGAGGAAACCTGGCTCTGCAAATCTGAAATCCATTAAGTCCAGAAATCTGTGTACTTGAAGGAACCAGCAAGCCTGTAAACAGCCAAAATTTCAAGAACCTGGAAGCTAGAATCCGAAATTCTAAATGTTTCAGAGATCTAAAAAATGGGCAGAATCGGTAAGATCTGAAAAATCTGCAAATCTCTGGAAATCAGAGAATCTAATGATAAAAAGGAAAAAAAGTCAAATCCGATGAAATTTAGCAAGTGCATAATCTAAAAAGAAAATCAGAACATGTCAGAGATCTGTAAATTTTGAATATTCTAGAATTCAGTGTAGTCCAAAATCAGCAAATGCAGGAGGCTGAAAATCCAGGACCCTGGAAAAATCAGAAAATTCTGAGGAAAGCTGAAAATCCCAAAATTTGAGAATTTTGTGAATTTGTAAAATTAAAGGATCAGCAAGACAAAAACCAAGAAATCAGTCCCAGGCCGTAGGCCATGATCTGAGAACTTGAGAGATGTGAACGCAGGCGCCAATGGCCGATCAGTACATTTTTCGGCTAGTCGATAACCAAAAGCGTGCCATCCTTCCAACCAAACCAAACAATGGATCCGAAGCAAGGATCGCGGGATCGGATCAGTCCGATCCAGGCCAATTCGTCGGAAGAAAAGTCGATCCGGATCGACCCTTAAAAAAACCCTAAAACACAAAAAAATAACTAATTAACTCATTTTGGGGCGATTTCGGGCTCAAAAGTGCCTCGGAATCGCCGCCACGGCGGCAGCTTGCCGCCGTGACGTCTTCCCCACCCGCCTTGCCGGGTCCATCGGACTTGGTAAGGCCAGGATCCAAATCCTCAATTGGTAGGGTTTATACCCTACCGGTTTGCATATGGGGTCCATGGGACCCGATACGCTTAAAATTGCCGGATCCGGTGACTTAGGTCACCGGATCCGTCGCTACCGGGTCCTGATGGACCCAGTAGCTTCATCTATTGGGTCCCGATGGACCTGTTGCTACCAGGTCCCGGTGGAATCAGTCCCAGGATGGCCGCCGCGGCGGTTTGTGGGCCGATTCCGGCGAGGGAATCGCCGGTTCTGGCACCGATTCCACCTACAAACACCGATCTGGACCGATCTTCGGTCTGGATCGGTAGTTCTGCCGGGAATCGGATCGGAGGGGTCCGATCCGATCCAAGAATCGGCCGATCCCGATCCGGATTGGCCGATTCTGCAATCCATGGTCCGAAGGAGTCGTAACTGATGAAGAATGATGGATAAAGAGAAACAAAGAATAGAAGTTGCCCAGGCCGCCATCAGGAAGGCCTGGCTATACCTACTGATGAAGAAATCATCACCAAATCTGAGAATTGTCATAGTTTCAGGAATCGGAGAAAGACCTGAAATCTGAGAATAGTGAAAAGGTTCGGAATCCTTACAGGTTCAGCATTCTGAAATTTGACAAGGTCTTGGACTTCTGCAGAATAAAAATCATAAAGTTTCAGCAAAGTGTGAGAAGGCAAGAAGGAATCTGAGAATGTCAAAAAGCAGGCAGTCCAAAGATCAAAACCCAGAAAATCTGACAACTGACTGAATTTAGATGGTTTCCGATAAAGAAGAGAACCCAAGAAAAGTCAAATTCTTAGAAATCTTAGAATCTGAAACCGCAAAATATGAAATTCAGAAAAGGTCCGAAAGATTAAATATTCAAGAAATGAAAAAAATATAAAATCTGAGAATGGGAGGATTTCTGCAAATTGAAAATCTGCAAACTAAGGGATTCAGCAAAAAAACCTGGGATCTGAAACTGGAGCACTCCTTAAGCTCAGAAAATTTTATGTACACAGGAGGCACAGAAAGCTCGGATGATAGACAGAGCCCGAAAACCCAAACACCAACTTCATATCTGACTGAACTGAAGTCCAAGTCTGAACTGAAGTTCGAGTCTGAAGTCTTAAATCCCAAAATCTCCTTATTTGAAATTCAATTCTTGAAACATAAATCCAATACCACAGAAACCAAAATCTTGGAAAAAAACAGGGAATCCGAACTCTTGATCAACAACCTGAACCAACAAACAAACTTGCAAATTTAAATTCAAACATGAAATCCCATATGTAAAAACTCTGAAATGCAAAACTGAAATAAGGGCCCCAAATTCTAAAACCCTAATTTTCAAATTTTAAACTCAACAATCAAGAAATTCCAGTCCGAAAAGATCCTAAACCTGAAACAGAAAAAGCTAAAACCTGAAAATATCTAACTCAAACTGATGAAATCCAAGCCCTCCAAAACAAATGAATGAAATCCTAATTCAAAATGGCACAAAGTCAGGGAAAAATTATGGTTATCATCTAACCTTTAAACCTCAAATCTCAAAGCTGAAACAAAAAAGAAAAAGAAAAAGAATCAGAAACCGAATCTGAAACCTAAATAAAAAAATCACCCAAATCCAAAAATCACCAACACTGAAACTTAAATCTGGAAACCCGGATCACAAAAGTATCCCAAAATTCTCCGAATGTGAAATTGTAGTTTACATTTACTCTACATAACCCAAATGTGAAAACTCACTAAATCTCTTACTAAAATTGACATCCCTCCAAAACACATCAAATTTAAAGGACAAGTCAAACTGATTAAAAGCCAAAACACCCTGAATTGAAAAGGCATCAAGCCTAAACATAAAGAAAGCAATTTCCCAAAGTTGAAAGGCATCCAGTCTTAACAAAACAAACAACCAATTAAAAAAACAAACAAAATCCTAAATAAAACCTAAACCAACTAAAAAAAAAATAAAAAACATTAAGTTTGCTTTCTATTAAGACAATGGGGCCATAACAAAAGAAGGAAGGGTCAGGGGTTGGTTGGGCCTAAAATAAACATGGTCGGACCATGCGTAAAAAAGGTAAACAAATATAGAAAATTGTTAAAAAATTTAAAAATTACTAAAAAAATCTGAAAATATAGGGTTGTGACTAAATAACTTTTTATTTCTATTAAAATTTCATATATTTTTTTGCTTTTTTGCATAATTTATACATTTTTCTCATGAAATTTGGAAAGAATACATAACATTGAACATATATCCATGATGATTGTACTTATCACTACCTCGTACAATCATCCGATCCTATGGATCTGCTATAACTACCATACGTGGGGTGCATAAAAGTGTTAGATGAAGATCTATTTGTAGGTTGAGTTATCTCTTAATCCTCTTGGTGATTTATAAGAAATCAAGAGTCTTGAGATGAATCAACTCTGTAAGACTAGTCGTAGTATCAACTGTCGCCTCATTGTGTGTGTTGATTTTGACTACCTTGCCACCGTGCAACATGATCTGTCTTCTGTCGCGTGTGTACTGCTCTTCTTTGGTGAACTACATTGTTATCGGGTGTATCACCAAATCTGTTGACCTTCTTGGACTAACAGTGTTTCGTTCCACTTTCAAAGCTCCGTTGTGACTACTTTTTGAAGTCAAAACATTATGATGGCTGGTATTAAGGTCAGATGTTCAACTTTGGCGTGTCTTTTCATCCATCGTCGATCATTTCTTGATTTGTAATTTCCTATAGATCAATTAACTTGTTTGCCTTTACTCTTTGATTTCTTACCTTGGTGAGAAGATGCTTCATTTTTTGTCTTTTTGCCATTGAAGGAGGATATGGAATTCCTTGGATATACATACATTTTTGAGTTATCCTTGAGTCTATTCTTGATTTTCTGGGTTGAACTCAGATTCCCATAATCTTTCTTGATCGTTCACCCAAGCTTGCAATGGATTTTACTCATCGACGATCTCTAAATCGATGCCAAGTTCTTGTATTGTCATCGTCTCACTTGACCATCTAGACACTTCCTCTCTCAACTTTTGTTCCTCCTTCTGGTTGGCCTTCATCCTCTCCAAAATTTTCAACTTCAATCTTATGTTGTAATCATAGTACACTAACTGCTCCGGTTTTTTTGATGTCAACCTATTTCTCTGCTTTGTATAAATAAAGATTGAACATTGACCAAGTTTCTTTCATATTTTGAAGCCGATGTGATTTGGCTCAAGTCTCTTATCACAACGTCTGCTAAATCTTTATATCTCAATACTTTGTCTTGATCCATTTACCAATCAGCTGCATAATATTATTATATGTTAAAAGATAATTGAAATAAGCTATTCATTTAAATCACAAAAAAAGATTGGACAATACGTATCCGGACTTATGAGCATAATTGTTCATTGTACCCTCGATGTCTCAAGGTGGAATGGTCTCATTTTATGGTCATGTATTGTCATCCCCAAGGATTCTGCAGATTTCATCTTTAACACTATCTAGAAACTTATTAATTGACTTAAATATCAAACTATAGCAATATCTATGATTGAAAAGGTAACTTGTCAGGCAGAAAGATATCTATGTCAGTAGAGAGCACAATGATAAAAAATAAGATGCATGATTTGACTTAATCACAAAGAAAGTACCTCTGCATTCATTGGATGATACAACTTATATCACGATATCTATGTAAATATATATGATTCTTTATTATACACCATATGTTGCTACCAGTTTCATCTCCATATTAATGCAAAATTTCTGTCATTCCTATTTTCTCTCATTCTATTTATTATTTTTGTTGTTGTTAACTTGTTGGGATTGTTATTGTTATTGTTGTTGTTGTTATTATTATTATTATTTTAGACAGACGTCCTTGCTAAGTTTGTTCCACATGTTGACTACTTCATTGTTGCATCCCTCCGCAGTTTTATCTAGGTGTTGTTGTCTTATTGTTTATTATATTTTGTAAATTTTATTTTATGCTTATAATATACAAATAAACCTAGTTGTCAGCCAATCTCCTGTGATTTCAAAGAGATCCTTTTCAGATCTTTTATTTTTATATCATCTAAATGAAGCCTAGATCCATGTTAAGTTCCCTTGACCCTTGATGTGTCCACTGCTGACAATGGTCACCTTCCTTATGTCTTAGTCCTAGTTCTCTCTGTATGCCTTTCCTAGTACTGGTCCTTAGTTCTGTGTCTTTTTGAATAGATTGTTGTTCTATTTATCACATACATGCACTTGGACAAACATTTCTAAAGTCTAATTTTCTAAGGTTTTTCTAAGGTGTCTCGAAAGATATCTTCTCTCCAATCCCCTAAGATGAAGCTGATATGTGAGATGCCGATATGTGGCATCGGCTAAGCATCCTGTAAGGGTAATTTGCTTAAATATGGAGGAGAAAGAATAAATGACAAACATGCAAAGAAGGAAGCTACTGCAATAATAAAGAAGAGAAAGGGATACAATCAAAGATGAAAGGAATACCTACTGTAGCAGGTGGTTCTCAGTGTAATCCAAACTGGGAAATCCTCATAACCCACTCCACCACAACTACGGGCAGGGAAGCTTATGCACGAGAAAAAAGGGAAATGACGTCCTCTTCCCTTCATCTACCAGCAGGGGTGCTAATTGGTTTAGCTTCATATCATACTCTTAAACCACCTGACACGCCAGCAATTTAGGGATCAGTTTTTGGCTTACGTAGAAGAAAGAAAAAGTCTCTCTCTCTCTCTCTCTCACCTGTAAATCTGCCAGCAAACAAGTTGATGAGCTTGAGTTCAAGCCAGATTTCGTAAGCCCAAAGAGAGGGGCTCAAATCTAAGCCAGGAAATGAAAAGAATATAAATAAATAGGGGAAGAAAAAAAAGCATCTGAGTTGATTAGAGATTATGTTCTAATAGCACCGTTCTTGTCTCCCAATAAGCAAATATGGACAGCACTTTGCACAGTCATGGTGATGGGTATCTCAGTCAATAGAAAGTGTAAGTCAAGCTCATCAACTTACTCCAGGGTAATTCCTATATGGAGTTGATGGGTATCCTGAAATGTGTTACGTTAAAATCTTGATCTAGGGACAGGAAGTCAAATCCTAGTGCTCTCGGTCAATAGAAACTATGCAACACAAGAATAACAAGTGTGATGCACTTACAGTCCAACTCAGCAATCAGATCAGACAGCTCATAACCTTGACATGGGAGAGCACTACTTGATACCTGCCTTTTGTTTAATTGTTTCTCTTCAGTATGTTTCTTTAAGTAGGATCATCGTTTTTAGTCTACTTGACCATTGTTCAGGTTTGCTGTTGCATTTTATGGCAGTTCAGCTCGTCCACAAATAGTTGCCTTAATTGCGCAAGTATGTTCTCTCTCTCTCTCTCTCATGCACACACATACAAGCATACATGCAAGGGTGCACACATGCACACACCTAGGACTTCCTGATCAGGATCTGACCATAGATTGGCTGATCTGCCAGAACCCATAACAGGATCCAGCCAATCCTGGTCCAACTTGTCTGTGACTCAGCCTGACTTGGTAGAGACTTGGTCTGAGGCCTTCTGAGCATTCCAAGCTAAGATTGGCTGATTCAGGCCAACCTCTGCACAGTCTATCTGGTTCAACCGGATCTGTTGTCCACGATCTAGAATCAGCCAATCCAGGCCAATCAGGGCTGATCCAGCTGGTTCCAGGGTAATCCCTGCTGAAAAAAGGGCCTAGATTGGCGCTAACAGAAGTCGAGGGGTGCCAATCTGGATCCAGGTCATTTGATCCTACAAACCATGATGCACATGTTCTTGGACAAACATACAAACAAAAACAGGCACATAGTTTGATGTTTTAATTTATTATACATGCACTAATTAATCATCTGTTTGCTGATCTTATCATGCATCTTGCTAATGTCTGCAATGTTTCATCATGTTCTCAGCCTTTCGATAGAAGTTGTCATTGTCATGGCTTATTTTGTAACTACCATTTTGTCACTCGGTAGACAATAGTTGGTATTGCGAGTAATGTTGTGTTTATTGAAATTTTATAGAAATAAAAAGGGAAGGTGAATGATGGACATTTTTCTTTCATAACTACTGTGACATCAGTCATAGATATTAGATGCTCAAACTCAAACTCATATTCCAAACCTTAGTCTCAAATAATTGGGGTCAACTACATAGATTTGTCTTTTCCCTTCACCATGATCTTCCGCTAACTCTTCTCTTATGCATAGTTCATCCAAGTCATATTGGATACGTATATGCCAACTTAACCTGGTTCTATCTCTTTGCCTATTCAACACTGGCAATACTAAATTCACGACTTGTCTACCAGGCGCCTCAAGAGGGCAACGCCTAACATATCCAATCCAACAAAGTCTTCACTCTTTATAATATCCTCGATTCATGCAACTCTCACTTTATCCCTATTGTAATCGTTACGGATTCTATCTTCCTATTTGTGACCACACGACCATAGTATCCTTATTTCAGTTATACTCAATTTGTCAATATGCTTCTTCTTCGTAACCCAACGCTCTTGTAGATCATGGTAGGTCTTATAGTCATGCAGTAGAATTTTTCTTTTAATTTTAGAGAGATTTATGATCACATAGAATTCTCGTTGCCTGCCTCCATTTGAACCATCCCACTTTAATCATATGATTGACATCTTCGTCATATTCTCCGTTTATATGTAAGAATGATCCCAAATATTTAAATTGTGTACATGGTGTGAGGACCTTTCTGTCCATTGTTACTTCGACCTCTTCAACTCTTGAAGTTTCGCTAAATCTGAAGTGCATATACTCTGTCTTCGTCTTGCTAATTTTAAATCCCTTAGCTTTTAACATGGTTCTCTATTGTTCAACTTTCCTGTAAATATCTTCTCGAGTCTCATCAATTAGGATAATATCCTCATCGATCATCATACACTAGGGTAAACTCTATTGTATATGCTTAGTTATTTCGTCTATGATTATGTTAAAAAGATACGGACTTAGAGTAGATTCTTAATGTAGCCTGGTTGATACAGGGAAGGCTTCTGACTCTCCTCTTGGGAAGTGGACCTAGGTGATGGCAACCTTGTACATATCCCTAATGATGTTAATGAATCTACTAGGCACCATCTTCTTTTTTAACACCCATGAAAGAACCTCTCTTGGAATTCTATCATAAGTTTTTTCTAAATCGAGAAAAGTCATATAAAGATCTCTCTTTATATCTTTGTACCTCTCTGCCATTAATCTAGCTAAGAAGATGACTTTCGTAGTCGATCTACTTGGCATAATTGATTCTCTGAGATCTCTATACACTCCCGGAGTCTCTTTTTTTTTACTTTCTCCCATAACTTCATAGTTTGACACATGAGCTTGATATCTTTGTAGTTCTCACAATCTTGAACATTCTCTTTCCCCTTAAATGTTGGGATGATATTGTGAGTAATTGTGTTGTCTTTACATTTCATGGAAACATGTAATGGAAGATGATAATAGTTGGAGAGTAGAAACCTTTACCCGAGAGCACAATAATTTTGAATGCAGTTAGGAAAAAGCCTTCAATGAAGGCTAGAGCATGAGCTGCAATGCAAAGTCTAATTTGTTCTTATTCTTAGAAATTGTTTGATGCCAAAACATGATTCAGGACAACAATGAAAATAGCTGTAATAGGCAATTTCATGAAAGGTTTTCACATCTTGGGATGTTAGGGCATCTAGGCTTTTTGTAAGGTGAAAGTGAGAATGGTTGATATAATCTGAATCTTGGAACTGCTAGCAAGAGAAAAGATTGGGTTATTAAGAGAGGCAGCTGTATGGTCCTTTCTCCCTTCGGGTAGAATCTGGCATGGTTTTCAAAATCAAACTTCAAATAAATTCTTAATGGAAGGTTTTTGAAAACAAGATTTCTGGAAAGCAAAGTCAATGGTTGGTATTCTTCTAAGTTGCAAATTTTCCTTAGACAAAAAGATTTCTGGAAAATAAAGTTAATTGTTCATATTCTTTTAAGCTGCAAAATTTCCTTAGCCTATGGTCGGATTCTAGTTTTGATGAATTTTTTTGTAGCCCATCATGCTAGTTACTTCAAATCAAATTAGTATTCAGGAGCAAGTTGTTTTACGAAGACTCAAATATGTGTATAAAAGATTAATAGGTCTCACTCATAGTTTGCCGAATTGGCCGATTCGGATCGAATTTGTTTTACGAAGACTCAAATATGTGTATAAAAGATTAATAGGTCTCACTTATAGTTTGCTGATTTGGCCGATTCGGATCGAATTGGCTGATCCGAATCGGCCAATTCTTCGGAATCGGATCGAGAATAGGTCAATCCAGGCCGATGCTTCGGAAGTATGTAAGGTACAGATCTTCCCAAAATTGGGTTTGATTTTGAACCTGATTCTGATTTGATTCTCTCTGTTAGCCCTGTTTTGACCCCCACCTTGATTCCTCTCCCCCCCTGGTCGATTCTAGGGCTCCCTAGCCTCCCCTTCGGCGATTACCCTCCCCTCCCCTCCCCCCAGAGACCCCTCCGGCAGTCCCCTATGGCGTCCCCTTTGGCGAAGGTGAAAAGTCTCTATTTGTGGTATGTTTTCTCTCTTCCCAGTCCTCACCTCTTCTCCATCCCCTTTAGTTGCTCCCTAAGCCCCCTTGTGTAGATGATTGTTTAGGGATACCCCCTTATGATTCTGTTTTGGGGGTAGTCTCCCTGTTGCGCACTTCAAACCCTCCTTTAGGGGGTGACAATCAAACATTCAACCCTTGAGGTGGCTGTGCACCCTGAAGAGGGGGTGACTGTCACCCCTTTAGGTGACTATTTTGCAATCACCACAAGGGGTTGACTGCACAGTTGTAGGGGTGGGTGAGGGGGAGGGGTTGGCCCAATGGGGGACTGGCACTAGAATGGGGGTGGCTTGTTCGTTCTCATTTTGGATGGTCTAAATGTAGAATATAATTTTTTGAATATGATCTGACTTTTGTGTGTAGGAAAGGTGTCAGACAAGGAGAATCATGCCCCTGCACATCATAATAGTGGATGGCAACACGAGCATATGTTAGATGTGGACAAGAAGAGAGTTAAATGTAAATGTAAAAGAGGTGGGAAGGGGATTGTTGGCGTCAACTTTTTGCAAAAAAAAAAAGCACAAAACAAGGAATGGAAGGACCGGACCAGGCTCCAGTTGGCCTATTTCTTAATTGGGCCAAAACAGGCCTCAATTTGACCCATGGGCACCATTTCCAGCTGGCCCAGCCCTTTATTTGATTTAATATAATTTTTTTTCAGCCCCCTTAAAGCCCACCTACGCACAGCCCATTAAGAGAGGGAGAAGTGGGCTGCGGTCAATTAATGACCCAGTCAACCTGATCACATCAGTGCCCAGTTAGCAGCCACATCAGCTGGCCATGTCAGTGGGCCCCCACCACCTTGCCCACCTCAGCTGCATGTCATCTTTGACTAATAAATGGCATGGGAAAATCAAAAGGCATGTCAACATAGGAGAACTTAAGGGACTGGTGAAGGCATTGAATTTCTAGGGGAATTCAAAGAGTTAAATTCATTTAACCATCTAGGAGAAGCCAATAGTCACTTCCCCATTAACTCTTTAGCTGTCCCCTATGTTATCCGAGGCGTGAGGTGTTTTATATTATTTAATTATTTTAATTTAAATAATACATATATTTAATACAAATAGTTGTAATAAATCTAAAAAAAATACTTGTAATATTGAAATAAATACATCATTTTAATAACTATATATTGTACCCATCAATAAATAATATTATAACAATAAAAGAAGGTCAATAACAAACATAACATCATGACAACTAACAAGAGTAGAGTACAAATCAAGCATAACATAGCATAACAACTTAATGAATATAAATCAATAAAAAAAATAAGACAAATATCATAATTAAATTAAGAAATGGATCATGTTTGACCATATTTGTTTGACTTGGACAGGGCGAGGCATTTTGGAGCGAGGCGAGGCGTTTTGCCAGCGCCTCACCAGCCTCAACCGCCTAGGCAGTTGCGGCGAGCGCCTCTAATAACTATGGCTGTCCCTTCATCTCCCCCCTATTCCTATAAAAAGAGAGGGTGCCCAAGGCCAAGGCATCATCTACTGGAGATGCCACCAGGCTGCCGGAATGCAACCCCATTTGCGTGCCTGCTCCAAGTTTTGCCCCCGGCCAGAAGGAGAAAAGGAGAAGAGGAGAAGAAGAGAAAGGGGAGGGAGCTCCCTTGGCGTCACTTCCCCTCAGAGGAGGGGTGCCCACAGCTTCATTCTACATCCTCATTGCATCCAACATCAAAGAGAAAACCTGGTGGGTGAAGTATATATATATAACTTAGTCCTTATGGACACCTCTCCCACTCCTTTTAATTTTCTCTTCTCAACCCCTCTCATGGCCTGAACCGGCCTTCATAGTCATCGGCAACTCATGGCACAAAACAGGTCTCTTTCAGCCCTGCTCGGACTTCCCCAAAACAATAAAAAACATCCTTATCCGACCCCCTATCTGTCCCCTAAAATGGACTTCATCGTGGTCTCCCTCCAGCCCCTGTTTGGTCCACTGAACCAACCCCAAAAACAGGCTCCGGCTGGCCCTTAACAGATCCTCTTCAGATTGCCCCTAATAGGTCATAAACCCCCCATTTGGCCACCTGTTCGCCCTTAATAACAGCCCCTGTTCTGCCCCTTCTAAGCATCCAAAACAGGACCTGTTTTGATCCCCAAACGGGTCTTAAAAATGGACCATCTCTAGCCCCTGTTCGACCCACCTGGAGATCCTCTAAATAGATCTCATTTTGATTCCCAAGCAGGTCCCTAAACAGGCCATAAACACCCCCCCCCGTCTGGCCACCTGTTCGCCCTCCAAGCAGGTCCCATTTTGACCCTATTTTGGTCCACCAAGTGACCCTTATATCAGGTCCTACCTCAGCTCCATAAACAGCCCTTGTTCTGCCCTTATGGGGACCCTAACCTGGTCATTTCCAGACCCCCGAAACATGCCAAAAGAACTTCTGTTTAGCCCCCTGTTCGGTTTACCAGAAGACCCCATATCAGGTCCCATGCCAGCTTATTGCATACCCCATTTTGTCCTGTTCGGCCTACTTTCAGACCTTTAAACAGGTTACCTGCAGTCCCATTTCGGTTCACCAAGAAACTCCAGAACAGACCCCTTCGCGGTCCATCAAGATATCCCAAATAGGCCCCTTTTTGTCCCATCCGAACAGCCCCTCCAAAGGCCCTGTTCGACCTTTCTAAACTGACCCTTCCCCTTTGCAGCCAGAACCTTGTTCCCTTTGTGACCTAGCCAAACAGTCCACAAACAAGCCCCGTTTACCATAAAAAAAGACATTTGAAGCTCCCCTTGACAATCCCCTCTGAGGCCTTTAAAAGGGACAGCACCCCCACTTGAAGATAAAAAAAGAAGCAGCAAAAAAGTGTAGCGCGGCCCAACAGAAATGAAGAAATATGCCATTTTCAGCATGGGAGGGTAGGGGTGATGTCATGGACCATTTTGGAATCTGTACGACGGGCTAATTGTTTGTCCGGGTGGGCCCTTGCGTTACCATCAAGATGATTGAAGGGACGAAAAGCATCAATATCCAACAGGCCCTGCCAGCCTAAAGATCAAGGACCCATTGAGCCTAAGAAGATCGAAGACAGGTTAAGAACGCCGTTGGAACTCAAACCGGCCCAGGAAGTCTTGACAAAAAAAAAAAAACAAAAATCTGAATTGCGAAATGGCAAACTAAAATAAGGAGTGAAACACCCTTCCACGGGTACTTCACCTTTTGGACGGCTCCCCGAGTACACTCCAGAATGTCAATCCGGACAATGGCGCGGGCACGCTCCCATAGTTGGCGATCCTTCCCCCATTGTCGCAAGCTAACATTTGTTGTCATCTTGGATGGGTAAACTCCGTTAAGGTTGGAAAAAGTTGGCATGTTGTCGTAATGCCAAATTTTTTCCAACTTTATGGAAAGTTTACATTGGAGGAAGGAATACCAATTTTCTCCATCTCATGTTATTGTATTTCGACTTATGAAATGAAATGACCATTCAAATGACACTCAAATTCTATGAAACTGAACACCGAATAGTAGCCCAATAAGCCGGATGAGGTGCGAACCAAAAATAATTAAACCAACTTCAACTTAACATCAAAACACAACTAAAGAACCAAAAAAATCAGATTAATGATAATGTGGAAGTTCAATTAAAATATGTTTAATCCATTGAAATTGAACCCCTAAACAAAATAACAATTAAACCAAACTCTAAACAACGTTTAAAACTTCAAATAAAACATCAAAACCTATCCCTAAGCAATGAAAAACAGATATAAAAATAAATCTGAAAATTCAATTTAAACCATCCCAATTCAATAAGAATTGAGCCATAACTAAAAAACACTCAAACATCAAAACATCAAGCACAAAAAAAATCAGACTTTAACAAATTTGCAAACACACGTATAAACAAAATCAGACCTTAAACTTCTAAGAACTTACTTTAAAATTGCATAAACCTTATCTAATTAAACTCTTATTCAAACAATAAGAATTTAAAGCTAAACCAACAGCATCTTAACATTTTAAAAAAATGTCAAACCCAACCCTAAAAAAATCAGATTGTTAACTAAATCTGATACCTTAAAATCAAAATGATCAAACTAAAACCCATAATGTTTACGACACTTCAAACTCATCGAAATTGAAATCCAAACAACTTCAACCAATCAAATCCAATTTAAATGAAATCAAACCAAACAGAAAAGTAAAACTAATCAACAACAAAACACATCAAAACCAAACAAATCAAAATCGAGCTAAAACCAAGTCGAACAAAAATCAAACAACTCCAAAATCAGCATGAAACTTGTTGGAACCTCGATTTTTCCCTCTTCCCCTCTTTTCGAAGAGGAAAATAGATTTTTTGTTGGGAGATTAGAATTCCTTTTTGAAATTCTTTTCCTTCTTTTGGACTAGCATTGACTACTATGAAAATATGTGGTATTCATAGGAATATTAGCTAATTTGATGTGGTATTATTTTATAGGAACACCGATGGTTCCACAGATTTGCTAAGTGTCGATATGGGTATCACCCACCACTTAGATGATCTGATCCACAATTTAATTTGTGAGGTTATCTGAGTTCTTTGAAAATAAATTTTGACCTCTCTCCACCGGACTTGCGATATTCCGGTGTTAATTACATCGAGCAAACACTCGAATACCCTTGATTGACCATCACAGTAACATATTGATCGGAAGTCATTCATCCACATAAACAAAGCTGGAAGACATATCCCCATGGCCTTATGAGATGGAATTTGGTTGAACTTAATTCAAACTTTCAAGTTTGGGTTTATTGATTTTCTTCTTGGTTTAAGATTTGATTTGATTTGTTTTGTTCATGTCTTTGGTCATTTGTTGACTTATACAATTTTGAGTTGATTTCCTTTTTTTTAGTTGTTTGTAGGAATTAATTTCCATTTTTAGTGTGTTTGTTAGCATTTTTTGCTTGATTTAAGTGAATTTCTTATTATTATTAAGATTTGTTCTTAATAATATTGATCACTTTAATTTTTCATGGTTGATTTTAGTCCAACATAACTTGTTTTTGTAATCATTGGTTGACATTTTTTATGCATTATTTAATGGCATAATTTTGGTTGGATTATGTTAACATTTTATTAATATTTTGATCATTTATTTGATTTGAATTTTGTTGGATTATGTTAACATTTTATTAATGTTTTGATTATTTATTTGATTTGAATTTTGTTATGCATACTTATTTAATTAAGTAGCATTATCCATTTAGGTTGATTTAATTTTCTATGGTTAAGTCGGATTCAAACTTAACATGTTTTGTAACCATTTGTGGTTATTTTTTATGTATGATTTTATGGCATGAATTTAATTGGATTATGATGACATTTTTGTTAATAAATAAGTAATTATTTGATTTATTCAAATTTACTTATTTGATTTGATTTAATTATTTGATTTGATTTGATTTAATCAAGTTTAATTATTTGATTAAGTTTGAAAATTGTTTAAATGATTTTATTTAATTTATTCCATTTCTTGGAGTCCATGGGGATTTGATGTCATTTTTGGAGTAACATAACACATCAATCGAACTTGAATTTCATTTCATGTCGATCTGAGTACATGGAAGTACAACAAATGAGAGGGTATTCAAGCCTTTCTTCTCAATACATGTCATGACTTGTGTTCGGTTTGACCGGCATTATGGCTTTACCGATCTGGGTTTTCAGTTAGAATTCCCGTTCGGTTTGACCGGCATTTCGGTTTGACCGATTCGGGTTTTCATTTAGAATTCCCATTCGGTTTGACCGGTATTTCGGTTTGACCGACTTGGGTTTTCTATTTGAATTCCCGTTCGGTTTGACCGGCATTTCGGCTTTACCGACTTGGGTTTTTTAATTGAATTCCCGTTCGGTCTGACCGGCATTTCGGCTTTACCGACTTGGGTTTTCATTTAGAATTCCCGTTCGGTCTGACCGGCATTTCGGCTTTACCGACTTGGGTTTTCATTTAGAATTCCCGTTCGGTTTGACCGACATTTTGGTTTGACCGACTTGGGTTTTCTGTTTGAATTCCCGTTCGGTTTGACCGGCATTTCGGCTTTACCGACTTGGGTTTTCTAATTGAATTCCCGTTCGGTCTGACCGGCATTTCGGCTTTACCGACTTGGGTTTTCATTTAGAATTCCCGTTCGGTTTGACCGGCATTTCGGCTTTACCGACTTGGGTTTTCTATTTGAATTCCCGTTCGGTTTGACCGGCATTTCGGTTTGACCGACTTGGGTCTTCTGTTTTTATCCAAAATAGCGAACTATTTTGGGCCCCTTTTAATGGAAAGGTAGCGCAAAACCACTTAATTTCGGCAGCATTTCGGCTAGACCGGAGTTGGGTTGGCTATTTTCTATCCAAAATAGCGAACTATTTTGGGCCCCTTTTTATAGAAAGGTAGCGCAAAACCAGTTCCTTTTTATGGAAAGGTAGCACAAAACCGAGGTATTTCTTACCTTCTAAGGAGTGAGGATGTGGAGTTTCTCTCTCTTCCCAACTCCCTCTTTTCTCACCACTCTCCAACCCATGTACGTATGGCACTTGGGGGGCTATTTATAGGGATTTTAGAGGGGCAAAAGGGTCATTTTGAAGACCCCACTAAACCCATTTTCGAGTTAGTTGGGGGGGTCACCGGAGTTGGGTGAAGTTACCACATTTTCCCCCATTTTTTTTGATTCTTTTCGGTGCTGTTTGACCAGAGTCAAACCGGGGGGGGGGGGGTAAGTTCACCCCCCGGTGCTGGCCCGGTCTTTGACCGGGTCTCACCCCCACGGCCGCCCGCGCGTGGGCGCGTGCTTGGCCCACGACCGCCCACTCGGGCGGTCGTTTTCCCCATTTTTTTTTCCTTTTTTTTTCTTTGACCGCGGTTGCCCGCGAACCGCTGCCTCCCCCCCCCTCGGCTCTCTCTCTCCCCGACAGGAGATGCCCGCGAGGGCTTTGTCGCGGCGAGCTCCGGCGACGGCTCCGGCGATGGCGACGGCGGGCTCCGGCGATGGCGATGGCGACGGCGACGGCGAGCTCCGGCAACGGCGACGACGGCTGCGGGAGGAGCTCCTTCCGGCGACGATGGCGGTGGCAAGCGCGGCTGATGGAGGCGGCGGTGACGGCTCCTCCCCCTCTTTCTCTTCTCCAGCGCACAGGGCGGTGCTTCCGCCCCTACTTCTTCCCAGCTACCGTAATGGCGGCAATAGTGGCCTCTCCCGCTCCCGATGGGTTCGATAGATGCGTAGGAGGGTGGCGAAGGCAACCTTGGTGGCCTTAGGCCCCTCTATCGACAGTAATAGGGAGCTTTTTGCTCCTCCTTCGGCTTCTCCCTCCTGTTCCGTTTCTTCTTCTTCCCCCTTTTTTCTTCTCTCTCTTTTTTGAGAGATTTTTTGGTCCGACAAAACTAAACCTAAATCTGAAATTTATAAAACCAACCGTGAACCAACCAAAATCAACTACCAAACTCATTAAAAAAACAATTAAAATCAACTCCAAATAGTTGGTTTGCATCTCATCGGGCCCAAAAGGCTACTACCCTTTTGAGTTCATTGCTTTAATATGGATGCACACGTTCTTCAAAACAGGTTGTTGTGATAGTTAATCAAGGGCATTGGAGTCATTGCCCGATGTAAGTTAACATTGGATATTCGCACCATCCGGCGGAGAGGGGTCAGAATCAAATTTTAAAAGAAACCAAACCTCGTATCTAATAACTTTTAAAATACTAGCGGACTATCTAATATTTTATTGGATATCACCTATTTTCTTTGATGAGTCCAGGATATCCACATTTTCCCCAAAACATAACTTTTTCCAAACAAAAGAACGAAAAAATGAGGTTAACACAGAGATAAATGGCAGTGTGTATCATCTCAAACAACACATAGGTGGGATAGGTGAGAATATGAAGAAATGTAACAAAGCACCGGCGAAGCTAAGATAAGAAATGAGTAAAAACAGGAATTGCGCGGTGAGTTGCTCGGTGCTATGACAAAAATCTCATGGAAGGAGGTTGGAAAAAAAGAAAGTTAGTCACACAAGTTGAGGTGTATTCATAAAGTTCCGATGATGAAGAGGCACTGATGAGAAGAATTGTCATGCAAGTAAAGTTTAGACCCATGAAGATGAGGGGAGGAGAAGGGAGCAGGAGGATATTTGGCTAGATGTTCAGATATGGATCATAGCACTCTCTTTACACCTTTGGTTGGTTGAGAGAGTGAATTCCCAATTTCCCATCGATAGCAATCAATTTAGCAGCCAACGGCATTGCCATATACAAGTAGAGTAATCGAGGGCAAAGGAGTATCAAGCAAGTTTTGAAAGGAGTTTAACGCTTCAATAGGGGCTACAAAGAAGGCAATGAAGCACATATGTAAATAATTTTTTTACATTGGAATATACAATATTTCACTTATTTTGAATGTCCATTTATGTTATTAAAATTTGAAGCAAGTGTTAAAAATATTATCTTGACTTGATGTAGGTATCCCTGTACATGCAGTAAATAATCTATATTTTCAAACAATGATTGATGTTACCATAGAGGTTGAATCGCGATTAAAAGTTCCAACTTCAAAATATATCTATGATAGTGGGTTGGACTCAAAGGTCAATGAGTTGACCTCATAGATAGATGAGTTCAGGGCAGTATGGAAGGAGCAAGATTGCGTTGTAATGTACGATGGATGGACTAGAATCACCAAGAGGTAAATGATAAATTTTTTTCATTTATTATTCTGAGGGTACCTATTTTTTGAAATCTGCATCTGAGCAAATAAAGAATACAAACTACTTGTTTAATTTAATGAATGATGTTGTTGAAGAAATTGGTGAAGATAACATTGTTCAGTTTGTCACTGACAATGAAACTTCTTACAAGGGTGCAGGAAAGAAGCTGATGGAGTCTAAAGCACACTTGTTTTGGGTGCCTTATGCTACACATTTCATTGATTTGATGTTAAAGGATATTGGGAATGAAGCATCTGTCAGGTCCTTGATGAGCCAAGCATAATTGATTACATCATTTATATATGAAAATTCTAGACTCCTACATATCATGAGAGAACATATTGAGGGTCATGATCTAGTGCTTTCTAGTCCAACAAGATTTGCCAAGCATTTTCTTACATAGGAAAGCCTAGTAAGACATCGACGTGTCTTTGAAGAGATTCATACTTTCATTAGCATACATCATTTACATGGCTGACCTTCATGACAAAATGAACCAATTTGATTTATTGGCAAAGATGGAGCACATTATTAAGGATAATAGGTGGTGGTAAAGAATGTAATATTACTTGTTCATGATAAAACCCCTAGTACATGTGTTAAGATTGATTGATTCAAATGACAAAAATTAGATGAGGTACTTATGTGATACAATAAACAAAGTCAAGTTGAAAATCAAAGAGAAACATTTAAACAGTTACAAGAAACGGTGAAAAATAATAAACAACATATATGATATACACTCCACCCCAACATTCATGATGCACATATTTGTTTTTTATGTTATATTTCATATATTTCCTATTGGTATGTTTGAAAAATATCATTAATCGTTGCTTTCTCTTTTTTTAAGATATTTTTTGAATCCAAGGATGCAATTTGACAAGTATTCAATGTCTCAGATGTTATTATAGAAGGCACGTTGTCCGTGATACAATGTTTAGCTAGGATTCAAATTGCGTGAGTGATTTCATACTAACATATGAGTAATTGAGTTTTGAAGACCAATAAATTAATTTATATTTCAATTATATTTCAGATGATGTCAATTATATTTCAATGTCTCAGATGTCATATCAATATAGAATTGAAGTTTATGGAGATCTTGAGTTATGATATTCATATGACAAGGTTTCACTTGGCATATTTGATAATAGTTAGTTTATAGTAATAATTTTTTGAATGCCATTACATACTAACTAAGTTTACTATTTTTTTGTTTTTTGCAGTTGAGTGGTGGATCCAATTATCTAATAGAAGTAAGTGGATGGAATCCACTCATCGTTATTGATGTACAAGAGTTGAGTGAAATCACTAGTTTATCACAGTGAGAGAAACTTGAGCACTTTCAGCTTGATGAACAGAGAAAGTAACAGACTGTATAGTGAAAGATTGGATGAATTAGTGTTTTGTCGTTATAACATGTTGTTAACAATGAAGAACATTAAGGATTGCAAAAAAATTTATGAAGAAAGATTTGCGAGTGGTCCTTGTGAGCAAGACACAATGCACGTGGTCAGGGTCTATCGCAGGGGGATGTTAACTTATAATACCTCTTGCAAGAAGAATATTCACTTTCAACATAGATGGTGGACAAGATGTCTCTCCAGCTTTAAAGTTCGACCCCAATGATCGAGAATGGGCCAAAGGAGAACTTGACAACATAGTACGTGATGATGAAGATGACAAATGCAAGAACAAGGAGGTACTTAGGTTCTTTGTAAAACATCAATCCTATAGGAACCACCTTACACCATAGCTTCAAAGCCAACTCCATAGCCTTAAGCCCCAACTCTAGATCCTTCTACTGTCCAGAAGAGTACACAAAGAAAAGCAAATTTTGGAGGATTTAAACTATTAAGGAAGGTGTTTCGACATAGTATTGGACATGGTACGTAAGAAGAGGAAGTAAAAAAGAGGAGGAAACTAGTTAGGCAAAAACCTGAGTCCCAGTGACAATATCTAGACACCCTTCTTAGATGATAATGAGAGAGAGAGAGTTTATTCCACCTACATAATAGCAAAATCAAGGTGGTTCAAGTGGATGCGAAAGAAGAGGAGGAGGTGGAGAAGATGGTTCAAGATCCAGCAGTACAGTACAAGTGGAGTATGGCTTGTTGATTTAGGTTAGTGACAAAATTCAAGTAGAGGAAGTCAATCTTGGAATTAGATGGATTTTTTTGATGAGCACGCGCTAGCAAATTATCTAGAACCTACTTCAAGCTGGTCCAGCTCACAATTGGGTTAAATCAGACCCAAAATAGGTCCGTGGGCACAAATTCTAGTTGGTCCAGACCTTATTTTGGTTAAAATAAAATGCCTCCAGCCCACCTGGGCCCCCCCCCCCCCCCCCCCCCCGCATGCGGTCCATTAAGGGGAAGGTGAAGTGGGCCGCGGCCAAGAAAAGGGGCCCAATTCAGGTCACATCAGCCAGCCAAATCAGCAGGGACCCACTGCCCTGTCCACGTTAGCTGCCACCTCAACTTTAACTCATTTATGGTGTGGGGTAAGCTAAAAGCGTGGTCAACATGGGAGAACTCAAAGGTGGGTCAAGCAAAATTCTAGATGGAATTCAAGGAGGTAAGCTCATTTAACAACCTTGAAGAGACCAAGGGTCATCTTACATTCACTCTAAAGCTCAATCGACCCATGCAAAAAAAAAAAAAACCCTTGTTTGACCTCCTGTTTGGTCACCTATTTGGCCTCTTATTAGACCCTGTTCCAGCCCCAATTGGCTCACCAAGGAGAACGCTGAACATGTCCCACCCTCGGCCCATTTCCTGACCCCAAAAGGAACCTGTTTTGGTCTATTGTGCAGCCCCCTTTAACAACCCCTCTGTTTGGCCTCCTTGTTCAGTAAACTGATCAGACCCAAACAGGTCCTGAAACAGCTATTCTCCAGCCCCCTGTCGGCCTACCTGAGGGACCCCTGAAGCAGTCCTTAATTGGGTTATCTCCAGCCCCTTGTCGGTCCACCTGAAAGATGTCCTGTCCAGTCCCAAAAATCAGATGATTTCCACCCCTGTTTGGCCCCATGTCTGATCACTTAAACACCCCTCGTGGGAGCCCCCTAAAAGCCTATTAAGCAGGCCTCCATATTGACCCCATTCAGGTCCGCAAATGACCCCTTATGTCAGGCCCTATGTCAACCCTGCAGAGATCCTATGTGGTCCTTCTCAAGCACCTTGAAGCAGGTCCTATGTTACCCCCTTTGTGGCCTACCAGGAGACCCCTAAAACCAGGTCCTATTACAGCTCCATGGACAGCTCTTGTTCGGCTCTTATGGAGACCCCCCAACAGGCCATCATCATACCCCTTAAAGTGGACAAAAAAATTTCCCTGACCGGTCCTTGTCCATTCCACCTGAAAGTTTTCCTATCAGACCCCCATTTTTACCCCATTCCAGTCAAAAAAAAAACAAAAAACAAAAAAAAACAGGTCACTTTCTGCCCTTTGAGCAGCCTCCAATCCGACCTCCAAACAGTCCCTACTCCGGTCCATCCAGAATGCCTTTAAAACATATCATTTTTTAGCCCCCTTTCGGCCTCCCTCAACAGCTCCTTTGTGGCCCATTATACAAACCCCTAAACAGGCCCCTTTGCGGCTAGTACCCTGCCCCCTTGCTGCCAGATCTTAGCTCCTTTGTGGCTCAGCTGACAGTCCTTAAACAGGTCCTGTTAGCCTTAAAAAACAAACCTAAAGCACCTATGACAGTCCTCTTTGCAGCCTTCAAAGAGGACAACAATCCCATTTAAAGCTTAAAAAAAAGAAAAAAAGAGGCAGTGCAGCGTGGCTTGACAAAGTGCAGAAGTTTGCCATTTTCAGCATTGGTGGGTAGGGGTGATGTCTAGGACCCTTTCGGAATTTGTACGATGGGTCGATTGTTTGTCCGGGCGGGCTCTTACCATACTATCTAGACGGTTGAAGAGACAAAGAGGCATCAAAGTCCAGCAGGCCCTTCTAGCCCAAAAAGTCCAAAATGGGCCCATTAAGTCCGAGAAGATTGAAAATCGGCTAAGAATGCCGATGGAACTCAAACTAGCATAAGCACCCTTTAAAAAAACAAAACAAATAAAAATCAGAAATGTGAAAAATCAAATTAAAGTAAGGAGTGAAATACCCTTTCAAGGGTACTCCACTTTTGGACGGCTCTCCCAGGTATGTCCCAGAATATCGATCTAGACGATGGCACGGGCATGCTCCCATAATTGGCGATCCTTCCCCTAATATGGCAAGCTAACACTTGTCATCTTTGATGTGTAAATTCTATCAAAGTTGGAAAAATCCTGCATACTGTCGTAATGCCAAAATCTTTCCAATGAAAAGTTTACATTGGGAAAAGGAATGCCATTCTTCTTCACGTTGAGATATCATGTTCAAAACATTGTACTTCAGCCAATGAAAAGAAATATCATTCAAGTGATGTTACAATTGTACGAAAGTGGACATCAATTGGTGGCCCAATGAGTCGGATGGGACACGAACCCAAGGAAATCAAGATTGACTTAATATGACATTAAAACATGATATAAAATGTATAAGAATCAGATTGTCATCAATCTGGAAATTCAGTCAAAAGATGCTTAACCCAACCTGATTAAACACTAGAAACAAACAATGATTAAGCCAAACTTTAAGCAACATTGAGGACATCAAATAAGATACCAAAACCTGTTCCTAAATAAAAAATTGGATTTAAAAGACATCTGAAAACTCAAAAAAAGCAAAAACACCCAAGTTCAATAATAAATGAATCATAACTAAGAAATATTCAAAGATCAAACTTCAAACAAAAGAATTCAGATTTTGATAAACCTATAAACACATAAAATCAGGTCTGAATAATCTGAAAATGCATTTAAAAGATATCCAATCTTACCTAAATGAATTCATAAATCAAACCGTAAGACTAATTGTAATGGGTGCTAAATTGACAACATTTCTAACACTTAAAACATGTCAAAACCAACATAAAAAAACAGATTGTTAAATGAATCTGAAACTCCAAAAAAAACCCAAACTTCAGAATGTTTAAAACATTTCAGACTCATTCAAAGCCAAAATTAAAACAACTTGAGCCAGTCAAACCCAATTTAAATCAAACAACCAAACCTAAAAAAAAAACGCAACAAACAAATGATACAAAACAAATCAAAACAAAACAAACTTGAATCTGATGCTTCCTCTAAAAATCAACTTAAAAATTACTCAACACTTAAACCGGTGGTTCGTGTCCCATCGAGCCCAAAAGGCCACTGTCCTCTCGAGTATATTATGATCTGTGGATGTGCACGTTTTCTCCAAAACAGGTTGCTACGACGGTTAATCAAGGGCATTTGAGCCTTTGCTCGATGTAAGTCAACGCCGAATACTTGCACCATTCGGCGGAGAGGGGATAAAATAATTTTTTTCAAAGAATCCTAATCTTGATTCTAATACTTTTAAAATATCATTGGACTATTTAATGTTTTATAGGATATCATCTATTTTTCCTAGATAAGTCCATGACACCCACATTTTTTAAAAAACAACTCTTTTCCAAAATGGAAAAACAAGGTTCACACAATGGCCCATCTTCATGTCATCCTAGGCCCATCAAGCCCATCATAACTTTATCGAGGCCTTGTTGGCCTTCTTTCCATCATTTTGGCCCAGATGACCTGATTTGCTTCATGTCATCTCATTCTTTTCAGGTTCGGCCATGTCATCGCCTTCATCTCTTGCTTGGCTTCAGACCTAGCACCTCTTGTTGCAATGCATATGGGTTGTAGAGAAGGTTCAGGACCATTGATTACAGAATCGGTGGAATCGGACTGATGCCGACCAATTCCGGAATCGGATCGTCCATGCGGAAGGACCGATTCCGACATGAATTCCGCGGAATCGGTCGGAATCGATCCGATTCCGGCGATTCCTTGTGGAATTGGTCGATCCCGACCGATTCGTCGGAAGACCGGAATCCTTGGTCTGGTTCGATTCCCGGTTCGATTCTGGACCGGGAATCGACCGCCGCGGTCGTTTCCGGCGATTCTGCGGAAGCTACCTTTGATTTCGGCAATTTCCAGGGCGATCCTTGCTCGGAATTGACGATTCCGGTGATTCCATCGTCGATCCCAGCTGCCAGCACCGATTCCGCGGCGATTCCAGCTCTGCCAGCACCGATTCCGGCGATTCCGGAGGCAATTCCAGCGATTCCAAGCTACTTCTTCAAGGGATTCCGCCGATCAAAGCTCCGATCGGCCTCGATTCAACATCTTCTTCGATCTTTAGAAGGTTATTGGTAAGATTTCTTCGCTGAAAACTTCGTACGTCCATTCTTACGCATTTCCGATGAGTCCGAGCGTCGTTAAACTTTGTGATTTCCGACCGAACAAGTCCGTTTAAGTTCTGAACTATTCGATTGGATGTTGTTTGCATGGGAAAAATTCTGGATATCCCGTACGCCTATTTTTACTTGTTTTCGACGACTCCGAGCATGGTTAAACTCGGTGATTTTTGATCGAACAACTCCGCTCAAGTTGTTTGAGCATCGATTGGATGTTCTTTGTACGGGAAAAATTCTGGATAACCCGTACGTTGATTTACGACCATTTCCGGCAAATACGTAACTTTTTAAACATACCGAATGGTGTGTTACTTGGGATGTCTGCTTCCCGATCAGCGCCTAAAGCAATTTTTATGTTATCTAATCATTTTTAGTGCATTGTTTACAATTTTTGCAGGTATAAGCAATGACCGATCAAGGTGATGCAACACCAACACGTTTTTCTGACGTGGGTTGGGAACACGGGCACATGGTAGACCCGGTCAGAAAGATGGTACAGTGCAAATGGTGTGGGAAGGAGATGAACGGGGGGTGTTCCGGCTGAAACAACATATTGCCGGAACAGGTGGAAATGTAAAGAAATGTGACAAGGTGCCGAGGAAGAAGAGTGAGGAGATGAGAGGCTACATGATAGGTAGAGCCTCTCAACGGGCTGTTAGGATTGAGCAGAGGGAGGAGTTGCACGACGAGCTACTCCAGAGGAGGAGGGACCGCGATTTGCCTACCTCGAAAGGGAAAGGCAAGGGGAAGGCACCAGCTGAGCCGGAGCCAGAGAGCGAGGAGGAGTCCACAGACTCCAAGCTTAGACGTGCTAGGCATACCTCCGAGCTTAGACGTGGAGTACATTCAACCTGATACATACGGGAGGAACAGGTTGACCTCAGACCGGCTGGAGAAGCTGGTCTTCTGTCATTACAACATGAGGCTGCGCATCAAGAATATCAAGGATCGACAGAAGATCAGTGAGGAGCGATTTGCACGATTCGCAGGTGGTCCATACGAGCAGAGGCATACCTCCGCCACACCACCACCTGAGAAGGTGGACACGTGGATCGATATTCCGGGAGGAGCGTGCACTTGCCTCTGGATAGAGGAGAGGAAGCCGGGGATCGTACGGTGAGTTTGATCCCGATGACCCTGCATGGACTGAAGGAGAGTTGGATGGTGTTGAAGCCGGGGAGGATGCTCCAGCTCCACCTTCACCTACTTCTCAGGCTCAGGCAGGGCCTTTTTCTGCCCCAGCAGTTATGGAGCAGCCACCTGCAGCTTTAGCCCCAGCTCCAGTCCCAGCCGCCGCTACCCAGCCCATTCGTAGTCCAGGGAAAACGAAAACAAAGGTGACTGCACGAAAAATGGGAGGATTTGCAAAGTTTAAAAAATCATTGGGTTCTGGTCAAGGATCGGGATCGGGATTGGGATTGGGATCGGTGACCACCGATCCAATCCAGATCGGGATTGGATCGATCCGGATCGGCCGATCCTCCGGAAGAAAGGGCGACCTGGATCGGTCCGGATCGGGCAAATTATTTTAATTTTTTTAAATCATAAACATCCTCAAAAAATCAGAAAAAATCAGGAAAAATCATAGGAATAAACAAAAAATAAAAAAAATAAAAACTAATGTGGATGGCATTCTATCAAACAATGCCATACAACGTAAGTCCTTTCAAAATACTGTCATATATGTATAAATTATTATATAAAAGAGGGAGAGAGAAGAGAGTTAAATAGATTAAGTATATAATATATATTTATGATTATGACTTCTATATATGTGATAGTATAAGTGATAGTGAAATATATTAATATGTTTACACTATCATCAGCGGGACGCATAGTAGTCGCGGATCGACCTAGACAATGAAGGGGAGGGGGGAAGTGAGAATGAGGGGTGAGAAGGGGGAATCGATCCGATCTCCCCCTTATTGGGGGGGGATAGGACCAGAAAATGGTCCGGAATCGGGTTCTGAATCGATCCGATTCTGGACCCTTACGGGTTCTAGGGAATCGGTCCGGATCGACCGATTCCAGGATCGATCCACCTGGATCGGTCCAGGATCGACCGATCCGGTCGATTCAGACCGATCCAGCCGGGAGTCCCAGCTGAATCGGTAGTTCCGGCTGGAATCGGATCGGTGGGTACCGATCCGATTCAAGAATTGGCTGATCCCGATCCGGATCGGCCGATTCTGCAATCCATAGTTCAAGTACTTCAGAGATGGCTGAAGAGGTGAAGAGAAGGAAGCTAGAGGTTAGGCGTCCAGTGAGCCCAGATGACAGCACACAGGCTCCTTCTCACTCCTCAGTTGGTGATGAGGAAGAGTGCATACCAGCGACGCAGCCATCAGCAGCAGCCCAGTCTCCTGATTCACGACATCCAAAGCCGTATTACACGTTGGATGAGCAGACACCGCATTCTTATATTATGGAGCCACAGTATCCAGCATTTGGCTAGGCTCACCAGCAGTGGATTACACCACCAGCTCCACCAGAGTCTGCTTACGTCCTGGGCGTCCCGCAGTCCGATCCATACGACCTTGATAGCATGACATCGGCATTATTTTCATATGGATATGGTCCGGACAGTATACAAGACTGAGCACAAGGGAGGAGCATCAACAGCAGCAGAGAGAGGAGGAAGACCAATATCTATATCCTAGATATTGGTAGTAGATTGATATGATGTAAATGTATATATTTTTTATTTTCATGATGTATCAACTCTTTGATTTTTGAATCAATGGAATATGTACTTAACTTCAAGTGGAGTTCATTAGTAATTATTCGATGTGGTCCTGTGGATGAATGCTAATCTTATTTTTAAAATGTTTTCTAACTCATTTCCTATTTTTTAGATTTTTTTCTGATTTTTTTGAATTTTTTGATGAAAAAAATTCAAAATATCAAAAAAAAACGATTCCACCGTTTCCTGGATCCATTCCCTTCCAGGAATCGGCCGATTCCGGCCAATTCCTGGAATTGGAATCGGAATCCTTGTTCAGGACAGATTTATTGCAAGGAAAAGATAGGCTGAAGGAGGGTTTATATCGACATGATACCAAGGTTTATATAGCAGATGGGGATTGCTCAGACCCTCTCGGAAGCCAGCAGGTCGAACAAGTATGCTTATATGTACTTTTTGGTTCTTTCTTCCTCTCTCTGCCGTTGTAATCCCCATCTGCTAATAGGTCTTCATTTCATGTCCACTTTGACAAGCTCGACTACGTACATCTTGCTGATTTTGGGCTGTAGTCCCTTTCACTATTTGTTGCCACTCATATGGGCCATACGAGCGGACATAGTTATCTCAAAGAGGAGATAGGCCATAGAGGGGTTATATAGGCATGGTACTCTTTTAAAGTTCATTATTTTCAATAGGCCATTCCTACATGGACTTCCTATAGATCTAAGTGTGACTATAGGGGGCTGAATGGGCCATACATAGAGAGGCCTGGTAATGGCATATGAGAGTTGTCATATGACCCACATATAGAGGTCGGATAAGAGGGTACAAGGACTAATATATGATCCAAGGAGGGGGTCGAACATGGTTTATATGGGATGATCATAGGCAGAACATGTAGTCATGAGTTGAGCAAACCATTGGGTATGGGCATGGGCATGTCTTGTGCATGGGGTAATATGTGGCTATGGATGAAGGGACCAAACAAAGGACTATGAGTCTATGCATGGGGTTTGGCTGTGGGCATGAGAGGGGGGGCATCCGACAAAGCCTCTTCTTTTTCTCTTTTCTTTTTTGCTCCTCTCTTAGCACTGATGACAACAACCACAGATGCTTCAGCAGCAGCAGCCAAGCCTCCTTCCTTCCAGTGATCAGACCCCTAGGCAGTGGTTGGTGGTCCCCTTTATACAAAGGAGTTGGAGTAGGATCAATCTCGATAGGGACTTCTTAACTTATGCACGAAGGGAAGAAGTGGGAGGAAGAACCGGTTCTGCATTCCTATATTCCAGCACCTCTTGTGGCCTCACTTGAAATATGGTTAAGTCTTTGCATTGCTGGCCTTCCCATATTGGCTGAGAACTCTTTAGAGTGAGATATGACTTTGTCAGACCTTGAAGAGTTGGAGAATGTGTGTCGGAGCTTCCGATGGCACTTTGACTTGGCCTTCCTATGGCTATATGAGGGAGGCTTGCGGATGCCAGGTGGGTCAACAAAATTTCTCTTTATTAGTACCTGGTGGTGGCTAAAGCTATAAACTAGGATTTCATTAAATATTACACAATCCAACTGTATATATCAATCATTAGATTCTATATCGCAGGATTATTAAATAAATGATCCAATAACAATAATATGGGCTATATTTAAGCACAAATTGGACCCAAACCCGATTTTATGCATCTACATCACCATTAATATAAACATATCAATTGCATCAAGATCATGGTGACATTGATTTAATCTCCATTGTCAAATCTTAGCCTTTGGATTTTGCGAAAATTGCATCTGTCGTTGATACATAATTCAACTCATTGATATGTGGATCATATATTTAAATGACCTGGTTGGTCGAATAATTCTCCAATTGATCCATATAGGCCTTGGGTACCATATTGGCCTATCAAAATTATCATTTGAACATTATGTGCTTGATTATAGCCATCGACATCTTCATTTAATTTTACTTATTCAGAACTTTATGAAAATGTCAATGTTTGACATTTATGCATATCCACACCATAATTTTTCTGAATTTTTCTGCTTGGACTTTCATTGATATCGATCCATGTGAGCTATGTGCCATTATCAGTTTGATATTGGACTTGATTTATGCCATCTGGTCCCAATAACCCAATAAGCATCAAATTTGAGATTTTGATATACGGATGCATTTTCTGACATTAGCGAACCAATATTCATGAAATACAATGTACTAGCCATCTAGGCCTAGTTAATGTTGATCATGACCCAATAAACATAAATTAAGCCATATGGGCTACTTTGTATGTACCATTTGTGGTTCAATAAACATCAAATATATTGAAAGTTTCATTTGGGCTCACTTAATGCAATTTGTGGCCCAATAAATATGAAATATAGTGCAATGACATTTGGGCCTATTTTCTGACATCTGTAACACAATAAGCATGAAATGTGTTGAATTTGCTATAATGATCTACATTTGGGTTCCTCAACTGGGCCCCATTAAGCTTATTGGGCTTTGACATAGGCAAATCATGCCCGTTAAGGGGCAGGCCTTGGGTCAAATCCATTTAATTTCCCTTGCCATCATTTATTCAAATATTATTAAGTCATAATCCAATTATGACTTAGAGAAAGGGGCTATTTCTATATTAAATATAAGTTGGATCCGGATCCTATTAAGGACACAATAAGAATAGGATCTATTACTTAACTCAACATCAGATCTCATTTATTGAATCTTGTGCCCATCATTATCTCATGATTATATCATTCATGTAAATGGCATCCAATCATAATCATTAATTACGTAAGTAGGATCTTGATGATCCTACTTAAGGTCCTATTCAGAGTAGGATCCACAACTTATGTCATTGAACCATCATAGACATTGGATCCTACCCCATCATCATCTCATCTTAATATCATGTAATCATAACCATTCATCATTTAAATAACATCCGGATCCCATCAAGGACCTATTAAAAGTAAGATACATAAATTATTTAAGATCCTACCCCTTGGATCATGTGTCAATCATTGCTTGATCTCTTTCCCATTTAAATAAACATTTGACTGCTCAAGGAGATGGTGGCGGTATCCCCTTGCTCCAAGTATCCTTTGAGGATCTTGGAGCAAGGAGGCCACGACCTGTTCTTTCTCATATCTTCTCCCCTGGCCGCAGCAACCTGCTGTTTGCATTGGCTCCATCTACTTTGGCTGCTGCTGTCCTTGGCCTTGCCATCTGGCCTCAATTGGCCTTGGATCGAAGAGGAGCTATCCCCAGAATTACCAGGTATGTGTTTCTTGTATTCCTTTCTGTCTCCTCCCTTCCCCTCAGCCGCAGTAACATCCACCTACGATCATGACTGTCGGGTTTCAATCCTACCATACTGGATGCTTGATCAATCATTTATTGATTTTAGATTAAAGGTGGTTCTATGTTCTGCAGTCCCATACAGACATCAGGGCAATCAGATGCAAGAAATTTCTTATTTCTACCTTCTTATCTACAGTAACCATCATGTTCTCCCCCAGATCCATCAGGGTCTGATTTTATTACTTTAACCTTGCAGCTGGGCACTGGTTGATCTTGAATTGAAGGGGGGCATTGCTTTGCTGGTCCGATCATTATCCGGGTCTGCAAGTTTCATTTTTGAGGATTAAACATCTTGCTTATTCAGCCGGAAACAACAAGGTATATATATAATATATGTATCTATTTTTTTATTGACATAATGTCCCAGATGCATAGCCAAGATTCTAATACATTCAAAGTTGAGAAGGACATCCTCTTCTTCAGTCTTAGCATATGTTGACCTATCAAACATTTGTCTTCTCTTTCATCTTTGTCATCTTTGGCTTTGGCAGTAGCATTCATGTACCTAATTCAACATGGCTGGATCAAAGAGAATATATCTTCAGATCATGCCCATAAATTATCTTAAATTCCCATTAAAATACCCATTTTATTGTCACTTCTTGCGCCCATCACTTGTATATCAAGCGAGCATTGCCTATCAAGCCAGCACTGCATAACCATGCTCGGGTATTCATAGTTGCATAACAGCCCTTTCATGGCTATGACCACATATCAATTGACAATGTATGCATGCTAATTATCTGTCTATACATCTATATGGCCCTCGAAATCATGAGGGAGGCAAGCTCATTACTTTGCTTGTGTAGGACTCTTACTGTGTCCTCATTCCATACCTGACTATGTGAAGATCCGTATTTTGATGCTTAGTGTTAGCGTCCATATGTCATAGCCATCAATAGTCCAATCATGTAGGTAAGAATTCCCATAGGCTTAAAATACGTAGAACCTAGCTCATTTAGGAGGACCTAAACCACATGTGCAAATTCAAGCGCCAACAATTTGTCACACCCCTGCATTAAAGTTGCTGCTGCTTCTTAGGCTACGTGAAGGATGGTCACTCGTCTCCACCTCAACTAGTCGTCTCAACTCTCAAGTTCTGTGTACTGAGTGTGATCTATCTACATTAGTCTAATCTTCATCAATCTTTGTGTACACATCAGGACAATGCAACCTCAAGTCCATTCTGTTTGTCACTCAACACTGTCTTGTCAGTTACCATCACATCTTTAAGGGTCATAAGCTCCATACTTTCACACGGGGGTGCAAACGAGCCGAGCCGAGCTGAGTAGTATGGTGTTCAAGCTCGGCTCATTTATTTTACACGAGTTCAAATTCGAACTCAAATTTTAGCAAGTATGTGGAACCATGGTTCACTGGGTCGCAACGAGGTTGCTTTTGGGGCCGACCGACCTAGTACCGACCTCAAGACCTCGACCCTAAAATTAATATTTTATTTTTATTTTTGGCGACCCCGGCCGACCCCGGCCCGACCCGGGTTGCGACCCCGGCCGACCCGGGTAGGTTTTGGGCCCAACCGACCCGGGTCGGTTTTGGGCCCAACCGACCCTGTCCCGACTCCTGACCCCACCTTCCTTGTGTGGAACCCTTGTTCAAGCTTAGTTCATTTATTAATCAAGTCGAGTCGAGCTCGAACTCGAGTAATAGTTAGACTAAAATTCAATTCACATTCAAACTTAAGCTATATACAAACTCGTTTATAAACTCAAAATCAATGAAAAGGCATTTGTGAAACTCTAGATTTAACTCATTTATGAAACTCAATCTAAGTTTAAACTCAAATTTCGAATTATTTATATATTTAAATGACAATATATAATTATTAATATTCAAAATTTAATTTTTAAAAATAAATATATAATATAATTTTTAATCGAACAACTCACGGGTTTATCGAGTCGAGCAAGAGTTTGTTCAAGCTCAGCTCATTTAGTGAGTCGAGCTTTATTTTTTGTTCAAATTTGTTCATTTAACATAATAAACGAGCCGAGTCGAGTTTTTATCACGTCGAGCTTCAAGCTAGTTGTCGAGTGCATTGATTCGTTTGCACCCCTACTTTCACATCAAGTGATTGCATCACAAGATTGGGTACGATGAGCACATATTTGGTATGCCACAATTCTTGAAATGTTCTGGGCATAGACATTTTACATTTATAGCAGACCCCGGGACCCATGCGACACTGTATCTGTCCGAGAATTCTGAAAATGTTATTTTACAGCCCAGTGTTGATAAGAGTGCATGTTCTGTTTGCTGTTCAATTTGAACTTGAAGAGCTCATATTTCTTTTTTAAGGCTATTGAGAAAGAGACTTATTCTAACAAATATTTATTTTGTCAAAATGATTCTTATTTAATAATATTTAAAAATAGATAAAATAAAAATTATATGGACTCCATTCTCGAAACCTTAACAAGTCTTCCACACCACCGTAACGACTAGTCAACCTAACATCAAAAGTCCGTCTTCTCCGGAATCTTCTTCGATGGACGTACAACCACAGGACCTTGTAATTAAAAAGGTAAACAGCGATGGCCCGTGATCAGCTAGCTGCCTTATTAAGAGCAAATTGTGACGCACTTCCCACAAGAAGCCCCTTCGTCTTCTTCCATGGCTTCTCCCATCAATACCGTGCTGCTTCTCCTCGTCATCTCCTTATCTAGCCTTCTCACTCCTTCCTACGCTGGCGGCATCGCCGTCTACTGGGGACAGGGCAACAGTGCCAGCGAGGGTTCCCTCGCTGACACCTGCGCCACCGGCAAGTACTCCCACGTCATCATCGCCTTCCTCAACGTCTTTGGTAGCGGCCGCAACCCTTCCATCAACCTCGCGGGCCACTGCGATCCTCTCTCCGGTGGCTGCAGGCGCGTCAGCAGCGGGGTGAGGGCCTGCCAGGCAACAGGCGTAAAAGTCCTCTCTATCGGCGGCGGCGTCGGGAGTTACAGTCTATCTTCCCCGAACGACGCCCAGCAGGTGGCGTCATACCTGTGGAACACCTACCTTGGGGGACGGTCTACGTCGCGCCCGCTCGGCGACGCCGCCTTGGACGGCATAAACTTCGACATCGAGCAGGGCTCCACCTTGTACTACGGCGAGCTCGCTCGGTCCCTGGTGGACCTCGGCAGACAAGGAGGGAGGAAGGTGTACCTCTCGGCCGCGCCGCAGTGCCCCTATCCTGACCGCCACCTGGGGGAGGCCATCAACACCGGCCTATTCGACTACGTGTGGGTGCAGTTCTACAACAACCCGCCGTGCCAGTACTCTGCGGCGGCGGGGATAACTAGGCTTAGGGCGGCTTGGGTGAACCAATGGGCGAACGTCCCAGCGGGGCAGGTCTTCTTAGGGCTGCCGGCGGCGCCGGCTGCGGCCCCGTCGGGTGGATACATACCGGTGGGGGTTCTCACGTCGCAAGTGCTGCCGATGGTGAAGGGCTCCGCCAAGTACGGGGGCATCATGCTGTGGAGCAAGCGCTTCGACGACATGAGTCGTTACAGTGACACGGTCCGCGCGAGTGTCTGATATCTCTCTTCTACCGGATGGAACGATCCTGGGTCAATTTAGACTTGGAATAAATGTCAAGAAATAACTAATGCGGTGTTTAGTTGAACAATAAATTTTCGTATAGTTTCACGATAAAATTTTATATTAAATACAATGTAAAATGACTCAATATATAAAATTATCATTTTCGGCTATAATCGATGATGACAAGAGTGGAAACTATGGGTCCGTCTGAGCTTTCCTGCCATGTTTTCTCAAATCTTCACAGTCTTCGCTATTTGGATGTCACAAAGAAAGGGGATTCAATGAAAAATTAGGCACGTTGACTCCATGAACCCTGATTTCCGATGGGAAGGTGTTTCTTCCGAGACAAGTGGCTGGGTGTTTATTAACATATTCTGTAAAAAAAACTCTATTATAAACAAAAAACAAATTAAAATTATATAAATTAAAAACATCAACATAAAATTTTTATAATATTAAATAAAGTAAATTATTTTTAAAGTCAAGGTTGTAAGTTAAAAAATTATGTATTAAACAAATAATTTATCTTTAGCTCATTTATGTGTTCTGAAAAAACTAGTCTTATTAAATGAAGTAATTTTCTTTCGAACTGCGATAACACATTAGAAAAAGCTCATATTTTGTTGAACATGCATTTTATATTATGAGTTATGTCAACCGATGTTAAAAAATTAAACAATAAAAATGTTAATTAAAAGTTAAATCAAGGGATGGTAGAATAGCTTTTGCTTGTTAAAAATATCTAAAAATATTAAATAATTTACATATTTTATTTTTACAAGAGAAAAATAAATATGCATACTTTATGACATATTTAGATATTTTTAAAAATATAACTTCATGATATTTTATTGCATAGTCATTTAACTATCTCTTTTTCTTATTATAACTGTAAAAATAGCTCTACAAAATTTATGGTCTCATCAGTATCAAAATGATGTCAAGAAACTGTGGTAGAATTTGAAAATTAACAGAAACTTGATGCACCATATATGATCATTTTTTCGGGAAGATGTATATACCTCGATGCCCTCGTCGGCTACCTCCACGCCGCCTTCAAGGAGTTAGGCAGCCGCCCTGAGTCTAGCCCCTTCGCCACATGCTCCATCCATCTCTACCCACCGAGAGGTGCATGACAGCCAGGCCAGGGTCAGAGGCATCCCCTTCCAGAAGAACAAAAGGAAGAGGAAGCGTGACCAGATAGATCCTACTCTTCCGGACGCTGCTTGAGCTTCACACACACATATATATCTAACATTATTCTCTATCTATCTATCAGATTCATATCTTTTGATTTATCTCATGTCTCATCTCTATTTTTCTGCTATATTCCGATCTTAATTATAACGATGAGTATATAGACATACGAAGAAGATATAAGGTGTGCATATATTTCAAAAAGGAAGCAAGAAACCCTATCATCTGTTTCCGCTTGCTGTCAGGAGAGGGAAGAGGTTCACTTATTTTTCTGTTTATTTAGCTGCTTTTGATTTGATTGAGATATGACAACCACATTTTCGATTAGTCCCAAAATGGTATGATCGATGTTCCTATTTATTTGAATAGACTGATCGTCGTTCTCTCTATTGCTGATCAGTTCATGTTATCGATCCGTAGATTGGCAGGGAAGATTATTGGGAGTCAAATTTCATGGGTTTTATTGCTGCAAGCATATCTAATTAATCGTTACCCTTGGTAAACCCACAAAAATTGCTTCTCACCCTCCTGATGGGAACTTTTGGGTGGGTACTCTTTTATCTTCTGTTCTAACTCTGTTTTCAAGTTATACATTTTAAAGATGGCCTCATCAGTTAGTTAACTTCAGGATGTAAGGCTTTTAGTTCATCCTTTACAGCTGATGTTATGAACTGAAATTCAATAACAACCTTTTAGCTACTAAATTTAGAATTTGAGCTGTTTTCATCTACAAGCATCTTGTATGTGTATACTCTTTAAATTAGGCTTGCTGCTTTCTCTATGCTTTTCTGATGGAGTGATACATGGTAAAGCATATGCATTATAGTTTACTGATTCTTGCTTCATATGTTATACACTTTCTGAATACATGTAGTTTTCTCTTAAAATGATCATATTTTTAACTCATGCATGCCTTACTCTGCTTTATTAATTTACTGACAAAAAACTTCACATTAACATTGGCATTTAATGGACTCGCATTAACATCTGGTATGTTCATGAGATAGGCTTGATCTATAAGCAACTTCCAACAGACTACTGTCAGTTGGTCTTTGTATTTTAGGTTGATGCATTTATTGATTTGATTTAGCTAATTGCGGGATGGATCTAACTTTTCATTTATTGTTTTGATTTAGCTAACTTGAAATGATAAAATCATTTATTTCTAATTTATGAAACATGTTAAAACAACCTTTTCAATCTTGAAAATTTCAAATTTTAAATTTGCAATACATTGACTATGATGTTTTTAAATGAATTATCAGAAATAGCGATCCATTGACCATGATCAAATGCCTACTATTACTTCAAAACTATCTTGCCCCTGTTTAATTTTTAAAAAAGATATTGGAACTGAAAATATATTGCATTATTTTGCTGCGGAACTTAGTAGGAAAGGATGAATGCATACCAAAGCGTAGGATAAGATATGAGGTGATCGAAGGTAACTCGGAGGTTTTAAGATTAAAGATTGGTGCTATGTTTGGGTGATGGTTAGGCACACATTTATCCTTTCTGGTGCCAAGGCTCACTTTCTCCTTGCAAGCCTGGCCAATTCACTAAAAAAGTATTTGGAGAGTTTAATGACATGATCTATCTAAAATGGAGACTTGGTGGTAAAATGAAGAAGGGCAAAATGTGATAAAGAATAAGACGTATTAGTATAAAAAGTTGCCTAAGAATGATAACAACAAAGTTTATGAACAATTCAAGATAACGAAAAAAGGAGTAAAAAATATTATTAGACGAGCTTGAGATGATACTTTTAAATATATGGATGAGAAGCTTGGAACTAAAGAAGGTAAAGAAAATATCTTTAGATTGTCAGGGATGAGTGAGAAAAAGTTTCAAGATCTTAACTAAGTCAAATGCATCAAGGATAAGAAAGGAAAAGTTTTGATCAAAGATGATGATATGAAAAAAAAAAGGTAAAAAAAATATTTTGATGATGTTTTTAATGCACATCTTTACTAAAAATATAGACGATATTGAGAATGTGATAATGCTTAATATGAATTATAGTAGGATATTTTAATTTTAAAAAGTTAAATAACTATTTAAGATAATGAAGACAAGTAAGACATGTGGTCTAGATATCATTCATATTGAAGTGTAGAAATATTTGGAAGATTTAAGGGCGGAATGGCTATTTCAACTTTTTAACAAAATTTTAATATAAAAAATGTCGAATGAATGAAGAAAAGTATCATTATACCTATTTTTAAGAAAAAATGAGATATACAAGATTGTACAAATTATAGAAGGATCAAACTTATGAGTCATATTATGAAATTATAGGAAAAAGTTATTGACTAGCAAGTACGGAACTGTACAAATATTTTAGCTAACCAATTTGAACTTATGTATGGTCGATCTACAATTGAAGTTATTTTTCTTATTAGAAGTTTGATAGAGAAATATTGAGATATGAAGAAAGATTTAAATATAGTGTTTATTGATTTGGAAAAGTTTTATGATAGAGTCCAAGAGAGGTTTTGTGGTGGGTTTAACAAAAGTTGGTGTTTGTACAATTGGGGGAGATACAAAAGATTTTTTTATTTCAATTGGTTTGCATCAAGGGTCTACAATAGGCTTTTATTTTTTTGCATTAGTCATGGATGAGTTAATAAAAATTATATTTGCAGACAATATCATATTGATAGAAGCCACACAAGAAGTGAATAGGAAATTATAATTATGGAAAATTGCTTTATATACTGAGGGTTTCAAGATAAGTAGAATTAAAATAAATATACTCATTGTAAATTTAATGAAAACAAAAAAAGATGATGTTAGTTTAGATGGGGTAATATTATCTCAAAGAACTTAATTCAAGTATCTTGGATCAATTATTCAAAAAGATGGATAATGTGATGAAAATGCTAATCATAAAATTAAAACAGGTTGGATAAAGTGGAGATTGGTTATTGGGGCTCTATGTGATCATAATATTCCACTAATATTGAAATGAAAATTTTATCATATAAATATAAGACCTACAATGTTGTATGGTAGTGAATGTTAGACAATAAAAGAAAAATATACTTCTAAAATAAGTGTTGCTGAAATGAGATTATTAAGATAGATGAGTGATTATATTAGTTTAGATAGAATCATAAATGAATATATTAGAGAAAATGTAGAAATAGCGATAGTTGTAGATAAATTGAAATAAGGGAGATTGAGATGATTTGGACATAATAAACATAGATCTAACGAGGCTTTAGTAAGTAAAGTGAACAATATTGAAAACAAAAAAAGGATGTGGTAGACCTAGGTTAACTTGGAGGAGGATAATTTAATATTATTTAAATGATTTAAATATTTTTGAAATGGTAACTCAAAATCGACATGCGTGGAGAAAGAGAATCCATATGGCTGACATCAAGTAATTTAGGAGTAAGGCTTAAGTGTGTACCTTAGAAAGGGACCAACTCGTTGAATTATCAAACTTCATTATACAAAATCTAAAACAGCACAAGGATCTATCAAGAAGATAGTTCGCCATAAAAGAGCAAAGGCACACAAAATATGGCCCAAAGTACTCTAAATGCCACAAACCCTCTCAAATGGAAGATATATACAGGTACAAAAGGAAAATCAAAAGAAATAGTGGAGTTTCTGGAGTTTGTTCTAACCCTCCACCGCAGTCCTTTCTTGTATCAGTACCAAGGCCTTGAATAGGATGCAAATTGGGTGATGAAAAGATCATCTCTTGTTTCTGAACATCCAGATGTTCCATTCAGGTGTCAATGCCTTCCCAGATTTGAAGGTCTGCCCATTCTGGTTTTAATGCCTCCTATCTGGAGATTGTTACAGGAAAATTGCTCTTTTGGCCTAGACAGACATGGAGAATCTTGAACATACTTGCCAAGGACGGTGGATAACCTCACAAGTTAGAAAGAGATGATTTTGGTCTTCCACACGACCAACAGAATGTACATAGCTTTGGATTTAATGACTTGATTCAACATAATCTGCTTGACATGGGAAGTCTTTGACATGTAATTATTCCTTAAGATCTTCATTTTCAATTCTCCAAACCAAGTTAGCCTAAATGACCCTGACTCCACCGTAGGCATAAATTTTGAAAACTGATCTAGCAAGAAATTGACCTTTAGAGCCCCAATACCATATTCTTGTATCTGGTCTTTCTAAATGGACAAAAATTTATGAATCATGTTGATTATATTATTGTAAGGAAAACCTTTACTCCAGGCAAAATTCATGCAAGTATGCAACTTTCTAAGTTGAGGCATTGAAAGTAGAGAGACCTAGCATAGAGTGGTTCCTCAACCACACTATCATGTCCAATGGGGTTTCATGTATTTTAAGATTTACTTGTCTGAACCAGATGTTTACAGGGCAGACTTGGTTCCGCCCATGTCAACCTGGAACACTTGGGCGACTTCAAACAGGAAAGAGAGGAATGTTGTTCCTTGGACTTGCATATTCATTTTGATGTTGAGGCATGTTGGGTTCTTTAACCTTGACAGATATGAAAATGTATACCTTTAAGAACTTTGTCCGTTGGACTTGCAAATTCATCTTGGTGCTAAGGCACCTAGGTTTCTTTCTTTTTTGTATTTTTTATTTTTTCTACCTTGATAGCTATGAACATGAATAGCTATGGGCGAAAGGTTTTTCTCTTTCAAAGCAATGGACATGTATATAGGACAATGCATTGTGAATGTTGTATTCGCACATTTTATTGTTGGGAACATTGTTCATGTAAGCATTGCTGATGCGTGATATTCATTGCCATTGTACTAAATCTCTTCATAGCTTTATATTAGCATCTTTTTGTGTTACGTTGAATTTACAGTTGGTTTTATTTCTGTAAGCTTTAAACCCTGTAGTAATATCATATCAAGCTTCCTCACAAGAATACAGTTACATTTTGCAGTTTGCTTTCTTGTTGCTAGATTATTTCTTCTTTAATTAAGAGTAGGGAACAATATCGAGGCTATAGTAAATTAGTTGTGACCATGATTTTGTAGCTATCTTTTCCTGCAGGAAGAGATAACAAGTTTTGGTGGCCAAGTTGAACCTCCTGGAATGCACATGATTTATCTTCCATATTGTGATGACATTAGATGCCCTGAGGAGGCAAGAAATTTTGCTTTTTTTTCTCATTTCAGGTTTTTACAACAATTCACACCACTAACTAAGTTTTATGTTCAGTCTCATGTAAATGTCGGTAACATTTCTTGTCGAGCCACAGATGATCAAATTAAGAAAGCCTACAATCTACTGAGGCGCATAGATTTGAAAAGCTTCTCCATTTGCCAGTTTGCAAATCCTGGTATCTTCTATTGTTGTGCATAGGTCCTTTTCCTTGTAGGAGCAATTCTTTTCTGGTAATTATGCAGCGCAAATTTAAAACTGCTTTTCTATTTTATGGACTTGATGATTTTGAGGAGTTATTATTTATGAAACAAGCAAAGGATGGTGTGCTTTTTCTTTTTTTTTCCTTGAAGACAATTGATTTGGTCAATCCATTTGATAACGTTATGGTCATGACCAGCTTGCATATTCTGGACCCCTTGCTGGGCTGCCATCACATCTGAAATGTGGAGCAGTTGCCAACACTGCTGTTCATAACTTCATTCACAGCCTGCAAGCATAGATGCAATCCAGACTTGGTCTGCAGGATCGGCCATTCTGGGATTAGGACAGTACTAACCCAATCAGTTGGGGGGTGATCCTGGAAGAAGCTTCTGCTGTGATCAGGCTACACTTGGCTAAATTGGCCTGGATTGGCTAATTGCTGACCCCATCTTTTGAAACTTACTTTAGTGGATTGGCCGTGCTTAAAAATTCACTGTTCTGGCCTAAGTGTCTTGTCCTGCCTGATCAGCCTGCATCTGCCGATGCCTATATTATCAAGGGAAACAGCTCAGCTGCTTAGGTGGTGAGGTGAGGCAAAGTGGCAACTGGCTATGTCAACTCTGCTATGATTGCCTGGGGCAATCACTTTGCTCACCTTTCCCACCTAGGTAGTCAATTCTGGTTATTTTGCTGTCTCAGCTGCCTTGGACCTGGATGAACAAAAGTGTGTCTGGCGTGAGTGAAATATGGAACCTGGTGGGGTGAAAAAAAGCCCTCCAATTAGAATAGTTCTGTAAGATTAGGTTCAATCTATTTTTTTCCCATGTTCTTTTTCTTCTTCCTCATCATTCTGGTGGCCTAGACCATGCACTGTTGGCTGCTGTGGAGTTAGCTGCCACAGCTGGTGTTGTAGGTATTCGCATTTGTCCCTTTCTCCACAGTCTCCCTCACTGTCTCCATAAGTTTCTCTTTCCATTTCTTTCTCACCCTGCTGAATCATCCCTCTTAGTCTATCTTCCTTTGACACCTTCCCCACTTCTCCCCTTCCCTTCAACCCTTCCTATCTCCGTCCAGCTGTTCTCTCTTCTCCCCATCTGCTTTTTCCCCCCCTCCCCCCTTACCTTTATCAGTTACCCTCTTCACCTCTCTTACATGCTGGTAACCTCAAGCACCTGAGGTGATTGAAGGCCTTCCTTGTCTCTGATAACTTAGGTTGTATTGAGGCCATACTTTCATTTGTTGGCACCAAAATTTCTCCAACTTTTCAAACCTACTGTAGGTAAAAAAAAAATCAGCGCTTTAATGGCCTATTTCAAACCTAATTTTAGGTCTATATTAGGCTCATTACAGCCCCAATTCATTTTCATTTTTTATTACTTTTTAACAGTCAATTTGGCTTATTATCAGCTCCATTTTGGATCCTTTAATAGCTTGTTCTGTGACCCAATCACAAACCATTTAAAGCACATTTTAATTTAACTATTTTGGACCTCATTCCAGCCCATTTTAGTTACTTGTTTTGGGCATCAGATAAGGCCATTTCTGATGCCCAATTATAGACCACCTCAGCTGCCATATCACCAACCCATGAGAGAAGGTGGTTGCCCACCAAAGAGAAGGTAAAAAAAGAGGAAAGATCTCCCTCCTTTCAGCCCTCACATTTAATTCAAAATTCATGAAGATCAAATAAAATCTCATATTAGTTAGATTTTTCTTCAATGAAATCTTCTTGATTCTCTTCTTTTTTTCTTAACCAAATCAAGTATATTAATTAAAACGCTACCATTGCCACCTCCTCCTTGCATACTATAATTGATTGATGATCGTCTTCGAAAGCTCATCACATGAGTTGAAATAATTATAAGCGTATCTTGGATTGAAAAATAACATGTGTAATGTAATATAGATGTCTGTAGACTATCAAATATATAAAGTTATTATACTCTTATTGACTTAAAAATTATCTACTACATGTATGTGATGATATAACATCCGCTCTAATCGACGATCAATGATGTCACATCATTTTTCAAAGGTCATCATATTCTTTGATATTTCCTCTTTTGCCTGGTCAAGTGCATCATTCAGATACCTCAAGTATGTGTTCTTGTCCCTAACAACTATTCTAAACACTTTTATTGTAGGTTGCACAATAGGAAGTGTATTCTTTATAATTCGCCAAAAGTTGACACTCTTCAACATCTCTACTTTCTTCCATTTCTTCTTACCTAAAAGATTTGCCCTAGCAATCCAATTGGACCATCTTAGTAAAATTATTATTTGGGTCAGAGGAAGTTTCTGCTACATTGAACTATTCAAGGAGATGAAATGTGATATGAACCTAGTTGTACCGGGCCATAAGAGCTTTCAACTCTTCGTATATTTTTTAAATATAATTTAAATAAAGTTATGGTTATAGATGAAAGATGATATGATTTATGCCATCTTAACCAAGGTGTGCCGGGTCAGGGGTTGGCCCTGGTCGGGCGGGCCCCAAACTGGCCTAGTCAGGCCAGGTTGTGACCCAATCGAGACCCGGCTTGACTGGGATCAATTTTTTTAATTGTTAAAAAATACAAAAATAAAAATGGAAAAAATACCTATAAATTCAAGAAAAATAAGAAATATGATTATAAAAAGATTCATTCAACTTTCACTCAAAAATAATATCATATTTTTTGTTTTATATAATGTATGTACTCTGCCTATAACATTGTGAAAGAGTATGAGACATTGAACATGTATACAACTTGATCATACTCGTCACTACCTCATATGATCATCTCAGGATAAGATGAAAACGATCCACCGTAATTATCATATATGAAACCAATAGAACTATTGAAAGATGGTTGTGTCATCCCATAACTCTCTCCGCGATACGATGGCTAGTTTCGCAATTTATTCACGGACAGTGTCCTTATGTCTCTTTGAAGCTCCTTTTGATATTTCCAAATTTTGTAAATGTATTCTAAATTGTGTATGTACCTTGAGTGGAGTTGTGTACACAGTGCAACGTCCCCCTTGCTACTGATAAGATGATGCTTCAACCGGTAACTTCCACCATAAAGAACATTGTCACAATATTTACACTTTATTTTTCTTTGCTCTATTGACACCACCATGCAATGAAGTTAAGTTGGGTCATTTCGGGTCGAGCGAAAAGTATCACGGCTTGGAGAAGACATATTGAAATTTAAATAATAAATTTTAAACCCAAAACTAAAGATATAAGAACATTTAAAAATTGATATTAGCAAAAGAACGAACAATATAATTAACACCAATTTAAAGTAGAGAGAAAGTTGAGTGTAAGAGAGTGAATGATAGTTGAGAGAGTAAGAGAGTGAGTGAGAGTTGAGAGAGTAAGAGATTTGAGAAGATAAGAGAGTGAGTGAGAGTGAGAGAGTTGGGAGAGTAAGAGAGTGAATAGGAGTTGAGAGATTAAGTAGGTGAGTGAATGAGAGTGTATGAGAGATTAAGAGGGAGTGTTGTGGGGTGAGAAACATGACTCTCCCTTGGGGTATTTATAGCCATTGACTGATAGTTGGGGGAGTGGGTGGGGGTAAAATGCACTGCCTCCCATTAGGCGCCAATGACCACGACAACCAGTCAAAAATGCGACCCTAGTTGGGGGAGTGGGCGGGGGAAAAAAGCCCCTCATTAAGTGACGACAACCACGGCGACTAGTCAAAAATAGGCGGAGAGTCGGCCCGGATGGGTAGGTTTCGGGCTAGTTGGCTCAGAAATCGGCAAGGTCGTCTAACCCAGCCCAACTCGAGACTAACCCAACATTCCATAATCTTAACTACCCATGCAATTTGAGAATATCTATAAATATTTTCTGACATTAAATATAGTGAATGAATAGAGCAAGGTACCTAATAAAAATGTGGTTTTTAAACAATCAACATTTGTACAACTATTTTAAAGGCAACTACGTTGTCCGTTATTATTTGAACAATTTGATCCTATCCTATTTATCAATAGTGTCATTAATTTATTAAAATAAGTACTTATCATTCTTTACCTATCTGCATGAATCCATTGACTTTTAGAATACAGTCTTAGCTTGATAATATATTGGAAAGTTGATCATCACCCTCATAGTCATGGAAGGTCGGGTCAGGGGTCAGGTCAGGATCGGTTTGTCCTAAAACATACTCGGTTAGACTAGGTCAAAAAATTAATTTTTTATATAAAAATGGTATTAAAAAATTAGAAAAGTGTGAAAAATAGAAATAAATTTTTTAAAAATAAGGAAAATAAGGATTATGACCATAAAAATGTATTTATTTCTAATCAAATATTTTATTTTTGTTGTTCTTCTACATAGTTTATATATTCTTCACATGACATTTGAGAAGAATACATAATATTAAAAATGTATACATGTTGATTATACTCATCACTTCCTTATATAATTATCTTAGGATAATATCTGAAGAATCCAACATAATTACTATACTTGGAGTGCCTGAAAATGTCTAATGAGGATCCATACATAGGTTGAGTCATCCTATAACTCTCTTGATGATGTAAAGTTGAGATCAATGGAGTCCATAAGATTGCCCGTAGTACTAACCTGCTTCCTATTGTGTGTGCTAATTTTCACTACCTTGTAACTACGCACCATGATATCTTGTGTCGCATGTATGTATTGTTCATCTTCGATGAATTGCAATGTCGTAGGGTATTTGCCTATATCTTTTGACCTTCTTGGACCAGTGATGGTTCTTTCTGCTTTTAATGCTCCATCGTGTTGCTTTTTGAAGTTGAATCTTCCAACGTCTGGTATTGAATTCGGATGTTTAACTTCAGTCTCTTCTCGTCCCGTGTTAATCATTTCTTGATTTGTTATGTCTAATAGATCTGTTACAACCTACTTACCTTTACTTTTTGATTTCTTATGTTGATGAGAAGATTCTTCGGTCTTATGTCTTTTTGTCACTAAAGAAGGAATTGAGATTCCTAAGATAGAGGTTTGTCGTCAAGTTCTCCTTGTGCCCAATCTTGATCTTCTAAGTTGATTTTAGGTTTGTCTAATCCTTGTTAATTGTTCACCGAAGTTTGCAAAAGATTTTGCTCATGAACGTCTCCTCCAAATCAATGTCAGCTTCTTCTATAGTCATTGTCTCAATTTGCTGTCTAGATACTTTCTCTCCACCTCTTTTCATTCTTCTAGTTCTCCCTCATCCTCTCAAAATTCTTCAGCTTCAATAACAATACACCAATTGCTCTGGTCTTCTTGACGTCAGCCTATTCCTCTACTTTTATGAATTAAGCTAAATGTTGACATATTTCTTTCACATCCTAAAGTTTACGTGATTTGGCTTAGGACTCTTATTAAAACGTCCGCCAAATTCTTGTATTTTGGTGCTTTGCCATAGTTTATCCACCAATTAGTTGCATGATATCATTGTATGTAAGATGATAATTAGAATAATTTCATTATTTAAATTACAAAGAAAGATCATATAGTACGTATTGGGACTTGAGAGCATAACTACTAATTGTACTATTGATGTCTCAAAATGAAATACCCTCATTCTATAGACATGTTTCTTATTACATGTTATAATTGATCGATCATCATCTCTAAGTATTCTATGGATGACCTCTTTTATACTGTTTAAAAGTTCATTAATTGGTTTGAATATCGGATTAGAATAATATTTATACTTGAAAAAAGTGACTTGACAAGTGACAACATATCCATATCAATAAAGAGTACAATAATAAAAAAACGTAATATTTGATTTGACTTAATGACAAAGAAGGTACCTACTGCATATATTGGATGATATAACATTCAATCTCACCGTTGGTCAATAATATCCCACCACTTGTCAAAGTCTGACACCATCTTTGTGATTTCTTTCTCTACTTACTTCAGTACATTGTAGAGATATTTTGTGTCTACCTTCCTATCTCCATTTACTGTTTTAAGAACTTTGACTAAGCTTTGCACTATACAAAGGGTCTTCTTTACAACCCGCTAAAATTCTCCACTCGTAAGGTCTTCTCAACGTTTCTACTTTTCCTCTTATTTGAAGGGCTATCTCTAGCAATCCATATAACCCATCTCAGTGAAGGTATCATTTAAGAGGACACCTTTATTACATACAACTCTAAAGAAATGTAATATGAAGCAAATCAAGTTACCTCGGGTCATAGGAGCTCTTGGTCATTCGTATATTCCCTCATTAAGTTAAGGATGAAATTATGGTTATATATGAATGATGATAGAAATTAGGTTATCTTACTTTTCCGATAATTTGAGGATCTTTGCAAATATCTTATAGCATCAAATCTAATGAATAGTTTGAGCATGGTGACCAATATAAATGTAATCTCTTGACCATCAACATTTGTTTATATGTTTTATATGTTGTTGTGTTGTCGGATATTACTTAGACAACTCAATTCTCTCTTATCTCTTCGATAACAGTGTCAATTAATTCAAACAGGTAATTTGTATTTTAACCTGTCTAGATACATCCACAAATTTTCAGAAGATAGTCCCGACTTGACAATATATTCGGAAGCTGATCATCATCTTCCTAGTTATACCTATTAAGAAGATGAACATTCATAAGTTCTAAATTTAGAAGTTTAAAAAGATAAGTCTTAATATCACTCCCCTACCTATGTCGGCTATGTTATAATCATAGACTCATAATGTGGCTTTTTTACCTAATCTACTGTTATGATATTATGGAAAAACCATTTTTGATGTTGTCTGCCTGATCTACTCCTTGTATAGCCGCAAATTCTTCATTGTTGTTGTGATGGTAGTTTGTCTTTGACGTGGTTATGTGATGATGGAATCTATAAGACCTATTCCTAGGTCATCATCTTATGTGAGATCGTGAATTTCTCTTCTTGTTTATTGTTTGATTCTCTCCCACTTCTATATACACTCCCACTTTTGTGTATGTCCCACTTCTCGAACCTTGGCCCATGAATCAACTAGCACATCGATACATGTCTTGGTCTGTAAATGACTTGTGGCTTGCCTTCATCACTTGTATCAAATCACATATTTGTAATAATAATGACTAAATATTAATATCATATAGATATTGAAAGATTTAGTAAACCTTATTGGCAATGTACTATTCATTGAAATTTTTGGTGTGAGGAATTTCTAGGCATTAATATCTCATCTCGTAAATGTTGACCAAAGGCCTTATGGGTTCAAAAATTTCTTCTTAGATGGTGTCTTTATGCCATTTTTAAGTTCTTTTTGTTTGTTTTAACATTTGTAAATACTTACAAAATTGAACTTTTACCTCGGATGAAGTCCATGTGCACACTGTCATATTGCCTTTCATTCTGGTGAGGTAATATTTCAACGGGTAAGTATCCCTGTAAATAATTTTTTTTGTAATATTTACATTGATATTAAGTCGCAATGAAGCCCAGTCGGATTGTTTTGGATCAAACCAGTTGTTAAAGTGTCACAACTTGGAAAAAACATATTGAAGAAGACATATTAAAAACATAAAGACAACACTAAAAAAGAAAAGGTTAGCAACATAATTAGATAAAGAAAGTGTTAGTAACACAATTAGATAAAAAAGTATTATCAACACAATTACAAAAAAGGGGTTAGCACTAATTCTTAAAAGAAATAATTAACACTAATTAAACGTCTAGCAAAAAGAGTTTGTGTGTGTATATGTGTGTGTGTGAGAGAGAGAGAGAGTGCATAAGAGAGTGTGGGAGGGGTCGGGGTAAAAGAAGGGCCCTTATAGGCTCTCAAGGGGCCTTGGGGGCTTCTAAACACCCCCCCCTAAATGGTAGGGACACCAGACTACAGGATAAATTTGAATATTTTAGGGAGTTTTACAAGCGGCGACCTCAACGTTTGGTAGCTATCTAGCTTGATGGGGAAATTTAACAGCGTTTTTTTTTTACCTTAATTCTATTTTTTTGGGCCGGTTCGACAACAGGAAGCTTTTGTTTTATTCCTTTTACCATTGGGCCTCTCAATTGGGCCGGTCTTGTGCAAGTCGCAGATGCTTCTCATTTTGATCCATCAGTTTTGGTATATTTTCATTATGTCCAGGTCATTTACTTTTTGCTTTATTCTTGGTTGGCTCGGCTATATAAGGGCCCGCCAGGCGACTGTACAGGCATTAAATCGGCTGGAATTGAAAAGCATTACATTTTGGTTAACGCGTGGGCTACTATTCCTTAAGGCGATTGCAAGGTTTTCTGGCGTCCGAGGGTGATTGAGTGTCGATGGCGATGCGTGAGGGTCATTTCACCGCGTACGCTTCTCTCTCTTCAGGTTTCGGCGATAGCAGAGGCGATGGCGGGTTCTCCGCCCCGATGGTCGTCCTCCCTGTTCTGTTGGCTGGGCTGCTCAGTTGACCTGGTGCCTGAAGAGGAAAATGATCTCCTACACCTCCTCCCCATCTTCTTCTTCTCCGGCGACCCCAACAGAGCGCGCTACAGTCTGTTTATAATCGGATTTTAGTTTTCCGTGGTTCTTGTTACACCAAGGATGGGTTCTGTTCCAGACTTGCATATCTCCTCTCTCGATCTACTATCTTTTTTAGTAGATCTGTTATTTCGGCCAGTTTTGTGGGGTGATCCGAAGGAATGATAGCCTCTTTACTCTGTGTCACGGGTGTCATTTCCGCTTGCGTTTCTTCAGAGAAGCTGTTGTTTTCCCCCTGCCGATCTAGGGTTCACTCACCCCCAATTCGGCCATAGAAAATTGATGGATTAACAACTCGGTCAATATCCTCTGAAAGCGTGATCCGATGCATCCTCCCAGTCCCTGCTCCCTTACATCCAGACCCCTAAGGAATTTCTCTACGGTCGTTAGGCCTTGATAAGTAGCGGGACAGCCAACTGGCTGCAGTGAAGAGCTTGACATCGGGTCAGGACCTCTCAGAGTCCCGCGCAAGCTTATTATCGGTATGACCTACAACAGCGAGGCTTGCTCCATGGTCGATGGATGTTCGCGTTTCTATTCTTCAATCTTCTGCTAAGATTTACTGTCGATGGATGCTCGCCTTTCTATTCTTCAATCTTCTGTTGAGATTTGTTGTCGGTGGATGTACAAGTGTTTGATCTATTTGTCGAGTTCCGATGTGCGGTGTTAGAGGATGATGATGGATGTCAGTCGTGAGCTCCCAGCAGGGGAAGTAACCTGTTTGATACTAGTTTTCATTTAACTCCTGGGCTGCTCCAACCTGGAGGTAGACCTCACTCGGCCGATATCCTCGGCATATGCTTGTGATTGAGCAGCTGGTGGAAAGGTGGTAGTCAAGGAAATTTATCTGTCATTCAGATGCTGACATCCACTAACTCTCCGAAGCAGTGATGAATTCCCTGAGCTTCTATCGATTGGGGTGTGACCAGTTTTCTGTCTCGGTTTGGCGGTATTTTCTCTCTTGTGGTTCTTACTTGAGGCAGGACTGATCGGAACTTAGATCTCAACACGACAGGGACTAAATCCGAAGGACTCAGGTTCTGTTTTCCTTTTATTGCGGGTTATTCTGTACAGAAAACGAGTTATCGGCTTCACTCCTTGAGGTATACTCTGTCCAACTTTAATTGGGGAAGGCCCTCTTGTAGGTTTATTATTCTGAATTCGCACATGCCTTGCTTAATTGTGTAGGGTCTAGCTATGTCATTTTTCTTGTTGTGGGTCAGATGATGAGTAAGTAATAGAGCAATTCTGGAACCTGGGTAATTTAATCTGCCATGTTAACTGCTAGAGCCAATTTCTAATGATCTTAAGTAGTTCTAAAACCGTGATATCTCCTTATACTTGTGAATCACTTGATTTCCTAGCTGACTAAGGTCGCATTTTCTGGATGAGTAACTTCTTTGGTAGACCTTCAACTGAAATTCCCATAATAGCCTTTATATTGAGCATATACTAGTTAACCTTCTGTTTGTTAGTCCTCATGCATTGATCATGTTCTGCATCAATTGGTATCAGAGCACAATTCATTTAGGAATTCCTCTCCCTGGTCGTAGTTAAGTGCATAACCACACGTAGGGGTACAACCTATCAACCTGTTGCAAGGATGTCAGTAAGTGAACCACCCATGCTAGACATGCATTTAACTCAATTAATGGATAAGTTGTCTACCCTAGAAAACATGATCCGTGATATGGGGGATAGGTTTGGCCATGCTATCCAGGATCTTACTGACCGAGTTACTGTAGTTGAGAACAGGAACAGAGATCCTCCTCCACCACCTGTTAGACCATATCATCCTAGGAATCAAATTGATTTTCCCTTTCGGAATCCACTTCACCAAGACCTCTACGAGGAGAGAAGGCCACAATGCCATCAATTTGAGGATTATAATGGGGAATATAGGCCTGAGCGCCACCATCAGGATTGTGAGGATCGGGCCCTTAGAAATGTTAGAGTAGAGGCTCCTAGTTTTGAGGGATCCATGGACCCTAAGGTGTACTTAGATTGGGAGGGGGGAATGGACCACTATTTTGAGTGGTTTCAATTATCCGAAGCAAGGAAAGTAAGGTTTGCCAAGATGAAGTTGTTTGAACCAGCCAAACTACATTGGAACACCATTGAATCTCTCCTTAGGCAGCAACACTAGGAACCCATTCAAACATGGGATAAGATGAAGGCTAAGCTTAGGGAGAGACATCTACCAGCTTCATATAAGCAGAGGATGCTAGATAAATGGTAGAGGATTTATCAAGGGAATAGGTCAGTTGTTGCCTATATCGAAGAGTTTGATAACTTCCTATTGAGGTGTGGGCTTCAAGAGGAGGAGTTGGTCACCTTATCTAGGTTCCGGAAGGGACTGAGGATGGACTATCAGAAGGAGCTTTATAGGTAGTGTGTCACCACTCTTGATCATGCCTATGAAGTGGTGACAGAACTGGAGCAATTTGAGAGTATGAGTGAGCCTAAATTGAGATTCTCCTAGTCCCCAGCTGAGCCCAAAGGGACAACTAGGTTTGTCCCAAACAAGCCTGAGGTTCAAAGCAATAGGCTACCTTTCCAGCCCAGAACCCCAAACCCCCAGCCAGTCGGTTATCTTCCCCTTCTGCCAACCAAACTTTTCACTCCCAACCCATCTTTTAGGAGGGAGGATAAGGGCAAACAAGTCCTTACCGGGGAGCCAAGTCAGGGTGCCAAATTCAAGTGCTATGGGTGTGGTAAACTAGGTCCTTTGAGATCAAATTGTCCTCTTAGGAATGCTTGTATTGATGGACCACACACTGAACCTCAGGAAACTCAGATCCCAAACTTAGAAGAAGTAGTATATGAGGCTATCCCGAACCTTCTTGCAGAATTTCAGGAAGAGGATGGGGTTGAAAATCTGGAAGAGCATGAGACTCTGGAGGTGGTTAGATGCACTCTCACCCAACCTGCCCTTAGTGATGACTGGAGACGCACGATCATCATTCAAACTTTTTTCAGGACCAAGGGAAGAGTATGTAAATTGATCATTGATAGTGGCAGCTGTGTTAATGCCATTTCCACGCTTCAGTCCAAAAGCTAAGACTAGTTCCGACTGATCACCCTCATCCTTATAGGGTTTCATGGGTAGACTCCACCTCAATCTCAGTGCACACTCGTTGCTTAGTACCCATCAGCTTTCCCCAGTACATAGCCGACATCTGGTGCAATGTACTTACTTTGGAAGTAGGAAGCATCATCTTGGGCAGACCTTGGTCGTTCGATATGGATGCTACCTTGTATGGTAGATCCAATGCTTGTGAGTTTGTCTACGAGGGGAAGAAGATTGCCCTAAATCCAGTTAATCCCGCCCCAAAGGGGAGAGAGACCTCAGGACCCAAACTTCCTCAATAATCCTCCAAGGAAGGAACTCAGTCTCTGACCCCGGAGACAACCATGGAAATAGAGAGATCAGTCACCACCTTGGTGCCTGCAAAGTCAGCACCCGGTCAACTTGGGGACTTCCTCAATAATCCTCCAAGGAAGGAACTCAGTCTCCGACCCCGGAGACAACCATGGAAATAGAGAGATCAGTCACCACCTTGGTGCCTGCAAAGTCAGCACCCGGTCAACTTGGGGACTTCTCAAACTGACCCACTAGAACCCCAACTAGGTTCCTCCACATCTCGGGGAAGCATGAATTTGAGTTAGAATGTAGGAACCAGCTTATCTTTGCTGTAGTGGTCAACGAAGTTAAGGTGGATGATCAAATTACATCCCACAAGGAAGAAGACCCAGAAATAGTCAAATTGTTGGGGGAATTTAAAGATGTCTTCCCTGAAGACCTGCCCCCTAGACTACCTCCTATGAGGGATATTCAGCATGCCATTGACTTAGTGCCAGTATCCACCCTCCTTAACCTACCCCACTGTAGGATGGACCCAAGATCTCATAAGGAGTTAAGAAGGCAGGTAGACGAGTTGTTAGACAGGGGTTACATCAGAGAAAGCCTCAGCCCTTGTGCTGTTCCGGCACTTTTAACCCCTAAGAAAGATGGGAGTTGGAGAATGTGCATAGACAGCCATGCTATCAATAGGATAACTGTCAAATACAGGTTTCCAATCCCCCGGTTGGACGATATGTTTGACATGCTTGCTGGTGCACTGATCTTCTCCAAGGTGGACCTGAAAAGTGGATACCATCAGGTAAGAATCAGATCAGGGGATGAGTTGAAAACCGCCTTCAAAACTAAGGATGGTCTATTTAAGTGGATGGTCATGCCTTTTGGGCTTTTAAATGCCCCAGTACATTTATGAGAGTCATGTACCAGGTGCTTAGGCCATTTATTGGGGTTTTTGTGGTAGTTTACTTGGATTCATTGTGTCTAGGGGAGAGGTCTCAGCTGACCCCGAGAAGGTGAAGGCCATAACTGAATGGCCGACGCCCCAAAATATCCATGAGGTGAGAAGTTTCCATGGGCTGGCGACTTTCTACAGGCGGTTCATTAGGAATTTTAGCACCATCACTGCACCCATCACATACTGTCTTAAGAAGGGGACCTTCCCTTAGACCAAGGCCGCCAATATAGCCTTTGCCAACCTCAAGGAATGCATGACCTAAGCCCTTGTCCTCAGCCTACCTGATTTCTCCAAGGTCTTTGAGGTTGCTTGCGATGCTTCAAGTATAGGGATAAGAGGGGTACTGTCACAAGAGGGGCACCCTGTGACATTTTTTAGTGAAAAGTTGTCGGATGCCAAACTTAAGTACTCCACTTATGATAAGGAATTTTATGCCATTGTGCAATCTTTGAAGTATTGGAGGCATTACCTGTTAGCTAAAGAATTTGTCCTCTATTCTGACCATGAGACACTCCGTTTCCTCCAAGTTCAAAAGAAGTTAAACCCGAGGCACAGCAGGTGGGTAGAGTACCTATAAGCCTATATTTTTGTTCTCAAACACAAATCTCGGGCTAAAAACAAGATTGCTGATGCCTTAAGCAGAAGGGTGTCTCTTTTAGCAAGTTTCAGCTCGGAGGTGATAGGATTTAAGCAAATCATTCCAGGATATACCAAATGTCCTGATTTCTTGGCCATCTATTCCACCCTCCAATCTGGCCAGACCTTAGAATATCCGAATTACCTAATCCAAGATGGATACCTATTCTACGGCACCCGACTCTGCATCCCCAAGGCTTCCCTCCGTGAATTCCTCATCTGTGAGCTCTATGTTGGTGGCCTAGCAGGCCATTTCGGCATAAATAAGACCATAGACCTGGTCGAACACCGTTTCTTTTGTCCTAGCCTAAAGAGGGATGTGGGTCGACTCATAGCTTAGTGCCGAACCTGTACCACCTCCAAGATGAGAAAACAAAACACTAGTTTGTATTGTCCTTTACCTGTCCCAGATGTTCCTTGGCAAGACATCAGCATGGATTTCATCTCGGGTCTACCTAGAACTTTCAAGAGGCATGATTCAATTCTAGTGGTAGTGGATAGGTTCTCTAAGATGGCCCATTTCATCCCATGTGCCAAAACTTTTGATGCCTCTAAGATAACTCAAATATTCCTTAGTGAAGTGGTTCGATTACATGGACTTCCAAAGTCCATCGTTTCAGATAGGGATGTCAAGTTTGTTAGATACTTTTGAAAGACCCTTTGGCACCTACTAGGCACCAAGCTAAAATTTTTAACAGCTTACCACCCACAAACCGATGGCTAGACCGAGGTGGTAAACCGAAGTCTATGGAATCTTCTGCGGTGCTTGGTCAGTGAGAACACCAGATCTTGGGATTCCCTACTCCCCATTGCTGAATTTGCCTATAATGACTCCACTAATAGATCAATGGGTAAGATAGTCAAAGGATATAGACCCAGGCGTCCTATGGATTTGGTCACTCTTCCTAATGCATTTAGGTCATCTGCATCAGCTGAGTCCCTAGCTGAACACATTAGATCATTGCATGGTCATGTCAAAAAACAAATAGAGGCTAGCAATGCTCAATATAAAAACTATGCTGATTTACATAGGAGGAAGAAGGAATTCCAAATTGGTGATCTTGTCATGGTCAAAATTAGGCCAGAACGGTTCCCTAATGGGACCGTTAAGAAATTGCAAGCAAAGGGAGTTGGGCCATTAAAAGTAGTCAAAAGAGTGGGAGATAATGCTTATGTTTTAGACCTCCCTCCTGATTATGGGATTAGCTCTACCTTCAACATCTCAAATTTAATTGGATACCTAGAGCCCACAGGAATTTCCCGTGAGTTTTTACAGCCTGATCACCCATTCCTTCGAGATGACACCGCGAAGAGTCCACCTGTCCAGCCTACTATTAATCCACAGCATGAGCATGTCGATAGAATAATGTACCAGCAGGCAGTGGCTATGCCGAGAGGGTTGGTGCAGAGGTACCTCATACACTGGAGGGGGTTGCCCCATTCCGGGGACACCTGGCTCACCCATAAGGAGTTACAGCAGGTGGATCTAGATTCATTGGAATATTTTTTGAGTGGTACCGACCCTTATTCGACAGGGCCAAATGCCCCCCAGCGGGGAGGAAATGGTGGGGACACCAGACTACAGGATAAATTTGAATATTTAGGGAGTTTTACAAGCGGCGACCTCGGCGTTTGGAAGCCATCTGGCTTCATGGGGAAATTTAACAGAGTTTTTTTTACCTTAATTCTATTTTTTTGGGCCAGTCTAACAACAAGAAGCTTTTGTTTTATTCCTTTTACCATTGGGCCTCAATTGGGCCGGTCTTGCGCAAGTCGCGGATGCTTCTCATTTTGATCCATCAGTTTTGGTATATTTTCATTATGTCTAAGTCAGTTTCTTTTTGCTTTATTTCTAGTTGGCTCAGCTATATAAGGGCCCGCCAGGCGATTATACAGGCATTGAATCGGTTGGAATTGAAAAGCATTACATTTTGGTTAACGCATAGGCTACTGTTCCTTAAGGCGATTGCAGGTTTTGTGGCGTCCGAGGGTGATTGAGTGTCGATGGCGATGCGTGAGGATTATTTCACCACGTATGCTCCTCTCTCTTCGGGTTCCAGCAATAGTAGAGGCGATGGCAGGTTCTCTGCTCCAATGGTTGTCCTCCCTGTTATATTGGCTGGGTTACTCGGTTGATCTAGTGCCTGAAGAGGAAAATGATCTCTTACGCCTTCTCCCCATCTTCTCCGGCGACCCCAGCAGAGCGCGCTACAGTCTGTTTATAATCGAATTTCAGTTTTTCGTGGTTCTTGTTACGCCAAGGATTGGTTTTGTTCCAGACTTGCAGATCTCCTCCCTCGATCTACTATCTTTCTTAGTAGATCTGCTATTTCGCCAAGGGTGTCATTTTCGTCTGCGTTTCTACAGAGAAGCTGTTGTTTTCCCCCTGCCGATCTAGGGTTCACTCACCCCCAGTTCGGCCATAGAAAATCGACGGATTAACAACTCGGTCAATATCCTCTGAAAGCGTGGTCCAATGCGTCCTCCCAGTCCCTGCTCCCCTACATCCGGATGCCTGAGGAATTCCCCTATGGTCGCTAGGCCCTGATAGGCAGCGGGACAACCAACTGGCTACAATGAAGAGCTTGACGTCGAGTCAGGACCTCAGAGTCCCGCGCAAGCTTATTATCGGTATGACCTACAATAGCGAGGTTTGCTCCATGGTCGATGGATGTTTGCCTTTCTATTATTCAATCTTCTACTAAGATTTGTTGTCAATGGATGCTCACCTTTCGATTCTTCAATCTTCTGCTAAGATTTGTTGGCAGTGGATGCACAAGTGTTTGATCTATTTGCCGAGTTCCGATGTGCAGTGTTAGAGGATGATGATGGATGTCCAGAACGGGATGGTCAGTGAGTGGTTGGCCATCAGGTTGTGAGCTCCCAGCAGGAGAAGTAACATGTCTGATACCGGTCTTCATTTAACTCCTGGGCTGCTCCAACCTGGAGGTAGCCCTCACTCGGTCGATATCCTCGGCATATGCCTGTGATTGAGCAGCCGGTGGAAAGGTGGCAGTCAAGGAAATTTACCTGCCATTCAGATGCCGACATCCACTAACTCTCTGAAGCAGTGATGAATTCTCTGAGCTTCTATCGATAGGGTTGTGACCGGTTTTCTTGCTCGGTTTGGCGGTATTTTCTCTCTTATGGTTTTTACTTGAGGCAGGACTGATCGGAACTTATATCTCAACACGACAAGGACTGTATCCGAAGGACTCAGGTTCTGTTTTCCTTTTACCGCGGGATATTCTGTACAGAAAACGAGTAATCGGCTTCACTCCTTGAGGTATACTCTGTCCAACTTTACTTAGGGAAGACCCTCTTGCAGGTTTATTATTCTGAATTCGCACATGCCTTGCTTAATTGTGTAGGGTCTAGCTATGTCAGTTTCCTCGTTGTGGGTTATATGATGAGTAAATAATAGAGCAATCCTGCAACCTGGGTAATTCAATCTGCCATGTTAACTGCTAAAGCCAATTTCTAATAATCTTGAGTAGTTTTAAAATTGTGTTGTCTCCTTATACTCTTGAATTACTTGATTTCCTAGTTAACTAAGTTCACATTTTCTGGATGAGTAACTTCTTTAGTAGACCTTCATCTAAATTTCCCATAATAGTCTTTATATTGAGCATATACTAGTTAACCTTCTGTTTGTTAGTCTTCATGCATTGATCCTGTTCCGCATCACTAAATAGTCATATGACCGTTGTGACCCAATTGGTTGGGTCATCGACCGGGTCGTAGGGTCTCACAACCCCACTGGATTGCACAGGTGACCTTTCCTTCTATGTTTCTAGTTATACTTATTAAAAAGGATATTATTCATAACTTAGAAATTAGTAATTATGAAAAAATGAGTAATTAACAAGTATGAAAAGAAACATTTAGCATACTTATCTAGTTGTTTGTCATCAAATTGTCCCATTTTTCATTCTTAATACATTCAAATGATTTGACATATTCTTTGATATCTTTCACTTCCATAGGAAAATAAGTGTTATAGATTATCTTTAAAATTGGTCTAGAAGTACCCTCACCGATGTCAGTCATGGCGTCACTTAGCAACTCGTAATATGGCTCTTTTGCAGTGTTCACCAGTAAGCTATTGTAAAGAACCACCAAGATGTCACCTGTCCGATCTTCTCCTTACATATCCTTAAATTTTTCATTGCATTGTGATGGTAATTTATCTTTGTCTTGGTTGTTTGATTACAACATTTACTAGACCTATTATTGGGTTTTCATCTCTTGTGAGATCCTGGATCTTTTTTTTTCACTCTCGTTTTTAGATCCCTTTCCACTCCCTAATTTTTGAGCCATGTATCAACCAATACACTGATTCATGTCTTTGTCTGCAAAAGACTTGTGGCTTGCTTTCATCACACTAATCATTTCGACTATTTAAAAGAAGGTGGAGTTACTAATTATGAACAACATATGTTAATGATCCATGTTATTAAGATTAGTAGTAACTCATCATCATCGAAAGCTTCAGCTAAGAGAGTACTTCCAACCTTTCGACACTCCTATCCGGAACCAGATATGTGGACTCCATAGCTGGAAGGTTGAGATATTTTTTCATAAACGGTGTCCTCGTGCCATTTTTTTGCTCTCATTGCCTTTTCCATAGACCATAAATGTCTACAAAGTTGTTGTCTTATTTTGGTTGAAGTTTGTCTACATGGGAGAATATTGTCTTTCATCATGATGAGGTGATGTTTCAACTAAGGATTGTCATCTTGTATCTCAGTTTTGTCTTGGGGTGTTTGGAGTGGAGATCTTGGATAGAACTCGAAAAATATCAGCTTCAATATGTTAGTGTAAAAGAACATAATCTCGAAAGGTACATGAGACTTGAGGACCAAGACCAGACATGTTAACAAAAGGAGTTAAGACATATAAGAAGAATGATTATTGCTAATTAGAGATACATCCATAAGTTCCAACATTGATATATACTTTCTCTTGAGCAATATCAAGATAAGAGAGATCCTTGAAAATTGAGATATTGTGTGACAATTTGAATCACTTTTACATATAGTCATATAAAAATCTTAATTTTAAAGTATAGTTGAAATGAATTAACCACACCTAGATAGACTTTGGATAGATGCAACAATAGAGTTGCTAACATATGTAAATTTCGCTAATTCATCTAATTGAATAGATTATATGAAAAAGAACGAGAGATAATAGTAATGATATAGACAATTTACATTAATATGAAGTTTTAATGTTGAAGTCATCTATATACGATTAAAATTAAATGGTAATAAATATTTATATAGATCTCATATCGACGATCTCATTTTTCGAAGGCATGAAGAGAGATTCTTAGGAGATCTTGAGAGATGTATTACGTGACTCCAGTTGGTAAATTCTACCATGTATGATCTTCTCACCATGGTTGCATTGCACTTTTCTTTTAGCAATGCTAATCAAGTTGCCATGAAGCCAGGTCAGATCATTTCGGGTTGTGTCGAAGTCTTAGGTGTCAGCTTGGAGAAGACATTTTGAATAAAATTTAAAAGACGAAAGTTAACACTTAACAAAATAGAGTTAGCAGCACAAATGAATAAAAAAAGAAGTCTTAGGGAACCGTAAAAGGTCATAAGAAATCAGCAACTCATAAGCACTTTAGGGAGAGAGATTGTCAAGAGAATTCTTAAGAGAGTTTTTAAAGTGATTGAGAATGGTGGAGGGTATGGGGATGTAAGAAGATCTCTTGGGTGTCTTATATTAGTCCCCAAGGGGCCTTGGTGTCTTATATTAGTCCCCAAGGGCCTTGTGGCATTTGGAAGGCCCACAATGGCTAAGCCCAATGGCTAGTTGTTGGGTGACCCGGCATGACCCCAGGGCCCAAATCCACATGGATCAGGCACCCGAGGTCGGGATCGGGCCTCTGTTGAAAATAGACTGGGTCGAGCCAGCTCAAGCAACCTAGTCTCAGCCTGGCAAATCATGGGTAAAAGACTACGAGCTTTTAGTGCCTTAGCCTGCACAAAGGCCTACGGGACTGCAGTATTCCATGCAGAGTTGATGACCGTTGTTGCCATCTAGAGTTGCCTCCGGGTCTTCCTCAAGTTTGTGTGACTCAACTCCTCATTGTCTTCTTTCATCCTCTTGGCTCTACTATCCATTTCTGATGCTAACATTGGTCGGAACTTCAATGCTTGATATTCTATTTTTTTTTCATAACTCCGCCATGCTGGTCCTAAGCCCGATAGATCCAGTGAAAACTAGTTTTTGATTAGAAGTTTGATAAGGAAACATTGAGCTACAAGGAAAGGCTTACAAATTATGTTTATTGATTTAAAATTTGTGTATGATAGAGTTTCAAGGTATATTTTGTGGTTAGTGTTGGAGCAAAAGATAGTATCCATTAAATATATATACAAGTGATAAAAGATGTATATAATAAAGCAATCACTAGTGTCTACACAATTGGAAGAGAAATAAGAATTTTTTTCTCTTTTAATTGACTTGCATCAAGGGTATGTAACAAGTTCTTATCTTTTTATATTACTTATGGATTAAATAACAAAGAATATACAAGATGGCATACCGTGACCTGTGATATTTGCCAATGAAATTATCTTAACATATGAGACTCAAGGATTTAATAAGATCTTTGAAGTTTGGAAAAACACCTTGTTTTAAGGGTTTCAAAATAAGTAAAAATATGGCAGAATATATATTGTCAATTTAATGAAAATCCAAGGGATGAAGAGAGATCAATTAGTTTGAATGGAGTAATATTAGCTCGTAGTACTCAATTTAAATATTTTGATTCAATTATTCAAATAAAAGATGACTATCATTTGGACGTTAATGATGTAACCTCAAAAATCTCAAAAGATTAATTCTTTTGCTTCGGAAATTCATTTTCCTTTTGAATTTGAATTAGACCTTAGCATTGACTTTGTAAGAAAACAGATGATATTTCATAAAAGTACTAACTAGAGTCAAAATTATGTGTTGAGGTTGTTAGGTTCTTTGAAATTAATTTTGACCTCTCCCCGTCGGATGGTGCGAAGATCCGACGTTAATTACATCGAGATTTCTCGAATACCCTTGATTATCGTCATAGCAATCCATTGAAGTAGAAGACATGCATCCACAAAATAAACATTCACACATATAGGAGAAAACAGCCCCATGAATTTGATGGAAGGCAAGCACTTAAATTTGTTTGAGTTTGGTTTGAATTGCATTTTTTATTTAAGTTGAATTGAATTGATTTGAATTTTGGTTTGATTAAATTCGTTTGTTTGAATTTTGATCTGTTTGATTAATTTGAATTTGTTTGAGTTTAGTTTGAATTGAATTTGATTTAATTTGAGTTGATTAATTGATTTAAGTTTGTTTTAGATTTAGTTTGAGTTGATTAATTGATTTAAGTTTGTTTTGAATGAATTGTTTGGAATTTAAATTTTGGCTTGTTTGATCAATTTGGATTTTTTTATTAAGTTTGAGTTGGATTTATTTAGGAGTTGATTCAGGTTGATTGGATTTGGGGGATTTGATCCGAGTTTGATTTGAAAATTGAATTGAGTTTATTTGATCAATTATGTTTTTTTTTATTTAGATTCTGCTTGCAATTTTATTAAATTTAGAGTTTGTTTAAGTTCAATTGATTGTGATTTGTTAATTTTGAATTTAATTTGTTTGTGGGTGTCAGTTTGGTTTGCTTAAATTAAATTTGTTCAATTTTGTTTGTTTGGTTGAAATTAAACAAGTTGTTTAAACTGGGAGTTTATTTGACAGAACTATTATCAAGTTTGATTTAATTTGTGATTGATTCACGCTCTGTTTTGAGATTTGTTTGATTTGGGATTTGTTTTATGACTTCGTTCAGATTCTGGGTTCTTCTTATCTTTGGATAGACATTCAGATTTAAATCCTTGGAGTTCAGATTTTTGAATTAGAAAACTGCAGATTTTTAGATTTTTCAATTTCAGATCTGGGTGGAGTTTTATGTTCAAACGGTTGGAAATGACATGGATTTAGTCTTGGGTGTTTTGATTTCTGATTTCTGTTTCTGGGTTCTGCCGGTTGGTAGATTTCACATTTTTGTTTTCAGATTTTAGATTCAAGTTGTGTTTCGGATTTTGGGTTCGGCAGGCTTTAGATTTCAGAGTTTCAGATTCCGCACTCGGATTTCTTTTAGATTTCAGACTTGCATGTTCCAGATTTTAGATTTCAGATTTGCAGGTTTTAGATTTTGCTCTCTCCCATCTCGGACCTAATCTGAATTTCAGGCTTCCTAAAAATTCTGCACATTGCAGGCTCTCAGGCTTCGGATTTAAAGTTCTGCACTGTTAAGTTCAGATTTCAGATTTTGTTCGTTCCAATTTTCAGAGCACCCCTTACAGACTTTAAAATTTTTAGATTTTTCAGTTTTGGATTCTCAGTTTTAGGATTTTTTGAATTTCAGATGTGATTTCAGATTTTTCAGATTCTGTTTTAAATTTCAGTTTTAAGTCTTTTACAGGTTCAGAATTTTCAGAGTTACTTGAATCATTTGTTAATTTTTTGTTATCTTGCATTCCAGAAATTTCATATGGTTGTCTCTCCTTGTAGCATCAATCTATGTACCGAACATGAATTTCACTTGTTCTCTCAAAAATATGAGACATGATTTACAACTTGAATAGCAATCCGGTCCCTTTGAGTCCTTGATGAACATGAAACTTGCTTGATCAGTTTGAGATGGAAAAACACCCGGTCTTTGATAGACTTGTGGGCATTTCTCTCACTGATTTGAGATTGAGTATGTCCCGGCCTTTGATAGGCTTGTGGGGACTCATCTCCTTGTCTTGAGATTGAGCATCCCGGTCTTTGATAGACTTGTGGGAAATTAGCTCATCTCTATCTTCATGACTTCTCCATGAGTTGATGAACTTGTCAATTCGTGGGCGGCATGTACCCGGTCTTGATAGACTTATGGGCATCCCCCACTGTTTTGATGATTCCATTAGCATATGACCGGCATGACGGCATATTGATTATGCTCTAGCCTTGCATAGCTTGATGGACTTGGTAAGACATTGGGGTCTTTTATAGACCTTTGTATGTCTACCTTAAGGACGTAGGGGCGGATGGTTAGTCGACCCCCCAACTAGTCCATATTTTGAATTCTTTTAAGTTAAGCCGAGACGTAGGGGCGGATGGTTAGTCGACCCCCCAACTAGTCCGGTTTGTTGAATTAAATGTATTTTTTTATTTATTTTCACTGTTTTGTTTGTTTTAAAAACATCCTTTATTTTTTTGTTGAAGAGAGGTCCCTGCACTTGTGTTTGCGCATGGTTCTGTGCGCAAAAGGGGTTCTGGCACTGTTGGGCCGGCTGGAGGGGGTCCTGGCACTGTTGGACCGGCCGGTTCAACTCCACCCGGCAGCAACAGGAGAGGAGGGGCCGGCTGGCTTCGCCCGGTCACGCCTCTCTTCCTCTTTTTTTTTTTTTTTTTCTTCTCCCCCGGTGGGCCCCACATGTTTTCCATGCTGGACATAAGTCCGGGGGATATTATTTCCCCCGGCTACAGTGTACCCCCGACGGCTTCCGGCGCCCGACGGCAGCGTGAGCCATCTCCGGCGGTTCCTGGTTCCGTTCGACGACGCCGGCGCCGGCAGAGGAAGAAGGAGGGGCCGTTGGCCCTAGGGGAGGGAGAAGAAGCCCTCTCCGGTGTGGACGGCAATGGCTTATGGCCTTGACGGCGGCGGCAGCGGCTTACAGAAGCTGGCGAAGGCCCGGCGGCTCCGGCGGAAGAGGAAACAAGCCCCAGCGGTCCCGACCACCTCAATGGGCAATCCCAACTCCTCCGGCCCTCCTAGCAGGGAGAAGGGGATCTCCTATTGGCCTTGACGGCTCTGGCGGAAGAAGCAACCAACTCTGGCGGCGCTAGCCCCCTCCGGCAAAACAGGGGACGGCAACGGCTATCAACTCTCATTCCTCCCTCTCGTTTCTCTGGTGCCTTCCCTTCCGCGACAATGGCTTTGTTTATATAGGCTCCCATTCTTCCATTCAGCATCGGCAACCCTTCCGAAAGGAGACGTCCGTCTCCAAGACGGACTCCGGAGTCCATGATTTTCGGGATTGACTCCCATTCCCCCTCGATGACTCCGTTAGGCTTGTTTACGATAGGTTTACACAACTCCCCTTCCGTCATTGGTGAGCCTTCCGTAAAAGGGCCATTTATGCTCCGAGATGGACTCGGACTGATCCGGCACACACGGGATTCCCTTCTATCCTCGTCTGCAACCTGTCCTTGCAGGCTGCGACTCCTTTCCAATAGGGAAGGCCTCCTCTGGCCGTTGAGGGAAGTCTGGGTGGAGGGCGGACATTGGGCCATTATTAGTGGGCCAAGACCATCGTGAGTTTCAATCACTAAGGTAAACCTGAAAATTGGCATTGTAAACCAATAAGGGATTGGATTGGACTTAATCCCAGCCTGATAAATTTTGAGATTTTTCGGTGCCAACAGTTAACTACCAGATTAAACATGATGAATGAAATATAGATTGGATACAAAAGTTCTATATGACAATGATATTCTACTAAAATTAAAAATAAAATTTTATTGTGCAGTTATAGACATGCAATGAGTGAATGTTGGACAATAAAAAAACATATTTCTAAAATAAAAATAATAAGATGAACGTGTGGTTATACTAAGTTAAATTGAATACCTAATGAATATATAGGGAAAATATGGAAGTAGCAGCAATTATAGGCAAATTGAAAAAAATGAAGGTGAGGGAAAGAACCATCACTTGATGCACATTGCTCAAGAACTTCAGGTAACTTGCATGATTTGTAGGATCAGCCAATCTGAATCGTGATTAAGACTGCATGTGATGGCTGATCCTGGGGAGACTTCTTTTGCCATTTCAGGCCAAATCACATTGGAAATAGCCATTTTGGTTGCACCAATTTGGCCTGCCTGAGATCAGTCTGGATTTAGACAACCTTCAGCCTGGACTAGGAATAGTCTGACTTTTGGCTTTGGCCAATTCTTGGCTTCTGCTAGATTGGCTGCTTGGGTTGATCCAATTTGATATGGATCAGATCTTGACCCTGCACTCCCTGAACCTGCTCGGAATTTTTTACAATTTGTTTGGTGTATTAAACACGCCTATCACTAGTAGTTTTGAAATTGATATTAATATAAATTATCACATGGTGTTTGGTTATTAATATCAGTTTTTTAATTTGTAGTACAAACAAGACATGAATTGTAACACAAGTATCCACTGGTATCAATTTTGTTATTAATGCTCTTTTCTTGTAGAAATATTAATATCAAAATTGATATAGTACTAATTTTAATATCCATAACTATATAGGGTATTAGTTAATAGCCTATTAAGGACCTCTATGCTAGCAATATTTGCGAAGTTGGAGACGGTTTTGAGGTGTTTTACCAAAGCCTTACAAGGCGTAACCCTCAACACTTATTGAGATGTAACTCTCGGTTTAAGAAAAAAATATATAATTTATGAATATTTAAATAAATAATCATTCAATTCTTGAACTAGCTACTACTCACTACTTAACAAGGGCCTTTATCCCAAATTATTTGGGGTCAACCATATGAATTCTCTTTCTCCACTCATATCGATTTTGTATTATTTCCTCAGAGATATTTAAACCATCTAAATCATATTGAATTACCCTCCTCCAAGTTAACTTAGGTCTACCACGCCCCTTTTTTATTTCTATGATTTTAATATTTTCTATTTTTCTAACTGGAGCCTCTTTAGGTCTACGTTTAATATGTCCAAACAATCTCAATCTCCCTTCTTTCAATTTGTCTACAATTCTCGTTACTCCTACATTTCCTCTAATATATTCATTATTTATTTTATCTAATGTAGTGCGATCACTCATCAATCTTAACATTCTCATTTCGGCAACACTTATTTTAGAAGTATATTTTCTTTTATTGTTCAACCTTCACTACCATACAGCATTGCGGGTCTTGTACTTGTACGATAAAATTTTCCTTTCAACTTTAATGAAATTTTACTATCACATAGAACCCCTGAAGCCAATCTCCACTTCATCCAACCTGCTTTAATCCTATGATTAACGTCTTCATCACATTTTCCATCTTTTTGAATAATTGATTCAAGATACTTGAATTGAGTTTTTTGAGACAATATTATCCCATCTAAACTGACGCTCTCACCTACTTCTCTTTGGTTTTCATTAAACTTACAATGCATATATTCTGTTTTAGTTCTACTTATCTTGAAACCTTTAGTCTCCAAAATATTTCTCCACATTTCTAGCTTTCTATTCACTCCTTGTGTTTCATCTATCAATACGATATCGTCTGCAAATAGCATACACCAAGGTATACCATCTTGTATAGTCTTCGTTAATTCATCTATAACTAAAGCAGAAAGATAAAGACTTATTGCAAACCCTTGATGTAAGCAAATTGAAATAGGAAAATCTCTTATTTCTTCACCAATTATGCATACGTTAGTAGTTACATCATTATACATGTCTTTTTTCATTTGTATATACTTAACAGGCACCATCCTTCATTCCAACACCCACCATAGAACCTCTCTTGGTACTCTAGCATAAGCCTCTTCTAAATCAATGAATACCATATATAAATCTTTCTTCATATCTCGATATTTTTCTATCAAACTTCTAATAAGAAAAATATCTTCAGTTGTAGATCGATCAGGCATAAATCCAAATTGATTAGCCAAAATATTTGTACAACTCCATAATCGTCGCTCAATAACTCTTTCACATAATTTCATAGTATGACTCATGAGTTTGATCCCTCTGTAATTTGCATAATCTTATATATCTCCTTTTTTCCTAAAAATAAGTATAATGATGCTCTTTCTCCATTTATTCGGCATTCTTTTCGATATTAGGATTTTGTTAAAAAGTCGAGTTAACCATTTCACTCCTGAATCTTCCAAACATTTTCACACTTCAATAGAAATATTATCCGGATCATATGCCTTACTTGTTTTCATCATTTTCAATACTTCTTTAACTTTTGAAAATTGAATTTTTCTAATATAATTTAAATTAAAGTTTGTCACATTCTCTATGTTCTCTATGTTTTTAGCAAAGTTGTCATTAAAAAGAGTATCAAAATAATTTTTCCATCTTTCTTTGATATCATCATCTTTAATCGAAATTTTTCCTTCTTTATCCTTTATGCATCTAATTTGATTAAGATCTTGAGACCATCTCTCTCTCATTCTTGCTAATTTATAAATATCTTTTTCACCTTCTTTTATTCCAAGTTTCTCATACATATATTTAAAAGCATCATCTCTTGCTCTTCTAATAACCTTTTTTGCTTCTTTTTTTGCTTCTTTTTTTGCTATCTTGTATTGTTCATAAGCTTCATTGTTATCACATTTCAGCAATCTCTTATAACAATCTCTTATTCTTTATCGCCTTTTGCACTTCTTCATTCCACCACCAAGTCTCTTTTTTCAGGTGGACAATGTCCTTTAGACTCTCCAAGTACTTCTTTAGCTATCTCTCTAATTTTTATAGTCATATTCATCCACATAGCATTAACGTCTGTCAAACTTCCAATCATTTATCTTTAAAAGTTCGGTCTTAAATATTTGTTGTTTCATTCTTTTTAACTCTCACCATTTTATTTTAGGAGAAGACTTTCTTTTATATGTCTTTGTTTGTATTTTAATCTTAACATCTAAAATCACTAACCTATGTTGGCTTGCTAAAGTTTCACTCGGAATTACTTTACAATCTTTGCAAATAGCACGATTGGATTTTCTAGTGAGAATGAAATCAATTTAACTTTTCTTTTGTCCACTTTTAAATGTTGAGTTTTTTTTAAATAGCACCCATTTTTTTATTTTTTATAAGAATAGCACTGTAACTTTTAATTTTGCAAGAATAGCACCGTTTGATGAAAGTCGCAATTTTATATAACGACTTTGTGGATTTCAATCTAAACCCCATGAGGAGGAGTGTATTGAAACTAAAATAAGTTGGTATATTATTAAACGAGTTATTAAATAAGTCGTTATATCGTACAACGACTTAGTAACAGTCTAACTTAAAGTTGTTGTATAATATCACGACTTTATACTTCCAAAAAAACACATTTTGAAACTGAGTCGTAAAAACATATACCAACTTTAAAGTCGTGGTATCGTACAACGACTTTACAATGTGATTTTCTAAAGTCGTAACATGTTTAAACGACTTTAACTAAAACGGTCAGGGGATTAACTTTAACGATATTTTGATCAATAGTCGTTTAGTAGTTAAACGACTTTAGTATATAGTCGTGATTATATACAACGACTTGTAATAAAGTCGTTAGATGAAATTGCGACTTTCGTCGAATGGTGTCATTCTTGCAAAATTAAAAGTTATGGTGCTATTCTTATAAAAAATAAAAAATAGGTGCTATTTAGAAAAAAAACTCTTTAAATGTTATTAGATGAGATTCTCTTTTAATAAAATAAGTATTTGTGAGGATAAGATCATAAGCCATAGTAAAATCTAAAATATTCTTTCCCTTTTCAGTTATATTTTCATATCCAAAACCTCCATATTCATGACATTTGTTTCCAACATGTCCATTGAGATCTCCTCCAATAAATATATTTTCTTCATTTGGTATACTCTGTATAAGATCGTCCACATCCACCCAAAATTTTTCTTTAATCTCCTTACTTAATCCAATTTGTGAAGCATATGCACTAATTACATTAATTATTTCTCTTTTTATAATTATTTTTGTCATAATAATCCTATCTCCTACTCTTTGTATTGAAACTATTGCATCATTTAATATTTTATCAACAATGATACCTACCCCATTTTTATTTCTCTTTTTTCCTGTATACCATAGTTTATATCCTATATTTCCTACTTCTTTACTTTTTTCTCCTATCCATTTGGTTTCTTGGATACACATAATATTAATCTTTCTCCTCTCCATACTATCAACAAGTTCCTTAACTTTTCCTATAAGAGATCCAATATTCCAAGTGTATATTCTTATCTTTCTTTCAATATTTTATTTCTTACATTTCTTTTTATAATAATGTCTATTTATATTTGAATTTATTCTAGAACTCATATTTTGCTATTTATTATGGACTAAACTTCTTTACTCACACCCGTCCTTGATGTGGGAACCCTTACTTATTTAACACCACAATAGGGCGCTTATATGGCGCGTCGTATGTGGGGAATGTCCTCACCCTTGCTGTATTTTTCACCACACCCGGGCTCCAGTGTAGCGCATCATTTGGTGAGTATGCCCCGATGTTTATATCATTTGAATCCATATCATGAGATGTGACTTTATTTTTACATTGGTTGTCACCTATCGCAACCCTCCTCCTTTCTCATCCGGGCTTAGGACCGGCCATGGCGGAGTTAATTCTTGAACTATAAACCTAAAAATTTATTGAGACATTAAGTGTCGGTTTAAGAAAAAATATATATTCTATAAAAATTTTAAACTATCGAAAAGATTAGCTTCAAATAAAATATAATTAATTATTAATTTTCTGTGGTACGAATAAACATAATCTGATTAATACTTTAGACTATAAAATGAGTAGAACTTTGTTTCAATTATATTTAAATTTAAATGATATGTTCAGTACTTGTAATTTTTTATACTTGAAATTTTTTATTTATATAGACATTACAATGAAATAAATTTTATAGATTCATAAAAATAAATCTAATGTGTGTCCTTTAGGAGGAAAAAGAGTGCTATAAAAGTTTGTGACATGAAGATGAAATATTTTCTCTTTGCATACGTACATGGTTTGTAATTTTTTCTCACTTTTATTAAAATGTCCTCAATCTTGAGACTTGTCTTTCTGTGGATGTATGGTGTTGTGATGGTGCGGTCATAGTCGTCAGGGCGACAAGGCATCCAAGGTGTTGAAGGATGCAGAATAAGCTTCGGCAACTAGACAACCGCTTAGTGTCGCCTAAGCGGTCAAAGTGGTGACATTATGTGTTTATATATATGTAATTATGTATATATGTACTCTAAATGTGGGTACAAAAAATGATTTGTACAACTAACAATCATACAAAGTTAGATAGAAAAATAGAAGTAATACAATTGACATAGCAAGAATACAATTTATATAAATTGAAAACATATTACATATTTAAGATTTACTTACCAAATGATACATGCTCAACTACTCCTTGAACTTCTTAAAAAATCTGAAAAATAAAGTAGACAACATATGCTAATACAATATAACATATGGCATAAGCACAAGCACTTCACATTGTCACAAGCTATGAAGCTAACCAAAAATAATAGAAGTACAAAAATACAACTAAGAACTAACTAACATCATAATCAAAATATATAAGCCAAGCAAATAAAACAAATAACAAAAGTGACTTACAAATACAAAAAAGTACTCAAAATCAAAAGAATGAAGTAAAATGATCAAAGCACATCACAATCACAACATAATGTCATATTTAAATCTTAAAACCAAACATGGCATTCTCTAAAGTCTCATCTCGTGCATTAGCCTCTCCATTTGCACTGCCGCTGTCTTCATCATTTTCTTCTTCTCATGGTGCATCTTCTTCATCATTATCTACATCATCATCCTCTCCATGATCTTCATCACTATCTTCATTTCTCACCGTCATAGCTTGTGATGTAGTGGCCCCACTTGCTTGGTCAATGACTCTTTGTGCTCTACTCTCTGAAGCTCCCATAACATTTTCAACGTCTTCCCATGTAAGATCTTGACCTTCGTGAACTAAATTGTTGCTTTTCTTTACCATCCACTCACTTCCCCAATTTAAACTTTCCAAACAAATAGGATTATATCTTTCCGGATTTCTTTTAATCTCCAATAACCTTTCACGAAAGTGGCGGTTGTATTGCATATAAAGCAAATCGTGCAATCTCTTATGCTCTAACTGGTTTCTCTTATTCGTATGAAACTAAAAAAATAACAAAAACAAAGCATACATCATGAATTACAAATTAAACATAATTGATGAGGATGATGTGTTAAAATTCAAAATTATAAAACACATACAAATTCAAATGTGCTCCAATTACGTTCACAACCGGATGAGCTACAACATAAGCCGAGAATCCTTAATACAAACATCTTTAGCTCAAGTGTTTGTCCACCATATTGCATCCACCAATCAACTACATTGACAATTTGACAACAAAACACATATTAAGACATGATTACACTTTTTAACATATAGTTGATATCTCCAATAAGAAAATGACTTACTTAGAAGTTTCTTTTCTCGTGCCCTTATAGCAAATGAGATACTAAATGTGTCTTTTGTAGTAATGTACATACTAACTTGTTCATCTATCTTGTCTTACATATCTTTATCCGACACCATTCTCTCAACACATTTACAAAATGTAGTTTCATACTTTCCAACACGATGGATCTTTAGATTGAGCATCATGATAGAATTTGGGATTTAAAAAGAAACGGGCTAAATGTAAAGGACGTTGCATTTGTATCTCCCATCGACAATCTACAAACTTTGTTTCTTTTCCTACAAAATTTTCAACAATTTTATGTTTTGCAAATTCCATTGCAGTAAACAAATAACTCATAGCTGGTTTCTCATCACCATCCACTAGCCTTAACACTTGCAAGATAGGTTGAGATGCTATCAAAATCTCTTCAATTATGTGCCAAAACTTTACTTGATAAACAATAGAGGATACATGTTTTCTTGTATGTCTTTGTCCACACACTTTTATGCCAATTATCGGAAGAAAACAATCTTCTCAACCCTCTTTTGACTACGTCATCATGTAATATTTTCAAAGTAAAGAAAAATGTAGCGAGTCTTGTCACTCCACATCTTATTAGTTCCTTTCCTTTTATTTCTTTTCTCATGAAATCTAGTAAATGGTAATGGTTATATAAGTATGTAGTCAATTTCTTTGCTTTGGAGATGGTATCGCATAAAATTTTATCTTTCCAAAATCCTCAAACATTAAATCAAGACAATGAGCCACACAAGGTGTCCAAAACAATTGTTTGCTTTTGTCCATCAACAACCTCCCAGCTGAAACATTGTAAGAAGCGTTGTCTGTCATAATTTGTACCACATTTTGTTCGTCAACCTTATCAATTATGTTGTTAAGAAGCTCATATATAAGGATGGCATCTTCCTTACGGTTAGAAATATCAACGGACTCTATAAAGTAATTACCTTCAGGACAGTTTACTAAGAAAGTTCACTAACTTCCTCTGTCTTTTATCTGTCCAACCATCACACATTATACTGCAGCCATAAAGTTTCCAATATTTTTCATAAATAGAATGTATTTCCATTGTTCGTTCAACAACTTTTTTCAGTAAAGGTACCCTCAACATGTGATAACTCGAGAGCGTCACACTAGACCCAACCCTCCCCGCTTGCTTACACATGTCATGAAAGTTTCTTAATTTGGCTACATTAAAAGATATGCTTGCTTCACAAAACCAAGTGGCCACGTCAAGCTCAAATTTTAGTTGTTCTTCTTTGTTGCATTTCGCCCCCATAGTACTTTGATATTATTTGCCACTTCTTCTTACATCTACAAAATCTTCAGTAGATAATCTTGCAAATGCATCCATTAGTACTTTCTTCTTGTTACTTCTATACACAACCATAGTTGACGTCACGCTTTTCTTTGTTGAAGATGAACTCTTCATCGATACATTCTGATTTTGCTCATCACCTTCATCACCTTCTTCATCAGAACATTCAAGCACCGTATGTATATCTGAAGTGAACATTTTTCATTTTTTGTTTTTACTCAACCATGTACGCATTTTCTCAGCAATTTCTATTGTAATTTTCGGACACTTTTTCACATCACTAAACCCGCCAATCAAATGTTCCTTCTGTCTTTTTATTCCACTATTTGTAACCAATCCACAAAGTTCACATTTAATCTTATTCTTGTCATACTCATCCGGCCAATAAGCATACTTCTATCCCGGATCAGCCAACTTAGATTTCTTCTTCTCCTCCGTCATATTAACCGAAGCAGAAGTTGAACCGGAAGCCATTTACACACAATCCCACAACAAACCACAGCTAAAAATGACAAAAAAGTGCAATGGATCGAACAGTACTCAAACTATAATAAACAAACTTCAAACCGTGTCTAGATAATGCATAGATGCTAACAAATGGTCGAAGAATCAAAAACCAACAAAGTCAAAAATTTCCAACGCACCAAACAGTCCAAACCACTTGATATCTTCGACATTTAAGCATTGTATATGTATAAGAGGATTAAAAACACTCCAATAGATGTACAAGACTAAACTTGAAGAAAGAAATGCCAAGATATAAGTGAAAAAATAAAAAAAACACAAAACCTAACTATTATCGGAATAGGAGAACAATGGAAGAGGAGGACGGCACCACGGCGGTGAGAGTTGCTTCTTGTGAGGCCAAGGAGGCCAAGATCGTCGCTAGGCAGCGGCGACAACTTCCGGCGTGCGCTGTGCGTCTGCAGCCGTCGGGGTCAAATGAGCTCGGGAGGGATTGAGGGAGCACAATCGGGGGGTGGCTGGTTCAAGTTAAAAGTTAAATCATTTAACTTAACAAAAACCGGGCCAATTCAAGTTAAACTGGCAAGTGGTTCAAACAAAAAACTAAACAAAACAGTCCACCTTGGCTGAGTGATGCCAAGGCGGGCCAAGGTGTATGCCTTGGCTGCCTAGTCAGCCAAGGCGTACGCCTTCTTTGATTTGAGATAGGCGCTCCATCTAGGAGCCTATTCAATGGCGCCTTAATGCCTAAAGCGCCGCTTAGGCACTCGCCTTGACAACAGTGGGTGGTGTAAGACATAAGCCTCTTCTGGATAAAAGCATAGACATCATGTTTTGCCAACAAGACGTTAGTCTCATAAAGGTGGTGAAGTGCCTCGCCTTGAGGCGTAAGCCTCAGCACCTCAAGGCGGTGCCTGTTTTAAAAACTTATACTAGTAATTGAATGCATGCCACCCATTGTTCTTGAAATTTTCACCTTGTGATTTGCACTTTTACACCAGCGTTTTTGTTATCATGCCTTATATACATACATCCTTTTGGAGATTTTGTTACTAACCATGATTGAAGTGTACTACCAGTCAAACGTCTTATGTTAGCTCATGAATGCTAATAACAGCGTATCAAATGAACTTCTAATGGAATGTGTCTCATTCACCTTCAGCCTTGCAGAGACATTTTGGCATATTGCAAGCAATAGCTCTGGATGAGGATGAGATGCCTGACATAAAGGATGAAACGCTTCCAGATGAGGAAGGCATGGCTAGGTATGTTTTCTAAAGCTAGCGCTTTCTTTTATTAGCAAATATTACGAGGATCTAATTTTTTTATGTATCTTCTTCTTCAGACCAGGAGTTAAACTTGCTTTTGAGGATTTTAAGCTTGCCGTGTATGGACAAAATCTTGATCAGGATGAGGCAGATTTGGATTCTTCAATCCAACCTCAGGCTTCCAAGAAACGTAAAATTATTGCCAATGCTTCTACGGAGTGTGCTAAGTACGATTGGGGTAGCCTTGCTGACAATGGACAGGTATTCATGAAAGTCATTATGTGTCATTTCATGTTCCCGGTCTCATGAATGAATTGTTTGAGACGTCTGTTGCTAAATAAGTTAATAAGGTAGACTTAAATAATTCTAAGGCACTCAAGGATTGTCATTTTGCATATCAATGTTGTCTTGGGATGGTTGGAGAGCAGATGTTGGATGAAACTCAAGATATAGGGTCCTCCAAATGGGCCAGTGGGTGGAGATATCCATCAGAGGGCAAGGGAGGATGCTCTGCATGTCAAGGATCAATGGATCAGGATTGGTGGCTTGGTCCGATCCGATCCGTATTGGATTGAATTGGTTTGATCCCGGCCGATCCACCAAAAGAGATGGAGATCCGGAATAGGCAAATTTTTTATTTTTTATTGTTTTAAAAAATATATAAAAATCAGAAAAAAATCCTTGAAAAACACCAAACAAATGAGGGAAAATTTGTAAAAATGAAAAAAAAAAACTCATTGTTTACATTTTCATGTAACTATGAGACACTAACACATATATATACAAACTAACATGAATACATTCTATTAAATAAGAGAAATGGTACAAGTCATATTATATGTATTGGTGAAAATATACCTTCCAATTACCACCAACTGAAAAATTGCCACTCAAAATCTTTTCTCTTATTCCTCACTTTATTGAATTCACCACTGGCTTTGATCACTCATAATTGACCAGTAACCATTTAAAAATAATGACTAGGCCATCTCCTATGTTATCATAGGTGATCGCCTTAGACACCTAGGTGCTGAGGTGAGGCCTCAATGCCTCACCTAGCCCTTGACTACCTTAGGCAATCACTTTTCTGCCTCGGCCGCCCAGGAGGTCGCCTTGACTGCCTCGATTGCCTTGACAACCTCAATTGCATATACTTTTCTATTTTTTCCTATTTTTAGATTTAATTTTGGTTTGTTGTTTAGTTCAACTTAAGACAATATCTTATATATTGTATTTCTTTTCTTTTTAAATCATTGAAATAGTGACCTTGTGTCACATTCAAAAAAACTTAAGATCAAAAAAAGTAGAGACTTGAGAAGTATTGTTCAATTATTATTACTTCTATGTATTTTAGAATTACTAATGTACTTCTATGCATGTTTTAGAATTATTGTTCAATTGTTGTCACTTGACATATTATTGTACTTTAATTGTTATTTCAAAGTCTGACAACATAGAAAAAGGTATGTCTTTTCTACATTTTTGATGTATTTTCTACATTTTTTGATATATTTTTTGTTTACTTAGATATGTTTCTTACATTTTTAGAAATATTTTTTATTTTGTTAAATGTACCTCTAATATTTTATAACTATTTTTATTTTTTTAGAATTATTTCACACTTTTTATGTGTATTATCAGTCTTTTCAGAGGCATGTCTTGTTATTTTTTTCACTTTCAAATATTGTATAAATCATAAAAATATATAATAATAAATAACTAATGTTATCCTACGCGCCTAAGGTGAGGCAAGACGAGGTGAGGCCTCCCTCACCTCAGTCACCTTGCGAGTTGCGCCTCTGACTACATATGCCATCTCAGTAAAATCATATAATCTACCCTTGGCTTGAGTTGGAGGGTATCTTTTGGTACAATCCACCTGTAAATTTAGCAAATTTGTCTTCCGATATGTTCTGTAATTTGTTTTTGATCCTCCGTCTTATGTTATAGTGACAGAAGATTAACTTTTTTAATCTTTCATTCTTCAGTCTTTTCCTTCTCTATGTTTGAAACTGAATGTGCTTTTATTCCTTTCACATTGACTTGAAATGATACTTTGACTAAGCACCTTAACTGTTATAGCTACCAATGGATTTCATCCACTCATATTACGCATTTGTATCCACTATTCAGCTAGAAGAAAACACAAATAGTGTACAAATTAGTAATTTGTAATTTTATAATAACAATGTTTAATTGTTTATAGGGATAGCAACTTTATCATGTGAATATAAAACATTTAAATCACTATACACTCTAATTCTATACCTATATGAAATCATCTGAAATACAATAAGTAATATAATTAAGTTTATTACTTATCTTCAAGTTCAATACTTACTAAATAAGTAAGATTTACTCACTTCAATCTCAACAAACAAGTGGGTCCACAGAATTATATTAGTTGAGAGTTTCACAACGATGCATAGTTGTCAAGGCGACAAGGCGCCCAAGGCGTTGAAGGGTACCGATTCCGCTTAGGCGACAAGGCGGCCGCTTAGGCGTCGCCTAGGCGGTCAAGGCGGTATTAAAGGAAGGCTGAGTCGGGAGGTTGTTATATATAAAAAAACATAAATATAATTATATTTGTTATGTTATAATTGAATTTGAGTGTTTTATCAATGCACATAAGTAAATATGATGTGTGTGTGAAAGAGAAGAAAGTTAAATAAATATTTATAAAATTTAAGTATATAACTCATTTATGATTATAAAATTTATATATGTGCAATAGTATAAGTGATGGTAAAATATTGTTATAATATTATTAAATGGGGGGGGCGCAGAGTAGTCCGAACCCAAAAAAGTATGTAATAGTATAAGTGAGACAGAGAGAGAGAGGAAAGAGTTGAAAAAGAACTTAATTAAGTATATAATATATGTTTATAATCATAAATCTTAAATATGTATGATAGTATAAGTGATAATACAATATATTAATATATTCAAACTATCATTAAATAAGTGTCCCTTGTGAGGGGTATCAAGGGAAAAAAATCCCTCAAAATTTTTTTTTAATGATGTAAAAATACCCAAGGCGCCTGCCGGGCGCCTGGGCGCCTAGGCTGGCGCCTTGGGCGCCTTGGGCGCCTTGGCGGGCGCCTTGGGCGCCTTATTGGCCCCAAACAAGGCGCCCTGGCAAGGCGCCCTTGGAAAGGCGCCTTGCCGCCTAGGCGGCGCCTAGGCGCCGCCTAGGCGGGCGCCTTGACAACTATGCAACGATGTGCTAGATCCGATTCTGGATAGAAAAATAACATTTTTTCTCCTATTGGGCTTAAACAAATCGGGAAAAGGCCATTAACATCAAGTGCCACCAAAACGCCCACCCAACCTCTAAAAGAACAATGTCGAAGTCAGATCATCAATATAATTTATATTCGGGAAGATATGGATGAAATTCGAAAAAATTGTGAAGTTGGCACATATTTCGTGGCAGGGGTAAATATGTCCAGACAGTCATTGGATAGGTTTAATTACATTTTGATACAATTTTTGAAAATTTTGGATGTCAAGATCATGTCTATCTAAAATTCTACCGAATCGATCCCAAGCAAATTGAGAATTTGAAGGAGCATAAGATAAACGGCCATCAAAGCATTTTTCAAATAATTCCAGTGATTTTCTGTTTCGTTTAAATAATTCTTATCCAGAATTAATATTGACCATTAGATCAATGACCATTGACCATCTTGATCGAATTTAGATCAAGTCCGACTTAGAAAAATCAGCCACGAACTGTGTCCCACGTACAGAAGCTAGCGCCAACTCTCATTTCCTCATTTAGTTTCTACTTTTTTAGAAAATAGTTAATGAGAATATCTATCCTTCATTTTTTTTTCATTTAAAGGAGAGAGAATGGATAATATGAGAATTTTCAGGATCGGCTGGCGGCGAGATTCCTGATTTCCAGTTGGACAGCGTGGGCATCCTGCCCCGAAAGCCCTCTCTTTCTGTTTCTCGAGGATCTGCCGCCATCATCCAGCGGACCCCTGCTATTTAGATAAAATAAAATGAAGGAAAATCACCGGGGTGAAGGGAGGTGACGACCAACAGGAGGAGAGGCGGGCGACCAATCTGGCAGCAGCACTCACGAAGGCAACGGCAGCGACCAATCTCCATCTCCTCATCCCCTCTCTCTCCACAGCAACAACAGAAGCAGCGGCAGCTGAGCAGGGAGGTCTCTAGCGAAGGCCACCAACAGGAACAGCGGTCAGCACTACAGCCAACGCCAGCAGCCCATGCCAGCAGCAGAGGACCAGGCTCCACAGCTCTGCAGCCAACGCCAGGCCAAAAAAAGAGGGATCCTGCGCTGCAACCTGTCAAAGGAAAAAAACAGAAAAGTAGAAGAGGAAGAAGGTAAGGGCAAACCCAAGCCATTGTAGTCCTTCACACCTCCCCTTCCTCTCTTTCTCTCTCCTTCTTGGGCTGATCTGCCCTCATTTCTATCTCTTCCAATCGATGCACTAAGCAGCCCTTATTGAGGCCATCAATCTGTTTTCACCTAATTTACCGACAGACCATGCCCAAACTGGTCCCCTAACAAATCTGTTTTCACCTCCTTTACCGGAGTCAAAAAAACAAAATCTGCACAACCCCTTTGCGGTCCTCACTGCGCCTTGTGCACAGCCCCCTAGCAGGCCCCATGTGGCCCCTTCAACCTGCCTTCCAATCTCAGCCCTTAACTGGTCCCTCTGCTGCGTTGCAAACAGACCCTTGAATGCCCCTTGTGCAACCCAAAGCGCCTCACCAGCAGGCCCCCATTCAGTCCTCCCAGTAACCCCAAACAGGTCCCCTTCAATGCCTCTGCATGGCCCATTATCAGCCTTGTGATCCATGTCTTGACAGCCTCCCCTTGAGGGTGGGGAAGAGGGGACAGCCCAAGGCCTCTTGAAATCCGCCGGATGGGCTAAGTTGTCGCTCAGGTTGATCCATTGTTTACGGAATCGGTGGAATCGGACCGATTCCGACCGATTCCGGAATCGGATCGGTGGATTCCGATCCGATTCCATGCGGAAGGACCGATTCCGGCATGAATTCCACGGAATCGGTCGGAATCGGTAGGAATTGGTCGGAATCGGTCCGGAATCGGCCGGAATCGGTCCGGAATCGGAATCGGAATCGGAATCGGAATCGGATCGTTTTTTTTCATTTTTTGCTATTCCAGTCGGATCGGCCAGAATCGGTCCGAATCGGTCCGAATCGGTCCAGAATCGGTCCGAATCGGCCGGAATCGGCCGGAATCGGTCCAGAATCGGTCCAAAATCGGAATCGGATCGTTTTTTTTTTTTTTTTTTGCTTTTTTTCTTACCGATTCTGGATCGATTTTCTTCCATTGAATCGGTCGGAATCGGTCCGATCCGATCCGATCCGGATCGAATCGGTACCCACCGATTCCGATTCCGATTCCGATCCCGCGATCCTTGGGTTGATCTCTACCCCACGCTCACAAAACAGTCTCTTTTTGGACCCCTGAACAGATACCAAATCTGTCCTTTGCGCAGTCCCTCCAATTGGCTCCCAAAACAGCCCGCCTTCAGTCCATTTCAGCCCAATTAGCCTGCTGCTACAGCCCCCTGATGAGTGCTACAAACAGGTGCTGGTTTGGCTCAAGCAAGACAGGTCTTTCAAGGACTGGGTTGGGGGCGACGGTCCGGCCCCCTTGACTCACATGATGGGTCAAGACCTGTCCAAACAGGGTTCAAAATAGGCCCACTGGGCCACGTAGACTTGAAGGCCAGCACCTTTTAATAAAATCTGAAATGCAAAATGTCAAATTAAAGAATGAGTTAGCACCACCTCGTAGGCGCTCCACCTTGGATGGCTACTCAGGGTAGACCTTGGTAGGTCGATGCAGACGTAGGCTCAGGCCGGCTCCCGTTGTCAACGATCTTTCCCACATAATGACAAGCCAAGTACTTGTCACATTAGATGAGTAAATTCCATATAGATCGGAAATAAGTTGGCATCTATTGAATTTGTGCCGATCTTATGGAAATTTACATTGAGGGAAGGAATGTTGGCATACCATTCAGCAATCATTTGCATGGCACATTAAATGCCAACTTACATGTACACCACCATCTCAAATGAAATGAAGTTTCAAGTGCTAACTCGAGTGGATGCAACTGGACAACCGATATTAGCTTGATGGATCGGATGGGATGCGAATCCAAATTAAACAAATCAACTCAAAAGGCATTCTATAAAATATGGGAAAACACAAAAAAAATCAGACTTAATACAATCTGTAAATTCAAATTAAACTCACCAATCCAATGGAAATTAATTCTTTAAACAAATAAAAACTAGATAATTCAAAGCAAACTAAATGAACCACATCAAAAATACTTCAAAATATCAAAAATCAATCATAAAACAGAAAAAATCATGGAGAGTATCGAGGAGGCAAAACCCTCTAAAAGAAAGAAAATTTAAGTCATGAGACTGTTGGCGACCTGGTCGGGCAATCGGCCAACCAGGTGGCCAGGTCGCATGACCCCATTCTGGGGCTGGACCAGGTCAGTCCAACTAGGTCATGGCTGGACTGATCGGCCGGAAAACTGACCAGTCGGTTAACCCTGTCTGGCCCCGGACCGACCCAATGAACTATGAACATCTAATTATACCTTGTTGCCTTGACAACTGTGGCTGAGGCATGCAACTAGAAGGGATGCTTGTAGTTAAACTAGGGTTGCTTCTTAGCTCTAATCTTGCCTTTGGCTGTATGTTGCAGCACGCTAGCATGTTTTCAGTCTCCACTTTCACTAAGTTATTGTTACCTGAATAGAGACATCTGCCTCCCAGAAAGCAGTCTGCTTGACGGGATATTGTTGTTGTTTATTCCTTGAAATTTTTTATATTTGTTGGAAATTATGTAATAATCATGCGCGTTATTTTGTGCTAGGAATCCTCATGTTATTTATGGTCGTGTATCTTTCAAACTAGAATTTATGGTTGTGACCCTTTTTTATCTTACACTGCTGGAATTCTAATCTATTTTCTATGCGACTGCATCTTCCAGTTGAAAGATTTAACCGTCGTTGAGCTGAAGTATTACCTCACAGCCCATAACCTTCCTTTGAGCGGTAAGAAGGAGGCGCTGGTCGGTAGAATTTTGAGTCACTTGGGCAAGTAGGTTCACCTTTCTCGAGCTTTCCTCGAGCGTCTTTAGTTGCAGTGAATTGAGCTCTTCCAAGCTCCCTCGTGAAATCTCCTTTCACTCGGTGTCTGCATGTGTTGTCACCGTTCTGTTGACTGCCATAATGTCGTGATAAAAGATTGTAGTGGTCCTAATGTTGATATTCTGAAAAACCTGAATGAGTATTGACCTGAATTATCTTTTATCTCTATTTCCTGACATACTGTTGTTCCTTAGACAACATGTATAATTTCTTATCATCGGAAGCGCGCGAAGTCCCTCTCAAGTTCCAGCTTCTCCTCGAGGCGGAAGTAGTTCTTGATAGACAGGTCATGCTTGGTGTTGAACTGTCAGTCCACTTGTGTTGGAGCTGTGGAAAAGCTTCGTGAAGTAACTCTTCTTGCTCGTAGTCATGTGTTCTTGGGCCACACTCTTACGCACTTTGGTTCCTAACAATTCTGGCCTTTTTATCCTCCGGTTAGGCGTATGCTGGCTCCTAACAATGATATGCATCCGAAAGTTGTTTTAAGTCATGATGCCAAGACATAGCACGAAGGGTGCACGAGCGATCAATTCTTTTGTTTACCCATCCATCCTCCGGAAGATGTGGCGAGTGAATCCTTTCCTTTAGGTTAAAGCATCCTCTTTCTCTTTCTTATTTTTAGTTTATCTTTTTTACTTTATCTTATTTTATGTTTGACAAGTGTAGTGTTGCGGACGTGAACAAAAAACTCCAAAAAAAAACTGTAGTGTTGCGTCATTTCGTATTGGATCATCGTCATCTCGAGCCTGGAAAGGATTCTTGTTTTACTTTAGATTAGAACAAAGTGTTTCACAAAGCGCCGTGTAATGCAACATTAAATTAATTCATCGTATCATAAAGAACTAGGCATGCAAAAGAGCCAAGCTGAGTTAGACGATGTGATGTTTAAATTTGGCTTGTTTCATTTACCTAAATTCAAATTTAGTTTCGAACTAATTTTAACGTATGTTGAATCATTGTTCAAGTTTAGTTCATTACTTGATCAAGTCTAACTTACGCAATAGTTTAAGTTAAACCGGTTTATAAACTTGAAAATCAATTTAAGTTTATTTATAAAATTTTAAATTTATCTTATTTAATAAATTTAATTTTAATATAAATATATTTTATTTTAATTTATATATTTAAATGTTAATATATAATTATTAAAACTCAAAAATTAATTATTTAAACTGAAATTCAATCAGAGGTTAAGTGAGAGTTTATTCAAATTTTATTTATTTGATAAATTGAGTTTTATTTTTTATTTAAATTTATTTATTTAACATGTTAAACAATGAGTTGAATTTTCATTGAGTCGAATTTAAGATGAACATAAATAACCAATCAAATTCAGTATCGTTTTGCAGTACAGAAAACAGTATTGTTTGGACTCTCTTGTAGGTTGAATGAACCAAGCCATTTTGTTGCCACTTATAGTTTAGGGATTGTTTGGATATAGTAGCAGTTATAATATTATATTATTTTATATTTAGGAACGGTGAAATAAAATGTTAATATATCTAATAAACATGTCAAAATTAATATTGAATAACGTTTGCACAAAATAAAGTCGGCCTTCCCACGTCCTCACGTTTTGTTTTGATTTTATGTGGTTCGCCACTTATAAAGAAGGATGACAAAAAGAGAATGAATGAATCGATTGCAAGTTCAATTTGAGCGATCTTCAAGGACAAATATCCCCTCTGCTAATCATTGATGATTTTTATTTTTCTAAAGGTTGACTTGGTCAACTTAAGAATTCTTCTATACTCTTCTAATCATATCTTTTAGACACATCCAAAAGTACTTAAGTATCTTCTAAACACATCTAGAGAGTGTTTACGTATTTTTTAGAGATATCTAAAAAGGTATCTTCTAAGCATATCTAGAGAGTTCTTACCACCTCCATATAAAGACATGAGGAGGGGGCAAGTACACATACACATTAGCAAGACAAGGTCAAACTAGCAAGAGAGCTATCACCACCATATTCTCTTCTTCTCTCTATTTCTTGTATTCTCTTGGGAGATATTATAGAGAGAGTTTGTAGGTGTAAAAGGCTTCGGGTTTTGAGAGATTCTCCATCTTTTTATATTTGTTTCTCATATAGTGGAAGTTGTTTGTCTTTGTCTGTGGACGTAAGAAGACATATCGCCTTAGAACCACATAAATTCTGGTGTGCTCCTCTCTATCTTTATTTCTCGTATATATTTTATTTATTTATTCTTTGCACAGTCGGCATTTCGGTTCCTCACTATATCAGTGATATCTACCGTGATCTTCAACAAACTAGTATCGGAGCTGTGTTAAGATTAACTAATATTTTTGGAAGAGCACGATGTATGCAAAGTTTGATATCGGGAAGTTCGATCGGAGCATCAACTTCAATTTATGGCAGATCAAGATGAAAGCACTTTTAACCCATCAAGGGTTGCAGAAGGCTTTGCTTGGGAAGGAGAAGATGCCAGCCACTATGTCTGATGATGAGAAACAAGAGTTTGATGAGAAGACACTGGCTTTAATTCAGTTAAGCTTGTTTAATGAAGTCCTACGAGAAGTCATTCATGAGAAAATAATAGCTACATTATTGTTGAAATTGGAGTCATTGTATATGACGAAGTCTCTGACTTGCAAGTTATATTTGAAGCAGCATCTTTTTATGCTTAGGATGGCAGAAGGTATGTCTATAAAATCACATCTCGATGAATTCGATTTTAGTTTGATAGATTTATAAAGTACTAATGTGAAGATAGACGAGAAGATAAAGCCTTGATCTTGCTTTGTTCTCTACCGCCGTCATATAAGACTTTTTGAGAATCTATGTTATATAGTAGAGATTCTATCTCTGTTGAAGATGTACAATCTTTTTTATTTTTGAAAGAATCAGTGGATAAAGATATGACTAGTGGTAGTTTAGAAGGACATCAATCTGAGGGTCTTCATGTCAAAGGAAGACCAAAAGAAAGAAATCAGTCCGGTAAAAATCGTGGTGAATCCAAATCTAATTCAAGAAAAAAAAGCAAGATTTGCAACTACTGTCACAAGAAGGGTTACATAAAGGCTGATTGTTGGAAACATCGAAGAAAGAACCAAAAGGAAGACAAGAAAGAGTCTTCCAAAGAAGAAACTTCAGCAGAGGCTAGTGTCGCCAAAGAAGAATCAGAAGATTATGTTCTATCTGTGCAAACCATACAATCTAAAGATGATTGGATCTTAGATTCCAGATGATCATACTATATGACCCCTAATCAGGATTTTTTGTCCGCATATGAGTTAGTTAATGGTGGAGTTATCTTGATGGGAAATGATGTTCCATGCAAGGCAGTTGGGATTGGTACAGTCTGAATCAAAATGTATGATGGCATTATTAGAACATTGACAAATGTCAGGTATGTTCCCGACTTGAAGAAAAATCTTAATTATTTGGGTACACTAGATGCAAATGGATGCATATACTCAGTTGAAGGTGTAGTTATAAAGATCAGCAAAGGATCCCTTGTTTTGATGAAAGGAAAAAGATCTGGTAGTTTATACACCCTTTTAGGCACTATTGTTTCTGGTGCAACTGCATCCACCTCTATGTTAGAAGATGATTTGACCAAATCATGGCATATGAGGTTGGGACATATGAGTAAGAAGGGAATGACCCTATTAAGTCAAAGAGGTTTGCTTTGTGGTCAGCATACCGATAAGGTAGAATTCTGTAAGCATTATATTTTCAGGAAGCAGAAAAGGGTGAGCTTCAAAACAACAATTCATAGATCCAAAAGTACTCTTGATTATATTCATTCTAATCTTTGGGGTCCCTCTCTAGTCTCGTCAAAAGGTGGTGCTCGTTATTTTTCTAACTTTCATTGATGATTATTCAAGGAAGTTTGGGTGTTTATGCTTAAGCAAAAAAATGATGTGTTTAAGCCTTTTAAGCATTGGAAGACTTTAATTGAAAATCAAACAGGGAAGAAAATCAAAAGGCTGAGAATAGATAATGGGCTTGAATTCTGTTCTACAGAGTTTGACGAATACTACAAAGATGAAGGTATTGTCAGGCACTGTATAGTCAGATATACACCTCAATAAAATGGTGTTGTAGAAAGAATGAACATGACACTTCTTGAGAGAGTTCGTTGTATGCTATCAAATGCATGTCTTAGTAAAGACTTCTGGGCAAAAGTAGTGTCTACAACCTGTCATTTGGTGAACTTATCTCCAACCTCCACTATTAATTTTAAAACTTCAGAAGAAGTATGGTCAGGTAATCCTCTAGACTATTCTGACTTAAGAGTTTTTGGTTGTCCTGCTTATGTTCATGTTGATAATGGTAAATTAGAACCAAGGGCAAAGAAGTGCATATTCCTTGGTCTTCAGGAGTTAAAGGATATAGATTGTGGTGTTCTGATCTAAAAACTCCTAAACTTTTGGTTGAAAGGAAGGTCACTTTTGATGAATCTATGTTACTTTATCTAAAGAAGGATTTTGTTCCACGGAATGTAGGTTTTACAGGCGGTATTACGGAGAAGGTGGAGTCAGAAACTATAAGTTCACCTCAGCAATCTTTTCAAACTCAAGTGCTTGATGAACAACATATGGAGAAAGCTCCACAACTACAACAATATTCTCTTGCCCGAGATAGGCAAAGAAGAAATATCAGGCCACCATTGAGATATAGTTATGCAAATATGGTAGCTTATGCTTTATCTGCTATAGAGGAAACACTTAATGACAATGAGCCTTCCACATTTTTGGATGCTATATCTCATAAGGATGCAGATAAGTGGCTATTCACTATGGAGGAAGAGATCGAGTCTCTTCACAAGAATCATACTTGGGAGATAGTGGAGGCTCCCAAAAGAAATAAAATTGTTGACTGCAAATGGGTCTTCAAGAGAAAGGAAGGAACTTCAAGCGATGAAGGAGCTAGATACAAAGCAAGGTTAGTTGCAAAGAGCTATAGTCGGGTGGAAGGTATTGATTACAATGATATTTTTTCTCCTATTGTTAAACATAGCTCTATATGTATGTTGCTATCTCTAGTTGCTTCTTATGATTTGGAGTTAGAGCAAATGGATGTAAAAAATGCCTTTCTCCATGGTGAACTTGAAGAGAAAATTTATATGCAACAACCAAAAGGCTTCACAGTTGAAGAAAAAGAAGACCATGTTTGTTTACTTCAAAAATCCTTATATGGTTTAAAGCAATCTCTTGGACAGTGATATAGGCAATTTGACTCATTTATTGTACAACATGGTTATTGTAGAAGCAAATTTGATAACTATGTTTTTTTAGGAAATTATTAGATAATTATTTTATTTATTTTTTTGCTATATGTAGATGATATGTTAATTGTAGCAAAAGAAATGTCTGATATCAACAAGCTAAAATCACTACTCGGCAGTGAGTTCGAGATGAAAGATCTGGGAGCAGCTAAGAATATTCTCGGCATGGAGATTCAGAGAGATAGAAGTAACTTACTCAGGCTAAGTACTTTGAGAAAGTACTTAAGCACTTTGGCATGTGGGATGCAAAACCAGTTGCTACACCACTAGCTGATCATTTCAAACTTTCAGCTTCTTTATCACCACAGTTTTCAGAAGAAAAAAAGTACATGTCATAGATACCATACTCGAGTGCAATTGGTAGCATGATGTATGCTATGGTATGTACTCGTCTAGATATTTCACATGTAGTCAGTGTTTTTAGTCGATATATGGCAAATCCAGGTAAAGCACATTGTCATGCAGTAAAGTGGATCTTCAGATATCTCTGTGGCAATACTAACACTTGTTTAGTGTTCAAGAAAGATGGTGATAATTTAGCAGGTTATGTTGATTCAGACTTTGCAGGTGACATTGATAAAAGAAGATCTCTTAAGTTGGTGGATGTGCTATTAGTTGGAAAGCCACCTTACAGTCTACTATTGCATTATCTACTATAGAGGTAGAATATATGGCAATTACAGAGGTAGTAAAGAAAGCAATATGGATAAGAGGTTTGTTTTGTGAGCATAATCATGTCAAAATGTGACTACAGTCTATTGTGATAGTCAAAGTGCAATTCACTTGACCAAAGATCAAATGTATCACGAGAGGACAAAGCACATTAATGTCAGCTACCATTTTATTCAGGATATTATTTCTTAACGTAAAATCAATGTCAAAAAGATTGGTACAGAAGACAATCCAGTAGACATGTTAACAAAACCTCTTCCAGTTATTAAGTTCAAGCACTTGAATGTACCCCTCAAGGATTTGGAGAAGACGAACACTATTCTAGTTGACCAAGCTAAAGGTGGAGATTTGTAAAAGTTGACTTGGTCAACTCAAGGATTTTTCTGGACTCTTCTAGCCATATCTTCTAGGCACATCCAAAAGTGCTTAAGTAGGCACATCCAAAAGTGCTTAAGTATCTTCTAGGCACATCTAGGGAGTGCTTGAATATTTTCTAGAGATATTCAAAAAGGTATCTTCTAGTCATATCTAGAGAGTTCTTACCACCTCTATATAAAGGCATGAGGAGGGGGCAAGAACAGATACACATTAGCAAGACAAGGCCAAACTAGCAAGAGAGCCATCGCCACCCAATCCTCTTCTTCTCTCTATTTCTTGTATTCTCTATGGAGATATTATAGAGAGAGTTTGTGAGTGTAAAAGGCTTCGGGTTTTGAGAGATTCTCCATCTTTCTGTACTTGTTTCTCATATAGTGGAAGCTGTTCGTCTTCACCCATGGACGTAGGAAAGCATATCGCCTCCAAACCACATAGATCCTAGTGTGCTCCTCTCTATCTTTACTTCTCGTATATATTTTGTTTATTTATTCTTTGCAAAGTCAATATTTCATTTCCACACTATATCAGTGATGGTTGTCACAATCCTCAACAATTTTATTAATTAAGTAGTGCCTAGATATTCCACAAAATTAACATCAGGACTGGCTATTTATCAATTACATATCAAAGAGGAAGGTATTTAGAGGATGACTTCTTATACATACATGTTATAGGCACTATGCATTCTCGTGATGCCATTTGAATTGATTGATACTTCTTAATTTTGAGAACGTCGAGAATATTATTTTCTATTTAGTCTTGGTTCTCATTAATGGTATGCATTAGTCTACTATCCTAGAATATGAGATCACAAACAACACTTGGTATATTTGTCAAATACTCTTAGAAGACACTAAATGCCCGTTTGGTATTAGATTGTTTAGGAGATAAACTTGGTTTATCCTCTAAAATTTGGGAATAAACCAGTTTTTTTTCACAAATTAATTTTGTACCCTAGATGTATTACATACACTTTAAAGGGAGAAATTTGTTATGAACCCGGTAAAAGTTGAAGCCATCACTTATTGGGATGTGCCCCAAATTTCAATCAATAAGATTCAAAGCATCCTCGGGCTAGATTATTATTACTGTGGATTTATATAAGAATTTTCAAAGACTAGTGCACATTTCACTAGCAAAAACATTCCATTCACATTGAATCTAGCCATGAGCATGGGTAATCATGCTTTAAGCAGCATAGGAAATCATACTTTGGGTATCTAATCAAGTCATCTATACCACACTCATGTGTAATCATGTTGGGTAATCATGCTTTAGGCACACATCAAATCATACCTCAAACATAGGTAATCATACCATGGGTATCTAATCAAGTCATATTTACCATAAGCATAGGTAATCATGTCTTGGGTATCCAAAATCTCAATATATCATGTTGCATATCATGGTTAACACACTTAATACAAATTAATCTTCTTACAAAGCATGTTTCTAGCAAGATTAGACAAGTTCCTAGTATGAAATCATATACCATGTATCAAGGTATTCCTTGTTACTTCAAGATTAATTCATAATCAAGACATTATAAACATATACTCTAGTTTAGAACTTATTAATATGTGCAAGTAAATAAAATCATGCTATTAATATAATATTTTTATATAAAATATCATACCATTTGCGAAACAAGAAGTACCAAACTTCTAGCATATCTACATAGCATAATTAACATACTTTCAACATAAGATGAGATCGAGATTAACCATTACCAACATTTTAGAATTTCTCCAATTTTTTTATTCTTCTTCTTGGTCATATTTTTCTTCTTCGAAAACAAAATATATAGAAGTACATTACCAACACCATTCTTGTAATGCCCGAACCGACACCCGGATTTAGGGATTTTGTGAAATCTCCGTCCACAGAAGAAATTGAGGCTTGGAAAAGGTTTAGAAGATGGGTAATATTATTACCTAGCCTTGAACTTTGATATCCAGCTTTGAACGATGGCAGAGGGAGAAAAATTTTGAGTTTTCCGACGAACTAGGGTTCTACGGAATCTGGCGGCGCTGACTTGTTTCTTCCTGATTTCCCGTTGATAGAGAATTTTTATCTGAATGGATATATATATATATATATATTTGGAAACATAATTTTATGAGGATTCTAAATTGTATTTTTGGAGAATATTTGGCTTCCGGGATAAGGAGTTATCCTCGTTGCAAAATGGAGATTTCTGCTACAGAATCTCGGTGACCGCCGACTCTTCTTCCTCATTTTTATGTCTACTGCGATTTTTCCTGGATATCAGGCTGACTTTTTTGGATTCCTTATTCGATAAGTATTCCAACGCATATTTTTTCGGATTTTTAGGAGTCTGGGATAGGGAGATAAGGACCTGATTTTATGGAAATATTTCTCCCGGATGAATAGTGCACCGGCCTCTTATCGGGCAGAGAAGAAGGGTCTGAATCGGACCCGGAACCGGATGCGGATCCGGGTCAAACCACGGTTTGACGGGGGCTCGCGCGCGTGACCGCGCGCACGCCGCGCCGGCTCACCGGCGACGCAGACGCCGCGGCGGCGGCGCAACGCGCCAGCGCCCGCAGCGCAATGGCGGCGCACGCCGGACGGGCGCAGTATGCCGCCATACGCGGCGCAATGCACCAGATCCTTTATTTAATGATTTTAAATTGTTTAAAATCATAGAAAATCCTAAAAATTGTCAAAAAAATCTATAAAAATTCTGAAAAATTATATAATATTATTTAACATGTTTTAAAGTGTTTAATGACATGTTAGATGATGTTTAGCTCTATTTACATAGATTCATTCATGGTTAAACTTTAAAATTGTTTTAAAGGTTTAACTTAAATTATTAGTGTCTTAATTAATTCTGTAAAATGATATTTTACAGAATATAAATTGGGACATTAATTTCTGACCTTGCACAGTATTGGAAATGCATGAATGTTCTAAATAGTTTAGTTTTGTATGTTCATTTCATATAAATTGTTTATATGTTGTTGTCATGTTATTTTCATGTTATTTATTTTATGAAAATTCGACATGCTTGAAATTGAGAATTTCAAAATAAATTATATAATTTTATGCTGATATATATGATATATCTCATATAATTATCACGTATGCGCTCTATGTTCATGTGATGAATGTTAGTGTGTATGGAGGTGATCATGGACTTAATTATGCTTGGCTTGTGATTGCTTTTAATTATGTTGGTTATGTTATTAAATGAGGCATGTGTGTGTCTCCTCTCTCTATACAATCTGATTGTACAATCTACCTCCCTCCATTAATGTACTCTCCTTGGTTAAAACCAAGGTTTCTTATTAAGTTATGTACATTTGTGGGTCTGCGTACCCTTAAGCCACTTGTAAGAGTTAGAAGCCGGTTCGTGGAAGGTTGGAGAGTGGGACCACTTGGAGAAGCACTCTTCTGAAGTGGGAGCATGCCAACTCAAGCATCTGAAGCAAGGATTTGCACCTATAGGGGTGCCTTAGGTGCATGCTTAGGGTTAAGTCCATGATCACCTGATTTTGTGCATATTTGATATGTGGATGTGTGCTACAGGTTATACCTTAGATATATGATATTCTAAAGGTATTATATATACTTAGCACATATTATTGATGAGATTAAAATAAAATCCCTCCTTGTCATAATTAGGTTGATAAACGTGTGACATTAAGAATGACTCACGTAGCCTTCCGTTGTTATGGTCTTGATGAGCCAATCTTAGATTGGATGGGTTTGTTGTGCTACCACAAGACTCATTCAGCAAGGGATTGGTGATCATGGCAAAGGCATTTGCCGAACCTTGGGGTGGACCATTTGCATGGCTTTGTTGTGCTACCACAAGGGCTGTGTGAAGAATCCATTCTCATAACGTAACAAGCGGGTTTGACCTAACTAGAGTATATGGCTTGTTGTGCTACCACAAGGTCATAACTTTAGAGGCTAAATGACTAAGAGTTGAAAGAGTTGCAACTGGCAATAGTTGCCTACCTATTAAGTATGGGGTGATTTGTTGTGCTACCACAAGGTCATCACTATAAGGTTAATAGGGTCTTAGTCCCCACTAGGATTTCATCATGATATCCCGTCTTTGCATAATGAGGGTTATGCAAATTCGTCGAAAATTAGTGGGAGCATAAATTAGGATCAAAGACCATATCTTAATGTTAATGAATGTTTGCAATGTTATATTGATAAAATTATATCTCCGTTGTAGAATACGATAATAAACCACCATTAGTATGGCATATTAGATGCCAAATAACTTAATAGCTCACACTTCTTAGACTGGTTTAAAACTAAGAATTTTTCTCATAGTTGACCAATTAACTATTCTACTTGAGAAGTAGGTGTCTCCTAAATTATCTAGTGATATGAAAGAAAGATAAAGATCTTATCTCATAGACAAGATGCATTGTTTGCCTTAAACTAGATGTTAGTCTCTATGAGACATAATTATAGAGACAACATGGATAGATGGATATGAGATCCATCATGGCTCATAGTGATGAGCTAACTAAAGGGCAACTTAGATCAACAATACATCTTAATTACTTCTTGTTGGTGAGACCAATAGTAAGAAGTAAAATCATTAGATAGAAATAGGAGAGAGTTAATAGTAAAAGAAGGTGGTCAAGATAATAAAGCCAGAATAAGACAAGATTCTTACACTATCATGACGATGATAAATGGAAGAGGAAGTACTAAGTGTTTTGTATATAATGCAAAGGTGGAGTTTGAGAAGCTTCATGCATCAAAGTTATTGACACTTGTTTTAAATATACACTTAATAGTATTAGATACTATATGTGTATATCATAATATTAGATACTATGGATGCATCTGATGGTATGAGATACCAGATATGCATCTTAGATCTACAAGAAGTTGTAGATGATGACAAGTAAATGAAGGCTTAATAAAGAAGATATTGACCTACATATGAAATGGTGCAAAAGTTGCATCATTATTAGTGGGAGGTGCAATTCTTTAATAGCCTTATCAAGATGTCTTAATAATTAATATTGCTATTATATCCTTCTATAAGAACATTATATGATTTCCTACTTGAATAAATGTTGATTTATTCTAAGCTATGGAATTGATAGATGTTCTAATAGATTGAATGGCAAAGTGTTTGCCAGTGGGAGCTTAATGAATTGTTTAATCATATTTGATATGTTAGCTCTCATGTTATGTGTGAATATTCATTTTTAAGAGCAAATGGGTTGATTTAGATCAATCTACACTTTAGCTTTATATAGACATGGAGAATGGGTTAATGAGTTATTAGAACTCGTACATCTAGATGTATGTTAGCCCATATCTAGTAAGGCTAAAGAAGAATATTTCTACTTCATTATTTTAAAGATGATGTCTCTAGGTATGGATACATATACTTTATGAAGTACAAATCTAAGACCTTTGAGAAATTATCTGAGATTAAGAATGAAGTAGAGATACTAATGGAAAGAGTATTAGAACTCTTTGATGAGATCAAGGAGGGGAATATTTAAGTACATAATTTACATATAATTGAAGGATAATAGTATCTAATGGACACCTCTTTACACATTTTAGCTTAATTGAGTAGCTAAAATGAGAAGTCATATTATGTAAGACATGATATGAACAATGACAAGCTTTGCAAAATTCCTCTTTGTCTAATTTTGGCTAAGTACTCATTATAACCACTTGATCTTAAGAGGTACCTTCTAAGTCTGTTCTGATTATTCCATATAGGATATGGAAAAGGGGTTAAAACTTGACCTTAAGCAAGTTAAGGTTTCGGAATGTCCGACCTGGTGAAGAAGTATAACTCTAACAAGTTGGAATATAAAACTATGAAGTGTTGGCTTGTGAGATATCCTAAGAAAACTTTTGGATATTAATATACCACCCTTTATGAACAAGGGTATGTGTTACTCAGCTCACTATATTTCTAAAGGAAAAGTTCCTTCTTAAAAAAGGATTGTGGGAGCAAGGTATATATGGAAGATGTTCTAGTCTCACAACCCAATAACACTTCTATTAAGGTACTAGTTAATAATTACACAGTGGCAACTTATAGATCTATTCTTGTGTCCATTCAACCTAAGAGATATGTGAGACATATCTCTGATAGATGAAATGAGGCATGAGATAATAAGGATATTGATCCTAAGATCTATATAAAACCAATATGAGATATTGATTCATTAATGGGAAGAGACAATAAAATCCAATATAAACTTTATCTATTCTAATCAAGTTTAGAACTTGATAGATCCACCTAAGGATATAGTATCCATAAGGAATAAATGGATCACTAAAGAATAGATTGGAGTGGATTAGAAGGTAGATACCTTCAAATGTGAGAATAGTTGAAATGGATATCATTGAAGTCAAATGGTTGACTATGATGAGATCTTTTACCTATTCCATGGATTAATCCATTTGGATTTTAATTGTTACACTCTATGATTATGAGATGATCTAATTGGATGTTAAGATAGTGTTTCTCTAAGGTATTTTGAGGAACAGGTGTATGTGATACAACTATAGGGAATCAAGTCCCAATAACATCCAAGAAGAGTGTGTATTAAGTTCATTTATGGACTGAAGTAAAACTTCACATAGATCATATATAAGGTTTAATGAGATTAAATCTTATGACTTCGTTAAGAATGAAGAGGAGCCTTGTGTATTCAACAAGATAAGTGGGAGTCTTTGTTACTTTCTTGACATTTTATGTTGATGACATACTACTCATTGAGAATGAAGTAGGTGTGTTATCATAAGTGAACCTAGCTATCAAATTGATCCTCCAAACACAATTTGGGTTTTAAGATCTATGGAGATAGATCTAAAATCAATGCCCAGTAAATGTACATAGTCACCATAGTCAAAGGGTTTGACATGATAGACTCCAAGATAGGTTTCTTACCTATGAGGTGTGAAGTTGATCTCTCTAAAGTGTTGTCTTTGTAGACTTCTTGAGAGATAAAGGGATCGCATGAATAGAGCCCTTATGCCTTAGTCATAGCGTCTATCATTTATGTGATGCTACGTACATGTTGTGATAAATGCTCTAAGTGTTATGAGCATTCATCAAGAAGATCCAAGTGAGAGTCACTGTATAGTTTAGAGATATATCATTTGGTACTTGAGAAGCACTGAGAATGTATCTCTATACACTGGAGGATAAGACTTGAAGTCTTGTAGTTTTACAAACACAAGCTTCTAATCAAATAAGTTTGATATTAAGTCAGAATAATAGTGGTGCAGTGAGTTGAAAGAGTTCTATGTGATAGAACACTGTAAATTCTACAACATATGTAAACAAGTTTACATAATGGTTGCACACTGCTTAAGAAGTAGCCTAGATGAAGATTCTTATCTAAGGTATGGGATTGTCCCAATTTTCTTTGAAAGTGTACCATTATTTTTGAGAAAATAATGGGGTAGAGCCGATGTTTCATCAGAAGTTTAGAACTTATGTGGTGATACCATACAATCAGAGATATTGCAGCTTATAGAGATATAATTATAGATAGAGTATCTACCGCTAATAACATTGCAGATCCACTAACTGAAGCAGTTACTCAAAGAGTGTTTAAGCTTCACCTTGAGCTGATACAGATCAGTCAGATGGGTGATTGGCTTTAGTGCAAGTGGGAGATTGATAGAAATGTATGCCCTACAAGCCAATCATATATGATATGATTCGACATTTCTAGAAATATCTCATTCAATTAATCAGAAAAATCTTCATTATAAACTCTTATTAGATGCGAATATCATAATGAAGTCCTTGATCAAATACAATGATGATTAAATCATGATGAGATCATGATAATGAGATTGATCATCTAGAGGTATTTGATCCAAATGTTCCTAGTCATAGGATACTTGAGACGGGACATCAAGGATCCGGATAGACTAGTGTATGTGATGTCTTCTCATGTGATGAGGACGACCGATCTCATTGGTCATTAGTGTGGAGACATTGAGATACACATACAGGTGCTCATTAGTTGAATGAGTTCACTGAACTGACCGAATTAGAAACCCTGAATGGTATCTTACTGAACTGTCTATCAGGGTTTTCTATCATCACGGTTGCATGGTTGGACCTTTGACCTGAGTCGCCAAAGATGCCTTGTTGGGTGGAACTTGTGCTTTGACCATTGACTTATGGATCACTATTTAGATGGTCTGGTATAGCAATGGATCGGGTACAAGAAAAATCCGATGGAGGCAATTGAGCGGACAACAAGGGATCGTCCACTCTCGGTAAGTGAGAGTGAATGTCCAATGGGATAGTACTCTAAATTCCTGGCCAGGGTAGATAGGATAATTGGAAAAGGAGTTTTCCAATTGATCCAATTCTGAGTACATGATCCTATAGAGTCGATACACTAAGGAGTTGACAGTCGATGCCATACTCCTTTCCGACCGGGACATTGGATGGATGAGGGTTTATATCCATGTGGTAACTGATGATGGAAAGGCTCAATGGAGATGAGATTATCCCCATAGCCATTTGGGATCATGGGATGTGGCTTGTACCCTTCATGATCGGTAGGTCGATTAATCTGTTATTGGATAACGGATTTAATTAAATTAAATAGAATTATTCTATTTTATTTAGGCCTCAACCAAATAGGTTATTGGGCCTAGTGGGTCACACACAAAAGGACTTATCCACAAGTACAGGGGCAAGGGCGTAATTTATAGAGATTTTGGGTTTTTATGAAAAATTCTATAATTCTCTATAAATACTAATGGTTTCAGCCAAACCCCATCAAGCCAAGGGTGAAAACCACGTCCCTAGCCTCCTCCCTACCTCCTCCTCTCTCTAGAAGGTGTCCATGGTCGATGGAGCTCCGTTCGGGAAGAGTTATCGAGGCCGGCGCGAAGGGAGAACCTGTTGTGGATGAAGTTCGTGTGGATACTGCTGGAGACCGGACGCTTGAACGGTTTGAAGAGCATAAGAAGCTCATATCCTTCCTCTCCATGGGATTATATGAATCCCTATCAGGTATATTCGAACCCGATTTGATCGGTTTTCAATTTTCGTCGTTCGGTTCTGATTGAGACGGATTCTAAAGGCACCCATAGGAATCGTCGCTTCCGCTGCACCAAACTTTTATGGACGATTCCTTACACTAACTAGTTGAGATCGCAAGATGATGTATTCCTTGTGAAAAAAAAAATCTATTTAGAGAATGGATGCATTAGTAGCATATATGTCATCTAGTGGATGATTGCATTAGTGACATTGTAATTATGGTTAGTACTAATGTGATATACAGTGATAGGTCTTAAATGTGTTTCAAGTGATGGTGTTGCATAGTGTGAATGGCAAGTCTCAATTGTCTGTGTTTCATTTCATCGTTCTTTTAGAAGTTATATCATGGTGTAATGTCTTCATTAGCATAGTCTTTTGATAGATTGTGGTTGTGTAGGTTTGGTTACTAATTTATATATCATGATTAGGCCTTGTTGGCTACCCGATTTGGTGAATGATAGGATATCTACAAAGTCTTTATAACTCACTTCGTGGTTTTAATCTTTTAGTAGGTTTAGAAGAAGAGGATCTAGGAGTTGGACTTGAGGAGGATTCAAACATTGGAATTGAAGAGAAACCAATGGAAGAACCGTAATTTATGGATCCAAGAGGTGTGTGACTTCACTTTATTTATGTGTTTTGTTATGCTTTCGATAAAGTGACTTTGTGAAGTCAACTATTCACTTTTGTGATTTGATGTTGGTGCGGTATTTGGACTCATGATTTTGTTTTGATTGGAACTATGTTGTCTCACATTAGTGATTGAAGTTATTTCTTCGAATAAGTTACTTTTAAGTGGTATGTCTTTATGAAATTACGCTACTGGATGTATTTATTTTAGCTTGTATGTTTTTCTCACAAAACTTTCTTTATTCTTGACTTTTATTCTCTTATCGTGACTGTCACGATCTGGATTTTTAACATGCACAGCGGAAGATAATCCGGCGACATAACGGGAAAGAATATCGGTTTGGAACCAAACAAGACTAAAATTCACACTCCAGAATCACAATTCAAACATTACAACCTATTAACATAACAATCAAACATCTATCTAAACAAATTAAATACCAACATTGAATGAGCAATCCACTAGCTCCTCGAATTCCAAAACACCACTACGCTTCTGCTGCGCTAAACCTGCAATCCTGAAAATATTAACAACGGAAGGAGTGAGTCACCACAAACTTAGTAGGACTTACACCCGAACTACCTTACTATAATAATGATTTCTATTGATATAAAATACATATTAAGCCTAAAAATCAGATTATAATACATAGGATTTAAGCTAATTATATATCTTTAATTAAATGATTACAATATCTTTCTACTACCCCATATGATAACATGACTCTATATGCACTAAAACCAACACATCCTGCACATTTAACAACTCTATGTATGCTCATAACACATACAACTGACATAAGACCAAAGACTCCACTTGACCACTAATATACATGCCAAAATGCATAACTAAATACTTGTCTGAGTAAATATCATGCTCCATTTGGATAATGTAGCCATGTCACAAAACTAGCACCAAAATTACCATATAGTAGGAAGTAACATATAGGAACTAAATCCCATAGTACCCCTAGGCAGGGGAGTACTTAGGATAAACCGTGGTATCCGGGATCAAAAGATGCTCCAGATTCAACTAATCTCCACTGCCCACGGGCCTCTAACATAGTCTGGTGAAGTAAACTTCCATCACAATGTAGCTCACTGCATTAACCACATCTCACACAATGCAAGTATATACATAACTCAGACAGTAACCAAGAATATGAAATTGTCAATCCAAATATGAAATACATAGATGAACACCCATGGTTCTATGCACCACATATTTGCATACCACACCACAATCTAGCCAATCAATCATAAGATGCATCTAAGTAGGATTATGCAAACTACAAACTAAACATGTTAATCTGATGATTTGACAGTACTATCTATTGCATAAAAGAAACTAAACTAAACTCTAACATCACTATGCTTAAACCTTACATCGGCTTTTTAACAAATCGGGATATACATATTTAAGATTACCGCGATGCAAATATGCTAAACTAACTAGGTTTAATGACATAAAACCTATCATGCCGACTAATATACATGAACACTAAATTAATCTAAACATGCATGGTTAAAACAAGTTAAACTAACTCTATCTAATCATGCCAATATGCCAGAAATATCCCACTAATTAAATCATTCTAATCATGCTGATATAAATAGGTTTTTACGATTTGATCGATCGTATAAAGGTGCTAAGAATAGCCGAGACGCCTACCTTAACGGCAACGACGAATGGCGCACGGAATCGATCCGGCTGACGAATATGCTGCGGTCATGACGGCGATACAAAACCGAATCGAACGCCGAATCGAACGATATCCTGACAATCTGCTGGAACAAAGAGGATAATTAATTTAAGAGGGAAAAGTAGAATAGAAGAGAGTGGCGATAGGAGAGAGAGAGGGGGGACGATATGAGAGAGGAGAGAGAGAGGTGTAGACACGCCAATTTGGCCTTATTTAGAGCTTAAACTTTTATTCCATTGGCAACATCTCTTTTAGACCATCAAAATCATGATGAACCACCCTTTTGGATGAGCCGAGGTGCTTATTGGAAATATGAGGATGATTTTCTAATTTCTAATCAAATCCGTGTTTGCCGAACAAGAGACTCTTGGTGGTGTGCCAGATTATGCTTTTCCCAGCATATCCTCTATTTGAAAATTTTTTACAGGATCATATGGATGTCTAATGAAAAATTATTCAACATGAATAATCTTATTCTCTGAGTTATCGTTCCATTTCAACAAAGGGCATTTAATTCTGATCTCCCATTTGTCCATAGCGCCCTTTGGAAGTCAGATGCGCAGTTTTGTCCGCATGCAGCACCGATCAAGCCCAATTGCATGCAAGCCCAGCCCATTGGGCACATATCTGACAACTTCACGACCTTACCTTCCTTTTTCATCCTCCATATCACTTGGTAAATTATTTGTAAGCTTCATGGTTGAAATTAGCATCATTAAAGGATGGCAATCCAACTTGTTGTCTTATACATCAAAACTTGCTATTTTTAGACTAGACTTGTTTCCTCTTCAAGTGGAGACATATTTTGAGCATGGGGAAGGTGATCCATGGTTTCCAATACCTCTAAATCATTTGGGTAAGTTTATAGATGCCTCAGGATGAAAATTAGCAACATTAATTGAAGGAAATCCAACCTATGGTCGGATGTATCAAAACTTGCTATTTTTTGACCTGTTTTCATCCCCTATAAAGGAAGACTCGTATGAACGACCTAAGAAGAGGCATCCCCATCCACCAGCACTCCTCTCCTCATCCTCCAGCCACCCTAGGCTCATACCAACCTCCCCAAGTCGTCCTCTCTTCGTCCCAGTGCCCGGAGATCATCCCAAAGTGAAGAAGAAGCCGGTCTATGCTCTGACGTGCTGCAGTACTAATCATCAGCTTCTACAGATCTATATGGTCATTTTAAGGCCTGACTTCCTTCATAATAAGTGTGCTTCATAAAGATATTTTTCATCTCCAACAAACAAATATCAATTATTACATTCCCTCAGCTTATTATGGCTTCAACACCGGCGCTGCACAAACAGATCCGAAGTCTTCTCTTCTAAGTCATTGTCTTCTCAGTCAATTTCAGTACATTGAATGGTCGATTCAGCCTATACATCCTTCATAGAAATTGTTCCTCGCTGAGTCTTATCTTATTTACAACAAGAATCATTCAATTTGGATATCTGTGGTGCCCATAGCACATCCTAGATCAACATTGTGCTGGGAGTTTCTATAATGTCATTGTCCAAGATCCAGCTTATCAAGTAAATTCAGATTACTTATCATAAGATTCAAGCAAACTTGTCTTCATATAAAAACACCCTCTGTGAGTCCTATTTATTTTTAAACAAACATCACTTTATTATGACATTGGTGCTATTCGATACGGTCTCTGCATCAGAGCTGCGCAATTTACGTTGAATCTGTCCAACCCGGTTGCCACTTTGCCTGGGTTGTGTTGTCTTTAACCATTCATATTCTCTTTGCTAACTCTTCATTCATATCATTTAATTCGTATTTAAGCATCATTTTATTTTATTTTTCATCATTTCATCTATCACAAAAAACCAAAAAAATGGGTTAGGGCTAACCCCGAATCCGGTGAGTTTGTTTCCAATTGCCGTTTTATGTTATTGTTTTTACAAGTTACTACACTTCACTTAGTTCTAATCCTTCTTCACTTGTTTTATTATCTTATTGTCTTCTACTTGCACTAATACATCAAGCTATCACTGGTTGGACTCTTCTTCATCGGCCGGCCAAAGAAGAAGAAGGTTGAACTCACATCCCAATCTCCCACGCTAAGGTACACACGGTCATCTAACTTAATCTCTTGTTCAAATCCATAAAGCGGAGCCCGCGGCTCCTGGCGACCACTTCTTCTCTTATTCATGCTTTAAGTAAATTCATTCCTCACTCTCCTCCCACATGACCGAACCGTCTCCGATGCTCGAGCGATGCCGTGAGATGAAAGTTTGGGGATCAATGTGAGTGTGGGATCGAGGTGAGGACTTTTTACTGCTTTCCGAGTGTTTTTCGATTCACTCCCTTTTCCCCTATTCCATCTATCTTTCACCTTCTCTTGAGGTGCCGATCCGGAACCCGTTTTCGAAGTCGACAGCTTTTTGGCGACCATGGTGGGACAACCAATGTCTTCAACCATTCTAGCTTGATTAATTCGGGCAACTAGTTGTTTTCCAATTTGGTTCCCACACGAACCGGCTTGTCCTTTACCTCTTCCATGTCAATATACCTTTAAAATTTATGTTTACCCTTCCTTTAAAGATTGTCCCAAATGTGAATTTGATTTTCTTGTCTTCAACTTCAACCCGGTTCCCGCGTGAACCACTTTTCTTCTTATAAACCGGTTGCCGCGTGAACCACCTTTCTTTTCCAACTCGGTTCCCTCGTGAACCAACTTATTTTTAGATCGGTTCCCGCGTGGACCACTTATTTACAGCACCTTCAGATTGGCCCCACGTGGCCCTCCTTCTATTTTTGTCAACTCTTACACCGATTCCCGCGTGAACCACCCTTTTCTTCACAAAAACCGGTTACCGCGTGAACCAACCCCTTTTTTAAACCAGTTCCCGCGTGAACAAACCCACTTTCAGATCAGTCCCCGCGTGGACCACCCTTTTGCACCACTTTAAATTGGCCCCAAGTGGCCCTCCTTTCCTTTTTTTAACCAAACAAACCGGTTCCCGCGCGAACCACCTCTTTTCCTCCAAAAAAAACCGGTTCCCGCGTGAACCACCTACCTTTCTAAAACTCGGCTCCCGCGTGAGCCACTTTATTTTAAAATCGGTCCCCGCGTGGACCATCCTTTTACCTTTACTTCAGATTTGTCCCCACTTGGACACTCCATCACAAGCCGGTTCCCGCGCAAACCACCTTTAGTTGCTAGTTGCTAGTTATTTGTTTTACTTTATCATTGCTTGTCTTGCTCGCATTCACTTGTTTGATTTATTTAATAGCTTTCATTCATGTTTGCATATTGATTGCTTCTTCTCCTCCTACCCTCCATTTTTCATTTTTGCATTAGCTTTTGCATCGGGTACCAGACTTGCTCCAATCCGTAGGGCATTCGAGGCGGGGGCTCTCTCTCCCAACACACCCTCACCCTCCAAATACCTTCTTGGTAGATTCTTACCTCTCTTCTGGGATACTCCTTCCTAGTTGATTTGGTGGTTTCCATCAAGACCTCCGTAAGTCCCCATCCGTGGAGTATTCCTCTCCGCACGATTGGGCCGGTTGTACCACTTTCCCAAAACCCGAAGAACCCAAGTACCTACTCGTGGTGATTGAGTGATAACCTTAGGTCTTGAAGATTTAAGAAATAGGAACCATACCCATTTGAGTGAACAATTGCTAACAATCTATCTAATCTAATGTTTCAACCCAAAAATTGTCGAGTAGTCATTTTAAAACCTTGTTTGCATAACTTGCTTACTCACAACAATTGAAAACAACCAAAAAATTCTTCTTTCAAAACACCTACAAAAACAAAACAAAAACCTCTTTAATTTTGTGTTAAACTTGTTTTCCAAACAACCAAATTGAAACAAAAAATAACAAAAAATCTTCCATTGTGTGCTTTGCTTGATCCTTTTTTTAACCATCCTTGTAGAAAGATCGACATGAAGCCCATGATGCTGAGGTCTGGACGCCACGTCGGGAGGTCGGACTACTACAAGCAACAAGAGTATGAGCTAGGTTTCTACAAGCTTAAACAACAACACATGGTCCAACCAGAGAGCCATGTCAATGTTGCTATGGAACCCAAAGTGCAAGGGGATGCCCATCAGTCTGCTTCATTTAGTATAGAACAAGCTCTTAAGGATCTATCTTTTCATCTTGATCCCAATACCTTGTCATTCATACAATCTCTAGTGAAGGGCAAGATGCCTGCTAATCAAGGTCCAGCCAAAGTCAACCGAGCTGCCTCACCTCCCCAATTGGCAGTTCAACCTCTTACCATAACCCCACCTGGGCAGTCTTGCCATGTTACTTCATCTACTCATCCCATTGTGGGTCATTCTTTAGCTTGCACACCAACCCACCCCCTCCCATCCGAGTGCCACATGCACACCCCCCGCTGCATTCCCCCCCCCCCCCACCTCGTTGCCAAGGATCAGGAAACCGTCGAATTTCCCCTCTATACTATCTACATCCCCCAATCACAAATGCCAACTTACCATCGCTACAATGGCTCAGGTGATCCCTTCACCCATGTCAATGATTTCCTGAGTAAATCATCTCGATAGCAGAATGATAGAAAGACCCTTGCCTTTCTTTTTAGGAGATCTTTAGAGGGTGCAGCCCTAGATTGGTTTTTTTCATTGAATGAAATAGAAATATGGGATTTCAAAATTGTCAAGGCCAAATTCTTGCAACGATATGGGCCAGGTTATTCAATAATTGGGGAAGCAAGAGACGATGTGAAATTAATGCAATATTCTGATGAATTAAGGCCCATGACCGAGAAGAGCATTGATGCTATGAACCAACCTAGGAGCCCTCTCCAACCCCATCCAGATCATCATCATTGGCCAACTCCTTGACACTAGTTGATTAGGCCACCCATGCCCCAACCTCAACCAGTCATGCAACCCTTGTCAATGGCACAATCAACCACGCTTAATAAAGCTCCTCTTGTTGCTTGTGCAAATACTCCATTACTTCAACCGGCTCCCCAGCCTTCGACTCCACCAACATTTCTTAAGGTCCATCGGCCAATCATCCGGCCATTAGCTTCTCAGCCTATTCCACCAACAACTCCTCGGCCAACCATCCAAGCCATGACTCCTCAACTAATTACACCAATAGCTCTTAAGCCTGAACCAACTTCTATACCAGCACCACTTCAATCAATCCATCAACATAGGGTTCCCCCTCAGTCAGTCAAACCACTTGTTTTGTCTATTTCTCCTGCCATGGTAGAGGAATCAGTCACTCCGATTATTCATGCTCCTGCTATGGTATATGATTTAGTCACTCTGACCCCTCAAGCTCCTGCCCTGGAAGAGGAATTAATAACTCCAACCATTTGTGCTCCTGCCAACGCAGAAGAATCAGCTTCTCGTCATGTCGTTGCTATATCTCAAGATCAAAGTCAGCTAGTAGGGGAGGTCGAACCAAACCCTTCTACCTTTTTGGAATCCCCTAGACTAGGCATGCCCTCTTCCATAGAACATCTTGAGGAGAAGCGTGCTATAGGGAGATTAGATGAAGGAATCATAAACTTAGTTGATTGTCAATCCAATGATGGACTAGGCAAGGATTTGCTAGGCATTGATCAATTGTTACCATCATTGGAATTGATCAATGAAGATGGTCAGATTGAATTGACCCCTGAACTGGGAAGTAAGGAGACCGAATTGGTTAGTGAAATGGAGAATGAATCGACAAGCCTCCTGAAGGATGTAGACCTTAGCAAGGGGATACTAGGACCTCCTCCAGCTAGGCAGGCAAATCCCTTAGCATCAATCTTAGGGCCACGACCCTTACCCCATTATTCTCCTAAGCAACAATTCGGCCCATGGGCCCACGATCAATCAATCTTAGGGCCACGACCCTTTCTTTATTCTCCTCCAAATCAACGATCGGGCCCATGGGCCCACAATTCCTCAATCTTAGGACCACTGCCCTTTCTTTATCCTTCTTACAACCATCAATTCGGCCCATGGGTCCAAAATCTGTCAATCTTAGGGCCATAGCCCACACCCCATCCCACTCAATTGGGCCCTTATGCCCCATTTTTGGGCCCTTATGCCCCATTTTCGGGAACTTATGCCCCTTTTCGTCAATCGGGCTCTTATGCCCCTTTTCATCAACTGGGCCCATGTGCCCCTTTCCATCATCCGGGCCCACGTGCCCCCTTTATCCAACCGGGCCCATGTGCCCCTTTTAATCAACCGGGCTCTTATGGCCCTTTTCTTCAACCGGGCTCACGTGCCTCTTTTAATCAATCAGGCTTGCATGCCCCTTTCCTTCAACTGGGCCCATGCGCTCCTTTTCCCCAACTGGGCCTACGTGCCCCTTTCCTTCCATCGGGCTCATGTGTCCATAATTCTCCCCAATCGGGCCCATGTGCCCTTAATTTTTCTAAATCGGGCCCACGTGCCCACAATTCACCTCAATCGGGCCCACGTGCCCGCAATTCACCTCAACCGGGCTCACATGATGTTTTTCTGCAACCGGGCCTATGTGCCCAAATTTCTTCTAAATCGGGCCCACATGCCCACCTTCCAACAACCTCGGGCACACATGCCAACACTCCTTCAACTTCGGGCCTGTATGCCTCCATTTCTTCACAATCGGGCCCGCATGCCCATACTTCTTCGAAATCGGGCCCCTGTGCCCCCACTTCTCCAACTTTGGGATTGCGCACCCATACTCTTCAATGGCGCTCACGAGCCCATCATCAATCTTCAAAATCATGACCATGCTCTCAATCACCTAAATCAGGTCCATGTGCTCGCTCTTTTTGTTGGGTCCCTCGGGCTCAACCTCCAATCGGGCCTTTAAGCCCATCACCTCCGATCGGGCCCTCATGCCCATCAACAATAAATGGGCCCTCTGGCCTGCATTCAACTCTTGGGCCCATGTGCCTCTCGATTCCAACCATTTCTAGGCCTTCAAACCCACTATCAACTCCCGGGCCAAAGATCCCACTTTAACTCACTTTTGTTTTCAAGCATGTTTCTTTCATTTTTTATTTCTCTTTCTTTTTCTAGGTAGAGAAATTTCTTAGGTGATACCCCAATCTTTGCCTTCTACATCATCAATCCTAGTTCCACCGTGCCAAATCAGATCCTCCACATCCTGCACCTCGCTGTATGACTCCTATTCTTCGATTCAATGTGGAGCATATCAACAGTGGAAGCAGTTGGGCAAGGCAAGGCAAGGCATGGCAGGCAAGGCAAGGCAAGGCATGGCAGGCAAGGCAAGGCAAGCACAAGCAAAGCTGTCATCAACAATGAAATTCTTCTTCTCTCAGGTATTACATGAAATTGCATTCATCATCATTATGTCATCCGCAAGGCAATATTTTTTTGAAATGATTTTGAATTTCACATGACAATTTTAATTGAGAGAAATTCATGATTGACAATATTTGTAGCTACCTTGTTTTTATTAAACAAATTCTTTACATTGCAAGGCATGCGAACAATTGATTCACCTATGGAATGTAATCTACCTCAAAAATGGAGAGAACTACCAGTATGACTTAAGTCCACATGTTCTAGGTTGTTGTCTAGGTGTCGAGGGTAGATACCATTCTACACACACAACACGTCCCAATCCCAGAATCTGGATGACCCAACACCCGAGAGAAGCTAGTCAAGGCTCAGAGGTGGAAGGAAAACCCTCACACTACTCTCTTCTGTTCGGTCCAAGATAGGCAAAGGGGACTAGAAGGGGAGAGTATCGAAAGCATCCACCGCCTTAGTAGGAGGCCGTCTCAAAAGGTCCAACTTCTCAAAGAAAAAAAGGGTGTCAAAAGATAGGCAATGAACCCCACAGGTTTAAACAAATATGGGCCTGTCTGAATGAGTACCCGAAATGTAGAAAATGAAAAAAAAGGGCACCAAAAGATAGGCAATGACCTCACAGGTCAAAGCACCTGTCCAAACGTGTGCCACAAAAATAGGTTTGTCAATAAAGAAGAAAATACCCGAAGAGGCCGAACCCCAATGGGCAATTAGGTGTAAGTAGAGAAATCCCTCTCTACATCTCCAAAGCCTATCAAGGACTTCCTATTAATTCTTCATTCTTAACCCCCCAAGGTGCAGGTGGACCAACCAAATCAAAGCTAAACTCTAGCCGATCAAAGGTTGAAGGTCGGAAAGATTCTGGGTAAGGAACCCCATTTTGCACATGGTATCTACCAGTGAACCTAGAAAAACAACCAAGAGAACTTGTGTCAATACTGAATTTTCTCTCAAAAAAAATATTTTCAAAAAACTCCAAAAAAAGTTGAATATCTTCAAAAATTTTAAAAAAAACTCTAAAAAAGGTTGAATATTTTCAAAAAAAACTCCAAAAAAAAGTTGCATTTTTCAAAAACTTCAAAAAAGTAAATATTTTCAAAAACTAAAAAAAAGAATATTTTCAAAAAATCCAAAAAATTGAATCTTTTCAAAAAAAAGAAAACTTCATTTTTAAATTCCAACAAAATGTTCGAAATTTTTTTTTCACCATGCTTGGTTTGAATTCTCGTCTTTATATTCATATTTATTCTTAGTCTCTCATGCTTCAAATATTTCATTGCATATTTGTTGCTTTATTTTTTTACACCCTTAAGAAGGCTACACCCCTTGACAAAGGTCAAGACATACTGCAACTTGCAAGGGGGATAACCCGCATTGCTGTTCTAATCTCTTCCTACTAAGTGTTTCAGGCATAAGGATAACCTATACCCCTTGACAAAGGTCAAGGCATACTGCAACTTGCAAGGGGGATAAGTCGCATTGTTGTTCTAATCTCTTCCTTCTAAGTGTTTCAGGCACAAGAAAAACTTTATACCCCTTGACAAAGGTCAAGGCAGACTACACCTTGCAAGGGGGATAAGCCATATTGGCATTCTAATCTCCTTTTTCGAGTGTTTCAAGCACGAAAAGCAAATGAGGAGAACTACACAACAAAGCAATGCTCGCCACTTCTCTCCCCTAAGGATTCTTAGGAGGAGGTGTCACCATAACCTCGGCTTCAACTCTACCGAGGAGCTTTCTTTGCAAGACTTCAATAAGGCGATGCTCGCCATTTCCCTCCCTTGAGGATTCTCAACAGGAGGTGTCATCATAACCTCGGCCTCTACTTTGCCGAGAAACTTTCACTCTGTGTCCTCATTAGGACACATGAACTCTTTTGTGAGAATGCATGTCATCACATCGCAAACTCATTGTTATCATTTCCTTTCTTAGCATATGTTAGGTGCATTGCTATTTATTTTATGCATTGATGTTGAAGACTGTGAATGCAAAGAAGACCAGGCCCGAGATCCCCTTCATCAAAATCCACGATGGTCGGGTCATTCTTTATGCTCACGGATAAGCCAAAGTTGTGCTATGAGGGACGATGGTTCCCTAATGGGTATCTTGACCTCATAGACAATCTATATCTTCAACTATTTGTTATACAAGTTTTATTTTGTTTTCTTGAGCCCAGCATGCATCATGTAGCGTTAGTTGCATTACATTTTGTTTTGTTATTGCATACATCCTTTCATAATCTTCACCTTCTCACCTTAGTCTCTAAATCTTTTATCCTAATTCCGATCATTCTGAACCCCACCGTGTTTTCTAATCCCACTGTGTTCTCTAGTCCCACCAAGCCTTCAGATATCCCACAGTATCTGTGCTCGGTAATCACCTTGTGCCTCCAACTCCTTCATTTCTATCACCACTGTGGCCACTGCAACAACCTTCTTGCTATTTATCCCACCGTTGCAGTCAACTTATCCCACCAAGGGCCTCTTATTCAATCAGAACTTGCACCATCACTATCTTCACGGTCTGTGCTTCAACATTTGCCTTTCGGAATCTGAGATCATTCCATTCCGAATCAAATATTGTCTCTTGGAAGACTTAAATGAATCTAAGAGCCTGAATGTGCTCGATTGGTATTCTTTTATTTTTCAAATCAAATCTCTTTTTAAAACTTTAGCCCATCACAGTACAGGAACACCGCAAAGTTCGGGTTACCGGCTGATGATGAACCTACGAACCAATGTTTCGGGGACTCCCCACCGCGTTGGGGGTTGGCTATTCTTCTCTCGTGCCAATGACACATATTTTACCAATCGAACATAAGAAGACTTGATGATACATGGAGGTTAACTAGGAGACTTGAGGAGATTCGTCTTGCCGAATCTGGTCGTTGAGCGTGTCTATATCTACACCTTGATGCCACCTTTTCAGTCCATCGTCATTTTGCTCCACAACATTCCACTACGATCTATCTCGCTTCGCTATGTTTTATCTACATTTCACTCCTCTACGCTATATGACATTCCCTTGCAAAGCCGACATCAAGGTGAGGCAAGCTGTAGACACGCCAATTTGGCCTTATTTAGAACATAAACTATTATTCCATTGGCAACATCTCTTTTAGACCATAAAAATCATGATGAACCACCATTTTGGATGAGCCGAGGTTCTTATTGGAAATATGAGGATGATTTGCTAATTTCTAATCAAATCCGTGTTTGCCAAACAAGAGACTCTTGGTGGTGTGCCAGATTATGCTTTTCCCAGCATATCCTCTATTTAGAAATTTTTCACAGGATTATATGGATGTCTAATGAAAAATAACTTAACATAAATAATCTTATTCTCTGAGTTATCATTCCATTTCAACAAACGGCATTCAATTCTGATCTCCCATTTGTCCGTAGCGCCCTTTGGAAGTCAGATGCGCAGTTCTGTCCGCACGCAGCACCGATCAAGCTCAATTGCATTCAAGCCCAGCCCATTGGGCACATATTTGACAAATTCACGACCTTACCTTCCTTTTTCCTCCTCCATATAACTTGGTAAAGTATCTGGAAGCTTCATGGTTGAAATTAGCATCATCAAATGATGGCAATCCAACTTGTTGTCTTATACATCAAAACTTGCTATTTTTAGACTAGATTTGTTTCCTCTTCAAGTGGAGACATATTTTGAGCATGGGAAAGGTGATCCACGGTTTCCAATCCCTCTCAATCATTTGGGTAAGTTTATAAATGCCTCATGATGAAAAGTATCAACATTAATTGAAGGAATTCCAACCTATGGTCGGATGTATCAAAACTTGCTATTTTTTGACCTGTTTTCATCCCCTATAAAGGAAGACTCGTATGAACGACCTAAGAAGAGGCATCCCCATCCACCAGCACTTCTCTCCTCATCCTCTAGCCACCCTATGCTCATACCAACCTCCCCAAGTCGTCCTCTCTTCATCCCGGTGCCCGGAGATCATCCCAAAGTGAAGAAGAAGCCGGTCTATGCTCCGACGTGCTGCAGTGCTGATCATCGGCTTCTACAGATCTATATGGTCATTTTAAGGCCTGACTTCCTTCATAATAAGTGTGCTTCATAAAGATATTTTTCATCTCCAACAAACAGAGATCAATTCTTACATTCCCTCATCTTGTTATGGCTTCAACACCGGTGCTGCACAGACAGATCCGAAGTCTTCTCAGTCAATATCAGTACATTGAATGGTTGATTCAGCCTATAAATCCTTCATAAAAATTGTTCCCTGGTGAGTCCTCTTTTATATCTAACAAGAATAATTCAATTCATATATCTGTGGTGCCCATAGCACATCCTACATCAACATTGTGCTGGGAGTTTCTATAATGTCATTGTCCAAGATCCAGCTTATCAGGTAAATTCAGATTACTTATCATAAGATTCAAGCAAACTTGTCTTCATATAAAACACCCTCGGTGAGTCCTCTTTATTTTTAAACAAACATCACTTTATTATGACATTGGTGTTGTTCGTTACGATCTCTGCATCAGAGCTGCGCAGTTTACGTTGAATCTGTCCAACCCGGTTGCCACTTTGCCTGGGTTGTGTTGTCTTTAACCATTCATATTCTCTTTGCTAACTCTTCATTCATATCATTTAATTCGTATTTAAGCATCATTTTATTCTATTTTTCATCATTTCATCTATCACAAAAAACCAAAAAAAAGGGGTTAGGGCTAACCCCGAATCCAGTGAATTTGTTTCCAATTGCCGCTTTATGTTATTGTTTTTACAAGTTACTACACTTCACTCAGTTCTAATCCTTCTTCACTTGTTTTATTATCTTATTGTCTTCTAGTTGCACAAATACATCAAGCTAGCACTGGTTGGACTCTTCTTCATCGGCCGGCCGAAGAAGAAGGTTGAACTTGATAGAAATGTATGCCCTACAAGCCAATCATATATGATATGATTCGACATTTCTAGAAATATCTCATTCAATTAATCAGGAAAATCTTCATTATAAGCTCTTATTAGATGCGAATATCATAATGAAGTCCTTGATTAAATACAATGATGATTAAATCATGATGAGATCATGATAATGAGATTGATCATCTAGAGGTATTTGATCTAAATGTTCCTAGTCATAGGATACTTGAGACAGGACATCAAGGATCCGGATAGATTAGTGTATGTGATGAGGACGACCGATCTCATTGGTCATTAGTGTGGAGACACTGAGATACACATGCAGGTGCTCATTAGTTGAATGAGTTCACTGAACTGACCGAATTAGAAACCCTGAATGGTATCTTACCGAACTGTCTATCAGGGTTTTCTATCATCACGGTTGCATGGTTGGATCTTTGACCTGAGTCGCCAAAGATGCCTTGTTGGGTGGAACTTGTGCTTAGACAATTGACTTATGGATCACAATTTAGATGGTCCTATATAGCGATGGATCGGGTACAAGGAAAATTCGATGAAGGCAATTGAGCGGACAACAAGGGATCATCCACTCTCGGTAAGTGAGAGTGAATGTCCTATGGGATAGTACTCTAAATCCCTGGCCAGGGTAGATAGGATAATTGGAAAGGGAGTTTTCCAATTGATCCAATTCCAAGTACAGGATCCTATAGAGTCGGTACACTAAGGAGTTGACAGTCGATGCCGTACTCCTTTCCGACTTGGACATTGGATGGATGTGGGTTTATATCCACGTGGTAACTGATGATGGAAAGGCTCAATGGAGATGAGATTATCCCCATAGCCATTTGGGATCATGGGATGTGGCTTGTACCCTTCATGATCGGTAGACCGATTAATCTGTTATCGGATAACGAATTTAATTAAAATTAAATAGAATTGTTCTATTTTATTTATGCCTCAACCAAATAGGTTATTGGGCCTAGTGGGTCACACACAAAAGGACTTATCCACAAGTACAGGGGCAAGGGCGTAATTTATAGAGATTTTGGGTTTTTATGAAAAATTCCATAATTCTCTATAAATACCAATGGTTTCAGCCAAACCCCATCAAGCCAAGGGTGAAAACCACGTCCCTAGCCTCCTCCCTACCTCCTCCTCTCTCTAGAAGGTGTCCATGGTCGATGGAGCTCCGTTCGAGAAGAGTTCTCGAGGCCGGCGCGAAGGGAGAACCTGTTGTGGATGAAGTTCGTGTGGATACTGCTGGAGACTGGACGCTTGAACGGTTTTTAGAGCTTAAGAAGCTCATCTCCTTCCTCTCCATGGGATTATATGAATCCCTATCAGGTATATTCGAACCCGATTTGATCGGTTTTCCATTTTCGTCGTTCGGTTCTGATTGAGACGGATTCTAAAGGAACCCATAGGAATTGTCGCTTCCGCTGCTCCAAACTTTTATGGACGATTCCTTACAGAACTCACATCCCATTCTCCCATGCTAAGGTACACACGGTCATCTAACTTAATCTCTTGTTCAAATCCATAAAGTGGAGCCCGCGGCTCCTGGCGACCACTTCTTCTCTTATTCATGCTTTAAGTAAATTCATTCCTCACTCTCCTCCCACATGACCGAACCGTCTCCGATGCTCGAGCGACGCCGTGAGATAAAAGTTCGGGGATCAATGTGAGTGTGGGACCGAGGTGAGGACATTTTACTGCTTTCCGAGTGTTTTTCGATTCACTCTCTTTTCCCCTATTCCATCTATCTTTCACCTTCTCTTGAGGTGCCGATCCGGAACCCATTTTCGGAGTCGACAAGAGGGTTATACTATGGAGGGATGGGTGGCGCACAGCGGCGCACCGGGGCCAGCAGGTGTGCTGGCAAAGTGAGATGGGCGCACGGCGGGATAGCGCACGGCGGCAGCTGCCGCGCTGGGCAGCAGGGGCGGCGGACGGCCGCAGTTGCGGTGGCTTGCGCGGCCGAGGGCGGTGGGGTGGCGGCTGACGCGGCGACACCGCAGGCGCACACAACGTAGGTGGGGACGACGTAAGGAGGGGTTGTCAATGGCCGGCACGAGGGCGGCTGAGGGGTCAACGCCGAAAGGAGGTGGCGGAGAAGTCAACAGTGTGGGGGGGGGGTTAGCGCGACAGGGGCGGCGGCCCACTGCGCGGGACGGAGGCGGTGGGCGCGGCGCGCGGAAGGAGGCGGCGGGGCCGCGGGCTTGCATTGACGCGCGAGGTCAACGCGGCGGGGAGAGGCGGCGGCGCGAGGGCTCGGTGTTGCTGCGGCCGCGGCGGCGGCGACCGACGGGCGGGGGGGGTTGATGGGCACGCGGCTAGCGGCGGCAACACAGAGAGTCAACGGGAGGGGGGTGGCGGTGGCGGTTGCCGCGGGCGGAAGCAGTCACGCAGGGCCGCGACGACCGAGGCGGCGCGGTGACGACGGGGCCGGGGACCAAGCCGGCGACGAGGGTGGTGGGCGACCGAGGCGGCAGGGACTACCGCGCGCACTCACGCGCGGACAGAGGCGGCAGCGAGACGGCGTAGGCGGCACAACGGGGAGAAAGAAACGACGCCGAGAAAGAAATTTGCGGACGCGATGAAGATGGTGAAGAAGCAACAGTTACAAAGGATGCTTAGATTAACAAGAGAGAATAAAAAAAATAGAGAGCAGAGAGAATAAGAAAACAGAGGAGAGAAAGAAGGTATGAAGAGAAATTAGGGAAACCTAAAGAATAGGAGAGAGAGATTAACACTCAATAATTATAATTAATATTATAATAGATATAATAATTATTATTTAATCCAATAAATAGCCTTAACGTTACAGTGACTCAGAAAAAATCCACTTCATTTTTTCGAGGTGTGACACGGGGTCTTGCCGTAGGCTCGAGCTACGAGAGGTGAGACTGAGGGTGGCCTGGTCAACGATTCAAGGCAGTAGATGCTCTAGAGCCTAGTGTAGGCACTTAGGGGCCCAACTCAATGTTGTGAGATGACAGGAGTAGGGGTGGTTAGGCATGACTAGCAGTTCTTTTGCCCGTAGCTAACGTGGATGAGATAGGTATAGCGTGCAGGCTTTGCATGCAGAGGAACAACAATGGTGGGTTTAATCATCTCAACAGTGATAAATCTAATTTTCATTCATCTCAACAGCAAGATTGACTAAATTTGAAATTTAATCATCGTACATTAATTATGTAATCTAATCTAATATTAAAATTTAACTAATATAAATTAATAATTTTATCTAATTATCATTAATTTAAACTTCAAGATCAAATAAATCAGAAATTTGATCATCACCAAATACACACCATGGAATATGTTTGACAACGTAACCAAAGGAAAATAGCCCCTCAGAAATTGTCAAATTGAAGACAAATAATATAACCGACTTTATAATCAAAAGATTGCAATAATCCCATGAATAACTTCAATATTCGTCAAATTCGATTAAATTCTCGAATTTCAATCCATTACATTACAGTTGTGCTAACGTTGATAATCTAACAAATTTTAAACTAACTAAATTGAGTCACACGAGACTATACTAACTCTTCTCTCACAATTGGATAGATGCACAAGCATGCACAAATAGTTATCCTATGAACATACTTGCACAAATCACATGTAACAAGTCAAAATCTTTTTGTTTTTTTACACGTCAAATCTCTTTCATCACCCTAGGTCAAAAGGACTTATCAAGAAGACCGGTTATCAAGTAGTGATTACATACACATGTATATTGCAACACACGTATCGAATAGGTCAGTCAACCACAACCATCCGGATTGGCCCGGTCGGCCGCAGCGACGAGCACAGACGCGTGGGCGGCCTTGCAGGGGCAGTGGCTCGATGCGGCGGAAGGCGCCGGGGTGGCGGGCGCGCTGATCAACGCGTGAGAAGGAGGCGGGGTCTCGAAGTGGAGAGCGGATCCCCTCAGGTGCCCACCTGAGGGAATCCCCTCAGCCCCCTCACAAAGAGGGTGACATGACCGGGACAAGACAGTGATCTGACAGACGTCAGATCACTGTCACCTCAGCCCCTTGTGAGAGGGGCTGAGGGGATCCCCTCAGGTGGGCACCTGAGGGGATCCGCCCTCCTCGAAGTGTGGCAGAGGGTGACCTGGTCTCAACACTACAAAGCAGAAGATGCGCTGGAGCCTGGCGGAGCCCAGGGGGCCAATTCAACGCCGCGAGACGACGGAAGCACGGGGCGGTCAGCGTCGGCACCCTTCTCTTCTTATCTCGCTGCACCCTTTCTCTGCTTGTTCGCTTCTTAATAGCCCGAGTGTAATATCCTATTATTGGATATTAGCATTTAAGAAAAATATAAATTATGACGTTGAAATAGACAAGTAGATTGAGTTGAATTGGCTAGATGACAAGGATGACAATTATCATCTAAATTCAATAGAGAGGACCAATTCTTTATCATCCTCTATAAATAATTCGTGTCATGTCCTTCTCTCTCTCTCTCTCTCCGTTTTCAACTTGACGGTGAGAAACCTATTTTGATTAGAATCAAGCAAAGATTAACTGTTCTAATTATCTGTATCCTCCATCTTCCTACTTCGCATAACGAGGAAACGGACGTAAAGAGGATGTCTTGCTAGATTTGGATCACAGACCGTCGCTGAGAAGAGCCTCTTCTCTCTCGTTATTTATTTTTATCGAGTTCAGATCTCCTCAATTAGCTAGGAATTTGAGAATAGTCTTTCAGCCCCAAATTCAATGAGGTGGATCCCATGCATATCACATTAATGTGGGATTTACTCGACTAGGTGTACGAGAGCCACCCCAATATCTCTGGACTGAGGTTGAGGGATCTGGACTCATTTTTAAATATCTCTCTCTTTCTCTCTCTCATTCTGTCGTTACCCCATCCACCTTTCTATCTTTCTTTCCCCAGAAGTGCTGCCACCATGCCTTTGTGCACCTTGTTTCTACTGTTCTTCCCGTAGCCCGGCACACCACTACCAACCTCCTCTTCCGCGTGTTTTTGTCATTGCCAACCGTTCCTACCGGAGTCCACCTGCAGCTGGCCACTGCATCCTCTCTCGCTTGCCTCACCTACATTCACCTCTCTCTCCGTCGGCGCTGCAGGAAGCCATGATCTCCCCTTTCATTCTGTCTATCTGTTTTGGGTCGCCGTGACATCATCCCACCAAGTCTGCAGCCATCGACGTTATTGCCTCTCAGAGTTAGAATAGTGCCATATTGGCTAGGTAGGGGAGGTACCTATGCTTATAAGTCTGGACCTCTCTAACTCAGAACCGCGGTTTTGGGTTGGTTTACATGGTATCAGAGCCAAGGGCTGTGGACCCCCCTCCGTCAACCGTCACCCGTAAACAGTGTACACGTGTCAAAGCCAGAAGAGCTTGCACGTGAGGGGGCGAGTTAGAATAGTGCCATATTGGCTAGGTAGGGGAGGTACCTATGCTTATAAGTCTGGGCCTCTCTAACTCAGTACCGCGGTTTTGGGTTGGTTAACACTCAGCCATCTTGCTGTTAAGATTTTTTTTTTTAAATTGCGCTACCACCCGATGGATGCATCGGGCGGCCTTTTCACACGCACACTTTTTCTATTTTTCCCACTCTTACCATTGGAAACAATCCAACATAAAAAAGAAGTTTTTATTTTTGTTCTTTGGCTCTCTCTCACCTTCGCGACAGGCTATTTTTTTCCCAACATTGGATCTCGTTCTCTCTTCTCTTATTCTTCCTAGTCAAAAGGTGATTTTGTTTCAATGAAAATCTCATACGTTCTTCATCTTCGACCAGTGTTGCTCATTCTTGTTCTTGGAGAGTAAATTTTTCCCAATAGAGGAGGATGCAAGTGCTATAAAGTTCTTCGATCTCTTTTCTTTTTTATTGTTAAGCACTCAAAATTGATTCGCAATGTTCTCCTAAAAGACATGTTGAAGGGAGAAAAGGGTGTTGTCTACCTCGAAGTCGTCGTATCTCTAATAAGTCATTGCTGAGAGAACTCACATCGGCTGATGATATAACTCTTGGTACGTGTTTCAACCTAACAATATCGTTGTGTTTTTTGTCTATTTTGAAAAAGGTCACTTAATAATTTAAGAGTTCTATTGTTTCACCATATTGTTTATGTGTTGAAGCATCTGTAATTTATAAACATAACATTAATATATGTGAAACAAAATCGTAGTGATTCATATATATGTCTATATGCATTCTTGTTTAGATGTTGTTGTTTAAATGTTCTTATTTGAATGTTCTTGTTTAGATGCACTTAGAGGTTCCTGTTTAGATATCATAAATTTATTGTCTTCTTTGTTGATTTAAAGTATTGACAAAAATCTTGATATATTCATTTACAGATCATCATTCTCTCATTTCTCTAATCGTTTAGTTTAATAACTAAAGAAACTCTTAGTGCCAAATCCGAAAAAATTGATAGAGAAAATTTTAAGAGATGACAAAACCAAATGCAATTTTGATTAACCACCTTTGGTTTAATTTCCACAATTAGCACTAGCGCTACTAAAAGTTAGGAGACCAACACCTCACAAACCATCACTCGTAAATTTCAAACATGATCATCTTATCCCCAAACTAAACATGGACCTTTCTCTTCCATAACAATTGAAGAAACTGATTATCATTGTCTCCATCAAATTTTAGGTGTATTATTTGACAAACTATATGATCTCTATTACAACTCAAAAGTGCTAGCGAATTGTGGGACATATTAGAAGTTAAATATGGACGTAATGATGCTATAATTAAAAGGTTCAAATGTTTAGATTTTAATAAATTTAAATTTGTTAAAAATAAATCAATGATCAAATACATGAGTTTGAGAACCTAGTTCATGAGCTGAGAACCATAAGATCTCAACTAGATGAGTTATTTCAAATTGCTTATATTCTAGACAAACTACCCTATGTTGGTCGACTTCATTAAGACAATGAGTCACACTCAAGGTACACTTACTTTAACCCAACTCTTTGGTGCACTTAAAATTGAAGAACAACATAAAGTAAGAGAGAGTTCAACTCAAACATATAAACCAAAGGCCAACATAGTTGAGAACAAGTCTTTTAGATCACATAGAAAATTCTTTCATTCTAACAATAAGAATCTCATGTTGAGAGCAAGTCTTTTAGATCACAAGTCTTTTAAAACCAAGTCTCAAAAATCTAACCCTTGTAATAAAAGGCCAAATGGGAGTGAAGAGGAGAGGTGATGCTATGTATATGAAAGGACAAATCATCTTACACATCAATACTTTTATCAAAAGAAGTTTTTGTAAAAAGAGAAAGGATCTGATCCTCCTAACAATGAAAATTAAGTCAACATGATATCTGGAGAAGGTGGTACATCTACTTCTGGATTTAAGCCTTTTATTCTAAACCTTGAATCAAATTCAATTTTTAATTGGTGAATTAATACTAGAGTTAATATTCATGTGCGTACTAATCGTTTATGGTTTTTCACTTATTAGGACTCAAATGCAAAAAATGTGATGATGGGAATAATGTTAAGGCACTAGTTCATGGGATTGAAAGAGTGAATCTAAATTTTACTTCTGAGAAGATATTGACTCTACACGAAGTTCATCATGTTCCTAACTTTAAGAGAAATCTTATCAGTGGATCTCTTTTAATTTAGCAAGGTTATAAACTATTATTTGAGTCAAAGAAGGTTGTAATAACAAATATTCTATCCTTTGTTGGAAAAAGATTTATGCATGATGGTCTTTTTAGATTGAATATATGATCACCTTCTATTAATGAGAAATCAGTTATGTTGAATGTTGAATCATCCTCTATTTGGCATTCTAGATTGGGCCATGTAAATTATAAGTCTATTAAAAGGTTAATGCAAATAAATTTGATTCCAAAAGTTAGCATCCAAAAATGAAGAGAGACGTAGTGTATATGTTGAAGCAAAACTATCTAGGCAACCATTCAAATTAGTTGATAGAGATTGTGATATCTTAGAATTAATACATAGTGATGTATGTGATTCTAGGCGAATTTCAAGAGGGGGTAACCGATGCTTTGTGACATCTATAGATGATCTATCAAAATATTATTATATTTATTTAATAAAGACTAAAGATGAAGTGATAAATATATTTAATCTTTATAAAGCTAAATCAAAAAATCAACAAGAAAAAAAATTAAGATACTTAGGTCAAATAGAGGAGGAGAATATGCTTCTCATGCTCTCACTCTATCTTGTCAAGAACATGGAATGATAAATGAGATAACTACTCTATATTCTTCACAATTTAATGGTGCAGCAAAGAAAAAAAATAGATCATTGATTGATATGTTAATTCAATGTTAATTACTTTAGGTGTATTTTAAAACTAGTGGGGGAGGCACTTTTAACTGCATGTTTTATCCTAAATAGATTACCTTTTAGACAATGTGACTTTACCCTATTGAAATTTGGAAAAAGAGATGGCCTAACTTGAATTTTCTTAAATTGTGGGGGTGCCTTGTAAAAGTTAAAGTACCTGAGGTTAAAAAGAAGAAATTTGAAACTAAGACTATCTATACTATTTTTATTAGAAATACCATAAATAATAATGTCGAAAATTTCTCTAGCAACATATAGATTTTTAATAATTAATTTTAAAATAAGAGATATTTCGAACAATACTATCATTGAGGTTAGAGATGTAGTTTATTATAAAAATGCATTTCCATTAAAATATAGAATTGAATCCAATGTGAGAAGCAGCAGTTCTGGATCTAACTCAAATCTAGTTAGAAATAGAGAAGAAGAAGAGAAAGATTTAATAGGAATAAGAAGAAGTAAGAGAGCTAAGATAGAAAGAGTTTTTGATGATTTATATACATTATTAGTAGAAGATTATTCAACTACTTTCAATGATGCTATGAATTCAATAGGTTCACCTTTTTGGTAGGAAGCCATAGAAAATGAGATGAATTCTATAATTTAAAATGGAACATGGATGCTTAGCAATGTCCTCTTAGTTGTAAGACAATTGGATGCAAATAGATTTTAAAGAAGAAATTAAAATCCGATGGATCTATAGATAATTATAAACTTGTAGCTAAGGGGTTTACACATAAAGCTAATATAGACTATTTTGATGTGTACTCTCATTGCTAGAATTACCACCATTAGAGCCTTAATTGCATGAGTATCTATACATAAATTTCTTATTCAACAAATAGATGTAAAAACTACATTTTTAAATGGTGAATTAGATAAAGAAATTTATATGGATCAACTTGAGGGTTTAATTGTTTCAAGCCAAGATAATAAAATGTGTAAATTGGTTAGATCATTGTAAGAATTAAAATAAGCACCCAAGCAATGACGTAAAAATTTGATGAGATTATTCTTTCTTATGATTTTAGAATCAATCAAACTGATACATGCGTCTATTACAAAATGTTTGGTGAACACATTGTTATCTTATGTCTATATGTTGATATTTTGATTTTTGGATCCAACATGCATGTTATAGATAAAGTCAAAGATTTCTTAGCTCAAAATTTTGACATAAAAGATCTTGGTGAAGCTAGCTTGATTTTGAATACAAGAGTTGTAAGAAAGTCAAATGGAATAGCTTTGTCACAATACATAGATAAAATTCTTAGAAAATTCAATAATATAGATTGCGAGCCTTTATCAACTCCTTAAGATGCAAGTGTTCACCTAAAGTAAAATTTAGGTAATCATACACTACAATCCGTATATACTCAAATCATACGCTCACTTAGATTTCTCACCAATGATACAAGGTTAGATATTGCATATGCTATAAATAGACTAAGTAGATATACTATAAATCTAGATGAAGTCATTGGAAAGCATTAGAAAGAATACTTAGATATTTTAAAGGTACTATATCATATGCTTTGCATTATTCTAGCAATCCTTCTGTATTGGAAGGTTTTAGTGATGCTAATTAGATTAGCGATACCTTAGATGTAAAATCAACATATGAATTTGTTTTCTTTTTAGGAGGAGGTGCTATGTCATGGAAATCTACAAAAACAAACTATGTTATCTAGAAGTACTATGTAATCTAAAATGATTGCACTTGACACTACATGTACTGAAGTTGAATGGCTAAGAGATTTTTTTATTGATATTTCATTATTTACTAATCCTTTGTCTCTTATATCTATTTTGTGTGATTTTAGGTTAGCACTAGATAACTGTATGCAAGTCAATGTTGATGTCAAAATGAATAGACATCTGAAAGTGAGGCACAAGTCCATAAGAGACAAAATAAAGTAACAATTGATAGCCTTAAACTTTATGAAATAAAAAAGAAATCTTGTAGATTTATTCATAAAAGGCTTATCTAGAATGGTGGTTCTAGATGCATTGAGGAAGATGAGATTGAGCCAAAAAATGAAAAAGTTACCATAGTGGAAACCTAACCTCATAGAGGTTCAATGGGTAGAAGCAAATTGATGGGTAACTATGTGTGGAGAACTTATATATTATGCTCTCATCACTATGGTGCTAGTGCTCATGTAGAAGCAAAGGGGTAGGATAATTTTAAACTCTTAATGAATCCAAGACCCAAGTGGCAAGGTGCTTCCTTGCTCTCACCCTTAAACGATTTATCAACATTTGTGGAGTCATGAGGCCATGACTATGAGATGTGGGCTATCTTATAAAACACACTTATGACACATGCACAAGGTCATTAATAGTGCAACCCACATCAATTTGATTTTGTTATACTATGTGTGGATTTGGGAGATCTTGCTATACTCTTACATAGTATAAGAGTGCTCTCTAGCATTTGTTTGCTGATATTATTTTCTTTTGATTTGATGTATTTTTTAGAGTTTTAAAAAAATGTGGGGGATAGTTAAGATATATATTTTTTTAAACTACATTGCCACCTGACGGATGCATTAGGTGGCCTTCCCACATGTGGACTTTCCCCATTTTGCTCCCCTTGCCATTGGAAAGGATCCAACATAAAACATGGAAGTTTTTTTCTTTTTCTTTGGTTCTCTCTCTCTCTCTCTCTCTCTCTCTCTCTCTCTCCCCCCTCCGATGGCTATTTTTTCCAATGCTGGATCTTATCTTCTCTTCAATCATTCTTTCTTGTCAGAAGGTGGTTATGCTTCAAGAAATATCTCTTGCGCTCCTCATCTTTGACCAACACTACTTGTTCTTGTTCTTGGAGCGTGGATTTTCCCTAATGAAGGAGGATGCAAGGACTTCAAAGTTCTCCAATCTCTTTTCTTTTCTACTATTGAGCATTCGAAGCAACATCGATTCACAAAGCTCTCCTGAAGGATTTGTTGACTAGAGAGAAGGGTCTCACCTACCCGAGGGTCGTTGATTTTCTCTAGGAGGCCGTTGTCTCGAGAACCGTATGTCGGTTGATAATAGAACTCTTATTTCTAGTGGCTACACACTTCAACCCAACATGTTATGATTCTGACTCTTTTTATTTAATTTTAATTAGTTTATATTGTTGTGTTTTTTGTTGATTTTCAAAAAGACGACTCAATACCTATGGCCCCCACCATAGTCGCCACTGCGCCTAGGTTGCCAAGGCACCTCCTTCTTCATCTCCCCCTCCCTTCTAGCCTTACACTTGCAGCTTCCCTCCTCCTTCTATCATCTACACTAGAAATAAGAGAAGAATCAGGGTGCCATTATGGAGGGCTAAACTTGCATGAAAATCACTAAATCCACCATCTCCTACGCTATTCGAAGGTAGGATGATAGAAAGAAGACAAAAAAAAATATATTTCCTTTTCTCTTAAGCTTTTGCAAGGCTTCCATCACCTCCAATGAAAGGGAAAAATAAAATAAATCTCCAATTCTAAAGGTTAGCACTCGAAAGGTAACTACCATTATCCCGATGTCGTACCAAACTATGTAGTGATCCAAAAATTGAACAGAGGATGGCATTCAAAATTTCTATGCCATGAGAATCAACAAAAGCCAACCAATATCAAAACTACAACATATGATTTATGGTTGCTCGATCAAAGCAAAGATTCATACAATTTCAAAAGTACATAAAATGCATAAAATAATGTCAATTTCACACTACTTTTGACTGAAACTTCAACTTGGATCTAATATACTGACACAAGGTAATGAGAGAAATAGATCAAAGATCCAAATTATCAGATAATTAGCATAACACTTTTAAAAGTACTTATATGAATGCCCTATCCTTAATAAAGTTACCAACATCAAAAAACAAAAGGTTATGTTCTTCGGTGGATACCAAGATGTAATAAAAATTAAGAAACATGACACTTATAATAAAACTTAGAAAAAATTACACCTATTGTAAGAAAGCTAAGAAAGTTGAAACAACTTAGATCAATAGGAAGAACTGTTTAAAAATATAATAGTTGCAAATGGGTTGGTGGAGAGCTCATTCAAGCATTGGCGTATGATGTTAAAGAAATATATGCCCTACGAGTCAATCATATATGATATGATTTGACATTTCTAGGAATATCTCATTCAATTAAATAGGCAAAACTTCATTACATGCTTTTATTAGAAATGTATATTGTAATGAAGTCCTTGATCACATGCAATGATTATTGAATCATGATAAGATCATGATAATGAGATTGATCATTTAGAGGTATGTGATCTAAATGTTCTTAGTCATAGGATCCTTGAGACGAGACATCAAGGATCCGGATAAACTAGTGAGTGTGATGTCTTCCCATGTGATGAGGATGATCGATCTCATTGGCCATCAGTGTGGGGACACTGAGATACACACATATGTGCTCATTAGTGGAATGAATTCACTGAACTGACCAATTTATGAAAACCTGATCAGTATCTTGCTGAACTGTCTATTAGGTTATTCTTACATCTCAATAGCACGGTTGGATTTTTAACCTGAGTCACCAAAGATGTCTTCTCGGATATATCTTGTACTTTGATTAGTGACTTATGGATCACTATTTTGATAGTCCAGTATAATTGATGTATTGGGTGCAAGAGAAACCCGGCGGAGGTAATTGAGCAGACAACAAGGGATCGTTCACTCTCAGTAAGAGAGAGAGAGAATGTCCTACAGGATAGTACGCTAAATATTTGGCTAAGGTACTTAGGATAATTGGAAAAATAGTTTTTCAATTGATTCAAACCCGAGTATAGGGTCCCATAGAGTTGAAATATTTAGGGATTGACAGTTGGTGCCGGACCCCTGACCAACTAGGACATTATATAAATGAAGATTTAAATATGTGTGGTAATTGACGATGGAAAGGCTTAATGAATGTTATTTAACTTCTCAAAGTCATTTGGGATTATAGGATGTGGCTTGTACCCTTTATGATTAGAAAACTATAAAAACTATTAACGGATAACAGTTTTGATTTAATTTAAAAGAATTGTTTTTTTAAATTGGTTAAAGCTTAAACCAAATTGACTATTGGGCCTAGTGGGTCACACACATTAGATCTAGTCAATAAGATGAGGGCATGGACGTAATTTTTTAGATGTTTTATATTTTTGTGAAAAATTTCATCTTCTATAAATAAATTGCTTATGAAGCCAAATCTAACAAGCCATAGGGCTGGAGCACATCCCAACCAACCTCTCTCCCTCCTCTCTCCTCTAGAAGGTAATCTCCCATGGTCAAGCTTGGATCTAGAGGGTTTATGGAGGCCCGAAGGAAGGGAGAACTCATCTATTGAAGCAGATCATGTGAATACTACTAGAGACCGTACACTTGAACGATTTTAAGCAAGGAGGAATGTCCCCTCTTCATCCATGATGTGGGATTTTAAAAATCCCATGAGGTACTCTCCTTCTACTTCATATTTGGATTCCGATGTTACTCATTCGGCATCGACCAAGGCAAAGATCATAGTTTTAAGAAATCAAATTTTTTTCGCTATCATGTATTGATTCCTTACATGATGTACCCAAACTAGGGTACAAAACTAAGAACACCATAAGCCTACCAAAACTTTATATATAGATATATATCTCATAAATGTATCTATTTGTAATATTTACTGCACAGGAATACATTAGGAGTGGCAAGTCCATAAATATTGAGCTTCTTGAACTTGAAGCATCTCTTCCTACATACAAATCCTTATGTCTTTCAATTTCTAGAAGCATCATCTTGTGGTCTCTATTTCCTTGATGGTTTGGATTGTCACAAAAGCTGAAAAAGTCAAGTGACAATATTGGGGGAATGAAGCTAAGTCACAAAATACATTACTTTTAGCCTTTAATATAATCATCATGTTTTTGAGTTTCATGATTATAGGACTTTAGGTAATTGCTTGTTCCTATTGTAAATTTTATACAATGATATGACATATCTTTAGCCAACGATGCTTTTTTTTCATATTTCTTTATTAAAGTAGTGTACTAGAGATGAGTAGTTTAATGAAAGATGCTTTTTGTTAGCTATTTGATTAAAGTATAACATCTAGTAATCAAACATTTTTTTTATGTTTTTGGTGGTTGCTGTAGGCGAGATTTCTCTTATGGGGGGATCTTTTATATATATTCTTGCTTAGGCATGGCACATACATGAAAATATTTAAGGAGAAGGAGAACCTGTACATAGCACACTACACACCCATGACCATGAGAGAAGAGACAAAGGAGATTGCCCCTGCCACGACCAAGTGGAAAAAGAAAGAAGACAGAGAGTAGAGGGTGGAAGATAGGAGGTTTTACAGCTACAGTGATAGGTAACTCCTCCATAGGTGGTAACCATAGGCAGTGACACTAGGGTCCAAGGTTGGTCGCATCAATCTATTGGAGAATGGCTTGGAACTAGTTTTGGTAACTGTGCTAGTCATGAGCTCATGTTGAAGTATGGTGTGGGAATAGATTTTTTGCAAGCAACTTGCAAAGAAGAAGCAAAGAGGAGGAGGAGGAGGAGATGTTGCGGAGGCGCTAGGGTTTTGTTGAGAGGACTTGGCTGCACAAGAAGAGGATATGTTGTGAAGGCACTAGGGCTTCATAGTGAGGACTCGACCACTCTAGGGCAGGAGATGTCATGTATGAGAATAATATTGATTGCAATACAAGTCTCCACCTATAATATTTTTGGCAACTTTTCTACTATTAATTGTAAAAGTAATATTGAAATCCAAACACCTACTTTTACAATGTATCAATATCAATGCTAACACTAATACTGATATAGTTACATAATACTAAAAACAAATAGGAGATCAGGTTTGAATTTACCTTTTTTGGCTATGAATAGGGATAGAAAGGAGCTATCTAACTTGAGTTCCTATCACCTTAAGACTGTCGAAGGAGGAAACTCCCGGTCACGTATAACATACTACCACATCTCCTCCCTCATTAAATGCAGCACATGAGTTGTTTTGGTATTTTTTTGTTACTAAATGGTGCAATATGTTACTAAATGATATAATATGTTACTAAATATTTTTTTAGTTACTAGCCACAATATATTACTAATCTCATTAGTAGTAACGAAAACAAACAAACAAACAAACAAAGGCACTATAGGTAATGAGGGATGGGATGTGACAATATGTGATACGCGACTGTAAGAGTCATCTTCTTCGGCATGAGGTGATCTGAACCCATCAGATTTACATGCTCCATAGTCAACCATTATGAATGGTATGTCAATGGCCAACGTGAAGTATGAAACATTAACAAGTATATAACATTAAGGGTTGTTTGATTGTGCTAGTACAATCTTGCTTTTTTGAAAAAATGTCTAAACTACAAGATGAACATGTCTTAGATATGAAATAATCTCTTATAAGGTGTTTGGTTGCACAATATATTTTTATATGATTTCATGATAAAAAATTATATTAGAATAAAGTGTGAGTCAATCAATGACATAAAATTATCATGTTTCAGAAAATGTGATAACAAAACAGAGTAGATATCATATATGACCAAACAAGGTGAGGGATCATAAGATAAAAAAAGAGGTGACACCCTTTCTTTGTTCAAGAAGATTTTTTTTTTAAAATATAAAATTATAATAGTTGTTAAACACCTCTTTTAACAAATTTTGTTAAAAAATATAAAATTGTAACAAAAACTTAATTTATCATACAACCAAACACCCTCATTAAAAAATTAACTGGAATAATCTCATATAGCTCATACATATGGTTGGACAACATCTCATGGTGCTGCAACCTTGATTATCCTTACATCAAAGTTTTTGTTGCAAACTATTGTCAAGATTTCTCATAAGCTTATATGAATTGAATGGTATAATTTTTTATTTTTTGTACTATTTTATTTAAAATAAAAAAATTATTCATTTATATTGCCAAAAAATATCGTCACTCTTTTTCATTTTTATCATAATTTGATAATTTTTATTTTATTTATTTATAATGGTGACAATAAAAATATACTAATTTTTGATAAAACAAACATTTGAAAAATAAAATTTATTGATTTTGACTAAAAGTTATCTCAATATCTCATTTTGATTTTGTTTAGGATGATTGACATACAAATTTAAAATATATATATCTTATTAAGACTTTAAATCAACTCTTTTACATGACAATATTGATATAAATTAAGAATTAAGATTTTTAGATTAAGTCAAAACAAACACTACCTGACACCCTCCTTGTAAATGTTAGTTCAAAATGCTGTTGTAATATATATATACAGACACCTTGGACGTTCGGCCAACCACATTAAAACAATCATTCCCCCAGTGGCCCTGGCTCCCGCTTCACTGCGGGTGGCGAAGGATCGAGCGGCTGCTCGATCCTCATTGTTCACCCCGAGATGCTGCCGGTAGGCGTCGATCCCCCGCACTTCACCCCCAGGCGCAGGAACTGTGCCGTTGAGCCATGCTCGACCAACATTCGAACGATTGAAACGTCTTTCTAAAGCGGGCCGTACATTATTGGAAAATATTGAAAATTTCAGTGTTCATCTTTTCAGAAAGAGTCTACTTAGCCAGGATTGATAATCATGAGATATTTGAGCGTAATCTTGAATAGATTTGTGCCTTGATAAATGAACCGAAGGATCGAGATCATATGTAATGTTACTGTTTTTAGAAAAAAAAAAGAGAATTAATTATTTATTTATTTTAACTATTATTATTTTTTACTTCCTATTTCTCCCACGATTCTCTCCTTCCGTTACGTCTCCCCCCCCTGCCGTTTTCTCCCCTCGACGCCCTACTCTCCTTCTTCCTCTCCTTCTTCTCATCCGTCGCCGCTATCTCTCTTTCCTCCCCCCCCCCGTCGATCCGTGCCGGTGGCCTGCACCCGCCGGAGCCACCCCCGCGTGCACCGCGCGCACCGGCCAACGTTCCGCCCGACCGCCGTCCCGGCCAGCCCGGCCACCGCGGCCACCCCGCGCAGCCCGCCGCCGCCAGCCAACCAGCCTCCTGCCCTCCAGCGCCTACCCCACCTGCGGCCGCGTCGTCCGCCACCAGCCGTCGCCGTCCCCGCTTGCGCCCATGTGCCGCCCGCAGCGTCGCCATGTCATCGCCGCCTTCGGCCGAGCAAGCCGGCCACCGCCGCGCCGCGCATCCGCCGTCCCCGTCCGCACCCGCCGCCGCACCGACCAACGCGGCCATCCCGTCGGCGCCTCCGCGCGCGTGCCCCGCGCGCGCCGCGTCTCCGCAACCGGCCCTCCTCCGCGCCACGCCAGCGCAGTCCGCGGCCGCCCGCCGCCCGCAGCGTCGCCGTCGGCATCGACCCCCCTGCGCGTCGCCGGCGCTGCCCCGTGCAGCCCCGCCACCCGCGGCCGCCGCCCCGCGCAGCCCCGCTGCCCGCCGGCCGCGTGCCCGCATGCCAACCCCCCCCCCCCCCCCTCGTCGCCCCGCTGCCTTGGCCGCCGCCCGAGCCGCCTCCTCGCGCCGCCTCGACCGCCCGGCGCCGCCCGCGTGCACCAGCCCGCCACCCGGCGCCGCCCGCGCGCACCAGCTTCGCCGCCCGTGCGGCCGCCCGCCTGCGCCGCCTACCCGCGGCAGCCCTCCCCCGCCTGCGCCGCCCGGCCGCACAGCAGTGTGCGCCGCCGTGCGCCACCCTCTCCGCGGTACCCTCTCTCTCTCTCCTATCCTCTCTCCCCTATCGCAGCATGTGCATATTATTCTCCTTATTATTACCCCCTTGTTCCAACAGATTTTTAGACACTTCCGGATCGATTTTCCAGCGCCGTCGTGACCGCGGCATTCTCGTCACCCGGATCGACTCCGTTGGAATTCCGTGCACCGTTCGTCGTCGCCATTAAGGTAGGCGTCTCGGCTATTCTTAGCATCTTTATATGATCGATTAAACCGTTAAAATATATTTAGATCACTATGATTAGAAGGATTTAATTAGTGGGTTGTTTTTGTTTTATTAGCATGATTAAATAGAGTTAGATTAGCTTGTTCAATTATGCATGGTTAGGTTGATTTAATTATCCATGTACGTTAGTCGGCATGATAGATTTTGATATGTTTTAACCTAGTTAGTTTAGATGATTGCATCGCGATAATCTTTAATGTATATCTTGATTTGTTAAAAAGCCGATGTAGGGTTTAAGCATAGTGATGGTAGAGTTTAGTTTATTTTCTTTTATGTGATAGGTAGTCCTGTTTAAGTATGTAATTGAGGTGTTTAGGTTGTAGCTTGCATGATCCTATTTAGATGCATCATATGATAGACTGGTTCTTGTTTATGCTAGATTATGGTGTGGTATGCAAATATGTGGTGCATAGAACCATGTGTGTTCATCTATGTATTTCATGTTTGATTGCCAATTTAAATATTCATGTTTACTGTCTGAGTTAATTATATGCTTGCATGGTGTGGAATGTGGTTAGTGCAGTGAGCTGCATTGTGATGGAAATGTACTTCACCAGACTATAATTCGGTCCTGTGGGGCGGTATGAATTAGAACGAACCGGAGCATCCGTCGATCCCGGATACCGCGGTTTATCTTAAGTACTCCCCTGCCTATGGGGTACTATGAGATTTAGCTTACTATATGTTACTTCCTACTATATGGTAAATCTGGTGCTAGTTTTGTGATGTGACTGCATTTATCTGATGGAGCATGTTATTTACTCAGACAGGTGTCTAGTTGTGTAGATTGGCATAGATGGTATGTTATAGATGTGTCATTGGTTTTATGTCAGGTCTATGTGTCCTGGGCATACCTAGAGTGGTTTAATGTGTAAGTTATGTTGGTCTAATGCATTTAGAGTCTAGTTATCATATGGGGTAGTTGATTGATTTTGTAATCAATTAATTAAAGATATATGAATAGTTTACACCCTATGTATTAAATCTGATTTTTAGGCTTAATATGTATAGTATACCACTAGAATTGTTATTATAATGGGGTAGTTCGGGTGTAAGTCCTACTGGGTCTGTTGTGACTCACCCCTTCCGTTGTTAATATTTTCAGGAGTGCAGGTTTAGCGCAGCAGAAGCGTAGTGGTGTTTTGGAGTCTGAGGAGCTAGTGGAGTACTTGTTCAGTGTTGGTATTATTTAGATTGTAATTTCATAGTGATAATTAGATAGAATTATTGGAATTGTTTATTTGGATTGTGATTTTAGTCTTATTTGGTTCCAGACCGATATCCTTTCCCGTTACGTCGCCGGATTATCTTCCGCTGTGCATATTAAAAATCCGGGTCGTGACAGCTTGGTATCAGAGCATTAACTCGGCCTGAATGTCTATATTGACATGCCCGGGTTTATGATATCAGTTTGGATTATATGGAGCTGATATTTGGAAGAAAATGATCATGGGTGTGAAGAATTATTTAGATTGTCTATTAGATTAAGAATTTTATTGGCATAGAAATTTGATGATTAGATTACTTGAGGTCTATATTAGATATTTGATAGTGTCATTTTATGATGATTCAACTTTCAGATTTAGTGGATTTTGGAGTTTAGATTAATGATCATGGGATAAGACTATCACTTTAGATTTGTTGGATTTTAATATTAGATAGTGATTGGGTGATTAGAGATTGGATTGAATAACAAAAATTGCAATGACCAATTTTCAGATTGGGTGGATATTGTGGATTTGTTTGATGAAGAATTATTTTCACTAATCTTAAGACATCATCAAGATATACATATTGGATTATCAAATGTTTGATAGGTGATGGTTGATCGTTGTCATGTTGGTTTATAGTTTGAGGAGGAAATTTTCAGATTTAGTATTTTTAGTAATTTAGATTGATGGTGAATTTAATAAGTATGATTAGAATCTTGATAATATCATATGAGTAGTAGATGGATTGGTGAATCTTTTGAAGGATTTAGTTGAATGATATATGTGAAATAATTAGAATGATTCATTTTGAGATTAAATCTGATTTATTTATGAGATGACCGGAAGAATACTTTTGGGTGGTATGAGGATAGGATGATGTATTAATTAGATTTTGGTATCGGTCCTATCCTAGATGTGAAATGAAATGATGAATGAATTATTATTTGAGTATATGGTTTTAAATGAAAAGGAAGGTGATATAAGAATGAGATTATGAATATGAAATTTTAGAGTAAGAATTAAGATAATTTTTGCATGGTTTGTATAAGGAATATTTTTCTTTTGTGCTATCGAGGATAGAATACAATCAAGTGCAAGTTTTGAGGAGAGATATTTAGTTGATATATTATGAGTTTGAGAATTAGAGATAGTGTGAGTTGTATTATAGTAAGTGCTATTATGGTGCTATCTACTATTTGATTGTATTAATATACTCTCCCCGATCATAATCTTTGATCTTTATTACCCGATTTCAAACTCATTTATCTCTCCATATCTTGTCTATTCAATTTAGCCAAATCTTGATTATGGATGATTTTAGTTATATGTTATGTCTAAGCATAGATTGATCATATGTGGAGTTTGGACCTTATTTCATTAGATGTGATCTTTTAGACTGGAAAGTGATAAGAGGTCTATCTTGCTAGTTGTTTGGAAATGATTAAAATATGAAATTAGAAATTTATTTTAAGGAAGAAATGAGAACATATCTTGCAAGAGTAGTAGAGATTTAAATATTTTTGAAAAGTATGAGAGAGAATAGAAGACTTAAGAACTCATTGAGAATGAGAATCATTCGCTAATTATATGTGATTACAATTAGATATTATTCATATGATGGAATTTAGAGATAAATTTCTTGGATGATAATTTGATAGCAAGCACTTTAGACAAAGAGATTATGTGATTGATTAAAGTTTGAATGAAAGTGATAATAAGAGAATGATTATTGTTTAAGTGATTTTAATAATGTTAGGGGTAGTTGACTCATTAGGATTATTTTGTTGGAAGCTAGAGGTTTGATTATCTTGTGGACATATATCATATAGATGGTATGAGTTGATTATATTTGAGATCATATGTATATGAATGATATAAAGGTTAAGGATAATTACAATGATTGGATAAGTGGATTACAATAATGTTGAGATATATTTCATCTTAAGGCATCATTATTTTGTGAAGTTTTGCTATGAGATTGAATGGAAACCTGGCATTAATATTAAACTATTTTGATTTGAATAAAACTGTTGTACTTTTGTATGAGAAATGTGAGAAGATATCAGATTTAGAGAATGAATTATCAATTTGAATTTTGGAATAGATTTAGGAAGAAATAGATATTATCGTAAGGTTGTAATCTTTTGTTATTGAAGATGAGATGTTTAAAAGATTAGATATTAATCTTAGAGGTTAGACAATCATCTAGACAGGCCTATTATTAGTTTATATTTTTGGCAATCTGATTTAGATCATGATCATATCATCCAGATTATCCTCCTTTATCTATTGATCTAGAACTCTAATATCATTCTTTCTATCCGATCTGAATTTGACTTATCCGTTTGATGGCTCATTCTCTCTTCAAATTGTGATTTGCAAATTTTAATTAGGACTAGACTTTGTGTGCTTGGATTTGTATTTGAGTAGATGGTGATGGGTTAATTTTTTTTGGTTTGTGTTTTGATCTCAGCTTTTTGGAAATGGTCTTTTGATAGAGAAATAGTTAAAGAATTTTCTATCCTTATTTGTGGATAAGATCAATACCTATAATCCTATGATGATATACATTTAGATTTTTTTTTTTTTTTTTTTTGGATCAAGTCATTCGGAGTGATGATCCTTAGATAAGATATTGATCAATTAAATTTGATATTTATATTATGATTAGATCATCCATTAGATGATTATGTTGAGTCATTAATGACACTTAGTCTGATATAATGTTAAATTTCAGATTTAGAATATTTGAAGTTTAAATAGATGAGGATAAAGTTTAGTAATTTATGACATGATCATTAAGTTCGTATCATGTAGGGATTATTGGATTATTGAATATTTTTGTGAAGGATATTTGATCCATATCATAATGGTCTACAAAATTTTTAGATTTGATATATTGACAATTTAGATTAAGGATCATCATAATTAAGGTCTTAAGGTCATGTGATTGAATGATATATATGATATATAGATAATTAGATTACCTATTAGATTGAGAATCTTAGATAGTATTGAAGATTGATATTAGATATATTAGAATGATATAGATGGATAGATAATAGGTGGGTAGATTGATGAATGAATTGTTAGTTAGTGTGTTAGTTTGTTAGATAGTTTGATAGATTGATGATAGATAGATATGTTTAGGTAGAGTGGTAGATGGATGGATAGCTAAGATGGAGGAGAATAGTTAGATAGATTGAATGATGTAATTATTCGGTGAGTCCGGTTGAATTTTCGAGGACGAAAATTTCTATTAGGAGGGTAGATTGTAATGTTACTGTTTTTAGAAAAAAAAAGAGAATTAATTATTTATTTATTTTAACTATTATTATTTTTTACTTCCTATTCCTCCCACGATTCTCTCCTTCCGTTACGTCTCTCCTTCCGTTACGTCTCCCCCCCCTGCCGTTTTCTCCCCTCGACGCCCTACTCTCCTTCTTCCTCTCCTTCTTCTCATCCGTCGCCGCTATCTCTCTTTCCTCCCCCCCCCCCCCCCGTCGATGCCGTGCCGGTGGCCTGCACCCGCCGGAGCCACCCCCCGCGTGCACCGCGCGCACCGGCCAACGTTCCGCCCGACCGCCGTCCCGGCCAGCCCGGCCACCGCGGCCACCCCGCGCAGCCCGCCGCCGCCGGCCAACCAGCCTCCTGCCCTCCGAGCGCCTACCCCACCTGCGCGGCCGCGTCGTCCGCCACCAGCCGTCGCCGTCCCCGCTTGCGCCCATGTGCCGCCCGCAGCGTCGCCATGTCATCGCCGCCTTCGGCCGAGCAAGCCGGCCACCGCCGCGCATCCGCCGTCCCCGTCCGCACCCGCCGCCGACCGACCAACGCGGCCATCCCGTCGGCGCCTCCGCGCGTGCCCCGCGCGCGCCGTCTCCGCAACCCTCCTCCGCGCCACGCCGGCGCAGTCCGCGGCCGCCCGCCGCCCGCCGGCGTCGCCGCGTCGGCATCGACCCCCCCTGCACGTCGCCGGCGCTGCCCCGTGCAGCCCCGCCACCCGCGGCCGCCGCCCCGCGCAGCCCCGCTGCCCGCCGGCCGCGTGCACTGCATGCCAACCCCCCCTCGTCGCCCCGCTGCCTTGGCCGCCGCCCCGGGCCGCCTCCCTCGCGCCGCCTCGACCGCCCGGTGCCGCTTTGCGTGCACCAGCCCGCCACCCGGCGCCGCCCGCGCGCACCAGCTTCGCCACCCGTGCGGCCGCCCGCTGCGCCGCCTACCGCGCGGCAGCCCTCCCCGCTGCGCCGCCCGGCCGCACAGCGGTGTGCGCCGCCGTGCGCCACCCTCTCCGCGGTACCCTCTCTCTCTCTCCTATCCTCTCTCCCCTATCGCAGCATGTGCATATTATTCTCCTTATTATTACCCCCTTGTTCCAACAGATTTTTGACACTTCGGATCGTATTTTCCGCCGTCGTGACCGCGGCATTCTCGTCACCCGGATCGACTCCGTTGGAATTCCGTGCACCGTTCGTCGTCGCCATTAAGGTAGGCGTCTCGGCTATTCTTAGCATCTTTATATGATCGATTAAACCGTTAAAATATATTTAGATCACTATGATTAGAAGGATTTAATTAGTGGGTTGTTTTTGTTTTATTAGCATGATTAAATAGAGTTAGATTAGCTTGTTCAATTATGCATGGTTAGGTTGATTTAATTATCCATGTACGTTAGTCGGCATGATAGATTTTGATATGTTTTAACCTAGTTAGTTTAGATGATTGCATCGCGATAATCTTTAATGTATATCTTGATTTGTTAAAAAGCCGATGTAGGGTTTAAGCATAGTGATGGTAGAGTTTAGTTTATTTTCTTTTATGTGATAGGTAGTCCTGTTTAAGTATGTAATTGTGGAGCCTAGGCTGTAGCTTGCATGATCCTATTTAGATGCATCATATGATAGACTGGTTCTTGTTTATGCTAGATTATGGTGTGGTATGCAAATATGTGGTGCATAGATCCATGTGTGTTCATCTATGTATTTCATGTTTGATTGCCAATTTAAATGTTCATGTTTACTGTCTGAGTTAATTATATGCTTGCATGGTGTGGAATGTGGTTAGTGCAGTGAGCTGCATTGTCATGGAAATGTACTTCACCAGACTATAATTCGGTCCTGTGGGCGGATGAATTAGTGACAGTCGGAGCATCCGTCGATCCCGGATACCGCGGTTTATCTTAAGTACTCGCCTACGGGGTACTATGAGATTTAGCTTACTATATGTTACTTCCTACTATATGGTAAATCTGGTGCTAGTTTTGTGATGTATTTGCATTTATCCGATGGAGCATGTTATTTACTCGGGACAGTGTCTAGTTGTGTAGATTGGCATAGATGGTATGTTATAGATGTGTCATTGGTTTTATGTCGTGTCTATGTCCTGGGCATACCTAGAGTGGTTTAATGTGTAAGTTATGTTGGTCTAATGCATTTAGAGTCTAGTTATCATATGGGGTAGTTGATTGATTTTGTAATCAATTAATTAAAGATATATGAATAGTTTACACCCTATGTATTAAATCTGATTTTTAGGCTTAATATGTATAGTATACCACTAGAATTGTTATTATAATGGGGTAGTTCGGGTGTAAGTCCTACTGGGTCTGTTGTGACTCACCCCTTCCGTTGTTAATATTTTCAGGAGTGCAGGTTTAGCGCAGCAGAAGCGTAGTGGTGTTTTGGAGTCTGAGGAGCTAGTGGAGTACTTGTTCAGTGTTGGTATTATTTAGATTGTAATTTCATAGTGATAATTAGATAGAATTATTGGAATTGTTTATTTGGATTGTGATTTTAGTCTTATTTGGTTCCAGACCGATATCCTTTCCCGTTACGTCGCCGGATTATCTTCCGCTGTGCATATTAAAAATCCGGGTCGTGACATCATATCTAAACAAGTAAATGGATACTTGACTTGTTAAAAACTCAAATTTAAATAAATAAGTTTAAACAAAAAAACCTATTTTATAAATGAGTCGAATTTGAAGAGAGTCCTGTTCGACTCGATAAATTCACAAGTAATACGATCAAATGTTCAAGTAAATATTTGAATAAAAATTTATTTAAATATATGTTTAACTACTCGATCTAATAATTAAATTATAGAAAATTGTTATCTATAATATGTATTTATTATATATTTAACAAATAATATATTTTTATATGTTTATATAATTAATTTAAGATTTGAATAATATTAGGTGATTACAACCCTTCGTTCGCTAGTCTCCGATTTTATATAGTTCAAAAATAAAATCAATGAAATCTGGACCGTTTGTCAATAGGAAACCCTAACATTATTACGGTCCGCATCTATCTCACTCCTCTGACCTCTCTCTCCCAAATCACCCAACGCATCACCCGCAGGAGCCCGCCCGCCCGCCCGCCCGCCCGCAACTCTTGGCCACCTCCTGTCTCTCCGCGACGGGCCAATGGTTGCCTCCCGCCTCCAGCGTCTCTGCGACGGCCGCCTTTGGCCTCTTCGCAACTCTCGGATCTGGACTCCGCGCTGTAGCCTGCTAGCTAGCCCCACCTCCGCCTGCTCCCAAATTTGAACTCCACTGGCGACTGCGTGAGCTCAGTCTCCCTCTTCAAGCACTGTAGCCTGCTGAACCGCCTCCACCTGCTCCCGGATCAGGACTCCGCTGGCGATTGGCGTGATGCGTGAGCTTGGTCTCCCTCTTCAAGCATTGCAGCCTGCTGGCCCGCCTCCGCCTGCTCCCGGATTAAGACTCCACTGGCGAATGGCGTGAACTCGCTCTCCCTCTTTACCTGTGCCTTTCTCCCATTCAGTTTTTGTGCTTCTATTTTGCTTTCAATTTCCATTCAGCACCCGATTATAGGGTGTCCGCTGCCTGTTGATTGTTGTAGTTTTTCTGTCTTTATCTCAATCTGTTGTTAGCTTGTGTACGACATGGTCGAACACCAATGAACATTTCATTTCCTAAGCATTATTAGGGGATCAGAAATATGATTTTACAAGATGAGCATCAAGAAAACAACATTGTATCTTTAGAACTTGTGCCACCTAGTGTTGCATCTTCTTCAAATACACTTATGGAAAAAAAGTGAGGAAGGTGTAAATGAGAGAAATGAGGAGATTGTGGTTGTCGATAAGGATGCTGAAGAAGAGACTAACCCTTGTACAAAGTGAAAAAAGAAAGAAGACTTCAAATGTTTGACATAACTTCTTGATGGAAGCTATGTTATCCGAGGCTTCAAGCGTTTGAGACGAGGGACCCAGTGCCTCGCCTCAGGTGCCTAAGACGGGCGCCTCAAGCACTTGAGACATTTTGCATATTTTAATATTATTTATTTTAATAAAGATATATGTGATATTAAATAATTGAAATAAATATATAAAAAATATGGAATCATTACCTAACAAGAGTGGCAATTAAATATAACATTAGAAAGATGAATACAACCATACAACCATAATAAAACAATACAATCATACAACCTTACATATTACATAAAGTAAGTCTAATTCGAATACAACCATACAAATACAAATATCACTCACTAGTCACTATCAATCACTATCATAATCAAGATGAATTTCTAGGTCCTGATCATCATTACCGGTATCGTTCGAATTTTTATTAGAAAGACGAATTCTTTTCCCAGAAGACCTAGAAATTTATTTCAAACATGTAAAAACAAAACATCAAAATTAGAACAAAAAATAACCAAACTCAACAACTAGAATTAAGACATGTAGTGTTTAAAATACGACCTAAAATAAATTAAAATATTAAAATAAAAGAACAAGACAAAATGTTAAAAATGACTCACAAAATGTTAATTTTTTACTCCAATGAATGAAAATGATGTAACATTTAACAAACATAAATATCTAATCAAATATGTGCTACATGAAATAACCAAACGAATAAAAAAATAAACAAAAAAATCACCTTTGCACAGACCCATGACGGCAGCGGCGGTAATGTCTGGCGGCAGCGACGTCCGCAACTTCCGACAATGTCCAACTATGGCAGCGACGTCGTCCGACAGAGGCAGCCGCGGTGTCCGACGCCTGCAGCGGTGACAACAGCGTCGGCTGCTTTCGGCGTTGGCAGCGACGACAGCGGCTTCTGGCGGGGTCGACGACAACTTCCGGTGGCGTCGACGGCGGCGGTGGTGGCGTCGACGGCGGCTTCCGGGGGGCTTCGTCCCCCTGACAAGCCCCCACAAGGGGCGTTGCCCCCTTGACCCCCGTGACCTGACTGCGTAGGTCGATTCGCGACTACTCTGCGCTCCCCCTATTAAATAATATTATAACAATATTTTACCATCACTTATACTATTGTACATATATAAATTTTATAATCATATGTGTGTTATATACTTAAATTTTATAAAAATCTATTTAACTCTTTTCTCTTTCACACATACATCATATTTACTTATATGCATTGATAAAACACTCATATTCAATTATAACATAAAAATATAATTATATTTATACTTATTTTTATATATAACAATCTCCCGACTTAGCCTTCCTTGAAAATTGCCTTGACCGCCTAGGCGACGTCTAAGCGGCCATCTTGTCGCCTAAGCGAAATCGGTACTCTTCAACGCCTTGGGCACCTTGTCGCTTTGACAACTATGCTTTCAAATGTGTTTCTTATTTATTATTCACATTTAATTTAGGTATTGGATATCCAGCATCAAACTTGTTTCGTCCTAAGTGAGTATCAAGGAGTTGCTAGATGAAAAAAGTGTGTATAGAAGTGATTTTATACAAGACATGGCACAAAGGATGTAAGTAAAATTTGACAAATATCACGGTAAATGCAATTTGTTGATATCTATTATCGTTGTCTTAGATCTAATGAATAAAGTGAAGTTTATTGAAATTTTTTTTCGCTTTATATATCCTAAGAATGTGGGTTTCAGACATATTTCTTCTGTGCATGAAAATCTATCTATAATGTATAAAGAATATGTCGAAGTTTATACAAGCGCCAATGTTCATAAAGATGCAGAAGGTGACTCTAATATTGTTGTGACTAACAATTCTGGTAACACTTCTAGTTTTGGGAGAGGAAGGTGTTTAAGTGGAAGAAAAAAAATGATAATTATATTAGAAATGTTGATACAATTGAGAATACGAAGTTTGAGTTTGATATTTATTTGCAAGAAGATGTTTTTATTTGTGAAGAATGTTCAAATAGACAATTTGATTCATCAGAATGGTGGAAAGTTAACAATTTGATGTTTAGAATTTTGTCAAAGATGGCATGTGAGGTTTGACGATCCCAATAACGATAGTTGCATCTGAAGCCACATTTAGTGTCCGTGGAAGAGTGATTGACACATATCGTTCTACTTTAGGAGTAGACATAGTTCATGTTTTAATGTACGGAGAAAATTGGTTCCAAAACTTTTATGGAATCAAGAAAAAGGCAAAGATAATGTTTCTTATATAATTTGAGTGTAGTCTGCTAATTTTTTTATATACTTCTCATGATTTGTTTCTTTTTTTCAGACCACAGAAGAGGTTAAGGAGATTGCACTTCCATGAAAAGTCATTCTACATTATATTTGTTGTAACCATAAGAAGAATTCCTCATTTTTATGTCATATTTTTTAATTGAATTATCATGTTCTAATACATCTTAAATTGTTTTGTAGGCTGATTCAAAGATGGGGCAAGGGTTGATTCTAAGATGGGACAAGACAATGCTAGTCACATGTGGTTGATGTTATGTATTTTTAGACAACATGTAAAAGTATTCGATGTTTGATGTTTGTTGTATTTTTAGATGCTTTAAGAATGTTGGATTTTATGTTTGGGATTGTGTGACTTTTAAATTTCGATTTGAAGTTTTTTTGTTTTTCTTACTGCCTTAGGCTTGCAAAATTTGGCTCAAACTTCATATTTGAAAGAAATTGAATGCCAAAGTTTAGAATTTTTTTATGAATCTCACAATCTCCTGGGCATTCTGAATTTTTTGTTTGTTTTTTGGCACACTGAACATGGTTCGGGTTCCGATGAGTGATGATCTCTTCCCTTTTTTTTAAATTATCAAAATTTTGAATATTTTTATTAAGTTTGCGCCCCTTCAATACCTCATGAGGCTGTTAAAGACTTAAAGCCTGCTATGATATTGGTGCTACTTGACATTTAACAAGATCTCAGGTAGTTTTAGCTTGGGACTGGGTGGCGCCTACATCCATGGCAAATGAAGGCTAACCAACTACTATGAAAGAACATCGATTATGTTGCAATCATGGTATATCATGGTAAAGTCGCCAGCATTGTGATTTTATCATTTATATATGTATATATTTGGATGCATTGTTTTGTATTGTTTGCCTTATGGGGTGTTTGGTTGCATGATAATGGATATTTTTATTTTAATTTTTAAAAATTGTAAGAAAACTTGTTAAAAGAGGTGTTTGACAACCATGATAATTTTATGTTTTGAAAATGTTTTTCTTCTTAAACAAAAAAAGAGGGTCTCACCTCTTTCTTTTTTCTTGTGGTCCCCCACTTTAGTTGGTCACGTATGGTAGTTACTCTTTTTTGTTATCACATTCTTCCAAACATGATAATTTTATGTCATGAGTTAGTTCACTTTTTATTTTAATATAATTTTTTATCAAGAAAGTGTACAAAAAATTATCATGCAACCAAACACCCTATTAATGTTTTCCATCCAGTACATGCCAACTTTAGACTGGCAGCCACTTACCACAAGAAATGTTTTCCTTGCTACTACTTTCCGATTCTTATTTTTACTCTTCATACTTTCCCTCTCTTGTTGTAGGCCTGGGGGGCATGAGGTTAGCTCTGATTGTTATCTCTCTCTTTCTTGGGGCATGATACTCATGTTTTTCTTCTTTGCTCTTGTCTAATGAATTGCTGCCTCGATGTGGAGGTTAGTCATAAAAAATCACCCTGAACTCCAAAAGCTTTGGATAAAACAAAAGGATGTTTCCCTTGTAAAGTGAAGGGCATTAACGGTTCAGAAAAGAATCACAATCAAGATCAACAAGGTGGAGGTAAAATAGTGACAGTCCCATGTCATCTACTTTCATCTAGTCTCTGCATGAGTTGAACGGCAAAAATGTTACCTCATTATGCAGTGTCATCGGTAAAAATATCACTAAGTTTTTGGTCTCTTCTATATAGTTCTGTGACTAAAAAAAATAATTAATCATCTTGGGCTAATTAGTTACTATAAAATATAACCGAACACATAGGTAGCTATTTGGGCTCCTCGTGGAAAGCAACAAATGCAGAAATACGCATATCTCTGCAACCCGGATCTCCGATTCTTTTCGTCTTTTTCGAGCCCAACATGTGCAAAGATTACCAAGTTGAAAGCTTGGAGTTCAGATTCCATGTGATTGAAGACACTTTTGTTTCATTTTACTTTTAATCTCATGGGAAAGAGGGTATTAACTATTAATCATATACCCAGTATGTACTGTTATGTGTTAGCTTTTCTTTTTAATTAATATCCTCTTGAAAAGGGGAGGTGAATGACCAGAACCGATTTCATTAATGTCAAATTTTTTATTTAAAGAGTTTTGTTAGTCATTCTGACTTCTGCTATTTAATATTTTTTATGATTTTATCAAGTGCTAAACACTTAATGTTTTAAGATATCTTAAAATGTCTGAAATCAAATTCGAGCTTAAATTCGAGTTTCAAGTAATCGTGCTCAATCTCGAACTTGAAAATAAGTTCAAACATGATTTTCATTCAAGTTTGAGCTTGATTTTGATTCGAGTTTGAGTTATTAAGTTCGTTTACATGAATGAGTGGCACGAGTGCAAATGAACGAATACACTTGACAAGTAGCTCGAAACTCGACTCGATAAAAACTCGACTCGACTCATTTATTATGTTAAATGAACAAGTTTAAACAAAAAATAGAGTTCGACTCATTAAATGAGTCGAGCTTGAACAGACTCTTATTCGGCTCGATAAACTTACGAACAGTTCGATTAAATATTATATAATATATATTATTAAAAATTAAATTACGAGTATTAATAATTATATATTATCACTTAAATATATTAAATAATTTAACAAATAAGTTTAAATTTAGATTGAATTTCATAAATGAGCTAAATCTAGGGTTTCATAAATGACTTTTTATTGATTTTGAGTTTTTAAACGAGTTTGTATATAGTTAAGGTCTAACTACTACTCGAGTTCGAACTCGACTCGACTCGATTAATAAATGAACCAAATTTGAACAAAAGTTTCACGTACTCGCTAAAACTCGAGTTCGAACTCGAACTCGTGTAAAATAAATGAGCCGAGCTTGAACATCATACTACTCAACTCGGCTTGGCTCTTTTGCACCCTTAGGCATGGTTGGACTAATCTAGCTCGAATTCGTCGAGTTTAAATCAAATCAAATTCTAACAAGATATTTAGAAATTTGTTAAGTATGGAGCCAAAGTCTGAACAGTAAAACAAATGATCTGAGTCATGTCAGAAGAGAGACCTGCTCTCAACTAGACTCGGATCGATTGCACCTCAGATCGTTCCGCGGTTTAATTTTTTTTTTTTAGAAAAGTAGACGCGTTGGCTGGAGTCCAGAAGCCAAGGGATAAGGTTTGTGAGCCACCGCAGGTCGCCACGCGGAGCCGTGTCAGCCGCAACAGAGAAAGCGGAGGCACCACGTCGGCCGAGCTCTCGTCTCCCCGCCCGGAAAGATCGGCGTCCCGCCATCCCACCCCAGCCACACAAGACCGCCTCCGCCGGCCGTCAGACCAGAACTCCCTACCGCGAGCGCGAGCCCGCGCCCGAGCCCGAGCCCATCTCTCTCTCTCTCTCTCTCTCTCTCTCTCTCTCTCTCTCTCTCTCTCTCTCTGTGATGATCCGAGATAGTGAAATGTAACTCCAGCTTCGCGACGGCAGTATCCGCCAGGTAGCTGACGGTGGGGCAAGCGCGGGGCATCTACCTTAGCTAGGGATCAGCCACCTCGATCGCCCGCTCAACCATGGAGCTGAGCCACCACATCCTCCACTCGCCTTCTTCCTTCCCCGTCTGCAGAAGCATAACCCCTTCCCCTCACCTGATTATCCGCTGCCAACCTGATTCTCGGGCAGCTTCGCCTCCGATATCGGGCAGGCGGCGCAAGTCGCATCATCTGAGCCATATTCAAGGGCGCCGGTCCCCGATCCCCTCCCGTCCGCGGTGCTCCTCTTCGTCGTCGGAGGCGGCGACGGATGCGGTGGAGCTGCCCCTGTTCCCGCTGCCCCTAGTGCTCTTCCCCGGTGCCATCCTCCCCCTGCAGATCTTCGAGTTCAGGTACCGCATCATGATGCACACGCTACTCGACACCGACCTGCGCTTCGGCGTTGTCTTCTCCGACTCCGGCGCCGTCGCCGGCGTCGGCTGCGTGGGGGAAATCGTGAAACACGAGCGCCTCGTCGACGACCGTTTCTTCCTCATTTGCAAGGGGCAGGAGCGCTTCCGCATCACCCGACTGGCGCGTACGAAGCCTTACTTGGTGGCCGAGGTCAGCTGGCTGGAGGACCGGCCGCCCCCCGTCCCGGAGGCCGGGGAGGAGGACCTGGAGGCGATGGCCGCGGAGGTGGAGCGCTACATGAGGGACGTTATCAGGATATCTAACCGGCTGAACGGAAAGGCGGCGGAGGACAAGGAAGGTGAGGCGGCGGCGGCGGCGGCGGCTGACCTGCGGCGGGGCTTGTTCCCCACTCCTTTCTCCTTCTTCGTCGGCAGTACATTTGAGGGTGCTCCACGAGAGCAGCAGGCACTGCTTGAGCTCCAGGATACCGGAGCGCGGCTGAAGCGAGAGCGCGACACCCTGAAGAACACGCTCAACTACCTCACCGCCGCCTCCGCCGTCAAGGACGCCTTCCCGTCCTCCTCGTCTTCACCCTCCTGAAATCCGTAGTATTCTATATCAAACACCTGCGAGAAAGAGGAAAACTCGACGAAAGAAAGGCATTCTTCTTGTTGTCGTGGTATACGTTCAAGGTAGAAAGACGATCATTGATAGATCTCTAAGCTTGCAAGTTGTCGTTTAGGGTGAACATTTTGTAGATTATCCTTCCGCTGTAATCGATCCGCTGACTATGTTTGAGGTGTTTTCTGGCCTGTTTGGTAAACATATTTAAGATTTTCAATTTTAAAATTGGTATTGTTATTGATATTAATATTGATATAAATCATGGTATCAATTTTAAAATTTATAATATAAACAATATAAGTAATATAATATAAATGTCAATTTTAATTAAAATTAATATTGATATTTTAATTTTTAAAAATATTAATATTAAAATTGATATAATATCATTTTTGATACTCTAATAAGAAAAAATAAAATCCGTAAGAAACATGTGAGTCATGCTTGTGATGCGTCTACGACATGGCATGCCAGATTGTGCGGCCTACATGTCGGTTCAGTTCGCCGCATTTGTTGGCTTGTGTTGGGTTACGTGCAAAAGTATTTCTTTTCCTCAAGAAAACTTACGAGGTGTTTAGATAATTTTGTGTACACTTTCATGATAAAAAATTATATTAAAATAAAAAATGAACCAACTCATGACATAAAATTATCATGTTTGGAAGGATATGATAACAAAAAAGAGTAACTATCATTCATGATCAAACAAAGTAGGGGATCACAAGAAAAAAAAAAGAGGTGGGACCCTCTTTTTATGTAAATCACTTTCAAAACATAAAATTATCAAGGTTGTCAAACACCTCTTTTAACAATTTTTATTACAATTTTTAAAAATTAAAATAAAAATCTCCATTGTCATACAACCAAACACCTCATTAACGATATCGATAACTGGATTATGCACTTGAAATATACCATAGAGCTCAACCATAATTGCCCCTTGAAATATAGTGTGTTTCTTTTTACTATATACATTATTGTCATGTTTCAGTTTTGATACTATATCAATATTGATATTAATATTTTTAAACATTAGAGTATCAATATCAAAATTAATACAAATTGACACTTGTATTACATAATATATTTTGTTTGTATTACAAATTCTAAAATTAATATAATTAATCAAATATTTCTTAATGATTCCTATCAATATCATTTTAAAATGGTCAAATGAACTCCAGCTCATGTTTCAGTCAGGTTCTTTATTTTTAGTCCGATGACATTCATCTTTTATTTATTAATCCCATCACTGAAATCTTATTAACTCCCACGCTTGCTAACACGTCACACCGTCTTAAGGAGCGAAAATTTCCATTTCACCCTATTGATGTCAGTGGGTAATAACATTGCGACCTCTTGTAAATTGAGTTGTAATCGTACAGATATATAGAGTTGAAAGGAAAACTATAATATAAGAAACACCAAAATCTATGTAAAACATTTCTCATAGACTATTTTTTCAGATGAAATTAAAAACATGTTCTTTGGTTACACCCAATTTATTTTTCTTGAAAATATAGTCAATCTATGGGGTGTTTGGTTGCATGATAATTGAGGTTTTTATTTTAATTTTTAAAAATTGTAAGAAAACTTGTTAAAAGAGGTGTTTGACAACCATGACAATTTTATGTTTTGAAAGTGATTTTCTTCTTAAACAAAAAAAGAGGGTCTCACCTCTTTCTTTTTTCTTGTGGTCCCCCACTTTATTTGGTCATGTGCGGTGGTTACTCTTTTTTGTAATCACATCCCTCCAAACATGATAATTTTATGTCATGAGTTGGTTCACTTTTTATTTTAATACAATTTTTTATCATGAAAGTGTACAAAAAATTATCATGCAACCAAACACCCCATTAATTGTTTGAAAATTATTTTTTCTTAAAAATACATTTATTAATTTAGATACTTGTATCTCATCCTACAAAATATATATTTTATGTAATGAAATAATGTAAATTTTAAATAAATAGTTTTTATTTTTATTAATTATTGATTTATCATTCTAAATTAATTGTATATAATGATATGTAATTGTTAACGCAGCTAATCTATTTATACATAAATATGATTAAAATATGCATTAAAATAAATACAATGTATATATCCATTATATTTATTAAAATATTTATTTAGACCCATGTAAAAGTAAAAAATACACATAAGAAGAGTGATATTATTTTTCTTATTTTTTGTCTGTAAAATATTTTTTGCAACAATAGGTGATATTATTTTTATTGAAATCCTCTAATAATTTCAATAAATAATATTTTATTCAAATATGTGAATTAATGATATTTTTCTTGAATAAATATTTTCTTTATATCATGTAATGTCATTTCTCTTATTTTATGCATCGAGATGGTCGGCCGTTGGACACAGTTCCGTCGGACACTGTGGGTTTGAGGAGGGCAAATTTGGAATTTAAAAAAGAAAAGAAGAGAAAAGTGACGGGAAAGAGGGAAACTTAAAGTTCCAACGGACGTGGGATTTAAAAATAAGAAAAAGAAACGGTGGGATTAAAAAATAAATTCTGATTTAAAATAGGACCAAAAATAAAAAATCCCTTTTAAAATTGATAGTGATAGAAGTATTTAATAGTGTTACCGAATATGAGATAAACTTGTAAGTCTCTCTATGCTGCGGTAGTTGAGCATGCACCTTCACTCACTAGGGAGCATTGAAGTGTTATTATTCTAATAAAGGTCCATGACTTGGCCCATTTGTGCTAGGAATGGATGACAGAGAAATGATAGATTGGTAATTAAGTAGGATCATATAGGTTGACCATTTCTTTTTTGGTCATTGCCCCAAGTCTATTTTTTGTAAGCAATGTTGTTATAGAATACAATGTGTGTCTATTGTCATCGTAATCAACTCAAGCAATGTTTACTTACTTTCGCTTGTGTATTGGAACTACTCTATTGCCATTGCAAGCGCATATGGGCATGACATATGAAGACTAGATCATGCATGCTATTACAGGTAACATGGGCACTGCACGTCAAAGATTTGGCAAGATTAAGCATGGAGATGAACAAGGAGAGAGAGAGAGAGAGAGAGAGAGAGAGAGAGAGAGAGAGAGAGAGAGAGAGAGAGAGAGAGAGAGAGAGAGAGAGAATTAAATGTGAGTCATCAATTAAGTAACTTTATTCCCAAAATTGCTAAATTTTGAACTTTCACTCTTTTCCATCTTTACCCAAAATATCTTCCACTTTTACCGTGACATAATCCATCTTGCCGATCTTCCAACTATGAACACAAACTATAACACTTACAAAAAAAATTAAGAAAAAGAGAGAAAAAGTGGAAACACATGCATTTTCTCTTCCCATATCATTCTCTCCCTCTCTCTTCAATAACCCCTCTGTCTTTCAGTGCCATTTCTCCACCTCCATTTGTTTGTCCTCTCTTCCCTCAAAGCTTACCCCTCCCATAGCGATCTCTTACCTCCCTCCCAAATTGCCATTGTGAGTAGTTGTTTGAGTCCTCCTTCACCTTTCAACCAATGCCGTTGCTATCACCAACAACCTTGTCCTTAATACTAACACCCGGATTGCTAGCACCTTTTCCTCCTATCAGTGCTACCTAATGGCCTGTTTGTTTTGAGTATCAAAATTGATACAATATCAATTTTGATATTGATATTCCAAGAAGATGTAATATCAATATCAAAAGTGATAGTATCAAATTTCTTTAAACGTTTGGTAATGTTATATCAATATTAAAATTGATATTAGGTGTTTGGTAATACAATATCAATATGAAAATCACTATTAAATATTTTGATTAATTAGCATCAAAATTTTATTTTAATACCAAAATTATTGTTAAAGGATAAGACTGGACTATTGGATGGAATATTCCCGTCTTCTGTGCTCGCCAAGATTCATCCGATGGATATGTTGCACATATATTTACCATATATGGACGAATCTACCGCTACGAATACGCTCAAAAACGACAGATTGTCGTATTCGAATACGTAGCAGTAGCATTGGAGAGAGAGCGAGATGGAGAGAAGCCATCCCCTCCCCTCCCCTGCCCTCGACCGGCCGTCGTTTTCCGCCGTCCTCTTTCCGGCATTGGCGGGGATCTGCGAAGGGGCCACCACCACACACGGCGACGGCGAGTGAATCCGGCCGCCGGCGAGTGCAATGTCGCACAGGGCGGGCGCGGGGGTGGGCGGCGCACCAGCGGCGGGATCATTGCGGGGTTGACCTGAGATCGATTGACGGCGTACGCGCGGGGAAGGGACGCAGATTCATCCGATCGACAAGGCCGGCCGGCGGTCGGATTCGGGCACGAGCGCGTCGGAGAGAGGCGAAAAGGCGAGCGCCCAAGAACAGAGCTGTTGCTGCTGCCTTTGCTGCGGCGGAAAGCGAAGGGGAAACGGGACGGAGCCGTTCTACTTGGAGCCTTCTCGACCGTGGGTGTAGCAGAAGGTGGGGACGGCGAGGGGGGCGGAGGAGGGTGGCCGGCGGCCGGCCTTATTCCATCGGAGGCCGCCGGCGGCGGCGGCGAGGGGGGAGCTAGAGGAGATGTTCCAGGCGTATGGGGTGAGGTATCAGACGGTGGAGAAGATAGAGGAACTGGGGTTCACGGCGAGCACGCTAGCAGATGCCTCCGGCAGAGCGCCACCGTCGGCTCCCCTAGCCGGATCGGAGGACGCGGAGCGGAAGCGAGGGAGAAGGCGGAGACGGCTGCGCGGCAGGAGGGTGAAGATCTCGCACCTGTGTCCGAAAGCGAGGGAGAGCTTCGATGCCGAGGTCGATCGGGGAGGGCGGCCGTCGCGATCAGAGGAGAGCTCCTGCGGAAGGCGGCCACTATCGGGGGATACGATGGAGGTAGGGCACAGCGAACCGTCACTCAGTATTACTTTTAAAACTGGTGGTGACCTGTTTTGAATTTGAAAGGGAGATAGACTAATAATTTTAAAATTGATATAAATATCCAAACACTATCTATCATCTTCTATCAATATCAGTTTTAAAATTAATATTGATATAAGTACTTAACACAGTTACCAAACAGGGCCTAATGTCTTAAGCAATGGTCTATCTACTTCTAATTGCAATTCAGTTGTCACTACGACTTTTCTACACGTACGGCATTATTTAAGGTAGTACAACATGATCATGCTCATTGCCATTGTTTTATCACACACCATCTCTATCACACTTGTAACGTTACGTTTTTAGATAAATAAAATAGAAAAAAAATTTAGTTAATAAATATTTATTAATATTTTAATCCCTTTTTCACCTATTTACCCCCCCGCCCGTTGCGTTCCCGTTCAAACCCGCGACCGTCGTTTTATTTCTCCCCCGAAAACCCTATTTCTCTCCCCTTCTGGACGCGCAGCCGCCGCCTCCCTGTCGTTTTCCCTCTTCCGCCGCGCGCGTCCAGCCAGCGCCACACCGCCGCCCGCCTCCTCGGCCGCCACGTGCTGGCCGCCGTCCTCGCCGCCCTCGTCCGTCGCCTCCGCACACACGCAGCCGCCGCGTGTCAGCCGCCTCGGTCCTCCCGCGCGGCCTCCCGCCGCTCTCGGTTGACCGCCTTGGTCGCCGTCGTCGCCTCCCGCGTGTCAGCCGCCCGTGCGACAGCGTCGCGTCGCCCGCCGCCCGCCCTCGGCCACCGCGCTCCCCGTTGACACCACCCGCCCGCGCGACCGGCCGCCCGCCGCTCGCGGCCTGCCGCGTGTCCCGCCGCGCTCGGCCGCCCGTGCGCGCCGCTCGCCGCCCACGCGCACCCCCGTTGGCTGCCACGCCAGCCCCACCGACGTGTGCCGCCGCCCGCCGCGTTGACCCGCCTACCGCCGTGTGCGCCCGTCTGCGCCATCGTGCCTCACGCGCTGCCGCCGTGCGCCGCCCTCACCTCCGCGCGGTACACCCCTCTCTCTCCTATCTTCTCTCTCCTAATCTCTCTAGTTTATGATTTCTCTTCTACCAACAGAGTTTAAAGACACCTATCCGGCTCGATTTTTCGTCGCCGTCGTGACCGCGGCAGTTTCGTCACCTGATTCACTTTCCTTGGAATTCCGTGCGCCGTTCGTCGTCGCCGTTAAGGTAGGCATCTCGGCTATCCTTAGCACTCTATATATTTAATTAAATCGTAAAAATCATGCTTAGATCATCAGGATTAGAAGATTGTAATTAATGGGCTGTTTTGGATTTATTAGCATGTTTATATAGAGTTAGATTAATTTGTTTAAACTGCGCATGTTTAAATTAAATTAGTTATCCATGTATGTTAGTCATCATGATATGTTTGTATATGTTTAAATCTTAGCTAGTTTAGCATGTTTGCATCACGATAAACCTTAAACATGTATATCCCGATTTGATAAAAAGCCGATGTAAGGTTTAGGCATAGTAGTGTTAGAATTTAGTTTATTTTCTTTTATGTAATAGGTAGTTCTGTTTAAGCATGTAATTGATATGTTTAAGTTGTAAATTACATGATCCTATTTATATGCATTAGTTTGTGTTAGATTGTGATATGGTATGAAAATATGTGGTGCATAGAACCATGGATGTTCATCTATGTATTTCATGTTTGATTTGCCAATTAAATGTTCATGTTTACTGTCTGAGTTATTTATATGCTTGCATTGTGTGGAATGTGGTTAGTGCAGTGAGCTGCATTGTGATGGAAATGTACTTCACCAGACTATATTAGTGGCCCGTGGGCAGCGGAGATTAGTTGAATCTGGAGCATCATTCGATCCCAGATACCGCGGTTTATCCCAAGTACTCCCCTGCCTAGGGGTACTATGGGATTTAGTTACTATATGTTACTTCTTACTATATGGTAAATCTGGTGCTAGTTTTGTGATGTGACTACATTTTTCAGATGGAGCATGATATTTACTCAGACAGGTGTTTAGTTGTGTATTTTGGCATAGATGTTAGTGTTCTAGATATGTCCTTGGTTTTATGTCAGGTCATGTGTGTTATGAACATACCTAGAGTAGTCTAATGTGTAGGATATGTTGGTTTTAATGCATATAGAGTCATGTTATCATATGGGGTAGTTGAATGACATTTGTAATCACTTAATTAAAGATATATAATTAGTTTAAATCCTATGTATTAAATCTGCTTTTTAGGCTTAATATGTACTATATATCACTAGAAATCACTAGTATAGTAGGGTAGTTCAGGTGTAAGACCTACTGAGTCTGTTGTGACTCACCCCTTCCCATTATTAACTTTTTCAGCTGATTTCGAGGAGCCTCTTTCTGAGGAGGACTTTGGAGAGGATTTCGAGGAGGACCTTGGAGTTGATCCAGAGCCGTTCGAGGACCCAGAAGAGGAGGAGTTTGGTGACGAGTGATCACCACATATCATTTGGGTTGCTTGAGTTTCCCTTCTATTATTGGTTTGATATTTGTTCGGTGTGATTTTTAGAGGTTGGATGGACTATGTGTTGAGTCATTCTTAGTTGTTTGGTTGTGGTTACTTATAGTATTTTCTTGGAGTTTGAGTTTGATTGGATCACTACAGGTTGTTTTAAATTATTCAGATTTAATGATATGTGGATTTGGCTTGTTCTCCTAAACTGTCTCAATTTTCCGGATTTATTTCTGCTGCACATTTGTATATTCCGGGTCGTGACAACACTACTTGCTCAAAGTTAAGCTAGTCCATTTTTGGTCAAAGCGGATTGAGACCCCTTGATTGCCTCATTTATTAACAAGGAAGGAACTAGATCTCTGTGTCTTGGTGGTGTTTTTGCTTTGTGTTAGGATCAGCTTTTGAGAAAGAGAACTAAACTAGCCCATCAGATCTGCCACCTCCATGGAAAATAAGGATGGTCTGGCTTGGGATATAAGAGGAGAATAAAAAGGGTGAAGGAAAAGTGTGCAAAATGTGTGGTCATTAGAAACTGTTGGTTTCAATGAAATTTATACCTAGAAGATGTTGCGTGTGAATTCTAATTCCCTCTTCCTCGGTTGGCCAAAAATGAGGAACCCTTGAGTCTAGTTCAATCTATTTATGTAATTCAAAGACAATAAAAACAAGTGAAAAGTAAATTAAAACTTAGTGAAGTGTAAGACATGTGAAGAAAGTGAAATAAAAATGGCAATTAGAGTAAAATTGATTGGATAAGGGTTAGCCCTAACACCTATTTTTTATTTTATCTAGGTAAAATGTAATACAAAGGTATGCAAAAATGATGATAGATAGATAAAAATATAAAGCGAAATGTAGGAAAGAGCAAACTTGAGCCAAATCCTGTCTTGGGGTCGAGATCAAAAGCCAGTGTGCATAGAACAACAATGGTGTGATTGTAGGAATCGTCTTATAAAATTTAGTGCAATGGAAGTGATGATTTTTATAAGATCATGCTGATCTTGTCTCAATCTAAAGCGAACGATGAAAGTCCAAAATCAATCAAAATGAGTTTTAATATACCTGATACGGATTCATCTAATCTCATGGAGAGGAAGGAGAAGAAGAACTTCTTAAGCCCTTCAATCCAGTCTTTAATAATATCCGCATGAACTTCATCTACAGCAAGTTCTTCCTTTATATCGGGCTTGAGAACTCTTCTTGAACTAAACTCCATCACCCATGGATGCCTTCTAAAGAAAGGAGGAGGTAGGGAGAAGCTGAGGACATGGTTTTCACCCTTGTCTTAATAGGGATTAGCTTAAACCATTGACATTTTATAAAGAATTTAAAATTTTTCATAAAAATCCAAAATTTTCATAAATTATGCCCTTGCCTATGTACTTATGGATAAGTCTTTATATGTGTGACTCACTAGGCCCAATAACCTATCTAGTTGAGATCTAATTAAAATAGAATAATTATATTTAATTAAATTAAATCCATTACCAAATAATAGAGTAATTAACCAATCGATTATGAAGGGTACAAGCCGTATCCCATGATCCCAAACGGCTATAGGGATAAACTTATCTCCATTGAGCTTTTCTATCATCAGTTACCACATGGATATAAACACTTGTTCATTTAATGTCTCAATCAGAAAGGAGTACGTCATCAACTCCTTAGTATACCGACTCTATAGGATCCTGTACTCAAAATCGAATCAATTAGAAAACTCCTTTTTCAATTATCCTCTCTGCCCTATCTAGGGATTTAGAGTATTACCCATAAGACATTCACTCTCACTTATTGAGAGCGGATGATCTCTTGTTGCCCGCTCAATTTCCTCTATTGGGTTTGTACCTGATCTATCGTTATATTGGACCATCTAAACGATCTACAAGTCAATGATCAAAGCACAAGTTCTGCCTAACAAGGCAACTTTGATGACATAGGCCAAAGGTCCAACCAACAACCATGATGATAAAAAATCCTGATTGACAGTTTGGTAAGATACCATTTACAATTTCTAATTTGGTCAGTTTAGTGAACTCATTCAACTAATAAGCACTTGTATGTTTATCTCAGTATCTCTCCACTAATGACTAATGAGATCAGTCATCATCATCACATAAGAAGACATCACGTACACTAGTCTATTCGGATCCATGGTATCCTATCTCAAGGATCCTATGACTAGAGACATTTAGATCACATATCTTTAGATAATCGATCTCATTATCATGATATCGTCATGATTCAATCATCATTACATGTGATCGATGAATTCATTACGATGTACACATCTAATAAGAGCTAGTAATAAAAATTTTTATAATTAATTGAATGAGATATTTCTAAAAATATCAAATCATATCATTTATGATTTACTTGTAGGGTATAAATTTCTATCAGTGACTTCACTCTGGAGCTCACCATGGACAAATAAGAGATACGATTCAACCCTTATATGTTGAAGATGAGAGAAAATAGGCCAAGAAAGCCTCTCCAACAATTGGATTGGATTGCACCTATTAGATTTTACATACAAATTATGCAAGTGGGATAATGGAGACAAGAATGAATTGAACTTCCTCTCTCTAAAAACTTCTTAAAAATATTTCTAAAACTTTAGAACTTGTGAATGTGGTGTGGATACGTGCTGGCTAACCTCTTGAATGAACTAGTAACATTCAAATTAATATAAGATTGTAAAGGAACAGTAGAGATCATGGAACAAATAGAGCGACAAACAAGGAAAATAGACTGATGTAACCCTAGATGAGTGTGCATGAGCCCCCAACCTAGGGTACATTTGGCTAAAATTAAGAAAGGGGAGGGAGTTGATGTGCCCTAAGATAAGTGGGCATGCACTCTCACCTTAGGGTGTATCAACTTAGGCCAAAATCTAGCTCTGATTTCCCTAGATTTAATCATATTTTAATTTTAAAAGCTTTTCCATATGCCCTCGGATGAGGGCACATGCGCCCCCACCTTAGTGCACATTAACACATCAACTTACACAATAAAATTGCTCTAATTCAACTCAGAAACAAGTTGCGTGCAGAAAATTAGAAACTAAAAGTTGGGAAGTTGACTAGGGGCACTTGCGCCCCTACTCGAGGCCTCATTAGAATGTACTCCTATCTTGACATGCACCCACAGATAAGGGCTCATACATCCTCTTCCTATTTTGTTAAAAATGAGTACAAAATAAAAAATATTGATCTAACATTGACTCTGAGAGATATAAACTCAAATATTACTCATAGAACAAGAGTTTTAAACTCCAAAACTAAGCCAATTTTGGGTGCCTATACCTTGCCTCCTCTTGACTTGGCTTTGCAAGGGAATGACATTTAATGTAGCAAAATGAGTCGTAGAAAATTGTAGTATAATGTAATTGAGAAAAGAAAAGTGTAGCGTAATGAAATGATGATGAATTAAAAAGGTAACACCAAAGTGTAGATACAGACACTCGTCAACCTAATTTGGCAAAAATGGATCACTTCAAGTCTTCGAGATTATTGTCACGTTCCATCAAACCGTCCTACATTTGATTGGTGAAAGGATTTGCTATATAGGCTTGAAATAATAAAAAGGTAGCCCACCTCCAAAGTGGTTGAGGTCTCCGAATCATGGACTTACAGGTTCATCAATGGTTAGCAGCCCATGTTGTGTAGTGTGCTTGTACCATGTTGGACTAAAGTGAAGAAGATAATTATAAAATAACAAGAATACCAATTGACAATAGTTATACTTTTAGGTTTGCCTGGGTTTTCCAAAATACTTGATTTAATACAAAATGAAATAACCTCATGTTCCATTAGATTTTTATTGAAACACAATAAAAAGTTGCACAGGTGGTGTGAATGTACTAAATTGCCTTACTACACTAGAATGCAACATATATGGAACATGACATGTCTAAAAATATGGACATGGTGGGACAAATAATACAGTGCAACATAGAATACAGGAGAAAAGCAAAGTTATGGAACATGAGCCCATGATGTAAGACAGTGGGACAAAAAAGGAAGATAATCATTGTGGAATGTGAGATACAGTGGGACAAAGCATGGTGAATAATAATTGAAGATATTAACATACTGGTAAATAACATAATTATAGAACATAGTGGGACCATGATGAACTCATGGTGGCACCAAATAATGGCACCAAGGTGGGTCATAACGAATTCCATAGTGGAAAATAAGGTGGTGGGATGGCACCATAATGAGATATGGAACTGGTAGGACCATGATAGGATACAACATTATTGAATGTAAAAAAATATGAGACAAAAACCACCACAATGGGCTAAAAGAAATAATAAGATAAAGAAAATGTAAAATATGATGCCATGGTGGAATAAAGAACATGAACGTGATGCGGTCAAATAATGTGTAACAAAAATGTAATAGGATGAGATAAGAATTGGTAAAAGAGGTGATAAATAAAACATACCGGTACCCAATGAGCATAGCGAAACATAATCACAAGAAGTCACCATACTACATAAGCTAATCGTGATGGAATATGCAATGCGTATGATGCAAGTAATGGTCCAAGCTAAAGAGAACCCACAGGTGCCACCACCTGCTAGTCAAAAATTCTATGTGAATGGTTGGTTCGCCGACCAACCTTTCCAATTATTTACTCAGTGGACCAGGGGCAAGCTCCCCATCAAGCTATCTGTTCACCTAGCCGATCGATCAGTGGTCCCACATAAGAAGACTCGGTAGTAGCTGCCTATTGTGATGAAGACTTCGGTGGTTAGCCCAACTGCTGACTCATTGCCTTGGCAACTAGCTCTATTGATTGGGGCAAGTCCCCCATTGAAGCTATTCTCCATCGAGAGCCTCGAACAACGGACTCTTATGCTAATCGGGGGCAAGGATCCAAATCCTCTACCCTAGTCCTGAAGAAGATTTGGTTTTCTAAAGCTAGTGTTCCCCCCATGAAACCCCTTCCCTCCAAGGTTTGTCGTCTGTTATACCCAGATGAGGAGCCATCTGGGCTAAAGTCCCGACCACTGCTGTAGCCGAAGGCTGTCTTCAGCACTCCATCACAGCCTAAGGCCGCCCTTGCTTGGTTGAAGGCTTAGTTTGCTCTACCCTACCGGTGGAAATTTTATCATTTTGATGATGTCCATGCCTCCACCACCCTATGGGAGCTGCCCCACAGATGGGGGTCGATGTTCAACTGAGTGATGTTTTCTGAAGCCACTCCTAGACACCAGGTGACATGGGGGCCAGGGGGCCAGGGGCCAGTTGAGGTCGTGCCTCCAGCCTTGAACTTAGAAGATCTTTGAAATTTTAGGTGTGGAAGGTGGAAGCAAGATGTGAATGAATGGAGCTTATGATTAAATTTTATTAGTTTTTAAAGATTTAAAAATTTTTAAAAATAAAAAATAAATTTTTTTATCTTTAAAAAAAATTTAATTTTTATTTATAGAATGATTATTCTTGTCTTGATCCACTTATGTTGGATGCCCTTAATCGTTTTTTGAGGAGCAAGAGCACACACCATGTACAAGAGGGGAGACCCTTCATTCGTAATCATTTAGACCTATATGGTTAGTAAACCCTATCCATGTGTGTTCAAGAAGAAAGAAGTTTAGGGGTAAGTCTTTGACGGATTTTGGGAATGTCGAACTGGTTTCTTACTAATGCCTAATTTCCCATTGACTTTGCCCACATCTTGGTGGCACTCATCCAGACATATCTTTATTATGTCGTGACTTGAAGAGTCACTGCCTATCTTTTGTCACCTTTTATTTTAACTATAATTTTTTTTATTTTATTTGGCTTTTATCTTTTACTTGGGGCTTAGAAGTTTAACCCTACAAGATGGTCTCCTACTAAGGTGGTTGGCTCTTTTGGTAATTCCACTTTTAATCCCTTACATCTATCTCAAATTGAGATGGGAAGAGAATAGGAAAAGTGTAAACTTTTCATTTACAAGTATTGTCTAGCTTTCTTTCTACCATTTGATCATTGAGATTCCAAACTATAGGTTTGTTGTGTGTGAAGCATGGTGCCTACTTTTGGTTCCTAGAGAACAATTAGGTTCACTCAAAGGCAAGTGGAATTCACATTATGATAGTCATCCTCTCTTTTTTATGTAGTAATGATTCTTCTGTGATTTTATTTACAAAAAATAGATAGAATTGATCTCATAGTTGATTCACACTGATAGAAATGTATGCCCTACGCTCGATCTTCTCTGATCTATACGGATTGTTTAAATCCCACAAAGATAAGTGTTCGAAATCGTTTCGAATACCGGTTTTGGCGACGTTGTTTGGTTCCGATCGAGACCAAGACATTGATATACGAGGAATCGGAAATATTTCGCTACACAACCTGATTGGACTGATTCCTTATAGTGGTATCAAAGCCAGATTGAGGTCTTGCTCAAATCCGACGTTGTTTCGACGTCATTTCACATATCTTGTGTTTTCCTGAATCTGTACAAATGTCCATTTTGATAAAGCTACCATAAATCGTATGGGATATGTTTTGAATATTGGTTTATTTTTGATGAATCTCGTGACAAAGGGCTTTCCAAGGCTGCAAACCGTTCGAATTTTGGATCACTGGAGAGTCTGGTAGAGGGTCTGAAAGATTGTGATTTTGTTTAACGGAATTCATCGGTTCGATTTGGGGATTTCTTGAGATCTTCCATGAAAACATTTGATGTCTTATGGATGGCTTAGAAGACGGATAATGTGATTATCAAGTGTTTCCTATCATTCTTTGGATTCGAACGGCACTATCGAAGGTCATTTGAGAGTTTTTTTTGACGAGGAGAAGTTCTAGGGTCGGCGACACTTCTTTCTTATTTTCCCATTGATTGGGGATTTTTCATAGAAATAAAATGTCATTTTTAGATTCCTTGTTTGATTTAAAATCAACCTACTGTTTTTTGGAACTTTCGGAGGCTGAAAAGTCCAGATTTTAGAAGATCTTGGAGCCCTCTTCTGCAGTTACTGTTCATCCGGCTTAATAAGCGAAGAAGACAAAGCAACTGGACCCGATAGCCGGATCCTGTGCCAGTCAACGCGCTTGCACGTGGTTTGACCACGGTTGCCATGCGGCATGTGCAGTTTGACCACCGCGTGTATGAGGCAGGTTAAAAAAAATTAATATTTGCGCTTGGCGGCAACGGCTGCGCCTGTGCACGAGCTCACGATGACACACACCACCGGTGCATAGGGATGTCAATGGTAGCGGATTATCCGATTATCCAATCCGTTCGTTAACTTAATGGATGGTTAAAGGATCATCGAAAATTTCCGAATAAGGTATCCTTAGCCGTTTACCGATTATCCATCTTTTTAACGGATACGGTCACGGATACAATAAAAACCGAACCCGATAAACCGTTTCTGAACCCGTTAAGTAAAGCTTGATCCAACGGTTGAAAATATATCAACATCTAACGTTTAATAAATATGTCAATCTCAAAAACTCTAAAATTAATTTATGAGAATCCCCAAGTCCGACCTTTCAACTTCTGCCTGTTCTTCTTCCTTGCCCGACGCCCAGCCCAGCCTGTTGCACTTGCATCGTTGCACCTTCGCCTTGATGCGGAGGCCAGCGGCTACATCGTGGACCTATTTGTTTTGGGTGGCCGATGCGACCTCGGTTGCGTTGTTGCGCCTGGCGACGTCCGCATCCTTTATCTTTCATTTTTTCTGTGAGTGGATGTGCTTTATGTAGTCTTTGGACTATTTTCATGTAATAGTTTATGCACTAATCTTTGGACTTGATTTGTGTTTTCATGCCAATCTCAAATCCATTGATATCTTTGATCGTAGAAAGTTGAGATATGTGCTCATTTCAATTAGTGTTTTTTTTCTTTTGTACGAGTTAAAATTATAAGGGTTCCATGACCTTGGATCATGCTTTACATTTTCTCTTAATATTCTGTTGGTAATATCTACTTTATTTAGGAGATGACCTTGGAACATTCTCATGAACTTGACAGACGTGGGCCATTGTATGCAATCGTCCATGTTACTTAGTTATCTTGGATCATAGGTCAAGTTCATTCTCTACTTTTGTTGCAAGGGTATATTATTTGGCAAATATTTACTTCATGGTAGTATGCATGATATCTCTGTATTATCTTACTACGATATTTAAGTATATGTGTTAGGAAGAAGTTAACATTTTTTGTGTATATTAGGTGCCTTCTAGTAATGCTTATATATTCGTTAATTGACCGTTAACCGACTGTAAATCGTTTTTAAGCGGATATTACAATACGGTTCGCGGATACACCCATTACCGATAGTTAACAAATAGTAAGTGGATACTTTTTTTATAGGATACGAATACGGATAATACTATTATTCGACCTGTATCCGACCCGTTGACATCCCTACCGGTGCACCAGCGATCAGGATGGAATGGTACAATGCACCAGCACCAATTTATTTGGTTTAAAATTGTTTTATATCAAAAGAAAATCCAAAAATTGCCATTTAGATTTTATAAAATTTATGAAATTTTTTGAAATATCATATAATATATTATCAAAGTGTTTGTTGATCTGTGTTGTGATTTTGAGCTCTATTGTCATAAATTCATTCATTGTTAAGTTTTTAAAATTATTTTAATGACTTAACTTGTAAAATTAACGTATAAATTAATTATGTAAAATGTGATTTTTTAGAATGATGATTAGTACATTGATTTGGCATTTTGTATAATTTTGAGAACACATGTATTGTCCAAATTGTTTGGAGTTGCTTGTATGCATCATATAAATTGTTTATATGTTATTTCATGTTATTTATTTCATGAATAATTTGACAAGCATGAAATTAATAATTTCAAAACATATGATGTATATTTTTATGATATAATAGTTATGTCATATTATTACCACGTATTCACACTATGTTTATGTGATGGTATGTATGTGTGAATGCTTGGATGATTACGGACTTAGAATATGTGTCATATGATGATGGTTATTTGATATTGGCCTGTAATTAAGGGCCTGCGTGCCTAATCTTCTCTCTTATCAATTCTGATTGTATATTCTACCTCTCTCTAAAATGTACTCCCCTTGATTAAGATCAAGGTTTCTTATTTGAATTATGTACATTTATGAGTATGCGTACCCTTAATGTTCTTGTAATGACAAGAAGACCAATCAAGGTGAAGGAGAGAGCGAGATGCATGGAGAAGAGTTCTTTAAGGCATGGTGACGTGTGAACACCGGCATAGGATGCTAAATCCATTAATGCATACTGATCTGGCTCTGGTCATACATTAATGGGATGAAAGTCCATGATCATCTATTTAAATTTTGCATATTTGATATGTATGTGTGTGTGTGCTAGATACCTTAGATCTATGCTATTCAAATGTATACATATATATGTAGCACATACTATGATGAGACTAAAATAAAAACCTCTCATTGTTTAAATTACGTTGATAAGCGTGGGATATTAAGAATGACCCACGTAGCCTTCCATTGTTATTGTCTCGATGAGCTAATTTTAGATTGGATGAGTTTTTTGTGTTTCTCACAAGATTCATTCAGCAAGGGATTGGCGATTGTGGCCAAGGCTTAAAGATGAACCTTGGGGTGGACCATTGACATTGTCTTGTTGTGTTTCCCACAAAAGCTATGTTGAGAATCCATCATACCCATAACGTAACAAGCATATTCGACCTAACTAGAGTATATGACTTGTGTTTCTCACAAGGTCATGACTCTAGAGGCTAAATGACTAAGAGTTGCAAGAGTTGCAACTGGCAAAAGTTGCGTATCTATTAAGTATGGGATGACTTGTGTTTTTCACAAAGTCATCACCATAAGGTAAATAGGGTCTTAGTCCCCATTAGGATATCATCATGTTATCCGTCTTTGCATAATGAGGGTTATAAAAATTCGTCGAAATTAGTGGGAGCATAAATTAAGATAAATACCATATCTTAATTTACTTTGAATGTTTACAATATTTCTAAATATAATTATATCTCCGTTATAGAATTAGATTCTTAACCATCAGTTATCTTGCATATTAGAAGTCATTAGGCTCATTAACATTAACTTTCTTGATTGGTTTAGAACTATGAGAAGTGTTCTCATGGTTGACCATGTAACTAACTTACTTGGGAAGTGGGTGCCTACTAATCATCTAATATAGTGATAGAAGATGAGATCTTCATCTCATTAGAAGGATATATTATTTACCTTACACTAAATGTTAGCCTTTATATGAAGTCTAGAGGCAACATAGATAGATGGATATGAGATCTATCATGACTCATTGTGATAAGCAAATTTAAGATAAGATTAAAATAACAATACATCTTCAATACTTCTTGTTGGTAAGACCAATGAAAAAAAATGAGAACACTAGATGAGTAAATGAAGGCAAAGTTAAAAGTCAAGAAGATGGTCAAGAATATTAAGCCCAAATAAGACATAGGATTGCTCTTCTACTATCATGATGATGATTTGTGGAAATGATACAAAGTATATTAAATATATAACAAAGAAGGAGCTTAAGAAGTTTCTGGCATCTTAGTTATTGACTTACTTTTCATACACATATACACATCAAGTATAAGATATGATTTGTGTATATCATAGTATAAGATACTAAATGTATGTCTTATGGTATTAGATGCCAGATGTGTATATCTTGTATAAGATATTAGATATACATATCTTCTATAAGATGTTATTCATCTCTTGATATGAGGTACTAGATATGCATCTTATATTAGTAAAAGTTGCTAATAATGACAAGTAAATGAAGGCTTGATGTATAAAGATTAATCTACATATACAAATGGTGCAAGAGTTGTATCATTGACAGTGGGAGGTAAAAATCTTTAAATAGCCTTTTTAGGGTGTCCTTATCTTGAAGATTGTTGGTTTTATCCTTCTATATGAACATTATCGATATTTTCTACTTAAATAAATATTTATTTATTTTGAGTTATGAAAATGATAATTGTTTTAAGATTATGAATGGCAAATTATTTACCAGTGGGAGCTTAGTAAATAATTTACTCATATGAGATATAGAAGCTCTCATGGTATGTGTGAATGCTCCTCTTAGGAGAAAGTGTGTTGATATAGATTAATCTATTTCTTTAGCTTAATATAGATATGGTCATATTAATGAGAAAAAGACTTAAGGAGTTTCATATAGATGGAAACACGAAAGCAATTGATTTTGAATCATTAACTAAATATAAGTTTTTATCTCATTGAAAAATGACTAACTCTCCATCTACTGGAAATGGAGGGTGGATCAAGGAGTTATTTGAACTCGTACATTTGAATGTGTGTTGGTCTGTGTCTATTAAGGCTAAAGATGGACATTCTTACTTCATCCTTAATTGATGATTTCTCTAGGCATAGATATGTGTGCTTGTGAAGTACAAATATGAGGTTTTGAGGAATTGTCAAAGGTTAAAAACTGAAGTAAAGAATAAATGTAAAGAGTATTAGAGCTTTTTGATAAGATCAAGGAGTGAAATATTAAAGTACTAGATTCAAACATCATTTGAAGGATAATACAACCTTGTCTTAATGGACGTCTTCCTACAACCCTTAGCTTACTTGAGTAGTAGAAATAAGGGTGATTGTGTTATGTGTGACATGACACAAGTAATGACAACCTTTGCAAAATCTTCCTTGTCTATTTAGGGCTAAGCACTCAATATAACCACTCTATATTGGCACCTTCTAAATTTATTCTAATTATTACATATATGATATGTAAAAAGGGGCTAACACTTGATCTTAAGCTAATTATGATTTCGGAATGTTCGACCATGATGAAGATGTATAACCCATAATAATTAGAATATAAGATAGGAAGTGTAGCCTTGTAGGATATCCTAAGAAAACTTAAGGATATTTAAATATACCACTTTAAGAGATAAAATGTATGTGTTTCTAAGCTTACTGTATTCTTAAAAGAAGAGTTTCTCTTTAAGGAAAATAGTGGGAGCAAAGAATTTTTGGAAGGGGTTCCAGACCCACAACTTAAAGACACTTCTATTAAGGTACTAATTGATAATAGCACATATCACAAGTCTTCAATTGTGCTAATTCAACTTTGTAGATATGTGAGACATATCTTTGATGTAAGAAGATAAGCACAATAAAGTGAGGACATTGATCCAAAGATCTATGAAAGGCAATATTAGATATTTATTCCAAAATAAGAGACAATAAATCTATAATAATATTCATCTATTTCAGCCACGTTCGGAACTTGGTAGATCCACCTAGGGTAGAGTACGCATTAGGTGTAAATGGAAAAGAAAGGATGGATATCAGTGAATTTGAAGGTGAGACCTTCAAGGTAATGATGATTGAAAAGACATCATCTAAGTTAAGGAGTTGACTATGATGACATCTTTTAACCATTGCCATAATTCAATCCATTTAGATTTTATTGGTGCACATTATGACTATGAGATATGTCAATTAGGATGTTGAGATAATATTTCTCCAATAGTGAAATTTAAGAGGAGGTGTATATGATACAACCTCTATTATATATGATACAACTTGAGGGATGTGAGCCCCAAAACATCCAAATAAAGTGTATATGTTGTTAATGTTCATTCATGGACTACAACAACATTCTCAACATTGGAATATAAGATTTGATAAGATTGAATCTTATGACTTCATTTGGAATGAAGAAGAACCATGTGTGTATAAGAATTCAAGTGAGAGTGCTATTATATTCTAGACATTTTATATAGATAACATACTACTCATTATTAATGATGTAGGTATGTTATCATCCGTGAAGTCTAGCTATAAAACGAATCCTCCATAACTATTATGGGAGAAGCTTCCTAAGGATTTAGGTCTACGGAGATAGATCTAAAAAGGATTCTTGGCTTGACCTATTTATTATACATAGACACCATAGTCAAAGGGTTTGACATGGAAACTTCTATATAGGTGTCTTGCCTATAAGATATGGAGTTTATCTTTTTAAAGATAGTTGGAATACATGATTATAATCACTTATGCCTTAGTCATAGGATCTATCATGTATACTATGTACATAGCCTAATGTGATGAGTACCCTAAGTGTTATGAGTAACCATTAGGCAAATCCAAGTGAGAGTCACTGGATAGTTAAGAAGTATATTTTTAAGTACTTAAGAAGTACCAATGATGCATTTTTAGTATGGAGGATATGATTGAAAGTTTTTGAGTTAGACTTAAGCTTCTAGTTCCATATGACTGATAGCAAGATAACATTAGGGTACATGTTTGCCTAGATGGTGGTGTAGTGAGTTGAAAAAGTTCCATGCTATAGACACTGTACATTTTACAAATTATTGATACCCACTGCTTATAAAGTAGTTTAGATGAAAAAAGTTTATCTTATATTAGGAAGTTGTCTCTAATATCTTTGATAATGTACCATTATTTTGTGAAAAATGATGAATCATTACTTTTGTAGTGGAGCCTTTGTCTTGACAGAAGTTAAACACTTCTGTGGCAATACTACTTAATCAGAGTGGCTGCAACTCAAGAAGATAGATGAAAGATAGAGTATCTTAAACCATAAACATTGCAGATCTACTAACTAAGGCCCTTACTCAAAGTGTGTTTGAGGGTCACCTTAGGCTAATGGAGATCAGACATGTGGGTGATTGACTTTAATGCAAGTGGGAGATTGATAGAAATGTATGCCCTAGAAGCCAATCGTATGTGATATAATTTTAAATTTCTTTTAATATCTTATTTGGTATTAATAGCATTTTCTTCATTACTAACATTATTTAAATACATCTATCATAATGAAGTCTTAAGTTGCATGCAATGATGATTGAATCATGATGAGATCATGATAATGAGATCAATTATCTAGAAGCATGTACTCTAAATATTTTTAGTCGTAGGATCCTCAAGACGAGACATCAAGAATCCAGTAAGACTGGTGTATATGATATTTTCTCATATGATGAGGATAACCGATCTCATTGGTCATCAGTGTGGGATACTAAAATACATATACATGTGCTCATTAAAGAAATGAGTTTACTGAACTGACCAATATAAAATCCTTGAATGGTATCTTACCGAATTGTCGATCAGGGTATTCTATCATCACGGTTGCACGGTTGCATCTTTAATCTAAGTTGCCAAAGATGTCTTGCTAGGCATACTATATACTTTGACTATTGACTTATAGATCACTTAGTATTGTGATCTAGTATAGTTAATGGATTGGGTATATGGGAAATCCAGTGGTGGACATTGAGTGGATAATAGGGGATCATCCACTCTCAGTAGGTGAGAGAGAATGTCCTATGGATAGTATTCTAAATCCCGCGCGACCTGCAAAACCTCCCCCATTTTACGACCGCAGCTCCTCCAAAACCGGGAAAGCTCATCCCCATCTTGCTGTAATGCCTCCTCTCCTAATCAATATTTCTTAAATTTACATAGGCAATTACGTAGGTAATGGAAGGAAGGGAACTCTCGCATGGAATTTCAAATTGATTGGTTCCGGGTACTAAAAAAAGATATATTAACATTTGGCATTTTGATCCTCCCATATAAATGTAAGGTGAGTGGGCTTAAATGGGCTACCCTCTCTCTTGTTGGGCTTAATTAACATAAACGTGAAATGAAGTGTTGTTAACGGGCCGAGTTAAGATAACAGCTCTATCAAAAAACAGAGTGTCGACAAATGCCCCCCACGGGCGGTACTTTGGAGGTGTGAGTTGACGTCGGCAACGAACGCCGACATGGAATCGCCCGTGTAAATTATTGTTCCATCTTCTCTTCCATCGTCGAATTCAAATGATTAGCTTGACATTGCTCGAACGTCATGAGAATCGGGAAGGGCTTGGCCCCTCGAACGCGACTAAACTTGGCCAATTTTTCTGTTCAGCATTTTTTTGGCACATGGTATTCAAATTGTATCCCCGTTCTAGCTCTCATTTCTGCTATCTCATTCTTCTCTTTCTTTCACTTTTTTTTTCTTTTTTTTTGCATTGCTACGTAGAAACCCCTTTTTTTGCATGGCCACCTCAAGTCTACCTTTCTCCCTCTTGTTTTATTTCATCCTTTTGCATGGCTACGTAGATCCCTTGGCTACGTAGAAACCCTTTAAAGGAAAATCAAGAAGCAAACAAGAGGTGCCGTGGAGAGTTATGCAGGCATGTTGCCGTCGGGCATTCTCTTTTTTTTTATGTTGCTCTACCTCCTTTCTTCCCCCCCCCCTTTTTTTGGGTACAAGACGTCGCCTTTCGACGGAATCTCTTCTTTTGCCTGGCCGCATGACCTCCATGCGCTCCCCCTTCTTTTGATTGAATCTTGTTTTGGATCTAGTTTAGAGAGAGATCAAGCACGTCCGGATCCAGATTGAATTCGGCTTATGTACGTTAAGCAGGACTGACATTTTTTTTCTCCCATTTTTTTTTGCCATGCCACTTATGCAATCTGGACTCTTTCTGCCGTTTTTCCTTTGAGTTGCCGCGACTAAGACTTATGGTTGCGATCACCTATTGCCCTTGCCGTTTCTGCCTGGTACCGTCGCTAGGTTCATCGTTTGGTGGTCCTGTTAGTGCCACAACCATCGCTGATTGCTGCTATTGGGTCCACCTATGGCGATCGCAAAGATTAGTTGGTGTTGCCACTGTCGCGATCGAGAGGAGCAGCCGCTAATTGATCCACGATCAAGAGGAAACTCGAGGGCGGCGTGATTTGCTCTGTTCTCATTTGCAGTTCTTTAGCATGGTTGGAAAAGGGCTACTATAGGTTGATCGCTGTTGGTAGCACCATTGCGGTGACTGGAAATGAATCTGCTCAAGTCGGCCAGTCATCGGAGCTCAAATCTTGTCAAAATTCTGCTATGAACATTCTTTTTCTTTCCCCTTCTCTTCTTTACTTTGTTATATGTTCCCTTTTTCCCATTTTTTCATGTTTACGTAGAGCTCTTAGAGAAAGAAAGCAAAGGAAATGTCGCGGCCAAACTTAGACATGACCAAATTTTGTTTGAGCTGTAACCACCATCGCAAGTGGTGTTTGGCCTTGCAATTATGCCCCTTCGTGGTCGTCCTTGCAATTACAAGGGGGGGTTGCTTTCGCGCGCAACGGTCGGTGCTACTGTAGAGACCGGCGGGGCTGCCATTCGTGCCGAGTGGGGCATGTTGAAGCCGACGATGCCTTTGTCTTCTTTTTTGTTCTAGCTGGTTCTTTTGACTCAAATGTCCTCGGGTCAAGAAGGGCTTGGGCCCTCGGAGGTGACCATTCTACCCTACCTTGAGCTTGACTGTTGATCTTTCCAGATGTGTTCTCTTTGATTTTTTTTTTGCCTTACTATCCTGCCCATAGTTCTCGGTGCAGATCACGTCTAATCTCTTCTTTGCCGATGGGATGGGAACATCCGATGAGCTACAAGAGGTTGATGTAGGCTCATGGTTGTATCGTTTACTATTGCGCTCCTCTTTTTTGTTTATTTTTTTTTTAAAATTTTCTCTCTTTGGTTTTTGTTTTTATTTCTTCGCCTCTCCTGCGTGCAAAGGTTGACGCTATCAAGACCCCACCGTCAATGCTTTTACCATCACGGCCTGAGATGAACGGCCACGGACGCTCTAGCTTTCATTGTTCAAATATGATGCCACTGTTGTTCTTGCGGGTGTGGCTGACTTTTGGGTCTGCTGGCTGCATTTTTTTTTTACGAAGACCTGCGCTCTTCGTGCTCTTGACAACGGACTTCTTTGCCATCGTGATTTGTGATCATCGGCATGATTGGTGGGTGCTGCCATTATTTAGTCCGTCGAATGTCGTCGTTACCATCCATTGATCTTGCCGTCGCAGGTGCCTTAAGGACTGCATGTGTTTGTCACCGCGACGACATGGAGAGATATGGGTCGATTGCTTCTCTAACCACCACAGGGGCCATTACGTCCATCGACGGTCGTCACTAACCCCATGAGGGGTGCTACCACCGCCGCCTCAGTTGGTACTGCCGTGAAGGCCAAGCGAGGACTATTGTCTACGCCGGGGGGCACGTGGAAGCCGATGACGCCTAGCATTGCCGCCGCTATCACAGTTTGAAGGGATTAACTGATTGGCACATTTGGCGTTCAGTTTTTTTTATTATTATTATTTTGAGTATGACTCGTTCGAGTCAGCTTGCCAAATTTCTTTCTCTTTTTTTTGCATGAATCAAGCCCTTCTTAAGTTCGGACTAGTCTAGTTTTGAGGATATGGTTTCCATGGACCAGCTGGCCCAATCTCCTCCTCTCCTTTCCTTTTTTTTAGCCTGAATTTGAATCGAATAGATATGAGGTGTACTCCATTTCTTTGAAGTAGTCAGCCTCAGTTTCTCTTTCTCCCTCTTTCTTCCTCCGAATCTTATCAAGACACGGATTGGAGAATTGGAAAGGACATTGGGTGGATCCTAATTCCATTCGGACTAGAACCAAATCATTTTAAATTAGATGGACTTCTCTTCTCTCTTGCCCACATTTGCTGCCGCCACATCTTTGGTTGCGGGGTGTGATAATTCCAGGGGGAATCTTCTGGCTGTTGCCATTGTTAAGTGCTGCCATTGAAGCGATTTGTGAATGCTATTGTGAAAGTTGATCCAAATCTTCCTGTTGCATAAGATTCTACTGGACTGAGAAGGGCTTAGGCCCTTAGATGTAATCATTCTTGGTTCTCTGTCCCCCATATCCCATGCTCCAACTTTTCCACTCGGTGCACTTGATAATGTCGGATCCTGATGGTTCCCAATATGCCAACCTTTGGATACGTCTCTCTATGTTTTGTGTTTTGTCTTATCTTTTCTTCACTGATCCGATCATCTTTTGCAAGATTTTCACCTGGACCAGCCTTTTGACTTTTTCCTACATGCCTCCAGAAAGATTTTCATATAGTGGAGTCACCCAATTTTGCCTAGAATACCTTTTCAGGCTTTCACTCTAGTAAGGCTTCTTTTTTTTTCTTTTTTTTCTTTTTCTTTTTTTTTGCCATTTTTGCTCTTGATCGATCTCTATTTAGGCGCTCGGCCAAGCCTACTAGGCATCTCTCTCTTTTTTTTTGGAGAACTGGGTTCCCTTACCAAGTGTGATTTTCGTCTTGTACAACAGGGGAATGAAGTGGTGGTCCTTGTCGAGTCTGTTTTTCACCTCGTATGACAAGGAAATGGTATGAAGTTGTCCTTGCCGAGCCTGCTTTTCATCTCGTATGACAAGAGAGTGGAATGGAGTTGTCCTTGCCGAGCCTGCTTTTCATCTCGTATAACAAGGGAATGAAATGGTCTTGTCCTTGCCGAGTCTGCTTTTCACCTCGTATGACAAGGGAATGGAACGGAATTGTCCTTGCCGAGTCTGCTTTTCACCTCGTGTGACAAGGGAGTGGAACAGGATTGTCCTTGCCGAGTCTGCTTTTCACCTCGTATGACAAGGGAGTGGGATAAGGTTGTCCTTGTCGAGCCTACTTTTCATCTCGTATGACAAGGGAATGAAATGGTCCTATCCTTGCCGAGTCTGCTTTTCACCTCGTGTGACAAGGGAGTGGAACGGAATTGTCATTGCCGAGTCTGCTTTTCACCTCGTATGACAAGGGAGTGAAATGGAATTGTCCTTGTCGAGTCTGCTTTTCACATCGTATGACAAGGGAGTGAAATGGAATTGTCCTTGCCGAATCTGCTTTTCACCTCGTATGACAAGGGAGTGAAATGGTGTTGTCCTTGCCGAGTCTGCTTTTCACCTCGTATGACAAGGGAGTGGAATGTTCATGTCCTTGTAGAGTCTGCTTTTCACCTCGTATAACAAAGAAATGAAGTGTGTTCCTTGCCGAGTTTGAGTTTCAACTCATATACCAAGAGAAAGAAGTTTTTTTTGACCATTTAGGCTGGGCTAGCCAGGATGGTGGGAGCTTTGCAAATCGTCCAGAACGGGGTTCCGAGCAATTTGAGAGTTTTTTTTAGGGACCATTATGACCGGAGTGGCCAGGATGGTGAGAATTTTGTTTGAAAATTATCCAACATGGGGTTTTTGGATAACTTGAGAAAAATCTTTTTTGAGGATTATCAAGGCCAGAATAGCCAAGATGGTGGAATGTGTCCTTTTGTTGAGAAGTGTCCAGCATGGGACTATAGACAGTTTGACAGAGTATGTTTTCTTGGAAACCATCAAGACCGGAGTGATCAGGATGGTAGGAGTTTGAAAATCATCCAGAATGGGGCTTTGGATAGTTCAAAAATATTTGGAGACTATCAAGACCGGAAGGGTCAAGATAGTACGATTGCCATGGTCGAAAAGACTGAGATGGCAAGGTTTTGTTATAGCAGAGTGGGGTTTTGCCCTTTGTCCCTTCCGATGTGGAATAGGAGACTCCCCTCAAATTTTAAAGGCGGGAGGTGATCTTCCTCATCGCCTCAGGTATGGTCTCCACGGCGTATTTCTACTACAAGGTAGATGTGCCTACGGGAGCCGTTTCGTCATTGGCAACTCGGACCTCCTCCCTAATAAAATTAAGGGGATGAACCTGCCCACCTTGTCAGGTTGGGGGCTCGCCCTTGTTGATTTTTTTGTTTTGTTGTTTTTTTTATCAACCTGATTGCTCCTTTGCGGAGTTTTCACCCAGGCTGACCCCTTTATGATTTTGCCTGTGCGTCCTATGGTAGGATTTTCACACAGCAGGGTCATCCGATTTTGCTCAAGGTGCCCTTTCAGGTTTTCACCTTGACCGGATATTTTGACATTTTTGCCCTTGGCCGTCCATCATGTTTGGTCGGCCAAGTCCGTCGGGCATCTACGTTTTTAGCCCCCTTTTTTTTCAGCCGACGGCATGTAGGACTCTTGAAACTACCCCCCGGCCTATGCCCCCAAGTGTGCTCCATCTTCAGGGTGGCAAGAACGGCCTAGGACGAATCGGTTGGCCTCATACTACTGTGAGGGTGTGGTGGTTGGTGGTGCACCATGTCGTCAGGAAAGTAAGTTTGTTGCCGAATCTCATAGTGAGGCTGTGGCGGACTTACCAGTTGGTTTCCAAGGTTAAGAATCTCATCATGGATCATAGACTCAATGACGTCCTTGAATCGGTAACAGTCTTCAATAACATGTCCCTCCATTCTATGGTAGAGACAAAAGTTAGCTTCCTTACCTCTTTGGGTGTCGTTGGGGAGTTTCCTTGGTGGTAAGCTGATCAAATCATTCTTCATGCAGATGTCGAACAGTTTCTTTGAGTGTTCCCGACTGAAAGAATATGATTTTGCCATGCACTCCTTCCATGAGGCTCGCGGCCTCAGGGTGTTGAAGGGTTGCACTAGAACATTTTTCTTGCCCCCGATACTGCTATTCCTCGAAGAGGGGGAGATGTCCATTGTGTTGATGTCATGGGAAGCTAGCTGCTTATCTTTGTAGTGGACTTGAGGAGGGGCCACCAGGTGTTCTCCCATGTCGATGATCTTGTTGTGAATCATAGCTTCGACTAAGTCCTTGACCTGGAAGCAATCCTCAATCGGGTGCCCTATCGCCCTATGGTAGGGGCGAAGTTAGGTTCCCCAATCCTTTCGGCCTCGTTAGGACGTTTCATCCGTGGTAGGCCGATCGTGTTGTTTTCCATGCATATGTCAAATAACTTTCTTGTACATTCCCGTGGGAAGGAGTACGGTCTCGTTGTACGCTCCTCCAACGTGGGCCTTGTTGTAGAAATTTTTGGCGGGGGAGCCATGGTGGCATTCTTGCCCCCAGCATTGTTGTTTCTTGATGCGAAGGCGTCGACCGTGTTATCACCACAGGCTGCCAGATGTTTGCGTTTTGCAAGCCTTGATTCAGACATTATCATCGATGGATTACCATCGCGAGGACATTGTTGTTGGCGATGCCAAGCAGACTGAGGGCGGCCTACTGGGTTGCATCTCTCACCATGTCGAGATAGCCTCAGCTTGATCGTATGCTTAATCACATCCCTTGGGGAGGGTTCCATACACTCCATACACTCTTAAGGTGATGGACTTGGTGATTGATCATGAGGAACCATGCATGCACTGTCTTCTAAGGGCTCCCTTGGGGCTAACCATTGATAGTTGACTGGACGTGGTAGGGCCGTCGGCAATGGCCCAGTCTGAGTGGCGTCGGGTCTGAAAATTGTAGGGGCTCTTGAACTTTGAGGTGATTGAGGTGGGAATAGCCCAATGTTGGTTAGGATGGCTTTAAGCTGTTGATTTTCCAGCCAAAGGTCTGCCATTGTCAGGTTAGACCATTCACCCTCCTGTTTGCCATGCTTTGTCGTTCCTTCTACTTGAATCGTGTTGCCACCACCAAGGACGACAGGAGCTTGCGAAGACGATGGTGCTACAACTGGGTAAGAAACACGAAGAGATCTTGATTCAAGTGTTTTGCCTCTATTAGATATTGGTTTACCCAATGGTTGGTTAGAGCATTAAAATGATGCAATATTAATCTGAATATCCGCAAAACATGGCCATAAGTAGTCAGTTGGTATCATTTGTTATTTTATATTTTATCCAAGCTAATGGGGCGTTTGGTTACATGATAATGGAAATTTTTGTTTTAATTTTTAAAAATTGTAAGAAAATTTATTAAAAGAGATGTTTGACAACCATAACAATTTTATGTTTTGAAAATGATTTTCTTCTTAAACAAAAAAAGAGGATCTCACCTCTTTCTTTTTTCTTGTGATCCCCACTTTGTTTGATCATATATGATAGTTACTCTTTTTTGTTATCACATCCCTCTAAATATGATAATTTTATGTCATGAGTTAGTTCACTTTTTATTTTAGTATTTTTTTTATCATGAAAGTGTACAAAAAATTATTATGCAACCAAACACCCTATAACAAATTGAAGCTGAAGTACTTTGTATTCTGGCTCATATTTTTGATGCAAGCATGTGCATAGTCTCGTCATACCTCAGCTAAATAACACTTTCCACGTTCTCTTCTAATCTCTTTGATTTGATTCTCATCTAGCGATTTCCTATGGTATCCGCCCTTTGGTCGGTGTCAACCAAGTAAATTTAGTTATCACAGAATACGTTAGATGGTCAAATTTATCATATAAATGTAAATGAAAGTAAGAGATTTCATTCAAATTTTATAAGAATTAACAAGATCATTTTATTACGTCATTTAAACTATCTGGATCAGAATCAGTCAACTGTTTTTTTTTGTTTCCATAATGTTTTATATATTTATAAAATTGATATTACAAAAAATAAAAATGCACCATTTATAAAAATATGACAATAAAGCGATAAAAAAGTAAAAAAATAACGTCAAAGTCATTTTATGAAATCATAGTAAAAATGAGTTTTTTAATATGTTTTTGAAGTATCAAATGGGGAACATATTCCGATGGAAGGAAATCAAAATATCATGATTTTAATTCAATCGGATTCAAAATCTAAATTCTATAACCATGATCAAAATCAAAATGAAGGAGAAGCAATTCCATTACCGAATGGTACCTGTCTGCAGCCACAATTACCACACGCCAGCATGATGTTTATCTTGGTACGGTGGATCTCTCTAACTCGTGCCTTTTCCAAAGCGACTGTGACAGCAAATTCCCGCTAATAATTTTATCCCGCTTCAGAACCTGAGAGTGCTCCAAACGTTGATTTCCTTAGCGCCCTTGACTTGAGAACAACCACCCTGTATTAAATGAGTTCGGATCGCCTCAGTTCCCGGGTGGAGGGAACTCTCGCAGTCCCCAACCGGAGCGCGCCACGTCGAAGGTGGCGTAATGTGCCACCACGGACCGACGGAGCCACTGCCGGATAACGGAAGTGCGCTGACGGAGAACGTCGTCGAACGGCCGTCGACGGTGGGGAAGCGGCATCAAGCCGTCGTTTCCGAAACGTCACCTCAGTCATTAACGCCTGTTCGGCACCAATTGAGACACGCTTAAAGAATAATATTTTTATTATTGGAACTCGGTGACAGTTGGCGGTCACGCGGTAGGGTCTCCCACGACGCTCAGTACATACCCGTCGGTAGTGGGTATTCGAATGCTCGGTAGCGGGTCAGTGGAACGTCGGTAACCATCTATTTCAACACTCGGTGGTGGGAGACAAACCACTCGGTAGTGACTATTTCAGGTCTCGGTAGTGCGCCACACAAGGTCGGTAGCGTTTGTCTAGACGCTCGGTAGCGACTACTGCAGGCGTCGGTAGCGACGGTCAGAGCTCGGTAGCGTTTTTTAAATACTCGGTAGTGGGACAACGACGGCTCGGTAGCGTGGCTTCAGACACCGTTCGGTAGCGATTTCTTTCAAAATTTTGACAAATGGAAATGGCGGGACAGGAAATGATTCATGCCTCTGTGGTTGTCTGAAGCCTGCAGGCTCAATAGTGAGCTACTCAGGCGGTAAAAGAAAATTTAAATCTTTGAAAAATAGACAAGCGGGAAAGGAACTGATAAAACGGTAGCAGTTTGTCGGAGGCCCGGTAGCGTGTCAAGAAGGGTTCGGTAACGTGGTCTCGACGGAGCTCGGTAGGGCTTCTACCATATTCGGTAGCGGCTCCTCGACCGAAGTCACCTATTTTCAGGCATACTAAAGGCGGGAAGGAAGGAAAGATGTAGAGCGCTCGTCCACATTTCGTCGATTCCACTTTTCGGAGCCCTGTTCGTCCGGGAACCTCTTAGCAAGAACTAGCGAGCGGCGAGCGCCTTCTTCCCCCTTCGACAGTCATCCATCGCCGTCTTCCACTCATCATCTAGAACCAGGTTTCTTGCGGCGCGTGTAGTTTTTTTTCAACAACCGGCAAAGCTTCTTCGAAGTTGGAGTCGTCCAAAAGAATCTTGCCGCCGCTCGTTGTTCCTCTCAACCGACAGTCATTCATCGCCGAAGAAGTCCAAAGCGTGCACCGTCGCCTAGTACGAAATACGCAAGGTAATCCCTCGAAGGTGTTTTTCATACTCTTTATATGTTGTTGTCGCCCTCTACACACGTATTTCCTAGAAACGCCTTGGATTACAAACATGGAAGCGGCACAGGAAATGGCGTCTACATCCAATGTTGTAGGAGCAAAAGCAGTGCATGTGCTACACCGATGTTCATTTGCTTACTATCGCACGCAAATTGCTACCATTCCGTTCAAACAGGTCCACAGAGACCTCCTTGCACAGACTCCTTTCGGCAGTTTTATTGATATGCCTGAATACGAGTTCAGCACATCCATGATCCGGGAAATCCTCCTACTTCACGAAGGCGGTGGAGTTTTCAACATAAATGGGAAAGAGTTAAGACTACGGTCGAAGGATGTGACCCTTATTTTGGGGTTACCCGATGGCGGTGAACCCATCCAGTTGGACAGCAGACGGAAAACCCAACTGGATGATATGTTCCCTTTAGGGGTAAGTGTCAGTAGAGGTGGCATCTTAAAATTAATTGGAAATCTTGTACAGTCCAGTGTTCCGGCAGATGTCAACACAACGGTGACACTGTGGATAGCATTCATGTTTTCATATTTTTTGCTCTCGAAATCAAATAGAACATGTCAGAAGCAGCTTCTATATTACATACAAGATATTGGTTCCATAAGTGGTTACAATTGGGCTACCTATGTACATAGTGTCTTGCTGGACCGCATGGATGACGTTGCACAGAAAATTAAGGCCAACAAGTCCCCACCCTATCTACTTGGGTGTGTGGCCGTCATACCTGTAAGTATACAAAACCATTTACGTAGTATTTCTTCTTATCATATTTTATGCGTTGGTCTCACACGTCTTACTGTCGAATGTTTATATACCAGGCTTTTATATTTGAACATATCAGCGGGTTAACACAATTCTGTGGGAGAAATGCTACATGCATTTTTAGGTGGAACATGGCGCCCTTAAAGAATAAAGTGGAATTTGCGGATATACTAAAACATATCACAGGATGAAAGTATACGGTGAGTTGGAATTTGTATACATGATAAATACATTTTAGGTCTGTTGTTCTTAATGTTCTTATTACTATTGCCTACACAGGTAGTTGTAGATATTATAGACGAGGTATCGAGCGGATCAGGAATTCGCACGGAAGTACCTACCCCCAACTTGGGGGATATACTGTACAGGTGTCAACAGCTTGACGAACAATTTGTCATGGAGAGACAAAAGAGGACAGAATTGGAGCAATTCATTAGAGAAGGATTTGCCCAATTCCAAAAAAGGATTGATAGCTTCGCTCAAGATTTGGCACAAGAGTGAGAAAAGAGAAGAGCCCTGGAGAAAACAGTCGAAGAAAACATTTTCAGAGTAAAGGACCATCAACCTCAGCCCTCGTCTATGTCTGATGACATTTTCCGTCATGTACAGCAGGAGGTCGATATGATGAGGACCGCATCCTCCAAAGACTGTGAACAGAGGCGTCAATTTGATGCTACAATTTCTACGGGACTGGAGTGTACAAGAGATCTGATGTCTGAATTGTTTGACATCCCTTTGGAAACTACAGATATCCAACAGTCCCCCCAGTCGCCCACTCAAGTTGTAAATGAATTGTTGTGTATAGCGAAGAGGGTGAAGGGGAGGACTGGACGAATAAGATCCATATAGTTATAGTCACCATATGAGGCTCAACCACAACCCCTTGGGATCCAACCACCTCCACAGATGAAGACTGCGCCCATACAACAGATTGTTGTGGACAGTGCGGCCATGCCACCAGACGAAGTGGAGACCATCCCACCTCCCCGCAATGAACCCAATAAGGGAGGTAGAGGAAGGGGAGGTAAAGGAAGGGGAGGTAAAGGAAAAGGTGGTAGAGGAAGGGGAGGTAGAGGAAGGGGTGGCAGGGGAAACGATGCAGCGGTTGTTTCAGCCGAAGACGAAGGCATCAATCCTGCAGATTTTAAAACTATCCTAGACCGCATTCCTGAGGAACACAGATAAAGTTGCCTCGAGTGGTTAATTAAGCCAAGGTTAGGAAGTCATGTAAAGTTATCTGCAGTTCACTATTTTATTTACATATGCTCGTTCTCTGTCGAATTAAGCCTATTGAGTTGTTCATTTGCATTTGACTAGCTGTGAATTCTTTTTTCAGGCAGCTCGATGATATTTTTACATACACATATTGGCGAAATTTTGTCAGTGCCCACGAAATAGCTGAGTTGTTCAACATCCGATCTTACGTATCAGAGGGGTCACTGGAGATGTACTTGGAGATGTTAAAGAAAAAAATTGATGCTCAACCTGATGATTATCGAAAAGTCAGGGTGTTGCCATCATCAGTACTTTTTCTCAACAGACAGCCCAACGTCATCTTCGACAGTCAACACATAGAATGTATGCAATTTGCGTTCCAAACCAAAAGTGCCGATGAATTCATGGAGACAGAGTGCTTCCTCCTAGCCTGCCACAATGAGGGTCATTATTTTCTTATCTCATTGGATGTGCAAGAAAAATGCTTCTCGGTATACAACTCCATCAACAGCCATCCGAAGTACACACCTGGTACTAAGGTCGCGGTGAGTATATCATAAAACCCAAGTGCTATGAGTTGATTTAGACCACACACTTCAATACTTCATTTAGTTCCTCCAATTGTGTAGGTTAAAGACTGGAAGAATATAGTTCGAAAAGTTTTTGACCTTGACAGCATTATGAATTGGCCGGAATTCTATGAGATGGATTGTCTGCAACAGCCATCTGGTAGGTATGTAATCATTTTTGCGTCCTTATTAGATGAACTAATTACAAAAGGAGGATACTGACCATACATCCTCTCTGACTCAGCGTTAACTACGGCATAAATGTGATGCTGTTTGCTGAAGAGCTTAGTGCTAAAGGTCGTCCGATGCGACAGTTCACTGAGGAGGAAGTAATAAATGTGAGGGCAGATTTAACCTTACGTACGTGGAAAATGTCTGTTGCTGGTGATGGAGCAGGGGAGGTCCCGACGGAGTAAACGTCAGTTGTAAACATTCATTCATTAATTCATTCATTCAGTTGTAACACATTGTAAACGTCAGTTGTAAACATTCATTCATTCATTCATTCATTCAGTTGTAACACATTGTAAACGTAAGTTGTAAACATTCATTCATTTTAAATTAATAAAAAATTGCAATGTGTTTTGTGTTTTCGCACATGGGTAGTCGGTAACGACGAATGTCAAACCCGCTACCGAGCACTGACAGACCCGCTACCGAGCGAACGCCGCTAACGACGAATGTCAAACCCGCTACCGACCAGTGACCGACGCACTACCGCGCATTGACAGAGCCGCTACCGATCTCTGACCGACGCGCTACCGAGCACTGACGGACCCGCTACCGAGCTCTGACCGACGCGCTACCGAGCACTGACAGACCCGCTACCGAGCTAACGCCGCTAACGACGAAGTCAAACCCGCTACCGACCGGTGACCGACGCGCTACCGCGCATTGACAGAGCCGCTACCGATCTCTGACCGACGCGCTACCGAGCACTGACGGACCCGCTACCGAGCTCTGACCGACGCGCTACCGAGCACTGACAGACCCGCTACCGAGCTAACGCCGCTAACGACAAAGTCAAACCCGCTACCGACCGGTGACCGACGCGCTACCGCGCATTGACAGAGCCGCTACCGATCTGTGACCTACGCGCTACCGAGCACTGACGGACCCGCTACCGAGCTCTGACCGACGCGCTACCGAGCACTGACAGACCCGCTACCGAGCTAACGCCGCTAACGACGAAGTCAAACCCGCTACCGACCGGTGACCGACGCGCTACCGCGCATTGACAGAGCCGTTACCGATCTCTGACCGACGCACTACCGAGCACTGACGGACCCGCTACCGAGCTCTGACCGACGCACTACCGAGCACTGACATACCCGCTACCGAGCTAACACCGCTAACGACGAAGTCAAACCCGCTACCGACAGGTGACCGACGCGCTACCGCGCATTGACAGAGCCGCTACCAATCTCTGACCGACGCGCCACCGAGCACTGACGGACCCGCTATCGAACTCTGACCGACGCACTACCGAGCACTGACAAACCCGCTACCGAGCTAACGCCGCTAACGACAAAGTCAAACCCGCTACCGACCGGTGATCGACGCGCTACCGCGCATTGATAGAGCCGCTACCAATCTCTGACCGACGCGCTACCGAGCACTGACGGGCCCGCTACCGAGCTCTGACCGACGCGCTACCGAGCACTGACAGACCCACTACCGAGCTAACGCCGCTAACGATGAAGTGAAACCCGCTACCGACCGGTGACCGACGCGCTACCGCGCATTGACAGAGCCGCTACCGATCTCTGACCGATGCGCTACCGAGCACTGACGGACCCGCTACCGAGCTCTGACCGACGCGCTACCGAGCACTGACGGACCCGCTACCGAGCTCTGACCGATGCGCTACCGAGCACTGAATGACCTGCTATCGAGCTAACGCCGCTAACGACGAAGTCAAACCCGCTACCGACCGGTGACCGACGCGCTACCGCGCATTGACAGAGCCGCTACCGATCTCTGACCGACGCGCTACCGAGCACTGACGGACCCACTCCCGAGCTCTGACCGATGCGCTACCGAACACTGACAGACCCGCTACCGAGCTCTGACCGACGCGCTACCGAGCACTGACAGACCCGCTACCGAGCTAATGCCGCTAACGACGAATGTCAAACCAGCTACCGACCAGTGACCGACGCGCTACCGAGCTCTGACCTAACGCTGCCAGGCCCGCTAAGAGAATATAATATTTCGAGTTTTCGTATTTCGTCAGGCTCAGATATCTCCTTGGCTTTCTAGGGTTCTTCCCCACCGGCACTCCACCATCGCTCCAGAAGCAGCGTACGACGCGGCCCTCTTCCTGTCTACTGAAGCACGTGGACGAACTCCCACGGATTGAGTTTCGCAGACTCGCAGCCCAGATATGGACGCCGTGCAGGAAACATCGACTACATCCACTGCTGTTGGGGCAACCAAGGTACATGTATTACACAGATGTACTTTTGCGTACTATCGGAGAGAAATTGCTACGATTCCTTTCAATCAGGTCCACAGAGACCTCCTTGCACACACTCCATTCGGTAGTTATCTTGACATGCCCTTATACGAGTTCAGCATATCGATGATTAGGGAAATGCTTCTAGTTCACCAAGGTGGTGGAGTTTTTATCATAAATGGGCAAAAGATCAAAATACGGTCCGAGGATGTGGCCCTTATTTTGGGTTTACTCAATGGCGGTGAACCTATCCAGACCGACACCAAACGGAAAACAGAACTGGACAAACTATTCACCCATAAAAAAAGTGCAAGCAGGAGTGGCAGCATAAAGTTAATCAGAAGCCTTGTAAATTCTGATGCTCGAAAGGATGTCACCATCACCGTCTCTCTATGGATAGCATTCATGTGTTCATGTTTTTTGCTCCCGACATCAAATAGAACATGTCCGAAGGAGATTCTATATTACATACAAGATATTGGTTCCATAGGTGGTTACAATTGGGCCAGCTATGTACATAGTGTTTTGCTGAGCCGCATAGATGATGTTGCAGAGAAGATTAAGGCCAATAAGTCCCCACCCTATCTGCTTGGGTGTGTGGCCGTCATTCCTGTAAGTTGGCGTAATGTTGGCCAGCCATTGTTCTTTATGTAATTGATGGGCTGGTATCAGAAATGTGACTGTCACCCTTTGTATCCCATGCTTTTTTCTTTGAACATATAAGCGGCTTACCAGAATTTTGCAGGAGGACTATTCCATGCATTTTTAAATGGAACATGGCTCCCTTGAAGACCAAAGTGGACTTCGCTGACATAGTACGACAGATCACATAAAATAAGTATTCGGTGAGTTACAACATTTCAACATGATATGTATGGATGTTGTTATGTATGGATGTTGTTAACGCTACGAGTACTATTGCCTGCACAGGTTATTGTAGATATCGAAGCGGAGGGACCGGGTGAATCCGAAATTCACTCGGAAGTACCGACCCCTCAATACAGGGAGATAGCTAAGAAATGTCAGGCACTGGATCAAGAACTTGCCCTCGAGTTCCAATAATAAAAATATTATTCTTTAAGCGTGTCTCAATCGGCGTCGAACAGGCAATAATGACTGAGGTGACGTTTCGGAAACGACGGCTTGACGCCGCTTCCCACCGTCGACGGCCGTTCGACGACGTTCTCCGTCAGCGCACTTCCGTTATCCGGCAGTGGCTCCGTCGGTCCGTGATGGCACATTACGCCACCTTCGACGTGGCGCGCTCCGGTTGGGGACTGCGGGAGTTCCCTCCACCCGGGAACTGAGGCGATCCGAACTCGTATTAAATTGGCACTGTCGAATGGAATTTATTTTCTCATCCGTGTGACATCTTGCCAAATTAATGTTAGCGACAAATCGAGGCAACTGTAATAAAACACAACATTTAGGATAACAGTTTCTTGGTTGAGATGTCAGCATGCATATATAGGTCAACGTGTTCCCTATCTCCCAACGGAGTGGGACACCACTGCCCTCCTAGGTGGCATATCTGTCCTGTCGAGGACATTTCCTCAGCGCCCAGCAGTACCATTGGGCCATGACCGCAAAAAATATCCTTTTGATTAAATGAGTTCTTTTGGGGCCTCATTAAAGTCAAGTAGACACACATGGACAGAGCAATATATTAGACATCAACACGCTGTTAAATAGAGCAATGAGATAAATACACCACTACCTTTCTTTTTATTCAGTTTTTTACGCTATTTCTTTATGGCCTGTTTGGTTAGAGTATCAAAATTGATACAATACCAATTTTGATATTGATATTCCAAGAAGATGTAATATCAATATCAAAAATGATAGTATTAAGTTTCTTTAGGCGTTTGGTAATGTTATATCAATATTAAAATTGATATTAGATGTTTGGTAATACAATATCAATATGAAAATTATTATTAAGTGCTTTGATTGATTACAGTTAAAATTATTTTTTAAAATGAAAATTATTATTATTAGAGGGGGGGTCTACGGCGGGGACTCGGCCGCTTCCGGGGGGGGGGGGGGGCTCGGCGGGGGGGGAGGTGCGCGGAGGGGCGGGGGGACGCACGGGAGGGCCGGCGGGGAGGGGGGACTCCGGCGGGGGAGGTGCGCGGAGGGGGCAACGCGGAGGGGCGGGGGACGCACGGGATGGCTCCGGCGGGGAGGGGGGACGCGCGGCGGGGGCTCCGGCGGGGAGGTGCGCGGAGGGGGGGCAGCGCGAGGGGCGGGGGGACGCACGGGAGGGCTCGGCGGGGGGGGACTCCGGCGGAATCATGCAACGGGGGGGGGGGGGGGGACCCGCGGAGGGGGGGGGGCTCCGGGCGGGGGGAGGTGCGCGGAGGGGGGGGCAGCGCGGAGGAGGAGGGACTCCGCGAGGGGGGGGGGGGGGGCTCCGGCGGGGGGAGGTGCGCGGAGGGGGGGGGGGCAGCGCGGAGGAGGAGGGACTCCGCGGAGGGGGGGGGGGCTCCGGCGGGGAGGTGCGCGGAGGGGCGGGGGGACGCACGGGAGGGCTCCGGCGGGGAGGGAGGGGGGGGACTCGGTGGGGGAGGTGTGCGGAGGGGGGAGACTCCGGCGGAATCATCTGCGGGGGGGTGGGTGGACTCCGTGGAGGGGGGGGGCTCCGGCGGGGAGGTGCGCGGAGGGGGGGGGGGGGGCAGCGCCGAGGGGCGGGGGGGACGCACGGGAGGGCTCCGGCGGGGAGGGGGGACTCCGGCGGGGAGGTGCGCGGAGGGGGGGGGGCACGGAGGGGCGGGGGGACGCACGGGAGGGCTCCGGCGGGGGGGGGCTGCGCGGAGGGCCGGGGGGATGCACGGGAGGGGGGAAGGTGTCTGCCATGGGGGGGGGGGACGCGCGGGGGAGACGTCTGCCAGGCGTCCGTATCAATTTCAATACAGGTCTTCACCTGTATTATTTATGATACTCTTTTTAACTATTAATCTTAAAATTAATATTGGTATCCAAACACTCACTAATGTAAAATATCAATATCAGTTTTGAAACTGATATCAATACAGGTGCTTGATACTGTAAACAAACAGGCTGTTAGGTCTTCACATCGTTATTCCCCTCTTGAAGAGATCCGTGAAGGCAAGACATAGGGGAGTGTACTACGTTGGCATGAATCTCACGCTTGAAATGCTAGCAGACGTGAAGCACACAGTTCCACTAAAAACATCTCACGATAACGTAGTCCAAGAATTTGCATTGTCAGCAATTGACTCTTCAGGTATCCACCCAACAAACCAACGTGCTTATTCCAACACGTCAGAGTTTTCATGAATATCATAAAACAAAAACTTCTCTGTACTAATCAATTCTTCTCAATGTTATGCCCATGTAATCACTCTTCTCAGACGTAGTTTGACATTCGAAATTCTCTTAAAACCGCTGGATTGAAAAGAACATCCGCCAGTTTGACCGGGCATAGTTTTTTAACGACTCAAAAAATACAAATACGTAACGAAAATTAATCTAAAATATCGAGACAGTTTAGGAGAACAAAATAATTCCACCACATCGATTTAAAACAAATTAAACAACCTACAATTCTCAGTCAACACTTAAGTAATCCACAAAGTGCTGACATAAAATCATATCCAATCGATAAAGAGACTCAACACCAAGTCAAAAAACCACTACAGAGTCAAACTGAGAATTTAATGAACTCAACACATAGTCCAACCCACATCTATAAAGTCAAACCAAACAGATATCAAACTAACAATAGAAGGGAAACTCAAACAACTTAAATGCAAATGATGATCACTCGTCACCAAACTCCTCGTCCTCTGGATCCTCAAGTGGCTCTGTATCCTCACCAATATCCTCCTCGTAATCTTCACCAAAGTCCTCATTGAGAAGAGACTCCTCAAAATCTACTGAAAAAATATTAACAACGAAAAGAGTGAGTCACCACAGACTCAGTAGAACTTACACCTGAACTATCCTACTATAATAATGATTTTCTAACAATTTTAAATATATTAAGCCTAAAAATTCAGATTATAATACATAGGATTTAAGTTAATTATATATCTTCAATTAGAATGATTACAATGCCTTTCTACTACCCCATAGTTAACATGATTCTATACGCACTAAAACCAACATATCCTGCACATCTAACTAAGCTAGGTATGCTTACACCACATACACCTATCGTAATACAAAAGGCTCCATTAAACCACTAATACACATGCCAAAATGCACAACTAAATACTTGTCTGAGTAAATATCAAGCTCCATTTGAATAATGTAGCCATGTCACAAAACTAGCACTATATTTGCCATATAGTAGGAAGTAACATATAGTAACTAAATCGTGTAGTACACTTAGGCAGGGGTGTATTTAGGATAAACCATGGCATCCGTGATCGAAGGATGCTTCAGATTCAACTAATCTTCGCTGCCCACGGGCCTCTGACATAGTCTGGTGAAGTAAACTTTCATCACAATGCAACTCACTGCATTAACCACATCTCACACAATGCAAACATATAAATAACTCAGACAAATAACCATGAACATGCAATTGACAATCCAAACATGAAATACATAGTACACCCATGGCTCTATGTATCACATATTTGTATACCATAGCACAATCTAGCACAAACTGAAACCATTCAATCATATGATGCATCTAAGTAGGATCATGCAAATTATAACATAAACATATCAATCACATGATTTGGTAGTACTATCTACTACATAAATGAAACTAAACTAAACACAAACATCATTATGCTTAAACCTTATATCGGCTTTTTAAAAAATCAAGATATACATATTAAAGATTACTGCAATGCAACCATGTTAATCTAACTAGGTTTAAACATAGAAAAACTTATCATGCCAACTAATATACATGAATAATTGAATTAGTCTAAACAAGCATGGTTTAAACAAGTCAAGCTAAATATATCTAATCATGCCAATACGCCAGAAATAACCCACTAATTATATCATATTAATCATGGTGATCTAAACATATTTTTACGGTTTAATCAATCATATAGGAGTGCTAAGAATAGCCGAGACGCCTACCTTTACGACGACGACGAATGGCGTACGGAATTTCAAGGAAAACAAATCGGGTGACGAGTATGTCACGGTCACAACGGTGACGATCTGCTGAAAGGAGAGAAATATAGAATAGAGAGGTTAAGAGAGAGAGGGTGATAAGAAAGAGAATGATAGGAGAGAGAGAGAGACGATATACCACGGTGGGGAGGGGGTCAAACGTCGAGTCAATGAGGGGGGTGATGTTGCATGGCGACGGGTCAGCGACGGGGCGACGGTTGCCGCAGGTGGGTGGCCAAAGGAGAGCGGTGGCTCGACAGCCGAGGCGGGGTGGCACGGCACTGCTGCGGCCACGGGCGATAGGGTGCTGCAGCGAGTCAACAATGGGGTGGCGCTGACGTAGAGGTGGCATGGGGCGGCCGAAGCACAGCGGCGGGTGCATGGGTCTGGGCGGGGCTGAAGCGCGGTGGGAGCGGCAGATGAGACAATGCGGTAGTCGAGGTGGCATAGTGGCGGGGTGGTGCAGCACTGTTGCGGCCGACAGGTAGAATTACATCTGTGGGCGGGAAGACAGCCGGCGCGCAGCGGCAACCGAGAAGACGCAATGGTGAACGAAAAAGGGAAGAAAAAATCGGGTGACCGGGAGAGGAAAAAGAAACGGTGGACGGCCAGAAGATTAGGGTATCGGGGAGAGGAAAAGAAAGAGATGATTACGGTAGATTAACTGGAGAGAGGAAAAAACGGGAAGGGTAGAGAACATTAATAATATTAAATATCATAATAAATATAATAACTATTTTTTTAAAACCAATATTTACTCTTAATTTTACCGTTTTAGCCTTTTATGTATTCACTTTAAGGAATAACATTGTCATCAAGAACTGTGTACAATTCTGATCATTTTAGACTTGTGGGTCAATAAAGACAAGATACTTGTAAGGTTGATTTAAACGGGGCTTGAGTCTGAAGACGCTTGATTACGGACCAACTATGAGGGCCCCATACTTTTGAGTGATGCTAACACCTTTTGCTGACTCAAACAGTCCTAATAGACCTACCATTGGAATCTGACAATACAACATTGAAATATATATATATATATATATTTATATAGGCTGTTGGGCGCCAATTGCAAGAGGGTGAACAAAGTGACCAGAAATTACCAATGGGAGAGGAGAGAGACATTTATGGAAACGAAAAGTCTAGGGCCTTCTTAATTCATCCATCTGGAATTCTTTTATACTAGAGCTACTTCATTTCCTTTTAAACTCCAATTATTTTTTTCCTGTCGAGAGACTGATAAAGCATCAATAAAGAGCCAATATATATCAGAACAAAGAAAACCCAACATATCTACCAACTTTTTCTATTTTCCCTTGTGCATATACAATAAGGTGCCAAGTTACTCAAATACTGTAAAACCAATATCATATAGTATGATCCTATGTCTTGTATATCAAAGTCCTAGACCAAGATTCCTTAAATTCATACCTAAGTTGAAATTAGGCAAACCTGAAACCTGGAAGGTGATATTTTTCATATTTCGAGCTAGTCCCAGTCTATGGATGATTAGAAAATCATTGGTGGTAATATATCCCACATGTTGATAGCCGAGATAGAACTATGCATGTTTTAAATCCTAGGAGAACTATCTGGTTTATGTTTGAATTACATTTTGATGTTATATTTTTGGATTCATTCAAATGCTTAAGCCCACGGCACATAATGTTAAGGTTTGTTAATGAAATGACCATGAACATACTTTAAATCTGATATCATAAAAATCAGATTTAAGCAAAACTTTTTAAGTTTAAAATGGCAAGACTTAGATAAAATGGAATTTTAATTGAACTCTCATAATCAAAATATATTATTCTATTTTATCTGAATCATGTCTTTTCTAGACCTTGGATCCAAATGAACTCTAATAATTCAAAACATGCTTTAAATTAAAAGAGTAAAATCTATGTTAAGAATCTATCAAGGTATATAACCTTACGATGTTTGAATCTTAAAATATATCTTCATAAAAGCGTAAATGAAACTCAAATCAAACTTAACATACTAAGTTTGCATTTCATTGAGCTTAAGGGGTTATAACTCCATGTGTTTATATTTTGAAGATATATGTTTCCATTTCTATGAGTTTCTTTGATAGTTAATTAAGGGTATTCAAGTGTCTCAATATAATTAACATTGGAAATTTGCATTTTATGATGAAGAGAGGTGAAAAGACATTTCTAATGAACCTAAAACCTTGATATGTTTATATTTTTATACATAACATGTATCTTGGCTAATACTCCTATTAGATATATATATATATCATGTGTTTTCATTAATATATATTGGTCAAAGACAATAAAAGTTCTTTTCCCAAATAAATAGAAACAAATGAATTTTCAAGCCATACAACCTATACTTTTATATTTTTATATAAAAAGGTTTCAAATGGACACGAGTAAATCTTTTATAATGCTGGAACACTTTCGAACTCCTTTTGTTAATGACTATCCAATTCATTAATTACACTAGCATAATTGTCCAAGATGTATACATTACTTCTCATGGTCAGTGAATAACGTATGCATAGTCCACTTGGACAGTATAGCCTAAGGGGCTATTTGGTACAAGACTAATTTGGGAATAAAGCTGGTTTAGGGGATAAACCAGGCTTAACCTGTAAATGATTTGGTACCAACAGGCCCTAAAGAGACAATGATGACCCAACTTGCTGATGAACCCTATTATGGATGGTTACCTTGATTAAAAAAACACATTTTTAAATAAAATTGTCATACTAAGATGAAAAAGAAATTTAATAGAGCAGATGACATGGAATTTATGGCATTTACCCACAACATTTATTTCTTCCTTCAAAAAAAATATTTTCACCTTTTATTGAAATGGATCATTGCAGCAGCATGTTTAAAGGAACAACATGGATTCTTCAATTGTTACACACTGTTGATAGTCTAACATATAAGACACCTATGATGTAAAGAATATCATGGATAAGCAAAGATGCGAAAAGGATGTGAACAAAGGCAAGAAATAAATGACAATAAGTACCCGAATGGAGAATATTTTCGGCCACTGACCTCATTTTGACATAATCAAGGATGGTGGCAAGACCTTGTATGGATTCAATATTGCACATGGATCCAATAACTTCTTTATAGAAGCCATTAGTGTCACCTGATGTTAAATACATTGTCAAAGGTCATGTAGGAATAAGACTTTCCCTAAAAAAATCATTGTGAATTAACTGATGCGTGGATAAAGAGAAGGATCTCATAAAAGACTGAGCAAGAAAATAAATGTTTTAATGCCCTTTTCTCGAAACCATGTGTCAAAAGGACCCTGAACGATGACCATTATGCATGTGGGAACCAGATAGTCTAAAATCAGGCAACAACAACCAACATTAATTGAAGTGGATATACATATTTTCCAAACAAGGCTATTGTGAAGTGCACAGTAGGCATTCTAGGTGTAAACTCAAATAACAGACATAAAAATCACTCTAAAATGAACCATTTTCATTCAAAAGCATCATCCAAACTCTGCTTGTATATGCTTAAAATCCTCTCCAATTTTACATGACACAAATCAACATAAGAGGATGCAGATCAGAAGCTACCATGTATATGGTCAACGCAATTAAGAGAAAAGGAAGTACGTACAGTTTCAGGGGACTTGCTGTAATAAATCTTATCTGCTTTCATCTGCCCAAGACCATGCTCTGCACTGATACTTCCCCTGTGTGCAGCAGTCCACTCATACACAAAAGGTTCAATTTTTCCAAAGACCTGCTATGCAAGAAAATACATTCAGTCATCAATTTCAGAAGACAAAATGAAACCCAATCTGATCCAGTGAATAGTGACTACATTGTCATCATGTGTAGTTGTGGAGATGTTTAGATGCACATTACCGTCTCCAAGGTGGCCAAACCCCATCACCTTTGCCGAGTCACCTGAACATTAGCTTTCAAGCATTCTTGTCCAATATGACTATTGTTAAAATAATAGTAAAAGATTCGTACAGCACTAGAATTGAAAGAAATTAGGAGAAAAAAATTGCATTGAAAGAAACAAGGAAAAAAATCACAATAAACTACCAAGTCGTAGTCGCATTTCTTCAACAATGTTGTAAAGATTGTCCGGAGGTAATGATAGGTCATATTTGTACACTGCCCCAGCTTTTGATAATGCCTCTGTTATTCCCTAAACGATAAGCAAAATTCTAAGGATATTTACTGACTGAAAGTGGTTTGACTGTCTAAGGCACTAGCTTCTTTGACGTATAAATGATTAAAAGACTAAAAATAGACACAAATAATTTATTTGAAACATAACTAGAAAAAGATAGTAAAAAATGCACATCTAGAATCTTATGGTATAGCACCACAATAGAAAATTTGAGCATGAGCAAAGACAACTTCAATGTCATCCTTAATGATGTTTTGCAGGATATTGTACATCATCTGAATTTTGAAAACATCTTCATAGATTAAATTTACATCAAACAAAGAAAAGTATAGCAGTTTATAATAATAGTTGGCCATGGTTGACAAGGTTCAAGTTTAGTTCCCGTAATAGGATGCCAAAAAGTAGATTACTTCTCTAAGTTTGTCAATGCTATCACTCTCTTATTACTCCTCCCGTCCTTTTCCTTTTCTTTCTTCTCTACCAAAAATGGCCCTTTTGCCCATTTCACATTTGCTCTTTCTCTTCCCCTTTGCTTTCAACAGTGACTCTTCTGCCTAGCCCTCTCTCTTGATCTTTTTAGAGGTATCCCAAAACCCAGAGTAAAACATCTTGAAGATGAAGAAGTTAGCTAGAAACGTGATTAGGATTACAGTAAAAGGAAGCATATTGGCCCCATCAGGTGTACAAGCATTACTAGCTCGCAGAAGAGATGCAGACAGTTGCAAAATGCCTTTGCTCAGGCAAAAAACAAAATGGCAGGAAAATTAGGAAGCTAAGCACAATTGAAGCTAGAACTAGAATTATGGGGGTACAGGATACTGATCTTTTAGAACATTCTAAAAAAATGAGTCCAGACTCCCACAAACTAGCTAAGAATGATTCAGGGGTATAAAACCCTCATGTCTCAACTACTAGGTATGTGAGAACGTGTGATGTAGGAAGCCCAATTAAAGTGGTTAAGTACCCTAAAGAAAACATGAAATCTCAAATGGAGAACCTGGAAGTCATGATCAGCACGGTGATGTGGGTTTGGAATACCCTAGTGTGCAAAGATCAAGTGATTCAAGTTAGTGTCCAACACTTATAAAGGAACCAATATGAATTTTGGGATACCCAACTTGCCAGGATCAAATACATTCTCAAATGCAGAGCTGGTCAAGGTCAGGACATGAAAGGATAGGAGCTGCAGTTGGCAAGGCTAAAGGATTCCAAATTTTTTATCTTATAGGATATGCCAATTGGTATGTATCAACTGATGCCATTCACAAAAATGGAATCAATTGATTCCGATTCTTATCTTATAGGATATGTCAATTGGCTTTGGATCAATTAAGTTTTAGCAGTATGAAATAAAATTTTGAAATATCATATTCCATTTATGAAATGAGAGGTAGCAACTGTTGTTGAAAGCTGAGGCATACGGTATATAGACTAAGGTCAAAAATTTAAAAGCGAAGTCTTGTTTAATAGATGCAACCTTTGAGAGCTCAAATGAGCCTATTTAGTGAAAGAAAGTTTAATAAGATTATTTCATGTACCATACAATAGAACATTAATGTGTGAACCTCATTTTTCTCTGTTTCTTTGTTTTGGAAAAAAATGTTTTATATGGATGACCCGGACTCATCTAGGAAAATAGGTGATATCCTAAAAATATTAGATAATCCGGTGATAATTTAAAAGTATTAGAACTGAGGTTCGGGTTCTTTAAAAATTTGATTTATTTTGACCCTTCTCCGCTGAATGGTGTGAATATCCGGTGTTAACTTACATTGAGCAACAACTTGAATGCCCTTGATTAACTGTTGTAGCAACATGTTTTTTTGGAGAGCGTGCACATCCACATAAAATAATGAACTCAAAGGGGTAGCGACCTTTTGGGCCCGATGAAATGCAAACTGGTTTGTTTGGGGTTAATTTTATTTGTTTGTTGGTTGATTTTAATTGGCTTAGAGTTGGTTTTATAGGTTTCAGATTTAAGTGAAGTTGTTTGAGTTGTTTGTTTGTTATTTAATTTGATTTCGGTTTGATTTTGATTTGTTTTAAGTTGGATTTGATCGGTTCAAGTTGTTTTGATTTCAATTTTTGATGAGTTTGAAGTATTTTAGACATTATGGAATTCGGTTTGATTGATTTGATCTTGAAGCTTCAGATTTAATTAACAATCTGAATTTTTCTGTTTTCATGTTGGTTTTGGCATGTTTTGAGTGTTTTAAAGTGTTGCTTATTTAATTTTATTTGAAATTAAGCATTTGTTGTTCATTTTGTAAGATTTGGTGCCTTTTAAGTGAATTTCCAGGTTGTAAAAATCTGATTTTTACATGTGTTTTCAGATTTGTTAAGGTGTGGTTGTTTTGCTTAAGATCGATTTGTTAATACTTTCTTTGTTGTGGTTCGGTTTCTTTTATTGAATTGAGATGTTTTAGGATAAATTTCAGATTTGTTTTAATTCTGAATTTTCTTTTATTAAAATTTCAGATTTGCTTATGTTGCTTTTTTTGTTGTTATGTTTGTTTTTTTTGGTTTGAAGGTTTGCATCTCATCCGACTCATCGGGCTGCCATTCGATGCCTGGCTTTATACATTCCATGCCGACATTGAAGATTATTTCTTTTCATAGATAATGAGCACAATAAAGTGAAAAAGATAGGCATTCCTTCCCTCAACACAAGTTCTTCACCATTTTATGAAAATTTCGACATTACAACGACATGTCGGTCATTTCCAGCTTAGTGAAGTTTTACTCATCCAAAATGGCCAGCCTTAACTTAGCCATATTGGGGGAAGGATCGCCGGCTACGGGAGCATGCCCGTGCCACTATCCAGATTGACATTCCTGGAGCATGTCCGGGGGAGTCGTCTAAGGTGGAGTACCCGTTGGGATGAAGCTCCTTAATTTAGTTTGGCTTTTGCATTCTAATTTTGATTTGTTGTTTTTTTTGAAGCAAGGCCATTTAGGCTGGTTCAAGTTTCATCGGCGTTCAAAGGCGATCTTCGATTTTCTTGAGTCGGGTGAACTCTTTTTGAAGGCAAAGTCTGACCTGTGAAAGGGCTATTGAAGCTTGCTTCTTTCTTGATATGTTGAAGGCAAAGTCGGACCCGTGAAAGGGCCGTTGAAGCTTTGCTTCTCTCTTGATATGTTGAAGGGGGCCGTTGAAGCTTGCTTCTCTCTTGATATGTTGAAGGAAAAGCCAGACTTGTGAAAGGACCGTTGAAGCTTGCTTCTCTCTTGACATGCTGAAGGCAAAGCCGGACCCTTGAAAGAGCCGTTGAAGCTTTTTCTTCTCTTTGTTGGTTCGAGCCACAAGGGGACTGCTGCACCTTCTTTTCAATTTTTTTTTATGCAAAGCCGCAAGGGGGGTGTCAAGGGTTTTTTTTGAGAACTGGCTGGACCCGTGAAAGGGTCGCTTGGTTGAGCCGCAAAGGGGCTGAAGTCTGGGCACAAGGGGGGTCTGGTTGAGGGACCAGGTAGGGGTCTTCTAGATGGGCCGTTGAGGGGCCTAAACGTGGGCTGAATAGGGGCTGGTTATGGACCTGTAGGGGTCTGTTTAGGGTGTCTGCAGGTAGGCTGGAACCTGGCCACAAGGGGACCGGTTGAGGGACTTGGCAGGGGTCTTCTGAATGGGGGCTGGTTATGGGCCTGTTCAGGGGGTCTGCCTAGAAGGCCTGCAGGTGGGCTGGAGCCTGATCGCAAGAAGGCCAGCTAGGGGACTAGACAGAGAACCGAGCAAGGGTTTATTCAGGGACCTGAAAATGGGCTGGTTTAGGACCTATTTAGGGGACCGAACAGGGGCTGTCCAGGGGCCTATTCTGAGGACCTGAAGATGGCCTATTCAAGGGGGTTTATTTGAGGCCGGTTTGGGCTACATGAAGGTCTAGGGGGAGAAGTGGGAAGGAGGAGAAAGAAGATGCTCTTAGAGGGCTACATAGTTGATATTAACATCCTCTTACCTTGTTTTTTTGTTCTGGTTGCAAGGGAGGCGATGGAAGGAGCTGAGGACCTCCTTCCTCTTCTTCTTTACCTCCTCTTGGCCGCGGGCAAGGTGCTGGAGTAGCAGGTACCAGCTGATGGAGAGGCAGCCTGTCGGCATCCAAAAGTTTCCCCTTTGGGCTTGGCGTGTCCCCCTCTTATAGGGACTGATGGGACATCGAGGGTCAGTTTGGATTAAATGTAAGATGACCCTTCACTTCCCAAACTCTTTGAATTCCCACAAGTCTTCAATGCTTGGACTGTCCCTTGGTGTCTCCCATGTGGGCTGACCACTTCGGTTCCCTCACCCCATGAATTGGTCAAGGCTGAGGTGGCAGGTGGTGGCCTGGGCAGTCAGCCCAGCTGATGTGGCAGGAGGGCTAACCTACTGAGGTGGCAGGTGGGCCGGCGGTTGGCAATTGGGCCTGCCTTTTTTGGTGCAGTCCAGTCCCTTCCTCCTGTGGGCTGGTGCGCAGATAGGCCAATGAAGGGGCTGGAATTTGTTTAATTTAAATGGGAATGTGGGCTGGGCTGATTAAGAATGTGCTATTGGGTCCTTTAGGACCTGATTTGGCCCATTTAGGACCTGAATTGGCCCATTTAGGGGGGGTTCCTGCTTGGTCCGAACCTCCTTCCCTTCTTTTTTTTTTTGAAAAGAAAGATGCCAACAATTAACAGAATTAACCCTGCTAAGACTCTTGAGGAGGCCTTTTCTTGTACATTAAATGACTTGCAGCACCTAAGCAAAAAATGGCAAGGGATTTTGAAGTCTTTTAGTGAATGGTAATGGCAGGGGGAATGCAATATCTACCTAAAAAAATAAACTTACCATGAGGAGCAAGAAGCAGCATCCCCTGTTTTCCCAACGCCTTCTTTCCTCTTCCCGCCCCAACCGTTTCTTCTGTCTCTTCCTCCCTGCCCTGTGCATTTTCCTTCCATTTCCTTCTTTCCCGCCCCAAGCACTCTCCCTCTCTCTTGTCAAAACCCACCTCCTATGAGATCTCCCTCCTCACCCTTGCTCTCTTATTCACTGCAATCTTTCCTTCATCCTCCCTTCCTCTCTCATGTGTAAGTGTCAATGCTCTCTCCCTCTCTGTCACGCCCTCCTCCACTATGAGACGGATGTCACTCCTTTGCTGGATGCCTTGCTCTGCCATCACCCTCCATAAGTGTCACCTCAATGTCGACAAACCAGTGCCACCAGTGCTGCTTGCTGCCTTTTCCTCCACCATCAGCACTGAGTGCCCGCCAGCCTGAGTTTCCCCTCTATATCTCTCCCATTTCTCTCACCTGCCTTGCCAGCCCCTTCAGGTAGCACACAGCTACCCCTCTCACTCTCCCTTGCTCACCCAATATCCTCTCCTCTTTTTCTCTTTCATGCTTGCTTGCTTCCAGCCGCTGTGCCCTTCTCAGCCTAGCTCTCTTTTTCTAGCTTACTTAAGCCCTGGCCCATTGCTCGGCCCGACATCCCCCTGTTCTCACCCTCTCACGCATGAGCACTCATCTCTCTCTCTCTCTCTATCTCTCCTGCCCTGTCAAGCATGCTAGCATCTCTGTCGGACTGTTATCCCTCGTCATCAGTGCTGGCCCAACATCTCCAGTCACCATCATCCTGCTTTCCATTGATGCTTTGTTTGCTGCAGTGTATTTTCACGCTCCCATTGCAGCACCACATGTCATCATTGCCGTATTACATGCCCAGGGTTTGGTTAGTTCCAGCTAGCCATGCGTCAGTGGCCATTCGATCAGCTCAGTGTGCATATCTCAATGATCAATTAAAGTCAGTTTGGTTAGTGATATGGCATCAATTGAGGTAGATTTCCCATCTTGACCTATCATTATAATTAATAAAAATAAAAAAATGCTAAAATACGTCCATTGAGTTGTGATTAACTTTTGTAGCATGACATTATAATTCATGTTATTTATTGCTTTCGAATGAAAGTTTGATGCAAGCATGTTTAAAAATAAGCAGTTGAAAGAACTACCCACCCTACCAACACATCAAACAATGGCTGTTACTGAACCTGTATCTCCAACTGCTAGTATTTCATATGGAACAAATTCTCCATGGAGTATTTCTTTATTTCCTCCAAAACATAAACCGTCACTGGATGGAGGTTTTATATCTACATCTTCACTTCACTTATCCTCCGGAATATTAGTCAATAAGGATTTGTTTCATGATCATGCATTGCTTCAACAAAGTCATTTTTCTTCATATATAGAAAGTGGGGAGTCTTCTATGTCACAAGGTCTCAAGGACTCAGTCTCAACTTTAGTTGATGACATTAATAGAAAATTTCTTAAAGAGGATAAAAAGTTCACAAGACTATCTAGGATTTGTTCCTCATTGGTGGTTAAAAGCATGGTTCGCCGGGTCGGCGACCCGGTCGGCCGGGTCGCCCGACCCGGCCGGTTTTCGGGCCGACCGGCCCGGAAACGACCCTGTCGGGCCGACTCCAAGCCGGCCCGACAGGGGGTCGGTCGATCCGCGACTACTCTGCGCCGCATTTAATAATAGTATAACAATACTTCACTATCACTTATACCATCACATGTATATAAGAATTTTAATCATAAAATACGTGTTATATACTCAAATTTTATAAAGAACTATTTTAACTCTCTTCTCTTTCACACACATCATCAAATTTGTCAAGAACAATTATTTTTTGAGTGTCCCATTTATTAATTGTACAATAATATTTTACTAGTATTTATATTATTATGTATGTTTAAAATTTATAATTATAAATATATGATACATCTTAAAAATTATAATTTTATTTGTTAAGTATCTTTATCTTCTCACTTAAGATTAACTCTTTCCCAACATATATTAATACAACATAATCACAAAAAAATCATATCTACTTGTATACATAAATAAACACTCATATTAAATTATAATATAAAAAATATAATTATATTTATGTATATATTTTATGTATACATAAATATATGACATAAAATTATTGTTTCTATTTGTTTCTTATTTTTATATAATTTTTTATAATAAAATATTTAAAATCCGACCCCATCCGACCCTGTCCGACCCGGGGTCGCGACCCCGTCCGACTAGGTCGGTTTTGGGGCCGACCGACCCCGGGCCGACCCCCGACCCTGCCTTCCTTGGTTAAAAGGTCAAGTTAAAATGATAAGATGAAAAGAACTTCTAGAAAATGTTTGCATTTCGGTGAACAGCTACGTGGATTGGTTTCAATTTCATCTCCCCTAAACTTAATCTTTGACCAGGACAAGGATGCTACAAGGGCTTTGGCAGCTGGCCCTAAGCAGCTGCAAGGTACATAATGAGGATCATATCATGGAATTGTTGGGATGGGAATGGTACCCGACAGTTCTGTTCATTGATAGATTAACCCATTCAGTTAAACCAGATATTATCTTCTTAGCTAAAATCAAGAGTAATTCTGCATCTGTTAAACTGCTTTTTCAAAATAGGCATATCACTCAGCATGTGATTTTACCAGCTAAAGATAGATCAGGCGATATGTGGTTGTGGTGGTTGGATACAGTTAATCTTGACATTTTACTTCAATCTTCGTCGTGGATAGCCATTTTGGTCACCAATGTTGTTTCTCAACAAAAATTTATCTTGATTACTACTTATGCTTAGGGGTGCAAACAAACCAATACACTCATCGAGTAGCTCGAAGCTCGGCTCGATAAAAACTCGACTCGGCTCGTTTATTATGTTAAATGAACAAGCTTGAACAAAAAATAAAACTCGACTCATTAAACGAGCCGAGCTTGAACAGACTCTTACTTAGCTCGATAAGCTCACGAGCAGCTCAATTAAATATTATATTATATATTTATTTTTAAAAAATAAAATTTGAGTAATAATAATTATATATTGTCACTTAAATATATTAAATAATTAAAAATTGAGTTTAAACTTAGATTGAGTTTCATAAATGAGCTAAATCTAGAGTTTCACAAATAACTTTTCATTGATTTAGAGTTTATAAACAAGTTTGTATATATCTTAAGTTTGAATGTGAATTGAATTTTAGTATAACTACTACTCGAGTTCAAGCTCGACTCGGCTCGATTAATATACGAACCAAGCTTGAACAAGGGTTTCACATACTCGCTAAAACTCGAGCTCGAACTTGAACTCGTGTAAAATAAATGAGCCAAGCTTGAACACCATACTACTCGGCTTGGCTCAGCTCGATTGCACCCCTATTATGCTCGTATTAAGCATAGAGATCGGCTACACATGTGGAATCAAATGTCAAAGTTTTTGAAAAGACAAACTATTCCACTTTATTTGATGGGTGACTGGAATTATATAAGAATTACACATGAAAAATGGGGAGGAGCTGATCCTATTCAGTCTCATCTTCTACATTTTGAGCAATTTATTCAACAAAATGGGCTTGTGGATGTGAGAGTGGAAGGACCAACTTTTACATGGTCAAATAGAAGAAGTTTTTCTTTTCATATCCGTGAAAAGCTTGATAGGTGTTTAGCTTCAATGGACTGGTTTACTATGTTTCCAAATACTAAGGTTAGTTTACTTCCAACTTATTATAGTGATCATACACCCTTATTGCTTACTACAAATCCAATCCTTAGTGGTAACAAAAGCTAGTTTAGAATAGAATCAGCATGGTATCAGCATGGGTCGTTTAAATTATTTGCTAAGAATGCTTGGAATACAATTCCAAATCTGTTTACTCATTATGATCAAAAGTGGAAAATGTTTAGGAAGAAGTTGTTGGTTTGGAAAAGGAAAGTTTTTGGGAACCTGGATCAGCAATTGTCCAATGTTAAATCTGAACTTAGACAAGCACATATTGACTATCAGGTTTCTCTACTTAATAAGTTGCATTTATTGGACTCCATAGATAATGCTTATTGGAAGCAAAGAGCGAAATCTTTTTGGCATAGTCTTGGGGACAAAAATACAAAGTATTTTCATATGAAAGTTATTAATAGGAGAAGGTTTAACAGAATTGCAAGTGTTTTTAAACCGGATAGGTGTTGGTCTACATCTTTGCAGGACTTTCATCAGGTTTACTGTCAGTTTTTCTCCACACTTTATAAACTTGACAAGTTACCAACACTTTATTAGTTTAATATCTTATCGGTTACACAATTATCAGAGGAACAAAGAATGTCTTTGCTGACCATACCCAGTACATTGGAAAGTCAGGATGCTTTGTTCTCAATGCACCCGGATAAAGCTCCGGGACCTGATGGTATTCCACCAAGTTTTCTACAACTAATGTTGAATGACATCAACATGGACATTGAAGATATGGTTAGCTCTATGTTTTCATCTCTTACTATTCCGCATGGTTTAAATCATACGGTAGCACCCCCCCAGAACATTATCACCCGATTAGTCTATGTAATGTGATGTTCAAAATTTTTATCGAAGTCTTAGCTACTAGAATCAAACCACTACTAGCGGAAATTATTTCTGAGAATCAGGTGGCTTTTATTCTAGGAAGGCTTCATTTAGATTACATTATCATTGTACATGAAATTATCAACTCTTTTCGGTTTAAGGTTGGTAGAGTGTGACAATTTATGATCAAATTAGATATATCCAAAGCCTATAATAGGCTCAATTGGCAGTTTATAAGGTTTATGATGGGTAAATTTGCTTTTCCAGATAGGTTTATTGACATGGTTATGATGTGTTTCTACAGCTACTTAAACCATTAGTTTAATTAGTCGAAGGTCTAGAGTGATTTCACCCTCTAGGGGAATTGGACAGGGATGTCCATTATCTCCTTATCTGTATATACTTTGTGCTGAAGCCCTATCTAGTCTTATTAAAATAGCAGTGGACCAAGAAAGTTTTAAGGGTATTACTTTGAGTAGACGGGGTCCAAAGATTACACACTTGATGTTTGTTAATGATGTGATTATTTGTGGGTCAGCCACTGTGGAAGAAGCTCAGATTGTCAAGGATATACTCAATTGATATCTGTATGTGTCTGTCCAAACCATCAATGTTCAGAAGTCCAGCATTATTTTTAGCAAGAATGTAACATCCGAGGTTTCAAAAAGGATATGTGATATCATTGGGTTCAGTGTAGCTTCTCCCTATGAGAAGTATTTGGGAATTCCTATTGGTAATTCGGATAATAGAATTAACCATTATCAATGGTTGATTGAAAGAATTAGACAAAGATTAGCGGGTTGAAAAGTAAATTTCTTTCTACGGCAAGAAGAACAGTTCTCATTAAATCCACTATAAATCAGTTACCTATACATATAATGTCCCTGAAAAGGCTTCTGAAGGCAATAGTCCACACAATTGAAGCTATGGAAAATAATATCTGGTGGGACCATACTGAAGAAAACATGAGAAAGATTCATTTTAAGAGATGGGATTTCATAAAATTGCCAAAAAATAGAGGTGGGTTGGGAATCAGAGACTTCCAGTCAGTCAATAATGCCCTTTTATTAAAGTTAGTTTGGTCTTTTCTCCGAAACACAGGCAAGCTATGGGTGAGAATTCTAAAGAGTAAATATTTAAAGAATGACAATTTTTGGGACCTTAAACCCCTCTATAATAGTTCCCAAGTCTAGAAAAATATTCTCAATGCTAGGAGGGATCTAACTAGAGACTGCTTGTGGAAAATTAATGATGGGAATACTATAAACATTTGACAGCTTCAGTGGATACTAGATGGTCAGAGTCCTCCAACATTACTATCTTCCTGTAGAAATCAACCAATGTATGTTAGAGAATTGATAACAAATGGGAGCTGGTGCCATGAAATCCTGACTACATACTTTGATCCTACTTTAGTGGCGAGAATACTAGGGACCCCTATTTTTAATAATGATAGTCAGGATAGTTTAGTGTGGAAATTCTCACAAATTGGTGTTTATAATACCAAATCAGGTTATACTTTTTTCTCTTAACTAAATTATCCTCCAGGTACCTTGGATATGTCAATTTGGACGCAGCTATGGCATCCTCAATTGAATATTTTTTTTCATGCCAAGATCATATTTTTTCTTTGGAAAATCCTAGTTTCCACTCTGCCAACAAATATGGTGATTGCTAGAAGATGTCCTAGAATTCCTAGTATCTACAACACATGTCACCTTGTAGAATAATCGGTTGAGCATATTTTATTTACATGCACACGAAGTCGGGCGGTATGGTTTGGTTCTCCTTTGGGTTTCAATGACCAATGGTTTTATAAGGATTCTTCTCAAATTATTCAGTTATTTCTTCAATGGATCCTGTGTAAGGATAATGTTGTTTTCTTCCTGGGCGTCATAGGTATATTGATTATGTGGCAATTATGGAAACATCGATGTGAAACACAATTTAGAATGCAGGACAAGAATCCGAGATGGATACTTCATATTGCGCTAAGGGATGCAATATTTTTTATCCCAACATACTAGAATTCTTTCCAACATTTCTATCCGATGGTCTCCTCTGATATCTTCTCATGTTAAATTGAATGTTGAAGCAACTACGAATAATCAGGCAGGGCTATTGGCATTTTAGTAAGAGATTCACAAGGATGAGTACTTGCCTGGAAAATGTGCATATCACCTTTTACTGACCCTCAGATTTTGGAAGCAGAAGCCATATTGGAAGCCTGCTCATAGGAGTTCTACGATCTTTGGCCTTCTTTCGTAGAGAGCGACGCTTTAATGGTGGTGAATGCCATTAGGAATGAAGGACCGGACATCTGGAAAGCCGAGGGGTTCATCACCCGTTCCCGAAGATGATTTGCTTCTTCCCCTTCTTCTGTTGTACACAGCCCTAGGGGCACAAATAGGGCCGCTCATCTGCTTGTGCGGTGGGCATTACGGACAAATAGGGCTCAAGTGTGGTCGGGTTCTCTCACTCTTTTGCTGGAGGATGTTTTAACTTGTGTTCTCGTTGAAGCGCCGGGTTAGTTTGTATTTCGAGTTGGGTTATGTACTGTTTTATTTTATCTAATATAATCTGCTGGTTGTATCGTGTCCAAAAAAAAAAGATTAGCTAGCTTTGGATTAGATTTTATGATATTCAAAATGAAGTCACGTATGTTTTAGTTGTAATAAAATTAACATGTTTAGTAGATAAGTAATCTAAGAAGTGCAAGGGTTTAGTTGTTTGTGAAATTTATGTTAATTGGGCAAATATGTAAAGTATCTTGTTTTATTGCTAGAAACCCTTATATTTTACACGCAACACAATAAAAAGTGCATGTATTTTAAGTAAAATAGAGCAATATGCATATAATATACATCTCGTGTGATCAATGCCATGATGTGTTAACCTAACATGTATATTAGTACTTAGGAGGCTGTGTAATATCTTGAAGAAGATAAACCAAATTATGGAAAAAATATTATTTCAATGGAAGTATCCTACTTAGATTAGCATTTTAGTTGGAGAAAGAATACTTTATTCTTATCCTCTTTATCCCACTTAAGACATGAAGAAATTTGAATAGGATGTTGAATATTTTAAGGTTTAGATTCACTCTCCTACTTATGGAGTCCTCTTCCGAGTAGATGTCTAGTCCTGGTTGAAGCAAGTCAAATATTCTTTAAAGTCCCTCAAGATCTCTCCCAATGTAATCCCATCTTCTTCCTCCTATCTGCCAGCCAAGTTGCGAGAAACCATAACCTTTATTTTTTTATCTCTCTACTGTGTTATGTCCTCTTTCCATGCGCTCATCCCTTCCTCTCTCCTCTGCTTGGTCTGCTGAGAGAAACCACTGCCCAATTTATCTTTTCTCCAGCACAATTTCCCTATGCATCTGCAAGCAGCCCGCCCTCTCTCCCTCTCCCCCACTCCCCCCCACTTGCAGCATTGACTAGGCCACTCTTGGCTGCCCCCCTCGCCTACATTCCTACTTGATGCATTGACGAGGATCCTCTTCGACATTGACCCGATGCACCCCACCAGAGCAACCCCATTTTGTCTCCTTGATTACATGCCCGAGTGCACCCGGCTGCACCCTGGCATACAGCCAGCACAGTCAAATCCTGCAGCCCAATCTCAGACATGGTCCAGAGTGCCCAAGTCAGTCCAAGCAGTGCTTTCAGCCTATAGCTACGGTTCCAGAAGGTTTTTATTGAAAAACAAATCTTGAAGAAGAAATTAAAAGAAAAAAATCCATAAAATTCTAAGAAATTCCACAAAGTTTGGGTAAGTGCTAATCTTGATCTAATCTACTTATTTGACCATTCTTATAAAAATTTGCATAAAATCTTGTTAAGTCATGAATATGTTCTATGTGAAACCTCGAAATCATAAATATAAAAAATATATGGATGTGGAGCAGTATGGTTTGAAAATTAATTTGACTTCTGTTTATTTGGGAAATGAACTTTCGTTATCATATCTTTGACTACTACGAAAATATATGATATTTCATAAAAAATATTAGTCACAATATGCGGTATGCATATAAAATATATATGTCGAGGTTAGGGTTCATAAAACTTGTCTTTGGACCTCTCTCCGTCGGAATGTGCGAATTTCCGACGTTAATTACATCGAGATTCTCGAACACCCTTGATTAACCATCGTAGCAACTCATACATAAAAGGAAAACATTCATCCACAAAACACAATCACACGGGAGTTATAACCTCATAAACTCAATGGAATGCAAATTTAGTGTTTTAAGTTTGATTTGAATTTAATTTATGTTTTAATGAGGTGTGTTTTAAGGATTCCAACATTAAAGTTTATGTTCCTTAATGGATTCATATTTTTTATGGGTTTAACTCTTTTAATCCAATGTCTTTTATTAAGACGTATTTTGAATTATTAGAGTTAATTTGGATCCAAGAATATTCAGATCAGGTTTCATAATGAACTTCATTTAGATTTCATATAAGTCTTGACATCTTAGACTTGATGAAATATGTTTAAATCTGATTTTTATGATATCGGATTGAGCATATTCAGAATTGTTTTATTTATATTGATTTTATTTCTAAGTCTTAACATTAAGTACTTAGAATCATCTTTTCTTCATTTTAAAGCCTAGCATTTTAGACTTGGTAAAAATCAGATTTTTATGGTATCTGATAGAAGGTGGATTCATTATCATTTGATTTCATGTCTTAAGTCTTAATATTAAACTTAAGAATTTTATGGATCCAAAATAAACATGATAAGGTCTGATATGAGACTTAACAAGAATTCTCTCACTGAATATGAATAACATTTAAAACCCTTATTTCTTCGCAAGGCCTTCAACACCTAGTGGGAAAATTTACCATTGTCTAAAAACAAAATTTACCAATGTCATGTCTTCAACGCAATAAAATACATGGCAAATCTGGTGGGATCTAGTCTTATGAGATCACAACCATCAGTGTGGTCCCTCATAATACGTAATAGTTTGAGATGCCCATAAATGAATGACGTGATAAGTTGTCCTTTACTCACTAAGGACATGACATTTAGATCCCTCCCAATGTCCCCCAACAACAAAATCAATAGAATGTGTAACACAAAGCACCTAAAACAAGTGAGATCTAATCTCCATGAGCTTCTTTCCTACAGCCGTATATGACGCCTTATTGTTAGTGATAAACTGCACAATGTTTCTTCCCTAATCTCATCCACCACTCTGTCACAACATTCTTCACCTAGCCTGAAGCATCAATAGACTTCAAGAATAAGATATCTTTAGAACAATACACAAAGAAGTTGATAAGTGACCTTCTTGTGATTCCCGTCCACCCATTGCATATTATAATGTACCTCTTTTCCTTCTAGATAAATTTGAATCTATCTATCTGAGACCTCAACTCATCAGTTTTCTCATAAAAGCCAGGCTCATATATATACTTGGAGGTGGGTGCTTTCAATCTTAGCCCAGTCTCATTAACGGCATTTACCATTGTCTAAAAATAAAGATTGGTGGCTGCATGTGCTAGGACACTTACATGAACTAAAACAAAGGCATCGTTGTTAAAAAAAATTTTAAGAACATCCAACACATATAGGTAATAAAACTTATTAACTTTATAATTTGTTTACCTGTGGTAAAAAAAATTTGTTCATGTGCTTGGTTACCTTCTTTACAGCCCTTGTCGTAGCTTTGACTCCCTTGATGGCTTGTTTTATCACTCTTTGGCATCTACCACTCTTCCTATACATGGTAGTGTCCGCCATCGGCCAAACTGAATGTGTCTGATGAAACTTGGTATCTCAAACAAGGCGCGCGCCCTCCCCCACATTAGAACATAGTGGGACCCAAACCACATGCCCCTCTTATTCTTTCTTCGTCTTCATCTTCATGAGCCTGAGCCCTACTAACATACATGGCTCTCCTTACTTGAGCCTCCTCTACATCTTCTGAAAATGATGAATCAACTTCGACATAAGCTTGTCTCTTTCCCTTACCTTTTCCCAACATAAGATTGATGTCTCTTCGACCTAGCAACTCATCATGAAGATCTTGCCTCTGCCTAATTCTAACTTCCCTCTATTTTGCTCTATTAGTTAAATATCCTCTTATTTCTTCCTTAAGCTCAACTGGGACCATGTCACACTTCTTCATATTACCACCAATACCGGCTATATGTTGTTTTAGGTGGTATACACCTCTATTCATGTCTTTCTGACACCATGTACATCTCACTCTCATCTTCTCAACATCCAGTAAAATGCCATGTTGCCATCTAATGTCACGATGTGTAGCAGTATCTTGACCTTGCTCCTCATTCAACATTTTATCTATATCCACATGCAATAAATCAAAAATTTATTCCAACATGATCACCCCTATTTAGGGGTTACAAAATTAGAAAACCACCTCTGAAGAGGTGGCTGACCACAACCACCCTATCAGCCACCCCTTCGGGAGTGACTACATGTCACTGTGAAGGGTTGACCTACTACCTATGCCATAAGGGAGTCCCCTTCGAGGCTAGGGGTCCTAGGAAAAGGGGGAATTGGGGAGAGGGGAGGAGAAGGGGGATTTACCACCTTCTAGGGGAGATTGCCGAAGGGGGAACTCCAAATCATTAAAGGGGAGGGGTGAGGTAGAGAGAGAGAGAGAGAGAGAGAATTGGGCGGTGGAGTGGGGGGAGATCAGACCAAAATTGGTCCAAAATTAGGTCCCTGATCGACCTGATCTCAAATATTTCCGGATTCTAGAGGATTGACCGATTTCTGATTCGATCAGGCAAGATCGATCGATCCAAGACCGATCTGACCGATTTTGCCAAAAGTCTGGGCCAGATTGGTAGTTCGGGTGAGAATCAGATTGGGTATGGCTAATTCGATTTGAGAATTGGCCAATCTTAATCCAGATCAACCAATTCTACAATCCATGATTGGCTCTCCATCAGGCCTAGTTTGAAGAGAGGATATACCTCTACAATTCTAGGCATTGGTCAAACCAATCAAGCAAGGAAGGTGGGGTCTGGAGTCGGGACCAGGTCGGTTTGGCTCCAAACCAACCCAAGTCGGCCGGGGTCACGACTCGGGTCGGGACGGGGTCAGCCGGGGTCGCTAAAAAAATAATAAAATATTAATTATGGGGTCGAGGTCTTGGGGTCGGGACCGGGTCGGTCGGCCCCAAAACCAACTGGGTGGGGGCGGGGTCGCGACCCAGCATTCCATGCTAATAGGTACGTGAATTCTTTTTTCTTTCATCTTCTTTCACCCCTTTTCTTAGATGCAATCATCACCTGAGATGTTGGGTTCATCAGACCCCAATTCTATCATCTTCGGAACTTGATTAGCTGTCCCTTGGTCTTGAATTGAAGGAAGCTCCTTGCTCTACAATTCTGTATAGGCATCAAGGCAATCGGGTGAGATTTCTACCTTCTCCATAACTATGATCATCATAACTTATTAACAGACCCATCATGTTTCATTCTTGCTACCTCTGGTGTGCAGCCAAGCCTTCATTGAAGAAAAGATATCCCCCAGAAGTTTCAACCATCCATCAATATCACAAGATGTGTATTCATTATAGCCTTTTCATCTTTCCTTCAGTCCATACTCAAATGGTATAAGAGCATTGTCATCTGATTGGAACCATGTGAATTTCACCATTATGGGCTCTATTTACCAACCTGTAGGTGACGAAACTAGGAGCACATTTTCTCCTTCAATTTCATCAACATTTCTATCTGGTATACTGTGAGAACCTCGTTTTTCTTTTATCAAAATGATTTTCATATCTCCTTTGGACTACTTAGGAAAATAGGTGATAGCCTATAAATGTATTAAATAGTCCGACAATACATTTAAAAGTATTAGAACCGAGGTTTGGGTTCTATGAAAATTTAATTTGACCTCTTTCCGTCGGATGCTGCGAATATCCAACATTAACTTACGTCGAGCAACTACTCGAATGCCCTTGATTAACCGCCATAGCAAACTACTTTGAGAGAACATGCACATCCACATAACAAAAGAGAACTTATAAGGGCCTAGCCTTTCGGTCCCGATAACATGAGAACAAGTTGTCTTAAATTTGTTGGACGTTGATTTTATTTGTTTTGGAATTGATTTTTGATTTAATTTGAGGTTGATTTAATTTGGTTTGAATTATGAATTTTCATATTTGATTTTATGCTGATTTTGAATTGTTTGATTTTGATTTCGGTTTGATTTGGTTTAGGTTGCTTTTATTTTAGTTGGTTGAAATTATATTTTTTTTGTTTGAGTTTGGAATTTGATAGATTTTGATATTTTAAGTAATTTGACTTATTTAGTTTGATCAACATATGAATTAAGATATTTTTGTTGTTTTCTTATGTCGGTTGATATTTTGGTGTCGGTTTGAATATGTTCGGTGTGTTTAAGGTGTTTTGAAGTTTTGAATTGATTTGACCAATTCTAAATTTCAGATTGTTAATTATCTGATTTTTTTTTATTTTATGACTTATTTTTAGTGTTTTAAAGTATTTTTGATGTGATTTGTTTGATTTTTTTGAATTAATTAATTTCTAATTGATTAAGGAGTGAATTTTCATTAAATTAAATAATTTTAATTGAAATTTCCAGATTATTAGAAATCTGATTTTTCTTTCATTTTTCAGATTTAGTGACCTTTTTTAAAGTATTTTCAGATTTTATTTAGTTTATTTTCATATTTGTTTTATCTCTTTATTTATATTCGTTCCGCATCTCATTCGGTCCGTCGAGCTAGCATCAATGCCCGGTTTGCAAACAGTCCCAGTGTCCCACATCGGCACTTAAACTTTGTATTGATTTCATTTCATGTTGGTTTACATTGGAAACATGAAAATATGAACTTTGGTCACTATCGTTCCCTTGAGCAATTTCCATAATATCGAGAACAAAATTCGGCATTACGACAACATGTCGGCCCATTCTCGATAAATGAAATTTATCCATCCTACATGGTTGAGTCTTTCGACTTTTCCACGTAGTGGGAAGGGTCCGTCTACAGTGGGAGCGTGTCCCAGGCCTACACCCGGGTCAACGTACCGGAAACTGGTCCGAACTAGTCGCCCAATTGGGGAGTGCCCACGATGTGGTGCTAACTCCTTATTTAATATTGCTTTCGCATTTTAGAATTTATTTAAGTTTATTTTGGTCCAAGGCCCAATGGGCCAGCTGCATGTCTCATGGCGCAATAAGGCCGGCTTCATGTCTTCATGGCCCAATTGGCCCGTTCCAGCTCCTTGGGCCCTGGCAGCCTATTTGCACCTCATTTAGACCAAGATTGAGGGCCGCCCTTTCAGCCCTTGACCCGTCTTGTGAGCCAAGGGGGCCGGACCGTCGCCCTTAATCTGATCTTCACAAGGACCTGTTTGTAGCACTGCGCCGGGGCCTGTCTTCTAACCGAACCAGCATCTGTTTTGACATCGATCCGGCACTTGTTTTGGGACCGAACCAGCACCTGTTTTGGGGTGTTTTAGGGGCTGTAACAGTGAGTTGAAGTGGGCCAAATTGGGCTGATTTGAGAGCCAGTTTTAGGAACTACTGTGGAGATAGATTTAGGAACTGAATCAGGCCACTTGGGAGGCTTCTTTGGGGAGATGAAAGTAGACTGTTTAGAAGACTGGTTTGGAAATTTTTCTTTTGAGTTGAAATGAGAGCTCATTAAGGAGTAGAGAATGGGGGCCCATTCGGGGGGTTCCTCAACCCATCCTGTGGGCAAGGGATCCGAATATCGACCCTCTGCTCACCCCCCTAGCAAGGCAGGACAAAGAAGGTGCTCTGCAGATATTTTTTTTTGTGGGGGGGGGGGGGGGGGCAACAGGGACTATTTTAGGACATGCTTCAGACCTGTTTAGGGGTCTGTTGGCATGGTCGAACCAAGGACTTTTGGGCCAGATTAGGATGCCGCGAAGGGGATGCTGCGGCAGGTTAAGGGGCGGCCGAAAGGGGGCTTCCCCGACCTGTTTGGGGTTTGATTGAAGGTGGACAGAGAGAGTATTAAGGGGCAGACAGGATGGTGCCCAAGTGGGGGTCAAACAAGGCCTAAACAGGAGAACTTTGAGATGGAATTCTCAAAGGAGATTGAAGGGGAATGTAAGAAGAAAAGAAGGGAGAAAGTGCACCAATGAGGCTATTCCCTTACCTTTTCTCTTTTTCTCTTTTTTTTTTCTTCTTACCTTCCGGCGCTGCAGCTTTTGCCAGAAGAAGACCCTTCTCCTCCTGTTGACTTCGGCGGCAGCAGATGTGGGCTTCAAAGCTGCAGCGGGTGACGTCTCCCCCTTGGCTGGATATTGCGTAGCACGTCGCCTCGCTCTCTCCCTTGTGGCTTTCGCAGATGGTGGTTGCTAGAGGGAGAACCGTGGGACCTAACGTCTCTTCCTTCTGTCTGATGTCGCCAGCTACTACCAACGGGAAAGAAGGATGCGCTGTGCTGCCGTCTGCGGCTAATGGCCTGCCGATTGCTCGTCCCCCTCTCTCTTTTAAATTTTTTTTCTTTTACATCGTTTGCTAGTAAATCATCTGCTGCCTTATTGGCAGCGTACGTGGTAGCCTCCCTTTTCTTTTTTTTTGCTTTTATCTCATTGGCCGGGCCTGCTGGATGCTAGCGGCAAAACCTCAAGAAATAGTAAGAGAGGGTCTTCGGGGCAGGATGCCCGCGTTGCCCAGCTGAAAATCAAGGATCTGACCATGGGCTGATCCTGAAAATTCTCCCATTATCCACTCTTTCCCTCCTCCGTTACATGATAAGAATAAAAGATAGATCTTCTCATTAACTATTTCCTAAAACGTAGGAACCAAACGAGGGAGGGAGGATTCGCACTAGCAGCTGTACGTGGGAGAGAGAGGGAGTTGGCGGCTGACATTTTCAAACCGAGTTTGACCTAATTCTCATTAGGATGCTCTCGATCCGACGGTTTATATTAATTCTGGCCGGGATCATTTAATTAAACCCCAAAAATAGTCAGAAAACATAGAAGACGTCTAGACAGCCGTTGATTTTGTGTACCATCAGATCTACGATCGAGGACCATCCAATTGTCCAGGGATTATCGATTTGATGAAATTTTTGATCGGTACAATCTTGACCTTCAAAAATTCCAAAAAATACACTTAAAATACAATTAAATAAATATGCACCAGAACTTTAGTCGTCATGCAAAAATAACTTGTTCAGGGACTGGTTAGATAAATTTGCCCATCTTGGGACTGTAAATCTTTTGTATTTCATTTGTAATTTTTCGGATATAGATCGAATTGATGATCTAACTTTAACATTGTTTTTTCAGATGTCGGGCGGACATTCTGACGGCACCAGATGTTAATGGGGGCCTGCATGGATTTGTCCGAGCCCAATAGGGGCAAACGGTCATTTTTTTGTCCGGAGTCGGATTATGACATCGAAAGTACCATTGCGGAGCTTGCGACTGGGGCTGTACCGTGGGCCCACTTGCTTGGTCATTTGGACCCATTAAGCCTGCAAATACTACCCAAAAGTCCAATTTCACTATTAAGCCTATATCTTTCCGGATATGAATTGGATTTCTAATCTGACTTCAATATTGCTTTAGTTGGAGTTGGACAGACCTAGTGATGTGCCAATATGTTATCGAGTTATCAAGTCTGCCCCAAATTGCCCATACCCACCAAGGGTGAAAGCGGTCATTTTACTGTTCGGGATCCAACCGAAAACGGATTTGACAATTGGGGTACCGTTGCGAAGGTCTCGACTGGTACAGTCTTATAGACTCACTTGTTTTGTCTTTTGAGCCCAATATGCCCCTAATAAGGCCACCTGAAAATTGACTTTCAGTGTTTTCCCCATAACTTCTTAAATATAGGTCGGATTTTCGATCCGACTCTGGCATTGTTCATCTAGAAGTCAAGTGGACCTTCTAATGGTGTCTGATTGTTATTGGGCCATTGTCTGATCGGTCGGGCCCAATAAGACTTATTGGGCTTGTTCGGCCCATTGACCCTAAATGTAATGAAAACTGGATCCAACTTGTCTGTTCGGTTTTATTTCATGCATTTTATCCAAAACTTGTCATTTTTTGGTGTCATGACATTTTTGGGTGCCAACATATACCTCTGTTGGCATTCAATTTGTATTATTGGATTTCATCCAGATTTCTTGCTTTCCTCCCTTAGCATCGGCTGTGATAGGTATGCATCTCATATTCCTATATCTTGTTGCCCTTGAATTATTAGACATCTTATATATCTAAATTATTCAATTTTCAGATTGAACAGGTCCTTCGCTGAGCAAGAACAGGTGAATAATCTTCCCATCTCCTTTTCTACCATCGGTAACAGAAGGTATTTGTTCTCTTACTCTTGCTTTGTCATTATGATATATTAGATGCCTAGTTAAGCACCTATGACACTAGGATCAAAGAAGAGAAATGTCCTTCTAATCTTAACATATTTTTTGGTTAATAAACAAGCATATTTTCCTTCCTTGGATATACTAATGTAAGTGCATATGTGCTTAAACTGAAACCCACACATATATGTTCAAACCCATGCTCATCTGATTTCTCCTTTGGATATGTTCCATTACATGTAAGCTTAGGGGAACATGGCCGGTAGCATTTGTGTCATCTAGAATTAGTATGTGTTAAGTCTATAATTGACCCCATACGGATCCTTATCTTGCTGCTACGTGTTAGGAATCATATATTATAGCCATTGATAGTCCACTTATGCATATAGGATATCCCAAAAGCTAAAAATACAAAGATCCCAATTCATCTAGGACCTGGATCCATATAAGATCACATATTCTTGCATGTAAATTTTAGGTGCCAACAAGCACCTTAGGGAAGCAAGTCCCTCCTTGCCTCAGGCACCTCATGCCTCAGATAACATAAGATTATTTGGCTGAGAATAAATTTCCAGTAAACCTGAAGCTTGCTCTTTCCTTTTATTAAGGGTCCGGAATTTTATATGAATTGGACTTAGGCTCCAAATTTGTGTTGGAATTGAAATCTGGACTGACTCCAAATTTTATATGAAACCGATCTTACCTTTGGTCGAAAATCAGAATTTGAATAGAATCCGGGATGCAAATTGGAATAGGATTCATATATCCAACTACAACTAGAACTTGGACATCCAATTTGAGTATGACTCGGATGTACGACTTCGAGGATTCCGCTGTCCGAATTTGAGTAGAATTCGGATGCCTGAGTTTGAGTAGGATTCCAATGTCCCAATTTGAGTAGGATTCCGATGTTTGACTTCAAGTAGGATTTGGACATCCGAGTTTGAATATGGCACGGACTTCCCCATTTATTGTGGCAAAAATTTGGAGTCAACAACATGCTATACAGTCATGAAGAGCCATAGCATCCAAAACTTATAGAATATATGTGCATTAAAATGATGCCAGGGGCATTTCAGAGCCTATGTAATGTAGAGTCAGAATATGCCAGAGACATAAGAATTGTTTGGGAACCACAACACATAGGGAGTTGCAAAGCATGTATTCAAATAACAAAGCTATGAAGCGTACAGGCACTAGATGCATAGCAATGTAGACACAAATTTTAGTAAGTACAGACAATAGAGACATAATGAAGTTAAAGATTGATGAATCTTAAATATACATTTCATTGTAGTGAAAATTGTTCCACTCTTTTACTCTTTCCTTAACTAGCCTGACCATGTTTTTGGGTTTTCTGTGTAAGTTAGCCCCCTCTTACCAAAGTTTGTACAATTGACTGTTCCTATTCAGAATTGGAGTCAGCACCTACCAACTTGATCAAGGAAGGAACCTGGTTCATGAAAGAGCTTATACATCAAGATTGAGCTCCTCGCTGCAGGATCAGTTTCGTCTGACTGACTCTAAACCAATCTGACTTAGTCAGGGTTGGATTGCTGTTGGTATGCGAAGGTGGAGACAGCAGTGCCACCATCCGCATTCTTCTCCACCATAATGAGCAAGGAAGGCAGTTGTATACTTCCGATATGACTTGAGCTGGTAACTTAAGTTATAGGAACAGGTCGTATTGGACTTGTTGAACCAATATGATTATCTTCTTTACTTGTTATGGCATATAAGTCGCAAGGGTGGCAGCGCCATAGCACCTTCACTACCAAACATCAACAATCGCCACGGGGAACAGCCACTTCTCCACCCTAGATATATTTGAGACATTTTAATATAGATTTTTTATTTTTAGAAGAACCGATCCTAAATCGGATTTCCAAAAATTCATCTATCCTACTTTTGCCTACACGCCCCTTTTCAATGTCTTTCCTGGTTTGTTTGTTTTATTCATTTTCAAACTTTCTTTGTATATTGGACTTGTCTTGGGTGGCAGCACTATTGGAGGAGTAGATAAACTTGTGAAGCAATGCTAGAGCTAAGGATGTGTAGGATATGTATTATTAGGTAGATATTGCTATTATATCTTTTTCATAGCTTTTAGTCAAGTGATCAAGTCCCAGTGCATGTCTGTAGCAAAAAAATTTAGAAATTATGTAATTGAACTGCCTTAGGGTAACAGAAGTTATTTATAGTCCTCGTCTGTGAACCCTGCCGTAAGCATATGTTTGAGTAATGTTGCTTTCCTAATCTTTAAGTACTCCTGAACCACGTTTATCATTTTAGCAGCCCTGACTAGATTTATCGTCAAAATAAGGATGGTTAAAATACTAACCCCATTTTAAACAACTCCAAATGCATGAAATGTGATTAGATATCACAATGTTTTATGACACATTAGTGACAGGACTCGACGTCAAATCAACTAACAGCCTATCATTGCCTAAAACACAGTAATTGTAGCATTTACATCTAAATGATGACTAATTCGCATAAAACTCAAAAGTAAGTGCTGAGAATATATTAGAAATTTAATTTGGACAATGCCAATTTTTAGTCTTACTGGAAGAGAACTTGAAATTTTGAACATACTACAATTTTGCAATATAAGAATTATGTGCAAGAAATTAATAAACAAAATAAACTTTCAACATTTGGACATCATTATAACATGTCTTAGCTGATTAATATGTATCATGTTCAATCATGAACCATGCTCAGTGGGTTCATCATTATGTTAAAACGTTAACACAAGCAGAGGATCAACATAGGTCAATCAAGAAGTTGGATTCACTGAGAACTTGGGTAGATGTACCTCACAACCTGATAAATCCTATGATAGTTGCATGAAAGAAGAAAAAGTGAAACCTCATACCTCACGTATTCTCCAAAATGACAGTGCCTGATTTATGTCCTGAGCAATTACACCATCATCCACAAGATCATCTCCCATAGAATGGATCAGAAAAGCCTCCAGTTTGGATCTGAATGCATGTGAAGATAAGATCATAAATAAATGAATCCCAAAATACAGCCTGCTAAACTGACTATATTATCTCAAGTAAAGTCCAACTTTAGGCATTTCTGAACATAAGATACCACTTTTATTCAGAAGCCAGACGAAAAGGAAATACATCAAAAGAAAACTAATAAATATTAACATCTACGCAAAGAAAGAATATGTAGAAAGCAACAGCTGGTGCAAACTGCTGCCAAATCTGAAAAGGGATGATGCTAATAAAGCAATGCTGACTGTAGATGGCTTCAGAGCCCTCTGCAGTGTTATTTGAATGGATGAAACCAGTGAAATCTCTTCAATTTCCTCATTTTCTGCTATCAAACAACAAGCCAATCTAAAAACAACATGGTTGACTGATTTCTACAAAGACTGACATTTTCACAGTTCATTACACTGGCAGTTGGCATGAGCATGTATTTTACTAAGCGTTCAGATCTATGAAGCATTACACTGTCATCTACCGCAGGTGCCTTAATAAACAATCTCATCCCAAATGCGATGTTGAGGGATGTATCAAGGGGCATACAAGTGCATAAAATCCTGTGATGGCTGATGCATGTGCTCTTCTCTTCAGCACATAATATAGCAGCCACAGCCTTATATTTTGGCAGCAAGAACTTTGTTACAGATAAGTGGCCTAAATGTCAAACTAAAAGAATTTGATTTTTGTAAAAATTACTGTCTCCATGGCATGTAGTAGAATTTGCAGCTTAAGGTTACATCTGCTCCATTGCCAGGTACAAAAGTTGCTCATAGCTAGTAAATATAAACTTGGAAGCAATGATATGCTGGATGGAGGAGAAGCTTGACATGCTGAACTGGAACAGAGCTACAATAATATCCCACCATCCTTCCAAGAAGGATTCCCTAAGGATCTCAGAAAGCCACCAAAATATCCATGAGTAGATATTGGTTGCTGAAGGAATCATACTTTTTTAATTCAATGTCTTAACATTAAGACATTTTGAATTACTAGAGTTAATTAGGATCTAAGGTCTAGAAAAGATATGATTCAGATCAAATTTCATCAAGTATTAGGTATTTCAATCATATGATCCTTATTTCAATTCGTTTCATTTTTTCCTTTATGTAAGTTTTGATATCTTGGAATAGTGAGATTTGATTAAATCTGATTATGACACATTAATCTTTCATTTATCATGTTCTAAGTCTTTGCACTAACCATATTAGATTTAAGATTCATTACGAATTCATTTTAAGTCTTAGCATTAGAATTAAGAGTTCATGGATCCAAGATCATCATGTCAAAACCCAATTTGATATATAAATCAGATGGCTCTCTTCTCGTTCTTAATAAAACTGGGACCTAGGACTTAAAATATGTGAAGTCCATATCTCGGCTACCAACATATGAATTATGTTACCATCAAATTCGTAATCACTCATAGACTAGGACTTAGCATTTCTCTAGACATTTGGGTACTCAAATATGAAGATATCATCTTTCTCCTTCCACATTTCATATCTACATGACCTTAGAATGAACATGAACCTAAGAGACCCAGTTTTAAAACTTAGAAGGGAAATCTGACCTTTTTGCACCACAATTTATATGTCAAAAGGTTGGATCTCAAATTCTTAGAATATACATCATTGTCTTTTATTCCTAAAGACAAGATTGTAAGCACAATACATGAAATTGACATGCATATTTCGGATCCATCTCGATAAGGTTTCAGCCATTAAGTATGTTAATAACTTTGTTTTATGTCATACAATATTCAAAGTTCCAGTTGACATGTTGTGATTCATTCATTTAAATGTTTCAAATTTAGTTATTTAAGTTATTGTTGGCACCTAAAAGGATTACATGCAACGATATGTAACTTATATATACCTACATCCTAAATGTACTAGAATCTATATACTTTCAACCTAGGAGATGTCCTATATATCTGATTGAACTACCAAAAGATATGATACATGGATGCTAACATTTGGCGTAAAATATAGACTTGAAAGATCTAGTTGATAGTTACAGACTCGAACATATTTTAAGTCTCACAGTAGAAAAGCAAACAAGCAATGGTGGCTTATATATATAGGTAATAGCCCCCTCTCTTTCTCAAGGTTACATGCAATGGGGTGTAGGAAAAGGTAAATAAGAAGTCAGTCTTCAACTCTTGCTAAGTCCTAGGGACTGAAGCTATGTTCGAATGCACCAATATAGAACCTAGCAAGGCCAACAATGTTATATGTCATATATCTAGTTTTGCCCATCAAAATTGATACATGATTATATTTAGGAAGGGTAGAGCAGAATGTGTATACATGAATCTCAGTTATGGACTTAATACAGGCAAAATAGAAAACTTGCCTCATAATTTTGATGGATATATAAATGACTAGATAAGGTTGATTAGCACTTATGCATTGTCAATGAATATAGAATCATAACCATGGAATGACGTTATACATTCATGAAAGTCTAAGTGTCCAGAATACTTAGAGTGATAATTAGATAACTATTTCCTAATCCGATGGTAGGTCATAGGCCTGACATGCCATGACATCAAAACAAATAAGATAGAATATGTACCTGCGGCTACTGGCTGTATGACGGCATGAATGCAAAACCAATAAGGCCGAAAAGGCCACAAGGGTGGGATGAATATAATACCAATATGGCCGAAAGAAGCATGAAGATTGGAATATGAACTGCTAAGGTCATAAGAACCATAACAATGTGAATATGAAACCGATAAGGCTAGGGAGGCCATAGAGCTGTAGGTATAAAAGCCGACAATGGTATGAATATGAAAGCTATAACTATATAACTATGAAGCTAATAATGATATAAATATAAAACTGGCAATGGTGTGGATATGAAACCGATAACAATATAAACATAAAATTGGTAATAGTATGAATATGAAACCAATAAGCGTATGAACGTAGAATCAATGATAACATGAGCATGAAACCAGTGACGTTATAGATACGAAATCAATAGCAGTACGGATGTTAAACCAATAACAATATGGATATTAAACCGATGACGGACTAGGGTTGAAAGGACCATTACATTATGGATATAAGGCCAAAAAGGTCAAAAAGACATGGGTATAAACCTAATAAGGCAGAAAAAGGCCATAGTGGTATGACTACGAAATCAGTGAGACTTAAAGGGCCATGAAAGTATGAGTATGAAATCGATAAGGCTGAAGGGGCCATAAGCATAATGATATTAATATGAAACCAATGAGACTAGAATGGCCATAGTGGTAAGGAAATAAAATCTACAAGGCCGAAAGAGGGCCATGAAGATATGGATATAGAATCGATAAGGCCGAGAAGAGACATGATGGTATAGATATAAAACCAATAAGGCTGGAAAGGCTATGAATGTATGAATATAAGAAAGCCGCATGGATTAGAAAGATCATTATGGTATAGACATTTGAAGGCCAATAGGGTTGGAAAGATCATTATAGCATGAACACTTGAAAGCCACTAAGACCGAAAGAGTCATTATGGCATAGACATTAAAAGTCATTCGGATCCAAAGGATCATGATGGCATGAATATTTGGAGGCCAACAAGATTGAAAAAGTCGTTATGGAGTGAACATTGAAAGCCAATAGAACTAAAAGAGTCATTATGGCATACGTACTACGTAGTCAGAGGCGAGAGGTGCCCGAGGCGAGGGGGTCTCGCCTCGCCTCAGGCATTTGAGGCGGGTACCTTAGGTGCCTGAGGCAAGATTTTTTATTGAAGAACTTCTCAAAAAAACATGTAGAACGTTGAATCTTTTGGAGAAGAACTTAAAAAAATAAAAAATAAAATTCACTTCACGGTCTACAATGCATCAAGATATCAGAACCTTGGGATGGAAGATTGGGCTTTGGGGGTTTTGGGGCAAGAAAATAGAATTTAAGTCACCAAATTTGACTTTCATTGGGTCCAGACCCGGGTGAGACGAGATGTGCCGAGGCGAGGCATTTTTGCCTAAATGACAAGGAATATTGAGCCATTTGAGATAATAAAGTGCATGTGTGAGACCTGAGCAATTGCTTTTCCATACTAATTAGTTACAAATCTTCAACTCCATAGGTGAGAGATTTATGAATGTAATCGACATTAAAGTCAACCCTAGGTGGAGAACACATCAGTAGGTTGACTTCGTAAGATAACCACTATGAGTATGAAATGGGGAGGCATGCAATGGATGTATATGGGTGCAAGACGGTGAATATCCTATATGTGACATAGTTTCATTGAGCATGGCATTTCTCTCATAACATCACTTGGTATTTTCAAGTAGGGCACTAACTTATGTAAGCTCTATTTTATTTTTCTCGTAACATCATTTGACACTTATTGGGTCCCTTATTTAAATGCTAGAAGGTACTGAAAACATAACTGCCTTATAGTATCATTTGACATTTGTTGAAAGGGCATTGACCATAACATTTGCCTCAAAATATCATCCGGCATCTGCTGAGAGAACACTAACTCATATGGGGTGCCAAACCATCCAAGCATAGCAATTTCAATCATAACAGCGCTCCACATTTACTGGTTGGGCAATGATCCATGTGAGCATTAATTTATCCATATCATTTGTCTCATAACATCATTTGGCATCTACTAGGAGGTCATCACTCATGTGAGCGCCATTTTATCTGAACATGATATTTTTTCACATAACGTCATATGGCACCTCCTCTGTCTATCTAGACATATAGGAGGTTTACAACTGCATTCTTGAGGGTGCTAGAAGGTTGTTGTCTCGTAGGGGCACAATTTTGTCCAAACATAACATTTTTCACATAACATCATTCAACATCATCTGGACCTCTCCAGATTACATTCATTGTGACATGGTTTTCTACAATTCACTTGATTCAACTACATAGAAGTGATCTTAGCCTCATAGGATACTTTGTCTATTTTAAGTAGAGGAATCTTGTAATGCATTGTTCATCCACCTCTTAGTTACATCCTCTAGGCTTACACAGGCTCTATAATAGCTCACTGCCATTCATTTGACCTTGCTCCCTGGGATAACGGATCTAATTTTCTTTAGCTAACCATATAGACCGAAAAAGGTCATGGATCACGAAAACCATGCGGTCCGAAAGGGCAATCATGATAAGAACATAAAAACTACGTAGGTTGAAAAGACAATCATGATATTAGTATGAAAAACAAATAAAGTCAGAAAGATCATGATTGTATGAACATAAAAACCAAAAAGGCTAGAAAAGCCATAATGGTATAGAGAGGTAAAAATCATGCAAGCCGAAAGGACCATTATGAAAAGTAGATGAAAACTAATAAGGCCAGAAGAGTCATGATGGTATGAGTATAAAACACTAGAAGGGTCATTATGGTTTTGATATGGAGACCACGTGAACCGAAAAGAGCCATCATGGTGAGGACATGAAAACTATGTGGAAGAAATGACCATTATCGTATGAAAGTGAGAACCAATGAAGTCAAGAGAGCCATGATGGTCCAAATATTATAAAAACCATATATATAAGTTGAAAGGGCCATGATGGTATAGATATGAAAATTCGTGTGGGCCAAAAGTGCCGTTACGGCATAAGCAACTAGGACCATTAAGACTTGGAGGGTAGTCATGTCATGGGACATTCAACATCAGAAACCGTGTAAATCTTGGAGGCTACAATAGTATGGATACGAGGTCATAAATATGCATAGGGGGTATCATATAGATTGGAAAGGTCATGAAGATATAATAGTTTTGAGAACCATTTAAACCAGAAGGGTCGTGATGATATGAAGGCATGGAAGCCACATAGACTATGATGGCCACCATAGAGCCTCATATATCGGGAAGTCTTGATGGCAAAAATTACATCTCCTTGAAGGGGCATGATGGCAAAAAATCATGGACATAAAGTCAGAGCATTATGAAAATAGAAAAGCCATGTAGAGATAAGAAGTCTTAAAGGCCTAAGGGATATTATGAGAGTAAAGTAGACCCGAAGGGTCGTAATGGCGTGATATTGGTCATATTCAAGCACAAAGGGGATCCATTGGTGACAATTCTCCTTGGAGCATTATCTAGATATTCAAGTCAGGTAAATAGCAACTCTCCTTCTCTCCATCTCAGCTACTGATGGGATCGGGTTCATATTCATAGCCCACTTCCTATCTCCAAGTTGGTGGCACAAATTGAACAATAGGTCCCCTCGGGGCAACAGATTACCATGCTGACATATTAGGTCTCTTAATTGATAGGACCATTGGCAGTGTATCTAAACAAAGCACCTAAATCTTCTTACATCTGAGGAACTGCCTCCCCTTATATTTACTATCATGGCAAACGAAAAGTTGATTCTTAGCCTAAACTGCATTAGCATGGCCCAGGGACCTTCCCCCAACAAGATAAGCATTTTTTAGGGGTCAACCAACTTTGACTACATATTGGGCTGGGATTTAATCTCCAACCTGGGCGATATGACATGGGGCCTTGCATGGGCATAGCAACTAGTAGCCTTGGTATGGATTCCAAAGTCAGCTATCGACTTTGATCCTGATGACGACATGATTTCCCTTTTTGAAAGGAAGACTCTATGGGTCAGAATGTTTGTTGATCGAGCCGATCAAACATAGGAGCCAAGGGCTGATCCCTTGCTCGGTTGGTAGAATAATAGACATCTAATAGGTTATATTTGTGAATCTTGGGAAAAGAAGGTTCACCCCTCACTCTGACAATAGTGGTGCAGGCCACTAATCGGCCATGTGCAACATTTCCATGTGGCGAAACTTTCTTCCTTTCCCCCTGGGTAGTAGTTACATTCTTCATAAATGTAGGCTGGATATTAGCCCTATCATCATTGTACAACTAGGCCAAAGTGGTAAATTGGTTGACTAGTGGCATTAGGGTGAGTCTTGACCAATAGTGCCTTGGCTCATCCTTGTTTTGAATGGGGACAACAATGTGTCTATTTCATTAAAGCCTCATGGTGCCTTTTTAAGCTTCCTGCCTTAGCCAGATTTTCTATTTCTTTCACCATTTCATCTCATCGACACATAGCACATTGAAGATGGGATGCAGGGAAAAATGACATGAGATAAGCGTCACAAGCTCCTGATTTACACCTTAAGTCTTCAACATATGCGAAAGTGAGCTGATCAAATATCGACCTTTTGAGCTTAATATTTTAATAATTTGACTGCTACCATGTATCAGAGAATTGCCTTTTGGGAAAGCCCTAAAAGTCCTATATTTCAGTGTTCAATTTTCCATTAAGCTAACGACACAAACACTAGATGTTATGGATTTATTCCATGGTATTTCAACCATAAATTGGACAAGAGGTGACTCTGTTGTATGGCTGATAGCACTTAGGCAATAATGACTTTTATAGCTGGGATCTTCCCTGCTCAAATGCATCCTACAAACTATCTCCAGAATTAGCTTATCATACAATATGATAGGTGAACCTACCTGAGTAGCTTGGTTGAACCGATATTTAAGCCAATTAGTTGCTGATGGGGACCGGTACGGACCGGATCATCCGTTTGTTTGGAGATAGCATCTTCCGGGTCTTGAGGAGACGACGTATTTATTTCTTTTATTTCGTAGTATTAGATTTTTATTTTTATGCATTTTATTTGAGTATTTAGAGTCCTGTGAGTCCTTTTTTATTTTAGTCCTTTTTTATTTTAGTCCTTTAGAGGACATATATGTAATTAGGGTTTTTAGAGGTCCATCTTGTAATGTCCAGCTCTATTTAAAGAGCCCAAGTCTTTGAATGAAAGATGAGATGGATGTTTTAAAGAAGAAAGAAGCTCTCCCCTTTTCCCCCTTTCACCTCCGACGTCGGCGTCGTTCCCCCACCTTCGGGTGCCCCCGGTTCTCCCCTCCCCTTCTCGGTGTTCCTCCTCACCTCCGGAGCTAGGTCCGGTGCCTCCTTCCCCCTGTCCCGTCATGTTTCCGACCTCCGTCGATGCCTTCGTCGAGATCCTGCCCTAGGTCCGTCCGGACCCTCCCACCTCAGTCCCTCACCTCCCCTCGACCCCTTCAGCAGCCCCCTTCACCCCTACGGTCTCCCCTTCCCCGCTGGAAGCCCCTGCGACAGACCCCCCCCTCTTGTTCCGGTTTCGTCCGCACCCGCGGGGACCTCCGCGAGCCCTAACCGACCACCACCTCCTCCAGACGTCACCCCTACCCAGGAGCACCCCTCCCACAGGGCCTTTGGCCTCCCACGCAGCCTCCCCGAACCCCCTTCCCTCCTATTGAGCCGCCGCGAGCTCGGACCCCAACCCCGCTTCCGTCGACTGTCGAAGATCCTGCGTGCGGTGCCAATTCCGGCGGCCCGAGCCGCCGACGACGAAGGGGGAGAGAAGAGAAGGAAGAGGCGGCGCCGTTGGAGCTTCCGGCCGCTGCTGCCGAGGTCCCCCTCCGTTCCTGCCACCGCTGAGGCCGCCGGGTCCGCCGTGCGCGGAGACGAAGGTCGCGCCCCCTTCTGGCGCCGTCGGGGGCCTCGCAGAGCCGCCACGAGCCCCGCGGCCGCTCGCCCTCTCTCTCTCTTCTCGATCGAGCCTCGGCAGCCTGCCACGACCCCCCCGCGGGAGTTAGTCGCGCGGTCGCACGGCGCCGCCCTGGGCGGCCACGAACCCCACCTAGCACACGCGAGCGGGCGACGGCCCGCCGATTCGCCGCAGCGGCTCGCGCCCGACCGGTCCGCGGCCCGGGCCGGCCGGTTCGAGCCCGGTTCACGCCCGTCCGGGCGTCCGGGGCCGGTTCAGCCTTCCGGACCCGGTTCGGACCGGTTGGCCGGCCGGTTCAGCCTTCCTGGACCCGGTTCAGACCGGTTCAAGGCCGGTTCAACCCCTTTTAGGGCCGGTTCAAGGTCGTTTGGGACCGGTTCAACAGTTATGGGCCCGGTTCAGCGGCCGTGGGGTCCGGTTCAGTGGATTTCCGGCCTGGTTCAGCAGTTTTCAGCCTGATTCGAAGCGGTTCAGCACGGTTCCGGATCGGTTCAGCACCCTTTCGATTCGGTTCAGCACCCCATCCGCTCGGTACATCCTCCTCGGGCCCGCCGACGCGCACCGGGATGGCGGCACCTCCCTTCCCGTCCCGCATCAGTTGCCATATCTATTTCTGAAATGGGAGTTGTTCCCCATTTGCTTGATGTCACCTGATCGCACCATTGACAGTGGATTTATTCCATTTTGGTCCATCAAGGTAACATGGCATAAATATATTAGTGCCTTGTTGGCTTGTTCTATGCCCCTAGCATGGTATATCTTTTAGTGGTGACCCCTAGAAGGATAAGCCAACTAATCATCGATAACCATGTTGGCCTACCTTTGTGATGCATGACATTCCTCCTTAGATGATTTTTTTCAGTATAGCTATTTCCTTAACAACCATGAACTCGAGCAAATTGAGCATGAAATATCCAAGGACCATTTTCTATGCCCCCTATTGAGCATACTGTGCACTCAGAAGATGATGGGTAGAAATCTTGTAAGTATTGGGCAAGCATATCCGGAATTCTCCTTGACATTGAACCATAACCGAGGAGCAAACCTCAGATTCCACTATGATATTACGTGCAGGTCCTAGATTGATCCCTTGCCCCAAATACAAATTTCAATAAGCCGTAACTTGACTTGATCTGTTATGGTAACATGTTAACAAGTGGGTGATTGGTTCCATGTCTGCCGTGGAGTGTCAAACATCTAGGTCTCATATTGGTCGAGTGCATCGAGTTGGCATGCAAGAGACTACTTTCTTATACAGACATTAGAAGTGTAAGTCACTGATCAACCATCTACAATCCTCTCCTACTTGAAGGGTTTATTCCTTGCCATGTGGTGATTATGTCATTCCTCGTGCTGACTAACACTTGATGTAGTAAAACTCAAACACAAGTACATATCATCCTCACCCTCAATGTGACTTAACCATGTGGGGTAATATTGTGATGAATCAACTAGCATAATATCAACTAGGGGAATATCTTTCTTCAGAATTTTGGGTATGGGAGATACTCTTTCAACCCCTATCAACATTGCATGCGAACGATTGACCTTGCTTCGAGCTATCATAGGATGGCCCGAGGATCTATCCCCAGTAATGCGAATATAGCAAAGTTGATGTAATCTCAGAATTTAAAATTTAAAATTTTAGTATTTTGGAAACTCATTTTGTACTTGGTTGACTTTTGACTTAGTATTAACTAGTAGAAAAATAAGTGATATTACATAAGAGTATTAGCTAGGTCAATGACACGTATAAAAATATATTGAGGCTGTTAGCTTCTTTAAAATTTTATTTTTTTGACCTCTCCACATTGGACTTGCGAAGTTCCGATGTTAATTACATCGAATAACTATTTGAATACCCTTGATTATCCGCTATAGCAATCCATGAAGTAGAAGACATACATCCACAAAAATGAACACACAGGAAAAACGGCCCCATGAACATGATGAAATGCAAACACTTAAATGTTTTTAGTTTAGTTTGACATAATTTGAGTTAAATTTATTTTGAGTTTGTTTAAAATTGATTTGAATTGGTATGGTTTAAGTTAGATCGAAAGTTTCAGATTGTAGATTTGTTTGAATTGTTATTTCGGTTTGTTTTGAATTGGTTGTTCATTTCTGATGCGAGACCGACCGGGCACCAAGCTAATAGCTAGCTATGAAGGCCTAGCAGCACGTTGACTATGCAATTGACTAGCTAAGAAGACACCTCGGTAGACAATTATATCAAATTTATCCAGCCCGAGAAGCGGTCCCAACTAGAGAGAGGATCGGATACCAAGTGGGGTACCGAGATAGGATATTGCCGACTACCAATGTAACCGATCTAAGTAGTTCGGGACGGGAACTCCACTCACATCGGACAGCGATTGAATGAAAGTAGCTAAGAGACCTAACGTCTCACGACACGGCAATCAAAGTATAATAAACGAGCAAGTAACTTCGGTTAGGAAATCATACCTCCACGCCTAAGCGTGGGATGTCGACCCCCGTCGAAGTCCTCCACGTGGCTAGTCGCAGCACATGTCATCCGCCGACGATCATAACACTGCCTTCCCGCTCCATACGGAACATTTACCGAGTTGTCCAAGTCTCCAAACTGTCCGACACCGAAGGGGAACCTGTCGAACAATAGTGGCGGCAGCTGGGCGGGGTGCCGAGAGAGGGAGAGGGCGGCAGGAAGGGGCCATGGGGCTGGCAGCTGGTCCGTCGGTGAGGAAAGGGGGGAACCGGGTGAGGCCGCCGTAAATGGGGGGGCGATTGTGCCCGAAGAGGGGGCCGGACGGGCCGGGTGCCCACTAGGGACTGAAGGGGGGGCCGAGGGGATGAAAACAGGTCTGGACGGACCTATTTCGGAAGACCAAATGCGAGGGGGAAAGCTGGTGGAGGAGGGAGGACGGCCGGACATGGCTTCCGGTTCTCGTTCGCCGGAAGAGGGGAAACCGGGTGCGGGGAGAGGGGAGGGGTTCGCAGGGGGTTGCGGGTCCGCTCGGGTGAGAAAGAAAGGTCCGGATGGACCTCGTTGGGAGGAGCCGGAGACAGGGGGAAGTCGGTGAGGTCCGGAAGGAGAACCGGGAGGAGGGGTTTCAGCTGAGCGCAGCGGAGGAGGAAGGAGAAGGTGAAGAAGGGAAATCCTACCGAGGGTGCTTGGGGGTGCCGAGGGTGCCGTCTCCACCGCAGAAGAAGAGGAGGAGGGCCTAGAAGGGCGTCCGCCGCCGCCGGAAGGAGGGGAGGGAGATCGCCGCCGTCCGCCCTAGCGGACTCCCCGCCAGGTTCGCGAGAGAGAAAGAGAGCTCGGAGAGGCGCGAGGGAACAAATCACAAGAATGCCACCGAGCTTTTCATTTCATTCATTCCATCATGCCTCAAAAACATACAAGTGTGGGTATAAATAAACTAAGCCCATTACAAGTATACCCCAAAAGACACCTATTTTCCAAATGTCCCCAACTCTAAGTGTAAGGTGTGTGTACACTCAAAATATGTAGAGATTCCCAAAATACATACAAAATGTGTCCCAAAAAAGCCCAAAATGAAATGTGTGCTACACAAAATAAACAAAAAAATAGCACCTAATCATCAATCCAAAGTGACACAACCGGTCCGTCCGACGCCGTCGATAAACTAGTGGCGGGGTCGAACCGGTCTCGACCGCGGGTGTCCTCACCAATCCTCCCCTGGGAGGAACTCGACCCCGTCCGAGTAAGGGTCGCCGCCACTCGGTAACGCTCCAAAAGATCCGGGTCTGGCGCCGGCAGCCTCCGCCCGCGTCACCCACGAGTCCTCCGCAGGTGGTCGTCCTCTCCACCGCACAAGGTAGCGGTGATAGGCTCCGTCCCGAGTTGTAACACCTCGCTCGTCCATTATACATTCGATATGCTCGTGTCGAGTAGGGAGAGGGGCCGAAGGTGGACACTCCGGTGTAGGCTCACTCGGGCGGGAGGGGTGTAGGGTCGAAATCTCACTAGAATCGCCGCCGGGTCCCGATAAGCCACTAGATCGGGAAACATTGAAAGTAGAGCTAACGCAAGACTCGGCAGGCAAATCCACCACGTAAGCATTGGTCCCCACCCTCTCAATCACTCGAAAGGACCAGCCCCTCGAGCTTGGAGTTTCTCGACGACCCCCGAAGGGAATCGCTCGGTGTCTAACCCCGACCATGACATAATCGCCTACCTCGGAACTCTCGGGCTCGCCTACGCAAGTCGCCGCGTCGCATATCGCTCATCGCCAGCCTCAACTCGCGCCCAACATGACCATGCGTACTCGGATATGCTCACAAGCGACTCGGCCGAGGGCCGACACACGGGGCATGGGGAGAGGGGTGAGATCTAAAGGCCGCTCAGGTCTCTCGGCCGCAACTATCTCAAAGGGGCTCAAACCAAGAGACCTATTAACCGAATCATTATACGCAAACTCCGCTAAAGGAAGAAGAACAAGGTCCCACGTGCGAACACGGTCCCCCACTATGCAACGCAAGAGATCACCCAAACTCCTATCCGACGACCCCGGCCATCCGTTCGGGGGTGGTAAGCCGTGTGGAAAATTTAAGTTCGGTTCCCGTAAGGTGCCAAAGGGTCTTCTAAAAATAACCGGTAAACCGGACATCACGGTCGGAGACAATCGTCTCGGGCCCCATGTAAGCGCACAATCTCAAGAAAGAAAAGACGGGCTACCACCGACGCATCGGGAAGTTTTCGAGCACGGGGATAAAGGGGCCATCTCGAGAATCGGTCCACAACAACAAGAATGGCAGTCGCGGCGGCGCAAGGTGCGCGGTAGCCCAAGGACAAAGTCCATGCTAACATCCCGCCACGGGGACTCGGGAACGGGAAGGGGGTGCAGACCGTATTCTCGCTTTTTTCGTTGTACGTGGGCACGTATGCGGCACCGGGCAACGATGCGGGCCACGTCACGCTCAAGCCAATAAAATCGATGCTCTACGAGCTCGATCGTCTTGCTCGGCCGAAATGTCCGCCTAAGCCGCCGCATAAAGCTCCCAGACAGGAAATCACGGACCGAAGTCCGAGGAATGCAAAGTCTAGATTCAAGAAAAGGTACCCGTCCTGAAGGAGGTACCCGCGAGAATCAGAGGGCTGGTCGGACTCGAGAGCAGCAATGATAGGACCAAAGTCGGGACAATCAGGGTATTCATCCCTGATCCTCTCGAACCCGATCACCTCAATGTCGATGGCCGCGAGTAGGGATACTCGCCGGCTCGGACATCGGGCCACTCGGTTCTCAACCCTGAAGCACGGTGTTTCTCGAGAACAAAGCGAACGATCAAGATACTCAACCCATCGGCTATGTCGAGGGTTAAGTTTCTTCCGAGAACGGAGGTACGGAGGGCCTCATTGTCCGAGTAGAGGACAAACTCCCCGGGAAAGAAGGTAGTGTCGCGCTGCCTCAAAGCCCGCACGACGGCGTAGAACTCCTTGTCATAGCGTGAGTATCTCAACTTGGCATCCGATAGCTTCTCGCTAAAGAAGGCTATCGGATGACCCTCCTAAGACAAGACTCCACCAATGCCCACCCCCGAGGCATCACATGCAACCTCGAACACCTTGGTGAAATCGGGCAATCGAAGAACAGATGCTCGGGTCATCATCTCCTTCAGGGTGCCGAAGGCTGAAGCAACCCGACTGTCCAAGAAAATGCACCCTTCCGAAGACAATCGCTGACGGGAGCAAGGATGATTGAACCCTCACGAACCGGCGATAAAAGGCGGCGAGACCAAGGAAACTCCGAATATCGTGAATGCTACACGGCTCGTGCCAATTGCACTGCATCGTCGATCTTCCTGGATCGGCCGAGATGCCGTCCACCGAGACAATGAAACATAAAAAGGCAACAAGGGGCCGCGAAAGCGCACTTCGAGGTTTCCAAACAGTACCGTTCCCGCCTAAGAGTGAGGCACACCCGGTGGAGGTGGCCTCAAGTGGTCATCACGACCGGGACCGTAAACAAGGATGTCATCAAAGTAAACTACCACAAATCGCCCAATGTATGGCCGAAGAACCTGGTTCATCGCCCTTACGAAAGTGCTCGGCATTGGATAGCCCGAATGGCATCACCATCCATTCATATAGTCCATCCTTTCGAAAGCTATCTTCCATTCGTCACCCGGTGGCCGAATGCGGACTCCGGTGATAGCCCACTTTTAAGGTCAATCTTGGAGAACAAGGTGGCCCCCGCTACATATCAAGCATATCATCCAGCGGGGAACGGGAACCGGTATTCGACGGTAATCCAGGTTAACGGCTCGACTATCAACACACATCCTCCAAGACCCGTCCTTTTCGGGTGCCAAGAGAGGTGCACGCCGCAAGGACTCAAGCTCTCCCGGACATATCCTCGCCCCAAGCAATTTCGACTTGCCTCCTTAACTCGCGGGAAGAGGGGTCCATGGTGACAACGAGGCAAGTTCGGGAAGAGTAGATCCCGGGACGAGATCGATGGCACGTCGTATGTCCTCATCGGAGGGAGACTGCGGGGAAGCTCATCGTGGAATACATCCCGAAAATCCCGCAAGAGTGTCTCGATCTCGGGAGGGTGGAGGTCTCCAGGCTCGGAGGGGTCTCACGAGCGACTACCGCCAGAGAGGGTTTTTCGGATGCAACGCTCAAGCCTGGGCGATAATCAGGCTGGGGATCGGCCGAGCGAGGTATGCATCGGGGAATGTATGAGGTGCCACGGGACCCTCCTCGATCTCATCAGAGAGTCGAGTCAAGAGAAAATGGAATGACCAGCCGCAAGTGTCCACCAACACAAGGGGTGACGTTGGATGGGGAACAGAGAAGCAGAGGCCGGCACTGTCGAAGAAATCGAGGTGGTGACTTGGCCGCCGAAGGGAGAGGGAGCGGCAAGCTACCGGCACTGGGATGAGGAGGGGGAGACGGAGAAAGAATGATGCGCCGGCCATGGTGCTCAAAGACACACGTGCTGACCGACCATGTAGGGTCGCATCAACATCAAAGAGCCAAGTGCCGGCCCAAGATAAGGCTCCCAACCTCCACAGTAGAACATCGCACCAAATCTCCCCGTAATCAGGGAGGGAAGTAGACGGGAACCAAGCATCGGGTGTAGACAGGATAGAAGTAGAATCCACCCACGACACTCGATAAGGACGAGGGTGGTTGGTCGGAACCAGCCCGAGGCATGATACGAGACGAGCGTAAATAGCGTTAACGCAACTCCCGCTATCAATGATAACCTCACGCCTTGCCCCCAAGTCGAAAAATATGCGTGGAAGATAGTAGTCCGGCGCCAATCGTCACCGGGACGAGCCGGGTGAAAGCACAATGGACTCATGCCAAGTGCACTCTCACCCGACCTCGCTCTCGAGGCACAATGCAACGAGGGTCGCCCGGGTCTTCATCCTCTAATTGAAACTCAACAGAGAGGCTAGGGTCAGCCACGTACGCGACCTCCTCAAAGGTGTCCGAGGAGGGGCCGCAGGCCGACCATCAAGGCACCGAGAATACGGGCATCGGGCACGCATATGCCCGGGTTGTCCGCACCCGAAACAGCTGCCCCGAGAGACAGGCGGGAGGGTTCACCAACAACAGGGGCCTTGCCCTCGTCATACGGTCGAGGGGAAGAGGGGCGCGCGCGGGGGGCCGAGCAGAGGGGGTAGTAAGGGGAAGAGGGGGGGGGTCGCGCAGCTGACCCGCTCTCCGGCGGGGTAGGGAGCAGCCGGTGACGAGGAGGGTACTCCGGACCACGGGCAGAGAAGGGCGGGTCGTGAGGGGGAGCAGGTAACCCGAGCGTCGCCCGGGTAGGCGGAATAGCTCAAGACGAGCAGACTGCTCGCACAGAGTCTCAAATCGCTCATACTGTGGCCACGGATTGCAGACCGGCAGACCGGTCCGATTCCGACCGATTCGAATCCCGGCTTAAGGACCAATTCCGGGAAGAATTCCTCGACCGGTTCGATCGCTCGGAATCGGCCGGACCATCCGATTCCGACCGATTCCACGCGGACCTCGGAAGGCCGGGCCGACCCGGCCCCGGTTCGATTCCCCGGTTCACCGGGACCGGAATCGAACCGATTCCGGCCCTGGGGCCGGAATCGACCCGCAGCTGGCCTCGGCCGATCCCGCGGCGGAAGGAGGAAGCGCAAGGAGTCCGATTCCGGCGATTCCGGCCTCGATTCCGTCGATCCACCGTCGATTCGGCCGATTCCGTCGATCCAGGTCGATTCCGGCCCGATTCCACCGATTCCGGCGATTCCAGTGGGCGATTCCGGCGATTCCAAGCTCGTTCTTCAAAGGATTCCGCCGATTCAAGTTCGGATCGGCATCGAATCAACCTCTTCTTCGATCTTTGTAAGGTTTTCGGTAAGATTTCTCCGCCAAAACTTCGTACGTCCATTCTTACGCGTTTCCGACGAGTTCGAGTGTCGTTAAACTTTACGATTTCGTCCGAACAAGTTTCGTTTAAGTTTCCTCATCCGGATATGTCCATTTCGCACGGGAAAAATTCGATATCCCGTACGCCTATTTTTACACGTTTCCGACGACTCCGAGTAGAGTTAAACCGGGCGATTTGGATCGAATAACTCCGCTCAAGTTGTTCGAACATCGACTGGATGTTCTTTTCGTACGGGAAAATTTCGGATACCCCGTACATTGATTTCCGGCAAATACGTAACCCTTTAAACATACCGAATGGTGTGTTTTCAAGGTTGTCTGCTACCCGAACAGCCGTCTAAAACAATTGTATGTTATCTAATCATTTTTAAGCATTGTTTACAATTTTTGCAGATTTAAGCAATGGCCGATCAAGGTGACGCAGCACCAAGACGTGCTTCCGACGCGGGTCGGGGAACACGGCATACGGTAGACCTAGTCGTGAAGAGGGTACAGCAGAGTGGTGCGGGAAGGAGATGAACGGGGAGTGTTCCTACCTGAAACAACATATCGGAACATTGTGTGAAAATGTAAAAAAATGCGACAAGGTGCCGAGGGAGAAGAGCGAGGAGACGAGAGGATACATGACCGTGGTAGCCTCTCAACGGGTTGTTCGGATCGAGCAGAGGGAGGAGTTGCAGACGAGCTACTCGAGAGGAGGAGGGACCGCGATTTCGTCCTACCTCCAAAGGGAAAGGCAAGGGGAAGGCAACAGCCTCGGGCCCGTGAGCCGGAGGCGAGGACGAGTCCACCGACTCCGAGCTCGGGACGCGTGCTAGGCACGCTGCCAGTGCGCATTGGCCGAGTGAGGAGGACGAGTGAGGGGAGCAGGAGGGTCCGGGTCCGCAGTTGACCCAGCTTTGGGCCGATCGCATCGGCTCGCCCTACTCGGACCGAGAGCTCGACCTCAGAGACAGTGAGCCATACCGCCGTTCCACTTCTACCAAAGACTCGATTTACACCGAGCGACGAGTATTTATTTAGAAACAGTGCCGGCGACGGGGATAAAGCAGTGCAATGAAAGGGGTGAAGGCTACATGAACGACCGCAAAGAGAGCCGTTCGCCACATTGTCAAATGGTTTTTACACGCAGTATCACTTTTTAAATTAAATTCGACATTATGCCTCGTTTTATTTACTAAAACTTAATTTTACCCCGATCCCATTTTTTTTAACTTCGATGTAGGCATCCCAAGATACGTGTACCACCAGCCCCTACTTCCGTACGATGGTGGATGCCGCGCGTAGGCCGGGACCGGCTCGCAAGCCCCGGCGCACACATATATACGGCGCCGGCCCTGGACGAGGAGGTCCGTGAGTCGAGGGAGTGGACGGACGGGTTCAAGTTGCGGAAGGAGAGGGTTGCACAATCACGTGCGACGGGTATGTATCACCAAGAGGAGTACGATAAACTTCGATGTACCGGTTTCCGAGGGGACTACATTCTTGAAGCCGATAGATGCTTCTAGGAAGATAAAAAATGCCGACTTCATCTTTTTTCTGATGGATGGGGTGGTGGAGGAGATCGGGGAGGACAATGTGGTTCAAATTGTCACTAACAACGAACCATCATATAAGGCGGCTGGGTGTGAAGTACGATTTAAGATAAGCACATCTTCTCGGGTGCTCAGGCAAGACATTCCATAGATCTCATTTTAGAGGATATAGCAAGGAGGAGGGTGTATCTACACTGTCGTGCGCGTACGATCACATCTTTTATTTATTCGCATCCCCGCCTCCTACATATCATGATATCTCACACAGGAGGGCACGATCTTATCAGCCCGGTCCGACACGATTTCCCACGAACTTTATCACTGGAGAGTTTACAACGGCACAGCATTGGTTAGGTTCACACCCGAGGAGTATTACAACTATTGCGGTGACAACCTCGTACGACAAAAAAGAAGTAGATTCTTGTCGTCCGAGAAGCAGTATCACCGACAAGAGGTTTTCGGGAGAGGATTGCCTACTACTTCGCAATCATCGAGCCACCGTAGTTGTCTCCGAGGTTGGCAGACTCGTACACAGGGACCGTACGGGCACACCGTATGATGCTACGGACCGGCAAAGCCGAAAATTAAAGAAAAAAATCCCAGAGGTTACAAAAAGCGGTGGAAGATCATAGATGACCGATGGGACAAGACCTCGGCACCACGATGTCCATTGCCGCAGTAACTTGGTTAAAAAATTATTTTCGCTCGTATAATTGTCTTATACGCACATGGTTAACTAATAAAATCTGCAGAATATTTTTAACCCCCGCATCCAATACGGAAGACAAAGGTGAACGACAACGAGGTGATGCGGGTACACATCATAGCTATCCAACAGCCGTGCCGATCTCGCCAGGACAGATAGAGGCCGAGATAAGTTGTAGTTCATTAAATACATTGGACTAGCATTACCAGCAACTAATTTTTTTTTTTTAAATGTTTCGTACGTTATGCAAGCATACATTTAGGTCGGTGTATACTGTGATGCCGACATGAAATATCTGACAAAAGTGTCACCCGGCATAAGTAATAGCTCACGAGGAATTTCTTTTCTTTTTCATATAAGTTACGGTGACGACGGGCTAATTGTTTTCCTTTTTCTTCGTGTTTTTCTTGTACCGAGCGGTGGTGGGTTCAGTGAACACTGTGAGTGGATGGAATCCACTGCGCCATCGGTATCGGATACCGAGCCGAACACCGCTCCTCCCACCGCGAGAGGAACCTGAGTACATTCAACTGATACATACCAAAAGCGAGGAACAAAGTTGACCTCGTACCGGCCGCGAGAAGCCGGTCTTCTCGTCATTATAATACGTAGGCCGCGCATAAAGAACATCAAGGATCGGCGGTAAGATCCGTCGAGGAGCGATTTCGCACGGTTCGCAGTGGCCCGTACGAGCAGAGGCATTCCTCCGCCACACCACCACCCGAGGAGGTGGACACGGGACCGATTTTTCTCAGAGGAGCACGCACTCGCTCCCTTGACAGAGGGAGAGGGAAGCTGTGGATCATGCAGCCCGAGTTTGATCCCGATGACCGCGTACGGGCAAGGAGAGTCGATGGTGTCGAAGCGAGGAGGATGCTCCAAACACCTCCATCTACTTCTCGTGCTCGTGTGGCCTTTCTACCCTGCCTACGAGCGATCAAGTATAGCCACCACTTCCGCCTCAGCCTGGGCCTCCAAGATACTCGCTACCTGTACCCCGATTCGCGTCCGAGGAGAACGAAAACAAAGGCGACCGCACGGAAAAATGGGAGGATTTGCAAAGTTGAAAAACTTTGGGTTCCGGACTTTCTCGTGCAGTTCGAGATGGTACGAAGAGGTAAAGAGAAGGAAGTTAGAGGTCGGGCGTCCGCCGCCCCGATGACGCAAGACGTGCTCCTTCTCACTCCTCAGTGACGACGACGAGGAGTGTATACCGCCGACGCAACGCATCGCCAGCAAATTCGAGTCACCTTATTCACGGCTTTCCAAAGCCGTATTACACGCCGGACGAGCGTACACCGCATTCGTATATTACGGAGCCACAAGATCCGCATTTCGGCTGTCAGCCGACCAGCCAGCGGATTACGCCACCCTCCACCATCCTCTCGCTTACGTCCCAGCGTCCCGCGTCCGATCCATACGACCTTGATGGCATGGCATCGGCATTATTTTCATACGGATACGGGTCCCGGACAAAGATACAAGACCGAACACGAGGAGGAAAGCGCCACGAGCAGTGAGATAGGAAGATCCATATCTATATCCTGCATATCGGTAGTAGATCGATACGATGTAATTTTTTTTTTGACGATGTATCAACTCTTTTCGATTTCGAATCAATGGAATTGGAATACGTACTTAACTTCAAGTCTTCGTTGTTCAATCGGTGTTCATTAGTATTCATGATGCGGTCTTGTGGATATCATGCATTGGTTATTTTTTAAAATGTTTCTAACTCATTTCCTATTTTTTTAGAATTTTTTATGAATTTTTTGAATTTTTTTGACGAAAAAAAAATCAAAAAAAAAAAAACGATTCCGGACCGATCCGGAATCGATTCCCTTTTCAGGAATCGATTCCGATTCCGGAATCCTTGTCGGTGGCTACCTCGTAAGCATGCTCGAGGGTCTCGACCCCTCGGCGGTACAACTCACGCTGATACTCAGGCCGAAGCCCTCTTCTAAATCGGGTGAGTGTCACCGCGCTCTCCTCGCGTACATTGCACTTAAGCATATACTCATCAAACTCGGCTATGTACGTGGAGATAGACCTCTGCCCCTGGGCCAGAGCATGCCAACGGGCGAGAAGGCGCTGGAGATATGAAGCAGGCAAGTACTTCTCGCGGAGCTTGGCCTTCATCTCGTCCCAAGTCTAGATGGGCTTCCCGTCGACGCCGCCTGCGGAGGGCCTCAACATTGCTCCAATGCATCTGCTCGCCCCGCGAGTTTCATTTTCGGCGAACCTCACCCGCTGTGCGTCCGACACGTCATACCACTCAAAGTAGCGATCCACGCCGCATTCCCGCCAGACAGAGGCTCGGATCGTGCTCCCCCAAACTCGTGAGCATCGACCCTCGACACGGCGAACATCCGCTCCTCGGCCTCCGCTCGTTCACGGTGATGCCGGTGTCCCGGACCTCGATCACGGAAGCCAACACGGGGTGGATGCCGCTCTCGGCGCCCCCATGGGGGAACAAGAGGGGGAACGGGAGGTCGGCCCGGAAAGATAGGGGGTGCGGTCGTGAACAACATAGGCCGGTCGCAGACCTCGACAGGTCAATGTGAGGGGGCGCTCCCGCAGTCGCAACCGATCGGAAAGCTCGCGCACACCGCTCAAGATAAGCGAACCTATCCCTAAGCTCCCTAACTAGTTCCTCAATGGCATCGACTCGATGTGTCAACCGGCGTGCGCGGATCCACGGGAGCGCTCGTAAGCTGTGGTGGGGATCGTACACGGGAGACTCGGGTCATAAACGGTACCACTACGGGTGCGCATGCAACAGGACCCAGACTTCAATGGGTGCTGCATCAATGTCCCAACTCAACCCGCCCGATACCAAACCGATGCGGACCGACCGGCACCAAGCTAATAGCTAGCTACGAAGGCCTACAGCGATGTTGACTATGCATTGACTAGCTAAGAAGACACCTTGGTAGACAATTATATCAAATTTATCCAGCCCGAGAAGCGGTCCCAACTAGAGAGGATCGGATACCAATTTGCCGGGGTACCGAGATAGGACATCGTCGACTACCAATGTAACCGATCTAAGTAGTTCGGGACGGAACTCCACTCACATCGGACACGATCGAATGAAAGTAGCGAGGAGACCTAACGTCTCACGACACGGCAATCAAACTATAATAAACGAGCAAGTAACTTCGGTGCCATCATACCTCCACGCCCTGCCGCGGATGTCGACCCCCGTCGAAGTCTTCCACGCGGCTAGTCGCAGCACATGTCATCCGCCGACGATCATAACACCGCCTTCCCGCTCCGTACGGAACATTTACCGAGTTGTCCAAGTCTCCAACCGTCCGACACCGAAGGGGAACCTCGTCGAACAATAGTGGCGGCAGCTAGAAGGGGTGCTGGAGAGAGGGAGAGGGCGGTAGGGAAGGGGCCATGGGGCTGGCAGCTGGTCTGTTAGGGGAAAGCGGGGGGGGGGGGAACTGGTGAGGCTGCCGTAAACAGGGGGCGTACAAGCGGGAAGGGGGGGTGGGACGGGGCGGGGTGCCCACTAGGACTGAAGGGGGGTTGAGGGGATGAAAACAGGTCTGGACGGACCTATTTCGGGAAGACCAAATGCGAGGGGAAAGCTGGTGGAGGAGGGAGGACGGCCGGACATGGCTTCCGGTTCTGGTTCGCCGAAGAGGGGAAACCGGGGGGGTGGGGAGAGGGGAGGGGTTCGCAGGGGGTTGTGGGTCTGCTGGGTGAGAAAGAAAGGTCCGGATGGACCTGCTAGAGGAGCTGGAGACAGGGGGGAAGCTGAGGTGAGGTCCGGAAGGAGAACCGGGAGGAGGGGTTTTCGGTTGGTGCGCAGGCGGAGGAGGAAGGAGAAGGTGAAGAAGGGGAATCCTACCGAGGGTGCTGGGGGTGCCGAGGGTGCTGTCTCCACCAGAGAAGAAGAGGAGGAGGGCCTAGAAGGGCGTCCGCTGCCGCCGGAAGGAGGGGGAGGGAGATCGCTGCCGTCCGCCCTAGCGGACTCCTGCCAGGTGCGCGAGAGAGAAAGAGAGCGCGGGAGAGGGGTGAGGGAACAGAATCACAAGAATGCCACTGAGCTTTTCATTTCATTCATTCCATCATGCCTCAAAACATACAAGTGTGGGTATAAATAAACTAAGCCTATTACAAGTATACCCCAAAAGACACCTATTTTCCAAATGTCCCCAACTCTAAGTGTAAGGTGTGTGTACACTCAAAATATGTAGAGATTCCCAAAATACATACAAAATGTGTCCCAAAAAAGCCCAAAATGAAATGTGTGCTACACAAAATAAACAAAAAAATAGCACCTAATCATCAATCCAAAGTGACACAACCGGTCGTCGACGCCGTCGATAAACTAGGGCGGGGTCGAACCGGTCTCGACCGCGGGTGTCCTCACCAATTTCCTTATTAGGATTTGTCATCTTGATGATTTGCTTTAAATTTTGATTGGGATTTTCTTCAGTTATGTGTTATTTGGATTTGATTTTGGTTTGGCTGGGATGGAGATTTTATTCAAGATATGTTCTCTTTAGTTAAAATTGCTTTGATTTTAGATCAAATTGATCAAGGTCCATTTGAGAGACAATTTTTGTTGAATGTTTTCAATTCAAAATGTCTTTTAATTTGAAATTGGGTTGTTTCAATATTTGCAGAACCTGTAGATTTTGGTTGTTTCTATCTTTTTATCAATGAGCTTGTCAATCCTGCATTTCTCAGACCTATGTCTTTCAAAGATTTCTGCATCCTCACTTGCACAGTCTGTGCAAAAACTGATTCCTTCCGTTCCTCGGTTTTCCTCAGATTTTTTTGAATAATCTGAGAAGGCTCTCTCACCCATATGCATGTAATACTGACCTCCAATTTATTTACTTATTCTATTATTATTGCTATTAGCATTCCATCCAGCTCCGTAGGCCATTAATTCTCCTTTCAAAGTCAATTATGCACCGGACATGAAAGCTTCTCATTATTCTGCTCAATCTGAGACACATGATTTTACAACTTGAATGGTTTGAAATCAGGCCCATTGAATCCTTGATGGAATATGCCTTGATCGATTTGGGATAGAAAATACCCGGCTTTTGATAAGCATATGGACATTCTTCCAATTGTTTTTTGTAGATTTTATCAGCATACGACCGGCATGTTGGCATATTAAATATGCACAACCTTGTATAGCTTAATGAACATGGTAAAAAATTGGGGTCTTTTAATAAACCTTTGTATGTCTACCTTAAGAACGTAGGGGAAGACGTTTCGCTGACCCCCAACTAGTCCTGATTGTGAAATTAAATTTGAGAATTTTTATTTACTTTCAATTGATTGTTTGTTTAAAAATTTTAATTATCAACTTGACTCCCTTGTTGAGCACTGTTTGGCAAGGCTTATTGGGCTTCCTTTTCCCTTTTTTTGCTCCAGTGGCCTAGCAAGGCTAGCCTTCGTCTAGCTGCATCCAGATGAGGCCCACTTCTTCCTCTCTCTTTTTTCACATCTCTTTTTCTTGTGGGCCCTACGTAGAATTGAGCTAGATGGAGAAAGGAGCTTCTCAATCCGGTCTGACTGCACGGCAGCGAGGGGGAAGAAAAACTGGGTCCGACTATTCGGGGCCTCAAGGGTGATTGCACGACGGGAAGGAGGCCCAACAGCAACTACGCGATGGACCTTCGATCACCTAGACAATGGCAGGAGAGCACAGGGCTCGCGACGGTGCAACCAGCACTATAGGATGGAGAAGGAGGACTAGACAGCTTCTGTGGAAGGAGTGACCTTTGCTAGCATTGTGGGATGATGCAGAAAGGCTTGACGGCCTCACCAGAAGAGAAGGCCTTCGACGGCGCTGCATGAAAAAGGAACCAGGTTCGACAGTGCTGCCTGAAGGAGTAGGGCTTGATGGTGTCATCAGAATACGAAAAGGGCTTCAACGGCTTCGGCGGGAGGAGGAGCGGTGTTCGCTGGTTTTGTGAGAAGGAATTGATGGACCTGATGACCTTACTGGAAGGTGAAGATCAACTTGTTGGTGTTGTAGGAAGGACAAGGCGAACCCAGTGGCACTGCGGGAGGGTGAAGATTCCAATGGCACAACTGAAAGGGAAGAAGGGCTCGCCGGTACCCTCCTTTACTCTCTCCCTCTCCTCTTTCCTCTAGCCAATTTCCATGATGCCACGGGTACCTCTTTTATATGTAGAGAGACCCCTGCAATTGGGTGACGTGTCCATCTCTAATCGGGAGTCAGAGTTCACCACAAAATCCAAAATTACCTTCCATTGTCTTTGTGATCCTTTCGGACCTTTCCCAATAAGATTTGCACCTCTATCAACCATCCTAGGAGCCTGATTCATAATCAAACATGATCGGATGTTAAATTTCCCTTTTGGGGATGCTCTCGTTTCTGCCACCGAACATGTTAAACATGAAGATCCGCAATTCCCCTTTCCGTTGAAGATGCCCGAGGACGACCAAATAGGAGTTTCACGAACAGTAACCTACGTGGCATTGGCAACCCACGTGTCCTATATGCCCTCCCGGAAACTTCAATGACAAGATGAAGTCAGAAACCCTTCAATTGCAATTAATAGCAAGCCTCTCCCACATCTATCTCTTCACTATTTCTGGCAAGAGAGTTAGTTGGTCATTTTGTTTCACAAGCACATATGAGTCCTCTCTTGTCTCCTTCAATAATGATATAGAGAATGAGAGTTCACCATTTAATCGTTATAGTATCAGAGCTTTCCTTGGTGTTCTTGTCTCACCATTGTTTTATTTAATATATGTACACATACATCTAAATTTTTGGTGTCAACAGAAGCACTTTACAGGCGAGCCTCATCATGGACACAAGATTTATCTCCAACGTAACATCATTTGGTGCTGCATTGGCAATCAAGTAGCATTATTCGAACGACGACGAAGGATTGATTTCTTGCCACTTAGGAAGCATGATGAAGCCTAACCGTTGATCGGTCATGTTGGCTGAAAAGATAGGACGAAGGCTGATCTCCAGTGCATTCTTCTGGTATCGACTGACGAACTTATCGTTCACTAATACATAAAGGGTTGACAACTAATTTCTCCCCTAAGCAAAATAGCATGGCATCATGCACGGATAATATTCAATAAGGGCATGTGACTTATCATTGGCCCGAACTATCATTCTCAGGCCAGGCCAATAACCAGCCAATCATAGTATATTAATAGAAGGAGGGTTGATTCCTCACAACATTGTGGGTAGAGACTGATTCTCTTGCCCCCTGTCAACCACACCTCTCGCGGGGGAGAGATTAATCCATGACACATCCTTGACATAATCTAGGAACTTGCCCCAAGCTTGATAACCAAATACCATCTCTTGTTGGCCGACGTACGTCACCAATGGCTAAAGATCATAGAGTACCGGTTGATAACTATGAATAATTAATAATATGGGCCAAAAGACATAAGTCAACAATGAAAAACCATGTGACACTAGCCAAATATGTGGCACCAACTGAGCATAAAGTGCCAACTAAAAGTTGTGATGTTGACAGTTAAATATTAGAGGTTGACCGAAGCATAAAAGATTCTAACCAAAATATATGAGACCATAGCAGAAAATTGGTTGATACTGACAGAGAAGTATATGATGCTGACTGCCGATGTGGCAAAGGTGGCTGAAGTTTCAGCTTCAGCTCAGATTGACCCTCTTAGAAGTGTGGGGTCAGAGTCATCTCTTCTACACTCCCTTATCTTATCCAAATGTGGGGCCCTAGCAACTTCATCATCTTAGTCGACTATGGTGACGATACCATTTTCATTATGATTTCATACTTGACATTGATATTCATTTACATTCTCATGTCTTTGCTATTTGGTCATCAAACTAACTTTCTCATATCTTTCACCATATAATTAACTGGTCATCCTCTATAGCATAGTTGTCAAGGCGTCCACCTATGCAGCAAGGCACTTTTCTAGCAACGCTTTGCCAGGGCACCTTGTCTAGGGCCAAAAAGGTGCTTGCCTTGCCCGCCTTGGCACCTAAGGCACCCAAGGCGCCTGGCTAGGTGCCCAAGGTCCCATTCATGACTCTTTTTTTTGTTTACCTTCGGGGGGCTTTGCCCCCAGAAACCCCCCACAAGGGATGTTGCCCCTTTGACCCCCACGACCTAACCACGTAAGTCGATCCGCAATTCGTGGGCGCTGATTTAATAATATTGTAAACATAATGTATTATTACTTACACTATTATATATGATTAAGATTTATGATTATAAGTATATGTGGTATACTTAAAACTTAAGTTCTCTCTTAATCATCTTTTTGTTCTTACTTTGATATTATCTATTTCTCATAAAATATATATCAATACATTCATAATTATAAAAAATAAAATCATATTTACATAATATATGTATACATGTATTTATGTTTGTGTGTATACATAAATATATATAGTATTAACATCTAATTATAGATATATTTGTATATATGTATATACACATATACATATATATATAAACATCTAATGCCACCGCCTTGACTGCTTAGGAGATGCCTAAGCGGCCGTCTTATCGCCTAAGCAGATTTGGCACCCTTTAACGTTTTGGGCGCCTTGTCGCCTTGACAACTATGCTCTATAGCATACCATGTATGAACCATTTGCTTATCACTAGCAACACAAGTAAAGTTCATCCTTGGCCCAAGTCAACGTAATGGGGCTTACGAGCTTTTACCTCTATTAGGTATAAGGCTTAGAAAACCACTCACCAAACTGGTCAACTATATGAGCATGCTGGATGGAGAATTTTTCTTCCGTCCAAGCAAAATTTAATCAAGCCATCAATGGGCCTTTCCTATTACAAGCATCATATTTCTTCATTATCCAATCAATATCTTTAGGCTTGAATAATGGTTTGTTAGCCATGGCATATGAGTGGGTAAAGGATTGATTACTCGCCAAGGTATAGATGTGAATTAGCTGAGCTGCTAGTCGACATGGCTCACCAAAATGTTCGATTGAGGATTGGCCTTACACTCAGGTAGTAGTATTATGGGCTGTGAATCATGAAAGTATGGGGAGTAGAGGGCTACCCCCTCACCTAAATATCATGGGGCCATGATTGGCTAGATGTTCTTGGAATGAAAGGCAAAGGGTTGTCCCCCTCACCTGAAAAATAATATGGAGAGTCACTAATCGATCTGATTTTCTTGAAATGAGGAGCAGAGGACTATCCCCTCACCTAAATATAATGAAGAGTTATTGATCAACTAGATTTTCTTAGAATGAGGAGTAGAAGGCTGCCCCCTCACCTAAATAATATCAGTATCCATCATTGATTGGCTGGCCAGAATTACGGATGAAGGGTTACTCCCTTTGTTAGATAGCTTTGGCATGAGCCACTAATTGGGTAGCCATGAAATACACATTTTTTTTTGGACTGAGGATCTATTCTTTGCCATTTGGGAACATTGATGAGTAGAGCCTCAAGTCGGTCGATCATAATTGCACGGTGGATTGAGGGCTGGTGCCTAATCCAAGAAGCATCCACGATAGCGGCTAATCAACTAACCGACATATGTCTTCGGGTGACGAAATTTTTCATTAGCCCCATTCGATGGTTTCCGAAAATGTAAGTTGAGCATGCTTACCCCCACTTGGTGAACAAAATGATTGGGCTGCTTAGGTCTGAAGCAAGGATTGCCATCTCGGATCTCGACTTCGTCTCGGGGAGGTGAAAGAGAAGAGATCTCGGAGAGATCTCGGAAAAATCTCGGGAGATCGGATCTCGGATCAAAATGTATATACGTATGAAATATAACATAATATCTTATAAAAATAGGAGTACATCAATAAATTTACATGAAAATATATAACACATTTTGTATATCAATTGTGTGAATGAACAATTACAAAGCACTTTCAATACCAAAAAGATGATCTTTGTGCTTCTAAAAGATTTAAACTTGTATACAATCTTATTTAAATATTAATATAGTATTAAACTTGTAACACATTTTCATGTAATAGTATAAGTGATAGTGAAATATATTAAATGTGTTTACACTATTATAAACGGGACGTAGAGTAGTCACGGATCTTTGTGCTTCTAAAAGATTTAAACTTGTATACAATCTTATTTAAATATTAATATAGTATTAAACTTGTAACACATTTTCATGTAATAGTATAAGTGATAGTGAAATATATTAAATGTGTTTACACTATTATAAACGGGACGTAGAGTAGTCATGGATCGACCGAGAAAAATTCTTTATGGACCAATCTACATGGGGTGAGATCTCGGCGATCTCGTATCTCGGCCCCTTGGAGAGACCGAGATTCTCGCGAGATCTCGCGAGATCTCGGAGAGATGGAAAACCATGGTCTGAAGGATTCCTCCATTGATTGACTAGTAGTACATTTCATTTGTGGTCGTACTCCAACCTATTACAGTTATATTTTCCAATCTTCCAAGGTGTGTAGCACATTTTGGAAGTGAGGCTGGACTTGGTCTTAGCATTGACCTCCTCTTATTATGGTTAGGTATAGGTGACCAACCTTTGACAGATAGCCATATGGGTCGAGGTGAACGGACTAACACCATTTGACTTACTGAGGGCTGGTGAGAACGAAATCCAAAACTATATTTCCCCTGGCGTTGTTATTTGGAGAGGTCCCTTGATGACTTCTTCTAAACGGGGATGAATCATTCAACCCATGAAATATTTTAGTGCTAGTTTTGATCTTTGGGACTGAGCCAAATACAACTGACTCCTTAAGACTCCATGATACGCAGTATCTGGTGAGGTATTCATACTAGGGGTAACGAACCCCTCCGGCTATCACCTTCGGCATTCGCAAGCAAAGAAAAGAACATGATAGATATGCATGGAAAGTAGGACATATGTTTTCAAGAGTTGCTATGACAGAGAGATGAAGGGGGATAGAGGTCCCACCGAACATGCCAATTTGTGAGATCTCATTTTTTAACATCATAAAATATATAATAAAAATCTACATGTATGGTTTGAAAATTCATTTTATCTCTATTTTTTTGGGAATAGAACTTTCACCATCTTTGGCTAACATTTATTACTATGAAAGTACGTATGATACCTCACAGGAGTGTTAGCCAAAAATACATATTATGTATAAAACTATAAATTATCGAGGCTTAAGGTTCATTAAAATGTTTTTGGACCTCTCTCCATCGGAAGTTGTGAAAATCACTTATAGTAATGCAAACATACATCACAAAATATACACTTGTGGGAGTTATAACTTAATGGAATGCAAACTTAAAATATTAAGTTTGATTATGATTTGATGAAGATGTATTTTAAGATTCCAACATCTTAAAGTTATGTGTTCTTTAGTGGAATATTAAACATATTTTACATGTTTGATATGAGTTTAACTCTTTTAGATCAAAGTCTTAACATTAAGACATATTTTGAGTAATTAGAGTTGAATTGGATCTACAGACAAAATGACATGATTTGGATCAAGTTTCATTGTGTTGCATTTGGATCATGTGATCATCAATTCAATTTATTCATCTCTTAAGTCTTATTTGTTAGGCTTGCTGAGAGTTGCTTAATTATGATCTTTTGATGGTACCGAACCAAAGCATTTCCATGATGAATTCATTATCGTTGTTTTTATTCTAAGTCTTAACATTAAGCACTTAGCATCATCTTGTCTTCCCTTAAAGTCTAGCATCAGATTTTTATGATATCATTTCATTTCATATTCTAAATCTTTTTCATTACATACATTAGACTTAGGATTCATTATATTAGTCATTCATTTTAAGTCTTTGCGTTAGACTCAAGCACTTTAGATTTAGAAATTTTACGGATCCAACAATAAGCATGCCAAAATCTAATTCAAAACATCCCTTCCATTAACCATGATTGAGGCCTAGGACTTAGAATGCCTAGAGGTCCTTATTTTGACCATTCCTCATGTTGAGGTCACCAAGACTTGGAGACCTTTTGAATTACTTAAAACGATGACAATCCTGTATTCTTAACATCAGGTTCTATATGGACATATGATATGGCTCTCTTCTCATTCTTGATATGATCGAGGCCTAGGACTTACAACATATAAAAGTCCATATTCTTGGCTTCCAACATATGGGTTATGTCATCGTCAAATTCTTAATCATGTATGGACTAGGGCTTAGCATCCTTCTGGACATTTGCCAATATTTGAAAACCCGAAGATATTGTCTTTCTCTTTGTATATTTCATATCTACATAACATTAGGTTGAACATGAACCTATGAGACCAGGCATAACAATGAGAAAAGAAATATGATTTTTTGCACCATAATCTATACAATAGGGATAGGTCTAAAGCCTAAGAATCAACATCCATTCAAATCTGAAATTGGCATACATATTCGGATCCATTAGTTTAAAATCTTATCATGCTCCAGATTATGACTTTCCGATTTCATTATGATCTGAACTTTTTGAGATTTTTTACATATGAAATTTAGTTGATTGTTTCGATTTCAGATCATCTTATCTGATTTCAAAAATTCTGATTTGGTTATTTCAAGTTTATCTTTATATTTGCATTCCATGTGAGATATGTTAGTTATATTAATCCTCCCTTATCATATCATGAAATACTTGACACATAATGCCATTCAGCTATGATATAGTATACATTCGATTACATCAACATGGTTTCACCCAAATTGACATGATATCATGTATCGGGTGTATGATATATCCTTTCCTAGTATCCTTACTTATTTAAGGGTCGGTGTACTATAATGACATAAATGACCTCCCCCTTAGATTATAGAGATTACCTTCCCTTAGTACATGTAGTTAAATACTCCCTACTTGGGGGGGAAGGATTAGTATAAAATGAGTGACATGCACACTATCCATCCATGATCAGTACATGCCAGAGGCTGCTCGAGTGTTCGTTCGTTATTATGAGGGAGCCTAAGTTAACAGGCTGGTCTCTTAATCATGTTATTTTAATTTTAATATGATTAAGGTATTTTTGTCCAAAGCTGTTTTTGTCATCAATGGGCCTTATAAGCCAATTCCATCTTCACATCATCTTGGGCACAGTTGGCCCATCACCTTCATGCCTTCAAACCCAATGGACTGTCCACCAGCTTCTTGAGTATATCACCTTGACACAATGGTCCCTCGGACCTTGGGACATGCTGTCCCTCAGATTTAGGCCATGAAGAGACGGTATGGAATGATGGAAACAGTGGGTGTGGGACTATATTTGAGGTTAAAACATGTAGTTTTTGGAACAGTTTTGGGTTAAAACAGATCCTGTTTAGGGGGTATATGTATAGGCATATTGTGAGTCATGAAGGATTAGACATAGTCATGATATAGGCCACGGGAATGGAGCTGATATGGGCATGTTGCAGGCCAAGGAACATAGGCATGTCATGTTTTAAGTTGTGTAGTATGTGGGATACAGGCATGGTACTCAGGTGGTCGGCTATCCCTTTAAGCTCAAGATGGTGAGCACTCAAGGGGCTGAACCATCTTGGTTTCTAAGCTCTAGGTGTACGAGAAGGGCTGAGTATGAGTCATAAGATATGCACTGGTCATGAGATGGGTGATAGGCATGTCTATGGAGAACATTGTCCTCCTTCCCCTCCGTTTTATGAGACTAGCTTCAGCAGCAACCTGCATTGCAATATCTGCCATATGGTGGTCTTAGCAGCATCGTCAGGGCCCTTCAAAGACATTATATGGAGAACAACGAGGCATCGACTTCGTCCAGAAGCATCAGGAACATGAGGAGGAAGGTCTGCAAGTGTCAGCAATAGCAGCAAGGCTCCTTGGGGGCTTCACCAACCATGTCAGCAATAGAAGTTGACATAAGGAGCATAAGGAGGAGCCAGCAGCTCCTTCTCCATCTTCTATGGGTGCCGAAGCAAACAAGGCTTGAGGGAACATCCTCTAGCACCGAAAATAGCAGCATGGACCATTGGGAGCTTCATCAGCCTCATATCCCTCCTTCTCCCTGTGTGAAACAACATGGGCAACAATATGGAGGATTGCAGTAGCCGTAGCATGAAGAAAAAGGTTTTGACCTTTTCTCCTTCTCTTCTGCTTAGGTGCAGGAAAGAACAAAGGAGAGATCACAACAGCATCAGCAGCCTAGGCAGTGATGGTGAAGCAGCAGCAGCAGGCATTAAATAAAGAAAAAGGGGGCATTGGCATCCTCAACAACAACTAGGACATGCTACGGTGGCAGCAGCATGATGTAACAGCACGCACCAGTATCATCCCCTCCTCCTCCTCCTCTTCTTCTTCTTCTCCTATTGGCAGCAGGACATACTACGGCAGCAGCAGTATGATGCTATGGCAGTACTAGCATAGAATAAGCACCATCCAACCCCCATACAACCTTTACATCTACCCCGGATCAAGCAGCCTAAACAAGGCCTGTTCTATGGCTCATTCCACCATGTGATCTGAAAATGGCCCAAGCACAAGTCTATATCAGATCAAGATGACCACCTTATGGGCCTATTCAAGCCTCCCATGACTTGATCATACAACTTATGAAGCTAGCCAAGCCACCTTCACCCTTAACCTAACTAAATGAGTCAAGAAAGGGACTTCCTCCGCTGGATCTGGTACAAGCTGGATCGGGTTACTTGGGCGATAACACAGGGGAGGCTCGGATCTAGGCTTCATACTGGAAAGATAAAAGAGGAGATCTCCAATTATGTTGGGTATATTACCTAACAATATAAATAAGAAAAAATGAAAAAAAACCTAAAAATAAACCCATAGGTAGGTTTCCAAGGGATCTGGTACGAGCTTCTTCCCCACCCAATAGGGCGGGGAAGCGCAACATAGAGGTGCAGCAGTGGTGGCAGCACCTTAGTGCTAGAATCCAGTGCTGATTCAACCCAAAATGGGTCGAATCGGACCGTAAACTCCATTGAAACCTATCCATGGGCTTGTTTTTAGGTTATTTTCCGTTTTCTCTTATTTATATTGTTAGGTAATATATCCTACATAAATTGAGATCTCTTTTCTTTCACCTTTCTGAGACAAAGCCGAGATCCGAGACAACAATGCTTGATACTGAGACCAAGACGTTAAATGGAGATATGATGATCTTAATGAATTCTATATCAAGGATGCTTGATGTTAGGACTTCAAACATAGAATGAAAGATCAAATGATCAAACATGAATACCATAATAAACCTCAATTGAAAAATGCTCAAGATGGAAACTTGTGCTCTAAAGTTCCAATCTAATAAAAGCCATTGTCATCTTGAGAAAATGTACAAATGAATCCAAAAATGTCTATATTAAACCTCGGATCCCACGAGCTTTAAAAAAAAGTCTCATGATAAAACATTGAATGAAAAGAATAAAATCCACATGCCAACTATGCTTGAATCTCAATGCATGACTTTAATAGAACCAAATGATCAAAGAACAAATCCTTAAACTTGGAATCTTAAAATGAATCCCTTAAAATGCACCTCCATAAAACACAAATCAAACTCAAAACAAATTTAAGACATTAACTTTTTATTCCATTGAGCTTATGATGTTATAACTACTAAGTGATTATTTTGAAGATGTATGTTTCCAAGTTATGACTTACTTGTGATGATTAATCAAGAGAATTTGAGTTTTCTTGGTGTAATTAACATTGGCACTTCACAAGTTTGATAAGAGAGGTTCAAAGATATTTTTAATGAACCCAAAACCTCAACATGTATGTTTTTATACATATCATATATTAATTAATACTTCTGAGACATTACCTATTTTTATGGTAGTTGATGCTAGCCCAACATAACCAAATTTATTTTCCAAAATGAAAATCAGATGAATTTTTATTTTTGATATTAAAATCGAGGTTTCACATGCCCTTACATTTAATTCTTTCTTTCATCAGCTATGTATCTTTTCATCCTTGTAGCTCCTCTTGCAACTCTCTTGTTGTACAATGTTAAATGCCCTCTAAAATGCCCATCCGGTCATGTAATCTCTCGTATCTTCCTGGGGGCCTGTTGGGACCTTGGTACATTTCTTCATGTTGCCATCAATCTTGGCCATGTGTTGTTTTAGGCAAAACACACCTCCATTCATCTACTTTTGACACTATTTTGTTGCATTTTATTTTTGTAGTATCAATAATGAACGTGTGGCCCCATACAATGTAATGAGCTCCAATAGATCTATCCCATGATGCTCTTTATAAGACACATTCCTATAAAAGATAATACAAATCATATTAGTTACAAAAACTTAATATAAGAACCCTAATTAAATAGTAATTTCTAGTCCAAACAGTCAGGAAATGGTGAAAGAGTAACATCTCAATTGAAAGATCTAAAATTCTCTGAAAAAATAGAAAGAAAAAATGAAAACATGGCAGAAATCCGTCACCAGCCAGAAGCAAGATCCGGTGGTGGAGGCTCTGCACCACAGGAGGGAGGTGTCTGCATGCCGCAGCAGCCATGGATTGAATGTATGTCCCAAACCTGGCCCAATAAGACTAGATTGGACCAGCTCAGCTCAATCCAGTCTGATCAAGTTTATATTTTCTAATAATCACCTAAGATCAACCAAGAACAGCTGATTCACATCCAATCTGACCCGATACCAAAGGAATTTCCACTGTGGATGGGGCTCCCCTCTTAGAGTCAGGTCAGCTTATTCCAATCCTGATCTAGGACTGGCCAATCTTAAAAATTAAGATGGCGGAGCAAGAAAGAAATTATAGGCTTTAGGAACCCATGAGAAGTTTCAAGTATCAAAGAGTGATAAAGGGACCATAAGCATCTAGAAGCCACTGGTGCTGGACATGCATAGATATTGTGAAACCAACAGAGAAACGTAAGTATCTTGGTGTCAAAGAATATGTATTGGCATCAAGGAGCCATCTAAGAACTATTGTCATGCTGAAGACAAGACGTGTGCAGGTATCACTAAGCCACCAAAGAACTAAAGAAAATTTGAAGCCAAAAAGACTTGCATAGACAAAAATAAACCATCAGAAAAACATAGGCAGATGCTGGACATGTATAGACATTGTGAAACCAACAGAGAAACGTAAGTATCTTGGTGTCAAGGAATATGTATTGGCATTAAGGAGCCATCTAAGAGCCATTGGCATGATGAAGACAAGACGTGTGCAGTTATCACTAAGCCATCAAAGAACTAAAGAAAATTTGAAGCCAAAATACTTGCATAGACAAAAAGAAACCATCAGAAAAACATAGGCAATTCAAAGCCATAGGACAAATAGACAGCATAAAGATATGAAAGAGTCATACAAATCTCGAACCCATGATATATATAGGCATTAAAGAGCCTTAAGAGATGTTGTAAGCATTAAAGAGTCACCATATATACCATAAAGACACCAAAGAACTATAAAATAGAGTGTAAGCAGACCTATCTGAGAAGCACAATATACAAGAGCCATAAAGTATCTATAGGCATAATCCATGTTCGCAGAATCGGCCAATCCCAATCCGGATCTGCAGATTCTCAGATCGGATCGTCCCTTGCTGATCCAATTTTGGGCTGGAGAAATGGCCGGATCAGTGGAAATCGACCGAATTGGGACCTCGGCCAATTCTGATCCAAATCCGGCAATTCGGTCACCGAAATGCGCCTTTCTGCGGAGCCGCAGCTGCTGCCACCAGGGTGGTAGCCACGGCCTTCTTCAGGGAAGAAGCAGGACCATCAGACCAGGCAAGGTTTGGATCTAGTGGAGTCACCAAATCCTCCCTATCGGGTCCCATGTCAAACTTTGGGAGGGGAAGACACCATGGCGGCAATTTCAGCCCTATTTTGGAGCTGAAGTCAACCCCAAAAGAGCCAGATCAGATCGGAATCGAATCTAGCTCCTTGTTTTGAAATATTTTCTTATTTTAGGATATTTTTAAGAACCAATACAGACCAATTCCATATCAGTTTTTCACTTGGAGAATCAGCCCAGATCGGACCAATCTGAATTGGATTGGGACCCACCGATCCAGATCTCAATTCTGATTCTGATCCAGCAATCATTGGGCATAATAGAGCCATTTGAGTCTTGAAGTACACAGGTATTAGGAACCATAAAAAGACAATAGTAGGCATGAAAAGCCATAAGCACTACTGGCCATGGAAAGCCATGATGCGGCATATGATAGCATTGTAGGTAAGAGCTTTGGTAAGTTAAAGCATCAACGAGTCACAGTGAAATTAAAAATTTGAAGCATTTGGGAATTAAGGCCTCCCTCAAGTGTTAAGACATTTTGGTGGTAAGAAATTGAACCGTAACGATATAGGTGAGACTACATGTTTGCAACACCACTGGACTGTATGGACAAAGTCCTTATCACAACTAATAATTTGGTTTCCTATTTTGGTGAAGTCACACCTACTATTTGTAGTTTTCTATACGTGCACATAAGTCTTGTTCAATTTGTGCTAAATGACTAGCCTAAGCCAAATAACTTGAAAGCTAACTGGAGTTTTCTTGTTTCAAGCTATTTGCATCAGGGCCTGTTCACTTTATTTCTTGTAACCTATGTGTTTTATTCACTAGCATGGTTTCTTTTTACTTACTTTTATTTCCAGTAATGCAGTAGAAATTCAAGAATATAAAGACAAGTGATTTTGATGGGAATTGGACAAGAAATTACAAGGAGCTTAGCGTCAGTCACCGTAGGAATGTATTTTGCTTTGTGTATTTGTTTGTTGGATATGGTGATGTGGCTATTTTCTATAAGTTAAGAATATCATAAATAAACTTTAATAGATGCAATATTAAGGATTCCTAAAGTTTGCCCTGGTGTAGTCTGATTTATGCAATTTATTAGCAGTACCCTTCCTATTTTGATGTATGCAGGTCTCCTGAACCGCATGATAGATTGATATTCCTGAGATGGCTCTGATCAAATTGGGACACTCCCCCCTTTACTTCAAGAAAGCAATTACAGGCAGAGGAGTCTCCAAAACTTCAAAATTATACTTCCCAATTTATGCAGTACATTGCTGATATGGTGTACAACATTTTCTTAAAAAACAAAAAGGAAATATATTGGACGGATAATAGAGGTTGGAGACATAAAAGTAGGAAACACTAATGAACCAGTAATAGCTAAAAGATTTATCATAGAAAAAAAAAAGATGGCTAGTTAAGGTGATGGGATGTTCCAAATGAGCAAACAAAAATCTTTCATCAAGAACATTTGTAAAAGGTTATCTTGGTTTCAATAATTGAAGTGATAAGTCAAAAGTAAAAAAAAACACAGTATCTCACAGAGAAGAAACTATCCTCCACTGGACTGAACTTACCTGTTAAATGATTCATCACTACTGGTTGTCTCAATAAGAATATAGAAATTGAATGTGGAATCGGAGAAAGGACTACGAACACCATCCAAGTGATGCAAAACCTGGCACCAAAAACTTGTAAGAAGGTACCAATGGAACAAATGAAATAATTTAGGCTATTATGCTATAAAGACACTGCATGAATAAGCTCAGAAAGGCACCTTAGTTTTTGTGCAGAAGCTTTATGGTACTATTTGCAGAAGTAAGAGATCAAAATGTCTAGATTCTCACAGGTATACCAGCAATATAGTGGCTTGTGTGAACCTCTTTTTTATGCGTCTGTTCTTTAGAAAGAAAGACATCCCCGGACTTATCTAAAAAAATATATGATACCTAAGATATTAAGTTGTCCAGTGATAGTTTAAAAAATTATTAAACCCGAGGTTCGGGTTCTTTGAAAATTTTCATTTTTTTACCCTTCTCTACCAGATAGTGCGAGTATCCAGCGTTAGCTTTCATCGAGCAACGGCTCGAATGCCTTTGATTAACAGTCGCAGCAACTTGTTTTCGGAGACATGCACATCCACAAAAAGCAAAGAACTCAAAAGGGCAGTGGCCTTTTGGGTCTGATCAGATGCAAACCGATTTGTATGGGTTGATTTCATTTGTTTGTTGGTTGACTTGAAAGTCGGTTTTATGAGTTTGATTTTGAATCAATTTGTTTGATTGATTTGATTTTTGTTTGTTTTGGTTTCAGTTTGGTTTTTGACTTTTGATTTTGAATTTTGTTTGATTCAATTTGTTTTGGTTTTAATTTTGATGTGTTTGAAGTGTTTTAAGCATGTTTGGATTTTTGATTTGGTTGGTTTTCTGAATTTTCAGATTCTGGATTTTTTGGTTTTGAGTTGATTTTGATCCATTTTGGGTGTTTGGAATGTTGTTTGTATGGTTCCTTTGGAAAAGGTTGATCTTTGTCATTTATTTGAGCAAGGTTTAGTGTCTTTTTGAATGGATTTTCAGATTGCCAAAACCCAGATTTTTTTATATTTGGTAGCAGTTGGTTGGAATCTTGTTTTTTGGGCAGATTGTCCAAATCTGATTATTTTGTTTGCAGATTTATTTGAAATATGATTTTTTTTTATTTTGACAGATTTTGATTGAAATCTGATTTTGATATGTTTTGGATTTGGTTGCAATCTGATTTTGCATTTGGTATGGTTCAAACCGGTTCCTTCTTTGTTGGAGGTTCGGTTGCTTGATTAAATCGGGATGAGTTTGAGTTGAATTTCAGATTTGTTTTAATTCTGTTTTCTATTGAATTTTCAGATTTGATTTTCTGTTTTGGTATGGAATTTTCAGATTTATTTTGTTGCATGTTTTGTTTGATGGTTTGCATCTCGGTCGGCCCATCGGGCTACTATTGAGTGACCGGCTTCATGCATCTCAATGTTGACATCAAAGTTTCATTTCATTGCATAGGAGATTGGGGTACATCGGTGTACAATATAATCAATCTTTCCCCCAATTTAGGTTCTCCACTACTTTGGAAAATTTCGGCATTACGATAGCTTGTCGGTCATTTTCCAACTTAGCGAAATTTACCCATCCAAAATGGCCAACCTTGACTTAGCCATATTGGGGGAAGGATCGCTGGCTACAGGAGCATGCCCGCGCCACCGTCCGGATCGACATTCCAAGGTGGACTCGGGGGAGTTGTCCAAGGTTGGAGTCCCCACGGAGGGTGGAGCTCCTTAATTTAGTATTGCTTTCGCATGCTGAATTTTTTATTTGTTCATTTTTTTGGAACAAGGCCATTTAGGCCGATTCAATTCCCATCGGCGTTCAAAAACGGCCTTCAATCTTCATAGGCGCAACGGGCCTGCTTGGACTATTTTGGGCCAGAATGGCCTTCTGGAAATCTGTTGCACTGCTGGAGCTTCTTAGTGGAACAGGTTTGGAAGGCCACCCGGCTATGCCCTTGGCCCGTCGGACGGTTTCCAAGGGGTGCCGGGCCGTCACCTTCAAGCCGGCCAATGTTCAAACCGCTGCCCTCCTGTTTGCCTTTGCTGCAGGACCTGTTGTAGGGCACCTTTTCTATGTTGTGGCGGCATGAAACATGGACTGGAAGGGGGCCGAAAATGGCCTGCTTTGAGGAGCTGTTTGGGACTGTACAAAGGACAGTTTGGTGGCCTGGTTTTGGGCTGCGCAAAGGGCTGTTTTAGGATCTGTTTTGAGATTGCTCAAAGGGCTGTTTGATGGCCTGTTTTGGGACTGCTCAAAGGGCATGAAAACAGGGAGGGGGGCTTGAGGATCCGCCCAGAGTAGACTTGGCCCGTCGGATGGTCTCCAAGAATCTCCGGGTCATCCACCCTCACCTAAGGCTCTAATGGATGCCACAAAGGGGCTGAGATTGGGGTCGAACATGGGCCGAACAAAGGCAGCTTTGGACTTGTTTAAGGGATCTGTTCAGGATCTGATTTGGGACCTAATTGGGTGCCGGATTTTGCCTGAAGATGGACCTGGATTAGGATCTGTTTAAGGCTCCTGAAGGTGGGGGTTTCGGCTGAGCCAAGTGGACCTGCAGGTAAGCTGTTTTGGTGGCTGACAGATGGGCTTGGTGTGGGCTAGGCATGGGCTGTCCAATGGCCTGTTCTGGGCCTGCTAGGGGATGTGTTCGGTTGAGCCACATGGGGGCTTGGTTTTGGCCGCAAAGGGGCAGAGAATTGGGCAGGTTACGGACCAGTTTAGGGGTCTTCTTGAATGGGCCGAAAGGGGGGCCTGATTATGGGCCTTGATCGGGGCTGAAACCAGGTCACAAAGGGATTGGGTTTTTTTAGCTCTGGGCAAGAGGATTGCAGTCCAATCTAGGGGGGTTCGAATGGACTGAAATGAGGCATTTTTGATAGCGAATAGGGGTAGGGGAGGGCAAGTACCGAAAGATCCCTTCTTACCTTATCCTTTTTTTTTCTCTTCTTCTCCTTTCTCCTGGCAGCAGGTGGCGGCAGCAGGGCGCAGCAGAGGCAGCAGACCGGCAGCCTGTCGGCACTTCCAACTCTCTTCCTACATGCTGGCGCACCCCCTCTTCTTATAGACCTGAGGGGAGATGAAGGGGCTGGTCAATGGACAGTTTCATGCCCTTTGGCCTCCCCCATGGAAGTTATTCCATTGAATGGACTTGATTGACTGGCTGCCTCTTGGCCTCCCCTCTACTTGACCTGACCTCTGGGCTGAGGTGGCAGCATGGTGTGGCTGGACATGCTGAGGTGGCAGGGGGCTACGGCAGGTGCTGTTCACACCTGGCCGCAGGTGGGCTGCAGGTTGTCTTGGAGATGGGCCTGCATGTGGGCTTGAAGATTGAGCAGGGCCGAATTGGGCCTGCACTGGGCAATTCGGCCCAGTCAGGACGTGCTCCTGTTGGGCTGTGCGCAGGCCCTTAAGGTGGGCCAAATTTCTTGGCTATGGACTGGCCGGCCAAGGCTGGAAATAGTCTATCAATTCGGCCCAAAGATTGGATGAATTGTGGGCTGTAGACCCTACACTTCAGCCCATTTTCTCTTTGGCTCAATTTTCTTCTTCTTCTTTTTTCTGAAAAATCTAGACGCCAACATGGCTCAAACCTCATTGATACGGAAGTTGCTTCAAACCCATTGTTTGTGCAGATGAAATAAAAGTATTTTTTCACAAAATTTTACCTCCCTAACTATCAATGAATACAAGTGTGGTTCAGTGACTAAGGGTAAAGATAGTTCCCTATTTTATTCTCTCAATTCGCATGATTTGTAAAAACCACTCAAGATCAGGATCACCATCTCTAATTCATCTGATGAGGTCAATCCAAGGCATGCAAGGTGGAATTGACTGATTTTTGGATCAGATCCGACAGGAAAAGACTAGGTTGAATCAGACCCGAAAATTGGGTCAAACCCCATCCAATTCCCTCCCCCCTTGTTCCTGGTCTCCCCTTCACCACCATGCCACCACCTGCCAGAGAAGGACACCGTCTCCAGCAACCTATTTAGGCTCCTCTATCATTGCCAGCAGCCTGTTTAGACCCTGCCGCCGAGAAGGCAGCTAGCAGCTGGAAAGATTATCTATGCTGTCGATAACTTATTGTCACTGGAGAACTACATGTCACCGCCACCACATGAAGAGATGAACCTCGCCACATTGTTGGTGGGTTTTCAACACGAAATTGGTCGGTTCCATTCCAATTTTGCTAGAGTCATGGAATGTGATTTCTTGAGAATCTCTCTCTCTCTATGCATCCAAGAAATGAGAACACCGAAACGAGAACATCTATATAGTACATCTAGTGATGCGGGACGAGGCGGGACGGACCGGCGACGTGCCGCTGCAGCGGGCCTTCAAGAGGCGCAAAAGACCTAAGAAATGCAGGAAACAAGCAAAACCGGACTTAACCTTCAAAACGGGCCCAAAATACGTCGAACCGTGCCCGAAACCCTCAAAACGGGCCTGAACCGGCCCCAAAATGGCTTGAACCGGCCCGAAATGGCCTGAACCGGCCGGTTTAGGGCTTGAACCGGGCTCTGGACCGTCGAACCGGGCCGAACCGGCCCTGAACCGGACTGAACCGGCGGTCGAGCCGGCCTGGGAGGCGAACCGCTTCCGGTTCGAGCGAGCGGATGGGCCGGCCGGGCGAGCGGGGTGAACCGGTGCCGCCGGCCGGCCGGGCGGAGGCGAACCGGTGCGGTTCGCCCGGCCGCGACCCAAAGGGGGGTCGTGGCCGCCGGCGGTTGGCGGCGGGGCGGGGAGACGCGGCCGGCGCCGTTGGCGCCGCGTACCCCCGTCGGGGTGTCGTCGACCGCGAGCGTCCGCTCGCGAGGCTCCGTGGCCGCGGCCGCGGCTTCAACCGCGGGACGGTGGAGGCGGAGGGCGGGCGCGGCCGGCGCAGCCGCCGTCGCCGGAGGGGAAGGGGGGAGCCGGTGGGGCTCCGTCGCCGCCGTCGACGCCGGCGGCACACGTGGGGGGGGGGGGCCGTCTTCGAGCGCGGGGTTTGCGCGAGTCGGCCGCGGCGGGCGGAAGAGGTAGGCGCGGAAGCGGCGCCGGGCGTCGCCTTCGCCGTCGCCGGAGGGAAGGGGACCTCCGCGGCACCGTTGGCGCCGCCTTCATCTTCCTCAGTCTCCTTAGGGACGCCGGAGCGGGGGGGGAGCCGCACCGGAGCCGCGGGCTGTGCGCCCCGACGGGGCTGCGGACGCGGGGCTTATTCTTCCTCTTTCTTCTCCGTCTGACAGGGATCCGAGGGAGGGCTTGTAGCATCGGGATGGTGGGTGTAGGTACTCCGGGGATCGCCGGAGGTGGGGGGGGACGGAGGGGTGGAGATCGACGCGGTCGGAGGTGTCGAAACGGACGTAAACGGGGTGAACGGTGTCGATAGGGCTTCAACTCGAACCGGTGAAGGGGGAAGGGGAAGGAATGGCTCGGAGGCCGCTGGACGGAGGAGAAGGAGAAGGCACCCATGCCGGAGGGTCGCGAAGAGACCGGTCCTCACCGGAGGTGGAGTCGGACGACCTCCATCGTGGAGGGGGTGAAAGGGAAGGGGCAGCGCCAGCACAAGGGGCAGCCCCCTAGGGTTCCAAAAATTCAACACTAACTCTCTCTCTTCATTTCAACAAGTGGCCCTCTTAAATAGAGGAGCCTATTACAAACAAGACAACGTAAATAACTAATTACATACATGTCCTCGTAAGGACCCAAATTAAAGGAAAAGACTAAAACAAACTTCAAATATTTACAAACAAGTCCAAATGGACGTAAATACAATTAGACCCCAAAATGGACCGGACCGGGTCCCCATCATTCTCCTCTGTGGAGAAAACTCGTCCTCGAGTTTCGATTTGTCTTTCAGTGTAGCCGCCGTCACGTTTCACCAAGCGCCGCACTTCCGCCTGGAAGCATCCGGCAGAGTCGGCTCACGAGGAATGGGCCGATCCCGTGCTGCTACGATACCATTTGATGCGGGACGAGGCGGGACGGACCGGCGGCGTGGCGCCGCTGCCGGCGGGCCTTCAGAGGCGCAAAAGACCTAAGAAATGCAGGGAAACAAGCAAAACCGGACTTAAACCGGTCCAAACGGGCCCAATGCGTCGAACCGTGCCCGAAACCCTCAAAACGGGCTGAACCGGCCCCAAAATGGCTTCGAACCGGCTCGAACCGGCCCGAAATGGCCTCCGAACCGGCCGAAGCTTAGGCTCGAATCGGACTCTGGACCGTCGAACCGGGCCGAACCGGCCATGAACCGGACTAAACCGGCGGTCGAGCCGGCCTGGGAGGCGAACCGCTTCCGGTTCGAGCGAGCGGATGGGCCGGCCGGGCGAGCGGGGTGAACCGGTGCCGCCGGCCGGGCCGGGCGGAGGCGAACCGGTGCGGTTCGCCCGGCCGCAACTTGGGGGGGGGGGTCGTGGCCGGCGGCGGTTGGCGGCGGGGCGGAGACGCGGCCGGCGCTCGTTGGCGCCCGCGTACCCCGTCGGGGTGTCGCCGACCGCGAGCGTCCGCTCGCGAGGCTCGGGGCCACGGCCGCGGCTTCAACCGCGGGACGGTGGAGGCGGAGGCGGGCGCGGCCGGCCGCAGGCCGCCGTCGCCGGAGGGGGGAGCCGGTGGGGGCTCGCCGTCGCCGCCCGTCGACGCCGGCGGCACACGGGGGGGGGCGTCTTCGAGCGCGGGGTTTGCGCGGGTCGGCCGCGGCGGGCGGAAGAGGTAGGCGCGGAAGCGGCGCCGGCGTCGCCTTCGCCGCCGGAGGGGAAGGGACCTCCGTGCACCGTTGGCGCCGCCTTCATCTTCCTCTAGTCTCCTTGGGGACGCCGGAGTGGGGGGGAGCCGCACGGGCCCTGGCCGGGGCTGTGCGCACCGACGGGGCTGCGGACGCGGGGCTTCTTCTTCCTCTTTCTTCTCCGTCCGACAGGATCCGAGGGAGGGCTTCTAAAGATCGGGATGGTGGGTGTAGGTACTCTCCGGGGATCGCCGGAGGTGGGGGTGGACGGAGGGGTGGAGATCGACGCGGTCGGAGGTGTCGAAACGGACGTAAACGGGGGTGAACGGTGTCGATAGGGCTTCAACTCTCGAACCGGTGAAGGGGGAAGGGGAAGGAATGGCTCGGAGGCCGCCGACGGAGGAGAAGGAGAAGGCACCCGTACGCCGGAGGGTCGCGAAGAGACCGGTCCTCACCGGAGGTGGAGTCGGACGACCTCCATCACGTGGAGGGTGAAAGGGAAGGGGCGGCGCCCTCAAGACAAGGGGCAGCCCCCTAGGGTTCCAAAAATTCAACACTAACTCTCTCTCTTCATTTCAACAAGTGGCCCTCTTAAATAGAGGAGCCTATTACAAACAAGACATCGTAAATAACTAATTACATACATGTCCTCGTAAGGACCCAAATTAAAGGAAAAGACTAAAACAAACTTCAAATATTTACAAACAAGTCCAAATGGACGTAAATACAATTAGACCCCAAAATGGACCGGACCGGGTCCCCATCATCTAGTCTCTTAATTTCCTCTTTCTATTACTACCACTAAACTAACTTCTTACCTTTATATTGAGCAAACTACCTATATCATATATATTCTCTCACATTCTATTTTATATTATTATTTTAGTTATGGAATCTCTCTATCCAAAGATTCATCTAGCAGTATTGTTTGATAAAATTTTATAACTTAATATTTTTTATGACTATATGTACAATTGACCCAAGATGTCATATCAATTTCTAGAGTTTTCAAAAGGATCCCACCCTTTGTATTTCACTTTTAATTCCCCATCAGCTTATTTTGATATTGAATATGAGTTATCTTGTCTTTTTTGAAGAGATTACATGACATTTTACACTTACACATGCACTTTGATTGACATTTCTGAAATTTAATTTATCAAGAAATTTTCGAGATCTCTTCGAGATATATTCTCTTCAGTCTCCCCGAGATAAAATCAAGATGCGAGATGTCAACCCTTGGCTAGAGTTAGTTCAAATCTAGCTGATTTGGATGTTGATAGCCAACTCTAAAGCCAGATCTAACTAATATGGAATGGTGTTAAATTTGATACTAAGGTGTTCATATGTTGCGCATGATAAAAAATGGTTGATGAACAATTTGATGCCATTTGATCCCATGATATCAGATGGGATCATAGATTTATGGCATATGTGATAAAAAAGTCCAATGTAAGTGGTGTGAAATATAGATGAAGAGATCAATTATAGACTTATGATTTTGGAACCAAACAACGAAGACCATAGACTCCATTTATATCCTGTCAGGGACAGAACTTTCCTCGTACATTTGTTGTCTATGTCCACCCCATGATGGTAATTTTGACTAGAAGAGGTCTTCCTTTAAGGGGAGCCTCTCTTCACCTCTCTTCCTTTTTTGCAATTTGCTACTGAATCCCTATAAACGTGAATGATTAAATCAGTCCACAAAATTGACATCTTCAGATCTTGAACCGTATAAAATTTAAGAAGGTAGATATAGTTTCAGTTGTGAGTTCTGTTATTTCTTTTCAAACTTTACGGTATCTTAAAGTTAGCTGACTAATGTTTAATTGGAAAGTGAAAGAAAGCATACTCTTGGGAAAAATTAATATCACAACTTTTAGAATAAGAGAAAATAAAAATTTTACGTTCACTAATGCAATTACAAAAATCAACTCAACTCAACTCGACTCGACTCGAGCCATAGTCTCAAATAATGTTGGGTTGGCTATATGAATTCTCTTTTTCCACTCATGTCGATTTTGTGTTTCTTCTTCAAAAATATTTAATCATCTAAATCATATTAAATTAACCTCCTGCAAGTTAATCAAGGTCTACCACGTTTTTTTTTGTTTTTGTTATTTTAACATTTTTTTCTTTTCTAACTAAAGTCTCCTTAGGTTTACGTATGATATGCTCAAGCCATCTTAATTTCCCTTCACTCAATTTGTCTATAATTGTCACTACTCCAAACATTTCTCTAACATATTCAATTCTTATTATATCCATTATGGAATGACTACTCATCCATCTTAACATTCTCATTTAAGCAACACTTATTTTAGAAGTATATTTCTTTTATTGTCCAACATTCATTACTATACAATGTTGCAGTCTTGTAATTATACGGTAAAATTTTTCTTTCAACTTTAGTGAAAGCTTACGATCACATATTACCTAGGCAATCTCCAGATTCTCCACATTATCCAACCTACTTTAATACCGTGATTAACACCATCATTATATTTTTCAACTTTTTGAATAATTGATCCCAGATACTTGAACTAGGTTTTGCAATATAATATTATCCCATCCAAATCCAAACTAACACCATCACATATTTATCCTTAGTTTTCATTAAATTTACAATGTATATATTTTATTTTAGTTCTACTATATTGAAACTCTTAATCTTTGTAGTGTTTTTGTATAGTTCTAACTTTCTATTCACTCATTGTGTCTCATCTATCAATACGATATCAATTGCAAATATTAAGCACCAAAATATATGATCTTATATAGTCATCATTAATTTATTCATAATTACAAAACTCAACATGCAACATGCTAGAATATAGTGTAAGTTGTCAATAGAGAATGAGTTTGCTAACTTGATTTGTCTTTGAAACAAAGTTATATAATACCAGACTGTCAGATAGCACTCTATGGTCCTAGTTGTGTGTAGATTTGAGATAACAAGGGTGCTTGTAAGCAAGTCATTTCTTTTAATAGCAGATTTATAAACTTGGTTCAACATGTTATGTGTAACTAGTCACCAGGTCCAAGAGAAATAATTGAATATGTCAAGGCAAATAATTGTTATTAGAGAATCACCCAATCCCACTATTATGAGAGAGAACATCTTATAAAGTTAATACTCAAAAAAACTCTGGACAAAATATACTGAGGTAAAAGAAAGAGTTCTATAATAGAATCCATGAGTATAATTTCAATAGGATGTTGTTTTGTACTGACATATAAATCTGGCCAAATTTACAAACTTTGGGATAATATATAAATGAATAACTATAAATACATGGTAACTATAGATAAAATTATTCAATATATTGACATCCTTGACACTAAGGATAATGGCTTAGTTGACTGATATGATTTATCATCAATAAGTAAGTGATTATAAATATAATTAATTCAATTTGTTGGAAGAGTGTCAATGATAGTTCGAAGTCAACTTAATGAAGCCTAGAAATTGACACATAATAAAAGAATAGATACAAGAAATTTAATTAATTTAAATTAAAAATATTAGATGGCTTTTTGGGTTTAACCTGTGTTGGCACCTGAAATTTGCATTATGTTTTGAAAAAAGTAAAATGCAACAAGATATGCTTCCCTTCAATCCTGTTCTATCTAAGATCCGGATCTCAAATATCTTAGGATCTACATGGATTCAACTCATGGAATGTCTGAAATGCTTGATAGCCGGGCTACCCATGGTTAAGATGCATCAGGTGCCAATACTTACCACCCAAGGTAAGAATTATGGCTGGGTAGAGTCGGGCTACCCATGGAATGTATGAAATGTCCTTTAGCCTCTCATATACCAAATGATCAGATATAAGTGTGGATGTACAAGTTTGAATATAGCCGAGCAGAAGTTATAAACAAAATGGAAAAATTATGACTGGGTAGAGCCGAGATATATTCACAATGTGAAGAGGTCATATCCTCTTTGATACTAACTACATCAGATGTCTGATCATATGTAGCCGAAAAGAGATTAAACAGCTAAATCACTGTCAGAAACCTAATTATATCCAGATCAAGTGAGCATAAAATAAACATGCTTGTTGTCTCCAGTGGAAAATAAAGAAGGGGATTATGTTCTTTAATGCTAGTTGGCTAAGACAGGTCACCAAGCCTTGATGAGATTTAAATTTACTAAGGCAATATAAGGACCAGCAGAAAACTCAGAAACCCAACAATCCTGTAAAAAAATCAGAAATTCAGAAATCCCGAAAAGGCAGAAAACCAAAAATCCTGAAAATTCTAAAAAGCTAAAAAATATGAAACATGGTAAATATGTAAATCAGAAAATTCACAAAATTAAAAATTCTGAAAACCAGAAAGTTCCCATAGAACCCAAATAAACTGTGAAAATATAAAAAAATAAAAAAATCAAAACCCGAATATTTGAAAAATCACAAAGTTTGAATAAAAAACAGAAAACAAAGAAAAAAATTCTGAAAACCAGAAAAGATCATGAAATATAAAATCTGTCGAAATCAGAAAGCCTGATAAACTGTCAAAATATTAAAAAATAAGGATGTCTAAAAAGGGTTAAATTATGAATAGAAAACAGAAAGCTAAGAAACCCTAGAACCCAAATTTTGAGAATTTTTGAATATGAAAAAAAGATGAAATCTGAAAACTGAGTAAAAAGTACCTTAACAACACATTGGGAAGCCTTCACATCTAAAGATCCCAAATCTTCAGATCATTAAATCCTAAAGTTAGAACCCAAAGCAAATTAAATAAAATACTTGAGAAAAATAAAAATCAGAAACTGAAATCCAAGTCTGAAAATTCAGTTCCTTAAAATGCACCAAGGACCTTATGTAGACATGCAAATTTGACTTAGTTGTCTAGATATCATAATCCTTGTTTCTACGAAAGATATTTTAAGGACTTCACTAAAGAAACTGATTTTTTCCAAAATCGCCGCTTTTCCGCACATCTTTCAGCCTCTGCAGGATGTGAAGCTCCAATAAGGCAGCACATGGCACCGTGATGAGAGGGGGTTCCCAGCGCTCAATACCCAAGGTCCCTCGCGCCCTTACGAAGGGGTGCCTGGTGCCCCAGACAGCAAATTTCATCTGGATTATTCCTGCCGAAACCCCATGACCATTGCTCTAAACAGTACCCACAATGTCATGACATTTGCCGTTTTGTGGTCGATTCGACCCGGACGGCTGATTTGATTGTCTAAATTGCGCAGTGTCAACAGCCTGCATGGTGCATTTATTGTGCAACTTGGTCAAAAATGTCCCGGTATCAAGGCATCATGTCCAAAGTCAACTTTTGTCCCATCAGTGCATGTCTGCGCAGTGTTACACACATCATCATTAACGCTGCTCCAAGTGCCCTGATATCAAGACGTTATGTGCCTGCGTGTGGCTTTTTGTCTTACGAGATTGTCTTCTTGAGTGACCAAAAAAGAGATCCATCCCCAACATTTCAAGTGTTCTCAACCCTTATTCTTCACGTCTTTAGTTCCAAAAATCTGTCTCCAAGCTCCCATGCCATGATCCATGTGCCATTAAGAGCTCCCATGTTTCTCTCTATTCTTCACTTTAACCCTCACAGGATCTACAACCATTCCGCTTCGTTCCGCACCTCCCCTTGATTCTTTCTCAACTTTGGCACATTCCAAAGTATCGAAGGAACCCCGAAAGAGCTTCACCGATGCACCGGAGCCCACACATAAGCCCTAGGGGTAAGAAGAAGCCAATTCTCCTTTTGAAGCAGAATCTACCATTACTAGTGCCCCGATATCGAGGCATCAAGTACAAAATGGCTATACATTAGAGCACTAAGTCCAAGGTGTATCAAAAATTCATTTTTCAAGTTCTAACCGATTTCTCTTACTTCCTTTTGCATCCTAGAATCATTTTACATGTGTTTAAGCATCTAGTTTGCATTTCGTATATTTTAAAATCTCAAAAATAGGGGTTGAGAGCTAGTTCTGATCCGGTTAGTATATTTCTTTTGTCATTTTATGTTTGTTTCTTCTACGGTTACTTCACTCTTTGTAGTTCTAATCCTTCTTTCATTTGTTTTCTTATTTTTCTAGACATTTCATAAGAAATCAATCGAAGTGAGCTACGCCCGTATCGATTAGATTAACAAAAAGAACCACTCAAGCTCCTTCTTCTTGGCTAGCCGAAGAGAATGAAGTTGAAACTTACACCTTTCCCCATTAAGGTACACTCGATTAATTTTCTAAGCAATCTTTTATTTTCTCCTTTCATTCGGAACTTTCAACTCATGGCAACTAGAAATAATCACACATTACATGGTTTTCACACCGCTTGTTTTGTACTTCTTTTCGTTCTTCTTCCTTATCCTTCCTTTTCTCTCTTCTTTCTTGTCCCTCTTCCACACAACCTGAACCACTCATTTAGTGTCCAAGTGGTGCCGAGGTTCGAATGTTCAGAGATAAAAGTGTGTGTGGAATGAGGAGTATGAGGAAGAGCACTTCTATTCTAGCACTGAATAGACCACATCAAAATCTATGCTCAAACCATATACTTCATAGCAATTCAAACGAAAAAAACAAAAAACTTAAAAAACTCCCTCAACTCGACTTAAATTGAAATTTCCCCAAAACATCTCAAACTCAAGCTAAGAAACAATAAGTTAAAAAAACAAATGAAACAAAAACAAACAAACACAAAACAAAAAAAATAAAATGAAATCCAAGCTAACATTCATAAATCTTTCAATTTAAGACATCAAGTCTAAACAACAAACAAATGACCTCAAAATAAGAAACAAACATAAAAAATTTAAACACAAAAAGCTTGTATTCCGACAAGGCTATGGAGCTATCTCCTATGTGTTTTGTGGATGAATGACTTCCATGCATAAATTGCTATGATGAATAATCAAAGGTATTCAAATAAGTGCTCAATATAATTAACACTGAAATATTGAATGTTTAGCAGAGAGATTAAATTTTCAAAGAACTCAAATAACGTCAACAAATATAATAACGTAATTGAAATTGTCTAAATGATAAAATAATCCCTATGTCAACACTTAGAAGATCTTTAAGACCCCACTTTGTGAGTTCCCACGTATTTATATCACACTAAATTAGCTATACCTCTATGGTCTATCACCTATTCTCGTAGCCATAGTTGTCAAAGCAAACAAAAATGACTTTCTTTCAAAAAAGTATAGATTTAATTTTGAGGTTTCAACACCTTCGCACAAAACTATCAATAAATCAAAAAAAATCCCATAAAATACTGAAAAAAAAGTGAGACGTAAAGATCGGGACAAAAAAACTCTATCTCACCTCACTCCTTACTTTTACTCATATGTAACTACATCAGGAGAGAGGAGAGTTATGGTAGGACCCATCACCAAATATATCAAGAAATAAAGATAAATGGAAGAAAAGAGGGGCTACGATTGTTGAGCCTCTTCCACTCATGAAGTGGTTTCTAAAAAATCAAGAAAGCACTTCCATTGACCCTCCTCCCATCCTTTTCTATAAATAGCCCTCCTCGCTTGAAAAGACAAAATAGATGTCTCGCCAAGCTCTTCCGGTGCATAGAGGCTTCAATATACTCCTCTTTCAATAAAAATAGTTAGTGCCTTCAAAGCACAAAGAGAAATAACTCGAGGGCCAAGGCTAAAGGCAAGGACTCTTTGCCATGCATGAAATGCACACATGATGAACTATGCATATACAAATATGGTAGCAGACTAGGATTTTCAAATCATATAGAGAGATCCAATACTATTGAACCATGCATATACACATGCTAAGATGCTCACATTATACTAATATTAAAGTAATGTTAAGCTATGTATATTAAATTATGTTAAGATGCTCTCATTATCTAAAAAAACATTAAATACATATAGATTATGCATATTTAATCATGCTAATATGTCCTAATTATGTCAAAGAGATAGATTAAATGAAGATTAAAATATAAAGAGGCAGGTCAACTTTTGTTTGAGTTTCATTCATTACCTAACTGTGCAGAGCTCGAGCCCAAATAACAACTCAACTCAATTTTAGTCCAAACTTGAGTTCCAACTTGAAATGAGCTTAATTATAAATTGCATGGCCAATCAAACTCACCATGAAACTTAACTTTGAGCTTCCTTATGTAGTTTGACTTTAAGTTTAAACCCAAATTAAATTTTATTTCATCATATTCCATATATTTAAGTGACACTATATTACTATTAATACTCATAATTTAATTTTTAAATAAATATTTCTTAAGTATTTAATCTAGTTACTCGCGAACTTATCAAATTGAGTACAAGTCTATAAACTTGGCTCTTTAACATATTAGAATTCTTTTTTATGTTCAAAATTTTCATTTAACATAATAAATGAGCCAAATTAACCTATTATCGGGCTAAGTTTCAAGCTATTGTCTAAGTGTATTGATTTGTTTATGCCCTAAACAAAGAAGTAGTCAAAATGGCCAAAATCATGCTAAATCAACTCCTTATATGCCAATAAGAAAGTGCTTAAGAGATAAGGCTAATTGAGGTGGTCGACAGTCAGTCTCTCACTTTAATAAAAAATCTTAAAAATAATATATATAAACATAGATTTTATCATTTCACTCAAACAATCAAAAACCTAATGAAACACCCTGAACATGAAGTTAAAACCATGGAATACTGGCTCACAACCCGAGCCCAATTTGTCGGCCTAATTCTATCACGGGATCGCGGCTGGGTCATGGGATTACATGACCCCACCAGCAACGGTCATGTGACTGTTGCAAGTGACCGTTGCCTGCAGGGGGACTTAGAAGCCCCCCTGCCCCTTGGAGGCTTATTTAAGGCCCCTAAGGGACCTTATTTCTCCTTACTTCTCCTCTTGTGCTCTCATTCCTATGTTCTCACTCTTTAAGCATTTAAATTTAATTATATAATTAGTTCATTACTTATTTAATTACATCATTATTTTTGTCTTAAACTTAACTATTTTAAGTTAGTTAATTAGTTCATTAGGATAATTAATTAATTAATTAATTCATTAGTTAAAGTCTTAAACTTCATTAAGCTTATTTGTCTTTCTCTTATTGTAATTAGTTAGTATCTTTGTGTTTACTTAATGTAACAATTTTTAGATCTTAATTACATATTTATTTACTTTAATTAAAGATGTTTTCTCCAAGGCACACAACTCAAACTTCTAGTGCGGCCTAGAATGATCTAGCTTAAGCATAATGCAACTTGCTATCTATGGCAAAGAGAAAAGTGTAATGTAAATATTGTGACAAAAGTATATTTCAGGATATTTATTGATTAAAATTTCACTTTTCAGGAATGAAGAAAAATGTTGCATCTTGCGCATAGACACCCGACGTAAGAGTCCAATTTCGTAAGCACCAACAAATGATAAAACAAGCGAAGAGAACTTAAAAATGGCATAAGAAGACCGTTGAGGATGAACTGTCCCAACCGGCAAGACATTTCGTACATATTTATAGGACTGGACCAAGTTGCTCGAATGTTCCTCAAAACCAAGACTACAACGATGGTACATTTGTATTACTCATAAAAGTAGTTGATTACCTCCTTCAGTTATCATTAATTACTTAATGCCCTGTTTGGTTAGAGTTTCAATTTCGGTACTATATCAATATTGATATTAATATTTTCAAATGTTGGAGTATCAGTATCAAAAGTAATACAAATTGTCACTTGTATTACATAATATACTTTGTTTGCACTACAAATTTTAAAATTGATACAATTGGTCAAACACCTCTTAATGGTTCCTATCAATATTAATTTTAAAATTGATAGTGATAGAGGTACCTAATAGTGTTACCAAACAAGACATAAATGTTTTCTAAATAGATGACCTCTTTGGAATAATGGAGGCATGTCAGAAATTCTTCGCCAACGAAAACCTTTATTGATGTACCAGCCGAATGATGGATCAAGGGTCAGAAAGTGGGAATGGATGAGGAAGTGGAGGAGGATCCAAGGACCAACTGGAGGACGAGATTCATAATCTCACTAAAGATGACAACCCGGCAGTGGGTCTTATAGAACTAGTAATCACTAAGCCACAACAATGTCAAACGACAATCATAGTGGCAATGAAGAACATAAAGTTGTGCAAGAAGAGAATTAAACGAGCAACGTCAAGATAGTTCTTCTACCATAACATATCAGCAAACACTGCCAAGCAACTATACTTTTCTAAATGTTTTCTAGTATATTTTTCTTAATATCTTTATATTAACAAGTATAACTAGGAAGACGATGAACAATTTCCTAGTCTACTATCAAGTTGTCACTATCTTTTGGAAGTCAGTCGATGCATTGAGATAAGTAAAAAATGTCGAGTACCTTTCAGATTTGATAGATGGAGTTATCCAACAGATATGAGAGGATTGGGTTGTCCAATTAGTCATAGACAATGCAGCTGCATATAAATCGGCTGGAAAGATATTAGTCGTGAAGGGACCTCCCCTGTATTGGACACCCTATTCTGCCGACTCCTTAAACTTGATATTGGAGGATATATGAAGAATCCTCAAATAAATAGGGTAGTTAACCTAACTCAATTTATTCCCTCATTCACTTACAACTATAACTACATCCTTAACATAATCAGAGAACATACCAATAGTCGAGAGTTGTTATGACCCAGTGCAACCCAATTCGCCTCCCATTACATTTCCTTAAAGAGTTTGATGAGTCAGAGGAGACCTCTAAAACACATAGTAATCTCACCAGGATGGAGTAGTTGTATGGTTAGAAATAGCCCTTCAGATAAGAGAAAAGAGAGAAAAGTAGAGAAGACAACAGAGTGCAGACTTTTGAAACTTGTAAAGAAGACTTTAAACATAGTCCAACCTATAGTCAAAGCACTTATGATAGTTGATGGAGATAGAAAAGCAAGCATGGGCTATATATATGATGTAATTGAGAGACCAAAGAAAGAAATCCCTAAGACAGTGTCCAACAACGACAAGTGGTGAGATATCATTGATCGTTAATAAAAACATACCTTATATCAACACATACATACAACATGTATATTTCTTTAGTTATTTACTTAATTTGTATATATTTAACGTAGACATAAGTTGTTTACTATAAATCTTGTCAGGTTACTTTTTCAACACACAATATTGTTATAACCAATATTTTAAGACAACAAACAAGCTGCTTGATGATGTTAAGTGCGTCATCCAACTGATACTTGATGATGACGACCAGTCTATTATCGCATGTAACAAGATGTAGAATTACAGAATGCGGACATTTTATTTTGGAATGAGTAGAGTGAAACGAGTTGTGATGCTACTAAGTCTGGATACGTAACATTTACATAAAGTTAATCAAATTGTAAAAGATACTTATTTTTTAACACATTGATTTGATGCAGTTGATTAGTGGATAGAGCATGATAAGGCATCAAGCTATGAAAACTTGGCGGATGTGGCCATAAGGGTTCTAAGCTAAATCACATTGGCTTCGGACTATGAAAAAAATTGGTCAACATTTAGCATGACCACACGAAGTAGAGGAACAGGTTGACATCGCGAAGATTTGAGAACCTCGTGTATTGTTACTACAACATGAGGTTAAAGCTAAAAAAATTAAATAGAAAGAAGCAGAACCAAATGGATGAACTAAGGTGGATATTAGAAGCTTCGGGACGATAGATCGAGGAACCAACAATTCAAAAAGAGGACATCGACTTAGACCAAATATTCTACGAGAATAATTCATTGGAAACCTGGGTTAACGACCGAGAAGGGATGGACAAACTGAAGCTCAACTTGGCAAACCAACAATAGGCTAAAGGAGTGCACGACATTGTCCCTCTCGCCGAAAAATTCCAAATTCCTCCCTTCCTAGCAAAACAACAGAGGACCGAAGAAGAATATAGTCGAGGTACATAAAGTATAAAAAAAGATAAACAAGATTTGATTGATCCCTTTGCAAATGCCGATACAATTGATGTGGAGTGATAAGACACGTTGGAGCCGAACATCCAACTCTAGTACTAAACTTCAAAAGATTCTTCTTCAAAAAGAAACAGCAACGATGGAAATGGACGCAAGGAAGATACCACTTCAGGTAAACAAAGGTCCTCTAATGTGGGGAGAGCTCCTACAATGGCTGGACGCTTCACCGGAGAAGACTAATACACCCATGCGACCAAAGACATGGATCATGGTGTAAGGCCATAAGATAGACAAGTTGAACACATCCAGTGGGCCGGAAGTCAATACCACGATGCCTTCAATTATGCTTTTCATTCACCCCAAGATTCTATGTTCCCTACATATGATCAAGAGCATTATAGAATAAATTATGTTGATTTATTAGACACTTCGATCCAATCCACCTATGACTATGACAATTATAGTGATTGTTGTAGATCTAATGTTAAGATAATTATCCGAGGAAATGACGAGTATAATCATCATGTCTATTTATACCATACTATGTACCCAATTCAAATGACATGAGAGAGTACATAAATTATATAAAAAATGTAGATCGTGTAAGATTGTAGTAAAATGAATGAATTATTTTTTCAAATCATGTTACTTATTTTTACATATTTTTAAAATTTTGTATATCTTTAAAAATAATATTAATAAATAGGTCGCGACCCGATCAGACTAGGGCCAGATTGACCTAGTCACGACCCCCAACCCATTCTTCATTGGTTAAAATATGATACACCATACAGTATACAATTAAAATAGTCTTCAATAGAAATGAAAAATACATACAAAACATATGCGTAATACAAGTTAACAATATACAATATTAATCAGTCGAATAGAAGGTGGAAATAGGCCAAGAGAAGAACATAGTATATAAGTTAAAATAATTAATACAATTTTCAAACAATAAAAACAAAAAAAGAACAAAAGAAGTTGGAAATAGGCAAGGCAGAATAGGGATGGGGTAATTAGCAATCAGATCCAGGCTCAATGGATCCATATCCCACCTTTAAGTAGGCAAAGCACCCAAAACAGACACTTTTTTAATGGCCAACAAAGAGAAGGCTCGCGCAGAGCTTGAAAATCCATTTGGGTACTTAAGCACCTAATTTGACAACACTAAGTCAATACATGATTATTCGGGAAATTATTTTCATGAACCATGCCTTTGGAAATTGAAGCAAAAAACATTAAATAACTAATAATTAAATAAATATAATTTTAAAGTAAAAATTCAATGATCAAATTAATAAGAATCAAGCAGAGCATTAATGAATTTTTAAGTTTAAATAACAATTAAAAATAAATTAATAACTAAATAACAAAATAAAAAATAAATAACCAATAAAAATATATTTAAATAATAATCAATTTAAAACAGATAAAAAATGGTAAAAAAGACAAACCAGTGAAACCCTCAAAGAATAATTGAATGACTTGATAAATCATTATCAAGACATAAGTGAACGAACTGACGGCGAAATTAACCAAAAAAAAATTTGAAATTGCATTAGTCAAGAGAAAGCTGAACTGAAAAGATTAACAACAAAAAACTGAAAACAAGAGTCAGAAATAATAAGAAAAATAAAAATAATGCACAAAAAGGGAGAGGAATTAATTCTGAGAAAAATAAAAAATCTATAAAAAATAAATAAGAAAAATTAAATATAGGATAAAGAGTGGGAAATGGGTGATAAAGCAAAAACATTAAGAACAAAAAATTCATGAACTAATGAAAAAAAGTAAAAATAATAATGGAAGATAAAAACAGAAATGCCATTACCAAAACGGGTAAATAACAAACAAAAAAATGGAATGACAAGAGACAAAACCACAGGCAGTAAGTCAATAATAAGGTAGAAGATAGAATGGGTGAAGGAACATGAGCAAGAAAGAGACAAGGACAAACACAATCAGAAATGGGAAATGAATAACAAAGCAAAAAAAGAAGACATAAAGGAAACCGTAGGTAAAAACTAACGAACAACACAGGAAATAAGAAAACAAATTAGAAGTGAAGATAAAAGAAACAACAAAAATAATCAGAAAAAGATAAGGCATAAATAAAATAAAACAGAAAAGATATGGAATATAACAGGAGAAGACAAAATGTAAAAAAAAATAAAATATGAAGGGAATAAAAAGCATAAAACAGGACTGAAATAAGAAATACAAAGCAAAATTGAAACAAATAATAGTAACAAACACAAGGCAAAAAAGAATTGAAACAAAAAATTTTTGAACATAAAACTCAAAGAGAAATGAAACAAAAAAATTGATGGACATTAAACTAAAATAAATGAAATTAGAAAAATAATGAACATAAAACTGAAACACAAATACAGACAAAGAACATACCACAATAGAAAATTAAAAAATAAAATGATGAATGGTAAAGCAAACTGAAACAAAAAGCAAAATAGAATTACAAAAGAAGTAAAAAAATGAAGCAGGAAATGCTAATGAACAAGTCAAACAGAAACAAGGACGGACAATCAACATCCAAAAACCGATAAAACTTCAAAAGATGAAGATACATTGAAATGGAATTAATTCCATAAAGGTCTTGACAAGAATCAACAAATAATTAAGTAAAAAAATTGAAACATAAAAGGCCATGGGGATGCCTTTCCCAGTTTCTCTTATCATGTTCTTGTCAATAAATGGCTTCATTTGAAGGAATTGCTATAGTAGTTCATCAAGGATGTCCAAGTAGTTATTCCATATAATTAACACCTAAATATTGCATGCTCGGTAGGGAGAGGTCAAAAGACATTCTCTACACATGATAAAATCAAATATTCAAAATTTGGCTAATTTCCCCCAAGTCGTAGGAATGTCTCCATGCTTACACAGATCTTTGAAACTCTAATTGCATGTTCCTATATATACGACACCATGTCACACGTATTTCCATAGCATATCACACATCATCTATTTTCAAATGATGATAGTTGATTTTCCAAATGAAAAAATAAGGTTTCCACAATAAGCTAACCTAACTTTAGTTATCAGCTGTGATAGAACAGGCAGTGTATAGAATACACACTACCAATGAACATACCATTTCCATTGATTGACTATCAATGAACTCAAATGCAGAGAGAATCTCGCCTAGGGCTCTTCTTGCTTCAAAAAGTAGCTTCTGCACTTCATAAAAATAATGAACTAACATCAACATGCATCAAATGTTTGGCAAAAAAGAAGCTGATTGACTGGATAGAGCTAACAACCAGCATAATCATGAACAAGCAAGCAAACTTTAAATAAACAAGACCATGAATTTCAGGGAGAAATTAAGTGTTATCTGGTTTGCGAGAGAATAAAAAATTTTGCATAATCTTCAGGCATTATTTTTCTCTTTTTGACTATCTAAGGTTGGGCGGTGGCAGAAAAGGAGTAGGCCTAGCAGGGGGGTAAGAACCCCTCAGTCCCATGCACAGGGGGTTCCGAAGGGGAGGTAATCACCAGAGGTCCGGAGGGGGGAAATCAGCACTAGGATCAACCTAAATTGCCCTCCACAGAGATGGATCGTCGCTGGAATTGCTGCAATCAACGTCCACAAGATTGAATCACCAATGGCATCACTAGAATCGATATCAATTCGAGATTTGAATCGCCAGATCCTGCCAGATCGACGTCGAATCAGTGGAATCACCATCAGATTGACCTGATTGCTGCCAGGATCACACAGAATCACCAGAAGTTCGCTGAAATCATTGAGCCCTAGGGGTGTTTACAGATTTGGGACCGATATCGGCCTTTTAGAAATGATATTGGATCAATATCAAGCCTGATATCAAATCCTAAACAGGACATAACTTGTTCAAATGGAATTAGCAAAACTGACCGATTCCAATCTGATTCATAGGGATTGGTTGACTCAATGGATTCCACCGATCCAGACTGATTCCACAGGGAGTCAAGTTAGGATCGATGCTCTAGACAATAATTGGATCCAGACCGGACGATCCGATCCAAGACTCACCTAATTTCGATCTGATCCGGCCAATTTTGTAATCGATGAATATCAAATTTAACAAACTAAGTTTGTATTTTATTCAGTCGATGGAGTTATAGCTCCTAATGTGTTATGTGGATGTATATTTCCCTGTTACGAATTGTTGCGACTTATTACAATTAATCAAGGATATTTGTGCATCTCGATGTAATTAACATTGAAAATTCATAACTTCTAATAGAAAGAAGTTCAAAGACAACTCAATGAACCCAAAACCTTGATTTATATTTTTTTATGTATGCCATATATTTTGGCTTGTTCTATTATAAAATCACATGTTTTCCATACTAGTATATGTTAGCCAAAAATAATAAAAATTCTATGAAGAAATAATTTGGATGATTTTAATATTTATGAAGAAATAATTCAAACTTGATCTGAATAGAGAGAGAATCTCCAAAACCACCCTACGATGTATGCTAATATACAACTACCAACTCAACACAACTCTGCAATGACTGATCCAAGTCAAGATAAGAAAGGAGGGTTGCAGTAGGTGAAAGCCACAGTAAAAATTATCGCCACATCTCATGATAAAAATTCAAATGCTAATATATAAATCTGAAACTTTTCTAATCCCACACAAAAATCATAACATTTTCACAATTCAAGAAAAACTGACCTACTAATAATAAACTACTAACACCAAGGATAACATTCCATGAAACCCAAACATGATCTTATCCAATTCCACAACCTGCTATGTATAAGATTACCTTCTATCACACTGTTGGTGCCTAAAATGTCATGGCACCCAAAAAATAGCAAATTTTGGGTAAAATACACAAATAAAATCGAACAGACAGGTGGGACCGACTTTTCATCATAATTGGGACTAATGGACCGAGCGAGCCCAATAAGCCTTATTGGGACCAACCGACCGGACAGCGGCCTGATAACGATCAGGCACCACCATCTGGTATGCCCGACGCAAACTTGAGTAACGCCAAAGTCGGATAGAAAATCTGACTTGTATTCGACAAGTTACGAGCAAAATAGTGAAAACAGACTTCCAACTGACCTTTGGAAGGCTTGATAGGCCCAAATGACAAAGCAAGTGGGTCCATGATATTTTACTAATCAAGACCTTTGTAATGGTGCTTTGAATGCCAAATTCGGCTCAAGATGTTAAAATGACCATTTTGCCCTTATTGGACCTAACTGACCAAATGTCAGCCCAATAATGATCGGACACCACCAGAAGGTCCACTTGACTTGTAGAAGAACAATGCCAGAGTCGGATCAGAAATTTGACCCATATTTCAAAAGCTATAGAGAAAACAATGAAAGCTAATTTTCAGGCGGCCTTATCGGGGGCATATCAGACCCAAAAGACAAAACAAGTGGGTCAATGTGGTTGTACCAATCAAGAGCTTCACAACAGTATCCCGAATGTCAGAATTCGATTTCAGACAGACTCCAAACGGTAAGCTGACCTCTTTCGCCCTTCATGGGTCCGGACAATTCGGGACAGATCTGATAATATATTAACATATCACTGAATCCGCCTAACTCCAACTATAGCAACATTGATGTCGAACTGGAAATATAACTCATATCAAAAAAGATATAGACAAAATAGTGAAAGTGGACTTTTAAGCAGTATTTGCAGGGCTTAATAGGCCCAAATGACCAAGCTAGTGGGCCCATAATGTTGCCTCGGTCAAAAGCTTCACAACAATATCTTGAATGTCGAAATTCGACTCCGGATAGAAAAATAACCGTTTTGTCTCTATCGGGCCCGGACAAATCCAAGCAAGAACATTAACATCTGGCATCGTCAAAATGTCCATCCGACATCCAGAAGAGCAATGTCAAAGTCGAATCATCAATCTGATCTATATCCAGGAAGTTAGGGGTTGAATTCAAAAAAAAATTGCAAAGTCAGCACGTACTTTAAAGTAGGGGTAATTTTGTCCAAACAACTCGTAGACAACATTGTTTGTGATGAAAACCAAAGTCTGGGTGTATAAAAATTTACTTGTATTTTAAGGGCAATTTTCGGAATTTTGAAGGGCCGAGATAGCACCGATCAGAAAATCCATCAAATCAATGATCTTCGGACAATTAGAGGGCTCTTGGCCGTGGATACAATAGTACACAAGATCAACGGCTATTAGTAAGTCTTCTGAATTTTTTCGACTATTTTTGGTGTTTAATTAAATTTATTCACCCGGAATTAATATTGATTGTTAGATCGGAGTCATCTTGATCAAAATTAGGTCGAATCTGACCTAAAAAGGTCAGCCGCCACCCTCTTCTCTCTCCTGCCAAGGTCGGCTCCCTTCCCTGATTGGTTCCTAAGATTTAGAATAAGATCGAGAAGGATTTGAAAATCTCTCCACATCTGCCAACACATGGCATGGACATTAAAAACTAAATAAATAAATAGACAGTTGCCCACGTACGTTGCCAGGGGAGGCAACATGCCATGCAAATAGATGGCATGGGCGTTAAAAATAGGCAGGTTGCCCACATACGCGACTAAACGGGGCAGCATATCACACAAAAAAGAAAGGGGGGGGGGGGCAGACACAAAAAGCCAGCGACAGGGCTAGGAATCGGTAACCCAAAAGGAGCCGAACACAGAGAAGAAAGGGGCGGGCGATCTTCCTCTTGCGGGAGCCAGCAGCAACTCTCAGTGACGACAAAAGCAGTGGAAGCAGCCCACGCCAACAGGGAGGTCTCCAGTGAAGGCCACCAATAGGAGCAACGCCTATCTTTGCCACCCAAGCCAGCAGCCCACGCCAACCACCAGAGAAGGGAAGGGGACCAGCCTGCAAAGGCTATCTGATGTAGCCTTTGAAGTCGACGTTCTGCTGTGGTCTTCAACGTCAACAGGAGAAGAAAAAAAAACTGAGAAAAAAGAAAAAACAAAGAAGTACGTAATTCTTCCTCTCTCTCTTTTCTAATCTCCATTCTCTCAATCAACCTACTCTTAACCCCGTGAACAGTGAGCTCCCTATCAGGGCCCCCTTTTCAGTCCACCTGCTGCAGACCCCTTTGGCCGGTCACCTGTAGTCCCCTATTCGGTCACCTAAACAGCCCCTTAACCTGGCCTTAAGCAGGTCCAACTGACACCCCTATCTACAGACCCCTTGAACAATTACTGCAGTCCCTTATGCGGCCCCTCAACAACCCCCTCAACAGCCCCTTGGTTGATTAAAAAAAAATCTGCAAACAATCCCTTTGTTCTGCCCTTTTGTGCGGACCCAAAACAAGTCACATCTATAACCCCCGTGCACCCAAAAACAGTCCTTTTTATGGACCCATTGCAATCCCCTTGTGCAGCCCACTGTTCCAGCCCACTACCGGTCCAAACGGTCCCTGTTTACAGCTCACAAACAATGCGTCACCAAATCAGAGAACAGCCTCATTGCAGTGGTTTTGTGGAGGGTTCAGGGTGAAGGTCAACAATCGGACCCCTTTCCCACAAGATGGGTTAAGGAACCCCCCAATTGGACCTTCATCCTTAGCCCGAAACAGGAGACAAACAGAGGGTTGAAGTATCAAAACAGGCTCATCAGGCCCAAGAAGCTCAAGGCAGGCCCACCAAGCCCATGAAGACTCAAGGTCCGCAACTGGGCCATGAAGATAAGGACCGGCCCATTGGGCCCATTGGACATAAAAATCAACTTTAAATCAAATATGAACATTAAATAAAATGTTTAAAGAGTTAGCACTACATTGTGGGCACTCCACAATTGGACGGCTAGTCCGGACCAGTTTCCGGTACGTTGACCCGGGCGTAGGCATGGGACATGCTCTCACTACAGACGTACCCTTCCCCCAATATGGCTAGTCAAAGGACTTAGCTATGTTGGAGGGTAAAAATTCACTTGAATAAGAATGGGTCGGCATGTCATCATAATGTCGAACTCATCTCTCAGCCTTATGGAAAATCACCCCGGGGGAAGGAAAATGACTACATGAAGATTTCATATGTACTCTATGATGTGGACCGACATGATGTACCCCGACATGGGATGAAATGAAATGAACAGTTCAAGTATCGATGTTGATTGCAAACCGAGCACCGATGTTAGCTCGATGGACTGGACGTGATACAAACCAAACCAAAACAAATAAGATAAAACAAACCCAAAATATATTCACTAAATCTGAAAAATGCCCAAAAATGGCATGATTAACAATGTGACAGTTCACTTAGAATACATTTAATTCATTAAAATTAAATTTCTAATTAAATGATAATTAAATGACTTCAAAAAGAATTAAATAAACAACATTTAAAACATTTATAAATCATCAAAACAGCTCCTAACTTTAAAAATCAGATCATAAAATAAATCAAAACTCAAATCAAAATTCTACAAAACATATTCAAACAATTAAAACACATTCAAAGCATTGAAATAATATCAAAAATATTCAAAACAAATATTCAAAACAACAAATCAAAATAAGAAAGAGACAATTAAGTTATCTCAATCAACGTGTCAACCAAATGAAATTAAATCCCGAAATATTTAATTCATTCAAATCCAAATAAAAAACAACAACACAACTTCAATTAAAACTAATCAAATAAAAAATTTCAACAAATCAAATTCAATTTAAAATCAAATCACAATAATCAAGTTGAACATAAAATTCAACTCACATTCAAATAAAACTTACTTCCAACAAATCTAAACTAACTCGTTTGCATCTTATCGAGCCCGCAAGACTACGGCCCTCAAGTTTATTATTTTATGTGGATGTGCATGCTCTATCAAACAGTTTGCTATGATGGTTAATCAGGAGTCTTCGAGTATTTGCTCGATGTAATTAACATCGGATATTCACACCATCCGACGGAGAGAGGTCAAAATTGAATTTTCATAAAACCCGAATCTCGGTTCTAATACTTTTAAATGTATCGTTGGATTATTTAATATATTCATAGGTTATCACCCACTTTTCTAAGTAGTCCAAAAGGGATACAAAAATCTTTTCAAAACTCCAAGAAACGAGGTTCTCACACACACATTAATGTATACTCTATTTCTTGTAAAAGAAATATAATCTATCTTAATGTATATGATCATACAATTGTCAACTATAACTTAGAACTTAGCACATGCACATTTCGTTATCATCTATTACATGCATGATGCAACTAAATCAAGTCACAAGAGTTGCTAAAAGATTCCACAAGCATAAAATATTATGAATTATGATAAACAAATAAATCATAATTTTTCTTGATGTTTAAATACATTTTAAACCGATTTGCATTGCAAGTCAATCAAATTAGTGATGACATTATTATTAGTTAAATATCATATATTGATAGTTTCCATGACATTATTGATTATTCTCGAAATGTTTCTAAGATATCGTTAAATAATATCAATGTCTAAAATTTTGTGCAACGAAAGTCAAAGTATGATGAAATCATGATAATGAGATCACTCCTCTATAAGCATAGACCTAACTACTCTTAGTTGAAAGTTACTCAAGATAATTGGACAACTTGAAGCACTTTTTGAATGAGGCAAAAAGTGAAGATAATGGCAAAACCAATCATCACCTCTTGATAGTGTACTTAATCATAATATTTAAAGAAATGTTATGAAAAGGATAAAAATGCAAACCTGGCAACTCAAATAATCTCTGCAAGCAAGGAAAGCAAGATTTGTATGCGCCAACAGTGGAGGAGTTAGCAAAGAAACCTTTGTTATGACTCCCAGTGTACCTTCACTCCCTACAATCAAAATAATATTTAGGAAAAGTTCTTCCAACTAATGGTCGTACCCTATTAAATTAGAAACAACACTAGACCACAATTATAAAAAATACCAATAAATAAATGCTTCATGTCATATCCTGTGTTATCTTTGCGCAATGTGCCAAGCATATCCAATACAGAGCCATTTGCTAAAACCACTTCAAGGCCTGAGGAAAAAATTATACAGCACACAAAGCTCATCGAAATGAACAAAAGACCATTAAGCTAATTGAATTGAAAAAAAAAATAACAAGACCAATGTAGAGGCCATGAAAGAAAACTAAGCCGAATACTAATCTAAGAAATTATTTGTCTTTATAACTCAAACTTAACACTAAAAGTAGGGTTAGCAATATGAATTCTCTTTATCCACCTAAATCAATTTTCACTAATTTCTTTAAATATATTTAAATAATGTCAATCACATTGAATTACCTTTTTAATTTTAGCTTAGGTCTACAACGGCTTTTTTCATTTATTTTAGTTTGAGATTCGACACTTTTTTAACTAAAGCTTTCATAGGTCATTGTCAAATAAGAATCCATACCTGTATCGGAGGGTGTAGATCCGATCTGGATCAAATCGGCCGATCATTTTTAAGAAATGAAATTGCCCATCTGATTTTTCTAGAGAAAAACAGATCCGGAATCAGTCCAGATCAGTTACCTTTTATCTTAACGTTGTAAAAAACTCATAAAATTAAAAAAAATCATAAAAAATAGAACCTTAAAATTTGTTTAAAATAAAAATATAACATTTAGCACTTCAATGTCATTATAAGAGATTTTAAGATAAGTAGTAATGATCATTCCAATAAACAAATGTAACATAGTACAAATGATATAATGATATGCAATGCAATGTTATACCTTCATTTCACCAATATCTATGGAATTGACTTTTATACTCCTCATCTACTTGATTCTCTTGGACGCTCCATTGATAGTTGTCTATCATGATTGACCCATATCTATATGAAAACAATAAATTAGCCATTTGAGTAAAATCATACACAATGTCATGCACAAGAGATGTGGCTGGAATATATGGTTGAAAGTCAAATAAAAATTCTAGATAATTGGCTATCACGTACCGATTGGAAAACTTTATCTAATTTCAATGCTGACTTCTACCCCTCGAATGCTACATTTGGCTCAAATCATCAGCCTCCACCCCATTGGGACATGCATTATTGGAAGAACCTCCTCCTCCTCCTCCTCCTCCACCTCCACCTCCACCTAAACCTTATACATTTTGATGTAATGTTAGGTAGACTGAATTCTTCTTTGTCATCATTTGAGGTGGGTGTTTGTGTACTGTCTGTTGGACTAATAGGCCCTTTCCTGATTTTCAACTTTCTTTTCTTTGCTATTTCTTTTACTTGTGAATAAAAATTCTCAATCCCCATGCCACGCTGAAAAACCTTTTTCAATTGAGAAAAGCACTCCGATATGCTTACCGTGGCCTTTATCCTTTGAGGGGTTGTTTGTGATGATGAGATTGGGGCTGGGGTTGGTGCCGAAACTGGAGTAACAAGGACTTCCTTTTACATCTCTTCACCTTCAAGTTGAATGTCATTGAGTTCCCCCTCAACACACATACGATCCTCAGAATCGAAATCTGAGATGCTCTACTTTTCTTCTCCTCTACCCATGCAACAAGTGGATACTTATTTTTACAAAGATAATCCATGATGTCTTCAGTAATTCATTGATGTACTTGTACTTCAGTTATTTAGTCTTATGCTCCACTAGAAAATCTTGTGAATCTCTCTTCTTGAACTTTCTAGCAGTCTTTAATGTTCTTCATCCTTAGTTGCATGTTGTAATGACAAAAATTATGTTTTTGGCATATTCCTTCTCTTGTTATGGATTAGGCTAAACATGCACCAGCTCCTCTCGTATTGGAACGAACCTGTGCTTTGACTTAGAATATGAATCACACTTGTAGCAAGTGGATTATGTCCACTCCTTGCATTGACTTATACCCACCACTCAACTATAAGAAAGAATAATAGAGGATGACGTTACTCACAATAATGCCAAATATCATTATAAAATGAGGAATTGTTTTAATATACCAGGAGTAACATTGTCAAAGGAATATCTCAAATCTAAAGTTAAATAAACTTTAACTATCATTATGTAGGATTTCATATAAAATATGAGAGAACATCAAAAATCCGTATTCTAATAAAAACAATAACAATAACAATTCTCACTTACTTCTAACTCAGCATTGTTTTGTCCTACTGAGTTCTTAAAAGTCGTATGACAAATAAAGTACCCATCATGAATTCTAGAGCATTACACACTCGTCCTCTATATTATATCCAGGGATTTAAAAAATATCTTATATTCATTCCATATCACATAAGAACATACATTTCTGTATCAACCAATAATTAAATTAAAAATAAGAAGAATTACCTATTACATACATGTCATGGTGTAGTGTCTTATCGCATCCCCCATCTATGATCGTCCACCACTTCTTATAACCTTTTACAACTCTTCTCTTTTATTTTTAATTTTCTTTGTCCATGACATCATAGAGGTATATCCCATATATCTCCTCCCATCTAAGATGACTAAACATACGTGCAAGTGGCTCAAAAATAAACAAGCAATTATGAATTCTCTCCCAAAAATACTTATCCATTATAAGATGCTTCATTTGTGTAATCATTTCCAATTGATATGTTATGCTGAACTAGATACAAGTACTCAGCTGATTGTGTAAACCAGACAAATGCATGTCTATGTCATTACAAGCTGTCGAAGACAATAAAGTGAGACAAATTTAGTCAGACCAAGCCTAATCAAATCGTGTCCTCAGTATAATCTCATTATATATAGCAAGCATAGATGTGAATAGATAAATGAGGTGGTCATTTCGTGCTCGGCACACAAGTGTAGATTTAATGCCTTCTTGCCTATATCCTCCAACATGAGGTCAATGGAGTATGCTATATATATAACCCAAAATAAATGTTATCTCTTCTCCATCAACTTCTTTTATGATGCCTTGTAAGAAGGTTCATTATATGCCATGAATTGCATAGTATTTTCCTCCACAATAACTTTCACAAACAACCATACCATTAGTGAAAATAGAGTATGCATTCTATATTTGACCTACATTATCGATGAACTTCAAAAATGTTGTACCCTCTAAATGATAAACAAGAAAATTTATCATTGTTCTCTTTGTTATGTTTGTTCACCCATCACAAAACATTGTGTATTCTCTCTCCCTCCAGACCAACTTAAATTAAACTATTTAAACATTCAAATCATCTACCTCTTCATCAAAGCCAGCAGTGTAACTATACATCTGGTTGAGACTTGTAATCCCGATACAACCTCCCCAACTACATCAATCATCACCTAGAAGTAGGGAGCAGTGGCAGCATGTGCTGGAACACGGGCATTAAATTAATATGAAAAAATGATATTTTCCTATTAAAAAATAGATAAAATACATATGATTGAGATGACCAATTTAAAATTGTTACAAGCATGTAAAAAAACACTTGTAAATATACCTGGCTACTCACTTTGGAGCTAAAGTGGTTGCTTTTACCCCTTTAAATATTTTTTCGATCGTTGAATGCAAGTTATTCGCTTCCTAAACAAATAAAGATGCATTTTAAGATTCAAATATCTTAAGGGCACGTTCCTTGGTGAATTCTTAACAAATTTAACATGTTTACAATAAATTGAACTCTTTTAATTCAGAGTCTTAACATCAAAATATGTTTTAAATTATTATAGTTAATTTGGATCCAAGGTCTAAAAAAGTCATTATGAGGATCAAATTTTACTAAGGAAATATATTTCAATCAAAAGATCTTCATTTCAATGCCATTAAGTTTTAACATACTAGACTTAGTGAAGTCAGGTTTTTATGGTACTAGATCATCTTTCATATCCTTTGTTTTAATCTAAGACTTATAATTTTAGACTTGTGAAGCTTGCCAAAATCTGATTTCAATGGTATCAGATTAGAGCAAGTCTATTAATATTTCATTTATCATATTCTAAATATTGACATTGGGTGTATTAAACTTAAAATTGTTAATCATGTCAAAATTTGTTAAGTCTTAAACACTTGATAGATCCAAATCAATCATGTCAAAATTGGATTTTGATATGTAGTTCAAGTCATTCTCATATTTTAAGCACCATTAGAAGCTAAGACTTGAGCAAATGTTGGTCCTCATGCTAACCACCTTTCTTGTTGGGGTGACTAGAACTTCGTGAATTTTCGGGTTGCTTAAAGTCATATCAATCCATCGTTCTTAATGTCATATTCTTTCTTGTGATATGACATTCTTATATATAAAATCACCATCCCAGAATCTGATTTAGCATTTTTCAGATTCTAGACTATCCACCACTAAGTATCAAGGGGACCTGGGCCTAGAACTTTGATATATGGTTCATGAGGTTGATCATATATGACCCTCACTAGGATCTAAGTACCCACATATCCAGATTCCACATCACAGTCCATGCATCTGATTTCTGCCTTCTTTCTGATATTCAAGCCACCTTGTTTAGGAATTGACATTCTCATCTATGTTCTTCCAAGAGACATTCATAAATGCATACTCTTAATCACCTATTCAAATCTGAAATCGACATGCATATTTCGGATCCACTTGGTTAAGATCTTCAGCCATTGAATTTACCAAGTTCCATAATATGGTTCCCGGATTTGATATGTACATGCGCTGAATGTATTATATCTGAAAGTTAGCATGTTGACATCTTTGAGATCATGTTCACAAAATCAGTTTCAGATTTAGTTATCTTCATATTTTTCATCATTCTTTTCATGTTTGCATTTCATTTAAGATGTGGGTTGTATACTCCCTTATCATAAAATGAAGTAATTCATATAACATAGGGTACATTCATTTACATGTGGGGAGGCTTGCATAGCCATGATCTCCACAAAATCATATCTCAAAATTGACACTCATCTATATTCTTTCTAAAAAATATTCGCTTAAGATGACTTCTGAACGGGGCCTGTTCAAGTCTGAAAATGACCTGCTTAAGGGGGATTTGGGTAGGGTCGACCAGGTATTGGAGCTTCTTTGAGTTGCTGATGTTGATGAAAGCCGGTTTAGGCCGTGAGAGGAATTGAGAAGAGAACTTAAAAGAGATAGGATAGGTGGGCTTAAAGGGCTACATAGCTAGTATTTGTGTATATCCTACCTTGTTTTTTGTTTTTTTGGCTCGAATGCAAGAGAAGATGGAGAAGGATGCTGTAGAGATCCATGCACCAATGGGGATTGGCGCACAAGAGAAGCCGCAGGGGATTCCCTTTGTTCACCTTCTTCTTCTTCTCTTCTTCTTCCTGCTCTCTTCTTCTCTTGGCTGCAAGCAGGGGCTGGAAGATAGGTGCACACAGGAGGGGCAGCAACCTGTCGGCGTCTCCAGGCGATCCCCCTCTCACCTTGGCATGCCCTCCCTTTTATAGGAATGGGTGGGATATCAAAGGACAACTTAGAATTGATTGTAAGATGTCCCTTGCCATCTCCTAGGTAGTTTAAATGGCCTTGACTCCTTGAATTCTCCTAGAATTTAATGTTTGACCTGCCCTATGAGTTCTCCCATATTGACTTGTCTCTTGATTTTTACCATGCCATCAATGGGTCAAGGGTGAGGTGGCGGCTGATCTGGCCTTGGCGGTGTGGCCAACAGATGTGGCCAGCTGACTTGGCAATTGATGTGGCATTCACTGGGCCAATTAGGTTGACCGCGGCCCACTCATCTCTCTTCCTAAGTGCTCAAGTGGGCTTCAAAGAAAGCTGAGAAACAAATATTTAAAAGAAAGCAAGGGCTGTGCCAGATAGGAATTGCGCTCATAGGTCAACTAATGACATAACTTGACCCAATTGAGGGGTTGGTCCGGTCAAGAATTGGTCTAATTGGGGGTCAGACCAGCTGGACATTCATCCGGGCCCCTTCTCTTTTTTCTTAGCTGTTGGCTTCTTCTTTTTTTTGTAAAAAGTTGACGCCAACAACAACAATCAAAAAAGATTGAGGTTTTAAACGAAGTGGAAACTAAATCAAATCATAAACAACATTTAAAACATGAAAAAGACACCAAAATTGATCTGAAAACAAAAAAAAAAATCAGAAACTTCTACTGATCAAATTCAATCAAAATCCCCTACATCCAATGTGAAAAAATTCCCAAATCATAATACAACTAAATATCATCATCTAAGAAGACATAAAAAATCAAATTTGAAACAAAATAATCCAACTTAAATCAATTTGAAAAAAATCATACTTGAGCAATCTAGAAATTAATTTAAAAGTCACCTAATCTTGCCAAATTAAATTCTTAATTGAATGACAATTAAATGATATAAAAAGAAACTAAATAAAAAATACTCTAAACACTTAAATGACACCAAAATCAACTCTCAAATGAAACAATCAGATCATCAAATAATATGAAACTTTAAAACCAAACAAACCGGACCAAATAAAAAAACATAAAACAAAACAAACAAAACAAACCGAAACCAAACCAAAATCAAACCAAACCAAAATTAAACCAAACAAAATACCAAACAAACAAAAAAAATCAAATCAACAAACTTATAAAACCAACAAAAATCAACTTTAAATAAATTGTTCGCATCTCATCGGGCCTAAAAGACTGCAACCCCTTTTGAGCTCATTACATTGTGTGGATGCGCATGCTCTCCAAAAATAGGTTGATATGATGGTTAATCAATGGCATTCAAGCGATTGCTCGATGTAAGATAATGCCGGATATTCGCATCATCCAATGGAAAGGATTCAAAATCAAATTTTCACAAAACCCGAGCCTAGGTTCTATACTATTAAAATATCACCGGAATATCTAATATTTTTATAGGATACTACCTATTTTTCTAGATAGTCCGCCACCATGATATTTTTCTAAAATTCAAAAACGAGGTTCTCACACACATTTACTTATCCACTTCAAGCGTTTGACCTTAAGTCAACAATTGGAGTTGATGCATCTTTACCCACCAAGAACATTCCCATGGAGAGATCCATAGCGAATAAAGTGCAGACCACCAGCATTAGTTGAAACATTACCACCAATTTGACAACTTCCTTTTGCACCCAAATCAAGTGGCATTTTGAATCTGAAGCAAAAAAAAAAAGAAATTTAATATTAGCACAAATATGACAATTCTATTGCACACAAATCAAGTGGCATTGCATATGTTAAAACCAAAATGGCATAGCCTCACAACTTTGGCAATATGATTTCCAGAAAAGCTTCAATATGCATCTGCATGTTGTATATTTTGATTAGGAAAAGCAGATTAGAAACAACATTGACAACAAAACAACTTTATAGGGTGTAATAGTTGTAATGTAACTTCTTATACACCTTGTGGTAAAATTATATGCATATAAGTAAAATATAAGATATTTCAACTCAACTCAACTGTTAATCCCCAAGTTATTTTGACTTTGGCTGTACAGATTATCTTCCTTCACAAGTTAGTTTTGAGTTAAAATTTTCACATTTGGTAAGATATAAGGGTGTAAACAAAATCCTATGCTTTAAAAATTCTGATTCATTCCCAATAATAATTAACAAATTTGGAACATGTTAATATATCCTATAAGCTCTCAGAATAGGAATTGGATATGCTAATGGCTTATTGAAATGAAAATCGGAATCAGTTGATTCCATTTTTGTTTGTCCAATTTCAATAAAACTCAGCATATATAACTAAAACTAATTTAAATTAAATTAAATTAATTACAAACCATAATATATAAATTAATAAAATAGTAAAAAAAACTTTAAAAAGATTACATCAAATTTTAGTAATTATATGTAAATTATTAAATTATTTTAATGTAAAAAAGTAACACATCTTACATTTTTCAGAAATTATCGAATTCGGCCTTGATTTTGTATGAAATTGAACATGGTGATTCCAAAACATAATTGGAATTGAAACAACTTAACTTAATCATAATCGGATACAAATTATTACTCTACCAAATTCTATCCATTTGCGGCCCTAGTGAGATATGATTAAAAAAAGTTTCATGCCCATAAAATAACAAAAATAGTAGGGAGAGCAAGAAAAGAAAAGGTTTCACCTATTTTTGTCTAAGAAGAAATTCTCTATAAAATATACCATATAATGATTGCCGAACATGATTTTTAACATGTTTTGTAATAAAAATATAGCAATGCCTATAAAATAACAAAAAAAGTTGGGGGACACAGGAAAGAAGAAAAGGACTCACCTCTTCTTTCTAAAAAGAAATTCTCTATAAAAATAAACTATGTAATGATAGCTAAACAACCATGTTTTGAAATAAAAATATATTTTTCTAGTTAAAACTCATTTTATCAAGTATCCAAACACAACGAAATCATACCATAGCAATGTGTTTTGAGTTGGACCATACAAATGGAGGGAAAACTCAAGAAGACGTGGTGCCACCGATCAGACACTATTGACATCGACATCAACTTTATGATATTTTATTAGTTTTAATATTTTCATTTAAGCATCATTTATTTTTAATTTCTTATTTACATTGTCAAAGTAAAATTTTAAATTTTAAGAGCTTGAGTTAGTCATATTGTGTTTAGCAACGCTGATTGGAAAGTAGCATCCACTCTACAATCATTCAACCCACTTCATGATCACTACGTGGGCCCACTTCTCTTTGATGTTAGTCAATGTGAAACCTCATTTTTATAACAAAAAATATAGAAATATATAGTTGATTGAAAATCCATTTTATTTCCATTCATTTGAGAAAAAAAATTCGTTATCGTTGGATATCATATACTATTGTGAAAACACATGATATCTCATAAAAGTATTAACCAAAATGCATGATACATATAGAAAATATATATTGAAGTTTTAAGTTCATTAAAGATGACTTTGGACCTCTACCTCACGGAACGTGCTAATTTTCGATATTAATTACATTAAAACACTCGAATACCTTTGATTAACCATTATAACAACTCAAAAAAAGAAACAAACATCCATAAAGATTGAACACATGCAGGAGCTATGATCTCAAAAAGATAATGAAATGCAAATTTAATATATTAAGTTTGATTTCAACTTTGTATACCTATGTTATCAGAGACGATCGCCTCAAGTGCCTAGGCATTGAGGTGAGGCGAAGCTACAACACCTCGTCTTGCCCATGGCCACCTAAGGCAGCCGCTTTTTTCACCTCAGCCGCCTAGGCGGCTAAGGCAAATTATGGCAATGAGGATATCACCTTGGAGCTATCAAATATAGGCTAAACTCGGACATAGCCTAGATCTGATTGACTTAAAATCCCCCCTCCCAGTCTTACTCTCTCTCCCAAGTGCCTCCTGACACTAAAGACACCCCACAAACGACACCTCTGCCTCCAACTCCTGCCGATGCCACCAGAGAAGCCGCCAACTCCGGAAGAGCCGCTGCCACAGCTGCAAATAGCCGAAGAAGCTGATGGCGTCCTCTCTTCGCTTCTCGAAGGTGTTAACCAGGTGCAACCTAGGATTTTTTTACGTTCATCACCATTGTTATAATATAACATCCTTCTAATATCATATGATTTGTTTGTTATTAGTGTATTTTGTCGGACAACCGTATTTAGCCGTAAGAAGCATGTTCTTTCGATTTTGTCCATTCTCTTTTTGTTTACATTGTAAAGATGATTAAATTAATGTTATTAGCACCACGGGAGAGACGAAGAAGCCAAATGTTGTGTTAATCGGAATCGAGAAACATTGTCGGTAAGGTGTAATTTCTATTTTTTCTACTTTCAAATTTTTTTCATTTATTTTTCGCTTTGCATTGTAAATGTAATTAAATTGTTCTTATTAGCACACTAAAGTCGGGCATTGTCTTAATAGGAATTAGGAAAAATTGTTGGACAAGTCGGATATTGTTAAAAATTTACAATTTCTATATTTTTTTCTTTTTCATATTTACTTCCTTTCTTTTGTTACAGTCAAACTTTGTATTTAGTACGTTCATTAGCACCTTTTTTGTAACCTATAGTTAAACTTCTTTTAACTTTGCTTTTAGTTTAGTTTAATTTCGGTATGTTTTAGTTTATATTAACATGTCTATTTCTTTAAATAGCATATTGGTCGTTGCTATTTGTTTAAACTTAAAATCATGTCTTGTTTATTTTTTACAAAGATGTCTCCAAATGTAGAGCTAGATCACGCTTCAACGACAAGGTCAAACACCTAACTGACTTAAACAAGTAGTATTATTTCAAGACAAAATCTAGAAGTTTTCAAAGAGAAAAGTGTGAAGGACAAGAAGCATGTGAAGGAATAGATGGAAAAGTTGTGCAATACATTACTCGGTAGATCTACCAAGCAGGTATTCCTTTTAACACTGTACATTTGAATAGTTTTTAGATCATGTTAGAAGCTATTGGTCAATTTGGCCCGGGTTTTAAAGGTCTGTTATATCATGAAGTTCATGAAAATTTACTTATAAAAGAGATTGAAATAACTCGAGAATTAGTTGAAAAGGAAAAAGGGAGTTGGGTGAAATAAGGATGCATTATAATGTCGGATGCCTAGACAGATAGAAGGGGCGATATTGATAAATGTTTTAATCAACACACCTACAGGTATAATGTCTATAAATCCATCAATACATCTTCGTTAGTCAAATATGCAAGGTTGTTGGCTGGTTTATTAGATAAGGGTGATCTAAGTTGGAAAAAAAATGTCATCTAAATTATAACAGATAATAAGGTCAGTTATGTAACTACAAGGAGAATTTTGATATCCATGCATCCTTGTTTATTTTTGACACCATGTGTAGCCTACTATATTGATTGATGTTAGTAGATATCTTTAAAATGTCAGGCATCAAGTCCACAATTAGGCATGCCAAGTATGTTACAACATTTATTTATGGTCATACAAAAGTTCTTGCCATGATGAGGAAGTTCACCAATGAAAGAAATTTGTGTAGGGCAGCTATCGCAAGATAATATCTCAAATTGAAGTGTCATCTTATGATGTTTCATTTCAGTTTGCAAATTGTGATCATCAATAATATTTAAAATTTTCTGTATAAGGTTTACAATAAACTATCTAAATCTGGAGAGCCTACATAATTGAAAGATGAATTGAGAAGAATGTTCACATTTGAAGATTGGACTGCTTCTAACAATAGATGGGTTAAGCAAACTACGAAGAAGAAATCATGTGAGATTATTCTAAAAACCATTTTCTAGAGAGATGTGGCCTATGCTCTTTCAATTTTCAAACTTCTTGTGCTAGTCTCATGCCTAGTTGATGGTGAGAAGCCGAGTATGGGCTACATTTATAAAGCAATGGGCTGTGTAAAGAAAGGCATTAAGAGTGGCTTAGATGATAAGTTTGACAAATATGGTCCCCTTTGGGACATTATTCATAGAAGGTAGGACAATCAACTCTATCGTCCATTACATGTGATAGAGCATTATCTTAACCCCCAATTCTTCTACTCAAAACCCGATGTTGAGAGTGATAGAGAAATAAAACAAGGACTATATGATAGCATTGAAAAACTAATTAAAAACACTAATAAGCAAGATTCGATTACCAAGCAACTGAATATATATATAGAGATGCTGAGGGCCTCTTTGGCAGAGATATGGCCATTAGACAAAGAAAAACATTCATTTCAGGTTAGCATTCTTATTTTAAAAATTTAATGTCTATATTTCACATTTCACATGATCATTTTTAATTTGATTAACTATCTTTTCCTTATAGAAAATTAGTGGAAAGAATGGAGGAGTAAGGTTTCTCAATTGAAAAGATTCGCCACTCAAATATTAAACCTCACTTGTAGTGTATCTAGTTGTGAACGCAATAAAGTACCTTTGAACAAGTATGCATTAGTAATATTCATCCTTTTCAAAATGTTTCATTTATAAATTTAAAGTAATTTTTGGCCTTGTATTACAGGTACATACAAAGAAAAGAAATAAGTTGGTACAGAAAAGGCTAAACGATCTTGTCTAAGTCAAATATAATCAAAGATTTCAAGATTGTTACTTTAGGACGGAGACAATCAATCATGACCCTATTTCTTTAGATGATATTGAAAACACTGATGAGTGGATTACTAAGGATGAGGAGGACTATGTGCATGAAAGAGAGGAGCTCACATCATGGATACAGAATCAATTGATCCAGATTGGGATCAACCGATTCTGAAATCAGATTAGACCCAGTAGATTTGATTCCAGGCAGACTAACAATCCAGACATGAAATCCAACTAGATTAGTCAGAATCATCTAGATCGACAAGGATTGGTCCGATCCAATTGGATCACTCGATCCTGAGCGATCCACCGAAATCCGAAAACGTTCGAAATCATGTCGATCTAGGACCCAATTCCAGGCCAATTCTCGGGTGGATCTCCCCCATCCCATTCTACCCCCACCCCTAATTCCCATCTCCCCCTCCCCTTCACACCCTAGTAATCTCCCCCGCCCCCCACACACACACCCCGGCGATCCTCCTTGCCAAGTACCAATCCCCTCTTAGAGGCAACGATCCCCCTAAAACAGGTAATTCTCCCCCCTCCCCCCCTCCCTCCTTTGACCCCTTCCCTCCCCCCTGATTTGGCTCCCCTCCTGGCCAAGCACCCCTTCACGGGTGCCTGTTTTCGACCAAACAGCCAAGGGGTGGCTATTATCAACACCCCTTTGGGGGTGATAATCAGTCACCCCCAAAGGGGTTACAGTATGGGTCACCCCTTCAAGGGTGACCTTCCTACACCCCCAAAGTGGTGCCTAAGGGGGTATGATCACCCCTTCAAGGGTGACCTTCAAACACCCCCAAAGGGGTGCCTCACAACTTGGCACCACTTCAAGGGTGTTAATTCACCCCCGAAGGGAGTATGATCACCCCTTTGGGGTCAGAGGTCATGATCAGTCACCCCCGAAGGGGTGACAGTATGGGCCAGTGGGAAACCCTTCGGGGATGACCTTCAAACACCCTCGAAGGGGAGCCTTAGCCCTTGGCACCCCTTTGGAGATGATTTTTTTAATTTTCTCACCTCCAATTGGGGTGATTGTTGAATAATATGTTAATGGGCCAATTGAGCTGAAATGAAGCATTATGGGCCAAATAAGGCCAAAATAACATGAATGACGTGATGATAAACTAAGTTTGCATTCCATTAAATTCATAGGGTTATAGCCCCCGCATGTGTTTATGTATTGTGAATGTTTGTTTCCATGTTATGAGTTTCTATGAAGGCTAATCAAGAATATTTGAGTATTCTTGATGTGATGGACATCAGAATTTTGCATCTTCTAATAGAGAGATCCAAACACAAAATTTAATGAACCCCAAATCTCTATATGTTTGTATTTTTATGCACATCATGTATTTGGCTAAAACTCTAATGAGATAACATGTGTTTTCAGAGTAGCATATGCTAACCAAAGATAATAAAAATTCATTATTCATTTCCCGAAATCAAATGAATTTTCAGCTGCACATTTTTTGTCAAGGTTTCACAATGCTCCTTTGGCAACTCTCAAGAATTCAGAAATCTTAGTCACTTCATAAAACATCTTAAATTGATGGTGGACATGACAAGGGAGTTGATACAAATTCACCATCATGAATCTGTCATTGTAATCTATGACCTTTGCATCAATTTTGCACTCAATAAAGAACCTTTGAGATACCACAGGATTGTCTAATAAGAAATTAGAATCCTGTGAGCCAACATTGGGTTCTAGATCAAAGACTCAAGCCAGACTTGTGGTTGAGATATTGTAGGATTGTCTGATAAGATATTAGAATCATGTGAGCTAGCTCTGGGTTCTGGATTGAAGACACAAGCCAAACTTGTGGTTGAGATACCACAAAATTGTCTGATAAGATATTAGAATCATGTGAGCTAGCTTTGGGTTCTAGATCAAAAACTCAAGCCAGACTTGTGGTTAAGATACTGCAGGATTGTCTAATAAGATAATTAGAGTCTTGTGGGACATCTTTGGATCTAGATCTAAGGCCTCATGCTGGACTTGTGATTAAAGGATTGGTTGACACGTTGTAATCAAGAGAACCATACATGCAAGGTTGGACCATTTGCACAACTTGTGACATATATAACATGTCAATATGCCAAATACGTCAGAGGAGCATGTAGAAATTTAAGGCTTCTGATGAATACCTTAATGTATTTTTTATGTAGTTAAAAAAATATTAAAACAATAAAAACAAAAAGGACGTAGTAGACCTAAATTAACCTTGAAGAACATAATTCAATATGACTTGAATAATTTAAATATCTTTCAAAAAAATAACTCAAAATCAGAATGAGTAGACAAAGAGAACCCATATGGGCAACTTTAAGTAATTTGGAATCAAGGTTTGAGTTGAGTTAACTTGGGACAGGTGGCTGGTCACCACCCAGCATGATGGGTAAGACTATATCTAAGACTGAGTTCTCATTTTTCACCTTGTTGTCTGCTCAAAGAAGCCAAGGAGAACCTACCATGGTTTGCAAAATTGGCAAATCCAAATCAAAATCAGCCGATTTTTGGATCAGATCATTCCATGTCGATCTGATCCACCACCAGAGCCACTGATCCAAGATGGATTCCCAGAGAAATCGACCTGAATTGGATTTGTCAATTCTCCATAATCAGATTGAGAATCAACTGATCAAAGTCGATTGAATTGGATTTGTCAATTCTCCATAATCAGATTGAGAATCAATTGATCAAAGTCGATTATTTGGGAGTTCGCAACTTACGGATCCTCATGGAATCGGGTCCAATTCCGTACCCCATTTTGATCCAATTCTCCCCTCCCTCACTCCCGATTCTAGGGCTCCCCACCCTGATTCCTCTCCCCTCCCCTCTGGCATCCCCTCCAACAGTCCCCTGTAGCATCCCTTCCAATGGTATGGTTTTCCCCTATTGTCCCCTGTCCCCTCTTCTCCCTCCCCCTAAATGGCTTCTCCCCCTCTCCGGTGAGGATCCCCCCCCCAGGCTTGTTGCCTTTAGAAGTTAAGGGGGGAGGAGGGATCATAAGAATAATTAGGAATGATCTTCATGCCACTGCCAAAATTTGGGGGAATCAATCCCCTCGAGGGGTGACTATGCAATCACCCCGTTGGATGACTGACATTGGGAAGGGGGGATTAGGACGGGGGTGGCCAACTGGCCAATGCTTGTTTCTTCCCGTTCTGAACTCTCCAACTATCCAACCCTTGTTTAGACCGTCTGATTGTTGGATATATCTTTTAAATATGAACTAATTTTTTTATGTGTAGGAAAAATGTCAGACGAGAAACATGTCCCTGCACATCGTGACAGTGGATGACAGTACAGATATATATGTTAGATGACGACAAGAAGAGAGTACAATATAAATGATGAGAAAAAGATATGAATGCAGGCATTTATCGCCTCATACAATACATTGGTGGGGTAAGTTGGAATATGGAGAATTGTGACAAGGTACCGGCAGAACTTATAAAAGAAATAAGGCATACTTAACCTAGAGAGCATCACAAAGGGAGATTCAAATCAAGCAGAGAGCCAACTTGCACGATGAGTTACTCGGGCATCGAGACAAAAATATTATGGAAGGAAATAGAAAAAAAGGAAAATCACATACGCATGTTGAGGTGTCTTCATCAAGTTCTAATGATGAAGAGGAGGAACAAATAAGAAAAGCTATGCATACTAGTAGGGCTCAAGTCCGCGAAGATGAAGAGAGTAGAAGAGGATAGGAGGATCTACTGCTAGACGTTCAGATGTGGATCCTAACACTCGCCCTACACCTCAAGTAGGCCGAGAGAGTGAGTTCCATCAATCACAGTCAATTTGACCACAGATGAATATTTCCTCACATAGGTAGAGAGCTAGTGGTCAAAAGAGTATCAAGCAAACCTTTAAAGGAGTTAAGGCTTCAACAAGGGTTGTAACAAAATCAGTGAAGCACATTTATAAAGAGTTTTACATGCTGGTTCGAGAACCCCGTTTTCATTTTGTAAAAATGTTAACTCATTTGGACTACTTAGGAAAATAGGTGCTAGCCTATAAAAGTATTACATAGTCCAACGATATTTTGTAAACACACAGAACTAAGTTTCAGGTTCTGTGAAAATTTATTTATTGACCCCTCTTCGTTGGATAGTGTGAATATTCGATGTTAATTACATCAAATAACCGCTTGAAGACCCTTAATTAGTTGTCATAGCGATCTGTCTGTGGAGAGCACGGATATCCACATAACAAGAGGAACTCAAAAGTGCTCTGACCTTTCGGGTCCGATGAGATGCAAGTAAGTTTGTTTTAAGTTTATTGAAAATTAATTCTTTTTGTTGTTTGAAGTTGATTTTTTTATTTGGTTTGAGGTTGGTTTCATTTAGTTTAAGAGGCGTTTCATATACAAATTTAGTTTGAATTTTATGTTCGAGTTGATTTACTTGATTTGATATGGTTTGAATTGCTTTCAGTTGCATTTATTTCAATTGCTTGAAGTTATCTGTCTCTCATTGTTTAGAATTTGATGGATTTTTTTGATGTGTTAAACAAACTGATTTATTTAATTTAGTTGACATTTGAATTAAGGTGCTTTTGTTGTTTTTATGTTGATTGATGTTTTGAACCGATTCGGGTGCATTCAGTAAGTTTTAAATGTTTTTGAACTTTGGTTCTGGCTTGATTAATTTCAAATTCCAGATTGTTAAGTGATGAATTTTTATGTTTTGTGACTGATTTTTGGTGTTTTGAAGTGTGTTTTTTTCATGTGGTTTATTTAATTGGTTTTGAATTATTTGAATTCCAGTTGTTTAAGGAATTAAATTCCATTGGATTGAAGTTTTTCGATTTGAATCTTCATATTACATTAACTTCTGATTCTTCTTGTATTTTCATAGTTTTATGATTGATTTTAATAAATTCTTTCAGATTGTACATTCAAATTTGTTTTATTTAATTATTTATGTTCGGTCCGTATCCCATCTGGTCCTTTAAGCTAGTATCGATTGCCCGGTCACATGGAATCAAGTTGACACTTGAAACTTCAATGTATTGCATGTCAATGTACATTTAGATCGGCAATTGATATGCCATGTTATGAATTGTCCAATTGTGTATGAATGTTCCTTCCTAAGATATAAACTTCCACAATATCGGAAACATTTTAACAACATGCCACCTTATTTCAAATCAAGATGGAAATTTACCCATCCAGTGCAATAAGTACTTGACTTGTCGCATCATGGAAATGATCATCTACAATAAGAGGACAACCCGCACCTGCTTCCGGATCGACATACTAGGGCAGATCCGGAGTGGCCTTCAAAGGTGCCCACGAGGTGGTGCTAACTCCTTTTAGTTTGGCATTTTGCATTTCAAATTTTGATTAAGTTTATTTTTTTTGTTCGAAGCCCATTGGGCCGGTTCCAATTACATCAGCCCAGTGGGCTGGCCTTCGAGTCTTCGTGGGCCGGAAGGGCTGGTTTTGAGCTTTATGATCCAGAAGGGCCTGTTTTGATGCCGGTGACCTGCTGCCATGCCCCTATTTGAATTGAAATTGATGGCCCACCGACTAAGTCCTTGGCCTGTCAAACAGATTCCAAAGGGACTGGGCTGTCAAACACCAACACAATCCTCGCAAGGGCTGTTTTGCACAACCTACAGAAGCTGCTTTGGTGCATATTTTCCTTGACTGCAACAGCGGGCTAATGTCTGAACCGGAACTGAATTGAGCCTGTTTAGTGGGCTGTTGGAGGTTCTGCGCAAAGGGCACGTTTAGGACTAGTTTTGGGGCTGCTCAAGGGACAGGAAGGTAAGGTATTTCTTGGCCACAAAGGGGGTGTTTTGGGTTTGATTGGAAGGCAACACAAAGGGGCCCGTTTTGGCAAAATAAATTGAGAGCCCGCCTAAGGGAGACTTTCGAATAGATTCCAGGAATACCCAAGACATCACTCTCGTCTTCACTAAATGGAGGTTGTAGGTTTGGGAAAGATTTAAGGTCACACAAAGGAGGCTGCTATAGAAAAGGTGATTGAGAGCATGCCCGGGAGAGACTTGACCCGTCAGACGGAATCCAAGAATACCCGGGACATCACCCTCGTTCCCACTACACGAAAGTTGTAGGTTTGGAGATCCACAATGGGGCTATGGGTGGACTGCACAAGAGGCAAGTTAAGGGTCCGAATTGGACCAGTTTTTGGACTGTTTGGATGGGCCAAACAGGGGGACCAGTTGCTGGTTATTTGGGCCTGACCGAGGGCCTGAACAGGGGCCTGTTTTAGGACTGCCCGGGCGGCCAGTAAGGGGCTGAACAGGGGTAGAATAGAGGAGTCTGCAGGAGGCTGGCCAAATCTGTTTTAAAGAGTGAACCAGACCTGTTTTGGGCTGCTGCAGGAGACAGGTTAGGGGGACCAAAGATGGGCAGGACTGGGCCTGTTTTCGGACCGGTTTAGGTGCTGTGCAGGGGGGGGGGCAGAAAGGGGACCAAACAGGGCTGTTTAGGTTATAGGGGGAGTCAGGCTGACAGTGGAAGGAAGACGGTCCAACAGTGGTTAAGGGAAGGCTGATACAAAGAATATAGAAGAGAAAGGAGAAGATTGAAGGGCTACATAGTGAGAACTTCTCCTTACCTTTCCTACTTTTCCTCTTCTTTTTTCTCTTCTCCCTCTCTCTTCTTGTTGCTGCAGCAGTACGTGGAGGCTGCCTTCTCCCCCTCTCTCCTGCGGCTGGATGCTGCAGAACGTGGAGAGCTCTTTTTTTTTTCTTTTCCTCCTGCAAGTGGTGACGTCTTCTTCTGTTGCAACTGGAGATGGCAGCCTGCGCCCTCCTCTCTTGGCCGACTGCTGCAGAGGATCAGGAGGATGAAGACCTCCTGCTGCTGCTGACGTGAAAACCAAGAAGAGGGTGCCTTCCTGTTGCTGTGATGTTGCCGAGAGGAGAGTAGGAGATGATGGCACTGAAGATGGCTGTGCGAAGGAGGTTCCAGTGGCTGCCTGTTGGAGTTGATACTGCCGCTGTTGGGGAGGGCCACAGGTGTCTGAGGCTTCTACTGTTGGGGAGGAAGGCTGCTGCTGATGTCGTCCCTTCTGTTGGATAGAGTCGCCAGACCTGCCTGCTCCCTCTCTCTACCTCTCTTCCTTTGGCTGCCAACGGAACATCCTCCCTTCCTTTCGATTTTTTTTCCTTTTATCCCCTTTGTTGCCGAATCAGCTGCTTTGCCTTATCATTTGATTTTTTTAATACCCCCTCCTAGCAAGGTACGCAGGTGAGAGACAGGAGAGAGAGAGAGATAGGGAAAGAGAGAGATTCTCTCCGCCTTCCTCAACCCACCAAAGGCCTATCCAGGAAAGCTTAGCTTTGAAGCAATTTATGGACAGCTGGAGATTAGGTTAATTTTTTAACCTAATTCTCATCAGGATGGCTGCCAATCTGATAGTTGAAATTAACTATGGATCAGAATTAATTTAATTAACTCCAAAATTAACCGGAATAGTCCAGAAGATGCTCTGATGGCCGTTGATCTTATGGTCCATCAAATCTATTGTCAAAGGTCTCCTATTTACCAAGAGATCACTAATTTGATGGATTTTCCGATCGGTGTCATCACGGCTCTCAACAATTCCGAAAATTGCATGTAAAATGCAATTAAATTCGTGTGCACCAGAACTGTGGTCTTTGGTACAAATTAAGCTGTCTACAAACTGTTCGGACAAAATTGTCCCTATCTCGAAGTGTGTGTCGACTTCGTGATTTTCCAAATTTTGTCTATAACTTCTCACATATAGACTAAATTGACGATTCAACTTCAACATCATTCTTCTAGATGTCCAGCGGATATACTGGTGGTGCTGTATGCTAATGGACCTACACCGATTTGTCTGGGTTTGGTAGGGGCAAAATAGTCATTTTTTCTCTTTGAAGTCAGATTCTAACATCCAGGGCATCATTACAAAACTCTCAACCAAGGCAATAATATTAGCCCACTGGCTTGGTCATTCAGGTTCATTAAGCCCAACAAATATTGTCTAAAAGCCCACTTTCACTATTTTGTCCATCTTGCCGGATATAAGTCGGATTTTCAATCCAACTTAAATGTTGCTCAAGTTGGAGCTAGGTTGACCCAATTATGCACCAATATATTATTGGGTCTACCCTGAATTGTCCAGACCCACCAAGGGAGAAAGATGTCATTTTATTGTTCAAAGTCCATCCAAAACCAAATTTTGACATTTGGGGTACCATTGCGAAACTCTCAACCAGTACAGTACTGTTGAACCACTTGTTTTATCCTTCAGGCCTGATATGCCTCCGATAAGGCCATCTAAAAATCAGCTTTCAATGTTTGCCTCATAACTTTCCAATTATGAGTCAAATTTTCAATACGACTCTGGCATTGCTCAATATTGAGTTGGGCGGACCTAATGGTGGTGTCCAATTGTTATTGGGTCGATGTTCAATTGCTTAGGCCCAATAAGGCTTATCAGGCCCATTTGGCCCACTGGTCCTAAATGTGAAAAAATGAATCCCACCTGCCTATTTGGTTTTTTTCATGTATTTTGCCCAAAACTTGTTGTTTATGGTATCATGACATTTTTTGGGTGCTAATAGTTCGTATATACAACATTTGACTTATTTTGAATGTGTGCCGTTATGGTATTAAAATATTAACAATGTTATTGTGAAACCTCGAAGATGAAAACATAGAGATATATAAAAATTTATTAATATAAAAATATATGTCGAGGTTAGGGTTCATAAAGTTTGTCTTTGGACCTCTCTCCATCGGAAGTTGCGAATTTCCGATGTTAATTACACCGAGACTCTCGGACACCCTTGATTAACTGTCGTAGCAATTTGCATATGAGAGAAAACATTCATTCATAAAATATCAGCGTCTGGGGATTATGACCCATAAAAGCAATGGAATGCAGATTTAATATTAAATTCTGACGGCACACTGACCATATAAGGTTAAATGGCAATGCCAGAACTAAGCTTGAGGGTATGGGCAACGATTTTAACCATACCTTGCAATAGGTTAGTCTCTCGACCTAATGTCTTATATTAAGACATCGGTTGAATTATTGAGACTGAGCAAGATCCGAGTATATTCAGATCAAAATCTATATTGATTTCATTTTAAGTTCTTGTATATCGAACAAAATGAAAGTATTCAAGAAGTCAAAGTTCCTTGTATCATCTTCATTTAAGTCTATTATCTTAGACTTGGTAATTGAGAAACAAAATTTGTTCAAGTTATTATTTCTTGACTTAGCATATATTTAAGATGTGGCCTTACCCACAAAATTTGGAAGATCCAAGTATAATACATGCTTGGACTCGGGTTATCTTAGATTAAGGTAGTTGTACACCCCCAAATTTCAAGTCTTGACATTCTAGACTCGGTTGTATGACTCGTACCCCTTATCATTAAATTTGGAACCATATTCAAAATCGAGATTTAGAGGTTTGGCCTAAGTAGGGTTTGACATACCTCTAGGTTGTCTTGGATTTGAATCTGGTTTATAATCCAAATTAGACCGAACCTAGGACCTAAGATGTATAGGCATCTTGCATGGGGTTAGGTAGGGGATTGAATATAACCATATATGAGGCCAATATATGTCATATGGAGGACTGCTATATGGTCCTGTATGGGGTGTCAATAGAAGACTAAATGGGCTGATCAGGGGCTATGTATATAACATCAACCGAAGCCTATCATATGATGGGTGATAAGTCAAGTAAGGGTCCAGGCTTGTATGGGCCTGAAATGCATATCCCTTAAGGCACTTGTATAGCCTCTTTCATAAGCTATCCATGACCTATTTATATTCAGACCCAAGACTAATCGAAATCTCATCAATATGTACCCCTTTGGGCTGGCCATACTTAGAATTAAAATCCCGGAAGCTAAACCATGTTATCTATGGTTGGAAGCGTCCTAGAAATTTCTAGAATATAAACCTCCGGGATGGGGGTCTTAGAGTTCAGAATTCTGCACCGAACCTTGTCTTAGGCTCTGCCCACTAATGGAGATTATATCTATCTTCTACAGAGCCTGAAATATGCTATGTTCAGATCTGAGGCCAGACTTAGGATCAAACTCCAGGGGACTAAATCATATATCTATGTAGGTCTCCGAAGCACCAAGTTATGCATTGGGGCTTCTTCATAATGGTTGTCACATTCCCCCTATATGAGGTCTGAAATCTCATATCCAGACCCGGGCTTATATAAACCTGAGGTGTGTGATATTAAGACAACATAAGTTTGATTATAAGTTTGCCATATGGGACCTACATATGTGTATAGGCCATAAGATCTCCCTCTCAGTCTTCTGCACAATCCAAATCAAAGGCCGGACAGAGCCCCTCCATCCCCCTTACCTTAGGCAAGTCGGAACCAGGGCCAGAGGCCCAATATTATACAGAACTTGATTCTTACCCCTAATCAGGACCTAGATATAAGTCCTGGGATCATGTTTACTAGGCCTGAAACTTGGATATCAATGATCAGATATATGCCTTCTTATGTTCGAACATAGCTTCTTCAATATTCCCTTGGTGACTTAAATCCTGCACTGCGCATGATTCTTATTATATATGCATGCATGTATACATAATGCTCATATCATAATGAGGTATAGCATGTCGTAGTACAGTTTGAATATCATTCATGTTATAACCAGAATTATCTTATGGTCATCTCATGCTTCTTGGAATTGTATTCTTATGCCTCCACTCACTTCATGAGGGTGTGTCCTGTAATTGACCCTCTCAATTATGAGATAAACCAGAGGGTTATACCATGTCCTATCATGGGCATAAATCAATCCTTAAGCACTTTTGACCTCCTGTTCTCATGGTGAGTAGTTCATAATTTAAAATCAGTTTTGCCTTCATGCTTTTCTTGCCTTCTCATGGTCGGCCTTCATTCATCCTCCAATACATATGGCTCTGTATTACATATGGTCCTTGTGACTGGCATATATACATATATATATATGTAGTGGTCTTTGTTCACATGCCTCATTCATGCCATATGGCAGATTAATATACTCTTGTATAGTGGAACAAAGATACATCCATAGCCTCAGCACATCGAGGCCGTCTCATTCTACTTGGGGTATATACTTCTATGCATAAAAAGACCTCCTCTTATAGGGGTTCAGCCTGCAATTGGCCCTCCCACTATACGATGGATCAAGGGATGAATATGTGGCTTCGGTTACTGTCCAGAACATGTAGCCACAGCCTCACCAATCAATTGGATACCATATATGTATTCCTAATTGTTTTGGTATAAACTGTTCCTTTCTCTAATATGATATCCTCCTATGGAATAAGTTTGAGAAGAGATGAGTATATTGTCCCAAATTCTGTCCGAGACAGGGGGGGCTGAGTTATGCTTCATTCCACCATGTTCCGGATTAGGAATTATCCTCCTCAGGCCTTCAATATGTGGAGGCCTTGTCCAATTATGTCCGGGCTTGCAATCTGTTTTACCTTGTGATTTCATTGGTACTTAGGTCCGGAACCTGTATATGTTAGGTTGAAGGGTATGCTGATGGAGTTAACCTTCAGTTTTATCATATTGAAGTCATCTCTCCCTTTTCTTCATATGGGTCTGTCTTATAGCCGGCCCTCTCTATTATGAGATAAGCCAAAGGGCTGTTCACGGTCTTGCTCAATATTATGCCTCCATAATGACCTGTTATGAGCATATGGTTCTCATCTTTCTATGAATATCATCATATGTATATTAATCATGCCATATGGCAATTTACACATCCTCATATAGTGTGGTATACATATATCCATAGCCTCTTTATTCAAGGCTCCTTATCATGAAATCTGTCCCGAGCTTTGTCCTCTTCATTACAAGAAAGACCAACAGGATCACATATATGCGATCCTATCCGAGACATATTTGTAGGATTATGCCCAATATGGGGCTCTGGACAGTCCCTTGACATTCTCGGATCCTGAATTGTATGCCTTCATGGCCGGATGCCATAGCTTTATCAAAGGCCTGGTTGGTCATCTTTTTCCCATGTCCAAGGCTACCCGGGGAATATTTGGTCCATCATGTGGGTTCCAAATAGGCCGGGTATAACCTTCATCTTTGCCTTACTTCACTGCTCTGCTACTGGAGTAGTGGGCTTTGGGGGATCTCTTCCATACATTCAAGGCCGGAGGATTGCTATGAAGGGAGTAAGGGAAGGTCTGTTTAAAAGAGAGAGGTCTATAAAGGTGATGTAAGAAGGGACCCGGGGAGCAATATGGACTCAATTATGGGGTTATTCAAGATATCATCATAGGCATAAACTCCTGATGTAACCTATACCTATGAGAAACCCAAAATTCAGGCTTAAGAGGGGTAAGAAGGGGTCTGCGAGATCCTAGTATATAGCTAGAAATCTCAGGTTTAAGTAAGAAGATGTCCTGCTAATGTTGGAGGGGAATTGAAAGGGTTGAGCTCAAGATGAGTATAGCATCTAGGGGAGGGTACGGCCTGGGGTAATGGTTATGACATTTACCTTAGATCCCTTGGAGCCTGCCCTTGATACTCCTGCAGAACCTCTTCACCCACTCCTTCTCTTTTGGGGCTGCGCGGGTGTCCTCCTTGGCAAGATTTCTGCAGAGCTTCCCCTTCTCTTCCTGTCTCCTCTCCGACCCCTTCTCCATGTGCGGGGCTGTCTTATTTATAGGCTCTTGGGTGGGCGCTGTTTACCCAAGGAAGAGTGGGCTGCAAGGTAGTGTGCGCATGGGGGAAGTGGGGCCACTTCTCCCTGACCGTGGGGAGAGTGGGGCTTGACCAAGTCTTTGGATGATCCTGGCCTTCAGTTGTCCTTTGATTTGCATCGGATCCATCTCACATTTAAGCATAGATCCTGGCCCTTAATTGAGTGTCCCGGCTCCTCTCTTAATAGCATAATCTAAGATCTTCATGCACTGGTCGGTCGGTGGCGGATTATTTGCCATCCAAGGCTTGGTTGGAGCTAGGCCTTATTGCCTACGCAAAGAGAATTAATCCATCTCAATCAAATATCCAATTGAAGATGGATCCAATGGGTATTATCCTATTAAGGATCCAATTAGCCATCTCAATGGACCGGGGAGCATCCATGCTCTAATGGTCTTGATAATTGGTCAATCCCGGCCCTTAATCACATGTTATTCCAATCAATCAAGACCCTTGATCACTTAATGGATATTAATCCTATTAAGGATCCGAGAGGATTTATCATCCGGTAATTAGTCCTGTTAATGACTTATCCACTGGATATCTTATTAGCTAGGATCCATTGGATATTATCCTATCAAGGATCCGGGAGACCCATCTCACTGCTCCGATGAGGATCTATGGATATTAGGATCCAATTAACTTAAAGATCAACCAATCCTAGCCATTGGATTAATCCCATTTGAATCCTCCCAACTGTCCTCCCGCGGATCACCTCCTCTTCCTTTTTCTTTGCTATTTCTGTTAAGTCTCCCATGGGAGACAGATTTCTCCCACCGCGGGCCTTCTTCTAGCCAGCCTTCTCTCTTCTTCTGTCGCACCATCCTATCTTCAACAGACTTAGCTGCAGCTTGGGTATTGCTAGGAGAAGCCACCGCACCTACTGATTGGAGCTCTCGGATGCCCTCTCCTTCTATTTCCTTTCTTCAGCATGTTGATTGCCCCAATTATGTATGGCCGGCTTGTATAGGAGTGCTTGATTCTTAGTCCCCCATCTGCTTGTATTGAATTGAGCCTTCATTGACCGGGGTCTTTATCATATCCCCCCCTCCCCTTTGGCTGGACAGGACATATGTCCTAAGTATATATATGAGGATGAGGACCCAGCTCTTTAACATGCTGAATTGGGTCCCCTAAGATGGGTCTATTCGGCTGCCATATGCTCAACTATAAGCATGTCTTTCTATATGAGCATCTCCGAGGCCCTCAAATAAAAGCCAATTTGGCTTTTACAGATTGCCCCCGACCTCCCCTCCTTCTTGACTAGGTAGGAGATCTGTCCACAGAATATACTTGAGGACCCGGCCTCCTCCTAGGCTGGATTGGGTCCTTTTGAGTGGGATCCATTGGCCTGCCATCTTTCCTTTCACATATATATACGGCTATGAGCCTTGTATTGACAGCATACCACCTAAGTGGTTATAGCCGGGTCTATCCAACTTGGTTCCTGTTTTGTGATTTCCGGCCCTCTTCTCTTCAGACTTTTTGTTGGGAGCATGTCCTCCTATCTCTCACAAGTTTATGTCCAGCTGACCATGCATATCCGAGGCCTTCTAGCAGGAGTTGAATTAGCTTCTGGAGGTTATACTTGGCTTTTCCTCTTCCAAATTCCCATTGGTAGCATGCCTTGGGCATGGTGGGTTGCATTGGGAGGTCCCGGTTTAGGGGGGCACATTCTTCATATGCTGTATTGGCCGGCCTTGGGCATATGACCTTGGGCCCTTCTTAGTTCATATACCGATGATAGGCCATAGGGAATTAAGTATTTTCATTCCCCATTTACATATGCCTATATTTCATATAGAAATTTTGAGTGCCAACAGTTATCTTATCTTAACTTGATGTAGGTATCTTAGCCCATGTTGGCAAGAGGCCATATTGTCAAATAATTATTGATGCTATCACTGATGCTAGACTGAGATTAGAAGTCTTAAGTTTGAAATATGTCGATAATGGTGAGTTTTGTTAAAAGGTCAATGAGTTGACCTCCAAAGTAGATGAAGTCAAGGCAATATGAAAGGAAAGGATTTACACTGTAATGAACGACGGATGGACAAGTATCACGAGAAGATCAATGATAAACTTTCTCATTTACTGTTCTGAGGACACCATATTTTTTAAATCTAATGATCATTTAGCCACATAAAAAAGTACAAAGTACTTGTTTAGTCTTATGAATGATGTTGTCGAAAAAATAGGTCAAGACACCATTGTGCAACTTGTCAATAAAACTTCTTACAAGACTATAAGTCCAAGATATGATGTTGGAGGACATTAGGAATGAACCATCCGTCAAGTCCTTGGCAAGTCAAGAACAATTGATTACATAGTTCATACACGGGCATCCTAAACTCTTGCACATCATAAGAGAACATACCGATGGTCGTGATAAAGTGCAACCTAATCTTATTATATTTGCCACACATTTCATTGCATTAGAAATCTTATTGAGACATCGACATAACTTGAAGAGATTCATACTTTCATCAGTATACATCGATTACATGCTTTACCTGCATGGCAAAATGGACCAATTTGATATCCTAGCAAAGATACATCATATTATAAAAAACAATAGGTGGTGGGAAAGAATGCAATATTACTTGTCAATGATAGAACCCCTAGTACATGTGTTGAGAATGGTGGATTCAAATAACAAAAATCAAATGAGATATTTGTATGATGCAATGGACAAGGTCAAGATGAAAATCAGATAAAAGCATCCAAAACGTTATAAGAAATGGTAAAATATAATAGATAACAATGAGATAAAACACTCCACTACGATATTCATGTGTCAGGTAATTGTTTTCATGTTATATTTCATACATTTCATTGTAATAATGTGCTACTGTCAATAATGCTTGTCTTTCCTTTTTACTAGGATATTACTTAAATCCAAGGATACATTAAGGTGAACAAGTATATAATGATGCAGAGGTCATACAAGGCACGTTGTCAGTGATACAACGTTTTTGTAAGACTCCATAAGACAAAACAAAAGTGGAAATTAAAGTGAGTTATTTCTTACTTACATATGAGTAATTGAGTTTTGGAAAGGACATAATTAATTTCTATTTCATGTCATATTTTAGATGACTTTATATAAGCATCGAATTGGAGTTTACGAAGATTTAGATTTATAGTATTTATATGACAAGATTTCTCTTGGTATGCTTGATAACATTTAGGTTATGTTTAATATTCTTGTAAGAAAATTACACATTCACTATACTATCTCTCTTTTTTACAACGTGGTGGTGGATCCAACAACAAAAGTAAATAAAGTCCACTTTCCACTATTGCAATACGAGTATTGAGTTAAAACACTACTTCATCACAATGTTAGAGAAATTGAAGCACTTTCAGTCAGATACACAAAAAAGGAACAAGGTAAAAAGTGAGAGATTAAACAAACTAAAGTTTTATCATTACAATATATGGCTAAGAATTAGAAAATTAAGGACCAACAAAAAATTTTCTGAAAAAAGATTTATAAGTGATCCTTATGAGCAAGACACAATGCACGTGATCAAGAATTATCATAACAGGATGTTGACTCGGAATTTCTCTTCCAAAAATAATATCTACTTTCAGCATGGACAGAGGATAAGGATGTCAAAAGCCATATCTTCAACTTCTTCTATTGTCCAAAAGAGTACTCAAAGGAAGAAAAGATTTGAATGATTCAAATCGTTAAAGAAGGTATACCAACACAAATTGAGTAGCGTACGTAAGAAGAGAAGAAAACTAGTTGTCAAGTGAAGACCTACAAGTCTCAAAGATAGTACCTAGGCACTTTCCTCAGAATTCAAATGATGAGGAGGAGTAGTTCATTCCACCTACACAATAGAAAATTCAAAGTGATTCAGGTGGAGATTGAGGTGAAAGATAATGAGAAGGTGTTTCAGGATCTAACAGTACACATACGAGTAGAGTAGGGCCTATAAATTTCATTCGTTATTGGAATAAATATTGGTGATATTTTACATCCACTTGTCTTAATGTCTCATAGAGAGCGATTGTCACAAAAAAGTGTGTTAGATGTTATTTAAAAAAAAAAATCTAAGTGCTCTCATTTTTTGGGGGATTTATCATTATTTTTCCATTTTTTTAAAAAATAAAAAATGAAAAAATCATGATCCAGACCAATTCCGGATCGAGATTCCTCCGGAAGAATCAGTTTGGATCAAACTAACACTGACCAATCCAAGCGCTGATTCTGATCTGGCGATATTTGGAACCTGCCAGTGGTGGGTGCTCAAGCAACTGCTGTAGCAAAAGTTGACAAAAAGAAGTAAATGGAGAAAAGAGGCTGAAAGAAAAGGAAAAAGAGAAAGAGGCAAAAGAAACTGCAGAAGGGTGATCCTCCAACTACACCATGCAGGATGGGTTTGTTCCTGCCATTCTTATATTGGATTTCACCGTTGTGGCAGAGATTATAGCACTAGAATTTTGAGATATCTTCTTTATATCTCAAATTTCTTCGGAACATTTTACAGTGAGTTTACAAAAATTGGCTTTCAATTTGATGGATTTGGACAAGGAGTGTGAGGTTAACACCCTTTTTCCCTGAATTAGTACAGAGTCAGACAGTCCTTGCTTGATTTTGGTGCAGAAATTTGTATGTTGGCTCACAATCCACTTATGACATTGGTGTATTCACTAAACCTTTTCCACACAACACGATCTATCCCAAAATTTGTCATGTTTAGACATCATTTGACATGGTTAGGAAGCTGCTTTCCATAATGGTGATTTATAGGATTACTCAGGTTATCGAGACAGACTATAAATTCCAAGCATTTCAGTTTTTGTATATTTTTCGAAGGTAATGTATGTGGACAGTTGATCAAGGATATCCAAACATTTTAGGCCAAGTAATTAGGACTGAATAAAGCTGATGGAAGATAACATCAAACTAAATGAATCCAAGGTGCAATAAAAGTGTTAGGCTAAAATAAAATAAAAATAAAAAATAGGTATTTTGAGTATGCATGCTAAATGACAAGGTCATGAAAGAATATAGTGAGATTTAGAAGAAAGATGAATAGGGAGCAATAAATGCGTCATGGTTTATCGTTCTATCATTCTAAGAATCGATCTACATACCATGGCATACAACGAAAAAGTGTTTGGACAGATGGAGATGGTTAAGTAATACCGACCCTTCATTTGCCAAGAAGTTTTCCATATTCTCCAAGATGCATCCAGCTTCACATACTAATACACCTGAAATCTAAGAATTGCATAGAAAGATATTAAAATAATCAAATGAAACTAAACAGTATGTTTAGGTAAAAAGAAATTATTAAATAATGTTATTCATGAATATTGCCTACAAATGTTCTTACACAAGTCCAGTGGGTGTTAGCTCTATACTTGAAAAACATTATAAAACTTAAAAAATCAGTCATTTTGCCTGCTGTTTGGATGGACCTCATCTCTTTTTTTAAAAAAATTGAGAACCCTCTTGTTGTGAGAGAGATTCGGAAAAGAATGTTTTCTAGACTACTTAGAAAATTATGTGATATCCTATAAAAGTATTAAATAGTCTTATGATGTGTTTAAAAATATAGAACCAAGTTTGTCGGGTTCTATGAAAATATTTTATTTTGACCTCTCCCCATTAGATGGTGCGACGATCCAATTTTATATTACATTGAGCAATTACTCGAAAATCTATGATTAACTGTCATAGCAATCTGTTTGCCAAAAATACACATCCACATAAAACAAATAAGCTCAAAAAGAGTGGTAGCCCCATGGGCTTGATAACATACAAATGTCTCGATTTATGTTTGTTTGAGGTTGATTTTAATTTGTTTACTTCAATTTTATGTTCAAGTTGTTTATTTTGTTGTTGTTGATTTGATTTTGTTTTAATTTAATTTTTTATCACAATTTTTAATTTTAATTTTTGAGATATAATAGGTGAATTAAGTGTTTTAGGATTCAATTCACTTAGTTGACATGTTTTAAATAGGATATTTTAATTTTCTCTTTCTTATGTGCCAATTTGTGTTTTTTTATGTTGGTTTGGACCTTTGAATTTTTGTTTGAATATCTTGAGTGTGATTTGAATGTCTTGAATGTATTTTGATTTTGTTGGTTTGAAATTCAATTTGTTTTGTGATCTGATTTTTTGTTTAGTGACTGATTTCGGTGTTTTTTAAGTGTTTTGGATGTTGTTTATTTTGTTTCCTTGAAATCATTTGATTGTCACTTGATTAGATATTTAATTCCATGTATTAAATAATTTTTAGATGACTTTTAAGATTAATAAATGATTTATTTTAGGTATTTTCAGGTTTGATTAAATCTCTTTCATGTTTGTTTTTTTTTGGTTCGATTTGCATCCCGTCAAATCTATTGGGTTAGCATCGAATGTCCCAGACTAGAACATCGACCTCGGCACTTGAACTTTCTTTCCATTGCATGTATGTCGAACATGAAGTATATCGGTTGGCATGAGTATACTGATTGGCATGTTGGTATACCGCTAACATGAAATTAAACCCAGATGGACATTATGGCATTCATTCTTCCGGTAAATCTTTATAAGATCTATGGGAAGAGTTAGCATAACGGCATGCACGATCCACCTTTGATCGAATAAGATTTACTTCCTTCGTAGTTGAAGTCTTTCGATTCACTATCAGGAGAAGGATGCATCGACAATGAGAACCAACCTATGTCTCTCTCCAGATGCGATGTACCGAGGCGGACCTAGAATAGCCGTCCAAGGTGGAGCGCTCAAGAAATAAGCTAACTCCTTAATTTAGTTCTCATTTCGTATTCCGACTTTATTAAGTTCATTTTTTCTCAATGCCCATTGGGCTGGTTCATGTCCACCTCGGCACTGTTGGCCAGTTTTCGAGTCTTTATGGGCCCGGTTATCTTGATTGGTGCTTTGTGGGCCTAGATGGCCCACATGATACCCCCGATCTTAGCCTCTCGCAACCACCTGTTTTAGGTCCTTAAAGATCCGGACATCACCCTAGATCTAAGTTAAGAAGAGGTGGAGATGGAGATTTTAAGGACCTGTTTGGGGGACCAGGAGTGGGCTGAAAATGGGCCAAAAAGGGGCTGAAATGGGGTGCTGTTCGGGACTGTTTTAGGGAACTGATCGGAACCTATTGTGGGGTCCGCACGGGGGACCATGTCAGGAGACCGATGGGGGACCTGTTTGGGGTCCAAACAGGGAATGAAAATGGGCTGAAGATGGGACTGAAATAGTGGTCCGTTCGGGTGTTTGGGCTACCGGTCAAGACCTATTGTGGGGCCCGCATGGTGGACTGTGTTAGGATACTGACCAGGGCCTGTTTGGGATCCGAACAGGAGTGGTACCATGAGGGTTAAGGGTAAAAGTGGGGGCAAAATGGGGTTAAGGGTGCCAAACAGGACCTTTTAGGGGACTGCTGTGAGAGCTGTATGAGGGGCTGTGCAAGGGGCAGAACAGGGGGGGGCTTTAAGGGGCTGACTGGGCCATGGAAAGGGGTGCAACCAGACCTGTTTAAAGAGAATAAAAGAGACCGGCCAGGGGCTGCTGCAGTGGTCCAAAGAGGGGCCGAACATGGGGGTCTAAGGGGCACACATGGGGCTGCTGCAGGAGGGTTCTAAGGGGACTGCAGTAAGGGCTTTAAGTGGCTGCTGCAGTGGCAAAATGGTAGACCGAACCTGGAGGTTCAAGGGCCTGTAGACAGGACTAACCGGGCCTGCTTTAAGGGGCATACATGGGGCTGCAGCAGGTGGTGTAACCAGGCCAGAAAAGGGCACTACTGCAGTGAGTAAAAAAGGGGGCCAAACAGCAGCATTTAGGTCTGGTTAAGGGGCTGCTGGAAGGAGGTCTGCAATAGGGTGTTTGTGGGCCTGTTAAGAGGAGCCTAACAAGGACTAAAAGAGGACCAAGCAGCTGGGAGACCGGGCCTGTTTTAAAAGGTCTGCAGGGAATTTAAGGGGAGGTAAAAGAGATGAGTCAGCCCAAAAAAGACCCCAGTTGGGGCTGTTTTGGCAGACCAGATGGCCTCTCTAGGGGCTGTGGGGTGCACCGATTGGAAGAGGGAAGATAAAAGCAGGTTCGAACTAAGGAGGGGTGAAGAGAAAAAGGAGGAAGGGGATGTATGAAGGGCTACATGGCTAAGGAATGTGTTTACCTTCTTATCCTTCTTCTCTTCCTTTTCTTCTTATTCCTCTCCCTCCTCCTTCCCCTTGGCACGGCTGCAATAAGATGGGGCAGCGTTGCTTTTTTCTTCCTCGGATCACAAACCTCCCGGTATTGGCACCGGACTCCTCTTTTATAGAAGAATGGGAGGATGGAAAAGAGGAAATCAGGGGTCCAGCAAGGCTGATCACAGCTCGCCTTCTTGTGCTGGCCGTGGCCAGCATTTTCCTCCTTTTTTTTTTGGAATTCCAGCAAGGGAGAGATAATGATCTCTTGATTCCCTCCATGATTCTAGGAAGTCTATTTAGGGAAGACTTAATCTTGAAGCAAGCTGGCCAATGGCTGGAATTAGAACAGATTTATGATCATTCTCAACATGGTAGTCACCGATCCAATGGTCAAAAATAATTCCTGAACAGAATTTTTTATTTCATGAAATTCAACCGGAAAATACTTGGAAGGTGCTCTAATTATCGTAGATAGCATGTTCCATCAAGATCTAAGGCTGAGAGCTTCCGAATTGCATCAAAACTATGATTTATGTGATTTTTCTGATCGGTGCAATCTCGACCCTCAATTATCACAAAAATTACATGAAAAATATAATTAAATCCAATTTCACTCAAACCAGTCTTCTTGCAAATATGCGCTTAGGATCATTGTCATAGACTCAAAATTTTAAATATAACATTTAACCCACGAACCTGTTTCTGGATCACTTGGACCATTTAGCCCCCGATGTGTCGAGCACAAAGAACTGCAAAGTTTGATCTTTTGCCCGTTCCTTTCTGACTATGGGTCCGATTTCTGATCCAACTTTGGCATTGCTCGACTTTAAGTTGGGTAAACATTATGTTAGTATCATTTTCTTATCAGGCCACCCTTTTATTGCTTGGCCCAATAGGGGTAAAAATGTCATTTTGACCCCCATAACCTATTTATGATGTTCAGGACACCGTTGCGAAAGTCTCCACTGACATTGGCCCATTAGCCCACTTGTTTGATCTTTGAGGCCCAATAAGCCCCGATAAGGATGTTGGGAAGTCAACTTTCAGTGTTTTACCCATAGCTTGTAGGATATGGGACGGATTTCCGATCCTTGAAATTGAACTAGGCAAACTGTGTTGGTGCCAATTTGTTATTGGGTCAACCCTCAATCAATCGGGCCCAATAAGTCTTAATGGACCCATCCGGCCCATCAAACCCAAATGTGGGGCAAAGTGGGGCCGGCTTCTCTTAATTATCTTTATGTCTTGCTTTTGCCTGATACTTGTCTAAATTGGGTGCCATGAATTTTTTGGGCACCAACACCCCCCCAAGACTGAGCATATATTTAGTTAGAATTGATAGTCTCTCTTTTTAAGGAGGGATTGAAGACCAATACTTTTTTATTAATTCAAGAAAAGTATTACAGAAATAATTAAAACAAAGGAAAGGTGAAATTGGAGACATCAAAGACAAGAAAAAAAATGAGAACAAAGGCCAAAAAACTCATCTATTGAGATGGTAGAGAAGTGAGACAATATCATGCGAAGAAAAGTTTCAATGCAGAAGACAATTTCTTGAAGATATCTACATCCTGATAGCTCCCATGATAAGTGGTAACAAAAATAGACATTAAATTGAAAATTAGCTTCAGATTCTCTAACCGCTCTTCAAATATACGACCATTCCTTGTATGCCATATAGACTACATCATAGTCATCAACACTAGTTTCCTCAAAGTCGCCTCAGATTCTTCAAGAAAGATAAGTACTGGTAGGTTCCACTCACCTGATGTTCCAACTCTTAAACACAATTCTCCACAAAAAGTTAATAACTAAACACAAGTCACAGTAACCTCATATTACAAGACCAGTGAGAAGATATTAAAAGAAATTTCTATCCTCACATAATAACTTCAAGATATTCATGTGTGGTTTGGATCTTCTAAGTCAGAAATTTTCTTAAATAACATGTAAAAGATTTTTGGAACTCAAATCGTATGCTATTATCTATGTATACCATATCAAATATAAATCCATACTTCCGTATCACATCACCCATCATTCATTTTTTTATTGATAAGTTGATTTTTACATGAAAGGTAAAATCAAGGCTTCCATGAAGGCCTAGTCATAATTATCCCTATATTCTCTCCGGTTGGATAAGCATGGAGAGAGAGAGAGAGATGGTTAATTGGCTGGCAAGCTAGGCTTCATAGGCTCAGCCACGTAGCATTCTTCCCCTCTTCTCCTCCCCCTTTTTTTGCAGGTGTGGCAGCATCAAATGACTTGTGCCACAGCCCCCTCCACCTTCTCTCTCCAACAGCAAGGGTGGAAAAATCAGTAGGGACCGCCTGCCCTCTTAGTTCTCTTCTTGTCTAGGCAGCAACACCTGGAAAGGAGGCAGTGGAACAGCAGCAGGGGCCTTGCGCCCCTTGCTTTTCCACCTGTCTTCTAGCCAAATCACCAAGCAAGTCTAGCGTGAATGCTTAGAGCTTGGATCTTCTTTTATTTCTTTTCTTTCAGATTGCCCAAAGTGCGGGTTGAAGAATAATCCTGATGCAGAGCCGTTATGATTGAAGGACTTCAACATGATTGGGTTGAGACGAGATATGACTTGGACATTATTTTGGGATATTTTATTTTATGTGTTTGTCTTGTTCATAAAAATTTAGGAATCAATAAAATATTTTTTTAATCATAAAAAATTTAGGATATATAAACAAATAGACATCTACAAAGGTCTGTTTGATTTTTTGTCATTGCCCTTTTTATAAAGGCCTTATGATGTATGATAAATAATCATTGAAAAGAAAATTGTTGGGTTAACAGTTTGTTTTGTTCTGCAAGCTCTGCAAGAAAGGCCCTGAGCGTACTGCCCCTTCACTGTCTTCTCCCTGTTCTGCATCAATTTGATGGGGAAGGGGTCTCACGCTCAGGGCCTCACACTCGGATGCTCTCTTGACTAGCTTGCATAATACAAGAGACGCTTTTATCAACAAATTCATTTTCATTGACAAGATGTCATACACTAGATAAGAAGGTAATAACAAAAAAAATTCATAAGCATTTATTTCTCTCTATATCACAAAATCTTCTATAATTAGAAAATACTTAATTGATTCCTAAATTTAGAACAAAAAATACACAAACACAAAATAAAATATCGAAGTCATAAAAATTAAATCAAATATAAAACAAAAAAAGACAGCTAAGCCAAACCTGAAAAAAATAATCTAAGAGAAATCAACGTATCAACAAAACAAACAATGAAATAGAAATCAAAGGCCATGGGGGTTGTCTCTTAAGTCTTAAATCTCATATGTTATGTATACCTTCATGTGGATGAATAGGTTCAAAGTCAATGAGTTGTCATACTGGTTAAGCAAGGGTATCTGAGTAATTACTCAATAAAATAACACCAGAATATGCAAGTTAGGTGGAGAGAGTTCAAAACAAAAGTTCTATACTATTGACACCTGGAAATTTTATGAAAAAAATGTGGGGAGTAGTTCGCTGTGCAATATTCTTGAAAAGATAGGTCAGTTGAACAGAAGAACTTGAAATGGGGTTTGAATAAAACTATGTTGCAAGAAGGTTGTTGCGCAATTTATTTTGCAGTAGCAGTTAATTTCGGAATGAATAATGGGAGGCTTAGTTTAATAACATAATGTGTTGAAAGTCAAGCCCGTATGTTTGGTATTGAGTGGGTTGGGTTGGCGTGCCAAGAAGGCCCATTGAGTTTGCTCCAGCTCATCTGCCACCACAATTTATAATAGGCACGGGCAACCACAATCGCCAATAAGTCAAGAGCTGCATCATGCACCGATTCGTTGCCTATACCGAATTTTACTTCTCGGTTTCCCCTCTTTGACCATATCTCAATAGCAGTAAGCCCTGTTGCCGATTGGAGTTGGTCTCGGACATCCAATGGAGAGCAAGAGTCATCCGAGGCAAAAGAGAGCATGAGGAAATCCCATGTATTCCAGGTCCATCTCGAAACGGGACTCCCTATTCAGAAAGATGCCTGGAGGCAAAAGAACGGAGAATCCCACATATTGCGGACCTCTCTAATTCTATCTCAGAGCTGGACTCTATTTTTGTGTAAGGTCTCCCGGTGGCATAAGGCAATCTTGAGGCCTATAAAGCTGCCTCGCAGCGTCACTGGAGAAAAAAAAGCCGCAAGAGAGGCCAGAGGAGAGAAGACAGAGAGATTGGAAGCCTTAAGAGAAGGAGCGAAAAGTCGAGGAAGAGAAGAAGAGAGGGCTAAAGTAGAAAAGAGAAGAGGAGGCAGCCGAAGGGAGATTACCGGAGTCGTCGTGCCCCGTTCATGCCGTCGAGCTCGCCCTTCCTTCCCATGGCGCCGTAGAGGCCTTCTCTTCCTTCCCGTAGCCCCGTCGGGAGGGTTCCATCTCCATCTTCTTCTATTGCCGTCGAGATCCCCAGAGGGCTGTAGGGATATCACCGGAAGCAAGCCCTCGTTCTGCCGCTCCCGACGGAAGGGAGGGCAGGAAAATTCATCTCCTCCATCACCGTTGTCATCAAGGTGAAGCACCGTCGAGAGCTTTCAAGCCTGTCATTGCTGTCGGGATCTTCTTCTTCCCCTTTGAAGAGCCGTCGAGGTCCTTGGAGAACCAAGGAGTCGCCATCACCCTTCAAGCACTTAAGTGATCGAGTTTTGATCTGCCTCTCGCAAGCAGGTGGTCAAGCTGACGTTCCCACTTCACGGCTGAAAGACCACGACTTCGCAATGGGATGTTGACCCGTGGGTCAACATGTGTTATCAATGGCTAAGGAAAAAAAAATTTAGTTTGGGACAACGGCTGTTATGCCCCTTCCCGTACTCATTCGTAATTTGATTTCAAAGTAACATGAAGTCAGAATCTATGCAGCAGAGAGTAATATCAAGAATACAAATAATCATGTGATTGTGAAGGGATGCAAACAAAAAAAAGGGAAAAGAGAAATGTGAACTTCAATCAATTTGTGGATTGAAATGAGGTCAAATTTAAATCAAGACCAAACCATAATCCCTCAATCAAATTTCAATCAAACTAGACCTTAATCTAAAACAAAAGAATCTCGATCAGAAAATTTAAAACAGAACACTTAATTTTAAATAAATAAATATCTCTAATTAAACCTCAACTAAGCCAAAGATGAAAGTCACAAATAAACCAAGTCTCCCACATCAAATTTAAATTCAAATTTCTAAAACCAAACTCAAAGATAAATTTCCCAGATTCATTAATCTTAATTAAGTAAATTCAACTCAATTCAAATTAAATCAAATCACAACCCAATTCAAATCTAAAACTAACTTCATGTTTAAAACATCATAACAAAAATTCCAAACGTAAAAATTCAAACTAAAAATCATCAACACATCCAATCTGAAAATAGCAGGATCCAAATCATATTAAATTTTGATAAAGACAAATTTCAAACAGAGATTCAATTTATCAAATCGAATTCAATTCATCTTTAACTAATAAATTCAATTCAACTCAAATCAATTTCAATCAAAAATCAAACTAATCAACTTCAAACCAAATTCAAATCAATTTAAACCAAAATTAAAACATTAGGTGTTTGCACTGCATCAAGTTCATGGGACCATTATTTCTGTGTATATTTATTTTTGTGGATGCATGTCTTCTATTCCATGAATTGCTATGACAGATAATCAAGAGTATTCAAGCATTCTCGATGTAATTAACATCGGATCTTTGCACCATCCGATGGGGAGAGGTCAAAAATCAATTTTCAAAGAACTTAACAACCTCAACCTATATTTTTATTTATATCATGGACCTAGTTAGTACTTTTATAAGATATCACCTATTTTCCTAGGAAGTCAATCAATGCTAAGGTCAAAGTTAAACCAAATTGAAAATTGAATTTCCAAAATTTTAAATTTTTAAGGTTACATCATATACCCACATAATAACCTCGATACATTCAAATGTGGTTTGAATCTTCAAAGTCATTGAAATTTTGCTACCAAAGAGTTAGATTATTTTTAGAACTCAAATTGTATGTTTTATATGTATATGTCACATGAAATCTACATATATACTTCCATATCATATCGCCCCTCATTCATTTTTAATTGATAAGTTGATTTTTATAAAGCAACGTTTTCGCAAACACCTCATTATAATAACTTTCATATTGTAAGATCGTGGGAAGAGGTTTAAAGAAATTTATATACCCACATAATACTCAACTCAACATGAGTCTTAATCCTAAATTATTTTGGGTCAGCCATATAGATTCTCTTACTCCACTCGTATCGAATTTAACTTACTTCTTCAAAGATATTTAATCTATCTAAATCATATTAAATTACTCTTCTCCAAGTTAACCTTGGTCTACCATGCCCTCTTTCATTTTTATTATTTTAATATTTTTTTATTTTCGAATTGAAACCTTCTTAGGTCTATGTTTAACATGACCAAATCATCTCAATTTTTGTTATTTCAATTTTTTTATTATTGCCGCAACTCCTATATTTTATCTAATATATTCAATTCTTATTCTATTTAATCTTCATGACCACCCATCCATCTTAACATTTTCATTTCAACAATACTTATTTTAGAAATATATTTTTCTTTTATTATCTAACATTCACTACTATACAACATTGCAAATCTTGTACTTGTACCATAAAATTTACTTTCAACGACCACAAGTATGTCCCATAAATCAACAAGTCACCCAACCAAAACAAAGACAACAACTAACACAACAGCAATGAAGAATCTAAAGTGTGTAAGGAGAAAATTGGTTGGGTTACTTCTAAGCAAAGATAACAGAATCGGAATCGGCGTCGGGATTGGTGACCACCGATCCGATCCAATGGATCGGATCGGTCCGACCAGACCAATCCACCAAAACAAATTCCGATCCAAAATCGGTTTGGATCGACAAAGTTTTTTCCCAAAAATTTAGAAAAATCAAAAAAAATGGGAAAAATCAAAAATTAGAAAATAAAATCCATAAAATGGTAAACAATAAATTGAGCCATCTACCACATAGTGACATACAAACTAAAAGTGATACAATAAATTGAGCCATCTACCACATAGTGACATACAAACTAAAAGTGATACAATAAATTGTCATGTAAGTATGAGTCTAAATCATAAACAAATACAAACTAACATCAATATATTCTATAAAATAAAATAAGTACATGGTACAATAGTACAAGTAATTTTGAAATGTATAGAAACTTATACTTTCAAATCTAATCACTACCAACTGCGAAATTGCCCCTTATAATCTTTCTCTTACTCTTCACCCTTCTAAATTTTCCACTGAGTTTGATCATTCACGATTTTACCATAACTTTTTGAAAATAATGATTAGGACATCTTAGTAAAATTATATAATTCATCCTTAGCTTGAGCTAGAGGAGACGGTGGATAACAAGTCTCAATGTTCGAAATAGGCATAGTTGTCAAGGCGCCCGCCTAGGCGGCAAGGCGCTTTTCCAAGGGTGCCTTGCCAGAGCGCCTTGTCTGGGGCCAAAAAGGCGCCCAAGGCACCCGCCTAGGCGCCCAAGGCATCCAAGGCGCCAAGCAAGGCGGCTTAGATACTTTTACATCATTAAAAAAATAATTTTGAGGGGTTTTTCCCCCTTGATAACCCTCGCAAGGGACATTTATTTAATGATAGTTTGAATATATTAATATATTGCACTATCACTTATACTATCATACATATTTAAGATTTATGATTATAAACATATATTATAGACTTAAATAAGTTTCTTTTCAGCTCTTTCTTTACTCTCTCTCTGTCTCACTTATACTATTACATACTTTTTTGGGTTCGGGGGGTTTCGCCCCCCTGACAACCCCCCTACAAGGGGCGCTGCCCCCTTAACCCCCGCGACCTAACCGCGCAGGTCGATCCACGACTACTCTGCGCTCCCCCCATTTAATAATATTATAACAATATTTTACCATCACTTAAACTATTGCACATATATAATTTTTATAATCATAAATGAGTTATATATTACTTATGTGCATTGATAAAACACTCATATTCAATTATATCATAAAAAATATAATTATATTTATGCTTATTTTTATATATAACAACCTCCTGACTCAACCTTCTTTGAATACTGCCTTGACCGCCTAGGCGACGCCTAAGCGGCTGCCTTGTCGCCTAAGTGGAATCGGTACCCTTCAATGCCTTGGGCGCCTTGTCGCCTTGACAACTACGGAAATAGGCTCTTGATATGATAGTGTGTACTCATCGAAGACACTCATCTGATTCCAACGTCTGCTGCTTTTTCCACTTGAATGTCTCATGTCAATCAAATCATCTGGACATTCTCCACTCATGTGTGCAGTACCAGCAAGGTAGTTAGAACCATCCTCGCTTCCACCTCCACCTCCACCTCCAACACATTGTTGTTATGTGGGTGGAATAAACTCTTCCTCATTATCAGATGAGGATGGTGGCCAAGTAGTCTCTGTATCAAGAAGATGTCGGCGTCTTGTACTTAACTTTTTATCTTGTTAGTTTCTTCTTCTTTGTGCTTTGGTGCCATGCCGTGTATGTTTCCTTCAATGTCTTGAACAATGAAGGACCCTTCTAGTGGTAGAAGGTCTTAAAAGTCGAGTTGAAGCTATGGATGAGCAATATGTGGCTCAAGGAAAGGTATAGTCTAGGGTGGATCGGGAATTGGAGCTGTGCATGGAACCTACATGTCTTGGTCCTACATTTGTTCTTAATCACCAACAACGTTGTCAAGCTCACCTTCAGCCTATAATTTGCCATTCAAGTCGAACTATGGCTCTACATCAACATTTTTGTCTTCCATTCATACAGAGAGTAGATGTTCTTCTTACAATAGATACTCCAACTCCACATTCCCCCATGACAAACCTTGACTGGCTGGAGCTCTCTCTTCGTACAATCCACCTGCAAATTTGCCAAACCTATCCTCAGATATCTTCTGTCGTTCTTTGATGTTTTTGATCCTCAACCTTAGGTTGTAGTGACAGAAGACTAACTTCTCTAATCTCTCACTTTTTAACTTATTCCTTCTTTTCGTGTGTATCAAGTTTAAGGTGCTCCAATTCCTCTCACATTGACTTGAGTTGATGCTCTAACTCAGCACCCAAAATACTACAATAGCTAGTGGATTTCATCCACTCCTATTGTTCACTTTTGTATCCACCACTCAACTATGAAAACACGAATAGACCCAAAATTATTAAGTGTATAATGTTCTTATAACAATGTTTAACATCTAAATGTGTAATAGCTTACCAGGTGAAACTTTATCATGTGAGTATTACAAATCTAGATCTTTATAGACTCCAATTTTGTGTTTATATGATGTCATTTAAACTACAATTCGAAATAGAGTTATGTTTTTTGCCATCGCTTACCTTCAATGCTTACTAAATTATTAAACATTACTTACTTCAATCTCAGCGTTTGTTTTATGTTGTGGAGTCCTACATAACCTCTTAATCACTGATAATGTGTTGGAGAGTACCTCGACATTATTATATACTTGCCCACCATACTGTATCCTCAAGCTGAAGAAATATCTTATCACAATGAAACACATTTCACGGTTAGGGCATTAACCATTAACATATTACTATAAGAATAAATTGAAAGACAATAATTAAATTTATGCCTATAGCATAAATATCGTGGTGAAGTGTCCACCACTTCTAATAACTCCTAAGATGTTTCTCTTTGATTTTGAGCATTGCTTTGTCCATTGCATCATACAAGTATCACATTTAATTTTTATCATTTGAGTCCACCAATCTAAGGACCTGTACTAGGGGTTCTATGAAAAATAAGTAGTATTGTACATTTTCCCACCACGTGTTATCCTCGATATGGCTCCCCATCTTCAATAGAATCGCATACTTATCCATGGTGTTTTTATCGGCATCCATGTAGTCATGGTAAGCTGTGAAGAGTATGAACATCTTTACATCATTTTTATATCTATAGAGGTTATTGAATGCAATAAAATTTGTAACAAATCTGGTCAGACCCAGTCGAACTAGATCATGACCATCAGTGTGTTCATTCGTAATATGTAATAATTTAGGATGTCCATAAATAAATGATATGATCAGTTATCCTTAACTGACCAATGATTTCACAGATGGATCCTTGTCAATGTCCTCTAACATAAGATCACTAGAGTGCGCAGCACAAGGCACCCAAAGCAAGTGGGGTCTAGCCTTCATCAAATTTTTCCTTGCAATCCTATATGATGCTTCGTTATCAGTAACAAACTATGTAATATTCTCCTCTCCAATCTCCTTCACCACAGTGTTCATCAAGCCAAATAGGTAATATGCATTTTTCATTCTGCCTAATGTATCAATGGAATTCAAAATTGTAGTTCTCTTGGAACAATACACAAGGAAGTTTATAAGAGACCTCCTTGTGATTTCTGCTCACTCATCACATATTACAATGCAGCCCCTCTCCTTCCATATGGATTTGAATCCATCCATCCAAAAGGTCAACTCATCAACCTCTTCATCCAACCCACACTTGTGTGTGTATTTGGAGGTGGGGGCTTTCAATCCTAGCCCAGCCTCACCAATGGTATCTACCATTGTCTAGAAATATAGATTGGTGGCTACATGTGCTCGGACACCTACATGAACCAAAATAAATACATCGTTGTTGATAATTGTTTCAAAAATATCTTAAACATAGCTTGATTATTTTCTTAGCAGCCCCTGTCGTAATCTTACCTCCCTTTAAGGCATGCTTTATCAACCTCTAGCCTCTATCACTCTGCCTATATATGGTGATGACTACTATCGGTCGAACTGAATGTGACCGATAGAAATCAATACCTCGGACAGGCTATGTACCTTCTCCCCCACATCAAAACATCTAGCGGTGGCATCCAAACCCCCTACCTCCCTTCTTTTTTTCTCATCCTCACAGGTCTAAACCCTACTAGCATACATGGCTCTCCTGATCTGAGCCTCCTCCTCATCATCATCTGAAGATGATGAATCAACTTAGACATCAGCTTGTCCTTTTCCTTTCTTACCCTTTCCCGACATGAGATCAATGTCTCTCCATCCTAACAACTCATCATGAAGATCTTGTCACTGTCTAATTCCAACATCTCTTTATGATGCTATACCAATTAAATATCCTCTCATTTCTTCCTTAAGCTTAGTCAAGACTTTATCACACTTCTTTACATTACCACCCATGCTGGCTATACATTATTTTAGGTGGTATACACCTCCATTCATATCTTTATGACACCATTTACATCTCACTCTCTTCTTCTCAACATCTAGTAAGTAGCCATGTTGCCATCCAACGTCGCAATGTGCAACGACACCTTACTCCTTGTCCTCCATTTTTTCTGCATTCACACAACAATTTAAAAATCGTAAGCAACATAATGTTATGATCACCTTCATCTGGGCCTTTGGGGTTGAGAAAATTAGAAAACCACCCTCGTTCAGGGGTAAGAAAATTGCAAAATCACACTCCTAAAGGGGTGACCATTAGCCAATGACAACCATCCCTTCAAGGGGCATCACCTCTGAAGGGGTGACCTGACAAGGTGACTGCAGGCCCCCCCAAAAAGGGGTGACCTGTGGATACCATGGGGGGGGCAGCCCAAGAGAGCCCCTTGGGGGCGGGGGTCCTAGGGGAGGGGGGGATCAGAGTCCGGGGAGGGGATAGAAAATTGTTTAAGGGGGGAATCGACAAAGGAAATCAAGGATCGTCAGAGGGGGAGTCGATTCTCGCCGAAGGGGAGCCCTGGGGAAGAGCTAGAATTGGGGGGGGGGGGAATCGATCAGATCTCCCCCTAGGGGAGATCGATCCGGAATAAAGTCCCGGGATCAACCCGATTCCGAACGTTTCCAAATTCTGGAGGATCTACCGATTCCCAATTTGATCTAGTAGACTGGTCCTATCAAAAGTCTGTACCAGATCGGTAGTTCAAGCTATAATCGGATTGTCTAACACTGATCCGACCTAAAAATCGGTCAATCCCGATCTAAATCGATCGATTCTGCAATCCATGCTTCTAAGTTATTTTTTTACAATAGCATACCAATCAATGTTGCAAAAAAGATATACTACAAGAGCATCATTGACATTATTGTGGATGTTTATAAGAAAAAACTGAACCAATTCAAAACAATACAACACATTCACCTATGGAAGTACAAGACAAGAAGAAGTCCATCAAGACATTTAAACGTACCTGGCATGAAAGAACTTGATGGCTGATGTCTGGATAGGTATGTTTAAAATGGAGTTTTAAATTTATTCTTGGGAAAGTTGATTTCCAATCAATTTAACAAGTTTAGTTTCATGATAGATCCGTTGACCAAATCATCTTTGTAGATGGTCCGTCTGTAAAATTACTTTAGCTTTTGGTCCCCTCTGTTCAAGGAATGCCATCTCTCCGAGATCTTGCGAGATCTCACGAGAATCTCGATCTCGCCAAGGGGCCAAGATACGAGATCGCTGAGATCTCGCCCCATATAGAATGGTCAATCCATGCAGGTTGATCCGCGACTACTCTACACCCCATTTATGATGGTGTAAACACATTTAATATATTTCACTATCACTTATACTATCACATAAAAATGTTTTACAAGTTTAATACCATATTAGCATTAAAATAAGATTACAAGTTTAAATCTTTTAGAAGCACAAAGATCATCTTTTTGGCATTGAAAGTGCTGTGTAATTGTTCATTCACACAGTTGATGTACAAAATGTGTTATATATTTCCATGTAAATTCATTGATGTACTTCTATTTTTATAAGATATTATATTATGTTTCCTATATATATATTTTGATCCGAGAATCCGAGATTTGATCTCCAAAGATTTTTCTGAGATCTCTCCAAAATCTCTTCTCTTTCACCCCCCCTGAGGAAACCGAGATCCGAGATGGCAATCCTTGCCTCTGTTAACCATCTACTACTTCAACGTTGCATAAATGTTATAATACCATGATTACCCTTCTAAAACTATGTAGAATAGAGTGGAGGACGCTGCTTTCTTGCTCAGACAACAGAGACCTTGTTGTGAGAAGGACATACATGCTATTTAAATAAATTAATAAATATTAATTTATTTAATAAATCATGTTTGAAATAAAAATTATTGTATCTAACTTATTTCAAAATTAAAATGCATAAAAAATAATAAAAATAAATTTATTAACTATTTATTAAAAAATTTAAATCTAATACAAATGTTGTATCATATTAATTATATTTAATTTATAAATTTAAAATATTTTTATGTTAGGAGTAAAAATATATGACGGTTAAAATTGCATTTATTAATTACACTTGATTCATGGCTATAAAATATTAAAATGTTTGAAGAAAATTTATTTGATCTAATTTATATTAAGCTTTAAATATAACATAAAACATATAATGTTAACCTGATTATATCTGTTTTATGACTACATAGAATAGATAATTATTATATCTGATTTATATCAAGACTTAAATATAATATAAATTAACAAATATTAATCTATTTATTATGTCATATTGACTAGAACTAATTTAATCACGGGCCCTCTAACAATGTTTTTACACATTAATAATATTATCATATAGATAATTTCACCAATGAAGTGTTTAAAACTTACGAGGTTAATAAAGTCATTTTACTCAAAACTTTAGCATGTCTCTAGCAGTTTTTGTCAGCTTTGGAGTGGACATGAAAAAATTTATGCAAACGAGACCTTCTATTAAGATGCAACTCTGATTGGATCTTCTATTTAAGAGGGTCCATTGTATAGGACCCCCTATTGATTTGACAATTAGTTTTTGGTTAAACATGCTTAGATATTTTTGTTATCATTAAATGATACCTTTCTTATTAAGAATTACTAAGAAGATGATGATCAACTTTCTAATCATAGTTGTCAAGGCGACAAGGCGCCCAAGGCATTGAAGAGTACCGATTCCGCTTAGGCGACAAGGCGGCCGCTTAGACGTCGCCTAGGCGGTCAAGACGGTATTCAAGGAAGGCTGAGTCGGAAGGTTGTTATACATAAAAATAAGCATAAATATAATTATATTTTTATGTTATAATTGAATATGAGTGTTTTATCTATGCACATAAGTAAATATGATGGTGTGTGTGAAAGAGAAGAGAGTTAAATAGATTTTTATAAAATTTAAGTATATAACACATTTATAATTATAAAATTTATATATGTGTGATAGTATAAGTGATGGTAAAATATTGTTATAATATTATTAAATGGGGGAGCGCAAAGTAGTTGCGGATCGTGTGGGTATTTATAATATAAGTGATCACTTATATGTAATTATAAAAGTGTGGGTATTTATTTTTGGATAAGGAGTTAATATATGTAATTATAAGTGATCTTATTATATATAATTATAAAAGTATGTAATAGTATAAGTGATCTTATATGTGTAATTATAAAAGTGTAGGTATTTATTTTTGGATAAGGAGTTAATCTTGATAAATTAAGTGAGATAGAAAGAGAGAAGAAAGAGCTGAAAAAGAACTTAATTAAATATATAATATATGTTTATAATCATAAATCTTAAATATGTATGATAGTATAAGTGATAGTGCAATATATTAATATATTCAAACTATCAATAAATAAGTGTCCCTTGTGAGGGATATCAAGGGGGAAAACCCCTCAAAATTATTTTTTTAATAATGTAAAAATACCCAGGGTGTCTTGCTTGGGTGCCTTGGACGCCTTGGGCACCTAGGCGGGCACCTTGGGCACCTTTTTGGCCCCAGACAAGGCGCCCTGGCAAGGCACTATTGGAAAAGCGCCTTACCGCCCGCCTAGGCGGGCACCTTGACAACTATGTTTCTAATGTATAATTAAGTCAGAACCATCTTGTGAAAGTCAATGGATGGATCTGATAAGACAAAAACATGACAATTACTTAGTTAAATTCATTGACGACATCAAAGACATGATAGGAGAAGACTAAATTGTCTAAATTGTGATGAACAATGTAACTTTCTACAAAGTGATTTGATGACTGTGGATGGCCAAGAGACCACATTTATATTAGGTATCATGTTCTGCACAATGATTATATTTAATGTTAAAGGATATATGTAAAGGTCTTATGATTGATAAGGTAGTTAAGATGACACAATACATATCAGACTTCATTTATAACTATAATTACATTTTGAATCTGATGAGAGAGCATACAAAGAGTCAAGCTTTTACGGTTATGTGCAATTAGGTATGCATCAAACTACATATCTCTTGAAAGTCTAATACAACATAGACATCTTCTGCTACAAATGATCATTTCACTCGGATGGTCAACCTAGATAAGTAGAGCTAATCCTTCTAATAAAACAAAGAAAGAATGTTAAAGAGATCTTAAAAAGTGGAGATCTTTAGAAAGTTGTAAAGAAGACATTGTATATGGTATAGCCAATAGTAAAGGTGCTCACAATAGTTGACAAGGATAAAAAAGCACATATAAGATATTTGTTGATGTGATTAAGTGAGTAAGAAAAGAGAAAGTTCAAAGAAAGTAATGAACTTCACTAAATAGTGGGATACCATTGACAGTCAATGGCAATGAACCTTGCATCATCATCTACATGCAACAAGCAATATTTATTACCATTAAGTTCATATTTTTTTAATATGCTGATGTAATCTCAAAATTTAAAGATTTTGGTTTTGGAAATTCATTTTCTTGTTTGGATTAGATTTGATTTGACCTTAGTATTGACTTCTTAGGAAAATAAATGATATTTCATAAAAGTGCTAACTAGGGGTCATGATATATATAAAATTATAATTTGAGGATGTTAAGTTCTTTGAAATTGATTTTGACCTCTCCCCGTCGGATGGTGCGAAGATCCGACGTTAATTACATCGAGATTTCTTGAATACCCTTGATTATTGTCATAGCAACTCATTGAAGTAGAAGACAATGCATCCACAAAATAAACATTCATACAAACACATAGGAGAAAACAACTCCATGAACCTGATGGAATGCAAGCACTTAATGTGTTTTGAATTTAATTTGATTTTGATTGATTTGAGTTGAATTGGTTTGATTAATTTGAATTGTTTTGAATTTAGTTTGAGTTGAATTTAAATTAAGTTTGATTAGTTAAAGCTGATTTGAATGAATTTTGTTGGGATTAAATTATTTAAATTTAGTTTGATTGTAGTTGAATTTATTTGAAATTGATTTATTTGAATTTAATGAATTTGCTCAGAATTTGATTTGTTTTAAATTTAATGGAATCTGTTTGATGACTTGTCTTGTTAATTTGAATTCATTTGGCTTACTTTGTTTTAAGATTGGATCTGACAAGGTTGGTTTTGACTTGGATTTAGTTTGTAGTGGATTTTACTTATTAGTTTGCATTTTAATTTAGTTGGAGTTGAGTTTGGCCAAAACTGGTTTAATTTTGATTTAATTTGAGTTGGTACGTTCAGATTTCTTGAAGCATGCAGATTTCGGACCTGTTTAAATTATGTGGATTTGGGATTTGACTTATTCAATTATTTGATTTGAGTTCTGTTTTGAATTTGGCTTGAGGGTTTACTGAATTTTCAGGCCTTTATCTCCGGATTTGGATCTTGGGGTTCAGATTTCAAACCTCCAGGTTTCGATTCCAAAGTTATATTTCAGATTGGTGGTTCATTTAAGTTTGGATTTTCTTTCTTTCCAGATTCTGTTCGGAACATGAATTTTTGATTTATACTGCAGGTTTCAGACTTATGTGATCTGATTTTTTTTAAAAATTTCAGGCTCGGCAGGTTTTAGGTTTTTGAATTTCAGATGTGATTTCAGATTTTCCAGATTCTGTTTTAAATTTCAGTTTTCAAGTCTTAGACCTCTGATTTTGTAATTCTGCAGACTTTACAGGTCTCGGACCTACAGGTTCAGAATTTTCAGTTTTATTTCAACTTGGGTCTGATTAGAATTAATCGGTTCTGGATTGAGCCATATTTGCCTTGATTTACATTGAAGGATTATGTTGATTCTGCCCTTGGAATTCCCCTTTGATCGGACAGCATACCCTTCAGCATTTGATTTTTTAACAGAATTCAGATTTCTTAGATGTTTTGTTCTTTTTATTGAAATTTCAGATTTATATTCAGCTTTCAATTTTCTCTTGTGCTTGCATTCACTCATTCCGGCGGAGACTGCTTACTCCTTGAACTGAATATGGATTTCTTCATTGCTTGGAATTCATATAAGTCCTCCTGATCCTTTCTTCTTCTTTTTTACAAGAAAACTGTGACATTCCCTCAATTCGGGATCAAGTATGTGCCAGTCTTTGATCAACTTGAATATTGTCTTGAACACGTTCCAGCCTTTGATAGGCATCAGGAAATCTGTCCTGCCAATTCGGCAATTGAGCATAGTCCTATCTTTGATAGGCACATGAAATCTTCTCCCAACCAGTTCAAGGTTGAGCATACCCGGCTTTTGATAAGCTTGTGGGCGCTCATCCCATGGTTGGTTTTCCTAATTAGCTCATAGTTTGGCATATTGGGTAAGTAACTCCCTCTTGGGGCATGGTAAGACATTGGGGTCTTTTATAGACCTTTGTATGTCTACCTTAAAGGGTCAAGGGGCGTGCTTAAAGCCGGCACATTGTTTTCCCTATTTGTTTTGAATTCTTTTAAATTAAGCTAAGACCATGAGGCGGGTTTTTAGCCGGCCGAATGTTCGTCTCGGTTTGTTGATTAATTAAGTAAATTGTTATTTACTTTCTGTTTATTGTTTATTTTATTTTATTTTTGAATTATGGGTCAAGAGGCGTGCTTAAAACCGGCCTATTGCTTTCCCATTTATTTTGATTCTTTTAAGTTATGCCGAGACCATGAGACGGCTTTTTAGCCAGCTGGATGCTCGCCTCAGTTGGTTTAAATTAAATGGATTTTTATTTACTTTAAGTTGATTGTTGTTTTTTTTAAAAAAAAATTGAATCTCCTGGGCACTATTCACGCGGCAGCTTATTGGGCCTCCGCGGTTGCTTGCAGCCCAGTGCGGCCCGCCCAGCCACGCGATGCTTACTCCTCTTCTTCTCTTTTTTTTGTTGCTTTTTTTTTACTGTGGACCCCACTGCACTTGTCCACGGTGGACTAAAGTCGGGGGGAAAAATAATCCCCCCCACGGCACTGTTCACCTGACGGCATCAGGAGCTCAATCGCGGCGGGAGCCAAGGGCAACGGCTGGGGCAGGAGCTCGGCAACGGCGATGGGGGTTGGAGAGGCTTCTGTCTGCTCGCCTAGGAGAGGCGGAGGTCCTTGACGACGGCGGCGGAAGAGGCTGAGAGCCCTGACGACGTCCGTGGTGGCCTGCAAAAGTGAATGAAGGCTTGGCGGCGCCGGCAGAAGAAGAAGAAGACCTCGACGGCGCGAGCAACTCCAACAAAATAGGGGACGGCCGGAACCATCGACCGCAGACGGAATCAGGACGTCCACCGGCAGTAACTCTTCCGGTCTCCTCTTGTAACTCTCTGTTTCTATCCTCTCAATGCTTCCGACCCTCCCATCTTTTTCTCTGCTTCTCCCTCGCCACCTTCCAGCCTTCCTCCCTCTCTCCGGACGCGAACCCCCTTGGCCCGGTGGCCTCGGTGCTCCATTTATAGGCTTCTGCCCTTTCATCCGGTGCCAAGAGACCTTCCGAAAGAGGGCATCCGACTTCGAGTCGGAACCAGAGAGGTCCAGATCACACGGGATCACGACGGATACTCTTCACGGCTCTTCTCGAGCTTATCCGGACAATTTTGGCGGCCAATGGAAATGCTCGAAGCATGATCGGATTCTGCGAAGTCATCCTTTCCTCCGCACAATGTTCCCCTTCCATGTTTTAAGGACAATTAAAATCCTTTTTCTTGTACGCCACTACCTCCTCCTGCCTTACCCGCACAAGTCCTTGCTACCTCGCCCTCCAATATAGAAAGAGATTGCATCAGGCTATTGAGGTGGCACTGAATAGATTTTCTCCAATATTTCCCCTTGACAAGGTTGTATCGTGGAAACCAAAGCCTACAGGGAAAGTCACTATAATGGGCCTATAACTCCTAATGGGCTAAACAGATGAGTATTGGCTTCAGGCTATTTCATCAATGAAATGGCAATTAAACTGGACCCAATTAAAAGGTATATCTGAAAATTGAACAATAGTGCTCACTGGAGATTTGATTTCATTTAATGTCAATTTGAAAATTTTCGGTGTCCACATATGCATAGTGCATTATTTAATTAGAAGAAGAGAATTGTGTGTAAGTTACTTTTTCACTCCCATATATGTTTATAACAATGCCTTAAATGCATCTGATGAGACTTTAGAAGATGTGAAGACAATCATCTATAGGCTACTAGGATACAATGATCATTCAATTATAACTTGAAATAAGTTGCATTATTAAGACTAGGATCAATGCACTTCAGGTTCTTAAGGGCATAAAGAGCAATTATGTTACTAAGTCCCACTTAATATGTATTAAGATGTTTCTAGTTCAATGTTATATTGCTATTTGAGATTCATAATCTAGCATACATTATTTACATGCATCTAACTTGTGGAGAGATCACAATGAGGATTGCTAGGATTGTCATCTCGCATTTCAATTTTATCTTGGAAAGAATGAAGAAAAGATATCTCAGAGAGATCTTTGAAAAATGTTGGGACATTGGATCTTATAAATGTCAATCAAAGTGCATGTGTAAGTGTAAAATGTCATGTAATATCTTCAAAAAGGACAATAGAACTCATATTCAACATCAAAATAAGCTCACAAAGAATTAAAAGTGAAATACAATAGGAGAACTATCGTTAACAAAAGGCATACAAGGAATCTTATGTCACGCCTAAGTTTCATCTTAAACGGTATGGAGAGGGTATCTCTATGAAACTTCTACAGATTGATATGGCATCATTGGTCAATTGTATGTAAATAGTCATAAAAATATTAAGTTATAAAATTTTATTAGATAATAATGTTTAGATGAATTTTGAGATAGATTCCATAATAAAGTTGACAATATATGAAACAAATTTAACAATGCAATATAACTAGAATAATAATAGAAAATAGAATGAAAGAGAATATATGTGAAATAGATAGTTTGACCAATATGGAGCTAAGAAGTTAGGGATAGTAATAGACAGAGGCAATCAAAGGACTAGAGATATTATATAGATATTCTTGTTTGGTAATCTCGTTTCTTGGATGTGTGGAGAGAGAGATTATCGGGAGATTACATTCCATATACCTAACCTCTACTACAAATAGAATCATGAGCCAAACCATATTAAATTCAAGATGCAAAAAAAAGTGGTTGATGTTCAGCCTAATATATATAAAATAAAGAAACAAGTTGACATTAAAAGAAGCTGAAGCAACTCGTCTGTTGCCACTATAATATGCACTTAAAGTTAAAGAAACCACAAAAGCTAAAAAAAACTCTCGAAAGGATGAGAAAAGATAGAGAGAGAAAGCTATGGACAGCAAAGTCAATCAGTAACCATAGTAAATGAAGATATTGACTTAAATGAAATCTTTGACGAACAAAATACATTTCAAGCATGAGTTAATAATCAAGAAGAACAATGAGAACCAGAGTTTAACATAGAAGACTAAACCTGGGGTGCGAAAGAGTTGAACAATGTACTATTATTCGAGGAATTTTGGATTACTCCAATATTGTCAAAGAGGCAAAAGATTGGAGAATTTCCATAGCAAAGTAAGAAATCTAGGGGTAAATGTAAACAAACCATGATTAATCTTTTGGACATTACAGATTGAGATATAATTGATGATATAAGAGAAGACACATTAGAGCCAAATATCAAAGTTCGGTACAGAAGATTTTCACCCTTTGCCTTCACCAATGCACTTCACAACTAAAGAGCATTACACTCATGTCACACAAGATTGTGATCATGGTGTATGGACACAAGATGCAGAAGAAACACAAGAAAGTGGTAAGTCATCAACATTATCAGTTTTATGGACCTAAATTATCTCAAAACTCTTGGTATCCCACTTATCACCAAGAGGCAAGAGCTTTATAAGATGTCTCAAGATAGTTATGCTTCTAGTAGTTTCATACACCATTTAAAGGGATGGAACTTTAAGAGAAGATCCTAATATAATTCAACAAGGGAATGAAGAATGTAACCAACATGTATATGTTTATAATGCGACATGTATATGTTTATAATGCAATATACTACTCTCAAATGTCTTGTGAAGAATATACAAGTTACGTAGAACATGCTCAAAATGTAAGATTTGAATAGAAATAAATGAGTTTTTGTGACACTTTATATTTTTCACATTTCCTTTTTTTAGATTTTTCAAGTTTTGGATCTAAACTGGGTCCAATTGAACCCAAATTGGATCCGGGTCGACACATGTTAGGATGAGCAGGGCCGAACTATTCCCAACCCCCAACCCAGCCTTCCTTGATTATAAGCATTATGAAACAAGAACTCTTGTATCTCTTATCTTCTTTCTTGAAGAGAAGGACATATGAGAACATTTTTAGGATCCAACACATAAATAACTAGAAAAGAAATAGCAAATATGTTATCCCAGTACCTTGTCAAATGAAATTATTTTGTCCATGCATCGTAGATTGACAATCACCTGAAATAGTCAACATCAATGTCTTGCAAATACGAACATTTGAATAACATTTGAATATTAAAGTATAAAATACCCCAAAATATGATTAAACAATATCCGTTCAACCTGTTTCAATCAGATATGAAAGAACCTTGAGAATCACAGAAAAACTAAGAACAAAAGAACCAACCAAATGGACTTCTTACAACATGTAAGAGTTATCAGGCCATCCAACTTAAAACCACAAGGTAATAATTGGAGAAGGCAGCTCGCTATAAACTGATAGATATTTTGATATTTCCCTTATGTAGGAGTATTATAACAGTTCTGCTGCAACATTCTTTTCTGAACCAAGTCTGTGAAACCCAACAAAATTTGCTGAGAAGTGATTTGAGAGCACCCACGATGATTCAGACAAATGATGAATATTTGTAGTCTTTATACTCAAGCTTTCTAACCAAAAATAGCCACATGCTAGACAAAAATCAGGACAGTACATCAGTGAATGTATAGATGTTGGGCAGCCAGTATGCTAAGCATCTATGTCAAAACATGATTTTACTAGATGTTGATGACAAGGGTTTTGGATGTCAAGTAGGAAAATGTCCCCATGAAGCCAACTCTCCATTGGAAGTTTCAAGAAACCAAGGCATATGGCACATATCTCCCCATGATCCAAACTTAATCAGGCCAGTTGAACATGCAAGGAGCTGCTCCATCAAAAAATCTTGAAAAGAAGTAAGCCCCACGGCCTCCTTTCATTGACTAGGTCTGCAGGTTGGAGAGTCCAAAATCATGAGGACTCTCTACCGATGATTGATAAGTGATATGCCTTAAAAAGTATGTTCTGCGCACCGTGGCAGAGGGTGGGAAACCTTATGGAGATGCTCCACCTGCCGCCAACCCTTCCTCCTATCTGCACTGGCACCCATGGAAGAAGGATGGAGGAGACCACATCAGCTCCTACTGGATGCTGATCCTGATGCCCCCACCTGTTGCACACATGGGATCGAAAGAAGAAGAAGCCGATGATGCTTCTAGCAGCGGCAGATGTTCCAGGCGATGCCCATGTTGCCGCCGGTGTACATAGGAGATAAAGACGAAGTTACCAAGGCTCGGGATAGGTCCTGCAGTCACTGTTGCTTCTTCCTCCTTACCCTATTTGTGTTGTGGCACTGTTGGCACTCAAAATTTCATATGAGGCATAGACACAAATAAGAGGAAATTAGAAATGCTTAATTTCCCCCTACCCCAACACCACCATATGGAACAGAGAGACCTATAAAGAATGAATGCAAATGCATATAATTCGGCACATATATGGGCAGAATTTCAAGGAATTCAGAAAATAGAGGATGAGAAAGTCATATTAGGCTCTATGCCCGGTCAGTTTGGCACATATCCGTTCAAACAAAAGGGCAAAAGATTGTAAGCAAATAGCTTGCCATGTGGATCAAGGAAAGGCCCAAGGTCATATACCCAAAGCCGGCCAAATATAGCATATGAAGAAGTGGAGCCTCCTGCATATGATGAATATGCCCCCTTAAATCAGGACCTCCCAATGTAACCTACCATACATATGGATGCAAAATATATGACCTAAGGCAGGAGGCATGCTGCCGATGGACATTTGGAAGGGAGGAAGGGCCGGAGATAATCTGCAAAAACCCAGATTGGCTCTTCTTTGAAGGCCTCGGATATATATATTCAGCTAGACATATATTTGATTAGTGATGTGAAGACATGCTCACAACAAAATTCTGAAGAAGGAAGGCCGGAAATAGCAAACAGAAGACACATTGGCTCCTGTTTAATAGACCCGGCCATAATCACTTAGGTGATAGGCTGTCAAATGGGATGCTCATAGCCGGATATGTATAAGAAAAGGGGGAAGGCCGGAGACAGCCCTCAAAAGCCAAGTTGGCTCCTGTTTGAAGGCCTCGGAGATGCTCATAGAGAGACATGTTTATGGCTGCACATATGGTAGCCGATACACTCAACTCAAAAGGACCCAATCCAGCCCATTGAAGAGCCGGGTCCTCAAATGCATTCAGACATATATTTGTAGGACATATGTCCTGTCTAGCCAAAGAGGAGGGGGGATATGACAGAGACCCCGACCAATGATAATACATGAAAAGGACCGGATTTTGCATATAAATCAGGGAGATGGACATATAGGGGCATCCCCACATAGCCGGCCATTTATCTATATGCAAAATACAAGCATGATATGGGGCAATTGGGGTGCTGCCGATCTTAAATAGAAGAGAAGTCCAGCACACATGATACTCCGGTGGAGAGAAAAGAAGAAAAAAACTGCCATACATAGAATTGGAGAGATGAATGCATATGAGTTCTACTCACCCGGAGTTAGATAAGGGACTGTCTACCTTCACGGATCAATAGAAAAGAGAAAGAGGCACCCGGGAGCTCCAATCAGCAAGTACAATAGCTCCCCTTGGCAATACCCAAGCTGTAGCAAAACCTGTTAGAGGAGAAGAGTGCGACCGGAGAAGGCACAGGGCCTGTTTAAAAGGAGCCCGTGGTTGGATAAATCTGTCTCCCAGTGGGAGACTTAACAGAAACAGCAAAAAGATGGGGAGAAGGATGATCCGCGGGGGAAGGGGAAAGAAAGGACAGGTTGCGCAATTCAAAAGGATCCGGGACCATCCAATGGATAGGATTGGTCAATCAACAAATGATTTGAAACATGGATCCTCCCCGGTCCACTGAGGTGACCCTATTGGATCCTTAATGGGATAATGTCCAATGGACCCACCTTAATGGGATATCCGATGGACAAATCATTAGCAAGAACAATTAGCGACTGTCAAGGCCTTCCCGGATCCTTAATAGGATTAATACCCAATAAGAGATCAAGGGCTTTGATTAATTGGAGAGACACATGATCAAGGGCCGGGATTGACCAATCAACTAGGTCATTAGAGCATGGATCCTCCCCGGTCCATTGAGATGGCTAAAGTGGATCCTTAACAGGATAATACCCACTGGATCCATCCTTAGTTGGGTATTTGATTAAATGAGATGATCCCCTTCACGTGGGCAACAAGGCCTAGCTCCAATTAATCAATGGATGGGATCTAATTTTCCATCTACAGGCAGATCAATGAAGGGCTTGGATTAGGCTGTCGAGAGAGGATCCGGGGCATCTAATCAAAGGCCGGGATCTATACTTAATGTGAGATGGACTCACTACAAATCAAGGAGCAACCGAGGGCCAAGATCTTTCACCTCTCGGACCTGACTTGGTCAAGCCCCCACTCTCCCCACGTTCAGGGAGGAGTGGCCCCACTTCCCCCATGCGCACACTACCTTGTAGCCCACTCTCTCCCGGGTGAACAGCACCCATCCAGTGGCCTATAAAAGGGCCAGCCCCCGCCCATGTTCAAGGGTCGGGGAGGGGAGACAGAGAGCAAAGGAAGAGGGTCCTGCCGGAGCTATTTCTGCAAAGAGGAAGAAGAAAATTGGGTGGTCACCGGAGCATCAAAGGATCAAGGGACAGAGTTTGAAGGTCATAAGGTGAGATTTTGGGTCAATCACTTTATCCGTCCTCCCCTAAACATCATACCCATTGACAATTCAAGGTCCATCACCCCATCCGTCCCTAATCAAATGCCATGCCCATTGACTAACCAGTGCCCATGATTCCTTCTTAATTCCGGCCCAAAATACCATCCTGTTTGGGCCGGACAGGCCTAGATAGGGTATAGAACCCCACGGGCCCATATGATCAACAATTTCCTAACTTGAAATTCATCCTTACCTTCCCATACCTATATTCCAAGAAGACAGGTTTATGGAAAATTTTTTCATCTCCCGGATAACAAGGGAATGGCCAAGGACTAGTGATTTAGATAGATTGACTTGGATAAATACCAATTCGATAGCCACTATCCTAAATACATATGATTCATATCCCAACCTTCTGTTTGGTCCTCATAATTGGGCCCACTTTTGCTTCCTTCCCCGGGGTGTATATCTGTACCCATGAACATGTTCAATTCCCCTTCTCGACCCCCTCACTAGAGCTCCCCTTGGGCCTTGAAATTCTGGAAGAGGAAAGTTCAAAATCCGACAAGTTCAGCAGGAACTGAATGGGAATTGATAGCCACAGTATGAAGATGATGTTATACCCGGCCTCTTTGGGACCCACATGATGGACCAAAGATTCCCCGGGTAGTCTTAGTTAAAGCAAAAGAATTGGAAGGAGATGGCCAACCGGGCCTTTGACAAAGCTATGGCATCCGACCATGGAGGCATACAATTCATGATCCGAGGGTGCCAAGGGGCTGATCAGAGCCCAATATTGGGCATAGTTCCATAAATATGTCTCGGATAGGATCAAATATATATGTGGTCCTTTTGGTCTATCTTATGATAAAGAAGACAAAATGCGAGGCAGATTTCATGACAAGAGCCTTGACATGATGAGGCTATGGACATGTGTGTATCCCGCCAAATGAGGATATGTAATATGCCATATGGCATGATCAAGACATATATGATGATATAAAGATGAGCAAAAACCAATGCTATATATATATTTATATCCCGGTTGTAAGAACCACGAGTGGCACAGAATTTATGACCATAACAGGTCACCATGAGGGCCTGATATTGGGCTCAGTTCAGTTTATAACCCTTTGACTTATCTCATAATAGAGAAAGCCGGTTATAAGGCAGACCCATATGAAGAGGGAAAGATGACTTCGATTGGATGGGATTGAGATTCAACTCCATCAAAATGTGTTGCATACCCCATGGCTTCAACCAATTTATAAGAATTTGGTTGGAGGAGGGATCAACTATGAACCGGACCCCCTGTGAAAGGCAATTTTCTGCTCATATCATTACAGTTGGATATGCATATGATATCCGATTGATTGATGGTATATGATTAAATAGCCGAAGCCACACACATCCATTCCCTTGGTTCATCTCATAATAAAGAGGGAGCTAGTAAGCATTGATTAGCAAGAGGGGAGGGTGGTTTTTCATGTATACAAACCTGTACCCCCAAGAGGTACAGAGTGATCCCGGTATGATAAGGGTATGTTCTGCACCATATGGTACAGATGAGACATGCATGAGTGATGATAAAATAACATCACACGCATATATGCATACAATTGAAGGTTAAATCTTGAATATATGAGTGTAAGACATGTGTACAGTCTAACAATAAGGGACTGAATTTTGATCCTTGAATTTCAGGCTTATGAACCTGATTTCAGACATATGGTGCTGGACCACCCTTAGAAATAAATAAAAATAATCTCACTTCATATCCTAAAGCTTATGATATGAGATAATATGCCATTCCATATCGCATCCTAAAGCCCATGTATATATATATGTCTTGGATGATAAGACATATAATCGGACTAGGCTACCCTAATGACATACATCATAAGGGTTCTCACCCCGGAAGCCTACACCTTTGAGACTTTAATTCTGGATTGTGATCTTGGGTAACTTAAAATCTTCTGCCAGGAATGGTAAAATCAGTTCCATAGATCCGAGAGGTGAGCAAAAAAAAAAAGAGAAGAGAAGTCGGCCAGAGCTGAACATAATCAGATCTTGTTCACAATCTTGATATCAACAATATGCACCTATGGATGTTCATGTGATGAACATTACATGTACACATTTATAAGAGTTGAATTGCCATGAAAAGTAAGTCAATCAGGGCCATTATTCCTAGATTTCAGACTTATATCCAAGGCACCTAGGTGCCGGATCATCCCTTAGGAATAGAGGGAGAACCGATGGAGATGATGGCATTGCCATCTAAAGATACTGAAGACCACCAGATGCTGCAGCTGTCCTTCGTTCATGGGAAAAGATGAAACCCACGTCATGCTGCCACCATCTCCTTGGTGCTATGCCAATGGAGGAAACCCGCAGAGATGTCAAACTTATGGAGGGTGAAGGAGAAGGTGCTGCGCCCATGGGAGATGTAGAACCACCAGCTACTGTCCGATGGAGAGGACAGATTGGAGATCCTTCCTCCAGTCCCCCATGCTGTCACCAATGTGCACAGGAGATGGAGAAGATGCTGCTGCTCCCCTCCATACTGCCCCATGTTCAGCTCACACTCAGGCCTATAACAATCTATGTAAAACAGTCCCTCTACCTGACTCATATACATGTCACTTATCCAATCCTCTATCCGACCCATATACAGGTCACCTATTTGCCCACATATCGACCCATATACAGGTCACTTTTTCAGCCATCTATTGACCCCATAATAGGTCACACATCCAACCCCTATCAACTCCACACATAGGTAATATACCAGCCCCCTGTCACCTCATACACAGTCCATATATCAATCCCTGTTCAGCCCCATGCACAGGTCATATACCTACCCCCTCATCACCCCATATACAAACCGTATAGCAGCCCCCTGTACGATGCAGATTAGCCTCATTCATGGCTACATCAATCCCCTGTCCGACCCCATATAGGTTATGAAAATAATGTCCATACATATCAAGTCCTAGGTCCGGTCTCATGTATACAAAGACTAGAAAAGCTCTCTTCAATGGAAGTCATGTGAAAATCTGGATCATAGACCAGATTTAAGATCCGGGACAACCTGAAAGTAGGTCAAAATCCTATGTATGTTTTGGGACAAGTCGGATAGGGCCAAACATACAAGGTATAGGGGCTAAGGACCTTTTAAGTCCTGGATTTTGGACATGGTCATGTGCAATCTAAATCTGATTGTCATATGGTAGGGTATATATGCCATCAAGTCTAGAATATCAAGACTTGGAATTTGGGGGTGTCCAACTACCTTAATCTAGGATAACCCGAGAAACCCACGGAAGGAAAACATAATCTCTTCCCGGATCCAAGCATGTGTTATGCTTGAATCCTCTAAATTTTGTGGGTAAGACCACGTCTCAAAGTCAAGAAATAAAGACTTAAATAATATTCTGTTTTCATCACTAGAGGACTTGGATCATAAAATTGGTATATATGTATGGCCAGAGTTCACTTTGTTCAATATAAAAGAACCTATGTGAAATCAATATAGATCTTGATCTGAATATGCTCAGATCTTGATTAGCCTCAATAATTCAACCTGTGTCTTAATATAAAACATTGGGTTGAGAGACTAGTCTATTGCAAGGTATTGTTGGAATCCTTGCCCATACTCTTAAGCTTAGATACTAAGTTTAACCTTATATGGCCATTACGTTGTCAGATTTAAATGTCAAGTCTGCATTCCATTGATTTTATGGGTCATAATCCCCATACGCTGATATTTTGTGGATGAATGTTTTCTTTCATATACGAGTTGCTACGACAGTTAATCAAGGGTGTTCGAGAATCTCGATGTAATTAACATCGAAAATTCGCAACTTCCGATGGAGAGAGATCCAAAGACAAACTTCATGAACCCGAACCTCGACATACATATTTTATGTATACCACATATTTTGGCTAACATTTTATATGGAATATCATGTATTTTCATAGTAGCCAAAGACAAAATAACGAAAGTTCATTTCCCAAATAAACGAAAATCAAATGAATTTTCAAACCATACCATATACATACAACATACCTTTTAGATAAAATTCTTCGAGGTTTCACAGGCACATATGGAAGAAAAGATGGAGAGGCCAATGAAGTCCCCTGATGCACCTCTTGCAGCTGTCAATGCCTGCCTCTCATGCCGTCAGCATGTTCTTGACAATCCAAAAGTAGTGCCCATGGAAGATGAGGAGAAGGCCATTGGCAGATGCTCTATCCATCACTGCCCCTTTCTCCTAGCCCTGACAGCTCTGACGCACATAGAAGAGAAAGGAGAAGGGGCTGAGGGGCCCTTTCAATACTGCTAATGGAGTAAGAAGAAGGAGATGACCCTGTTGTAGTTGATGCCTACTCTGGATGTTGTTGCCAATGTATACTCCAGCTTCCACATGCTTCTGTGCACCAAGATGAAAGGACAATGCCCCCACACCCCATGATGCTGCAAATAAAGCTATACTACTGCTGATTGTGGCCAACGCCTCCTCTACTTCTATCTAATTCCCCTCCAGCACCTTAAGCTCCTAATGTTGTTGCCAAAGCCACCGCTATGCATAGCCTATGCTCAGTCCATAAACCCCTCTGTTCACCCCCTCAACATGCCTGCATAACAGCCCTTATAAGTTCATGTTCAGCCACCCCATTATGGACATATGACAATCCCCACACAACCCATGTTCGGCCCCCTTTTCATGGTCACGTAACAGTCTATATGCTCCCTTGTCTGACCTCCTTTCCATGGTCTCATATGGCAGCTCATGTATACCTCTTGTTCACCCTTCCCTCTATGGTCACATAACAGTCCCTATACAATTCTATCTTGTATATCTTCCATGGCCGTATGGTAATCTATGCCACTGTTCGGCCTTCTCATGCATGGCCTATAACAGTCCCTCATACTCTTACACTTGGAGCTATAGAAATCAGGCCATATCCAACCCCCTTAGGTTCAATATCTTGAACCAAAAGAATTACCCGGGTAGCTTCCGTATCATGCCTATACACAGCCACTTCATGGCCTATCTTCCTTCAACTCAAGCCTCTCTCATACCTGATATGAGGTATACTCATGAAACTGTATCCAAAAATCAGTTTTGGGTCTCATACAATCCATGAAGGTGACAGCAGGTTCTAAGATACAATGTGATTCCGAAATCAGCTTATTATGAAGATGATAGGCCAACCAGGTCAAAGATGACATAAATATGGGCCACATGAGGCTGAAATGATGCAAGATGGGCCACATAGGCCGAGATGACATGATTATGGGCCACATGAGGCCGAGACGATGATGATGGGCCATATGAGGCCGACATGATTTCATGACATGATGATGGGCCAAAATGGCCAAAATGACAAAATAAAAATACATCTCTTAAATATTAAGTTAGTTCCCCCTCGTAATATTGGGCTGGCACACAAGTGTAACCCCGGGATGTACCAATCCCGGACAGGTATGTGACCATGTCCCCACCATACACCGACACATTCTCACTTGATCCAAAGGGAGGCTATGCAAGTCACCATGTTAAACCAAACCTAGATCTAATTAGGGAATCAAAAATATATCCCATGCCACATAAAATTATAAAAATATTCTACATTATACAATTTGAGTGGATTATGACTATATGAGTGTTGGCATCTCAAAATTTCACAAATATTGAATGGACAATATGAAGGTAATTAGTTACAAATGGTTGTTCAGATTGTGAAATTAAAAAAAAAATGCAAGGGACATGCATACACATTGGCATGTTCGATCTCATGATAGATGGCTGCCCACAAATTTAATCCATTTATCAGCTGAAGGTGGCATACCTGTGTTGGAGATAGTACGTAGTTCGCAACAGAGGCCCAAGAGCTGGGAAGAGTCGGCAGCCGGTACTAGTTCAGGAAATGGGACTGTTTAAAAGAAAGGGGGGGGAGGACAGCAAGATTGAAATTTCGGTGAAGATGTTTGTCCAAAATCTACATTCAGTTGTAAGAATCCTCGAATGAAAGGATAAACTCCCCTAAAAGAAAGCCAGGATAAACCTGGAAGGGAGACAGGTCGATCCAGCTTATTACGGATTTATTCCGAGTCCATTCAGAACGGGAATACATTGTTGGAGGAAGGGGTTCGCCGATGATGGAGGAGTCTAATAAATAGAGTCATTGAGAGAGAAGGGGAGTCGGTTGGGTGTTTGTTGGACTCCCGCGTCCGTCTCGAAGGCGGACTTGAAGATCCGGAAAGTCTCCCAGCAGAAGAGGGAGACCGCGGAGGCTTATAAAAGCCCTGCCAAAGCCGAGGAAGCGAGGCCCAAAGAGAAAGAGAGACAGAGAGCAAGAGAAAAGGTCGAGAAAACAGAGGCTTACTGGAGCTGTCCCTTGCAGCGCCACCGCTCGAAGCCCTTCAAGTCCACCTCGCCAGAGCTATCCTTCTCAACACAGCCTCTCCGGAGGTTCCAAGCCCGCCAGGGTTGAAAGAGAGGTCCCGTCCAGGCCTCCCGAGAGTGCGGTTGCCGTCCGGAAAAGAGGGAGCCACTCGTGAGTCCTAGTGTTGCCAAAGATGTCGCCTTCCTCGCCGAAGGTACCCTCCACCCGCTTGCCAGCACCGCCAAGGCCCCAATTTTCTTCCGCCGTCACCGAGAAGAAGGGGAGTCGCACACCAGTTGGCCGGAGAGCTTCCCGCACCCGCTGTGCCGTCGTCTAAACAGGAGGAGGAAGAAGAGGGCCAGCCGGAGTATATTTTTGCCATAACTTATGTCCACCGTGGACATGTTGTTGGGCCCATGTGCAAGGGAGATAAAAAAAATGAAAAAAGCACTACGAGCAGCCGCGGCCGAGCGCGCGCGTGAAGGGCTGAGCGCATGCGAGGTGCTGAGGCACGTGAGGGCTGTTGACCCTTGGGTCAACAGGATGGTGGGGCTCACCAGAAATTTGTGACAAAAAAAGGGAGAAATAGAAGAAGCAGCCCGCCAGACAGGCCAGCGGGTGCAAGAAGATGGGCCTGGGCCCATTAAGCAGAAGCTGAAGCTGCACGACCTGCAGCAGCTAAAAAAATGATTTCTTTCTCTTAAAATACACAATCAACAGAAATTAAATAAAAAATTCATTAACTAATCAAACAAACCGAAGAGAGCATCTGGCCGGCTAAAAACCCACCACATGGTCTCAGCATAATTTAAAAGAATGAAAATAAATGGGAAAGCAATAAGCCGACTTTTAAGCACGCTTTTTGACCCATAATTCAAAAATAAGAATAAAACAAACAATGAATAGAAATTAAATGAAAATTCACTAAGTTAATTTCACAAACCGAGGCGAGCATCTGGTCGGCTAAAAACCTGCCACATGGTCTTGGCTAAACTTAAAAGAATTTGTGGGTCGGTTCTAAACCTTCCTTAACTTTTTAAGGTGGACATACAAAGGTCATCAAATGACCCCAATGTCATACCGTGTTCATTAAGTTATATGAGGTCGTGCATGATCAACATGCTAATAAGCCGATTATATACTAGTGAAGTTCAAAAAGAAAGTGAAGGAAAATACCCATAAGTCTGTGTAAGACCGGGTGTGTTCCATTCAAAAGATTGACAAGCACTGTATTCATCAAGGATTGAGCAAGGGTGTTCTCAAAACACGTCAAAGTTGTAAAGTTGTATTTTCTGGTCCGTGAACGTCAAAGAAAGACATTCAGGAAGCTGTATTTCTGATCTATATTATTGAAGGAGTCATGACCTCATTGATTCGATGGGATGCAAAGCACTTAAAAAAAAGAGAAAATAAAACAGAACACGAATCTGTAATTAAACCTTGAATCAAGTTTGAATTCTGGCCAATTCAGTTCTGATTTGCAAACAGAAATCTAATTTCACAAATCATACATTTGAACAAATTCGAACCATAAGAATCAGTCAAAATCTGAAAGTTTGAAGTTATTAAAATCTGGAAACCTGAAATCTGAAAAAACGGTAAAAAAAACTGAAATTTTATAACTTAAACCTGTGAAACCGCGATAAAAAAAGTTTGAACCTAAAACATACAGGTCTGTAATTTAAATCTGAATTCATGTGCAGAACTGTCATTTTAAAAAAATCTGAATTCATGTGCAGAACTGTCATTTAAAAAATCTGAAATCTGAATTTATGTGCAGAACCCATTTCAAAATCTGGAAGCTGGAAAATCTCAAATCAAAACCTGCAGTCCGTAATATGAAAATCTGAAGAGTTCCTAAACCTGGAATCTGCAGGAGATCCAAAAATCTGAACTTCACATTCAAGACAAGAAACCAAAGCCTGTAAAATCTGCAGAATTACAAATCTGAAGTTTAAAAAATCTGAAACATGTAGAATTTGAGACCTGAAGCCTGCAGGCAATCAACCCAAACTCATCATAAAACCTATGCCCCGAACAAAATCTGTAAGATTTACAGAATTCTGGGCACATAAAGCTTGAACTCAAAACAAAAGCCAGAAAACAATAAATCAATTCACTGAACATAAAAAGGAACCCCAACCTGTTCAAAAACAAACCTGTCCAAATCAATTTGAATCAGACCATAACAGGGCTAAAAAAACTAACTAAAATAAATCCCACGGTTGGATGCCATAACAAATTCCGAATCTGAAATTTTAACAGTGAAATTAAGTCTGAAATATAACATCAAGTTTTAATTTTAATCAACTCAACTTCAATTAAAAGTCCAGATAATTAATGCACGATTAATTTAAAACAAACAGAGGCTCTCAATCAAAATTCAACCGGAAGACAAAAATAAATCAAATCACTTGAACTAAATTTAATATGTGAGTTCTTGAACCCATAAAAATCAACACATTTCAAGAAACCTGTAATCTAATCCAACTCACAATGATCACCTGTCAAACTTAAATTAAAACTTAAGATCTGCAACCCAAATCCTCGTTTAAATCAAAACACACTCAAGTAAGACTTAAACCTCATTAAAATCCAAAACAGAACCTGTGCCAAGTAAAATACAAAAGAAATCAACATCTGAAGATAATCTTAATCTAAAACAACAAATCAAATTTTAATCACAACAGATGCTAGCTGGGTTTAAGCTAGACTAATTGAAGAGCTTTAATCAATCCAAACTGAAATGTTAACCAAATTTTAAACAACTTAAATTCAGCCAACCATCAAGATAAAAAAACCTAATCAAATCTGTAAGCAGAATCTGTAAAACTAATTCTCAGGCAAACTTACATAATAAATGTCATAACAGAACTCTCGAATTTAGCTCACACTAGATTCTTAATCAAAACTGGAACAAAATTCCACCCAAATCCCATTCAAAAAATCAAACAATAAGCAAACTGTCTGTTGGAACCTCGAATTTCCTCTCTTTTGTAGAAAATTCTTTTTTGCTTTAGGCTAGCATTGACTACTATGAAAATATGTGGTATTCATAGAAGTATTAGCTAATTTGATGTGGTATTATTTTATAGGAACACCGATGGTTCCACTGATTTGCTAAGTGTCGATATGGGTATCACCCACCACTTAGATGATCTGAACCACAATTTAATTTGTGAGGTTATCTGAGTTCTTTGAAAATAAATTTTGACCTCTCTCCACCGAACTTGCGATATTCCAGTGTTAATTACATCGAGCAAACACTCGAAAACCCTTGATTAACCGTCACAAGAACATATTGATCGGAAGTCATTCACCCACATAAACAATTTGGAAGACATATCCCCATGGCCTTATGAGATGGAATTTGGTTGAACTTAATTCAAACTTTCAAGTTTGGGTTCATTGATTTTCTTCTTGATTTAGGATTTGATTTGATTTGTTTTGTTTATGTCTTTGGTCATTTGTTGACTTAGACAATTTTGAGTTGATCTCTTTGTTTATTTGTTTGTAGGAATTAATTTCCATTTTTTATGTGTTTGTTAGCATTTTTGCTTGATTTGAGTGAATTTACTATTATTATTAAGGTTTGTTCTTAATAATATTGATCACTCTAATTTTTCATGGTTGATTTTAGTCCAACACAACTTGTTTTTGTAGTCATTGGTTGACATTTTTTATGCATTATTTAATGACATAATTTTGGTTGGATTATGTTAACATTTTATTAATGTTTTGATCATTCATTTGATTTGGATTTTGTTATGCACACTTAGTTAATTAAGTAACATTATCCATTTAGGTTGATTTAATTTTCTATGGTTAAGTCGGATTCAAACTTAACATGTTTTGTAACCATTTGTGGTTATTTTTTATGTATGATTTTATGGCTTGAATTTGATTTGATTGTGATGGCATTTTTGTTAATAAATAAGTCATTATTTGATTTGATTTAATCAGATTTACTTATTTGATTTGATTTAATTATTTGATTTAATTTAATTATTTGATTAAGTTTGAAAATTATTTAAATAATTTATTTAGTTTATTCCCTCTCTTGGAGACCATGGGGATTTGATGTCACTTTTGGAGTAACATAACACATCAATCGAACTTGAATTTCATTTCATGTCGATCCAAGTACATGGAAGTACAACAAATGAGAGGGCATTCAAGCCTTTCTTCTCAATACATGTCATGACTTGTGTTCGGTTTGACCGGCATTACGGCTTTACCGATCTGGGTTTTCATTTAGAATTCCCGTTCGGTTTGACCGGCATTTCGGTTTAACCGATTTGGGTTTTCATTTAGAATTCCCGTTCGGTTTGACCGGCATTTCGGTTTGACCGACTTGGGTTTTCTATTTGAATTCCCGTTCGGTTTGACCGGCATTTCGGTTTGACCGACTTGGGTTTTCTATTTGAATTCCCGTTCGGTTTGACCGGCACTTCGGTTTGACCGACTTGGGTTTTCTATTTGAATTCCCGTTCGGTTTGACCGGCACTTCGGTTTGACCAACTTGGGTTTTCTATTTGAATTCCCGTTCGGTTTGACCGGCATTTCGGTTTAACCGACTTGGGTTTTCTGTTTGTTCGGTTTGACCGGCATTTCGGTTTGACCGACTTGGGTTTTTCTATTTTTATCCAAAATAGCGAACTATTTTGGGCCCCTTTTAATGAAAAGGTAGCGCAAAACCACTTAATTTCGGCAACATTTCGACTAGACCGGAGTTGGGTTGGCTATTTTCTATCCAAAATAGTTTACTATTTTGGGCCCCTTTTTATGGAAAGGTAGCGCAAAACCAGCCCCTTTTATGGAAAGGTAGCACAAAACCAAGGTATTTCTTACCTTCTAAGGAGTGAGAATGTGGAGCTTCTCTCTCTTCCCAACTCTCTCTTTTTTCAACACTCTCCAACCCATCTACGTATGGCACTTGGGGGGCTATTTATAGGGATTTTAGAGGGGCAAAAGGGTCATTTTGAAGACCCCACTAAACCCATTTTCGAGTTAGTGGGGGGTGACCGGAGTCAAGGTGAGTTTAACCTCTGTTTTCTCCTTCTTTTAAGCCCTTGTTTGACTGACGGTCAACCCAAGGTGGTAGGGTGACCGGCGGTGACTGGATCCCGTTTTTGACCGGGTCCCATTTGAACGCCCGCCCACGCGCGAGCGCGCGTGGGCCACGATCGCCCGATCGGGCCTCTTCTCTTTTTTTATTTCTTTTTTTTTAACCGCGGTTTGACCGCGAACCGGCCTCCCCCCCTCGGCTCCTTCTCTCTCCCCGACAGGAGACGCCCGCGAGGGCTTTGTCGCGGCGAGCTCCGGCGGGCTCCGGCGATGGCGTCGGCGGGCTCCGGCGACGGCGACGGCGGGCTCCGGCGACAGCGGCGACGTTGACAACTGCGGGAGGAGCTCCTCCCCGACGGCATGGCACCCGCGAGGGTTTGCTTGCGGCGCTCCTTCCGGCGACGATGGCGGCGGCAACCGCGGTTGGTGAAGGCGGCGGCAGCTGCGGTTGGAGAAGGCGGCGGCGACAAGGGGTCCTTCCCCCTTTTTTCTCCGCCATTTCCTCTGCCCCCTCGCCGCGACGGACACAGAGCCCGCAAGGGCCTTCCCCTTTTTTTTTTTGGCTGCTCCCGGCGGCTTCTCTCCCGCTGCTTCGTTTCTTCTTCTTTTTCTTGTAAAGGGGTCAGGAATTTCGGTTTCACACTGTCTTAAACTCAAACCAAGTTTAAATCAACAAACAAATTCAAATTGAATCACACTTAAATCAATAAGCAACTTAAATAAATTAATTCAATTAAAATGAACAGATCTAACTTCAACTCAAACCAGAAACAATTGATAAATCAAATTCAACCAATCAAGTTTAACTCAAACTAAATTAAAATCAATGCAATTCAAACCAAATTCAAAACATATTGAGTGCTTGCATTTCATCAAGTTCATGGGTTGTTTTCTCCTATGTGTTTGTGTGAATGTTTACTTTGTGGATGCATTATCTTTTATTTCCATGGATTGCTATGATGGATAATCAAGGGTTTTCGAGTAATCTCGATGTAATTAACGTCGGATCTTCGCACCATCCGACGGGGAGAGGTCAAAATCGATTTCAAAGAATCTAACAACCTCAAATTATAATTTTATACATATCATTGACCCTAGTTAGTACTTTTATGGAATACCATCTATGTTCTTACAAAGTCAATACTAAGGTTAAATCAAATCTAAATCCAAATTCAAATGGAAAATGAATTTCCAAAACCAAAATCTTTAAATTTTGAGGTTACATCAATGAGCCTCACCATATATTGATGTAACCTGATGTACCCCTTGTTAGATAAATGACATCATGTTGTCAATGTGCATATGTCTATGGTTGGGAAACATTTTGTAACTCATATGAACCATATGAAATATAAACATGAAAGATGAATTTAAATAACCTAGTATAAACCAACATTGAGAAAAGATCCCATAGATTTAAAATTTTAATACAGTCAATTCATAAAAGAAATCTGGAAACCATAATCCGAACATGATAAATTTAATGAAGTTTCAACCAATCGGATCCGAAACATCCATGTCAGTTTTCAGATTTGAATCATGGACTTATAGATACGCCTCTAGGAATGAAAAGTAGGCAAGGATGTCAATTCAGAAATGAAGAGGTCCGAAGATTCTGAAATCTGACTACATAAAATCTGAATGTGTCCGTTGGATGAATCAATGGGATGAGATACTAAGAACAAAAAGAGGGGGATCAGATCTGAATGTTAAGAACCAAAGTCTTAGTTATATCATCCAAATTTCCCTAAGCTCATGTCCAATCTAGAACTGAAGCATGGGGGGATGATACTTTGATATTTGAATCCTAATATCTGAACGATTAGGAATTGTGATGATGGAATAACCCATATGATAGGCATTGAGATTAGAATGGGAAGGTGCATGGCCCATCTGAGAACTTTGGATGCTATAAAGTCCTTTGCCCCAACCATGTCAAAAAGCAATATAGAAGGGATATTGTCAGATTTTTATTCCATATATGATGCTTAGCATGATGATTTTGGATTCATTTTCAACACTTAAAATGAAAGAATAGCGTAATGCATCCTAAGTCTAAGATACCAATGATAAGACTTAGAACATGATAAAATGAAATAATAATAAATACACTCAATCGAATACCATAAAAATCTGATTGAAGTCTAATGGCCTGTTTGGTTAGAGTATCAAAATTGATACAATATTAATTTTGATATTGAAATTTTAAGATGATAAAATATCAATATCAAAAGTGATAATATCAAATTTTTTAGGTGTTTGACAATACTATATCAATATTAAAATTGATATTAAGTGTTTGATAATACAGTATCAATATTAAAATTATTATTAATTATTTTGATTGATTAGAGTCAAAGTTATTATTATTATCAAAATATATTATTAAAAATATTAAAATATTTATGTTATTTAAAAAAATGAAGTATGTACCATCTTTTTTTTTTGAAGAGGTCCTATATCATCAAACACCCGATATCAATACATTCATGATGATGATGATATTGACCCTGAAAAAAAGGTATATATCATACAATCAACACTATATTCATCAGGTAGACTCGCTTTACAAGTTCTGTTGTGATCCAGAACAACTCCTGTGTAGTGTTGTTGATATGTGAGACCCACTGTCGAACAGTTGGTGTGCATCGGAGAAGTATACAGGCGTGAACGAGCGCTTCTCTGCGCTCGGATATCATATTCATGGTGGTGCCTTCATATTCAAATCTCTCGATCAAGTTTCCTTGCTCCTTACCGGAATTCACCTATTCTTCGAGGCACCACCTCTCCCAGAGCGAGATAAAAACACTAGAAGGTAATTGACCAAATCTCCAAGGAGCAAAATCCCAACTCCTTCGACGTATCCACCGGCACCACCACCGTCTGCCAACGTGACCACCTTCCCTCATTGCTCTTGCCACCGTTCAAGAACATGCCCGGCCGAGAAGATCTCCACCATGTCCCAAGCTTCCTTGTCGTGGTTGCCGATGTACGCTAGGTCAACTTCTCCTTGGTTGCCACCAGCCTCGTGTAGCCGAACTCGCCACCACGGTATATCGACCTCCGAGGTTGGTGGAAGATGGGGACGTCCTGGTGATCAGCCCCTGGTTCCCAAATCGGGGAGATAAGAGGTATTGCAGAGAGGCCGACTTTGACAGGGGAGAGGAGAGGTACTGCAAAGAGAAGAGGCCTTCCGAGGTTTTGACAGACGGGAGGATCAATATTATTTTTAATACAAGTCTAGAGCTGTATTGATTCTGGTAAACACTTGTACTATAAATTTTAAAAGTGATATTATTAACCAAACACAATTTTATGATCACTACCGGTATCAATATCAAAACTGATATTAATATTGTCATTTGATATAGTTACCAAACAGGCCATAAGATGTTAAACTTGAAATAAAGGCAAGATGACTCTAAGTGCTTAATGATAAGACTTAAAACAAAAGAATGACGATATGATACCATAAAAATCTTATTTCACTAAGTATAAAATGTCAAGACTTCAACAAAAAAATGGAATTGGAATAAGATCATGTGATCAAAATACATAAATCATCGATCAAAGCTAGCAACGCAACTCAGAGACTACCATGTCCGGTCTCAACACAAGTGGGCTGCCCTCACCATCTTTTCCCTCAAACCCCATATTAACAACAAGCTTTTGCCGATCTGTTTTTCAATATTTGTCTAGATCTATTGTTCGATTTGGTCTCCTCAGTTGCGATGCTGTGGGGCGGCTCCTTCGCACTTCTCCAATCATATTCTAGGGTTCGGACTGTCCCCTTCACTTTTCCAGATCAATTTGACGAGAAAAATTCCTGGATCTGGGGTCACTTTCCACCTCAGCAGTGTTGTTCTCCTATTCTGCTACTGTTGTTGCATCAACAGCTTCTGCTTGCACTTTCCCGTGTTGTTCATTATCGGGGATTAAGAAGATTAAGCTATGACACAAGGCGTGGATTAGTGGGTATCAGTTGAAGTTTTTATTTGCCTCTCTCTAGATTCTCAGCTGAGCATGTTGTGGGTCTCGCTGATCACTTGGAAACAAAGAAGATTTTTCTATGCGAGTGACTAGGGCAATCAGTCCAGGCAATTTCTATTCAAACAACTCTCTTCAAGAAAGATCTTCTTGGTTGATTATTTTCCTTTGTTCGATTGTGTTGTTAGTTATTTACACCATAATTTACCTTGATTGTTTTTATGCACATAGTTAATTTTTCATAAATTGGTACACCAATTCCTAGATCTAAAAGCATATTTGTTACAGTCCTAGCATTTATCTCTAAGCAACTTAAACAGTATAGTTAAAAATATTCATTTAGAATTGTTAAATGCTTTATCCATGTTAGTTATTTAAAATAGAAAGGGTTTATCTTGCTAGATAGTTTCTTAATTTGTATGATCTAGTAGTTAATTGTTCGCACCATATTTACCTCCACTCTCTTCTGTTCCTACATTGTAGGGCCTTCCGACAGGAAACTTAGCTTCACGTTTCCTTGCGGTTATGGCCTGATATGTAGGCCTATTCTATGGATGTCAGGTGTCCAAGAAATCCTCACACCTGTGGCTGTGCGGCAGCTACAATGTTAAGTCTAACCTATCATCTCATCATCAGGCACATGAGCCAATGGTAATGATTAGCCTTAATCCTACACTTTAGGCTTGATCTCATATACTTCTTAGCTCATCAATGCAAATATAATAATTATGGCAAGCCCTTGGATCTTGCAAAAATGACATCGATGGTTGATATATAATTCAACCCATCCATGCATGAAACATATATTTAAATGATGACATTGGTCAACAAATTCTATATTGATTCATATAGGCCTCAGGTACCATCTTGGCCCATTATGATTACCATTTAATCATCATGTGCCTAACATAGGTATCGAGCTCTTTGTGTAATAATGCTTATTAAGAACTTTAGAAAAAAATGTTAATATTTGACATTTTATACATCACTATATCATATATCATCCAAATTTTTAAATCAAGCTCGACCCTTATCAATATAAGTCCATTTGAGCTATGCGCCAATCTGATATCATGCCTGATTTATGCCACTCAGGGCCCAATAAACATAGATCGTGAGATTTTGATATCTAGGTCTCTTTCTATTATCTATGACACAATAAACATGAAATTTAGTATTCTAGCCCATTTTTTGACATTTGTGGCCCAAGAAGCCCGAAATGAGATGAAAATGGCATCCGGGCTCACTTTATATTATGTGACCCAATAGATATTAAATGTAGTGATCATGGTATATAGGCCCATATTCTGACATTTTTGGCCCAATAAACATAAAATATGGTGAAATTTGTCATCCAAACCCATTCTTTGACATCAATGGCCCGATAAGCATGAAATATAAAGGATTGCCCATCTGGGCTTATTTTCTGATACCAATGGCCCAATAATCAATAAATATAACACACTGACCCCCTAGGCCAATTTTATATCATCTGCAACCCAATATTCGTGAAATTTGCAATGCATGTCATCAAGCCCCGCATTGATCATATTGGACCTATTAAGCTTATTGGGCCTTATCATAGGCCAAACAGACCCATTAAGGGGCTGGCCTTGGGCTATCTTCATTTAATTTCCCTCAATGCGTCATTTATTTGCATATCACTAAGCCCCCTAAATCAATTAGGACTAAGAAGAGGAGGTGGTATACATATTGAACATGAATGGGATCCAGATCCTATTAAGGATCCATTAAGGATATGATCGCCTTAAGTCAACGTAAGATCTCAACTATTGGATCTTGTGTCAATATCATTCAATCATAGCTAATCATTATTAAGTAGGATCCGAATCCTATTAATGACCCGTTAAGAGTAAGATCCGTAACTTAAGTTCTTGACCCACCATAGCCATTGGATCTTACGTCATCGTCATCTCACCTTCATTCCATCATTTAAATAGCATTCAATCATTATTTAAGTAGGGATCCAGATCCTATAAAAACTCATTAAGAAAATGATCCATAACTTAAAATGATTGAATATCTTAGCCATCAGATCATGTGCCAATCATTGCTTGATCTTCTTCCCTATTAAACAAACATTAACTCCACAAGGAGATGGCAGTGGTATCCCAACTAGGATCAATCAAGATCCGGTCCTCCCTTTGACTCCAAGTCAATTTGGGATGCCTCATTGACTCATTTAAAGAAGCCCTTTGAAGATATTGGCACAAGAACTCTCTCTGCATATGTTGGTCCGAGCACCCAATTGAGCATCCGTCAGATAAATCCTAGAAAGAAAATACCCATCTGCAGTTCCACTTATCCAACGGGGCCTGCAGGTACATGGTTCTTTATTTCTTTCATCGTTTCTTCCTTCCTGCCCTTGCTCAGCAATGGTTGTCTCCATCTGCTAACAGGTCCGTCAGGCCTTGTTGCTTGCTGTCTTGAAGCCCCATTGGCCTCCAGCCAGGGCTGAATTGGAGGATATATATTCCCCTATACTTCCAATCATTCATCGAAATCATGAGGTATATAACATTCATGTTTTCTCCTTTTTCCCTTCCATAATCATCACGCCATCTGACCCTGCCACTGTAGCCTATTTTTGGTCATCTTGGTGTGCAGACGGCCATTAATTGTCCATGGATTGAAGGAGATATATATCCTTTAGCATCTGAGCATCATCTGGACCTGCCAAGGTTACATTCTTCTATCTGCTGGACTTCAATCAACTGGTGGCAGCAGGTATGGATCTTATTGCCTTTGCTTTTATTATCATAGCATGTTAGATGCTTAATTAAGCATCCATGGTGTTAAGGCTAAAGAGGAGACGTGCCCTCTTAGTATCATGACCTGTTATCCATTAATCCGATCATTGGGGTGTCTTGATTCTATTCTGATCATCTCCACATAAACTTGAAGATCCAATGATGGCCGGCCAGGCCCTTTCAAACATGCATAGACATGACTCTTGTTCCTAATCCAACCATCCAACATGCTTGTTGACACCCAATTTTGAACAAAAAAAAGGAGATAAAATAAATTAAATGTGTTGACAAGACCGATTCAAAAAAAAAAGAAGACAAGAGAAATGGCCTGCTGGACAGATCCCATAACGGATCCTGATCAGCCCAATTCGGTCCATCTCCGAGGCCCAGAACAAGGCTTCGATTGGCCCAATCCAGCCTACTGAAAGGTCCATTCTCAGCCCCCCTGTAGAAGGCCCACGGGCCTGATCAAAATGGGCTGGACTGTCTTCTAAATGGGCTGAGGAGAGCTTCGCGCGGGTCTGCTCAAACCTGGGTTCGACAAAAAAAAAAGAAAAAAAAAGGAGGGAAGGAGGATGTTGTCGAACAAGGCAATAAAATCGGAACAGGGAGGAAATCCGTCTCGGAATATTGACCAGCTGTGGAATTCCGATCGACATCCAATGTTGCAGCTCCGAGTCCTACTCGGAGATGGCTAAGGGCAGCGGTCGACGGAGGATATCCCGGGGGGATCCCGATTCCCTCCCAAGATATGGGGGCCGAGGATATGGGAAGTCCCGAGTCCCTCTCAGACCCGGAACCACTCTCCTAGTAGGAGACGGAGATCGCCCGGAGCCTATAAAAGGCCTTCCGCAAGTTGCCAGGCAGAGGGCAGAAGAGAGAGCAAGGAGAGAGACGACAGAGCAAGAGGAGCAGGAGAGGAGTCGTAGAGGGTGGAACAGAAGAGAGAGAGGAAGAAGGAGAAGTCGACCGGTCCTTGGGAGTCCGTTGAAGCCGCACGGAGCCCCCTCTTCCTCTTCTTCTTCTTCCGGCCGCCGCAGCCCTTCCGCAAGCCGCCGCGACTGCCGTAGGAGCCGGAAGACCTCCCTATCGCCGCCGGTGAGAGTCCCTCACTCTTCCCCTATCGCCGTCGGGGCCTCCTCCCTCTTCTTCCGGTGCCGTCGCCACCGAACGAAGCCGGAAGCGCCGTCGGATGCCACCGCGAGGCCGCCGGGTGCCGGAGAGGAGTCGCGCGGGACTGTAGCAGGGGGGGAATATGTCCCCCCAACTTTATGCCAGCGTGGAAATCCTGCGGGGCCCGCCCGGAGGGAAAAGGCGCAAAAAAAAAGGGAGAGGAAGAGAAGCGCGACCGGGCGAAGCCAGCCGGCTCTCTCTCCCTCCGCTGAAGACCGCCCTGCGGAGTGAACCGCCCGGTCCGGAACAGTGGACCGGTCCAAACAGTGCCCGAAGCTCCTCTCTCCAAACAGTGCCCTACGCACAAGTGCAGGGATCCTTTCTTCAAAAAAAAAAAAGGGAAATGTTTTGAAATAAACAAAACAATGAAAAATAAATAAAAAAATACATTTAATTCAACAAACCAGACTAGTTGGGGGATCGACTAACCATCCGCCCCTACGTCTCGACTTAACTTAAAAGAATTCAAAATATGGACTAGTTGGGGGGTCGACTAACCATTCGCCCCTATGTCCTTAAGGTAGACATACAAAGGTCTATAAAAGACCCCAATGTCTTACCAAGTTCACCAAGCTATGCAAGGCTCAAGCATAATCAATATGCTATCATGCCGGTCATATGCTAGTGAAATCATCAAAAAAATAGCGGGGGATGCCCATAAGTCTATCAAGATCGGGTACATGCCGCCCATGGATCGATAAGTCCATCAAGGACTCAAGGGACTGGTTTTCCAGTCAGGTTTCAAATTGCCTCATGAAGAGGAGGGAAATACCCATAAGTCTATATCAGACCAGGTGCATTCCTTTCAAAGGATCGACAGACACCACATCATCAAGAGTGGAGCAAGAATATTCTCAAAACAAGTTGTATTTTTCTGGACTATGAACGTCCAAGACAGACATTCAAGAGATTGTACTTTGAATATATCATTGAGAGGAGTCAATGATCTCATTGATCCGATGGGATGCCAAGCACTTAAAAAAAAGAAGAGAAAAGAAGAAAAGAAAAGAGAAAACAGAACACAAATCTGTAATTAAGCATAAACTTGGAATCAAATTCTGTCCAATCCAGTTCGGTTTCACAAACAGAAGTTTAACTCCACAAATCACATTCCGTAGAGGATCTGAGGTTGAATTATGGGATTGGAAGCATGCAGAAAATTGGGAGAGAAAACAAATCCGGATTACTGCAAAATCTGGGTTGCTGCAGAGTCTGGAAGTTAGAAAATTGAAGAGAGGTACAAAATCCGAATTTGGAGTGGTGCAGGATCTGAACTCTGGACCCGTACACAAAGTCACCATTTGAGCAGAATTTGAATTTTCAAATCTCTAAGGCCAGACTTAGAAATTAGAGCCTGGGCGCCAGAAGCCAGAACCCATTTCAAAATCTGAAATCTAGGAGATCTGAAATGTTGAAGCATAAAATCTGCAATTGAAACATCTGAAAAATCTGAAAGATTGAAGTTCTGAAAATCTGTTTTGGTGCAGAAATCCACTTAAGAAAACCTGCAATTTGGAAAGATGCAGAATCTGCAGGAAGTCTGGAATTTGGAGAAATCAAAAAAAATCTGCACTTTGCAAGGAGCCAAGGGCTGTGAAATGTGCAGAATGTAAGATCCAAAATTTGAAATTTGAAATCTGAGGTCTGTAAGTAGAAGAAATCTGAATGTCTAAAGCACATAAACCTGCAGCCAAAAAATCAGAGATATGCTATGTGCAGAATTTATAAAAAAAAACCCGGAATTTAGATTAGATCCGAAATGGAAAAGAACAAAATTTGAGCATAAAAATCTGAATTCCGCAGGGAGATTAGGATCCGTGAGGGTCAGGAATCTGAAACCCAAGCAAATCCAAAACTGTAAATCCAAGGTCTGTATTAGATCCAAGAATGTGAACTGCACATTAAAATCAAAATCTAAAGTCTGGAGTCTAAGAGAAGAGGAATCTGGAATTTTTCTCTGGGAAAAGGTGCAAGATGTTAAATCCGAAGGTTTGAAGTTCATATGCCTGCAGCCGAAAATCAGGAATTAAAGAAAAGAAATCTGAATGTGCAGAATTTGCAAGAAGTTAGAAATCTGAACTTTGCAATTGAGGTCCGAGATTTGAATAAATCTGAATCCCCATTAAATCTGAAATCCAAACCAACTTGTAAATCTGAAATCTGAAATCTGTACAAATTTGGAGATGGCTAGCCAAAATCTGTAAAATTGCATCTGAAATCTTCAGAATTAAATGAAATCTAAACCAATCAAAATTGAATTCAAATCAAGCTCAACTCTAATTCAATCAAATCAAACTTCTCTAAATAATCCAAAGTCAAGCAAATCTGAAACTGTAAAATCCGAAAATTGGAAAAACATTCAATCAAACTCTTAAACTCAAGCTAATTCCAATCAAGCAAAATTCAACCAGAAGATTAAATCACCTGAACTAAATTTGAATCCAACTCACAAATGACCACCTGTCAAACTTAAATTAAAACCTAAAATCTGCAACCCAAATTCTAGGTTAATCACTCAAGCAAAACACAAACAAAAACAGAATCTGAACTGAGCCATAAAACAAATCACGAATTCAATAAATCTCAAAACAGAATGTGAACCAAACTTGATAATTCAATAAAACAAACTCAAATTGAACCCAAATTTCCCGAAGCCAAACTCCATTCCAGCAAACCATAGTCCGTAGGTTAAGCCCAAATCAATACATAAACAAACTGTCTTTAACCCAAATCAAATTTAAATCAATCAAAATTCAATTCAAATTCAAACCAAATTCAAATTAATGCAATTCAACTCCGATCAAACTAAAAATCAAACAATAAACAAATTAAATCAAACTCAGATCAAGTTTAAAAAATCAATCAACAAATTCAAATCAAACTTAAATTAATAAGCAACTCAAAAAATGAACAAATCAAATTTCAACCCAAAACTAAAAGCAATTCAACCAATTAAATTCAACTCAAACTAAATCAAAATTCAAACCAACAAATTTAATTCAATTCAATTCAAACCAAATTGAGTGTTTGCATTCCATCAATTTTATGGGATTGTTTGCTCCTATGTCCATGTGTGTGAATGTTTATTGTGGATGCATATTTTCTATTTTCATGGATTGCTATGACGTTTAATCAAGGGTATTCGAGTTATCTCGATGTAATTAACGTCGGATCTTCGCACCATCTGACGGGGAGAGGTCAAAACAAATTTTCAAAGAACCTAACAACCTCAACATATAATTTTGACCCTAGTTAGTACTTTTATGGAATACCATCTATTTTCCTAAGAAGTCAATGCTAAGGTCTAATCCAAATGCAAATGGAAAGTGAATTTCCAAAACAAAAGAAATAAAATCTTTAAATTCGAGGTTACATCAATGCTGATCATGCCCATAATGCTATGTATTAAACATCTTTCAAAGTTGGGTTTAGGGGATATTTCATTTGACTTGGCCATGTTCCGGATCCGGCGCACTGGCGCATCATATATGTATACATATTGCTATGATTGCCTACATATTCACCTTATGCTTGGATCTGCATACATCCACCAGAGCCATAAAATGGGCCGACTCATTATTTATGTAATCTGTCCAAACTATAATGTGACTTTAATAGATTTCCATGACTTAGCAATTTTGGTGCCTAAGTATTGGCATTCTTTGTGTTATAACTGTTGGTAGTTCAATCATGCATGTAGGACATCCCGTGAACTGAAAATACATGATCTCAATTCATTTAGAATCTAGATCCCACATAGAATACGATTTCAGAAAGACAAACATGCAAATTTCATGTGCCAACAAAGGCAAAACAGACATTTATAGATTAGCAAAATTGAGAGAGAGATAATGTCTCAAGATATTAACCAAGTAAGATATATCAAAGATAAATAAAAAAATATTCTAATCAAAGATAATGACATTAAAGAAATATGAAAAAATCATTTTAATATTCATTTTAATGACAACTTTGCTAGAAATATAGAAGACGTAAAGAATTTAACGAAGTTTATTTAAATTATATTAGAAGAATAAAATTTTTGGATGTTAAAGAAACATCAAAGAACATGAAAACAAGGCATGTGATCCAGATAGCATCTCTATCGAAATATGAAAATGTTTGAAAAATTTAGGTGTGGAATGGTTAACTAAACTTTTTAGCATAACCTTAATCTTCAAGAAAATCCCATATCAATAGAGAAAAAAACACTATCATACTCATATCTAAGAAAAAGGAAGATATATAAGATTGTGCAAATTATAGAGGGATCATGCCGCCGAGTCATATTATGAAATCATAAAAAAGGGTTACTATGCGATGCTTAAGAGATTGTACAAAAGATTCAGCTAACTAATTTGGATTTATACCCAGTCAAGGTTTGTAAGATCGGAATTGGCCACTGTAAGATCCGGATCGGATCGGATCGGTCCGATTCCAAGCGATCCATCGGAAGAAATAGCGATCCGGAATTGCTCCGGATCGATCCTTCAAAAAGTGCTAAAACCTAAAAAAATATGAAAATAAAGCTCTAGATCGGATTCCGATCCGATCTAGGGCATTTTGGGGCGAAATCAACTTGAAATCCCCCACAAAACGGCGCCGCAGCGGCCTGCGGCTGTCAGGAGGGGAAGACGGGGCTACCGGGTCCATCGGGACTTGGTAGCCCCGGATCTGGTGACTTAAGTCACCAGATCGGACCAGTCCGGTCATGTGACTTAAGTCATCGGATCCGGGGCTATCGGGCGGGGAAGACAGCTACAGCGGCCGCAACGGCACCATTTTCAACCGATTCCGGCACGAAATCATCAGAATCGTTATGGAATCGACCAATTCAAATGATTTCGGCCCCGATTCTGTCCAAAAATACCGATTTTGATGGATGTTTTCTCCGGATCGGTGATTCTGTTGAGAATCGGATCGGCCATGGCCGATCCGATCTAAGAATTGGCCAATCCCAGATCGGCCGATTCTGCAATCTATGTACCCAGTCAATCGACAATTGAAGCTATTTTTCTTATTAGAAACTTGATAAAGAAATATTAAGATTTTAAAAAAAATACATATGATGTGTTTATTAACTTAGAAAAGACTTATGATAAAATTCTAAGATATGTTTAATGGAAGGTGATCAAAAATATGTATGATGAAGCAACCACCAATGTATGCACACTTGGTGGAGAAACAATCAACAAGAGATTTTTCTATCTGAGTTGACTTACATCAAAGATATGCAATAAGTCTTCACCTTTTTGCATTAGTTATGGATGTACTAACAAAGACTATAAAGGTGATATACCACGGTGTATGATATTTGCAGATGATATCGTATTAACAAATGAGACAACAAATAGTGAGCATGAAGTTAGAATTGTGAAGAAATATTTTAGAGACCGAAGGTTTTAAGATAAGTAGAACCAAGACATAATATTTGCGTCGTAAATTTAACGAAAATAAATTGAAAGAAAATGAAAAAGTTAGTTTGAGTGGGATAAGACTGTCTCAAAGTACTCAATTTAAGTATCATGAATCAATTATTCAAAAAGATGTAAAATGTGATGAATATGTTAACCATAGGATTAAAACATGTTGAATGAAAAAGAGACAATTGTAGACAAGTTAAAAAAAAAAGAAAGATCGAGATAGTTCGGGCATATTAAATGTAGACCTATGGTAGCTCTAGTTAGAAAAGTAGAAAATATCAAAATAATAGAAACAAAAAAATGTGATAGGCTTACGTTAACTTGGAAGATAATTCAATATATTTAAATATCTCGGAAGAAATAACTCAAAATCGACATGAGTAGAGAAAAAAATTCTATATGGTTAACACCGAACAATTTGAGATTAGAGCTTGACTTGAGCTGAGTATTGTAAACCATGAACTGAAGAAACCACCCAAGGCAACAAGCTCGAGTGCAGTAAAAAGCAGCAGCATGTGCCATATGAGAAAAGAAAGAAGTAAAAATGTCAACAAAGATTATCCACTGGATGTGTCTTTTCTGAGTAACCTAGCCTAGTTTACCTCATCATAAACCGGCACACTACCTCCAACAAGACCCGTATTTCCCTTGGGGGACAACTGCCAGATGTCTAGAATTGCAATAATGGAGAATCTGTGACACCTACAGAATAGAGAAGATATAAGGCAAAATAATAAAAGATGCATATGCAGCAAGCTAAAAGCAAGGATATTTTGGACCATGTCAAAGCAACACTGTAAGTACCATACACGGAACCTCTGGAACCAAGAAACGAAAAGGCATATGCATCAATAATGGCAACAATTCTAAAGTAGAAATTAAATGGCAATGCATCAATACAAGTATGTGAAGGTTCAGTTTTATCACTTTGTGAAGTTGTTTACACTTTATCTGGTCAAAATAAGTGCCTGGCACACTAAGGCATGTGACACAAAATTTAAAGCAGAAAAAATGAAATCCCAATATAGACACTATTTAATCGATAAGAGAATAATTGAAGACTCAGCTAATGCTGTCAACATTAAAAAAAAATCTGTTGGAAGAATCTTGGTTAAAACTTATAATGTGTTGTTTGCCTCCCAACTCTGAATCCAAAATGAAAATAGACATCGATACCGTGAAAAATGAATCCATTGATCAAGATGATCTTGGGACAGTCATGGAGGAGAAACAATTTGAAAGCATGAGGACGAGATAAGATAACACTTTAAGGAGCTGTCTGAATGTATGTAAGTATGACAAATTTCTCTTCCTTAGAGTGCCCACCTATTGGCCCTAGTTGAACTAGGGATGACTTCAATTTAAATGAATGAGTGGAGGCCAATCATTGGCACATGATCCAATGGTTAAGATCTACAACCATTTAAGTTACAGATTCTACTCTAATTGAGTCCTTAATAAAATTTGGATCATTTTTAAATAATAATTGCCTATGATTGAATGACATTAAATGGAATAATGTTGGCATAAGATCCAACAACCATGATAGGTCAAGAACTTACGTTATGGATCCTAGTCTTAATTGGTCCTTAACAGGATCCAGATTCTACTTAATGATGAATGTCATGCTTGGATAATATTAAATGATGATATAATTATCTGATAATGATTGGCACAAGGTTCAATTGGTGAGATCTTATGTTGACTTTGGATTTTATCCTTCATAGGTCCTTAATAGGATCATGATCCCAGTTAAGTTCAAAATGGATACCCTTCCCCCTCTTTGTCCTCATTGGATTAGGACTTGAAAATATTTAAATACTAGATGCAACAAGGGTAATTTAATGAAGATGGTTAAATGCCGGCCCCTTAATGGGCTTGTTTAGCCTGTGATGAGGCTCGATAAGATTGATGGACCCAATATGATCCATGAGAGACCCAATGTCAAATTCACTATATTTCATGTTCATTGGGCCACAAATAATACAAAATGAATCCAAATGGCTTAATTCGTGTTTATTAAGCCGTAGATGATGCAAAGTGCAATTAATGCTATCATATTTCATATATATTGAGCCAAAGATGTCGGAAAATGGGCCCAGATGACACAATTATCATATATGTATGGTGCTAAAGATGTCAGAAAATGGAACCAAATAATAAAATTATTATGTTTTTATATTTACTGGGCCAAACATGATATAAAGTGGGCCCACACAGAAAAATTGGCTTATTTATTTCCTATTTATTGGGCCACATTTGGTAGAAAATAGGCCCAAACGTCTAGTGCAGCATATTTTACGTTTATTGGGTCCAAATGGTTGATTCACTATTATTATGCTTATTAGGCCACAAATGATACAAATTGGACCCAGATAGCCAGTGTACCATATTTCATGTTTATCGGGTCAAAGATATCAGAAAATGGGTCTGGAGGCCAGATATGACATATTTCATGATTATTAAGCGAAAGATGATATAAAATAGGCCTGGATGACAAATTTCAGCATGTTTCATGTTAGAAACTAACCCTGGATATCAGAATTTCATGTTCTATGCTTATTGGGTCCCGAAGAGCATAAATCAAGCCCAAAACCAGACTGATAATGAGTTGATGCTGCTGAAGGTCGAGCTCGATTTAAAAATTAAAATGACCTATGGTCTGATATACGTCAAACATTGACATTTTTCTAAAGTTTGCTTGGTTAAATGAAGAGCTCAATAACTATGATTAAGCATGTGATGATCAGATGATGATCTTAATGAGCCAAGATGACACTCGAAACCCATATGGATCGATTGGAGAATTATTTAACGAATGGGGTCATTTAAATATATGCTCCACATATAAATGGGTTGAATTATGTATCAACCATTGATGCAATTTTCTCAAGGTCCAATGGCAGCGATTTGAATATGAGAATTAAGTCAAATTGCCATGGTTCCGATGCAATTTATATGTTTATGTTAATGGGTCATGAAGATGCATGAAGTTAGGCCCATTTAGCATTTAAGTATGGCCTATTTGATGGCTCTTTGGCACCAATTAAGTGAGGCTAAATGTTAGGATCTAATGGCCGATGGATGGCCTAGATCACACTCCATGATGATGCTCCAATAGATCAAGAGAGCAGCTGCCAATATCCCCTAAATTATAGGCCTATCTGATGGGCATAGATCCACATGCCAGCCATTGGAGGAAGCCTACATGTTAGACCACAACCGCACACATGACTAGAAGCCAAAGTGATGTAACCTCAAATTTTAAAAATATTTTGAAAAATTCATTGTAGTTTGGTTTTATTTTGACTTAGCATTGACTACTAAGAAAATAGGTGAAATTCCATAAGAGTATTAACTAAGTCGATGATATGTATAAAAATATAGATCAAAGTTGTTAGATTCTTTGAAAATTTATTTTCACCTCTCCCCATTGGACTTGCGAAGTACTGATACTAATTGCATAGAACAGCCATTCGAACACCCTTGATTATCCACCATAGTAATCCATGAAATAGAAGACATATATCCACAAAATAAACACACAGGGCAACAACCCCATAAAGTTGATGGAATGCAAACACTTAGTGTGTTTTAGTTTGATTTGATTGCTTTTTTTGGTTAAAATGAATTTGAGTTTGGTTTGGGAAATTTAATTTGTTCATGGGTTGTGGCTTAATGTCCTTCATCTTTGAGATAATCTAAGATTTGGTTAGAGTTTAATCAAAGATCTTTGATTGTACCAAATCAACTGTCCTGTTTTAAATTTTTTATTGAGACTTTATTTTATATGTGTTATTTGGATTTTATTTGATTTTACCTGGTTTGAACTTATTTTGATATTTGTCCAATTTTTGGGTGAGAAAACTTGATTCAATCTGTGATTCTAGTTTTAATTTAAAGTGCTTAAAGTACGTTTGGGAATTTGTCTTAAAGTTTTTATTAAGATTTGGAATCTTCTTCATTTTAATTGAGAACTAGTTTGAGTAGCTTTAATACTCCTTGACTTAGATGTCTTTGAAAGAATTTGACTTGGCGTCTTCTAATCTTAAGTTTTCCTTGAGGACTTGATCTGTTTCAAGTTGTTTATTCAAGGTTTGGTGTGCTGGGGAATTTATTAATTTTGATTGAGTTGATTAATTAGAATTTTTCTTGAGATTTACTTTAAGTTTGGTTATTGATGACCCTTAAGTTAACTTATTTTCTCCTTTATCAATGAACATACAAGCATTCGTCAGCAGCCATAAAGTTATATAGAATTTATCTACCCAGAATAAAGGTTGTCTATGCGATACTAGTAAGTTTGTCAACTACCTTACTAAGTCTATTGGCAGTAACTTTAAAAATTATTCGTCACTACAATTCAGAAGACTAATCGGTAAGAGATCTTTGATCTCTTTCACATTCTCCTTCAACAGCAAAAAAACAATAGTGGAGTTCAAGAGCTTAATGTTTGTTGGGTCACTCTCAAATTTTCTAATGAGATTCATATAATCGTCTTTGATAATATCCCAACAATGGATGAAGAAACCTGAAGAAAAATCCGTCAGGATCTAGAGCTTTATAAGGATCAATAAACTTAACATAAAGCACCTCCTATTCCGAACAAGCATTGACTAGGGCATCGGATTCATCAACAGCAAGAAAGAACCCTGGACATATTGAAGTTAAGAAAAGGCCTCCATCTGTTTGTCATCGGTAAAAAAAAATATTGTAAAACCCAGAAGCATTTGTGCCAATCTAGTTCGTCCCAGTGCAATCAAAACCATTCACACCTGGCCTGTGAATAGTGTTACTTTTCTTTCTGATTGAGGCATGTGTGTGAAAAACTATCATATTCTTATCCCCCTCTTTGAGCCATAATTCCTTTGATCTTAACCTCCGCTTGATTTCCTCTCTGTGGCACCATTTTTTATACAATCTCTTAGGGTGCATTTGGATAGGCGTAAAAGTGAAACCGAAAAATTTATATTTCATAGGAATAACTTTTCCATGAAAAGTATATCCAAATTTGTCATTTGGTACGGTTGAAAGTATATTCCCAAAATCATTTTCAGTCCGGTGATATTAAAGTTTTCTTAAATATCAATCAAGCTTTTAAGAATTCTTGTTGCATACAAATAATTTTGCATGATCATAAAAAAGATAAAAAAATTTAATTACTGTGTTATGTTTAACGAGATTCATCATTATAATATATTTTTTAAAAATATTTTATAACATTAATTGCTGACAAAAATATTTTTATTAAAATTTTATTTTATTAATATTTGAATATTTGTAACATCGTGTTGATATATTTAAATTTAGATTGATAGATTTTTATTTTATTGAGATTGTAAACTTTCATATTTATAGATCACATTATGACCATAACTAGTATTGTTAACGTATTTTTTAAAATAGATATTTTACTGCTATATAAAATTATATTCATGGTGCTTTTAGCATGTTTGACAATTTTATATAATATTATTATAAAGGTAAACAGTTCTCATTAAAGATAACAAAGATGAAGTGTTAAGCACGTAACGTGCTACGAAAAATGGCATCTGGCGAAATTTTTGGGATGCCAAAATCCAGATTGTAAGCTGGTCAAAAAATTTTATTTACGTTGACTTGCTATTTTACAGGTAAACAAATAAAATGATGGAATATGTTTTCCCGTAAACATGGCACAAGAACCAACTTTTACGGGTAACCAAATGCACCCTTAGTCGAGTTCCATTTCGCTCTCTAGCTATCAGTGATAAAACCCTTATGGGTGTTTGATTGCAAAACAAAGTTTTATATAATTTCAAAACAAATAATTGTATTAAAATAAAGTTTAAGCTAACCAATGACAAAATTATCACGTCTAGGGAAATGTGATAATAGAAAAGAGTGAGACATATAAGACCAAAAGAGGTGAGAGACCACTAGATAAAAAAGAGAGTCTTACCTGTTTTTTGTCTAATAAGAAAATCTCTTTAAGAACATAAATTTGTAATGTTAACCAATTCTATTACAAAAAGAAAAAAATATAACAAAACCTCAATTTATCTTGCAACCACACACCCTATTCTCATTCAACTACTCGAAATTGTCAATCTTGGAAATCCAATCCATCCTGACTTGAGAAGGTATATAAAAGGATGTTCTAGCCCAAGATTTAAGGCACTTCCTAACCCACTTCAACTTGTTAACAAATCTCTTGCTGAGAAAGATGCCACATTCTTCTCATTCAACCACTCTTTCACTAAGGTCAAGTTTGATTTGACTTAATAGAATGTCTAAGGTCTCAATGTTATCTCTAATTTCTCTCATGGAACACAAAAATCTTAATCATTCACCTTTAAAATTATAATCTTATAGTCGAACTCAAACTCAAAGCCTTAGTCAAAAATAATTGGAGTCGGCTACATGGATTCATCTTTTCTATTCTTTATGGTCTTCCACTAACTCCTCCCGAATGCTTAATTCTTCCAATTGTACTGGATACGCCTATGTCAAATTAACTTGGGCATACCTCTCTACCTCTTCAGCACCAACAACATTAAGGTTTCGACTTGTCTGACAAGCACCTCAAGAGAACGCTACCGAATATGCCCAAACTAACGAAATCTTCCCTACTTTACAATATTCTCAATTCTCGTAACTCTCACTTTCTCTCTAATATACTCGTTGCAGATTCTCTACTCTTATGTGGTCACACGTCCACCACAGCATCCGTATTTCAGCTCACTCAATTTAGTAGTATGTTTCTTCTTAATTGCCGAACATTCACTACCGTAGAGTATGCTGAGTTTTATAACTATACGATAGAATTTTTCCTTCAATTTTAGAGAGATTTTATAGTTGCACAAAATCCCCGTTGCCTACCTTCATTTTAGCTAACTCACTTTAATCATATAGTTGACATTTTCATCACATTCCCTATCCATATACAAGATTGAACACAAATATTTAAATTGGGTATCCGATGAGAGAATCTTTCTATCCAAGGTTATTTCGACCTCTTCAACTTCTGGGGTTTCACTAAATCTGAAGTGCATATATTTTATCATCGTCCTACTAATTTTGAACTTCTTAACTTCTAACACAGATCTCCATCGTTCAATGCAGCCAAGATTACTATAATACAAAATGATATAGTCCGCTAAAAATTAAGTGGTTTATGAAGAAGTTACTATTGTATTTGTATATTTTACCAAAGTTCTCAATGTCTGATCTTTGACCGATCAAATATTCGACATCAATTATACCAAAACAAACGGGGCCAATGTCTCTAAAATTGGACTTGCTACACCAAGCAAGTTCAAACCGAAATTTCTTAAAATGCGCTTTGATTTTCCTGCCACACAAGATACTGACCACGAAGTGATCCGAGACCACTTTGGGAATGTAGAAACCGTCGGGGCACCAAAGTCCTGTACCCAAGAAGGAGATACAAAGTCTAGCTTTGACTTGGATCTAGAGTTAGACCACGTGAACTCAATACCAATGTTAGAAAGTTCAATCAAACAACAGTCATGGACCTAATCATTAAAAAGTGTCATTTCATTGTTCCAAACTTCCTGACAAGCCCTCTCCCTTGGTTTTAACACCATATTGAAGTCCCTGCATACATAGCAAGCATTTCTACTAGGATCTCCCATAACCCTCTTCAGAACAGCAAAGAAAACATATTTATTAGCCTCTTTCTGAGAACCATACACATTGCATAAGAACCCATGTTTCTCGGAACCTTTCACAGAAACTTTAATAATCTAGAAATATCTCTCTTTAGCAACATCTTCTATGGTAAATCTGCTCTCATCCCATAACATAGATAACCCATCACTTCTTCTGATAGATGGCACATGCGAGAACCCTGACAAATTACCTTTGTTTTAGGATTCAATATCTTGAGAATTGTCGAAATCAGATACAGTCTCCTGCAAAATGAGGATAGCTGGTTTATGCCCAGTGATTATGTTCTAAAGTTCTTTGTACTTGGCTTTGCCCACAACACCCCTACAGTTCCAGCTGATAATTGTAATTATGGATAAATAACAATAGCTCACCCATCCTTCCTCTTCCTACCTTCAACTACAGTTTCATTATTCAGAAGGAAATTCATCTATATATAACCCACTCTCCGTTGACAAGTTCTTCTTACTCATTTGGAAATTCTCTAAACTAGGGAGGTCCTGTCTCAATTTGAAAAAAAAAAAGTCTTTGATATCTTGTTCACTGCCAAGAAACTAACACCTATAAGGTCCCCAATAGCATATAAGGCCTCATCAAAAATACTCCATTCATCCAATTAAACATCTGACAAACGTGGATGAGAAACCTGATCAGCATTGGCCAGTATTACAGCCAATGGCCGGACTTGGCAGACATCATTAGACGTCTCCAGAATACGATATTTCATGAGGCATGCCTTCGAAATGACTGATTCAATCAGAACAGTCTACAAAACACCCTCAGCCTCCAACATGGGCTCCTTCAGCGATGGAAGCTTCAAAGAGTCGCAGGCTACAATGACTGAAACACACTGGCTTCTGCAATCACGAGCTCAAGCTCAGTTGAAACAGGAGAAGACTGACTGACAGGCACCAAAGCAACTCTATCCAATTCGTAAGGAACCACTGGCAGGGCTGATTCACCACGACTTGACAAAGAAGACAAGCAAGGACCTGAACTGGTTGACCAGTCAGCACCTCTCTACCCATGGATTGCAGAATAGGTGGGATCGGATCGGAGTCGGCCGATTCCGGCATTGGATCAGTCGACTTCAATCCGATTCTCTACGGAAGGACAGATTCTGGAAAGAATTCCCCGAGAATCGGATGGAATCAGCTGGATCGGTCTGAATCGATCCGATTCTGACCGATTCAGCCTGGAATCGGTCAATCCTACCGATTCTGCTAGAAGCCGGATGGTCCGGTCCGGTTTGATTCCCAACCCGATTCTGGACCGGGAATCGACGCCTAAAGGTTGATTCCCACGCAGGAAGCCCACAGCGGCGAGCTCCCTTCACAATCCGGCGATCCCAGAGCAATTACGCCCTCAGAATCGATCGATCCGGCGCAAGATCGCTTGATCCCAACTGTCCGCAGCGATTCCGACGATTCCAACAGCTATCCCAGACTGATTCCGGAATCTCAACAATCCTTTCAAAGGATTCCACCAATCCAAGCTCCGATCCACCTCCATTCAACCTATTCTTCGATCCTTGGAAGATTGTAGGTAAGATTTCTTCACTGAAAATCCCGTACGCCTATTTTTATGCGTTTTCGACGACTTTGAGCATGGTTAAACTCGCTGATTTCCTAACAAACAACTCCGTTCAAGTTGTAAGAACATCAATTGAATGTTCTTTGTACGGGAAAAATTTTGCAAAACCCCGTACGCCAATTTTTGCGCATTTTCGACGACTCTATGCGTGGTTAAACCCGCTGATTTCCTTTCGAACAAAACTCCGTACAAATGGTAAGAACATCGATTGATTGTTCTTGGTATAGAAAAAATTATGTAAACCCCATATGCTGATTTACAACCCTTTCTGGCATAGACATAACCCTCTAAGTATACCGAACAGTCCGTTCAACGGGCTGTCTGTTTCCCGAATAGCCCTTAAAGCAATTGTATCTATGTCTAACAAATTGCTATGAATTGTTTACAAATGTTGCAAGTATAAGCAATGGCCGATCACGATGATGTAGCAGCAGCACGTCCTTCTGACGTCGGTTGGGAACACGGCCACATGGTAGGCGCAGCAAGAAAGAGGGTACAATGCAAGTGGTGTGAGAAAGAGATAACGGAAAAAAATATGGTAAGGTGCCTAGGGAGAAGAGTAAAGATATGAGACTACATGACAGGTAGAGCCTCTCAACGGAAGATTCAGATTGAGCAAAGAGAAGACTTACACAATGAGCTACTTAAGAGGAGGAGGGACTGAGATTTACCTACTTACAAAGGGAAAGACAAAGGGAAGGCACCAGTCGAGCCGAAGCCAGAGAATGGGGATGACTCAACAAACTCCGAGCTCAGGAAAGCTAGGCATGCTACCAAACGAGCAAGTACTGTGGAGAAAGAGAGGAGGAGGGGAGTAGGAGGGTCCAGAGCTGACCCAATTCTTGGCCAATCAGCATCGGCTCACCCTACTCGGGACCGGGAGACTGAAGAAGGGAGACAGGAGCCATACCGTCATTCTACCAGTACTCGATTTACACCGAGTGATGAGTATCTATTTAGGAAACAAAGTGCTGGACAGATAACAATTAAACAAGCCATGAAGGAGTGAAGGCAACAGGAACGGCTGCAAAGAAAGCAGTTTGCCACATTGTAAAATGGTTTTTACATATAGTATCACTCTTAAATAGAATGTATGTATGTTTTATTTAGTTAACCTTATTTTTATCTTATCCAATTTTTTTAACTTAATGTAGGCATCTCAGTACATGCAGCCACCAACCCTTATTTCCAAACTACGATAGATGCCGTGAGTGAGACTGGACCGGGAATGCAAGTCCTAACCAGTAGACATATATATGGCGATAGGCTGGATGAGGAGGTTCAGGAGTTGAGGAAGTTGATGGATGGCTTTAGATTGGTATGGAAGGAGACGGGTTGCACGATCATGTGTGACGGGTGGACAAGTATCACCAAGAGGAGTATGATAAACTTCTTGGTGTATTGTTCTGAAAGCATGACATTTTTGAAGTCGGTGGATGATTCTAGGAAGATAAAAAATGTTGACAACATTTTTTCTTTGATAGATGCTATGGTGGAAGAGATTGGAGAGGAGAATGTGATTCAAGTTGTCACTGACAACGAACCCTCCTATAAGGCAGTTGGGAAGAAGTTGATGGAGAAGGGGCAAAGATCTATTATGGGTGCCTTGTGCGGCACATTCTATTGATCTCATACTGGAGAATATAGAAAAGGAAGATAGTGTTTCTACACTTTTTAGGCAAGCACAGACGATCACTTCATTTATTTATTTGCATCCCCGTCTGCTACATATTATGAGATCATTCACAATAGGGCATGATCTTGTTAAGCCCGGTCCGACTCATTTTGTCACAAACTTCATTGCATTGGAGAGCTTACATCGGCACAGGCATGCACTTGTTAGGTTCTCCTAGTCCGAAGTGTATTACCACTTGCATAACAAAGAAGATCAGCTGGATATTCTTGTCAAATCTGAGAAGCAGATCATTAACAAGAGATTTTGGGAGATGATTGCCTACTACCTGGCAATCATAAAGCCATTGGTTGTTGTGCTGAGACTGGTAGACTCCAATGACAGGAATCAAATGGGCACCATGTATTAATGCAACAGACTAGGCAAAACTAAAAATAAAAGAGAAGAATCCCAAAGGTTACAAAAAAGAGTGGAAAATCATAGATGACCAATGAAACAAAACTTTGCTCCATGATGTACAAGTTGCAGGTTAGTGGGTGAAAAAAGTATTTGTACTTACCTATTTTCAGTTTAGTCAATAATTGCCTTGTTAATAATGTAATACTAATATTGATAAATTCTTGCAAGATATTTATTGAACCCTCACATCCAATATGGAGGATAGGTGAACAACAATGAGGTGATGAGGGGTACACTCTCTATTATTCAGTGTCTCTGCCGATCTTAGCAGGATAGGGTAGAAGCTGATATAGAAGTAAGTTGGAGTTTAGTCAATAATTTGGAGTCAATAATTATTTGACAACTAATGATTTTTATTTTTGTCATTTTTTAGATGCAGAGGTATAAGATGAGAGTCGGGGTATACTCAGATGCTGATCTAGGATATTCTTGTGACAAAGTGTCTCCTTATATACTTACTTAAAATAAAGTTTTTATTTTCTTATCTTATAAGTTATTGAGGATGTTGGGCTGATTGTTTGCTTTTTTTTTTGCAGCTGAGTGCTGGGTTCAGGTGAACACTATAAGTGAATGGAATTCACTTGCTGTCATTGGTATCAGAATACTCAACCAGAGCACTAGTTCCTCTCATTGTGAGAGGAATTGAAGCACATTTAACCTGATACATACAAAGAGGAGGAACAGTTTGACCTCAAACAGGCTGGAGAAGCTGATCTTCTGTCATTACAATATAAGACTGCGTATCAAGAATATCAAAGATCGACAGAAGATTTCAAATGAGGGATTTACACAGTTCGCAAGTGGTCCATACGAGCAGAGACATAGCTTAGCCACACCACCACCTGAGGAGATGGACATGGATCACATATTCCAGAAGGAGCATGCACTTGATTCCTGAATAGAGGATAGGACAGCCAGAGATCATCCAGCTAAGTTTGATCACGATGACTGTGTATGGGCAGAAGGAGAGTTACATGGTGTAGAGACTGAGGAAAATGCTCCACCTACTTCTCAGGCTTAGGCAGGCCCTTCTTCTGCCTCAGTAGCTATACAGCATCCACCTCCAACATTAGCCCCAACCGCAGTTACTCAGCCCATTTGTAGTGCAGGCAAAACTAAAACAGAAGTGACAGCATGAAAAATGGGTGAATTTTCAAAGTCGAAAAAATCTTTGGGTTGTGGTGAGACATCAGATATAGCTAAAGAAGTGAAGAGAAGAAAGCTAGAGATCAAGCAACGTCCTGTAAGCCCAAATGACAACACGTAGGCTCCTTCTCACTCCTCAGTTGATGATGACGAGGAGTGCATACCAACCACGCAGCCATCAGCTTCGCAGTCACCTGATTCATGGCAGTTAAAGCCGTATTTCACGCTTGATGAGCAGACACCACAACAGCATAATATGGAGCCACTAAATCTAGCATTTTATGTTCCTCAGCAGCCATGAATTCCTCCACCTAAGCCTACCTACGTGCCACAGTCCGATACCTACAATTTTAATGACATAGCATCGTCATTATTTTCATATGGATATGCTCTCACACTAAATAGAAGACTAGGCACAACGGAGAAGTTTCGAAAGCAACAGGAAGATGATAAAGGCCAATATGTATATCATGGATATTGGTGAAGATGTGATAACATTATACTTCTACTTTTATGTTTTCATGTGACAGTTAAAATTTTAGAATTGGCCAAAATATTAGCAATTATTAGCATGTTCTATTGTTATAATGTTACAATTTATAGGTTCGTCTTCTTATCATACATTGTAATATTACACATGTAAGTATTAAGAAACAAGTAAAAAAACTTCATGTTTTCAAAACCAGCCGATTCTGATTCGACTTGGCCAATTCCATACTTCAATCCATATAGATGCATGCTAAACTTATTTTTGAAATTTTTTTAAACCATTTCTTATTTTTCAAAATTTATCCTGAATTTTTTGAACTTTTTTGATGAAAAAAAAATTCAAAAAAAAAATGATTCCAACTAATTCAGGGATCGATGTCCTTCCCAGGAATCGGCCGATTCCGACCGATTCCTAGGAATCGGAATTGTTTGATTCTGGAATCCTTGTCTCTACCCAACCATCTCAAGAACCAGCCTAATTAAAACTTCTAGATCCACCACTAATGGGCCCAACCTCCTTCCCCGCCCGATATTCCGATGCCACATACAACAAAGATTTCGGCCTCCATTGCCCCAGATAGTAGAACGATCTTCCCAAACCAAAATGATGGGGTTGTGACTTGCTAAAAGAATGGATTTCAAACTTATTAATGGATTATGATACCCTAAACACCGATTGAGCCTTTACCGCCCGACATTTCAACCAGAGACAATTGAACAGTAAATTGTAAAATGTTGATAATAACCAAAATTGGGATCTCAACACTAAAATCTAGGGTGCTTTCCATAAGGACTTAATAGAGTTTGATGCTGGCCACTAGAGTTTACTTTTGTCCGTGAAAAGAAGTTTCGTACGGGGAAATGATTTTTGTTAAAGAGGCTTCAGATGCGGCGAAGATAGGAAGACCTCGGACTCGGACCTTCAGCCTTGACAAACTCTATGCCCCATTCACAAGAATTTCTTGCATGGATTCCACCTACAGGTGAACCGTAATCTCCTAGACTCCCTTATCAGCCCCTTCAATGGAAAACTTCGAGAGACACACCGGATTAATTTAAATGAAATCCATTTCATGCTAGTTTGTGGCATTCAAAGAAAGACATTAACCACCAAGTTGAAACCTATCGTGGGATCCCCCGTAGGCTTTAATTTGGTATCCTACAGATGTGAAAACATGGTTTACAAAATCGATCGATCCGGATCAAGATCGACCGATTCTCAAATCGAATCGGACCTAGTCAATCTGATTCTCACCCAAACTACCAATCTGGCCTAGACTTCCAACTAGATCAGTCGGAATCGCTAAGATCGGTCCTAGATCGACTGATCCTGGTGGATCAAAATTGGAATTGGTCGTCCCCGGAACCCAAAAACGGCCGGAATTAGATTGATTTCGGACCTGATTCTAACCCATTTTCCGGTCTGATGTCCCCCTTCCCCCATCACCACCCCCCATTCTTCCTCCCACCCTTAGGGCTCCCCTCCAGTTGCAACCCCCCCTCCGGCAATCCCCCCATCAGCCCAGCAATCCCCTCGAAGGTAAAATTTCTCCCTCCCCCTCCCCTCTCACCTCTCACCGATCTCCCCTTTCCCCCTTCCCCCATCACCCCGCCACGATCGGGGCTCCCCCGGCCCCGGACCCCCTAGCAAGTCACCCCTTTAAGGGCACCCCGAAGGGGTGGTTGTGATGTTCGATGATGGTTCTCTAATTTTGTAACCCTAAACGGAGTGATAGAAACTAATTTAAAATTTTTTATTTGTTATATGTGGATGTAGATAATTTGTCAAACGAGGAGTAAGGACAAGGTGCCGCTGTATATCGTAACATTCGATGGCAACATGGCCATTTACTAGATGTTGAGAAAAAGAGAGTGAGATATAAATGGTGTTAAAAAGACATGAATGGAGGTGAATACTACCTCAAACAACATATAGTCAATATGGATGATAATGTGAAAAATGTGATAAGATCCCAACTGAGCTTAAAGAAAAGATGAGAACATATTTAACTGGAAGAGCATTAGAGATAGAGATTAGAATTTGACAGAGACAAGAACTTCATGATACGTTGTTGGGTCGAAAAGACACCGATCTTATGTCGGGAAAAAGTAAGAAGAGAAAAAAAACAAGTACATGTCTAAATTGATTCATCACCTTCAGAAGATGAAGAGGAGGCTCATGTAATAAGAGATATAAATGCTAATAGGGCTCAGACCCGTGAAGATAAAGAAAGAAGAAGAGGGACAAGAGGTTTGAGTATCCATCCCAAACATTCTAATGTGTGGGAGGGCCCGCACCTTGTTTGAGAAACTAAATTACTTCGAACACATTCAATTCGGCCGACAGCAAACACTGCCATGTATAGGGAATAAAACAAAATATCAAGGGACTGAAGACCACAACAAGGGCTACAAAGAAAGTCTTAAAGCATATTGTTAAATTATTTCTACACGCAGATATATGAATTTTGTAGATGTTAGATTTTATTATTTATATGTGTTGGATGTTTTTGAGATTTTTGTTAACAAGGATGTCTTGTTTTTTGTTTTGATTCATGTAAGTGTCCCGACACGTGCAACCATCGGTCCTTATTTCCAGACAATGATAGATGTCATTGGTGAGGCTGAGCTAGGATTGAAAACTCCCACATCCAAGTACATATATGAGATTGATTTGGATGAAGAGATTGATAAGTTGACTTCATGGATAGATGGATTCAAATCTATATAGAATGAGAGGGGGTGTACTATAATGTGTGATGGGTGGATGGGAATCACAAGGAGGTCACTTATCAACTTACTTGTGTATTGTTCTGAAGGTATTGTATTCTTGAAGTCTGTTGATACATCAGGTCAGGTGAAGAATGTAAATTACCTGTTTGGTTTAATGAACAGTGCGGTGGATGAGATTGGGGCAGTTTGTGACTGACAACGAAAGAAGCTCATGGAGACTAGACCACACTTGTTTTGGATGTCCTGTGCGGCACATTCTGTTAATTTGATGTTAGAGGACATTGAAAAGAATCCAAGTGTCAAGTCCTTGGGGAGTCAAGGACAACTTACTACGTCATTCATTTATGGGCATCCCAAACATTTACATCTTATGAGGGAGCACATTGATGGTCATAATCTCATAAAATCAAGTCCCACCAGACTTGCCATACATTTCATTGTGTCGGAGAGCTTTTATAGATATAAGGTTGATTTGAAGAGGTTCATACTCTCCACTACATATCAACAGTACAACGATGCTTACAGAAGCTCAATGGATCAATATGATGTCTTGTTGAAGATGAAACAACTGATTGAGGACAACAGGTGGTGGGAAAATGTGCAGTACTACTTGTCTGTTATAGAACCCCTAATACAGGTACTTAGGTTGATGGACTCAAATGATAAAAATCAAATGGGATACCTGTATGATACCATGGACAAAACCAAAACAAAAATTAAAGAGAAGCATCCTAAGGGTTATAAGAAGCGGTGGAAGGTGATAGACAACAAGTGGGACAAGACTGATGCGGGACGGGACCGGGGGTCCCATGATGTCAAATAAAATCCAGCAATATATCACCCAGAAGATAAAATGCCAAACAGAAAATAACCAGCAGACTGAAATGAACCAACAGGTAACAGACCAAATATGAACAGACTTCCAACAGTATTAAACTCAAATCATAACCCAACAGTATATAGTATTCAACAGAGTAAGCTCAGAAAATTATTCCTCACAGCTTAAGAATCAGGTGACCATCGTTCATTGTCCCAAGAGGGATCCAATCCGGTCCGCAACTTGTAAGAAGCTACCTAGAGCCGGTTATCAAGTGGTCATCATCATTTTCCATACCGAAAATGTAGGCATTCACATAAAAACCGTCATTCAATCTAGCTTTATTCTCATTGCTAGAAACCGAGTATCCCTTATGAAAACCAAAGCTCGCGTAGACGATTGACTGGAAATAATAGTAACAGGAAAAGAATTCCAGAGAACCAGAAAGTCAACTAAATGTGACTGGAAGTGGACCAGTCTCGGCGATCATCAAATGTCAATGAGTCAATATCAACAGCAACCATACGTGTGTCTCCACAAAGAATCAGCAAAATAATGGAAATACCAGATTCAGACTGGAATAAGGACCAGTCATCTCATAGCGCAAGTTGACAGAATTCAATGAACAGTGAAATAAATTCCAGATACAAATGTACGCTGTGCTTGGACTGGAGAAAGACCAGTGCCTCAAGCCGGACTGAACCAGTAAATCAAGACTATGCTGAAAACGTTCGGATTGAAACTGTCGCATTCCAGTTATAGAGTATCTGTTCTTCGGAACTTTAATTCCCACATCAGTCGGATATCCGATCAGGACAACACCGGTCCTTATACTCAATGGAAATCAGCAGTAAACCCAACGGATTATAGTAAACATCCAACGGCGAGGTAAACAGCGGAATGGAGATAACTTGGAGACAGGACACAGCTTCTGAGCAACATGTTAGCAACCAGTTCAAGATCGGAAGTAGCTATTTAGAGCTAATCGATCTGCCAAACTACCGTCGACTACCTTCATGGACCAAGAACAAGCAGTATCTGTCGGGCAAAATTACAGCAGAGCGGATCTGTCGATCCAGAAGAGAACAGGTAGACAACTCACAAGAATAGCACTGTTCTATCAATACACGTAGACAAGGGATCAAGAGATCGAACAGATCTTTTAAGAAGGAGATCCCATCGTCATTGGCTGTTAGCCTCGGAGAAACAAGAAAACCTCAACATCCGCGGACGGACATTCAGTAACATCAACCGACAAGAGGCAACATCGCAGGATCTACAGCCATTAGGAAGTAGAAACTCGGCTACCGATATTGTCGACTCAAAACTTCGCTCAGTAGAATCAATAGAAAGAAACAGATCTGGACGAGTGAAGAATGGGTCGCCAAAAGCCAGATCCGGGAGTAGAAGGTGAAGACGAGCTATCTTCCAGAGGTAGGAATGAAAAAGGAGGACGAGCTATCCTCTGAGTGGTGAAAATGAAAGGGAATCCTCAGGGATCGATGAAGCATCCAACGAAAATAGAACTGAGGACAAACCAGTAGATCCGAGCGAGGGGAAGATGATCTCTCCAGAAGAACTCGCCATGTTCTCCAAGGGAGGAAGGAGATCAGGAAGTAGTCGAGTGCGCTAGGGTTCGCCGGTGGAAGAAACTCCCGTGTGAGACCAGCCGTCCGCCGCCGAGAGGGAGTCGCAGGCCAGCCGCCGGGAGAGAGTCGCGGGCCAGCCGCTCGCGAATGAAGACGGAGAGAGAAAAACCCTCGCGGGTTTAAAGACAGTCGCACAGGGGCAAAACCGGGAGCAGAAAAAACCAACGGGCTCAATTCTATTCAAAGTGTATCATATCTCTTTACAATGGGGCCCGGGTCCTATTTATAGGATCCGGCGATGTCAAGACTACATAAAAGATAAAAAAAATGCATGAAAAGCCACGTAAAAATAGAAAAAATACCAACTAATTACCTGAAATGCTAATAAAGTCCAAAAAAATGACTAGACAAATTATAAAATTCCTAAAATTTGGAAAAATTATTTAGATGGACCTAATGTCTATCTAAAATTAAAGTTTACATAAAATTTTAAATCTATTAATCGGTTCTTGCGTCCCGATTTTATTATCAGCATGAATCGGTTATTGACCTTCGATTTGATTCCCATCAAAGACACTTCATCATAATATTCATATTGCAGGTATAATTTAATTTGTTGCATTCTCTTTATTGTCATACTAATATGTTAATGCCCAACGATAAAATTTTACAAAATATTTTTTGAACCCAAAGATATAATATGGTGGGAAAGTGTGCAACGATGGTGAAGTACTATCAGACACTATTAGTAATCAAACGTCTTTGTAGGACTTTAGAAGATAGAGCATCCATTGAGGGTGAAATGGGTACTCCTTACTTACTTAGGAACCATTGAACCTTAACATAAGCAATGGACTTAACAGCCTTTCTTTTGATATTTCAGATGACTTCATATAGACATAGGATTACGATACATGGAGATCCGTATTTACAGCTTTTCACGCTGACAAAGTTTCTCCTAGTAAGCTACCTCAACATTTAAAACATAGTAAACATTGTTATAAGAATATTGCACACTTACTAATCCGTACATTACTTGTGTATTTTTGTAGTTAAGTGGTGGATTCAAGTGACCAACAAGACTGGATGGAATCCACTAGCATCTATTGTAATTCGGGTGCTAAGTCAGAACACTAGTTCATCCCAATATAAGAGAAATTAGAGCACTTTCAACCACATCCACATGAAGAGAAGGAATAGGCTGAAGAGTGCAAGATTGGAGAAGCTAATCTACTGTCATTATAATATGAAACTGAGAATAAAGAATACAAAGATAGGCAAGAAACATCTCAGCAAAGATTTGCGCAATTTGTTGGTGGATTATACAAAAAGAGAGCACAAATTCATGCCACCCAAGGCATGTCACAAGGGGATGTGGACTTAAAATTTCTATTCCAAAAGAAATATCCACTTACAATATGGATGGAAGATAAGGGCACTAAGAAAGAGCCAGAGTTCAACCCGAATGACATCATGGGCCAAAGGTGGAGCTTGACAACATCCTTTGAACTTGATAGCATCCTTGGTGAGGACAAACAAATGCAGGAAAGAGAAAAAAACTCAAGTTTCATACACATCTCCAATTCCTAATCCACCCGGGACTATAGCTTCTCCAGAGCGAGTTCCAGCTCCTGCCATAGCTTCAGCTCAAATTCTAGCTCCTGCAACAACTCCAACTCAACTTCCAAATGTAAAACCATCTACCACCACCAAGAAATATGGTAGCTTATTCAAGACTTTAAGGAAAGTTTACATGTCAACATACCAAAGTAGTCAAGGATAAGAAAGTTAAAGAGGAAGAAGTTGTCTATCAAACGCTGACATCTCTATGATACTGACACCACTCAGTCACCTCCATCAGATGAGGATGAGGAAGAATTTATTCCACCCACACAATAACAACGTATGGGGGGTGGCGGTGGAGGTGGAGGTGGAGGTTGAGGTGGTTCTATTAGCAATGCACGCACAATTAGAGTAGGTCCAAATGATTTGAGTGAGAGAAGGTATTCCTTTTCAAGTGGAAGAAGCAGTGGATGTTGGACGAAGACGAATGTCTTCGATGAGTTCATATCTTCATATCTAGATCCTATTTCAGACATTAAGCCTTGTTATCCACCATCTCCTCTAACTTCGACCGAATGTAGAGTTTATGATTTTAACAAGATGGCCCAGTCGTTATTTTCCTATGGATACGAGCCAATCATAACTTATCAGAGTCAATGGAGAATCCAAGAAGATGAGGATGAGCGGTGACGTAGATTTGTGGCAATTTCATAGTTGGTGGTGATTGGATCATTCATCATTGGAATGTATATTTCCATGACTTGTACTATTTTCTTTATTTAGTAGAATGAATATTAATGTTACTTTGTAACCACTTGTGTTAAAATCTCTCATAGAATCAAAGTTACCTGAAAATGTGGTAAATTGGGCAAATTTCGTGCTCTTATTTTCAATAATTTTTTCTCATTTCTGTACAATTTTTTACGATTTTTCCTTTTTTTATGAAACAAGAAAAGACCAATCCAGACCGATTCTGGATTGGTCTTTTTCTCAGAGGATTAATTGGGATCGGAACGCCGATCCAGATTGGATCGGTACCCACCCATCCCAATCCCGATCCCACGATCCTTGTGTGGAAAAGTAAAAACATACAGAAGTGTAACAGCAAGCTTTTGGATCTGTTGCTACTAACTTTACTTTGGGCAATTTAGAGAAGGAACAAAAGAATGCTTGAAAACTCATTTCCCCCTGTTGATATCATTTTTCATATGTCTAGTTGCATGCGAGACTAGTGTATTACCCACTCAGGCAATTACCCAGACATCTTTAGTAGGTTGTTTTTAATTAGAAAAAACTAGTGCTGTGAAAGTCCACTTCCACTAGGATTCTACCTTCCCGGTATATAATCCTAGTGGTTTTCATCCTCTTTTCCTCCTCATCCAAATCTTTTGGGTTGATTTATATTCATTGTATTCTTCTTTTACTATTAAATGAATTGTGGTGAAAGCCACCTTCAAAAACGTTACGTCAAGGCAAGAAGCCTTAAGATTTTATCAATATGTCTGACCCATAAAGAATGTATATAAGAGGGTAACTGTGGTCCATGGCATTTGCAGATAACCTAGGTGAAGCAATATTATCGCAATCAAATTTTCAGTAACATGGATAAATCATCCAAAAGAATGTAATGCAATAAGGTGATCAACCATAGGTCCATAGTAGTATGGTCATAGATTGGTTGCTAGCTCGTGTGTTCATAAAAGCTCTAATCCAAAAAAAAAGTGTGAAACTAAAACTGACTGTTGTATGGTAGCAAGTGTTGGGTGATAAAAAGGAAGCATACGTCCAGCATAAGTGCCATTGAGATAAAAAAAAGTGCTAAGATGATCATGATATACAAACATACTAAATTTGATAAAAAAATATTTAAGTTTTTAAAAAATTAAAAGAAAACTGCCACTTAAAAATTAATTGAGAGAGCATTTTGGGATGGGTTGAACTTGAACACACAAGATTCAAACCAAAAGATGCTCTGGTTAAAAATGTGTAGGCTTGTATCATATTAAGACTAAGAGAGTGCAAAGAAAGAGGGAATAGAGTGAGCCAGATAAAGATGAACTTACAGAAATGTAATTCAATATAATCTAAGATTATTTAAGCCTCTATAAAGAGGTAGCCCAAATCATGTAGGGTGGAAAGAAAGAATCTTATAGCTGACCTCATATAACCTGAGAGGTCCATATACTTTATACTATTAAACTTTTCCTCTTATATGTCCATTGTGCTCTGCAGTTGACCCTAAGGAACCGTAAGCTGCGTCCTTTCAGGAACAGCTGAAGCAGAGGCCTGATCCACTTATTATGTTGAACATGGGCCTATGAAACTAGAGCTGACTAAAGCTGAGAAGAAGATGGCTGACTACAGGCTGAACAGCAGGCCTGTGATTTGACTGGCTGATTAGCATCAGCCGGACAATTACATTTTTCCCATATTTTTTGGAATGTTTATATAGTGATCATCAATGCATTTGTGTCAAGGAACTTTCTGCTTGTAAACTTCGAGGTACTGTATAAAAATAATTGCAGATATGTGGCACAAGTTGTGAAATTAGTTATTCAAAGTTTGTTATTGGAATAGAAGACAGTAACAACAGAAGACGATGATAATTTGTACTGTAAGAATTATACAAGGTTGACAATTATAGTCTTACAGAAAAGTAAAAACCCTCTCGTTACATATGAAGATTGTATATGTTCTCCGCATCAATTTTCAAAGATACATGATTAACTGTCAATGACCAGCTTCCCAGGTAGAAACAAGTACCTCCTTGGTGCTCCTAGGAAGAAGCAAAAGGCAACTTGAACCTTTGTATTTCCGCATCCAATCAACATTTGCTGTTGACAATCCATCCTCATCTTGAATAACATTTTTGTCACCTAAAATGTTAATAAAAATATGTACATCTTCCGAAGTCAATTTTGAAAATTTTGGACTTCTTGGGAAGTCCACAGATGTTGAAACTAAAGGCCTTCTCTGAGCACTGTAGTTCATATAGAACAGCACATTTCTTGGGAAGAGTGCACATGATGTCTCAACCTCTTGGAAAGTTACACCTGTAAAATGTTTCGATCAACAATATGAAAAGGAAAAATATACAAATCATCATATCTTCTCCAAGGAGATTTGCTAAGGAGGAATGCTGATATAAATGCCACAATATTGTTTCTAGTAGTTGAAGATTTTCAAGTGCTTGGGTAATATAAGTTTCACAGGAAGCTATCAAAAGTCTATCTTGGTCAATCTTCTAAATATTGAAGATGACAGTGGGAAACAAGAACATTACTAGAAGCAGTAACAGATAATATTTTGCATGTAAGCGACAATATCAATTCAAATGACATGAAATGAGGGGAATTAAGCATGAGTTATTTAAAAATGAGGCTCCAAGCTTAAGGAATGGGATATGAACGATGAAGCCAAGTCAATGTAGGCTAGCTGACATTGAAGATTAAAGTGATAGGAAAAATTGATCTTGACGAGTCTACTAGACGAGGTCCACTTATGAAGGAATCGTGTTGGTGGAATAATGAAGTGCATGGAGCGGTAAAGTGCAAAACAAAATAGTTTAAAAAATTGCCCAACTATAGCACCAGTGAGACCTTTGAACAATATAAGAGAGCTAAAAACGAAGTAAAAAAAACAGTTAGGGAAACTAGGGAGTCAGCCTATAGCATGTTATATGATAAATTGGCACAAAAAATGTGCGAAAGATATTTACCAACAAACTAGGTGGAGAGAAAGAAGATCTCGGAATCTAGGATAGACTCGGTGTATCAAAGACCGGGAGGGGAGAGTATTAACCCGGGATGAGGACATTTAATAAAAGTGAAAATGTTACTTTGAAACGCTCTTTAATGAGCCTGTTCCGAAAGGTACAAAAGAGTCAGAAGAGGATTGGGGGCAAAGGTCTACGTTCACTCAAAACATACCCATTTAGAAGTGCGCCAAGCAATGGGAGGAATGAAGACCTTAAAGACATGAGGTCATGATAACATCTCGATTGAAGTCTAGAAGGGTTTAAGTGAGAGAGAAGTGGATTAACTAGCGCTAGCACTTCTCTTTAATAAAATAGCTACCTACTGAAGGATACCAAATGAATGGAGAAAGAGCATCATCATCTCACTATTTAATGAAAAAGAAGACATAAAGGATCATGAAAATTACAAAAGTATCAAACCCATGTGTCAGACTATAAAGTCGTGGGAGAAAGTTATGGATCTGAAAACCAATTTTTATTTTTGCCGATAAATCAACTATGGAGGTCATCTTCCTAGCTAGATGTTTAATGAAGAAATACAAAGATCTGAAAAGAGATCTGCATATAATTTTTCTTGATTCAAAAAAAGTCTATGATTGAGTTATAAGAGAGGTTCTTTGGTAGGTGTTAAGAAAGAAAATAGTACTCAATTGGTACATTAACATCATCAGAGACATGTATGAAGGTGCGACCATGTAAGTTTCCTCCTAGGGAGGGGAGTCAAAAGCCTTTCTAATGTTAGTTGGGTTACACCAAGGGTCCACTTTCAACCCATACCTTTTTGTCCTAATCATTAAAAAATAACTAAGAATATATAAGAGATTTTATCTTAGTATATGATGTTCGCAATCGATATTGTTCTAATTGACAAGACTCGGTGTGACATTAATAAGAAATTTGAACGATGGAGAACCGAGTTAGAAACTAAGAGGTTCAAAATTAACAAAATGAAGATAGAATATATACACTTCAAATATAGCAATGCTCCAAGAGTTGAAAAAGTTGAAGTAACATTGGACAGAAAAATTCTCATCCCAAATACTCAATTTAAATAGTTGAGTTCAATCTTACATATGTAAAAGAAATGTGACGAAGATGACAGCCATAAGATTAAAATAGGATGGCTAAAATAGAGGCAGACAACGGGGATTCGTGATCGTAAAATCTCTCAAAAATTGAAAGTAAAATTATATCATACAACTATAAGACCTAACATGTTCTATAGTAATGAGTGTAAGACAACTAAGAAAAAATATATTGTCAAATTGAGTGTATTGAAATACAAATGCTATGGTGGATGTGTGACCACACATGGGTAGATAGAATCCGCAATGAATACATTAGAGATAAAGTGAAAGTTATGAGAATTGATGATGTAGTAAAAACGGGAAGACTTTGTTAGTTTTGGCATATCAGATGGAGTTCTTTTGAGACACCTGTCAAACAAGTCAAGGCCTTGATATTGCCGACACAAAAGAAGCGGAGAGGTAAATCCAAGTTAACGTGACATAAATAAATCTAGTATAACTTGGAGAAGCTAGGCATACAAGAGGAGTTAGTTGAGGATCATGTAGAATGGAAAAGGTGAATCCACGTAGCCGACCCTAATTATTTAGGATCAAGGCGTTGAGTTTGAGTTTGATTTTGCATATAAGCTGCCCACTTTCAAAATAACTTCCTGCGTATGCTCTAGAAGCAACATAAGATAATATTCTGCCTTAAAAAAGAGCATCTAGCACCCTTAAACCCAAGAATAGGTGAACTGGAGTATCATGGGCTCAGAATCAGTGCAACAGCAACCGACTCGTCTATTGATGGCATTTATTTGAACCCTGACCATAACAAAAGGTTGGAAGTTCTATCAACCATGTTACATTGTCTAAATATAACGAAATACAATGCAAACATGGAATGGAATAAAAATAAGCACGATGCACATCAACAAAATCTTAAAAGATGAGATAAAGAATTCTGGATGTAAATGTGGCAACCCGATAAGATAATCACAAGACAATAATCAGCATTTTTAAGTGTGATCAGTATCATCGGTTAAGGTATATGAGGGGTAAAAGAAAAACAAAAACAAGTAACCTGGTTCAACCCACAGATTGTTTGCTTATTCTAGTCCCAAAGTAATAAATTATGGGATGTAACACAGAAACAAAACATATGAGTGAAAAGAATATGGTCCACTATCGACTTCCATGATGATGTTAGAATAAAATACGATGGAGCCGGATAATAAATCGTTACCCCAGAGTCCCTCCGTCCAAGACCCCGCATGAAACTGAAACTACGGAATAAGCAGTAAGCACGCTTGTGGCAGATGTTTTCATAATTGTACAAATGCTGATCGGAAACAGAACGTGCACCAACCCAAGAGGAGCAACTCGGGAACGGTAAATTGGAATCAAGGAGCAACCAAGAACCAATTCGAAAAGGTAGATGGAATGAGAAACCATCACAACAACAATCCATGAAATATCCCGCGTGTTTATGCATTTTTTTCCACCCATCTACCTGGAACACAAGTCTCGGGCGGCAGGAACAGTTTGCTCGCTCCACTGACGGCAGGACGAGAGCGCCACCATCTAACAATAGACTGCGACGCGGATCTCGTTTTCTGCATTGCACCCCGCATCCTCTCTGCAACGTTCTGCACGAACCGCAGACCGCTGAGGTGTCGATGTGGTATTTTCTGGCGACAGGGATGCGAACAAGCTGAGCAGCGCTTTTCAAGGAGATTTTTTTTAAATAACACCTTATGGGGTGTTTGGTTGCGTGATAACTAGAGTTTTTATTTTAATTTGTAAATGTTATAACGAAAGTGTAGATCAACAAGTGTTTGACTCGTGTAATAATTTTTTATCTTAAAAAATTTTTAATCTTCTTACACAACATTGAGAGCGCGTCCGCTCTCCCCGATTAACTACCATGACGCGCCGACCGTGCGTAGCACGGTTGGCGTCGTCCCTCCGCCTGGGGGCGGAAGGCGTGGGTACGTCGAGTCTGCTATGCCGCGGGCGTGGATGACTACTGGGTCACGTGACCAAAAAAAAAAAAAAAAAAACTACCATGACGCACTTCTCTCTCCCTCCGAGCCCCCTTTCTTCACGAAATCGTCAGCCCATCTCCGAGCCTCCGTTCTTCGCGATGTGATCTCCAGCGGCGACACATCTTCAATGGCTTCCCCCTTCCTGGTGCGGGCGATGCAACGGCGGAAGAGGTGGCAGCCAGCGGTGGAAGACGTGACGGTGATTAAAGGCAGCACACCTAGGAGAGGTGACGAGGGGGAGTCGCAAGCATAGACAGGGAGGTTGGTCTTCACCATCTTCATCCCAGGGAATGTCTAAGGCATTGTTGTCGAGAACAGGGGTAGATGGGAAGGCAGAGGATGAAATCGTGGATCTACCTTTTTGATGCACCTTTGTGCCGATTGTTAGATTTTTTTGATTGGGCGACGGGGGAGGAGAAGGAATGGAAAGAGTAACATGGCCACAAAGATGAAAATAGCCATTTGACTCTTCTTATTCGCCATGGCCCACCCGACGGTCACCGGCGGCAGGCGGCCACATTGCACCACCACTTTCTCTGCCAATGGCCAGATACATCTGTCAGCCAGGACAGCATCGTCATGGAGAGATCTGCGGAAGAGCTCCCACGACTCTGGGCCTCCATGCCAATGCAGACTTCCTCCAGTGTGTCGCCATCATGATCTTGCAGCCGTTGCCGTCTCCGGGGAGGGGAACTCCGATCCGCTTCAAGTCCAACAACTCCAGACAATTCAACAACCGCCAAAAATCGATGGTGGTTGTGGGAGTTCCAGTAGAGGATCTCAACAGCGGACAAAGAACATCACACCCGCCCAATTCCATGCGTCAAGGGTGTCTTCTCCTATGGCAACATGGCATTCTTCGAAAAATTCTCAAAAAGGCGTTAATCGGTGGTAATCTCCGGCAACATGCTCTACTTGTGGTGGGGCATAAGGAATAGGATGGAGGTAGGGTGGATACAAGGAGTCCTCGACCCGATTCCGCGGGGTCCAATTCCTTTTTATCTTTTTTGGAATTGCTTGATTCGATAGGTCTTGATTCCTCTAGAAATTTTTATGACAATGGTTGGGCTGCTTTGAAGTAGTTGGTTATTTAAAAAAAAAATTTACCAAACACCTTATTATTATTTTTAAAAATTAAAAAATATTTTTCGAACACTATTATTTCATAGTTTTTACTTTTAAATTTTATCATGTTTATGTTTATAATATAATTTTTTGTCATGGAACTTTACAAAAAAATAAAATGTAACCAAACACCCTATTAGTGTCTATTTGGATCCATGAAAAACTAAATTCATCTGAAAACCTCTTACGTTGCACATGATTTTTCAGAGATTTTGAAATTTTGATAACGTCGTTTGGTTCATTTGGTTGCTCGAAAAATATTTTCTTAAGTAATTATTTCTCTTATTTAATTATATGTAAAGTATGTTTTTAAAATGTTGTATTATAATATTCTTATTACATAGTTCACATAAATATGATTTTAATCAATAAAACATGCTCCTCATATTTATCAACTTAAATTATAAACAATATAAAATAGTTAAATTATAATAGCTGGAGTTTTTATTTAGTTAAATAATATTTATTATAATTAATATGAGATTAATGAGTACTACTCTCTCTCCCATCCTTTCAGATTCCTCTAATATCCCTTTCTATCACGTTTCTCTTCTCCGTTTCCTTATTCTTCTTCCTTTCTATTTTTTTATTACCTCTTCTTATCCTAACCATCCCCCCGAACTCGCCGTTTACCCTTCATCTACATCGCGTCCGCAAGTTTCTCCATCGGCGTCATTTCTTTTGAGTGTGTGCGCCTCGCCTTTGGCGCCGTGCTGACCAGCGCCCGCGGCCGTCCGCCGCCGCTCCTAGGCACAGCACCACTCCCCACCACGCCTCGGCCGTTGACCGTGCATCGGCCGCCTCCCAGGACCTCGCCTCGTCGCCATCGTCCTGTTGACTGCCCCTCTTCGTGGTTGCCCTCGTGTGACGCCGCTGTTGACCAGCCCTGTGCCCGCGCGTCGTTGCCTCGGCCGCCTCCTTTTGCTTGCCCGTTAGCACCCCCCTCGCCGCAGCGTTGACGGCCGGCCGTTGCCTTGCACACCCACGCGTGGTCACCGCCCTGCCCATGGTCGCCGTGCAACTGCACGTCAACCCCGCCCGCGCGCACCCGCGGCCTCGCCGTGTCGCCCCCCACCTCAGCCTGCGTAGCATTACGGCACCTTCCCAGGCCGCCGTGCTCCCTCAGTCGCCCGCCGCCCTCGTCGCCTCTGTAAGGAATCAATACATGATAGCGGAAAAATTTTGATTCCATAAAACCATGATCTTTGCCTTGATCGATGCCGAACGAGTAAAACCAGGAACCGAATATGAAGTAGAACGAGAGTACCTCATGGGATTTCTCAAATCCCTCACCATGGATGAAGAGAGGACATTCCTCCTTGCTGAAAACCGTTCAAGTGTCCGGTCTCTAGCGGTATCCACACGATCTGCTTCAATAGACGAGTTCTCTCTTTCTTCGGGCCTCCAGAAACCTCCCAGATCCAAGCTTAACCATGGGAGATCACCTTCTAGAAAAGAGAGGAGGAAGAGAGGAGGCTTGGGACGTGCTCCAGCCATATGGCTTGTTAGGGTTTGGCTTCATAAGCCATTTATATATAGAAGATGAAATTTTTCATAAAAACCCAAAACTTCTATAAAATTGCGTCCATGCCCTCATCTTATTGACCAGATCTATTGTGTGTGACCCACTAGGCCCAATAGTCAAATTGGTTGAAGCTTTAATTAATTTAAAAGAACAATTCCTTTAAATTAAATCAAAACCGTTATCTAATAATAGCTTTGATGGCTTTCTGATCATAAAGGGTACAAGCCACATCCTATGATCCCAAATGACTTTGGGGAGTTAAATAGCATCCATTGAGCCTTTCCATCATCAATTACCACACGGATTTAAATCCTCGTTCATACAATGTCCCGGTCGGTCAGGGGTTCGGCATTGACTGTCAACCCCTAAGTATTCCAACACTATGAAATCTTGTACTCATGAATGGATCAACGGGAAAACTCCTTTTCCAATTATCCTATCTACCTTGGCCAAGGATTTAGAGTACAATCCATAGGACATTCTCTCTCTCCTACCGAGAGTGAACGATCCCCTATTGTCCGCTCAATTGCCTCCACCAGGTTTCCCATATACCCAATCCATTAACTATATAGGACCACAATACTAAGTGATCCATCACCAATAGTCAAAGTACATAGTACGCCCGGCAAGACATCTTTGGCGACTCGGTCAAAGATCCAACCGTGCTATTGAGATGTAAGAATAACTCGATAGACAGTTCGGTAAGATACCGATCGAGGTTTTCCTAAATTGGTCGATTCGGTGAACTCATTCCACTAATGAGCACCTGTGTGTGTATCTCAGTGTCCCCACAATGATGACCAATGAGATCGGTCATTCTCATCATATGAGAAGACATCACACACACTAGTCTATCCGGATTCTTGATGTCCCGTCTCAAGGATCCTATGAGTAGGAACATTTAGATCACATACCTCTAGATGATCGATCTCATTATCATGATCTCATCATGATTCAATCATAAAGGACTTCATTACGATATACGCTTCTAATAAAAGCTAGTAACGAAGTTTTGCCTATTTAATTGAATGAGATATTCCTAGAAATGTCGAATCATATCATATATGATTGGCTTGTAGGGCATATATTTTTATCAACTCGTTGGTCCCTGGCCCCCATCGCCGCGCGACGTCACCCCCTCCCCCTCCCCCCCCGTTGACCTCACTGCGTGACCGCTGCCTCGTCCCGCCCCATTCCGGCGTTCCCACCAGCCCCGTCAGTAACGCCCCCCCTCGACTGCTCCCGCCTGCCGCCGCCACCTGCGGCCACCGTCTTGTGTGCCACGGCTGTAATACCCCAGATATTTATTAAAAAAAAATAGTTATTATATTTAATATTTGTTTTATTTATAGTAATCTACCTTCCTTCCTTATCCTTACCATTTTTTCTCTCCCTCCGGATAATCCTCACCGCCGCCCCCTCTCCCAATCGAACTCTACCTCTCTTCCCCGGTCCGGGTCAGACTCTCCCTCCTCCCCCTCTATTTTTATCCCCGCGTGCAGCAGCACCCTCGCCTCCCCCTTCTCGTCTCCCGCGAGCGCAGCAGCCCCGCCCTCCTTTTCCCTCTTCTCCTTCCTTCTTCTTTCCTCTTCTCTCCTGCCCGCAGCGCCCGCGCGCGCCGGCCTACCCACCGCCGGCGCCAGCCCACCGCCGAGTGCAACCCGCGCTCATCTCCTTCTTCTTCTTCTACTTCTTCTTCTTCTTCTTCTTCTTCTCTCATGGTTGCACCCACCCGGGAGCCGCCGGCGCCACCCGGCCACCTGCACCGCCGGCATCCGCGCAACGTCGCCGCCGTCCGCGACAACCCCCCCCGTCTTCTCCCCGCGCGCCGTCGCCGCCGTCCGCGGCCGCCCCTTGGACACTCCCGGACAGACGCCGGCATCGGCCGCCGCCGCCGCGCGCGACGCCGCCGGCGACCACCGCTCGCACCCTCCCTCGCGGCCGCCGTCTCCCCTCCCGGCCGCAGCACCGGCGCCGCCGCCCGCAGCGCCGTCTCGCTCGCCGCGCGCCCGGCTCCGACGCCGGTGCCGCCAGCCCGCCGCGGCAGCCATCGCCGACGTCCGCCGGCCAGCGGCCGTGCGAGCCGCGCCCGCCTACCACCACCCCGCCGTCCCGCCGCCGCCCGGCGACGGCCCCGCCGGCGCGCGCCAACCTGCCCCCTCCGCGTGTGGTCCGCGCATGCGCCCCCCCCCGGTGCGCCAACCCGCGGCCCCCCCTCCGCCGGTCTCTCTCTCCTCTCTCATATCTCTCTTATCTATCTCTCTCTCCCTCTATTGCATATATATCTCTCTCTCTATTATTATCTTTAATTCAATATTCTTCTCTAATTCTTTTATATTATTCTATTGTCCCTTTTTCAGTGTATTATCAAGATAATGTTTGGTTCAGTTTTTTTTCATCGCCGTCATGACCACGACATATTCTTCAACCGGATCGACTCCGTTGGAACTCCGTGCGCCGTTCGCCGTTGCCATCAAGGTAGGCGTCTCGGCTATCCTTAGCACTCTAATATTTTTATTAAACCGTAAGAATCATGTTTAGATCACCAGGATTAGAAGATTGTAGTTAATGGACTGTTTTGGATTTATTAGCATGTTTAGTTAGAGTTAGATTAATTTGTCTAGACCGTGCATATTTAGATTAAATTAGTTATTCATGTATGTTGGTCATCATGATAGGTTATGTATGTTTAAATCTAGCTAGTTTAGTATGTCTGCATCGCGATTAACCTTAATCATGTATATCTCGATTTGATAAAAAGCCGATGTAAGGTTTAGGCATAATGTTGGTAGAGTTTAGTTTATTTTTCTTTTATGTGATAGATAGTTCTGTTTAAGCATGTGATTAATGTGTTTAGGTTGTAAATTGCATGATTCCATGTATATGCATTAGTTTGTGATAGACTGTGGTATGGTATGCAAATATGTGGTGCATAGAACCATGGGTGTTCATCTATGTATTTCATGTTTGATTGCCAATTAAATGTTCATGTGTTTACTGTCTGAGTTAATTATATGCTTGCATGGTGTGGAATGTGGTTAGTGCAGTGAGCTGCATTGTGATGGAAATGTACTTCACCAGACTAAATTAGTGACCCGTGGGCAGCGGAGGTTAGTTGAATCTAGAGCATCCTTCGATCCCAGATACCGCGGTTCATCCTAAGTACTCCCCTGCCTAGGGGTACTATGGGATTTAGTTACTATATGTTACTTCCTACTATATGGTAAATCTGGTGCTAGTTTTGTGATGTGACTACATTTATCAGATGGAGCATGATATTTACTCAGACAGGTGTCTAGTTGTGTGGATTGGCATAGATGGTAGTGTTATAGATGTGTCATTGGTTTTATGTCAGGTCTATGTGTTCTGTGCATACCTAGAGTAGTCTAATGTGTAGGTTATGTCAGTTTTTATGCATTTGGAGTCATGTCATCATATGGGGTAATAGAATGACTTTGTAATCACTTAATTAAAGATATATAATTAGTTTATACCCTATGTATTAAATCTGATTTTTTTTAGGCTTATTATTCTATCATACCACTAGAATCATTATTATAATGGGGTAGTTCGGGTGTAAGTCCTACTGGGTCTGTTGTGACTCACCCCTTCCGTTGTTAATATTTTCAGGAGTGTAGGTTTAGCGCAGCAGAAGCGTAGTGGTATTTTGGAATTCAAGGAGCTAGTGGATTTCTCATTCAATGTGGTATTTAATTTGTTTAGATAGGTATTTGTTTATGGTGTTATTATGTTGTAAAGTTTGGAATTATTTAATTGGATTGTGAATTTTGGTATTATTTGGTTCCAGACCGATATCCTTTCCCGTTACGTCGCCGGATTATCTTCCGCTGTGCATGTTAAAAATCCAGGTCGTGACAGATTGGTATCAGAGCATTAACTCGGCCTGAATGTCTATTTTGACATGCCCGGGTTCTTGATATCGGTTTGGATTAGATGGAATTGATAATTGGAAGATCATGATCTTAGATAGAGTGAGTAATTTAGATTGTCTATTAGACTGAGAATTTTGGATGGCATTGGAGTTTGATATTAGATGGGTATTTTAGATAGATTAGAATGAGCTAGATGGACAGAGATTAAGTAGTTAGATTGATAGGTAGCTATGTTTGGATAGATTGATGAAGGAATTGTTAGTTAATGGGTTGATTTGTTAGATAATTAGATAGATTGATGATAGATAGTTATATAGATGGAGGGGGTGGCATGGTGGGCGGCCGCGGGCGGGTGGACACGCGCAGTGGTGGCGACCAACGAGGGGGGGTGCCGAGTCAACGGGGGGGGGGGGGGGTGGCGGTGGTGACGTCGTGCGGCGACGGTGTTGTATGTGCGGGGAAGGCTGTCGACGGGGTTGGCGGCGAACGGTGCAGGCGGCCACGAGGTCAACGGTGGGGGGTCGATGCGGCGGGCGGCGGTGCCGCGGGCACGGGTGTGGGCGCAGGCGGGACGGTGCGGCGGCAGCCGCGGCGCTGCGCGTGCGGGGCTGGCGGCGGACGGCGGCCGCAGGCGGCGACGCCAATGCGCAGGGCGACAGAAGCCGCAGAGGCGGTGGCGCGCGTCGCGGCGAGGGCCATCAACGGAGGGGGGACGCTGCCGACCAAGGGTGGGGCGGCGGGATCGAACATGACAGAGGGGAAGACGGCAAACGTGAAGAAGATGAAGTAGAAACGACGATTTATAGTGATTAGGGTTGGAGGAGAGAAAAACGGAAGGGAGAGAGAGAGAAACGTAAATTAAACATAATTAATCACATATTAATTATAATAACTTTTATTTAATTAATTAAAAAAATACCCTTGACGTTACAGCCGTTGCCACCAAGCACCTTCACTTGTGCACCGCCGGTGCACAGATGCCACCCCCTCCGCGGTTCTCTCTCTCTCTCTCTCCTATCATTCTCACTCTCCTATACGATCACCCTATTCTCTATTTCTTCTATTTTATTCTATTATCTCTTTTCCAACTGATTATCAAAGATATTGTTCGGATCGATTTTCCATCACCGTCGTGACCGCGGCATACTCATCATCCAGATTGATTCTCTTGAAATTTCGTGCGCCATTCGTCATCGGCGTTAAGGTATACGTCTCGGTTATTCTTAGCACTCTTATATGTTTGATTAAACCGTAAAAACCTATTTAGATCATAATGATTAATATGATATAATTAGTGGGTTATTTCTGGCGTATTGGCATGTTTAGATAGAGTTAGATTAGCTTGTTTAACCATGCATGTTTAGGTTGATTTAATTATTCATGTATGTTAATCAGCATGTTAGGTTTTCCTATGATTGAGTCTAGTTAACATAGCATGTTATGCATTGCGGTGATCCTTAATATATATATTCTGATTCGTTAATAAACCGATGTGAGGAGTTAAGCATTACAATCATATCATTTAGTTTTGTATCATATAGACTATGATTAGTAGAGACTATCAATGCATGCACTTAGTAGGTTAGTTTGTAAACTTGCATAATTCTACATTAGATACATCATATAGTTAGATTGTTCTACATGTGTTAAACTATGATGTGGTATGCAAATATGTGGTACGTAGAGTCATGAGTGTCTTGCTAGGTATTTCATGTTTGGATTGCCGATTGCATGTTCATAGTTATTTGTCTGAGTTATTTGTATGCTTGCATTGTGTGAGATGTGGTTAATGCAGTGAGCTGCATTGTGACGAAAGTTTACTTCACTAGACTATGTTAGTGGCCCGTGGGCAGGGGAGATTAGTTGAATTCGAAGCATCCTTCGATCCTGGATACTGTAGTTTACCCTAAGTACGCCCTTGCCTAGGTGTACTACGGGATTTAGTTACTATATGTTACATCCTACTATATGATAAATCTGGTGTTAGTTTTGTGGCATGGCTACATTATCCAAATGGAGCATGATATTTACTCAGATAAGTGTTCAATTGTGCATTGTGTTCTATGTATTAGTGGTCTAATGGAGTCTTTTCATGATAGGTCTATATGGTGTATGCATACTTAGTTTAGTTAAATGTGTAGGTTATGTCGGTTTTAGTGCATATAGAATCATGTTAACCTATGGGGTAGAATAAAGGCATTGTAATCATTCTAATTGAAGATATATTATTAGCTTAAATCATATGTATTATAATCTGATTTTTAGGTTTATTATCTTTAATATCAATAGAGAATCACCAATATAGTGGGGCAGTTCAGGTGTAAGTCCTACTGAATTTGCGGTGACTTACCCTTTCCATTGTTAATATTTTCAGGATTGAAAGTTTAGCGCAGCAGAAACGTAGTGGTGTTTTAGAATTCGAAGAGTTAGTGGAGTACTTATTCAATGTTGGTATTTAATTTGTTTAGATAGATGTTTGTTTGTTGTGTTAATAGGTTGTAAAGTTTGGAATGGTGAATCTGGATTGTGAATTTAGTCTTATTTGGTTCCAAATCGATATTTTTCTCCGTTACGTCGCTGGATTATCTTCTGCTGTGCATGTTAAAAATCTGGGTCGTGACATAAATATTCAATAATTATTTAATAAAATGCTTATTTTATTTGATAACATATAAAAATAAATCATCTTAAAAGGGATTACATGTGACAACATTTTTATAATATATTAAAGTATAATCTATCATTTAATTTATATGAAAATTTTAAGTTGAAATCTCACTATCTATTAGAAGTGAGAGTAGTCAATTTGTCAACAAGCATCCGGATGGTTTCCTGTCTACCTGCGTCATTTTCATTGTAGATGTTATCTCTCCTATTTTGCCGCCGTCCAAAGCCTTCATGGGCTTCCGTCCCTCCCTGCACTCTCGGTCTCCCCCAATGCTTGCGGAACCACCCAACCCTCTCTCTCGTGCCTTCTCGGCCTTGATTCCGCCTATTCCTATTTGTTTCTATCTCTCTGTTTATATATTTATGGAGCTCTCATGCAGTGCTAAAGCATCACTAACCTCCGTAAGAATTTCCTGTACTTCCGTATGAGCTACCCTCATCCTCTTCTCCGCTGCCCTCGCCTTTTCCCTCCTCTCCAATCCTTCCTCACTCCTCGTCGTCTACGTCCTCGCCAGTTGGTGCTACTTCTACGTCTTTCGCCAGCAGACCAGCCCCTCTATTAGAAGTGAGAGTAGTCAATTTGTCAACAAGCATCCAGACGGTTTCCTGTCTACCTGCGTCATTTTCTTTGTAGATGTTATCTCTCCTATTTTGCCACCGTCTGAAGCCTTCATGGGCTTCCATCCCTCCCTACACTCTCGGTCTCCCCCAATGCTTGCGGAACCACCCAACCCTCTCTCCCGTGCCTTCTTGGCCTTGATTCCGCCTATTCCTCTTTGTTTCTATCTCTCTGTTTATATATTTCTGGAGCTCTCACGCAGTGCTAAAGCATCACTAACCTCCGTAAGAATTTCCTATACTTCCACGTGAGCTACCCCGTCCTCTTCTCCGCTGCCCTCGCCTTCTCCCTCCTCTCCAATCCTTCCTCACTCCTCGTCGTCTACGTCCTCACCAGCTGGTGCTACTTCTACGTCTTTCGCCGACGGACCAGCCCCTCATCGTGCTCAGCAGGTCAGTCTCTGGTAACAAAGTCCTCGCCAGCCTTATTGTCATCATGCTGCTCACCTTCTTTACCACTCTGTTAGGGTCACTGATTGTGTCGATGCTGATGGGTGGGGCAGCCGACATGCTGGCACATGGCATCTTATTGTTGTTGGATGACATATTCATCGATTATGGGTCTGATTTATGAGAGAACTCCAATCTAAGAGAAGAACCCCCTTAAGTGGACAATTCTACTCAGGGGAATGGCAGGGATAGGGAAGCGTTTCCCCACCTAGTACCTGTCTGATGACATCTTCATCGATTACGGGTCTGATTTATGAAAGAACTCCAATCCAAGAGAAGATCCCCCCTTAATTGGACGTTTCTACTCGGCGGAATGGCAAGGGCGGCGAAGCGTCTTCCCCACTTGGTGCCATTGGGTATGTGTGCCCAAAATAGATACATGCACCTACATCCATGCATGCTTTTTGTTGATTCATGAAATATTTATGCAATTTATTAATTTCCAATGAGCCTTAATTGTGCTAGGTATGCCATGATAAAGTTAAGTCTTTATATTCTGGATATTACCCCTTGATATGCATGTTGAATAAATGTGGTTGAACCTATCAGCTCTCACCGGTGAATGTTCTCTTGATCAATAGAGAATTTATGTTGCTTGTCTTGCACAGGGAAAATATTCACATTTTTCTATTTCTTGAATGCCTTCTATTGACCTCTTTTCTTCTTGCCATGCATAGGGTATGTGTGCCCGGAATAGATACATGCACGTACATCTATGCATGCTTTTGTTAAGTCATGAAATATTTATGCAATTTCTTAATTGTCAATAAGCCTTAATTGTGCTAGGTATGCCATGATAAAGTTAAAGTCTTTATATTTTGGAGTTTTTTGAATGCCTTATGTTCCTAGGATTAGAATCAATCACTAGATTTGATTAGTGCCAACTCTCCGAACCATGCTTGTATCGGTCTCTTTTTTTCGTCTCGTGCATTGGGGGTTGACAACTATGAAGCTCAATTTTTTGGATAGATAAAACATTGAAGGAGCCAAACTTTCTTGTTACAACTTAACTAGATTGAACTAGATTGAGGACTTTTATGAGCTTATGATGTTGGATGATCCATGGCATTTCCGTATGCTGTAGGTTCAAAGAAAATTGAGATAGTATCATTTGCTAATAACAATTCTATTATATTATACAATTATTGTTTCTATAGTATATTTATATCTACTTTCTTTCCATGTGCAAAGTGCTTGTATTACATACTATGGTATCATTTGCTTATTTTGCAAGATAGGATAACACTTGTATCTCTTAACATGGCCAACACACACTTGGCTTGCACATCCAAGATAACATAGCCACGCCATTTTGTTTACCTTATATAGTGTGCTTAAGTCCTATCTCTACCTTAAACTTTAACTTTGCACTCTGCTTTAGTTGTCCCTTCCTCTTCATTCTTATTAGATGGTTTGGCATTCCATTTGAAGTGAAAAAGCTTGTGAAAGGAAGGCCGTTAGATAATTTGGAGTTCTTGTAGTGAATGAAAAGATACTGTGACTCAGTCAATGGAGGCACATTAATCAAGTAAGAACGTGTCTTGGGTGATCTTTGTGTAAGGAATCGTCCATTAAAATTTGGTGCAGCGGAAGCGACGATTCCTATGGGTTCCTTTAGAATCCGTCTCAATCAGAACCGAACGACGAAAACCGAAAACCGATCAAATCGGGTTCGAATATACCTGATAGGGATTCATATAATCCCATGGAGAGGAAGGAGATGAGCTTCTCAAGCTCTTCAAACCGTTCAAGTGTCCGGTCTCCAGCAGTATCCACACGAACTTCATCCACAGCAGGTTCTCCCTTCGTGCCGGCCTCGAGAACTCTTCCCGATCGGAGCTCCATCGACCATGGACACCTTCTAGAGAGAGGAGGAGGTAGGGAGGAGGCTAGGGACGTGGTTTTCACCCTTGGCTTGATAGGATTTGGCTGAAACCATTGGTATTTATAGAGAATTATGGAATTTTTCATAAAAACCCAAAATCTCTATAAATTACGCCCTTGCCCCTGTACTTGTGGATAAGTCCTTTTGTGTGTGACCCACTAGGCCCAATAACCTATTTGGTTGAGGCCTAAATAAAATAGAACAATTCTATTTAATTTTAATTAAATCCGTTATCCGATAACAGATTAATCAGCCTACCGATCATGAAGGGTACGAGCCACATCCCATGATCCCAAATGGCTATGGGGTTAATATCATCTCCATTGAGCCTTTCCATCATCAGTTACCACATGGATATAAACCCTCATCCATCCAATGTCCCGGTCAGAAAGGAGTACGGCATCGACTGTCAACTCCTTAGTGTACCGACTCTATAGGATCCTGTACTCAGAATCGGATCAATTGGAAAACTCCTTTTCTAATTATCCTATCTACCCTAGCCAGGGATTTAGAGTACTATCCCATAGGACATTCACTCTCACTTACCGAGAGTGGACGATCCCTTGTTGTCCACTCAATTGTCTCCATCGGATTTTCCTTGTACCCGATCCATCGCTATATAGGACCATCTAAATTGTGATCCATAAGTCAATGGTCAAAGCACAAGTTCCATCCAACAAGGCATCTTTGGCGACTCAGGTCAAAGGTCCAACCATGCAACCGTGATGATAGAAAACCCTGATAGACAGTTCGGTAAGATACCATTCAGGGTTTCTAATTCGGTCAGTTCAGTGAACTCATTCAACTAATGAGCACATGTATGTGTATCTCAGTGTCTCCACACTAATGACTAATGAGATCGGTCGTCCTCATCACATGAGAAGACATCACATACACTAGTCTATCCGGATCCTTGATGTCCCGTCTCAAGTATCCTATGACTAAGAACATTTAGATCAAATACCTCTAGATGATCAATCTCATTATCATGATCTCATCATGATTTAATCATCATTGTATTTGATCAAGGACTTCATTATGATATTCACTTCTAATAAGAGCTTATAATGAATATTTGCCTAATTAATTGAATAAGATATTTCTATAAATGTCGAATCATATCATATATGATTGGCTTGTAGGGCATACATTTCTATCAATCTCCCACTTGCACTAAAGCCAATCACCATCTGACTGATCTGTATCAGCTCAAGGTGAAGCTCAAACACTCTTTGAGTAACTGCTTCAGTTAGTGGATCTGTAATGTTATTAATGGTAGATACTTTATCTTTAATTATATCTCTATAGGTTGCAATCTCTCTGATTGTATGGTATCGCCACAGAAGTTCTAAACTTCTGATGAGACATTGGCTCTACTCCATTGTTTTCTCAAAACAATGATACACTTTCAGAGAAAATTGAGACAATCACATATCAAATATGTAGATGAAAAACTTCATCTAGACTACTTCTCAAGTAGTGTGCAACCACTATGTAAACTTGTTTACATATGCTGTAGAACTTACAGTGTTCTATCACATAGAACTCTTTCAACTCACTGCACCACCATAATTCTGACTTAATATCAAACTTATTTGATTAGAAGCTTGTGTTTGTTAAACTACAAGACTTCAAGTCTTATCCTCCAATGTATAGAGATACATTCTCAGTGCTTCTCAAGTACCAAATGATATATCTCTAAACTATCCAGTGACTCTCACCTGGAACTTCCTGATGAATGCTCATAACACTTAGAGCATTAATCATATCATGTACATAGCATCATATAAATAATAAACCCTATGACAAAGGCATAAGGGTTCTATTTATGTGATCTCTTTATCTTTCAAGAAGTCTACAAAGATAACATTTTACAGAGATCAACTCCACACCACATAGGTAAGAAACCTATCTTGGAGTTTATCATGTCAAACCCTTTGACTATGGTGACTACGTACATTAACTGGGCATTGATTTTAGATCTATCTACATAGATCTCAAAACCCAAATTGTGTTTGGAGGATCAATATGATAGCTAGGTTCACTTATGATAACACACCTACTTCATTCTCAATGAGTAGTATGTCATCAACATAAAATGTCAAGAAAGTAACATCACTCCCACTTATCTTGTTGAATACACAAGGCTCCTCTTCGTTCTTAACGAAGTCATAAGATTTAATCTCATTAAACCTTATATATGATCTATGGGAAATTTTTATTCAGTCCATAAATGAACTTATTACACACTCTTCTTGGATGTTATTGGGACTTGATTCCCTATAGTTGTATCATATACACCTATTCCTCAAATTACTTTAGAGGAACACTATCTTAACATCCAATTAGCTTATCTCATAATCATAGAGTGTTACAATCAAAATCCGAATGGATTAATCCATGGAATAGGTAAAAATCTCATCATAGTCAACCATTTGACTTCAATGATATCCTTTTTCAACTATTCTCACCTTTGAAGGTATCTACCTTCTAATCCACTCCAAACTATTCTTTAGTGATCCATTTATTCCTTATGTATACTATATCCTTAGGTGGATCTATCAAGTTCTAAACTTGATTAGAATAGATAAAGTTTATAACGGATTTTATTGTCTCTTCCCATTAATGAATCAATATCTCATATTGGTTCTATATAGATCCTAGGATCAATATCCTTATTATCTTATGCCTCATTTCATCTATCAGAGATATGTCTCACATATCTCTTAGGTAGAATGGACACAAGTAAAGACCTATCATTTGTCCTTGTGTAATTATTAACTAGCACCTTAATAGAAGTGTTATTGGGTTGTGGGACTGGAACATCTTCCATATATACCTTGCTCCCACTATCTTTCTTAAGAAGGAACTTTTCCTTTATAAATATAGTGAGCTGAGCAACACATACCCTTATACATAAGGGTCGTATATTTAATATCCAAAAGTTTCCTTAGGATATTCCACAAGCCAACACTTTATAGTCTTATATTCCAACTTGTTAGAGTTATACTTCTTCACCAGGTCGGACAATCTGAAACCTTAACTTGCTTAAGGTCAAGTTTTAACCCCTTTTCCATATCCTATATGGAATAATCAGAACAGACTTAGAAGGTACCTATTAAGATCAAGTGGTTATAATGAGTACTTAACCAAAATTAGACAGAGGAAATTTGCAAAGCTTGTCATTGTTCATTTTATGTCTTACATAATATGACTTCTCATTTTAGCTACTCAATTAAGCTAAAATGTGTAATGAGGTGTCCATTAGATTCTATTATCCTTCAATTATATGTAAATTATGTACTTAAGTATTCCCCTCCTTGATCTCATCAAAGAGTTCTAATACTCTTTCCATTAGTATCTCTACTTCATTCTTAATCTCAAATAATTTCTCAAAGGTCTTAGTTTTGTACTTCATAAAGTACATGTTTCCAAACCCAGAGACATCATCTTTGAAATAATGAAGTAGAAATATTCTTCTTTAGCCTTACTAGATATGGGCTAACATACATCTAAATGTACGAGTTCTAATAACTCATTAACCCATTCTCCATGTCTATATAAAGCTAAAGTGTAGATTGATCTAAATCAACCCATTTCCTCTTAAAAGAAATATTCACACATAACATGAGAGCTAACATATCAAATATGATTAACAATTCATTAAGCTCCCACTAGCAAACACTTTGCCATTCAATCTATTAGAACATCTATCAACTCCATAACTTAGAATGAATCAACATTTATTCAAGTAGGAAATCATATAATGTTCTTGTAGAAGGATATAATAGCAATATTAATTATTAAGACATCTCGATAAGGCTATTAAAGAATTGCACCTCCCACTAATAATGATGCAACTTTTGCACCATTTCATATGTAGGTCAACATCTTCTTTATTAAGCCTTTATTTACTTGTTATCATCTACAACTCCTTGTAGATATAAGATGCATATCTGGTATCTCATACCATCAGATGCATCCATAGTATCTAATATTATGATATACACATATAGTATCTAATACCATTAAGTGTATATTTAAAACAAGTAAGTGCCAATGACTTGGATACATGAAGCTTCTCAAGCTCCACCTTTGCATTATATACAAAAACACTTTGTACTTCCTCTTTCACATATCATCATCATGACAAGGTGTAAGAATCATGTCTTATTCTGGCTTTATTATCTTGACCACCTTCTTTTACTATTAACTCTCTCCTATTTCTATCTAATGATTTTACTTCTTACTATTGGTATCACCAACAAGAAGTAATTAAGATGTATTGTTGATCTAAGTTGCCCTTTAGTTAGCTCATCACTATGAGCCATGATGGATCTCATATCCATCTATCCATGTTGTCTCTATAATTATGTCTCATAGAGACTAACATCTAGTTTAAGGCAAACAATGCATCTTGTCTATGAGATAAGATCTTATCTTTCTTTCATATCACTAGATAATTTAGGAGACACCTACTTCTCAAGTAGAATAGTTAATTGGTCAACTATGAGAACAATTCTCTTAGTTCTAAACCGATCTAAGATGTGTGATCCATTAAGCTATATGGCATCTAATATGCCATACTAATGGTGGTTTATTATCGTATTCTACAACAGAGATATAATTTTATCAATATAACATTGCAAACATTCATTAAAATTAAGATATGGTCTTTGATCCTAATTTATGCTCCCACTAATTTTCGACGAATTTGCATAACCCTCATTATGCAAAGACGGGATATCACGATGAAATCCTAGTGGGGACTAAGACCCTATTAACTTTATGGTGACAACCTTGTGGGAAACACAACAAGTCATCCCATACTTAATAGGTAGGTAACTTTTATCAATTGCAACCCTTGCAATTCTTAGTCATTCAACCTCTAGAGTTATAACCTTGTGGGAAACACAACAAGCTATACTCTAGTTAGGTCAAATCCGCTTGTTATGTTATGAGAATGAATTCTTAACATAGCCCTTGTGGGAAACACAACAAGGCCATGCAATGGTCCACCCCAAAGTTCGGCAAATGCCTTGGCCATGATCACCAATCACTTGCTGAATGAGTCTTGTGGGAAACACAACAAACCCATCCAATCTAAGATTGGCTCATCAAGACCATAACAACGGAAGGCTACATGAGTCATTCTTAATGTCACACGTTTATCAACCTAATTATGACAAGGAGGGATTTTATTTTAGTCTCATCAATAATATGTGCTAAGTATATATAATACCTTTGGAATATCATATATCTAAGGTATAACTCGTAGCACACATTCACATATCAAATATGCACAAAATCGTGTGATCATGGACTTAACCCTAAGCATGCACCTAAGGCACCCCTATAGGTGCAAATCCTTGCTTCGGATGCTTGAGTTGGTATGCTCCCACTTCGAAGGGTGCTTCTCCAAGTGGTCCCGCTCTCCAACCTTCAACGAACCGGCTTCTAACTCTTACAAGCGGCTTAAGGGTATGCAGACCCCACAAATGTACATAACTCAATAAGAAACCTTGGTTTTAACCAAGGGGAGTACATTAATGGAGGGAGGTAGAATGTACAATCAGATTGTATAGAGAGAGAGGAGGCACACGCAGGCCCCATTTAATAACATAACCAACACATTTAAAAGCAATCACAAGCCAAGCACAATTAAGTCCATGATCGCCTCCATACACACTAACATTCATCACATGAACATAGAGCGCATACGTGATAATTATATGAGATATATCATATATATCAGCATAAAATTATATAATTTATTTTTAAATTCTCAATTTCATGTATGTCGAATTTTCATGAAATAAATAACATGAAAATAACATGACAATAACATATAAACAATTTATATGAAATGAACATACAAAACTAAACTATTTAGAACATTCATGCATTCCAAATACTGTGCAAGGTCAGAAATTAATGTCCCAATTTATATTCTGTAAAATCTCATTTTACAGAATTAATTAAGACACTAATAATTTAAGTTAAACCTTTAAAACAATTTTAAAGTTTAACCATGAGTGAATCTATGTAAATAGAACTAAACATCATCTAACATGTCATTAAACACTTTAAAAACATGTTAAATAATATTATAGAAATTTTCAGAATTTTTCTGGATTTTTATGGCAATTTTTCAGAATTTTCTATGATTTTAAACACTTTTTTTTTTTTGGACATGATGGCCCGGTGGCCAAACCGAAGGCGCAGCTTCGCGCCGGCGAGGGATCGAGGCAGCGCTCGATCCCCACTAGATGCCACCTCCCCCCCATGGGGAGGTGGTCCCGGCAGCCCACCCCCGGGATTGACCCCCCCCCCCCCCCCCCCCCCCCGCGGGGGTGGCGTCGTGCCAACCGAGCCACGCTCGGTCGGCAATTTTAAACACTTTAAAAGCATATAAATGGTGTCTGGCGCAATGCGCCGCGTATGGCGGCGCACTGCGCCCGTCCGGCGTGCGCCGCCAACGCGCCGCGGGCGCTGGCGCGTTGCGCCGCCACCTCAGCCACGGCTGTAGACACGCCAAATTGGCTTGATTCGGAGCCCTATACTCTTATTCCATAGGCGATATCTTTTATTTGACCGTTATCTAATTCGGACTACCTCGTGGAGATGAGCTAAGGACATTGGTGGAGCCCCCATTGTTAGTTGAGAATGGACCAATGATTTCCGGAATATTGCCGTAACCTTCAAGCGAGAGCCGCACGTGAACTATAAAAACACGAAGCCTGCTCGATGATCGACCTTGAATGGCCCATAATTGAAGGTGTCGGGAGTCCCGCATGTGTTCCATAACATTCAGGGTTTCCGAGAAGTCATTTCGGTAGGCGTCGGTCAATGACGGCTTTCGTTACGGCTTTTTTGATCTGTGCTGACACGGCTATCCCGGACCACATGTTAGGCCTTTCTGGTCATCACCGGGTCTTTTCAGGTCATCCGAGTCGATTCTAGCCGTATATTTTATCAACCGGGGCTATAAGGCCGGTTCGGTCAATTTTAGGGTTTCGCGGCTTTTACGGCTTTCGATTCACGTTTACCGGGTTAATCTCAGATTTTTCGATGACTTCGGATTGTCCGATCGTACCGAACTTGTTCGGTCATCATTTTAAGTCATCCCGAGTTGACCCGAGATTTCTCGACCGGAACCGTGCTCTTTCGGATCTTCGCCCCGGGTTTCGGCTTTCTGCGAGAGGGTAAACCGGTAGAAAGCCCCGTACGAACATCTCGGGAGTCATGCGGCTGGTTTACCGACTTGAGGAACTGAGGTTGAAGGCCCTCTTTCCAACGCGACAAACGGGAGCCGAATCGGACATCCGGTTTGCAAGATACGGCTCGCGGAACACACGCGCAGGAGAGAGAGTGTACCGCGCCCCCACTCCGCTTGAAAGTGGAGGGCGCGCCCTGCGCGCCCTCAAACTGGGGGCGCGCCCTGCGCGCCCCCGGTTCCTTTGAAAGGGGGGGGCGCGGTCAGTTGCTTTAAATCGGAAATTACCCCGATTAGCACCTTCTAAACCGGGTTTTTGGAAGGTTTCCGGGGAGGATTTTCACTTATTTGTACCGCGTCCCCGGTTCAGGGGCGCGTTACGTATGTCAAGTCAATTTTTAGCAATTTCCGGAAGTTTCCGTCGATTTTTAGCAGTGAGACGAGTAACGCGCCCTCTCCCCCTTTGAAACAGGGGGGCGCGCAGACCGCGCCCCCGAACTGGGGGCGCGCCCTGCGCGCCCTTGGTTTGAGGGCGCGCCCTGCGCGCCCTCGTCTCCTTTGAAACGTGGGGGCGCGGTCTGTCCAGTTTCTAAATTTTGCACCGTCTCCCTTCCGCTATAAATTGAGGGCCATTCTCAGCGACCCAAGGTTAACCCCCCCGTGCCTAGCTCGTCAAGAGGTCGTCCAAGCTCTTCTCCAAAGCCGTCCCGACGTCCAAAGGCGATCCGAAGTCAAGAAATCGATCCCGAGGCGACGGAGAAGGCTCGATCCGGGCGTTCTTCATCAACCATCTTCATCGACTTATGCAGAAAATACGGGGATCCTTCTGAAAAAGTCTTCAACATAGAAGATGTTCATCTCTTCGTCCTCTTTCATCTCCAACTGACGGCACTCAATTCCGACTTGCCGTTTGTTTGTGGCAATTGCTACACCCAGGGCGCGCATCCAGGTTCTGTTTTCCACATCCGCCCCCTTTCATAATTTTTACTGACTTCTAAAGGAGGATTTCGGAGAGGTCATCAACATAGGAATTCTTCCTCTCTTAGTTTTCTGTCTACTCCAACAAACGGCACTCGATTATGACATCGGGGTCGTCCGTAACATCCTCTGCACCAAAGTCGCGCCAGAAGGGTACCAAGCTACCCGAACCGGCTGTCTTCAACCAACTCGGCTTCAACCCAAGCCAAATCATTCTATAAGCTCTCTCAACTCCATTAACTCTGTTTATTTAATGTTTTAAAGCATATTTTAGTTCATTTACATCATTTTTACATAATCAAAAACACAAAAAAGGGGTTAAGGCTCACCCCGAAGCCGGTGAGTCCAATTCCAATTGCTTCTTTCTTATCTTCTTACTACAGTTACTACACTTCTCACAAGTCTAACCAAACTCTTCACTTGGTTTATTGTTCTAGTTGCACAGTTTGATCAAGCTAGCATTGGATTGGAGACTCTTCTTCATCGGCCGGCCGAAGAAGAAGAAGGTTGAACTCACATCCCTTTCTCCCACGCTAAGGTACACACGGTCAACTTCTTTCTATTTCCATTACATAAAGCGGAGCCCGCGGCTCCGGCGACCACACTTTCTTTTTATTCATGTTCTAAATTCATATCCTCCTCACTCTCCTCCCACATGACCCGAACCATCTCCGGTGCTCGAGCGACGCCGTGAGATGAAAGTTCGGGGATCAATGTGAGTGTGGGACCGAGGTGAGGAGTCTTTATCGCTTTCCGAGTGTTTCTCGATTCACTCCTTTTCCCTCATTCCATCTTTCATCACCTTATCTTGAGGTGCCGATCCGGAACACATTTTCGGAGTCGACAGCTTTTTGGCGACCACGGTGGGACAACCAATGTCTTCAACCGTGCTAGCTTGATTGATCCGTGCAACTAGTTGTTTTCCGACTTGGTTCCCGCGAGAACCGGCTTGTCCTTTACCCTTTTCCATGTCAATTTACCTTTAAAAACTTGCTGATTACTCTTCCTTTAAGATTGTCCCCCATGTGGACTTGATTTCTTGTCTTTAATTTCAGCCCAGTTCCCGCGTGAACCACTTTTCTTCTTATAAACCGGTTCCCGCGTGAACCACCTTTCTTTTCTAACTCGGTTCCCGCATGAACCAACTTACTTTCAGATCGGTCCCCGCGTGGACCACCCATTTGCAGCCCCTTTATATTGGCCCCACGTGGCTCTCTTTTCATTTTGTCAACTCTTACACCGGTTCCCGCGTGAACCACCCCTTTTCCTTCAAAAACCGGTGCCCGCGTGAACCACCTTGCTTTTCCAACTCGGTTCCCGCGTGAACCAACTTATCTTCAGATCGGTCCCCGTGTGCACCACCCCTTTGCATCAATTAGATTGGCCCCACGCCCCCCCCCTTTCCTTTTTCAATCAAACAAACCGGTTCCCGCGTGAACCACCCCTTTTCCTTCAAAAACCGGTTCCCACGTGAACCACCTACCTTTTCAAAACTCGGCTCCCGCGTGAGCCATTTTATTTTCAAATCGGTCCCCGCGTGGACCATCCTTTTACCTTTACTTCAGATTTGTTTCCACTTGAACACTCCAACACAAGCCGGTTCCCGCGCGAACCACCTTTTAGTTGTTAGTTGCTAGTTACTTGTTTACTCTATCATTGCTTGTCTTGCTTGCATTCACTTGTTTGATTTATTTAATAGCTTTCATTCATGTTTGCATATTGATTGCTTCTTCTCCTTCTACCCTCCATTTTTCATTTTTGCATTAGCTTTGCATCGGGTACCGGACTTGTTCCGATCCGTAGGGCATTCGAGGTGGGGGCTCTCTCTCCCAACACACCCTCACCCTCCAAACACCTTCTTGGTGGATTCTTACCTCTCTTCTGGGATATTCCTTCCTAGTTGATTTGGTGGTTTCCATCAAGACCTCCGTAAGTCCCCATCCGTGGAGTATTCCTCTCCGCACGATTGGGCCGGTTGTACCACTTTCCCAAAACCCGAAGAACCCAAGTACCTACTCGTGGTGAATGAGTGATAACCTTAGGTCTTGAAGATTGAAGCAATAGGAACCATACCCAATTTGAGTGAACAATTGCTAACAATCTATCTAATCTAAGGTTTCAACCCAATAATTGTCGAGTAGTCATTTTAAAACCTTGTTTGCATAACTTGCTTGCTCACAACAATTGAAAAGAAAAAAATTCTCTTTCAAAAAAACTAAAAAAAAAATCCCTTTAATTTTTATGTTCAACTTGCTTGCCAAACAACCAAATTGAAACCAAATCAAATCAAACAAACAACCATAACCAAACAAAAACTCTCTTTGCATTTACACCTTTCATTTGCCTTCTTTCAACCATTTTGTAAGGAAACTTGACTGGATGCCCACTCTAAGGTCTGGAAGACACATCGGGATGTCGGACTCACGCGGCCAAGAAGAGGAGTACGAGACGGGTCACTACGAGCTTCGGCAACCCATGGTCCAACCAGATGGCCATGTTAATGCCGTGATGGAACACGAGGTCCAAGATCCCGCTCACCGATCCACTTCACATATTATAGAACAAGCTCTCAAGGATCTATCCCTTCACCTTGATCCCGAGGCCTTTGCAATTATCCAATATGCCACTAAGGGCAAGATGCCCACCAATCAAGCTCCGATCGAGGGAAATCAAGCCCCCTCACCACCCCAACCGGCAGTCAGGCCCTTAATCATGTCTTCTCCTGGGCAACCTTGCCGTGTCTCTACTCACCCCGTTGTGGGGCATTCACACAACGCACCGGGCCTCGTTTCCAACCCACCTCTTCCAACCCAATCAAGTAAACACTTTGCTCCCGCGGCTCAGAATCCAGCCTCACCTGTGTGTTAATGAACAAAATCAACCGGATGGATGAGCGCTTCGAAGAGATGAGGCACCACCTCGATTCTAAAGCCATCCCCGAAATCTCTCGTCCCATCCTTCCCGCTCTACACCTTCCTCCTTCGTAAATACCGCCTTCCAACGTTACAACGGGACCGGTAATCCTTTCAACCATCTAAAAAGCTTTCTCTATGACTCCTCATTCGGAAAAATGACCGCAAAGCCCTTGCCTTCCTATTCCGTCGGTCATTGGATGGATCCGCCCTTGATCGGTTCTATTCTCTTGATTCCATTGAGGCGGCGGATTTCGACATTGTCAAGACGAAGTTTCTACGGAGGTACAAGGATAGGGTGGGGCCACCGCTCAATAACCGACTTAATTGCCGAAAAGATGAGGCCGGATGAGGACTTTGCCGTATTTGCCGATCGGTGGAGGGGAATGGCCGAGAGGCTTGTGGATACCATCTCGGAGGGGAGCAGGTAAGGATGCTCATTGGGAACACCACGCCTAACCTTCGCAACCTTCTGATCATGCACCGTCCAACAACCATGAGTGAGTTGTGTGATAGCGCCCGCTACCTCCAAGCCCACTTTAAGGATGCATCCATGATCAACCCGTTCGACACCAAGCCCCGTAATACTAGAAAGCCTACACTCGTAGGACCCACCACCGAAGGGGTAGTAAATAATGAGAGCATCAATGCCATGGGTAACTGTGGTGGGTACCATCGAGCCAATACCGTAACCCACCACCCAACCAACAAAACCGCCCGGCCCCTCAACCGGCTCCTCGGCCACAACAACAACTTGCATACAACCGAGCACCACCACAAGAACCCACCTACAACCGAGCGCCCCAGCAACCAAATGCCTACAACCGAGCGCCTCAACAACAACATGTCTACAACCGACCACCACCACCACAACAAGCCTACAACCAAGTGCCACCACCAGCCAACCACCCTAGGAGGGGAGGACCCAAGAGAGAATACTACCCTCAACTGCCATTCCCCCTCACCGATATCTTCAACGCATTGATGGCTGAACAGCAGCTAGAGCTTCCAAAGGAGAGAGAAGGATGGCCGGCAAATGTTGACATGACAACGTACTGCGCTTACCATCGATATCCTGGGCACACGGTGGATGTCTGTTTCCAGTTTAAAGATTACATTCATGACCTCAACGATCAGGGGAACATTGACTGGGCACAGATGGGAGAGTCTATACAAGCCATGAAGGCACGGCAGAATCAACCTCGGCGACAGCGAGTACAACAGCGGCTCGGCACCGGGCATAGTCCAAGATCCGCTCCCGGTACATGCACCCATACAAGCACCGGCACCAGCACCACCAAACCAACGACTCGGCCTCGTCCACTCCGCCATCGAGGAGTCAACCCACCATTCCCAGGGTTGGTAGGTCGAGGATCAAATCACCTCCATGCCCGCCATACCAACCCCACCTACAAACCGCACCATACTCTCCATACCGAGAGCTGCCCCCGACACACAAACTACCCAAACACCACTACCCTCACCAACCATTAACCCTCCACGGCGCTTAATCATTAGACCGCCACCAGCCTCCCAACCAGCACCCCAACCATCACCCCAACCTAACCCACCAACCACCATTAATCCTCCACGGCGTCTAATCATTAGACCGCCACCAACACCCCGTACATCACCTAACCTACCGACCACCGCCACCCCACGTCCCCTCATCATTAGACCATCACCACCAACACCCCAACTATCACCCAACATACCGGCCTCCACCAATCCACGACCCCTCATCATCCAATCCTCACCACCCCTACCTACTACGGGCTCCTCAACCTACCAACCAACCCTACCATCACCATCATCACCACTTCCCCTACCACGCTGGCGCCGGTACTTCGTAGCGGGAGGATGTTCCAAAGGGTCTTCCCCCAGGTCGGGATACAACCACAGGAACAGGCAGAAGAGGAGGTGGTAGAAGAACCGTTGCCCGGCACGGCATATGACCTATTGAAGCACTTGGACAAAATGCCGGCACGGATTTCAATTCTGGAGCTAATAAAGAAGTCAAAGAACCATCAGGACATCCTACAACAATATTTGCAGCGGGTCATGGTCAATGAGGACCTCCCGCCTGAGAAGATCATTACTGTCCTGACCCCGAGGAGTGAACATCCGGCACTCACCTTTACACAGGAGGAGTTGGCACGGCCAGAGATCAGAAAGTACGCCTTGCGCATTGCAGTAGTCATCCGAGGCGTGGAGATCAAGTCTTGTTTGATTGACACCGGAGCATCCATAAATGTCATGCCGCCAGAAACATTCCAACTTTGCGGCATCTCCGATGAAGAAATCGAGCCTTATGCCGTCACGGTGACCGCATATGACAACTCCCGGAAGCCGGCACGAGGGGTGGTTACATTGAAAGTAGGGCTCGGGCCGTGTGCTGTCACCGCCGAGTTTCACGTTCTAGAATTGGACCCTACATTCAAAGCTATCTTGGGACGCCCGTACCTTGAGGCAATAGGAGCTATTGCCTCCACTAATCATCAGTGTCTGAAGTTCCCATACAAGGGCCAGGTGATCAAAGTAACCAACATCCCCATTCTGAATGACGTGGATGACCCCTCTTCGCACTACCAATATCAAAATCGTCCGGCCGTTGGTTTCAACTACAGAGCTACCTGAGGTCATGGTATTGACGACGCCTCCAGATTCAGTTGCGTGGCGGATGATGAAAGGGATGGGCTATCAGCCAGGAAAGGGGCTGGGAAAGGAGCTGCAGGGGGTTGTGCACCCCATTGAAGCCGTACAAAGACCAAAGAGACACGGGCTTGGCTATGAGCCCAGTTTCACTCCGCGGATGGTCTACCGGCCAAAAAATGCCATTGGACTCCAAAAATTCTTTATCAAAGGGGAGACCATGATGATGACCGGGGACAAAGAAGAAGAACCTGTCAAAAGGAAGAAGGCACCAGAGCAAGAGGAGAAGGTGGACAACCTGAGTTCATCTTTGGCTCGGTTGTTCATAGAGGAGGTAGAACCAGTCAAGGGCAAGTCCATCTCTAAACAACTTGTCCACTCGAACCCACCTCCAAACAACATCCCGCGTGAGCCGTATCCTACGGCCACGTATTTCAAAATCCTCACTCTATCCCTCTTGGATTCGCTTGATGGGCTATCTAGCCCAATTCCCACTTCTGGGCCAGAATGGCCACCTGAACTGATCAATGGGCCTGAGAGCCCATTCAAATCTTCTCACTCCACTGGGCTTCTATGCCCATTCCAATCCAACAAACTTGGGCCCACGTGCCCACCAGTCGGGCCCACGTGCCCTTTAGATTTATTTTCTTACTTTGGGCCCGCGTGCCCACCATTTGGGCCCACGTGCCCCTTAGATCTTTTCACCAGCTTTGGGCCTATCTGCCCATTTCTTGTCATCATCGGGCCCGCGAGCCCATTTTTCTTCCATTTACTTAAGCTTTCTATTTCTGCTCGAGCCCCATCGGCTCATTCCCTTTTTGTTATTGAAAATACCCAAAATACCCAAAAAAAACGTCCTCTCACAAACTCAGTTTTTCATTGAGGAGACGTCTCTACTTATCTCGGAGGGTGCTCCCAACCAGGGACCCCTCTTCTCCAACTCACTGATCGATCTGCTCGATCCTTCACCCATTGTTAATACCACCTTTTCAATTCCGTCTTCTTTAGGAGTAGTTAGGGTAGAAAAGAAGAAAATTCGAGGTAAACGTGTGCCGGAAAGATATCTCCAACAAATAGCTCAAAAATGCAAGGAATGTGCAAGGCTGCCAAGCTTTTTGGAAAATGCTATCCAGCTTAATAAAATCCAATATGAGGATGAATTCAATGTAGATCATACACTGGGAGTTTACGAGGTCTTATCAGAAAAAGATCCTAATTTCGAGGATGGAATTGAGGACTTGGCTGATGCGTATGCATCTGGACTTAAAAGATTTGAAGAACCATTAGCCACGGTGGATGAACCGACAAAAGAATTGAATCTTGGAACACCGGAAGATCCCAAGACAATCCTCCTAAGCGCAAACCTCACTCCCACTGAGGAACAGAGTTTAATTAAAATTTTGGAAGAATATAAGGACACGTTCGCATGGACATACGAGGACATGCCGGGGTAAGACAACTCGTTAGTTGAACATCGTCTAACTTTGAAACCCGGAGTTACCCCGGTCAAACAAAAATTAAGGAGATTCCACCACGATGTTGCACTTAAGATGAAAGAAGAGGTCGACAAGTTACATCAAGCAAGATTCATTAAGGTCGTCCTTTATCCGCAATGGGTGGCAAACATAGTCCCTGTCATGAAGAAGGATGGCCGAGTTCGGATCTGTATAGACTTCAGGGACTTGAATCGAGCGTGTCCTAAAGATGACTTTCCTCTACCTCATATTGACGTACTGGTTGATAACAACTGCTTTGGATTCGATATGTTTTCATTCATGGATGGCTATTCTCGGATATAATCAAATCCGGTTGGCCGAAGAGGACCAAGAGAAGACCTCGTTCACCACACCTTGGGGAACCTCCTGCTATGTCGTCATGCCCTTTGGACTGAAGAATGCTGGTGCTACCTATCAGAGGGCAATGATGGCTATCTTCCATGACATGATGCATACCCTTGTAGAGGTGTATGTGGACGACCTGGTCGTTAAGTCCAGAAGCCGAGAAGATCATCCTGAAGTGTTAAGAAAGGTCTTGCAAAGGGCTAGGGAATATAAATTGAAGATGAACCCAAAGAAATGCACGTTTGGAGTATCCTCAGGAAAACTGTTGGGGTTCATAGTGAGCAAAAGGGGCCTAGAGATCGACCCACACAAGGCCAAGGCAATCATTGGTATGCCTCCTCCGAGAAATATGAAAGAACTTCGAGGATTAATCGGGAGGCTACAGTTTGTCCGCCGGTTCATCTCACAACACTCCCAAAGGTGTAAACCTTTCTATGAGTTGACCAAGGCGGGGGCCGAGTTCAAATGGGATTCGAAGTGCCAGGATGCATTCGATGGTTTGAAAAGATACCTGGCTAGTCCCCCTGTGCTTAGACCACCAGAACCTGGCAAGCCCTTAGTTTTGTATATCTCGGTTTTGGAGAATTCTCTTGGGGCAGTCCTTGCACAAGTTGATGAAGAAGGGAAAGAGAGGGCAACTTATTACTTATGAAAGATCTTTGATCCATGCGAGCAGAAGTATACTGTAGTGGAAAAGACCTGTGCTGCACTAGTCTGGGTAGTTCAGAAGCTTAAACACTATTTCTTAGCTCATGAGGTCAATCTTATTGCCCGCATCAATCCCATCAAATTCCTTCGGAGAAAACTGTTCTAACCGATCGGTTAGGTCGTTGGCGAGCTTCCTTTCTCGGTTTGATATCACCTATGTCCCCCGTAAGGCGATTAAGGGCTATGCCATTGCCGAACATCTAGCCCATCACCCTATACCCCTCTTTGACCCGGTCCAATCGGAGCTCCCGGATGACGAACTAATGTTGATCCGATCTTCCCACCTTTGGACATTATATTTTGACGGGGCTCTGAATTCACACGGTAAGGGAATAGGAATCGTCCTTCTATCACCCGAGGGAGTCACCATTCCACAGGGATTTCAGCTTGACTTCCCAGCAACCAACAATATAGCTGAATATGAAGCCTTGCTGGCCGGGCTGGAGGTCGCTCATTTCTATGGTGCCACGGAATTAAGGGTGATAGGTGATAGCCAACTAATTCTTCGCCAAGTCCTAACCAAATACCGAACTTCTCATCCAAACCTCAAACCTTACCAAGAACTCACCTCTTGCTACATCAAACTCTTTTCCAAACTCACTTTTGTCCATGTGCCTCGAGCTCAGAACATCCTTGCTGATGCCCTAGCCTCCTTAGCTTCATCTCTATCAGTCCCGCTAGGTAGACAGGTGCGGACTATTCATGTCCGTAGAAGGTCGATGCCAGCGATTAAGGATGGGCGATTTCTGAAAGTTAAGGAGAGATTTGGCAGGAAGGAGTATCTAGAGCAGAAAGAGGAGATTTCGCTAATCGAATTGGAAGAGTTAGATGAAGGTGAGAGGCCTTGGTTTGATGAGATTGCAGGGTATTGTCAAGATCAAACATATCCACCTGGATCAAATGTAAAAGAAAAGAAGGCCATCAGGAGAGTATCCCAGAGGTATACCATCCTAGCAGGGGTGCTGTACAAGGGGAGCACGAGCGGAATTTTATTGAGATGCATTGATGAAGAAGAGGCAGAATTGGTGCTTAAGGAAGCACATTCCGGGTCCGTGGGGGCCATGTCAATGCTCAAGCTCTTGCCAAGAAAATCATCAGGCAGGGGTATTATTGGCCAACCCTAGAAGAGGATTGCTCCATCTTTGTCCGGCACTGTCATTCTTGCCAACTTCATGCCGACAAGATCCATTCTCCCGCATATTCCCTTCATCCGATTCATGCCCCATGGCCGTTCGCCATGTGGGCTTTCGATATCATTGGCCCTCTAAGTGATCTTAACTCTGAAATCCGTTCCAAATCATTCATCCTGACGGCAACAGAGTACTTCACCAAGTGGGCAGAAGCGGAAGCGTTCGTGGAGATCAAGGCATCAACACTATGCTCCTTCATCAAGCGCAACATCATCGCCAGGTTCGGGATACCCAGCGACATTATCACCGACAACGGACCGCAATTTCTCTCTCAAGATCTGCGTAATCTTTGCAACAGGTACCGCATTGCATTGCATCATTCATCTCCTTATTACCCGCAAGGCAATGGTCAAGCAGAAGCCACCAACAAAACTTTGATTAAAATCATCAAGAAAACCTGTAAGTCTAGCAAGTTCGCAGACTGGCCAGATAAGCTTGTAGATGCCCTATGGGCTTATCGTACCTCTGTACGGACCACGGACCCCCACTGGTCAAACCCCGTATACTCTCGCATATGGGATGGAAGCGGTGGTCCCGTACGAAGTACTCCTTCCATCACTCCGAGTTCAACTCGATAGGGACATCCCTGTCGATGAGAGACGAGAATCTCTCCTTGCACAACTTGAACTCCTAGATGAAAGAAGGTTGGCTGCCTCCGAGCATGCTCGGACTTATCAGAACCGATTGAAAAGGTTTTATCAAAAGAGGGTGGTAGAGAGAAAGTTCAAAATCGGTGAGATGGTAGTAAAACGAATATTCGTTAAGCCGGGTGGTCCCCGCTCCAAGTTGCAACCTAACTGGGAAGGGCCTTTTGTTATAACTGAAAAATATCCAGGCAATGCATATGAGCTAACCAACGCCGATGGAGAAAAATTGAATCATCCATGGAACGGCGTTTACCTCAAAAAATATTTTCCTTAGAAAAAAAATTATTATATGGAGAATTTCTAGTATAATATTAAGTCATCGATCCAAGGGTGTTAGCTAGAAGTCAAGGGTAGACATCACTTTGCACACACAACACCTCCCGATCCCAGAATCTAGATAGCCCAACACTCAAGAGAGGCAAGGCAGAACCCTGAAGGCAGAAAGGAAACCTTACCCTATTCTCTTCTATTCGGTCCAAGATAGGTGAAGGGGACTAGAGGAGGATAGTATCGAAAATGCCCGCTGCCTTAGTAGTAGGCCGTCTCGTAGGGTGCAAAAGGGTGCCAAAAGATGGGCAATGAACCCCACAGGTTTAAACAAATATGGGCCTGTCTGAATGAGTACCCGAAAGAATAGAAAATGAAGAAAAGGCACCAAAAGATGGGCAATGACCCCACAGGTCAAAGACTTGTCTAAGTAAGTGTCACATGTAGAAAAGACCCGAAGAGGCCGAACCCCAACGGGCAATTTGGGCATGAGTAGAGAAACCCTCCTCAATACCCCCAAATCCTATCAAAGACTTCCTCTATTATTCTTCCATCTTAAAACCCCTAGGGTAGGGTAAACTGTCCAAACTCAGGGGGAATCCAAACCGATCAAGAGAAGAGGGCAAGAAAGATTCTGGGTATGGAACCTTATTTTCCCATGGTGTTTATCACTTAAATCTTGATTAACACTCAAAGATCGATGAATTGTTTCAATATTGGCACATTCTCCACAAAAATCCAAAAAAAAAAATGAATATTTTCAAGAATCCAAAAAAATCAAATATTTTCAAAAATCCAAAAAAAAAACCGAAAAAAAATTGAATATCTTCAAAAAAAATAAAATAAAAATTTGAATACTTTCAAAAAATCTAAAAAAGTGCATCATCTAACTTGGCATAACCTTGATTTTTGCCTTTGCTAGCATTCATGTTTATCTTTATGTCTTGCATGTTTCATTTCCGCATTGCATATTTATCTTCATTATCACCCCATTAAGAGGGCTCCTCCCTTTGACCTAAGTCAAAGTTGGCCATAATAGGCAAAGGGATGAGTCGTTGTGAAGATCTAATCCTCTTTAATCAAGTGTTTTCAGGGACTTTAAAATAAGAGGAGAAAGTTCTCTCAACGACAGGATTCTGAGATCAAGAAGGGAGCGACTCTCACTATAGCAGGTAAGCTCTCCCAACTTTTACCTTGTCTGTCATTTTGTGCATTCTACCTGGTTGATAAGGCTACCCCCCTTGACATATAAGCAAGGCAAGACAACAATAGGCAAGGGGGTAAGCCATAGAGCAGATTTAACCCTTCTATTAAGTATTTCAGGAAAGAAATACAAGTCAAGGAGGGTGAGAATCTCGCCAACAAGTATGTCTCTTAACCCTACATCTATTATTTACTTTTATTATTTGCCATCCCTTAGAAGGCTTCACCCCTTGACAAACTTGCAAGGGGCCAAGCCGGAATTTGAAACTGACTATCCTTTCAAGAAATGTCAAGTAGGTCAAACAACACTGAAGCAAGAAGTGCTATAACAAGGAAGAAAAGCAGCTACAACACAAGAAGAAGATTAAGCCTGCTACAGATATCAGTGTCTGATTGCCACTGACTCCAGGAGAATGACCATGTGGAGAAGGCATGGAAACCATACCGCCACAACCGCCTCGTTCCGGTGATGCTCCAAAGGAGTGGCCAGGACAGGAATTGCTCGCAGAAATGGAAGAACGGACATGGGAAACCCCCATAACTTGCCGACTAGCATATATGTCGCTAGTCATGTGTTATTATCTTATACATTATTTGTTGAAGACCATGAGCATGGAGAAGACTTGACTTGAGATCCCCTTCATCAAAATCTACGACGGTCAGGTCATCTCTAATGGTCACGGATAAGCCAAAGTTGTGCTGTGAGGGACGATGGTTCCCGAATGGGTATCTTGACCTCATAGACAATCTATATCTTCAGCTATTTGTTATACAAGTTTTTTTTTGTTTTCTTGAGCCCAACATGCATCATGTAGCATTAATTGCATTACATTTTGTTTTGTCATTGCATACATCATTTCCTAAACTTCACCTTCTCACTCTCTCGATCATTCTAAATCCCACCGTGTTTTCTAATCCCATCGTGTTCTCTAATCTCACCATGATCTCTAGTCCCACCAACCTCTCTAATATCCCACCGTGTCTATTAATCCCACCGTGTTCGGTAACCACTTTGTGCCCTCAAATCTTTCACCACTATGGCCATTGCAATTTCTTTGCTATTCATCCCACCATGGCAGCCAATTCATCCCACCAAGGGCCTTCTATTGCACCGTCACTATCTTCACGGTCTATGCTTAAACATTTGCCTTTCGGAATCTGAGATCATTCCATTCCGAATTGAATCTTGTCTCTTGAAAGACTTAAATGAATCTGAGAGCCTGAATGTGCTCGATTGGTATTCTTTTACTTTTTCAAAACAAATCTTCTTTTAAACTTTAGCCCGTCACAGTACAGGAACACCGCAAAGATCGGGTTACCGGCTGATGATGAACCTACGAACCCATGTTTCGGGGACTCCCCACCGCGTTGGGGGTTGGCTATTCTTCTCTCGTGCCAATGGCACATCTCTTACCAATCGAACATAAGAGGACTTGATGAAACATGGCGGTTAACCAAGAGACTTGAGGAGATTCATCTTGCCGAATCTGGTCGTTGAGCGTGTCTATATCTACACCTTGATGCCACCTTTTCAGTCCATCGCCATTTCACTCCACTACATTCCACTACGATCCATCTCGTTTCACTACGCTTTCTCTACGCTTCACTTCGTTCCGCTACATGCCATTCCATTGCAAAGCCGACATCAAGGCGAGGTAAGCTGTAGACACGCCAAATTGGCTTGATTCGGAGCCCTATACTCTTATTCCATAGGCGATATCTTTTATTTGACCGTTATCTAATTCGGACTACCTCGTGGAGATGAGCTAAGGACATTGGTGGAGCCCCCCTTGTTAGTTGAGAATGGACCAATGATTTCCGAAATATTGCCGTAACCTTCAAGCGAGAGCCGCACGTGAACTATAAAAACACGAAGCCTGCTCGATGATCGACCTTGAATGGCCCATAATTGAAGGTGTCGGGAGTCCCGCATGTGTTCCGTAACATTCAGGGTTTCCGAGAAGTCATTTCGGTAGGCGTCGGTCAATGACGACTTTCGTTACGGCTTTTTCGATCTGTGCTGACACGGCTATCCCGGACCACATGTTAGGCCTTTCCGGTCATCACCGGGTCTTTTCAGGTCATCCGGGTCGATTCTAGCCGTATATTTTATCAACCGGGGCTATAAGGCCGGTTCGGTCAATTTTAGGGTTTCGCGGCTTTTACGGCTTTCGATTCACGTTTACCGGGTTAATCTCAGATTTTTCGATGACTTCGGATTGTCCGATCGTACCGAACTTGTTCGGTCATCATTTTAAGTCATCCCGAGTTGACCCGAGATTTCTCGACCGGAACCGTGCTCTTTCGGATCTTCGCCCCGGGTTTCGGCTTTCTGCGAGAGGGTAAACCGGTAGAAAGCCCCGTACGAACATCTCAGGAGTCATGCGGCTGGTTTACCGACTTGAGGAGGTGATGTTGAAGGCCCTCTTTCCAACGCGACAAACGGGAGCCGAATCGGACATCTGGTTTGCAAGATACGGCTCGCGGAACACGCGCGTAGGAGAGAGAGTGTACCGCGCCCCCACTCTGCTTGAAAGTGGAGGGCGCGCCCTGCGCGCCCTCAACCCGGGGGCGCGCCCTGCGCGCCCCCGGTTCCTTTGAAAGGGGGGGGGGTGCGGTCAGTTGCTTTAAATCGGAAATTACCCCGATTAGCACCTTCTAAACCGGGTTTTTGGAAGGTTTCCGGGGAGGATTTTCACTTATTTGTACCGCGCCCCCGGTTCGGGGGCGCGTTACGTATGTCAAGTCAATTTTTAGCAATTTCCGGAAGTTTCCGTCGATTTTTAGCAGTGAGACGAGTAACGCACCCCCTCCCCCTTTGAAACAGGGGGGCACGCAGACCGCGCCCCCGAACTGGGGGCGCGCCCTGCGCGCCCTTGGTTTGAGGGCGCGCCCTCGTCTCCTTTGAAACGTGGGGGCGGGGTCTGTCCAGTTTCTAAATTTTGCACCGTCTCCCTTCCCCTATAAATTGAGGGCCATTCTCAGCGACCCAAGGTTAACCCCCCCGTGCCTAGCTCGTCAAGAGGTCGTCCAAGCTCTTCTCTAAAGCCGTCCCGACGTCCAAAGGCGATCCGAAGTCAAGAAATCGATCCCGAGGCGAAGGAGAAGGCTCGATCCGGGCGTTCTTCATCAACCATCTTCATCGACTTATGCAGAAAATACGGGGATCCTTCTGAAAAAGTCTTCAACATATAAGATGTTCATCTCTTCGTCCTCTTTCATCTCCAACTGACGGCACTCAATTCCGACTTGCCGTTTGTTCGTGGCAATTGCTACACCCAGGGCGCGCATCCAGGTTATGTTTTCCACATCCGCCCCCTTTCATAATTTTTACTGACTTCTAAAGGAGGATTTCGGAGAAGTCATCAACATAGGAATTCTTACCCTCTGAGTTTTCTGTCTACTCCAACAAATGTCACTCGATTCTGACATCGGGGTCGTCCGTAACATCCTCTGCACCAAGGTCGCGCCAGAAGGGTACCAAGCTACCCGAACCGGCTGTCTTCAACCAACTCGGCTTCAACCCAAGCCAAATCATTCTATAAGCTCTCTCAACTCCATTAACTCTGTTTATTTAATGTTTTAAAACATATTTTAGTTCATTTACATCATTTTTACATAATCAAAAACACAAAAAAAAGGGGTTAAGGCTCACCCCGAAGCCGGTGAGTCCAATTCCAATTGCTTCTTTCTTATCTTCTTACTACAGTTACTACACTTCTCACAAGTCTAACCAAACTCTTCACTTGGTTTATTGTTCTAGTTGCACAGGTTGATCAAGCTAGCATTGGATTGGAGACTCTTCTTCATCGGCCGGCCGAAGAAGAAGAAGGTTGAACTCACATCCCTTTCTCCCACGCTAAGGTACACACGGTCAACTTCTTTCTATTTCCATTACATAAAGCGGAGCCCGCGGCTCCTGGCGACCACACTTTCTTTTTATTCATGTTCTAAATTCATATCCTCCTCACTCTCCTCCCACATGACCCGAACCATCTCCGGTGCTCGAGCGACGCCGTGAGATGAAAGTTCGGGGATCAATGTGAGTGTGGGACCGAGGTGAGGAGTCTTTATCGCTTTCCGAGTGTTTCTCGATTCACTCCTTTTCCCTCATTCCATCTTTCATCACCTTATCTTGAGGTGCCGATCCGGAACCCGTTTTCGGAGTCGACAACGGCATCTGCGCCGCCTGTGCGCCAGCCCGGTCAAACCAGCTGTTGACCCGGATCTGGATCCGGGTCCGAGTCGGATCCTCCTTCTCCGCCCGATAAGGTCGCGGCCAGCACTGTTCATCGGGAGAAAATCCATCTCATAGAATCGGATTTATCTCCTTATCCCGAACTCCGAAAAATCCGAACAAATATGCTTTGGAATCCTTATCGAATAAGGAATCCAAAACAGTCGACCTCATATCCAGGAAAAATCCCAATCGACCGAAAAATGAGGAAGAAGAGGCGATGGTCACCCAAATTCCATAGCAGAAATCTCTATTTTGCAACGATGATAACTCCTTATACAGAAAGACAAATATTCTAAAAAAATACAATTTAGAATCCTCATAATATGAAGTTTCTAAATATGTATATATATCTTCATAGAAAAATTCTATATCAACGGGAAATCAGGAAGAAACAAGTCAGCGCCGCCAGATTCCGCAGAACCCTAGTTCGTTGGAAAACTCAAAATTCTCATCCTCCGCCGTCATTCAAAGCTGTATATCAAAGGTAAAGGCTAGGTAATCATATTACCCATCTCCCAAACATTTTAAAAGCCTCAATTTATTCTGTGGACGGAGATTTCACAAAATCCCCAAATCCGGGTGTCGGTTCGAGCATGACAGAAACACCAACTTTTGATGCTTCTCCCGAACACTACAGAGATCCAAAATTCAAAAGGTTTGCGGAGTTGGAAATCCCTATATCACGAGATTCTACCAAGTCCAACCAATATTTTATCTGAGTTATACACAGAATATGGTGGCCTCGTCAAAATAGACGTTTGCACAGATTCGGGAACACATAAATAACATGAAATAATGTCGATTCGACGTCGGTTTCGACCGAGACTTGAACCGGGCTCTGATACCACTGTAAGGAATCGTCCATTAAAATTTGGTGCAGCGTAAGCGACGATTCCTATGGGTTCATTTAGAATCCGTCTCAATCAGAACCGAACGACGAAAACCGAAAACCGATCAAATCGGATCCTGTACTCAGAATCGGATCAATTGAAAAACTCCTTTTCCAATTATCCTATCTACCCTGGCTAGGTATTTAGAGTACTATCCCATAGGACATTCACTCTCACTTACCGAGAGTGGACGATCCCTTGTTATCCGCTCAATTGCCTCCATCGGATTTTCCTTGTACCCGATCCATCGCTACATAGGACCATCTAAATTGTGATCCATAAGTCAATAGTCAAAGCACAAGTTCCATTCAACAGGGCATCTTTGGCGACTCAGGTCAAAGGTCCAACCATGCAACCGTGATGATAGAAAACCCTGATAGACAGTTCGGTAAGATACCATTCAGGGTTTCTAATTCAGTCAGTTCAGTGAACTCATTCAACTAATGAGCACATGTATGTGTATCTCAGTGTCTCCACACTAATGACCAATGAGATCGGTCGTCCTCATCACATGAGAAGACATCACATACACTAGTCTATCCGGATCCTTGATGTCCCGTATCAAGTATCCTATGACTAGGAACATTTAGATCAAATACCTCTAGATGATCAATCTCATTATCATGATCTCATCATGATTTAATCATCATTGTATTTGATCAAGGACTTCATTATGATATTCGCTTCTAATAAGAGCTTATAATGAAGATTTGCCTAATTAATTGAATAAGATATTTCTAGAAATGTCGAATCATATCATATATGATTGGCTTGTAGGGCATACATTTCTATCACTTTGCACTCTTGTTTTGGCTCTATTCTTCTTTCTTCTAACATACTTTCATGGTTAGACATAAGATTAATAGCACAAACAGGAGCTTTCCATTTTGCATGGTGTTTGGCTATTAATAAATTTTAAGATGTTTAGTCTGATTGATAAACAGTAAACAACTCTGTCGGTGTTACTTTCAACATGTATCTTAATTGGTTACTTTGGGAGTGATAATAGTTAATTTGGATACATCATACAAAGGACTGGAATTTTGAGGATTAGAAGAGCAACGAAGCTATTATCATATGTTCTTGATATACCACATGTAATGAAATAAATTTATAAATGTGAAAGACATGTTTTCTCCTCCTTAATTATATGATACATGTCTGTATTTGTGTGTGTATCTGTAGATAAATGTTTTGGATGTATCCAAATAAGTTAGGTATGTTTATAAATGTTCTACACATATGTTTACTCCCTATCTATGTATGCACAATTCTTGATTAATAACAAAGATAACCCTATCTGAAAATTTAAAATGCTAGTTCACATTGTAAACATAAAATGCCAAAAGTAAAAATAAAATAAAGTAAATAAAATAGGAGTCTAGACGATTATTGTGGGCTTACTTTTAACCTCAAGTTGATGACCCAGGATGTACTTATTAATCAAGAAAACATCAACTTATAGCAGGTTCAGAATCAGTAGTTGGTACCAGTTCAAACCTTTCAAAACCATAGGTTATTTGTAAGAGATTTTATCTTCTAAACCTTTCCTTTTGTTTTCTATGTTGAATATTGGAACAGTGGACTTGGTTCTTTTCATTGCACGGTTCTTGTCAATATATTTTTTGTTCTACTTCTTCCACCTCTTTGCACAACAATTTTTAACAATTATGCTTGGCTCCAAGTCAGCCTTTGTTAGTATGGGATCATAACCATACAGAGCCTGCCTGTTAAAGCAACATCCTGTGCCCACGTAGACAGGGCCCTAGACTCATTCCAATCCTTTAAATTTGATCTGGAGAGAGAATAAATTATTCATGGTTACAATGCAGTGAACTTACTCCTGCCTATTGCTACTTGCTACCAAGGCAGATCAATTTATTTATCAGTATGAAAATAAATTTTTTTACATCAAAGAAGACAATATTTCGGTTGGCATATTGGTCATTCATGCCATTGCCATCAAACCTCTGAGGGAACGGCACATAGCATGTTCTCATATTTGAGATTTTAATTCCGATTTAAAGTTTTTGGCATGCTCGTTTTCAGATTTGAGATTTTTCTTATTTAAGTTTATAACTTTTAAATTTTTGGACTGGATTTGACTTATCAGGCTAGATGATCTTCGGATTTTGAAATTTTAGATTTGTATTTTAGATTTGATAGTTTTGATATTGGAATTTAGTTTTAGATTGGTTTGGGAATCTTTGGATTTGAAATTTTAGTTTGGAATTTTATATTGGTTTCAATCTCGTCCAGCCTAAATAGTTTTCAACCTATTGAGAACTGATTTACAATAGATGGCAGTGTCATTGTTTGTGTATGGTTGAAGAGCAAGTTTTCAGATTTTTTTAGAGAATGCTCAGGTCTTTGGCATTTAAAGCCTTCATATTGAGCAAATTCTTTCGGCTTTCAAGATTATGGATTTGTTGATTGTTTGCATTCTCAAATTTTTGGTGTGGCAGAGCATTGTTTATTCTTCTTGTAAGTTTTCAGACTTAAAATTTGAAAATTTAAGTTTCAGATTTCAGATTAATAATATATTGCGCAAGTTCAGAGATTTTTTGGACTTCTAGATTTCAAGCTTACAGAGCCCAGTTTCCTTGGTTGCTGATTTATTTTTCTTCCGTTCAAGTTTCCAGAATTTTTTAGAGAATTCTCATGTCTCTGGTATTGAAAGCCTTTAGATTGAGAAAATTCTTTCGGCGTTCAAGATTGTGGATCTGCTGATTGTTTGCATTCTCAGACTATTTCTATAGTCTTCGCAGCTTGGAAGGTATCATTCATCTATCATTTAATAGGCTTGTTGCTATTTTATTTTCATGTCTATTATGTACTTTATTTACACCATATTTGTAACATCTCATAGAAAGACTTTTAGAAATTATCTAAGAGTTTATGAATCATATTTATGCCCATACAAATAAGAAAGTTTTATTTCAAGTTGGCGTCTCTATATTTGGCATTTAAAGGTTCGGAATGTATATATCTACAAACATGACAATATCTCGTAACTAACTAGAATCAATTATTCCTTACATTTGTTGTAAATAAATATGTATGATAACAATAATAATGTAGGTTTACAAACACAAAGCACACATTAAAATTGTATATACTTAATGACTTTAATTACAAACACAAAGCACACATTAAAATTATATGTTTTAAGTTCATTTTACTACTCAATGACTTTAATTATTCAAGTTATAAATTATAATCTATATTTGAATCAAGTTAATATTCAAATATGTTAATGATGAGATTGTTTGAGTTAAGTTAATGATGATTTTAACTATTATGCAATGATAGAACAATATATGTATAAATATTTGAGTTTATAGATCAGTCACATTTTATATCAATAAATTTCACTTTCATATGACCAATCCACGTATATACAATCAAGGTCAGATCCTTGATAAATATATTTTTATTTATTTGTTACATGATATTGTATAGTTATTGTATTAAATTTTTTTATTTTTAATAGTGCACAATATTCAAGTAACTTCATGTATTCATATTCATAATATTCGTCCACTTAATCAAAAAAAAGTTATAGAAAGTGCAATATCCAACATGATTTTGTGAAATCTAGTCATACATATGTTTAAGATGATTATGAATATGATAAAGATACTAATATATTTAGTCTGAACAAATACATTGAAAGTTCTAAAAATAGAAGTGATAATATTAATGATGATGCTTTAAGAAATATGGTAACAAACTAAGTGTGCACAAGAAGAATGTAGATTGAATAGATACTGCAATTGCTAATAATACTTATGAAAAGAATGAAAATACAGAATCAGTAGATGACGATGGCCAATGGATTGGAGGTATAGTAAATCTTAATGTTTATGAAGATGATGATATTATGAACGAAAAAGAAATTTTTAAAATTTTAAAATTAGTGACATTTTTTCCTCCAATGATGAGTTATTTGTCAAATATCTCTCTGGTCTATTAGAAAAAATTCCAATTCCTAATAGAGAGATCTTCTAATTCAAAACTCACATTAATTTGTTAATAAAAACATCAATGTCATTGGCATTTACATACTTGTAGTAGTAAAAGAGTGGAGGAGCATAGAAGATTACATGTTAAGTAGAGCACATACATGCCACCCCTGAATAAAATAAAGAAATCATCGACAATTAAATGTAAAGTTGATTTATCAATTGATGTTATCTATTGTCCATGCTCAATTGAACATTCATCCCGAAGAGATAAAAGAATTAATTGAAGCATAATATCATTGCAAAATATCTTATATTAAAGCTTGTTAATGGAAGAAAAAGAGCATTCACTAAAATATTTGGTAGCTGAGTTGAATCATGTAAAAATAGTTTATAATATATAAAAAGTATAAAACAAGTTATTCTAGATTCAATGTATAGATTTTGAACTTCGAAATGATGGCAATTCAAATATTTATTTTGGAGTTTTTAGCTATGTATATGTGGTTAGAGATATTATCATCTACTGATTAGTGTTGATGACACATTGCTTATTACTACTAGAGTAGATATACACACATAGTTACTCTTTGTTCTTAATAAAGTTATAATATTTAATCTCATTAACATTTACCATCTATGAGAAGTTTTATTTCAATTCATTACTAAATATTAACAATATGCACACTTTATTTGAATGTTATTGGGACTTGATTCCCTTGAGTTGTATCATATACACCTATTTCTCAAAATCACCAATAAGGAATACTACCTTAATATTCAATTGACATATCTTAATCTATTGTGTGTAACAATCAAAATCTGAATGAATTAAACCTAACAATAGGTAAAGGATGTCATCATAGTTGACCATTTAACTTAGATATTTTCCTTTTCAATCAATTGACTAATGTCTTTTAGTGATCCATATATATATTATGGATACTATATCATCAGGTGAATTTATCAAGTTATAAACTTGATTATAATAGATATAGTTTATATCAGATTTTATTGTCACTTCCTACTTTATAATCAATATCTCATATTGCTTATGTATAGATCTTGGGTTCAATATCCTTACTATCATGTGCTTCATTTCTTTCATCAAAGATATGTCCCACATATCTCTTAGGTTGAATGGGCACAATTAAAGATTTATGATTGCCTATGTGTAATTATTAACTAGTACCTTAATAGAAGTGTCTTTGGGTTGTGAAACTAAAACATTTTTCATATATACCTTCTCTCGTTATCTTCCTTTAAGGGGAACTCTTCCTCTAGGAATACACTAAGTTAAGAAACATATACCCTTATCCAAAAGGTGGTAAAATTAATATCCATAAGTTTATTTAGGATATCCCACAAGTCAATACTTCATAGTCTTATATTCCAGTTAGTTGGGTTATACTTCTTCAACATGTTGGACATTCCGAAACTTTAACTTACTTAAGGTCAACTTTTTAACCCCTTTCCATATCCTATGTGGAATAGTTAAAATTGATTTAGAAAAAACTAGTTTAAGATAAAATGGTTATATCAAATACTTAGCCCTAAATTAATAAAGAAGATTTCCTAAAAGTTGTCATTGTTTGTACTATGTCCTACACAATATGGCTTATCATTTTCTCTACTCATATAAGCTAAGATATTTAATGAGTTGTCCATTCAAAATAAATCTATTATCCTTCTTCAAATTATATGTGAATTATATACTTAAGTATTTCTCTCTTTTATTTTATTAAAGAGTTCTAATACTATTTTCATTAATATCTCTATTTCATTCTTAATTTCTAATAATTTGTTGAAGATCTTGGATTTGTACTACATTAAGTACATGTATCTATAACTAGAGATATTATCTATGAAAATAATGAAGTTGACATATTCTTCTTTAACCGTAATAGATATGAGCTAACATACACTTAGATTTATAAGTTCTAATAACTCATTAACCCATTCTCCGTATCTATATTAAACTAAAATAGATTGATCTATGTCAACCCATTTTATCATAAGAGTTTTTACACATAACATGAGACTTTACATATCTAATATGAACTAGTCAAAAAAACGTGCTACGCACGTGTATCGGGTAAAGATAAAGAACAATATAAGTATTTTATTTAAAATATATTTATTTTATAAACATGTATACATAACTCAATTCAAATGTATATTTGATGTCAAATGTCATATTTCATAGAAAGAGAAGATTTAGAGAGTGTTTTGATACATGATAAATTTTTATACACTTTGATATCAATTTTATATTAGAAAAATCTTAAATGGAGAAAGAAAAAAATATCACTTTTTTTCAGATAATAAAAAAAGAGAAGACCATGTACATCTTACAAAATCTTAATTTGGTACTTTTTACTTTGAGTTTGAGTTTGAGATTCTCTTTTTTAGAGAGGCAGTTCATATGACTTTTGGTTGCACCGACATTTGTTCTTGTTAAATAAAAAGAAAGTAAAATTTTCTTTGTAAACCTCCCATATTTTGAAATTTTGCTACGATTCCCTTTCTTTTCATCTTCATAAATCACAAAACATGACGTAGTTAGATATCTTTATAATATTTTATTATGTAATTTTTGTCATAAAATTATATAAAAATGATTTGTATGCACCAAGAAATTATTTGTTAGAAATAAGAAATTTTGGACTTGTTAGGACATTTAATTTTTACAAGGTTATATGTAATCTAAATAACATGAATTGAAGTCTCATTTCATCATTTGGTCCAGGTCGTTCAAGCTTAATCTAAATCTAAATTTAGACAAATTAGATTATATTAGATTCATTCAAAACCAAATTTGCTGAGATGGAGATCCCATATGAAGATCAAGCCAGCCATTCAAAATCCAATTTGATCGATAAATCACAATCTTAACGTAGGTAAATATATTATGTGTTTTACCTTACATAACCGTAAGGTCCGTAACGATGTATATACACTAAAAATGCATATGAAATATGATTTCTGTTTAATCAATAGCTTAAGCAGAAGAGCATAGATCAAAATCAATAGTTTTTAACAAATTACAGCTTGAAGATATAAACAATCATGAAATAAATATTTCTAATTTGGCCTATAATATTATTACCGTGGAAGAAAAGGTACTACCACCTTATACTCAACCATATATTCTTGTTTTCTAAAAAGTTGAATTATTTCATAAATATTTATAATAATTGTTTTGACATAAAACGAGTATGATGAAGAACACGGCCACCACGAAAAAATATTTGTCACCTTTCCCCAAAGTTGGCTGATTTTTGTCTCTTGATAATCTTCCGACTAATTAAATCATGGGTTTGCGGCTCACAAGTAAATCATCACAAGTATAAGGTAGATCACCACCATATGTGAGCAACTGCTGTCTCCAGGGAGGCATAGATTATGACAACTTCGAGCTCGCAGAGGAAGTGTTGAGTTAATTGGTAAGTATTTAACTTTTCTTGAATATGAGAAATGTGCTGATCCCTTCTCCGTGTCAACCTCATTTACAAGACAAACATGAATATTTTTCTCACCGGATGACGAATCTGGTAGTATACAATTGCCTCTAGCTGATGCTTTCTCCTTCCATTTCTTAGTTAGTTTCCAAAGAGCAAATGCATCAGGTTGATCAGATTCCCTGAGTAACTTATACTTGGAAACATTGAAGCCTGACTTTCCTTTTTCCACCTTGGACTAACTGATCCTGTATAGACCCAAAACAAGTAAATCACAAAATTCTGACAACCCAAAACATGAAAAATAATGAACAGTTCAGAAAATCTCATAGGATTGGAGGATTCAGAAAACAAAAGGATAAAAAACTAAAAAATTCAATAAATATTGAAAAAGAAAGTTCAGCAAAGAAAAAAATAGGTGAAGTACGAGAGTCCGACCATTAAAAAAATTGACATCCTAGAAATTTACACCTCAAATCTCAAAAATATAATTAAATAAAAATTAAAATCTGAAAGATAAAAAGAACTTAGACACAAAAATGCAGAGTCTTGAAATTTAAAATAAAAAAACCCCAAAATCCATAACTCTCAATACTTCTGGAATCTGGAATTCCAAAAAGTTAGAAACTCCGACATATTAAAATTTGCACAAACTGAAAGAGTTAGAAGATGAGGATCCAAGGAAAACCAGCAAATCAGAAATTATGTACATCTCCACTTCGGACGTGTGCCCATTGTGTTAAATACATTTCGTACAATGATATTTATTAAATAATGAAAAATTTTAAAAATAAATAACACAATTTTAAGCAATGTATATGACATCTAAAGTGTGTCAATTTTCCTTAGTGTAAGATAAGGCATGTATCATTTTTAATTTTTTGTAATTACATAATATTAACTTCATATTTAACTAACTTTAATTACATAAAACTTGAACATCCCAAATCAAAGGCCCCAATTTCAGGATCTAAATCAAAATCTCAAACTAACCTTTTTAACTTATAAATCTCTAAAACCGAAATTAAAAAATAAACAAAGAAAAAAAATCAAATCTAAAACTTAGAACTTGAAATCTTAAGTACCAATTTCAAAGGTCCATAAAACTAATGTCTCAATTCAAAGGGAATCACAAATCGGGAACAAAAGGACCTCGGAACCTATTTAAATCGATAGTCTAGTAAAATAGATAAGTATATACATAAATGATATAGTAAATCCCAAACAATCTTATTTTTTATTGTTAGGATTTTCTGATCGTTATCTTATCATAGAAATTCAAAAACAGGTATTAATAATTAATAATCACCGCGCGAACGTCAGTCAACAGTATCCTTGTGCAGGCGCGGATAACTGAACATGGTGTTCCTGGTTTCTGGTAGCAGCAGATGAATATTCCGAAGGGGTTCCATCGTCGAACTGCTTAGAGCCACGGGCTGGCAAGGAACCCTTGATTCGCTTGATGCCGTGAGCCACCAGGTAGAGCTGTAGAGGCCGCCGAAGATTATCGAACAAAGTAGGAGATGGGCAGCGGAAGGGCTCCAAGCAGGACACGGGTAACGGACTGGCACGGAAGAAGGGTTGACAGCGGGAGAATGGGTCGCTAGAAGCAGGAATCGGAGGGGGTGGAGGACGAAAGGAAGATAAGGTTGCCGGCGGGAGGAGAGGGTGTTGGGTGGGGGAGCGTCGACAGAGAGGTAGGGCAAAATCATCGGCACAGGGAATGGAGGGGATGGGACGATCCATCTCGTGGAGGATGGAGAAATCGTCGGTGGAGGGAGAGGGCAAAATCGTTGGCCGTTGGCGGAGGGGGCGGAGGGACGTTTTCACACGGAAAGGCGGTAACGCCACGATACAACCTCAACGATCCATCTCCTCATTCGACGGGAGGTCGTGGCGGACAACAAACAATGTATCCAGACAAACCGTGGACCAGATTCAAAGGACGAAAATAAGCTATTCCCGCTTCTATATATAAGTTAGATAAACAATTTATTAAGTTCCCATTAGCAAACACTTTGCAATTCAATATCACAGAACAATTGTCATTTTTATAACTTATAATAAATTATCATTTATTTAAATAATATATATATATAATATTTTTATAAATTTATATAATAACAATCTTAATAATTCAGATATCTTTGTAAAGTTATTAAAGATTTGTATTTCTCACTAGTAATGATGAAACTTTTGCACAATTTCTATATGAATTTCAACATCTTCTTCATTAAGGCTTCATTTCCTCGTCATCATCTACAACTATTTGTAAACATAAGGTGCATATCTAGTATCTCATAGCAAGAGATGCATCTATAGTATCTTATAGAAGATATACACATTTAATATATAATACTATAATATACACATATAGTATATAATACTATTAAGTTTATAATTAAGGAAAGTAAATTTCAATGACTTAGATGCATTGAGCTTCTTAAACTCCACCTTTGTTTTATTTGCAACATATTTTGCACTTCCTCTTCCACCCACCATCATAATGATAGTGGAAGAATTATGTCTTATTTAGATTTTACTATCTTGACCGCCTTCTTTAACTTTTAACTATGTCCTTCTATTTTCATTTAGTTAGCTTGCTGCTTTTTATTGGTATCACAAACAAGAAGCATTAAAGATGTTTGTTCTAACTTGCCCTAAATTAACTCATCACCATGAGTCATAATGGATCTCAAATCTCTTAAATCTAAATGGATCTCAAAATTATAATGTGTTTGTTCTACACTTATAATGGATCTCAAATCTCTTAAATATATAATGTGTTTGTTCTACACTTATTTTAAATGTGATTTGCGATCCATTATAATATATATTACTGTAATAATGCATCTTTTATATAATATGAGATATGATCTTATCTTCTCTCGTATAATTAAATAGTCTAGAAGGCACTTACTTTTAAAATAAATTGGTTAATCGACCAACTATGAGAATAATTCTTTTGGTTCTAAACTGATTTAAGAAGTGTGAGCCATTAAGTTACTTGGCATCTAGTATGTCTTACTAGGTGATTTATCATCTCATTCTACAACAAAAATATAATATCATTAATATAACACTGTAGACACTCATTTGAAATTAAGATACAATATTTCATCTTAATTTATGCTTCAACTAATTTTTGATGAATTTTCATAACCCTTATTATATAGAGATGAGATATCACAGTAAAATCTTAATGGGGATCAAGACCATATTATTCTTATGGTGATGAACTTGTTAAATGTGGAGGAGAAGGGCAACAGTGGTGACGATGAGGCCGGAGTAGAAGAGAGAGGCCAGACCAAGATGGGGAGATGATGGTGACGGCGACGGCGAGAGTGGCAACGGTTAGGGTGCTTACGTTGAAAAGGGGAAAACAGGGGACGCAGTCGGTGATCGGAAGCGGCAGCGACGAGCACGGAAAATGCGCGAGAGGAAGGAGCGGAAGGCAGACCAAGGAGGGGGGTGCGGGCGAGTGAGGTAGAGGCGTGGGAGAGGCGGCCGGGGTGAGGTGGGGGGGGGGAGATCTCGTCGAGACTGTTCTAGAAGGCTCGTTGCGGCGCAACGTGGCTAAGAGGAGAAGTAAACGGATGGAAAGGCGGTGATCGCGAAGGCAGCAGAAGGGGGGGGGGTCATCGCACCAGGTGAGGATTTTCTAATTTTTTATTTTACACTTTCATTTTTCTTTTTTTTACTACACGGTATTACATTCAATTTCTGTACAAAATGCATCAAGAAATTGATGTTGGTTATGCTCTATATGCTCTAACGCAATGGTGGTCAAATGATTGCATTGCTTTCATATACTTGAACTAGCATGATAAACGTTATCTTACTCATGAATTCATGATCTAAAGTTTACGATAGTTGCGCATGCTTTAAAAATGTGGATTCATTACCTATAAGTACTTAATTTGATATTTAACTGATTTATCAAAATCTGAAGACTTTATTTCACTAGACAGGGTTAAAATTGAAACAACAATTTCAGAAAGTGCTGTTAAATATTTAAGATTATACTTTACAATTTTATCTAAGTAAGACAAATATTGTTGTATATGGGGGTGTTTGGTTGCATGATAAATTTTTGTACATTTTCATGATAAAAATTTATATTAAAATAAAAAGTGAACCAACTCATGACATAAAATTATCATATTTGGAGAGATGTGATAACAAAAAATAATAACTACCATTCATGACCAAGCAAAGTGGGGGACTACAAGAAAAAAGAAAGAGGTGTCAAATATAAAAGAAAGAGGTGTTTAAGAAAAAAATCTATTTCAAAATATAAAATTGTCAAAGTTGTCAAATACCTCTGTTAACAATTTTTTTTACAATTTTTAGAAATTAAAATAAAAGCCCCCATTATTATGCAACCAAACACCCCATTAACTTTTAACCCGCACAAAAATTGGATGATTCCAAAAGAGGTCACTGAGTGTAGACCTGAAATACTCAACAGTCGAGTTATAATTTTGTATTTACCCTAGAGGTGCCAAGCAGTATCAAAATTTGAATTAAGTTACTTTTAGAATAGATTGAAATGAAACATTGTTAAATTTGTCTTTCATTGTTTGACACACCGACAATTGAATAATGAAAATCAAAGATTATGAAGACCATTATAGTTTATCGAGGTATCTGAGTGCAAATGAGAGTATAAATTTTCATGAATTTCATCTTATGTTTCGTAATATTCTGGAAAAAAATAGAATGAGTTATTACATTTAAAGGTTAGATTAAAATACGTGGTGAGAAGAAGAGACTTAGAAAATTAAAATTTATCTTATCTCTCTCTATCCCTCTTTATTAACCATCATCATTTATTTCTCTCTCTCTTTTTATTTATTGTAAATAGGCCATCACTCTTATTCTCTCTCCTTCTCTTAGGTAAATCACGTTTGTATATCAGCCCCATTGATCGAGACTCCTAGGAATAGTAGAATTACTATTATTTTTTTATTTATTTAAGAACTTTCTATTCCATCCGTTTCTCTCTCTCTCTCAGCTTCTCCCCATATATATCTCTCTCTGTACGTAAAATTATGTTTATTTATGCTCTCCTTTTCTTAATTACCGTCTCATGTTCTCCCCTCTTCAGGCTGATCTCTTGCTCGTAGATATTGCCTTAGATTTGTATCGTATTAAGAAAAATTTTCTCTTTATTATCGTCGTATTGTCTTCCTTGACGTACGCATTGTTTTTTTGTTCTTGCCGAAATCGCTACCTTCTGTTTATCTCCCTCTCTCTCTCCCCCTTATTTTTTTCTCATGAGCGTCGTTCTGATTTTCTTTCCGCACATCAGTGGCGGACACAGGTAGAAAGATGTGGGATCACGTGACTCCACTAAAATTATTATTAATTTTTTAATAATGTTACGTTGTTATCTTAATATGTCTAACCTTCCCCCTGTATGCCGTATACCCTAGCAGCGAACCCCTCTTGAAGGCCTCCGGGTGGTTAGCTCTCCCCCAACCTGGTTTACAACGTCTCCACCCACGATTGTGGAGATTCCTCTGCGCCGTCAGCTACACTCTCCTGCAGATCTGTTTGCAGTCAAAATGCAACATCACATGTGAGGGTTGAGGTTACTGACTACGACTTCAAAAAAAAAGTATGTCGTATCAAATCTCATCTGATGTGATGTTTTGCGACAATTGAAAGTGCACGACTGTCGACCACTCAAGAGAAGAGATCGCTGTTCGTTGGATTCTTCGTGTCTATCATCGAATGTTACTGGAGTGAGATACCGAGAACTAGTGCAAAGTGGCAAAGCGGTTTTGAAATCACGAACTACGCCAAGAACATTTTTCATGATGAATTTTTTTTTCAAATCTCCGACCAATTTTCAGGTATGCCTATATATATATTAACGTAGCTTTTGTAATATCCGGTAGTAAAAAAAAATCTCTCTCCCGAACCTTCTCTCCTCCACCGCCTTTCCCCTCTCCTTCTCCCCCTCACCCCCCACCTCGCGAACCTTCCTCCACCTCCCTTGGTCGCCGATTTCCCCTCCCCTCCAGCAACGTCGCCATCGAGACGCCCGCCTCCCTCTCTTCTTCCCGCGGCCATCGTCGACCTCGCCCTCGTCTCTCTCTCTCTCCAGCCTCTCCTTGTCGTCATCACGGTCACCGTGAGCCGCCGTCGCGGTCGCCGCGAGCCACCGTCGCCTCCTTTCCCCTTCCATCGCCTGCGTCGTCGTCTTCCCCCCTTCCTCCTCTTCTTCTTCTCTACCCTGCGGCTGTCGCCACCACGCGGTCGCCGCTGCACCCCTGCCACATCGCTGCCATCTCCGCGGCCTGCCGGCGTTGTCGTTGTCGCCGCGGGCCGCGGCCGCCATCACCGCGCTCCCGCACTCCCTCTCTCTCTGCTTTTTCTCCCCGCCCAGCGGGTCTACCGTGGTCACCATCGCCGCAGTGTGAACCACAGAGGCAGATGCTTCAGATTTGATGACGCCGCTGTGCTCTGGAGCAGAAAGCAGAGGAATCGTAGGGCAAGAGAGAAGTGGAGAGAGCAAGAGTGTGAGAAGTGGGAAAGACCTAGTGAGGGCTCCGCACAGACTTCCTTTCATATATATATATATATATCACCTGAATTACAGATTGGACCAATGAGTCCAAAAGAATCACATGCCGGACACAAGGCCTAGAGGGAAAATACAGAAGCCCAATACAAATACAAACAGGTAAATTCACTCTATGTCATTCTGGAAGAAATTCATGCGAAACCTCCTTAACTCCCCCCCTCAAGCTAAACAAGGGTGTGATGTTTAGCTTGTGTCTGAATAAAATAAATTGCTGTGTTGCTAACGGTTTTGTAAGACCATCTGCTATGTGATCCTTTGAAGAAATGTGCCTAACCATGATTTGTTTTTGCTGAACAAGAGACCGGATAAAATGAAAATCAATTTCAATAGGCTTCGTTCTAGCTCTGAAAATTGAATTAGCAGTTAAATAGATAGTAGAAACATTATCACACCATACGATGGGAGACGAGGAGAAAGAAATCTGTAATTCTTTTGCCAATTGAATTGTCCATAATTGTTGTGTAACTGCAGACGCCATGGAGTGTATTTCAGCTTCAGTAGAAGACCTGGCAACTGTGGACTGTTTTCTAGCTGACCATGATATAACATTTGATCCCATATAGATGAGATAACCTGTAGTAGACTTCCAGTCATCAGGGCAACCAACCCAATCAGCATTTGAAAATACTGATAGATTAAAGGTGCTAGGCCGGATAAGCATTCCCAATTGATAGGTAGATTTGAGGTATCTTAGAATCCTTTTTACCATGCTCAGATGTGTGACTGTCCGGTCCGGTTAAAGTTATGTATTGAGGATAGAAATTGGCATACCTTGTTAACTGCAAAAGCAATGTCCGGTCGAGTTAGAGTTATGTATTGTAGGGAACCAACTATGCTCCGATAGAAGGTAGGATCATCCAACAATGCACCATCATGTTGAGACATTCCAGTTTTTGGAACAATAGGAGTGTGATGAGGTTTAGAATCTAACAATTGTGATTTCTGCAAGACTTCCAGAATGTACTGCTGCTGACTTAAATGCAAGCCACTTTCAGAATTTTGTACTTCAATACCCAAGAACAAGTGTAAGGCACCCAGGTCCTTTAGAGCAAAAGTAGAGGCTAAAGTTGCAACTAGTTTCTTAAGAGCTATGCAAGTGTTTCCTGTCAATATGATGTCATCAACGTATACAAGCAAGTAAATGATAATGCCTCTGTCTGAAAATAAAAACAGAGAAGGATCACACACAGACCCCTTGAAGCCAATAGAAAGTAAGTGTGAGTATAACTGGTGGAACCAAGCACGTGGAGCCTGCTTTAGCCCATATAGAGACTTCTTCAACTTGCACACAAAATCATGACAACTTTTGTCTACAAATCCAGGTGGTTGAGCCATATAGATTTCTTCAGTTATGGTACCATGAAGAAAAGCATTATTCACATCTAGTTGACGGATATTCCATTTAAAATAAGTAGCAATAGATAGAATCATGCGAATAGTAGAAGGTTTGACAAATGGGCTGAAAGTCTCATGATAATCGATGTCATAGTCTTGGGTGTACCCTTTGGCAACTAACCGAGCTTTATATCTAGCAATTGACCCATCCGAATTTTTCTTCAGTTTGTAAATCCATTTACTTCCAATAATATTAACATCTGGAGGAGAGGGAACTAAACACCATGTTCCATTTTGTTGCAATGCTGAAAATTCTTTAGACATGGATTGCCTCCAATTTGGGTCCTTGTTAGCCATTGTAAAACAAGAGGGCTCCACTTGTAAATCCTTTGTCACTAATAAGGCATGTCTACTAGCTTTAAACTGAGGTATAGGGGAAGTGGCTTTCATAATTTCAGCAAGTGACCAAAATTTATGAGGTGAAGAACTTGCACTATCTGAAGAAGTGGTATCCTGGGTAAATTGTGAAGAGCTTGGAGTGTTCTGTGGAGTAGAATCAGTTGTGGTCAGACTGTGTACCGCATTGTTGGTTATCAGAAACAAAACCCACATTGTCTTGAGTAACATTGCCTATGTTGCAGGGAGTGACCAATGTTGATGAAGGAGGACAAATATAATGACCAGTAGGTGCAGACGGAATAGGTAATGTGACTGTAAAAGTGGGTGAAAGTTCTGCAAAGAGATTGTGCCAGAACAGTATATGGAAAAGAAGTCTCATTGAATACCACATTCCTTGCAATATATGTGCATTCATTTCTAGGAAGAAAGCACTTGTACCCCTTGTGATCAGGACTATATCCGAGAAAAATACAACACTCCGACCTATAATCAAACTTGTGACTGTTATAGGGCCTGAGATGGGGGTAGCAAGCACAGCCAAATACTTTCAAAAAACCATAGTTCGGTGCAACATTGAAGAGTTTCTCAAAAGGAGAAATATTTCCAAGAATCGGAGTTGGCATCCTATTGATAAGATGTACAACACACATGGCAGCTTCATCCCAAAATTTATGAGGAAGGTTGGGATTGTGAAGAAGAGCTAAAGTTGTTTCAATAATATATCTATGTTTTCTTTCTAAAATTCCATTCTGATTGTGTGTGTATGGGCAAGCAATTCTATGTGTAATGCCACTATCCTTGAAGAAGTTAGTAAGAGTCCTATACTCACCTCCCCAATCACTTTGGAAGAATTTAATTTTACGATTGAACATATTTTCAACTTTATTTTTGAAGTGCACAAATACTTTAAAGACATCACTCTTGGCAAGAAGAGGGTAAATCCGGCAATAGCGAAATTTGTAATGATCAATAAAAGTAATGTAGTATCTACATCCATTCAAACTCAAAGTTGGGGAAGGGCCCCAAACATCGAAGCAACTATCTCTAGAGGACATTTAGACACATATGTTGAAGAAGGAAAAGACTGTAAATGACTCTTAGCAACTGCACATGAAGAACAAAATTCAAATTTAGATGTGCTAAACAGAACTCTAATACTTTGAAGAACATTCTCTATTGTTCTAACAGCTGGATGTCCCAGCCTCTTGTGCCAAATTGAGACTGTTTCCGCGGATAGAGCTGCTGCAGGTTTGAAGTCCATGGTTGGAAGGTAGTACAGCCCATCAATAGTTTGGCCGCGGGCCAAAATTCTCCTGCTCTTGATCTCCTTTACAAAACAACCATTAGGATAGAATTCAAAAAATACATTATTATCCTTGGTGAATTGAGATACTGATAGTAAGTTCTTGGATAAAAATGGAACATGTAGTATATTTCGGAGGCATAATGAAGGAAAACATGATTGTCCAATGTGGGCAATTTTTAAATTATCTCCATTTCCAACCTACACAGATTCATTCCCAGTGTATTGAGTTGGATTTCTCAGCAACCCCAGCTCTGGTGTCATGTGATTTATGGCACTGGAGTCGGGGTACCAGCTGTAGTCATTAATAGATCCTGCAGAGCTAGATGAGGCTGATAGAAATGTATGCCCTACAAGACAATCATATATGATATGATTTGACATTTCTAGATATATCTTATTCAATTAATTAGGCAAATCTTCATTATAAGCTCTTATTAGATGCGAATATCATAATGAAGTCCTTGATCAAATACAATGATGATTAAATCATGATAAGATCATGATAATGAGATTGATCATCTAGAGGTATTTGATTCAAATGTTCCTAGTCATAGGATACTTGAGACAGGACATCAAGGATCCGGATAGACTAATGTATGTGATATCTTCTCATCTGATGATGACGACCGATCTCATTGGTCATTAGTGTGGAGATACTGAGATACACATACAGGTGCTCATTAGTTGAATGAGTTCACTGAAATGACCGAATTAGAAACCCTGAATGGTATTTTACCGAACTGTCTATCAGGGTTTTCTATCATCACGGTTGCATGGTTGGACCTTTGACCTGAGTCGCCAAAGATGCCTTGTTGGGTGGAACCTGTGCTTTGACCATTGACTTATGTATCACAATTTAGATGGTCCTATATAGCGATGGATCGGGTACAAGGAAAATCTGATGGAGGCAATTGAGCGGACAACAAGGGATCGTCCACTCTCGGTAAGTGAGAGTGAATGTCCTATGGGATAGTACACTAAATCCCTGGCCAGGGTAGATAGGATAATTGGAAAAGGAGTTTTCCAATTGATCCAATTCCGAGTACATGATCCTATAGAGTCGGTACACTAAGGAGTTGACAATCGATGCCGTACTCCTTTCCGACCGGGACATTGGATGGATGAGGGTTTATATCCATGTGGTAACTGGTGATGGTAAGGCTCACTGGAGATGAGATTATCCCCATAGCCATTTGGGATCATGGGATGTGGCTTGTACCCTTCATGATCGGTAGGCCGATTAATCTATTATCGGATAAAGGATTTAATTAAATTAAATAGAATTGTTCTATTTTATTTAGGCCTCAACCAAATAGGTTATTGGGCCTAGTGGGTCACACACAAAAGGACTTATCCACAAGTACAGGGGCAAGGGTGTAATTTATAGAGATTTTGGGTTTTTATGAAAAATTCCATAATTCTCTATAAATACTAATGGTTTCAGCCAAACCCAATCAAGCCAAGGGTGAAAACCACGTCCCTAGCCTCCTCCCTACCTCCTCCTCTCTAAAGAAGGTGTCCATGGTCGATGGAGCTCCGTTCGGGAAGAGTTCTCGAGGCCGGCACGAAGGGAGAACCTGCTGTGGATGAAGTTCGTGTGGATACTGGTGGAGATCGGACACTTGAACGGTTTGAAGAACTTGAGAAGCTCATCTCCTTCCTCTCCATGGGATTATATGAATCCCTATCATGTATATTCGAACCCAATTTGATCGGTTTTCGATTTTCGTCGTTCGGTTCTGATTGAGACGGATTCTAAAGGAACCTATAGGAATCGTCGCTTCCGCTGCACCAAACTTTTATGAATGATTCCTTACAGAGGAAAAATTAGCATTAAAAGTTTGAGGAGTAGAAAGACCAGATGGCTGTTGAACATTTCCAAATGATATATTTGGTTTGAAAGAGATGTCAAACCGCCTCCAATATTGAACAACTGTATGTCCTCTTCGTTCACAAAGTTGACAGAAAACAGAATTCTGTGGAGCATTATATTGACTGTTTCCACCTCCTGACTGATCAGTGAATTGTTGATTCTGACTGTTTCTGTTGGAATTTTAATTGCCCTGATTGTTCCTGTACCGATTGTCACCTCTTCCTCTTGGACCTCGTCCTCTGCCACTATTATAATTTCTGTTGTAATTATTGTTATGCTGCTACTGAGTATGTTGTAAGTTTGTACGTGTTAAATTAGCACTAAGTTCTCGTGATCGATCGAGTGTGCTTATTAAGAAAAATCTCATGATTGATCAACATCCCTTGTAAATCATCTATGGTGAGAAGTGAAGCGTCACTTCGGTGGTGATTGAAGTTACAAAAGACTCATAATCGTACCCAAACCAGCCAAAACATATAACAGTAAATCACCTTGTGGAATCGGTTCATTTATCATGGCCAAGGAATTCACAATGTATTTTATTTTCTGTAGGTACTCCGTGATCTTCATGGATCCTTTCTTAATTTGTTGAAGTTGCAGCCAAAGCTGAAGGACCCTGGCCCGAGAAGTATTGCCATATGTAGCAGCAATAGCGTTCCAAACTCCAGCCGAAGTAGTTTGGCCAATAACCAGAGGCAAAACATGAGGCAAAACCGACGAAATGATCATCGTCATGACCAGATTGTCAAATTGTTTCCACAATTTGGCATCTGGATTTGGTATACTAACTATTGGATTTGCAGGATCAATGATAAAAGAAGGAGGGAAAGGAACTGATCCATCAATTAATCCTATCAACTCATACGTGTTCAGGAACGGTATGAACTGAGCACGCCATAACAGATAATTATCTCCACTCAATTTGACTGACACACGATGTGAAATGTTAGGTATCGTGGAAAAAACAGATGCAAAACCAAATGGAAGTCCGGAGGAAGTTGGAGTAGTCATAGCGGACAACATATTTGTTGAAATCGGTGGAGAATACAGTGGTGCAGAAGAAACCAGACTGATCGGAGGAGCAGAAAAATGGGCTACAGATACTGGTACAGTGGAGACTGGCATAGCTGGAGAGACATTCGATGAAGATCCATCCATAGCTCTGATACCAAGTGTGAACCACAGAGGCAGATGCTTCAGATCTGATGACGCCACTGTGCTCTAGAGCAGAAAGTAGAGGAATCGTAGGGAAAGAGAGAAGCGGAGAGAGCAAGAGTGTGAGAAGAGGGAAAGACCCAGTGAGGGCTCTGCACAGACTTCCTTTCATATATATATATCACCTGAATTACAGATTGGACCAATGAGTCCAAAAGAATCACATACCGGACATAAGGCCCAGAGGGAAAATACAGAAGCCCAATACAAACACAAACAAGTAAATTCACTCTATGTCATTCTGGAAGAAATTCATGCGAAACCTCCTTAACTGCCGCCGTCGCACCCCGCGCCCTCCTCTCTCCGGCTCCCCTCCCGCCGTGGTCACCGCCGCCTCGCGGCTCCCTCCCCCACACTCTCTCTCCCTCTCTCCCGCTCTCACCCGCTCTCTGCTCCCTCTCCCGCACCCGTCGCCGCCATGCGGCCGCCGCGACCCCCCTGCCCTCTCTTTCTCTCTCTATGCCGTGCGTCTGCGCAGCCTTCCCGCATCGCGCACGCGGCTCTCTCTCTCTCTCTCGCAGTCTCTCTCTCCCGCTCTCTCTCTCCCTCCTTTCTCTCCTCTTGCCTCCCCCCCGATGCTGCACTCTCTCTCTCTCTCTCCCACCGGCTCTCTCTCTCTCTCTCTCTCCCTTACGTATGGCCCTTTTAAAATTTAATTAATTATTTCGTTCTTTTTAATGTCAACGGGACTGTAAGATAATCCGGTTTGCTGTTGTCTTCATCGCCTCATGTCTAAATCGGTTGGGACTTCCCAAACTTTGCAATTATCGACCTCATCGAGGTAGGCATCTCGACTTTCCTTATCATTCCGATATATTAATTAATGCGTTAAAATATGTTTATTTGATAAATAGTTAGAAATTAGTAGATAATTGATAGTTTAATTGTTTAATTGTCTGTATGAGTTTATGAAAATGTCATTCATGTCATTCATATTTAATTTCATGCATCTCCATGTGTAGTGCTAGATAGATGCCTATCGATTCATTTATGGTTGGAGAATTATTATAAAATAAATATGTAATTGTGAAAATTGAGTTATGACCTGTTGATATTATAATTATATCCGATTCATGTTATGTATGATCTTAAGGATTATTAATTGATGAATTGAATTGGACTTTGAATTGACATGATAATTTCTTAGCATAATTAATTAACTTATAATCATAGTGGCATAGAGTTGTAAAGTGTATTATTTGATAAATTGATATTGAATTGTGATCAATTGAAGTTAGCATATCTAATTATGTTGTATATTCTGTTCTAATTGATTCAATTGCATGAATTGGAATTTAATTGAATTATTCCTGATTGGGTCTATTGCATGAATATTTGCATTAATTGAATGGTCTGCATGTGCCGACATGATTGTGATTATTGGCATGATTATGATTAATTGCATAATTTTGTGAATGAATAGAATGATTGGCATGGTTTAATGATTTGGCTATCGGGTGGAATTAAATTGTATAATTGATTATTGCATTGAAAATTGTCTGAGTAATTATATGGCTTGTTTGTGAAATGTTATTGATGTTGTGATACATATGATGTATTATTTGCTCCTCCAGCCTATGATAGAATCGCTCGTGGGCAGCGGTGGAAATAGATTGCTCCGGTGCATCCTTCGATCCCGGATACCGCGGTTTATCCTAAGTACGCCCCTGCCTAGACGTACTTTGGGATTTAGCTTACTATATGGTACTTCTTATATATATTTAGAGCTGGAGTGACGATCGCCAAGTATAGCATATGATTTACTCAGACATATGGAACTGAAATAGTATTGAGGCATGCATAGTAGGCTCATGTAAGACCAGGTGGCATGGCATATAGAATAGATCAGTTGGTTAAGTGGTAGATAGTTTGGTTCATGTACAGTTAGGCTCATTCGGTTAATCGATTTTGAAAAGGACACAATTAAATAATTGAATCTTGATAATTAGTTTAATGATTATGATATAATCTGATTTGTGTTGATTTTATCATTTATTGTTACCATTTAGGTTGATTAATATAATAGGAAAGTTGGGTATAAGTCCTACTGAGTCCGTGTGACTCATTCCTATTCTTTTAACATTTTTCAGGAAATCAGATAGCGCAGTAGAAACGTAGTGGATCAGGACTAGTGCAGAAGAGGTTTAGAGAATTTGATTTATGAAGAGTTTATATTAAAATCAAGGTATGACTTATTTTTGGATTAGATCATGTGAATTATGAAATGGGACTTGTTATTCTTTATTTTTACAAACCGACGTAGTTTTAGGGGTTAATTCCCGGGTCCTGTCACCGGATTGATTCCGCTGCGCAGATTAGGAAATCCGGGGCGTGACAGCTTTGAACTAGCTATATATTGTTCATCGATTCTTGCTCCGTGTGTTAGAGTAATCACGATAAAGACTCTGTTGAAATTTTAAGTTAGACGACTTATTTATTTAAAATACATGACATCTTTTTTTATCTTATTTGTATTGGTTGTCACATATTTTTTAATTGATGTATACTTATGTTTATTAGGATGGAGTGTTATTTTACGAAATTAACATCTGGACAAAGTAGTTCATTTTGTCCAAACAATGATTTGATTGAAAATGTGCAGTCACAATTGCAAGAGAAAGATCAACTAAATTTGAGTACATTAGAATTAGATCTAGGATTAAGGGAAAAAATATTTGATTATCATCCACAATGGCAAGATGATGTTAGAAGAGCATATTTATTGAAAGGTTCTTGCCAACCTCGCGTTTACAAATTTTCTTTAAAACTCATGAGTGGAAAAATATGTAGATTTGTATTTACTTGGTTTGATGAGTATGAATCTTGATTAGAATATAGCATTGCAAAAGATACTATATTTTGCTTGCCTTGTTATCTATTTAAAGTAGATCATAGTAAACATGCTGGTGATGATTCTTTTGTTTGTGAGGGGTTTTCTGCTTGGAATAAGAAAGATAGACTTGAAGTACATGTTGGTGGTCATAACAGTTCACACAATATAGCTTTAAAGAAATGTCAAGATTTGTTGATTCAAAAGCAAAGTATTCAATCAGTTTTCTTCTAATAATCAAGTCAAATGCAAGATGATTATAGAGTTCGACTACAAGCTTCAATAGATTGTATAAGATTTCTTTTACGACAAGGGTTGGCATTTCGTAGACGTGATGAATACGAGCAATCTATTAACAAAGAAAATTTCTTGAGCTTCTAAAGTTTCTTGTAGATCATAATGAATCTATTGATTATGTTGTGTTGCGAATGCTCCTAAAAATTTACAGATGATTGCTTCTCATGTATAAAAAGATATTGTTAGTGCATGTACAATTGAAACAACAAATAAAATCATTAGAGATTGTGGAGATGATCTATTTGCAATATTGGTAGATGAAGCTCGAGATGTATCTGGTAAAGAACAAACGGCTATAATTTTACGTCATCTTGATCAAAGAAGTTTTATTGTTGAGAGATTTTTTAGTATTGTTCATGTCACTGCTACTACAACTTTGTCACTTAAAGTTGCAATTGATCTTATTCTCACAAAATATGGGTTGAGTTTATCTAGAATTCGTGGTCAAGGATATGACGGAGCAAGTAACATGCAAGGCCAATTTCATAGTCTTAAAGTTTTGATATTGAGTGAGAACAACTCTGCATATTACATCCATTGTTTTGCTCATCAACTCCAACTCACACTTGTAGCTATTGCTAAAAATCATGGTGATGTATCTTGGATTTTTACAGTTGTTGCACATGTTATACATGTAGTTGGATCCTCTAGTAAACGTCATGATTCACTTAGAGAAAAATATGGTGCCAATGTTGCAGATGCTTTGAGCCAAGGAGAAATTCTAAGTGATAAAGACTTAAATCAAGAATTGAGTCTTAAAAGAGTTGGTGATACTCGTTGGGGATCGCATTATGGCAGTCTCATAAATTTAACTACCATGTTTTCTTTTGTAGTTGAGATATTTGATGATATTTATCAAATGGGAACTTTAGAACAGGTTTACTACATGCATTAAAGACAATTGATTTTATCTTTCTTATGCATTTAATGACAAAAGTGTTAGCAATTAAAAATGAGTTATCATTGGCTTTACAAAGTAAAGATCAAGATATTATCAATGCTATGTCTCTTGTAGCACTTTTTAAACAAAGATTACAAATTATGAGAGATGAAGGATTGAAGAATATTCTTCACGAAGTTTGCTCATTTTGCGTGAAAGAAGAAATTATTATAGCAAAAATGGAGGATAAATATTATTTTCCAGGAAAATCTCAACGTAGAGCTCCTTGTGTCACAAATTTTCATCATTATCAAGTTGAATTATTCTACACTATTTTGGATATGCAACTACAAGAGCTGAACACTCGCTTCAATGATAGAAGTATTGAACTGCTCATTTGTGTCCCTTGTTTAAATCCCACTGTTTCATTTTCAACATTTGATAAAGATAAGTTGGTAAAATTAGCTGAATTTTATCATGTTGAGTTTCTAAGGATGAATGATCTTATATTACTCCATAATCAACTTGAGAACTACATTTATGATATGAGATCAGATGAAAGATTTTCCAACTTACTTGGAATTTTGAACTTACAAGGAAATTGGTGGAGACTAAGAAACATATTGTGTATCCAATAGTATATTTGCTCATCAAGTTGGCTTTATTATTACCAGTGTCTTTTGTAAGTGTTGAAAGAGTTTTCTCTTCAATGACATATATCAAGAACAAGCTATGGAATCAGATGTGTTGAATGAATGAATGATTGTCTAGTGACATATATTGAGAAAGATGTATTTGAGAAGGTCGATTGTAGTTGTATTATTGAGACATTTCAAAATATGAAAACTCGTCGAGTTCATTTGTAAGAAAAAATATTGTATCAAAAGTCTTTTCTTTATTTGAAAATTTGTTCTAATGTTTATATAAATATATATTATAAATTATTATAAATTATTTAATTCAGTGACCCAACTAAGTTGAAATCCTAGATACGCCATCGCCCCACATCACCTTGCCAGGTTTGTCTGCTTGCTACCGTGTGGCATGGTGGATGCCGCAGCATTGTTGCCGTTGTCGCCAACACACGACGGTCAACGCCCGTCGTTGTTCGTGTGCGTAACCATTAGCCCCGCCAACCCCTTCCGTGGTCGACCGGCCACCTTCCTTTCTTTTTGGTCACGTGCATTCATAACAAAATAAAGGGAAAGAACATAGTCCTAAAAGTTATACACCATCCGCACTGCTCCAATCAGCACGTCCTGGAAAAGTTGAGTCATTAGATCATCCGATAAATCCCTAAGAGAAGAGGACCAAGAATGGGGAACTGAAAGAAATGTATGCCCTACAAGCCTATCATATATGATATGATTCGACATTTCTAGGAATATCTCATTCAATTAAATAGGCAAAACTTCATTACTAGCTTTTATTAGAAGCGTATATCGTAATGAAGTCCTTGATCACATGCAATGATGATTGAATCATGATGAGATCATGATAATGAGATCGATCATCTAGAGGTATGTGATCTAAATGTTCCTAGTCATAGGATCCTTGAGACAGGACATCAAGAATCCGGATAGACTAGTGTGTGTGATGTCTTCTCATATGATGAGAATGACCGATCTCATTGGTCATCAGTGTGGGGACAGTGAGATACACACACAGGTGCTCATTAGTGGAATGAGTTCACTGAACTGACCAATTTAAGAAAACCTGATCGGTATCTTACCGAACTGTCTATCAGGTTATTCTTACATCTCAATAGCACGGTTGGATCTTTGACCTGAGTCGCCAAAGATGTCTTGCCAGGCGTACTATGTACTTTGACTATTGACTGATGGATCACTTAGTATTGTGGTCCTATATAGTTAATGGATTGGGTATATGGGAAACCTGGTGGAGGTAATTGAGCAGACAATAGGGGATTGTTCACTCTCGGTAGGAGAGAGAGAATGTCTTATGAGATAGTACTCTAAATCCTTGGCTAAGGTAGATAGGATAATTGGAAAAGTAGTTTTCCAGTTGATCCATTCATGAGTACAAGATTTCATAGAGTTGGAATACTTAGGGGTTGACAGTCAGTGCCGAACCCCTGACCGACCGGGACATTGTATGAACGAGGATTTAAATCCGTGTGGTAATTGATGATGGAAATACTCAATGGATGTTATTTAACTCCCAAAAGTCATTTGGGATCATAGGATGTGGCTTGTACCCTTTATGATCAGAAAGCCGTAAAAACTGTTATCGGATAACAGTTTTGATTTAATTTAAAGGAATTGTTCTTTTAAATTAATTAAGGCTTCAACCAAATTGACTATTGGGCCTAGTGGGTCACACACAATAGATCTGGTCAATAAGATGAGGGCATGGACGCAATTTTATAGAAGTTTTGGGTTTTTGTGAAAAATTCCATCTTCTATATATTAATGACTTATGAAGCCAAACCCTATCAAGCCATAGGGCTGGAGCACGTCCCAAGCCTCCTCTCTCCCTCCTCTCTCCTCTAGAAGGTGATCTCCCATGGTCAAGCTTGGATCTGGAAGGTTTCTAGAGGCCCGAAGGAAGAGAGAACTCGTCTATTGAAGCAGATCGTGTGGATACCGCTAGAGACTGGACACTTGAACGGTTTTCATCAAGGAGGAATGTCCTCTCTTCATCCATGGTGCGGGATTTGAGAAATCCCATGAGGTACTCTCGTTCTACTTCGTATTCGGTTCCCGGTTTTACTCGTTCGGCATCGATCAAGGCAAAGATCATGGTTTTATGGAATCAAAATTTTTCCGCTATCGTGCATTGATTCCTTACAGTGGTATCAGGGCCCGGTTGAATCCTTGGTCGAAGTTGAATCGAAATTGGCTTTATTTCATGTGATTT